>CM042692.1:78465486-79760303 GCA_023614405.1 Avena insularis | reverse complement strand
ACTATTGCTATTCTAAGTAAATTCATGTTTTTATCTACCTTCTGAATTAAACTTGTTATGTGAAAATTAGTGATTAAAGCTCTCACGAACTTGATGGCACACTTTACTTTTATTGCACCTAATAAACTTGAACCATTGTGTCATCTAAGTTATATATGCTTGCACTTATATGTTGGGAATTAGTAGAACCATGCTGTCATGGGGAACGCTTTCAACATTGCACTTGTACATTGTACCCAGTTGATATCATGCTCTTTTGTTTATGGATGTCATCGGTGTGAAATGAAAGGGGATCTTGTAAGTCCATGGAGTTATGTATGTGTGTTAGAGAAATGCCTGGACGGCTGGTCTAATCCATGCCTAATCATGGTGGAAACCTGCAGCGTAACCATAATGAGCAATCTATGAAGCATTCTTATTATAAAAAAGAGATAGAGATTGAGAAAAAAAAATAAAAAAAAGATGAGAAAAGAGGAAATAGAGAAAAAAGCACCATTTTCCCATGGTAAATAAGAAGATGCTAAGATGCTTATTGTCTACTTGCCTTGTTATTTTGATATGGGATTCTTCCGTATCATCGGGCAAGGGGTACCCCGTTGGCGGTTCTCTATGATACACATGTACTTACTATGACAAGAACTTACCGGTAACTAAACTTGAGTAGCATGAGGAGCGGCCCTCGTATTCAAGGGACATGAGATTGCCAACTTATACTTTGTCAAGCATATACTCCATGGTTTGCTCACTTTAACCTTAATCACCTAAAGATGCTTATGATAGGGGCAATGAGAGCTGAAAGCTAATAAGTACCATAATTTTTGGAAGATCTTTATGAAACTTAAAATCCCTGCTTCCCTCTGCGAAGGGCCTATCTTTTACTTTTTGGTTGAGTCAATAAACCTATTCCTTTCTATCTCAGCTAGTATTTTGAGTTGTTGTGTTTCATTCATTCATATGATGATTTATTCAATCATGTTTCTTATGTTCCTTGTTTTGCACATTGCTCTTATTTTAGTGAATATTACTTTGAAAGCTATCATTGAAAACCCCTTTTATGATTTAACTACTGCAAATTGTTAACTATTCTTTGACCAAGAGCAAAGTTTGCCATTACCAATTATGATTTACTTTATGTATGTTTATTGTGTTTCCTTTACTTATTACAAGTTAAGTTAAATTGTCTTCTATTATGATTTGTGTATTGATGAATGTGATGCTTCTTATCCGTATTCTTTTATCGACTCTTCACTCCATAAACCTGAGGTCATGTTTATTGAGCTCAGTGTTCGCTTGGGGACAAGCGAAGTCTAAGCTTGGGGGGAGTTGATACGTCCATTTTGCATCACTATTCTATATCATAATTTCCTGTTATTCATTGATATATTTCATATTAAGAGATAATACTTATGTTATTTCATCTATTTTTGCATGGTTGATGACTTTTGGAGCATGGACCGCTGAAGTCTGGATTCTGATGGAAAAGGCACTGTTTGGAGGCGAAATTTGCGAAGATCAGAAAATCCGGGAAAATACATGGAAAATCCTATTTTTCCTGAAGACGAAGGATGCCAGAAGGGGGAGCGGAGTTGGGCCACGGGGGGCCACACCACCCCCTGGCGCGAGTCACCCTTGGCCATGCCACCAGGTGGTGTGGCCACCCTGGACCACTCCTAGCTCTCCCCTTTGACGTATATTATCCCCACGAAACCCTAAGCCTGGGGGAGCGACCATAGAAAGATTCCACTGCCTCTGCGGGGCGGAAAACTATAGAGAGAGAAAGATATCTTCGGCAGACAGAATTCTATTGAGGGAATTCCTTCCCGGAGAGGGGAGATCGTCGCCATCAACACCACCATCAAGATAGACTTCATCAGGATCATCATCATCATCATCTCCATCATCATCTCCATCAGCACCACTTCATACCACTGTAACAATTGGGTTCAATCTTGCATAGTTCTTAGGGGAAACTTTCCCCGTGTTGATTACTTGTTGTAGATGATGCTACTGAGTGGAACCATCGAATTATTGTTATGTTCAGATTGTTACTTATCATTATATCTTCTCTGATCTTGATCCATACGATGTCTTCTAAGTAGTTTGTTTATTTGTTGAGGACATGGGAGAAGTCATGTTGTTAGTAGTGGAATTGTGTTGAGAAAGATTCAACAGTTTGTTATTTAAGCTGTTGTGTTATTCTTCTAGTGGTGTCATGTGAACGTCGACTACATGACACTTCACCTTTATGGGACTTGGGGAATGCATTGTGTATTTGGCTACTAATCGTAGGGGTTGTCGGAGTGACAGAAACCTGAACCCTCGTTAGGAAACCTTTGCACAAGGGATGTCAGGATCTTAGAGTTTAAAGCGGTGGTTAGGTTTCTATCTTAATTACTTTCTTGTACTTGCGGATGCTTGTGATATGTTGCTAACGTATCCATAATTTTTGATGTTCCATGCTTGGTTTTATCTACTTTCTTGTGTTTTGTTCCAACTTTGGAGTACTTTTCATATGATTTCTTGGACTAACCTATTAACAAGATGCCACAGTGCCAGTTGCCCTTTTTCTGCTTTTTGGTTCCAGGAAAGTCAGAAAATGAATATTCTCGGAATTGGACCAGACAAAAAGACTCACGGAGCCAGAATACGAGACGGAGAGGGGCCACAGGGTGGCCACACCACCCCTAGGCGCGGGTCCCCCTGGCCGTGCCAGGGCATGGTGTGGGCCCCTGGCCAGCCACCGACCTTGCCTCTTTCGCCTATATATCTCCCCCGAGTCAAAAACCCTAAATCATCAAGCCTCCAGCCACGAAAAGTTCCACAGCGCTGCCACCACTGAAGGAGAGATTCGGGGGACAGAAAGTCTCTGTTCCGGCACCCTGCCGGGACGGGGAAGTGCCCCTGGAGCCATCTCCATCGATCTCCACCACCATCTCCATCACCATTGCTGATTCCCATGATGAGGAGGGAGTAGTTCTCTCTCGAGGCTAAGGGTTCTACCGGTAGCTATGTGTTCATCTCTCTCTATGCATGATCTTATTGAGATCATGAGCTTGTAATCTGCAGATCTACTTTGCTACTCAAGTGCTTTAATAGATCTCTGCTCTCCCCATGTGTGTGAAAGTGACAGCGTGCACACCATGGTGGCACTTAGGCTAGAGATTACAAATACTTGTTATGAGTTATATTTGGAGTTGGATGTCTTTATGAAATTGTGGTGTTTGTTGGAACCATCTAGTACTCAAGGTGACAGTGTGGGGTTATCTAGATGGGAAAGGCCTGCTTTGAGGTGTGTTGTTATAGCCCTACCATCGATTAGAGTGTTCAACCGGAGAGTAGTTAAGAGTGGTATCATAAAGAGAAGATATTTATATGAGAGTGTTCAATAGTGAAAGTATGATCCCTAGGCCTTGTTCCTAAGCATTGAAACACCGTTTGCAATTAGATCTATTACATGTTTGCTTGCTTCTATCTTTATTTCAGTTTTACTTTAGTCTTTTCCACGCCATCAAGCTATTTTCTATCACCGTTACCACTTATAATTATCTATACCACTTGTATTTCACTATCTCTTTGCCAAACTAGTGCACTTATACACCTGGCAAGTGTATTGGGTGTGTAGGGGACACAAGAGACTTCTTGTATCTTGATTGCAGGGTTGCTTGAGAGGGGATACCTTTGACCACTTCCTCCCTGAGTTCGATAAACCTTGGGTGATCCACTTAAGGGAAAACTTGCTGCTGTTCTACAAACCTTTGCACTTGGAGGCCCAATAACTGTCTACAAGAATAGAAGTGCGTAGACATCAAACTATTTTCTGGCGCCATTGCCGAGGAGGTAAGGTAAAAGGTACTCACATCCTCCGGTGTGAGTGCTCGAAGTTATTTCCTTTAGATTCTACAATTTTGTCTTTTTGTTTCTTGTTTTCACTAGTTAGTCTTAATGGAAAACAACAACAAAATTAGAGAGCTTTATAGTATTTATCTTGAGTTAGGATATGCAGTGTTTGAAGAGAAAATTAAAAAACCTATGGAACTTTATTTGCATGCTAATAACAATGTTATTAGTATGAATTCTTTGAACGCCATTATTGCTAATGCTATGGAAAAGTCTAAGCTTGGGGAAGCTGGTTTTGATGAGCAAGATATTTTTAGTCCCCCAAGCACGGAGGAGAAAATTTACTTTGATGATACTATGCCTCCAATATATGATGATTACAATGATGAATATGATATTTTTAGTCCACCTAATATTGAGGATAAAGTTAATTATGATTACAATATGCCTCCTATATTTGATGATTATGGTGATGAGAATAATAATGATAGCTATTTTGTTGAATTTGCTCCCATTACAATTAATAAGAATGACTATGTTTATGTGGAGAGTAATAATGATTATATGCATGTGGCTCATGATAAGAATGTTTTATGCAATAGTTATATTGTTAATTTTATTCATGATGCTACTGTAAGTTATTATGAGAGAGGGAAACATGGTTTTATGTATCTCAACAATATTAAGTTTCCCCTCTTTATGTTGAAAGTCTTGAAGCTGCACTTGTTTTGCTTTACTATGCTTGTGGCTTTGTGCTTTCATGACTTGTTTCTTTACAAGATTATTTTTCATAGGAAGTGGGTTAGACTTAAATGTGCTTTGAATTTGCTTCTTGATGCTCTCTTTACTTAAATTCATATTTCTTATGTGAGCATCTCCTCAAACTATCATGCCTAACTTAAAGGCGTTAAAGAAAAGTACTTATTGGGAGATAACCCAAAAGTTTTAGATGAGTCTTGGAAGTTATTACCTCTGTAATAACCGCTCCTTATCCTTTTTATTTGCTTTTTGCGCCAAGAGTAACCTCTAATGAGAGAGAAGTAATGATTGGGAAAGTTGTTGTCCCGAAACATATTTTTGTGCTTCACCGTAAAAATTCGTGTACAATCTCTGTACGTCCTTTTGAGGCGTGAATTTTTGTTCTTCTGCCCCAGGTTGTTATCTAACTTTCGATAGTTCAACACTTTTTTATTTGAGCAACATAAGGTCTTCGAAAAAAATTCATCTTTACCTGTGGTCTATTTTGACAGATTTCTGCCACTTTCTGCATTTGCTTCTTGTTGGTTCCTTTTTGAGTTCTTTTGGGGAATTGATCTTTTTGAGGGAAGTGCTACAACATCTAGTGTTTTAATGGAAGTTTTATTGGTGTTAGAACTAAACCCAAAGACCTATTATCTTGAGTGCACTAATGTTGCTAATAAAGATTGTGTGAAGTTTTGTATGAAGGAAAAATTTTAGGTGTATGGAAGAAATGAGTAATGAGATGAAGGATGGACTAAAGCTCAAGCTTGGGGATGTCACGCGTGTCACCCCAAGAAATATCCAAGAAGTACACGCGTCAAAGCTTGTGGATGCCCAAGGCACCCCCTTCTTCATCAATAAAAATTCCAGGTTTCTTCCAAACACTTCATTTTTACTGTTTCATGCACAGTTGTGTTGTTCTTGGAGCGTCTTCTTTTTTCGTTTTCGTTTTGGTTTTTCATTTGCTTTATTTGCTTAGTTTGCTGAATAAATTGGTTGGACCCCCTCTTTCATAGATTAGTTTTCAAATAGTTTGGTTTGGATTGGAAAAGAGTAGGAAAGTTCATGCTTAAGTTGTAAAGAGAGCTTGCTTTTGACTGTGGCCTATGCTTTGTGATGCCATGCTTGATATTTATTTGGCTTTATGCTTAGTATTCTTTGTTGTAGCATGACTTGTTATAAACAATTGAGATTGCTTAATGTGCCTTGGATGAATCATGCGTTGTTTTAGCATATTAAAGCATAGTATAGTGGTATTCTCCTTTGATGCTTTATTTGGGTTGACTTGGCGCATGATCACACCATGCTATGACTATCTCAAGTCAGCATAGCCTTTATGATCCTTTAGTTTTCAACTTGTAGTATCACTTTATGCTTTGATCAATGATGTTTTGTCGCTCTGCATGATTATGGCCATTATTGCTCTCTTAGTTTGTCGCTCCCAGTCTTTTGCTAGCCTCCGCAACCAAGTATGAGTTCCACTCATGCATCCAACTCCTAAAACCAAGTTATTCCAAAGAGTCAACGATACCTACCTATTAGCATATGCTATTCCAAGTATATTCATGTTTTTATCTACCTTCTGAATTAAACTTGTTATGAGAAAACTAGTGATTAAAGCTCTCACGAACTTGATGGCACACTTTACTTTTCTTGCCCTTAATAAACTTGAACCATTGTGTCGTCTATGTTGTATATGCTTGCACTTATTTGTTGGGGATTAGCAGAACCATGTTGTCATGGGGAACGCTTTCAACATTGCACTGGTACTTTGTACCTAGTTGATATCATGCTCTTTTGTCTATGGATGTCATCGGTGTGAAATGAAAGGGAAGCTTGTAAGTCCATGAAGTTATGTATGTGTGTTAGAGAAACGCCTGGGCCGCTGGTCTAATCCATGCTGACATGGTGGAAACCTGCAGTGTAACCATAATGAGCTGTCTATGAAGCATTCTTATAAAAAAAGAGTCATATATTGAGAAAAAAGAGAAAAGGAAAAAAGATATTATGAAAAGAGGAAAGAGAGAAAAAAGCACCATTTTCCCATGGTAAATAAGAAGATTGCTGAGATGCTCGTTGTCTGCTTGCCTTGTCATTTTGATATGGGGATTCTTCTGTATCATCGGGCAAGGGGTACCCCGTTGGCGGTTCTCTATGATACACATGTACTTACAATGACAAGAACTTACCGGTGACTAAACTTGAGTAGCATGAGGAGCGGCCCTCGTATTCAAGGGACATGAGATTTCCAACTTATACTTCGTCAAGCATATACACCATAGTTTGTTCACTTTAACCTTTATCACTTCAAGATGCTTATGATAGGGTCAATGAGAGCTGAAAGCTATAAGTACCATAATTTTTGGAAGCTCTTTATGAAACTTGAATCTCTGCTTCCTTCTATGAAGGCATTTCTTCCACTTTTATATCGAGTCTCCACCTTCTATCTTTATGCACCTACTTTGAGAGCATAGTGTCCATTCTTAGTTCTATTTGCATTGTCCCAAGACTTGTTGATTGATGCATAGCTTTGATATTGCTTGTTTTAAACTATTTGTATCTAGTCACTCTTATGAACTTTGAAGGTGTCCTATGCATTTATATTTGCTACTCTATGAGGGACAAGCTGAATGCTACTATGCTATGTTTTCTTTATGTGAAACAAACAGACGTCTTGCAAAGCATTATTATTCATGAATCTTTTGTTTGTGCCTTTTCATGTTGCAACATAGTTTCTTTGTCTTATTGCTAGAACTTTGTCTTTCATGTTATGATTGAAGTACTATGATCCTAGCTATCAATGTTTTACAAATACTTTGATCAAGTTTATGATGGTGCATGTCAGCTCAAAAATTATTCTGTCTTTTTTATCACTTACCTACTCGAGGACGAGTAGGAGTTAAGCTTGGGGATGTTGATACGTTGCTAACGTATCCATAATTTTTGATGTTCCATGCTTGGTTTTATCTACTTTCTTGTGTTTTGTTCCAACTTTGGAGTACTTTTCATATGATTTGTTGGACTAACCTATTAACAAGATGCCACAGTGCCAGTTGCCTGTTTTCTGCTGTTTTTTTTGGTTCTAGGAAAGTCAGAAAATGAATATTCTCGGAATTGGACCGGACAAAATCCAAAGTTGTTATTTTCCCGGAAGACTCACGGATCCAGAATACGAGACAGAGAGGGGCCACAGGGTGGCCACACCATCCCTAGGCGCGGGTCCCCCTGGCCGCGCCAGGGCATGGTGTGGGCCCCCTAGCCAGCCACCGACCTTGCCTCTTTCGCCTATATATCTCCCTCGAGGCAAAAACCCTAAATCATCAAGCCTCCAGCCACGAAAAGTTCCGCAGCGCCGCCGCCACCGAAGGGGAGATTCGGGGGACAGAAAGTCTCTGCTCGCACCTCTGGGACGGGAAGTGCCCCCGGAGCCATCTCCATCGATCTCCACCACCATCTCCATCACCATTGCTGATTCCCATGATGAGGAGGGAGTAGTTCTCTCTCGAGGCTAAGGGTTCTACCGGTAGCTATGTGTTCATCTCTCTCTCTCTATGCATGATCTTATTGAGATCATGAGCTTGTAATCTATAGATCTACTTTGCTACTCAAGTGCTTTAATAGATCCCTGCTCTCCCCATGTGTGTGAAAGTGTTAGTGTGCACACCATGGTGGCACTTAGGCTAGAGATTACAAATACTTGTTATGAGTTATATTTGGAGTTGGATGTCTTTATGAAATTGTGGTGTTTGTTGGAACCATCTAGTGCTCAAGGTGACAGTGTGGGATTATCTAGATGGGAAAGGCTTACTTTGAGGTGTGCTGTTATAGCCCTACCATCGATTAGAGTGTTCAACCGGAGAGTAGTTAAGAGTAGTATCATAAAGAGAAGATATTTATATGAGAATGTTCACTAGTGAAAGTATGATCCCTAGGCCTTGTTCCTAAGCATTGAAACACCGTTTGCAATTAGATCTATTACATGTTTGCTTGCTTCTATCTTTATTTCAGTTTTACTTAGTCTTTTCCACGCCATTAAGCTATTTTCTATCACCGTTACCACTTATAATTATCTATACCACTTGTATTTCACTATCTTTTCGCCGAACTAGTGCACCTATACACCTGACAAGTGTATTGGGTGTGTTGGGGACACAAGAGACTTCTTGTATCTTGATTGCAGGGTTGCTTGAGAGGGGATACCTTTGACCACTTCCTCCCTAAGTTCGATAAACCTTGGGTGATCCACTTAAGGGAAAACTTGCTGCTATTCTACAAACCTCTGCACTTGGAGGCCCAACAACTGTCTACAAGAATAGAAGTGCGTAGACATCAGCTTGCAAGGGGTATAATCACAAGTTTGTATTAGTCCTAGGAAGGTCGGTACATTAGCACAGGTTCACACACACAACACTTATCCAACTAGAGAAGATTAATCAACTATATGAAGCGAAAACACTTGACAGTGTTCCCATGTGTCCTCTAGAACGTTTGGTCATCTTAAGTAATAAAACCAGATTGTACTTTGCTAAAGAAAGGATTGGGCCACTTGCTGCAATTATTATTATTGTCTTTTATTTACTCGCACTTTATTTATCTGCATTATGAAAACCCCCTAAAATCCGATTTCTAAGTATTTACAGAGAATTCCTGCTACAAGCCACTCGTCAACACCTTCTACTCCTCGTTGGGTTTGACACTCTTACTTATCGAAACTACTGCGATACACCCCCTATACTTGTGGGTCATCAACTTTTTCCACCTATCCATTTGTTTGTGGGTGAGCTACCGAAGCGTAGCTTATTTTGATGCCCATCTCCTGGCAGTACTCCTTGAACTCATTGGAAGTGAAGTTGGTCCCATTGTCCATGATGATACTATGGATTTGATAAAATTCACAACCGAAGTTCCGTCTTGGGTGGTGACAGGCATTGCTTCAATCCAGTTAGTAAATTTGTCGACTGCTACTAGCAAAAAGACGTGTCCTTCTGGTGATGATTTGTGAAGTTTCCCAACCATATCGAGTCCCCACTAACCAAACGGCCAGGCTAGAGGTATAGGATTCAACTCAGCAACGGGTGCTCCAGGATTTGTTGTGAAGCATTGACATGCCTCACATGTTTTGACAATGTCTTTTGTATCTTGAACTGTAGTGAGCCAATAAAATCCTGCTCTGAATGTTTTTGCGGCAATTGCTCGGCTACTAGCATGGTGACCACAAAATCCTTCATGTATATCTTTGAGTATGATTTTTCCTTCTTCGGGTGTTACGCAACGCTGCAACACACCTGAAATATTTCTCTTGTATAGTTCCCCTTTGATAATCCCGAAGGCCTTCGATCGTCGGGTGATTTCCTAGGCTTCTATCACATCTTGTGATAGCTCTCCCTTAGTCATATATGCTATATATGGCTGCATCCAGGTGGGCTCAATTAGCATGACCTCTTCAATTTCTTGTTCTTCTTATTCGATGGCTTCTTCTATGTTCTTGGCTTCTGAAGGAGCCCCCGAGTCTTTTTGCGGATGTTTCTTTTTCCCTATTTTTGGTGCTACAACCTTGGAGACTCTTTTTGCTTTGATCGATCGCTCCGTTATTTCCTCGCAAAAAACTCCGGGTGGTATTGGTAAGCACAAGGATCCGATGTTTGCTAGATTGTCGGCTTCCTCATTGCTTGCTCTTCCTATATGTGATACTTCACACCCATCAAATTGAGCTTCCATAACGCCATATAGATCGTGATAGGCAACCATATTTTCGCTGACGGCATCGCACTTGTTCATTGCTTGCTGTGCCACAAGATTAGAATCTCCGAAGATTTTGAGGCGAGTTGCACCGCAAGCTTTGGCCATTCGCATGCCATGCAACAGTGCCTCGTATTCCGCTTCATTATTGGATGTGTTCGCAAAGCTCATCCGAAGTATATATCGCATTTTGTTGCCTTGAGGTGATATTAGTACGACTCCTGCTCCTGCTCCCTCCGTTCTTTTTGATCCATCAAAGTACATTGTCCATGCACTAGAAAGGTCTGGTGGACCCGCACATTGCAACTCCGTCCACTCTGTGATGAAATCCGACAGAACTTGTGACTTAATTGCTTTGCACTTCTCATACGTGATATCCCGAGGGTATAATTCTATGCCCCATAGAGAGACACGTCTAGTTGCTTCTGGATTGTTGAGGATGCTTGACAAAGGTGCTTCATTGACTACTACGATTGGATGCTCCGAAAAATAGTGGCGTAGTTTTCGTCCTGTCATAATTGCCCCATATGCTAGTTTCTAGTAGTGTGGGTACCTTTGTTTGGATGGCGATAGAACCTCGCTCAGGAAGTAAACTGGCCTCTGCACACCGTGGGTCTTCCCTTCTCCGGGTCGCTCTACGACCAAGACCGTGCTGACCACCTGATTTGTGGCAGCGATATAAAGTAGTAAAGGCTCTTTATCTTTTGGCGACAAGACGACAAGAGATGTCGAAAGTGTCCTTTTAAGATCTTCAAAGGCACGCTGAGCTTCTTCCGTCCACTCGATTTTTTCTGATTTCCATGAGGGCATAGAATGGCAGCACTTTTTCTCCTAACCTTGCAATAAAATGACTGAGTGCCGCTACTCGCCCTACCAGTTGTTGTATGCCACACAGATTTGTTGGCTTCTTCATTGTTAGGTTTGCTTGTATTTTTTCGGGATTAGCCTCGATTCCTCTAGCTGATACCAAATATCCGACGAGTTGCCCTGCCGGGACTCCAAAGGAACATTTCTTCGGTTTCAGTTTGATGTTAAACTTCTCGAAGTTTTTGAATGTTTCTTCGAGGTCCTTGATCATCGTAGATCCTTGACCTGTTGGAACTATGACGTCATCGATATACACTTGCACATTTGTGCCTATTTGGCTTCCCAGACACTTCTGCATCATCCACTGATATGTTGCTCCGGCGTTCTTGAGGCCAAAAGGCATTATTGTGTAGCAGAATACGCCATAGGGCGTGATAAACGTCATTTTCTCCTGATCTTCTTCCTTCATTCTAATCTGGTGGTATCCTGAGTAAGCGTCCAAGAAAGAAAGACGTTCGCATCCCACAGTTGCATCGATGATTTGGTTGATTCATGGCAATGGGAAGTGATCTTTTGGGCAATGTTTGTTCAATGCAGTAAAGTCGATGCACATCCGAAGTTCTGTAGTGTTTTTCGTTGGAACACATACTGGGTTTGCTTGCCATTCTGATTTTGTTAGTTCTTTGATAAAGTTGGCATCAATGAGGCGATGGAGCTCCTTTCCAATGGCCTTGCGCTTTGGCCCCGTGAAGCGACGAAGCGGCTGCTTTAGTGGCTTTGCCTTTGGATCTAGATTTAATGCATGCTTAGCGAGTTCCCTGGGAATTCCCGGCATGTCAGAAGGTAGCCATGCGAAAATCTCCCAGTGCTCACGGAGGAACTCGATGAGCGCGCTTTCCTATGCAGGATCAAGGTTAGAAGCCACGAATGTTGTTTTCGTTGGGTCGGTAGGGTGGATATGTACTTCTTTTGTGTCTTTCGCCGTGTCAAAAGCCTGATCAGGATTGGCACGTGCTACTTCTAGAGGTTGTTCATTTGCTAAAGTTTTGAGTTGTTCAAATTCCGTTGCCATCCTGAAAGATTCAGAAATTTTGTTGAACTCCCGATCACAGCTATCGGCACATGTGAAGCTTCCTTGTACCATGATAATTCCCTTTGGTGCTGGCATTTTCATCACTAAGTATGCATAATGCGGCACTGCCATAAACCGTGCAAAGGCTGGTCGTCCCAGGATTGCATGATATTGTGATGGCCAATTCATAACTTCAAATTCGAGTTTTTCTCGCCTGAAATTTATCTTGGAACCAAAAACAATGTCAAGAAATACTTTGCCTAGAAAGATTTCGGCTTTACCTGGCACTATTCCGTGGAAAGACATTTCTGTTGGTGCGAGATTGTCCAGGGGGTAGCCTATTGTTCTTAGTGTTTTTGGGTAGATGATATTTATGCTACTTCCTGCATCCATGAAGACCTTGCTCATATCGAACCCGCCAATTTGTGCTTCGACTATCAAGGCTGAGTGACCCGGTCATGAGACCCGAAGTGGGTGATCGGCTCTGCTGAATGTGATTTCTTGCTCTGACCAGTGGAGATATTCGGGTGTGGTTGATGTTGTTGTTTCCACCATATTGATTTGTCTTGTGATGAGCTTCTGAATTCTGTTGGATGGACGCCCTTTCTGAAACATAGACATTGCTCCTTTTGATCTAGGGTACTCATTGTTTTGATCGTTTGTGTTTTGTGGTGGTGCCGCTGGTGGTGGTACACCGATGGCTAGTGTACTAGGCGTGGATGTGTATCCTCGATTTGCCGCTTCGGTTGCCTTTGCATTGCACAACTCCTGCATCTTCAGGAATGTTCGGCAGTCTTTCATGAGGTGGTTGGATTGTCGTCTACCTACTGAGTCGACATAAAAATGCATATTACAGGGTCCTTCCAGCATTTGCATTGCGGACATAGGTGGGTCTCGTGCTCTTGGCTGATACCATTGTGCAGACTGGCTTCCTCCAATGTCGTCCCTGTTCTGGCGGTATCTGCCATTGTGGTCACTGCTTCTATTGTTACCTTCACTCAAAAAACCTGCTGTGACATAAGTTGGTCCCGTATTTCCATCGTTGTTCCTTCTTCTTCTATGATTGCGACGCTTATCCCTGTCTTCCTCGGGTGACCGTGCACGCTTATTATGCAGCGTGTCCTCTCCATCGGCCCAACGATTTGCTATCTCCATTAACTATGATATTGTCTTGGGTTTAACCCCTCCCAGTTCTTCTATGAATTCTCGGCGACGGAGGCCGTCGTTGAAGGCGTCGATGGCCCTTTCGTCGGATATGGATTCAGCTGAGTTCTTGATAATATTCCACCGCTGTATGAATGCTCTTATTGATTCTCCAGATTTTTGTTTACACGCTCTCAACTGCTCCAAGGATGCTGGTCGTTTGAACGTGGAATGGAAATGCCAGATGAATTTATCTTCCAGATTGTTCCAACTACCAATTGAATCTTTGGGCAACTGCTTGAGCCATGATCTTGCGGCACCGGTGAGATGTAGTTGTAGACTTGGCATTGTGGTAGTTGTGGAGCCACCCTGTAATTTGATGGTGGCCAAATAGTCTGCTAACCAAGCTTCGGGTTCCTAGAGTCCATCGTATTTGTGGCGGTCGTGTGGAAGTTTGAAGTCCTTGGGTACTGAGGCCTTGCGAATCCTCTGCGTGAAACAACTGGCCCCGCATAGCTCATGATCGTCTTCATCGTATCCATCTTGATATCGTCAGTTGCGGCTTTCATCTCTAGATCCGCTGCCCCTATGTTGGGTGTTATCATTTCTTGTATTGCTTCGTGGCTCGGATCCTACGAGATGCGCCTGGTGTGGTGATCGAGATCGTCGGGTGTGTCCTACTTGCCGAGGACTGTTCTGACGGTGTGGGGATATTTCGGGTTGGTGTATGATTCCTTGTTCTGCTTCCCCGAGAGAGGCTCCTACCATGCCAAGGTTCATCAGGGCGAAGCGGTGAAGGGTTGCACACGGATCGTCGGGTGCGGGTTGAGTGGTGATCAGATATGTTTGCGCGGCCATAATGGCTGCCTGAACTGTTTTTGCTTTGATGTTTCCTGCTTGATCAATTGACATGAATGATAGGTCGAAATCTCGGATGATTCCACTTCTTTCTGCTTCGGGGATATTATGTAGTCGAGATCTTGCCCATCTTGGTGGTGCTGCTCCTATTACACTCCTTGATCCTCGAGTAGAGCTTAATTGTGCCTGTCGTAAGCTGGATTCATCGGCTAATCTCTTTCTTTCATCAAGTTGCCTTTGCATCCGAAGTAGGTCTCTCTTCTTGTGGTGGAGCAGATATTGGTATGCTAATAGATCCTCATGTGAAGCATCCGATGTCATCGGTGTTGGGCCACGCAGAGAAAAACAAAACTTTTTCCTACGCGGTGATCCCAAGATCTAGCTGAGGTAGTAGGCCACGAGAATTACCACTAGACGCATGGTTGCGGAATCGATGAAGCACGTCGCTTGATGCAGTGCAGTCCTCACGATCCATTCCGATCCACGGTCATCGAAGTGCTGAACGTACATCACCTCTGCCAGTATCCACACGTACGAGGAGGAGTGCCGGCGATGGACTGCTAGGTCCGGTACGGCGGCGACAGGACAGGACTAGACTGGAGCTAGGGTTTCCAACACATGGAGTGACCTAACCGTGTGCTCTAAGCACCTGCTCCCCAGCTTATATAGGGAGTGAAAGTGGACTCCACTCACTTGTGGCCCATTCACTAAAATGCCTATATTAGTCACTGTGAGTCCAACTCACTGACTCTGCCCGTTTCCTTTTTGGGTCCAACCCAAATATGCTCCCGCTCTTAAGTGTGTGACCCGACAGGCTCATGGTGACCCGGACACGATCCGAGTCTCACTCGTGACCGATCAGTTGGTAGCGGCTCCTAGCAGAACGTGCCAACTCCCAAGTACCGAAGAGTCATGACGACATACCTTCCAATGCGACTTTCGTCTGAGTCCCTTTTGCCTCACGATATACCTTGTCGAACTATAGGCGAATAATCATCATCCCTTAAATAGTTCGACTCTCTTTCTCGATCCGAGATAAGTGATTCATCCGACTAACTCTTAGTCGGTCACCTCGGTTAACACTTAACCGAGTCACGCATGGCCATGCTTTCCGAATCATATCTTCCGAGAGGGCCCAGAGAATATCTCTCCAAACGGAGGGGCAAACTCCCATCTTGGTTATTCACATCACGCAGCTTGATTCTCAGTCGACCCGAACTCCGCCTTTATAACTGCCCAGTGATGGAACAACGTTTGACAGAACCTAAGTCGGTGATCCTCAACTCGGATTGTGCAACAACCTCATGTCTAAGGATTACATTGATTGAGATATACAAATGACGACTTATTCGTTGTATCTCAATATGGGTCAGTCCGACTCGCTAAACTCTTAGCCGAATCCGTGTAAGTCAGAATAGCATCTCTATGCCCATGACAAGTGGAACCGAGTCATCAGCCGACTTTCACATTAGTCTAAGTTGTGTGTCCAGCACAACCTTAACGACCAAGGACAATCAGTATAAACAACATGAATATATAGTTCCACAATCGAATCACATATTCAATGATATATATCAGTAGTTCATACATGGACAATAACTTTATGAATACATTGGAAATAACATCATACATGATTACCTCTAGGGCATATTCCCAACAGTCTCCCACTTGCACTAGAGTCAATCATCCGACATCACATGTCTAGGCATCTAATGCCCATAGCTCTCAGGTGCGCCTCATGCTTCGGCTGTGGAAGTGGCTTTGTCAACGGATCCGCAATGTTTGCATCCGTGTGTACCTTGCATAACTTGATATCACCTTGATCCACGAACTGGCGAATAAGTTGGTACCACATGAGTATATGTTTGTTCTTTTGGTGTTGTCTAGGTTCCTTGGCTTGTGCAATAGCACCATTGTTGTCACAATACACGTCTAACGGATTGGACGAGCCCTGAACCACACCAAGATCCATGAGGAAATTCCTCATCCAAACGGCTTCCTTTGCCGCCTCTGAGGCAGCAATATACTCAGCCTCTATCATAGACGTATACACTGTCTCTTGCTTGGAACTCTTCCAGCTCACAACCCCTCCGTTTATCACAAACACATATCCGGATTGCAAACGAGAATCATCTGAGTCAGTGAGATAACTCGCATCCGTGTAACCCCTTACACTGAGTTCATCCTCACCTCCATAAACCAGGAACATATCCTTAGTCCTTCTCAAGTACTTGAGGATATTTTTAGCCACTGCCCAGTGGATTTCTCCAGGGTCAGCCTAGTACCTGCTCACAACACTTAGAGCATAGGAAACATCCGGCCTAGTACAAATCATAGCGTACATGATGGATCCGACTGCAGAAGCATATGGAGTCGCACTCATCCGACTTCGCTCATCAGTTGTCGAAGGACACCGAGTCTTGCTAAGTTTTACACCATGGGACATCGGTAAGAATCCTTTCTTAGACGATTCCATGTTGAACTTCTTCAACACTTTGTCCAAGTATGTACTCTGACTCAATCCAATGAGCCACCTTGATCTATCTCTATAGATCCGGATTCCTAGTATGTAAGTTGCCTCACCCAAGTCTTTCATCGAAAAACTCTTTTCCAATGATTCCTTGGTCTCTTGCAACATCTGGACATCATTTCCAATCAGTAATATGTCATCCACATATAAGATCAGAAAGTTTACTTTGCTCCCACTAAACTTCTTGTATAAACAAGAATCATGATCACTCTTGATGAAGCCAAACGATTTGACTACCTCATCAAAGTGAATGTTCCAACTCCGAGATGCTTGCTTCAACCCATAAATGGATTTCCGAAGTTTGCATACCTTGTCAGCATTAGCCGGATCGACAAAACCCTCGGGCTGTATCATATACACGTCCTCGATTAAATTTCCATTAAGGAAAGCCATCTTGACATCCATCTGCCATATCTCATAGTCGAAATAGGCTGCTATAGCTAACATGATCCGAACTGATTTAGGCATCGCCACGGGAGAGAAAGTCTCATCGTAGTCAACTCCTTGAACTTGTCGGAACCCCTTCGCGACAAGCCATGCTTTATAGATTGAAACATTTCCATCCATATCAGTTTTCTTCTTGAAGACCCATTTGCACTCGACGGGTCTTGCACCGTCTGGTAGATCAACCAAGTTCCAAACTTGATTTTCATCCATGGACTTTAACTCGGATCTCATGGCTCCAAGCCATGACTCAGAATCAGAACCCACCATCGCTTCTGAATAAGTTGTCGGCTCATCACTGTCTAACAGTAACACATCACGAACACTTCACCATCTGGCCGATCTTCACAGTGTCGGTGTTGTTTCCGGCTCAGGTACCACGACCAGCTCAACCTCCAAGGCTTTTGCCGACTCGCTACTGGCCGGTACCTCTCGAATTTCTTCGAGTTGCACCGTGCTCCCACTGACTCCTCGACTGAGAAACTCTTTCTCAAGGAAGGCACCGTTCCGAGCGACAAACACTTTGCCCTCTTCTCGGTTGTAGAAGTAGTAACCCAAGGTTTCCCTCAGATATCCTACGAAAATACACTTATCTGACTTAGCTGTAAGCTTGTCCGACTGAAGTCGCTTGACAATAGCTTCACAACCCCAAATCTTAAGAAAAGACAAACTCGGCTTCTTGCCAGTCCACATCTCATGCGGTGTCTTCTCTACCGACTTTGATGGTACTCTGTTTAGTGTGAACACTATAGTTTCTAGAGAATAACCCCAAAATGATAAAGGCAGATCTGTCCGACTCATCATTGATCGTACCATGTCCAACAAGGTCCGATTTCTCCTTTCTGACACACCGTTTCTCTGCGGCGTTCCTGGAGGTGTGAGCTGGGGAACTATTCCACAACTCTTGAGATGGTCATCAAACTCATGGCTCATGTACTCGCCTCCTCAGTCCGACCGAAGAAACTTTATTTTCTTGCCAAGTTGATTATGTACCTCATTCTAGAATTCCTTGAACTTTTCAAAGGCATCCGACTTATGTTTCATCAAGTAGATATATCCATACCTACTCAAATCATCAGTGAATGTAATTAAGTACTCATAACCACCTCTGGTTGTCGTGCTCATCGGGCCACATACATCACTATGTACTAGTCCCAATAAGTCGGACGCCCTTTCACAACTCTTTGCAAAAGGTGTCTTGGTCATCTTGCCGAGTAGGCAGGATTCACATGTCTCGAATGACTCCAAGTCGAATGAAGTTAGGAGTCCATCATCATGGAGCTTCTTCATGCGTTTCCAACTTATATGACCAAGCCGACAACGCCAAAAGTAAGTCATATTCAGATCATTTCGTTTTAACCTTTTCACATTTATGTTATAGACAGATTCACTATCAAGATTCAAAATAAATAACCCGTCCTGGACGGGTGCAAAGCCGTGAAACATATCATTCAAATATAAAGAACAACCATTATTCTTAATATTCGACTCATAGCCTTGTCTCATCAAACATGAGGCAGAAATAATGTTTCGACTAAGCACTAGAACATAATAACAATTATTCAGCTCCATTAAGAATCTGGAAGGTAAATGAAGTTGCATTGTGCCGACTTCCAACACAGCGACTCTCGCTTTGTTGCCGACTCGAATGTCAACCTCGCCTCTCGCCACGCTCCTAGTTCTTACCAGTCCCTGCAACGAGTTGCAGATGTGAATAACTGATCAGGTATCATATACCCAAGAACTACCAGGTGCGTTAGCAAGATAAATGTCTATAACATTGCAAACAAGCGTACCTGAGCCGGAAGTCACACCTCCACTCTTGGTTTTATCAGCTAGATACTTGCTGCAATTCCTCTTCCAGTGGCCATCCGCCTTGAAGTAGAAGCAAGTGGATCTGACTGCAGGAGATGGCTTAGTCCCTGAGGAAGCGCTTTGGACCGGGTCCTCAGCCTTACCTCCCGACTTAGCCTTCTTCTTCTTAGTCCAAGAACTCTTCTTGAACTTAGCCTTATTATGTACCATCAACACTTGACTGGCACCTTTCTTGAGATCCGCATCAGCCTGCTTGAGCATCCCATGTAATTCAGTGAGCTTCTTATCCATACCATGCATGTGGTAGTTCGATATGAACTGACCATACGCACTAGGAAGAGAGTTCAGAATTATGTCTGTAGCGAACTCTTCGCTAATGGGGTAGCCCAGCCTTTCCAGAGACTGCACGTAACCAACCATCTTGATCACATGCGGACTCAGTGGATCACCATCCTTAAGCATGCAGCTCAACAAGGCCTGAGAGACTTGATACCTCTCAGTCTTTGCCTGAGCCTGGAACATACTTTTGAGGCTTTCGATCATATCGTAGGCCTCAACATTCTTGAACTGCTGCTGCAAGTCCGATTCGATGTGAGTAAGCATAAGACAGCTAATCTCCATGGATTCATCACAAATACGACGGTAGGCATTGGTGGCTGCGACAGTCGCATTCTCATTCGGCTCATCTGGAAGTGGGTTGTCTAGGACATGGTCCCCCTTTTCTTGCTTGAGAACAATTCTCAGATTACAATACCAGTTGGTGAAGTTAGTTCCATTTAGCTTATCTTTCTCTAAGATGGTTCTCAAAGCAAAACTGGAAATCTAAGGAAGACTGCTAGGTGCCATTGATCTACAATAGAAAATATGCAAAACACTTAAGACACGTATCCATAATAGAGCAAGCATATTAAACACTTCAATACTTATGCTCCCACTAGAACCTACACCCCTCCAATGGTTACTTAGTGATTCAGGACCCTAAATAAGAAAGTCGACTAGTGAGCTTTAGCATCACCGCTAGCTGTCAAGTGATCTAGGTAGACAACTCCTTGCCAATCGTATCTCATACGACTCCTGTTGGATGGGTGTCATCACATGCCCCGGCTCCCATCCGACCTTTCCCCGAGTCCCACAACCGTTGTGATAGACCCGTCTAGATTACCAAGTGCTTCCGCTGTAAGAGTCCGACTCGAACCCACCTAGTCAGAAAGAATTGATAGCACCTCAATTTTATGAGCCCACTACCAAAAATGTCCGACTTGTGATGGTGCAGCACTGGCGGGGAAACCGACTAGACCTTCTTTGAGGGATTACTTTCTACCAACTATCTTGATAGAGGTAAAACAGAGACATAACAATAACACAAAATAAAGCAATTATAATGTGAAATGGTATGGCTCTCTTCATGGCGATCTCCATCTCCACAAAACCTGTAATCCGACTTGTGTAAACTCTTGTCACGTGCCTTCTTACACCATGTAGCCGACTTGTACACCGACTTGCATGCCATCCGAGTTCTCCAAACAGCTACACTATCTAGTAATGTAAATTACATAGAGAATCCGACACGCAGGTCGTTATACAATAAGATGACAGCACCTAGGCTCCAGCCGGCTGACAAAAACCATGATACGCAGATCACGTATGGATTACACACATCACATGCACATAAGCCATACCATTCACAACATCATCCTGCAAAAACAAGTTATGCATAGACACGATATCTACCGGCGTTGTGAAACTCGCAATGACATCTAAGGCGCTACGACAGGGCGAAGCCGGCGGTCCCGCTAGCCGGATAGAGGGCGGAGATCGAAGGGGTAGCACCCCACGCGGGTGCAGGCAGCACCCGATGATTTTTCCGAAAAACGCAGATCTCATCTGCATTCGGGACATGGATTTCGTCATCGAATAAAACAATTTTACCTAAATCCGATCCAGACTCCGATTCGACCAAACTCTTTGATCTTCGATCACCGCATCCGGGTTTACGTGTCACAGTCTACCCCGATGGCGGAAGCCGACCGGTAGGGGTATGTTGTTCCACGACCTTAGCAGTTAGATCACGGAAACCAGATCATCCATTCCCATAGATCTATCTCATAGATCGACCACCAAAACTGCAATTAGATCCAATCTAACGCCAACCGCATATCACATATGCATGATCTCGAGCCTAAAACCAGAAGCTAACGCTCTGATACCACAGTTGGGCCACGCAGAGAAAAACAAAACTTTTTCCTACGCGGTGATCCCAAGATCTAGCTGAGGTAGTAGGCCACGAGAATTACCACTAGACGCATGGTTGCGGAATCGATGAAGCACGTCGCTTGATGCAGTGCAGTCCTCACGATCTGTTCCGATCCACGGTCGTCGAAGTGCTGAACGTACATCACCTCCACCAGTATCCACACGTACGAGGAGGAGCGCTGGCGATGGACTGCTAGGTCCGGTACAGCGGCGACAGGACATGACTGGACTGGAGCTAGGGTTTGCAACACATGGAGTGACCTAACCGTGTGCTCTAAGCACCTGCTCCCCAACTTATATAGGGAGTGAAAGTGGACTCCACTCACTTGTGGCCCATTCACTAAAAGGCCTATATTAGTCACTGTGAGTCCAACTCACTGACTCTGCCCGTTTCCTTTTTGGGTCCAACACAAATATGCTCCCGCTCTTAAGTGTGTGACCCGACAGGCTCATGGTGACCCGGACACGATCCGAGTCTCACTCGTGACCGATCAGTTGGTAGCGGCTCCTAGCAGAACGTGCCAACTCCCAAGTACCGAAGAGTCATGACGACATACCTTCCAATGCGACTTTCGTCTGATTCCCTTTTGCCTCACGATATACCTTGTCGAACTATAGGCGAATAATCATCATCCCTTAAATAGTTCGACTCTCTTTCTCGATCCGAGATAAGTGATTCATCCGACTAACTCTTAGTCGGTCACCTCGGTTAACACTTAACCGAGTCACACATGGCCATGCTTTCCGAATCATATCTTCCGAGAGGGCCCAGAGAATATCTCTCCAAACGGAGGGGCAAAATCCCATCTTGGTTATTCACATCACGCAGCTTGATTCTCAGTCGACCCGAACTCCACCTTTATAACTGCCCAGTGATGGAACAACGTTTGACAGAACTTAAGTCGGTGATCCTCAAGTCGGATTGTGCAACAACCTCATGTCTAAGGATTACATTGATTGAGATATACAAATGACGACTTATTCGTTGTATCTCAATATGGGTCAGTCCGACTCGCTAAACTCTTAGCCGAATCCGTGTAAGTCAGAATAGCATCTCTATGCCCATGACAAGTGGAACCGAGTCATCAGCCGACTTTCACATTAGTCTAAGTTGTGTGTCCAGCACAACCTCAACGACCAAGGACAATCAGTATAAACAACATGAATATATAGTTCCACAATCGGATCACATATTCAATGATATATATCAGTAGTTCATACATGGACAATAAATTTATGAATACATTGGAAATAACATCATACATGATTGCCTCTAGGGCATATTCCCAACAATCGGGACTGCTTCCGAAATTGCCTCCCTTGCTTTTTGCCATGCCGACGCTGGTAGCCGAAGTCCTTGTCTTTCTCCTGCGTGTGGTTCTCCGCCTCTTCCTTGGACTATGCGATTATCTGTTGTTCCTCCTCCATTTCCATGGTCTCCTTCATTGTCATGGTTTCCTGCATGGTCATCTGATAAAATATCAACGAGGTTGAGGATAGGATTACCGTTTTCATCGCGTGGTGTTGATGTATCTCTATTGATCATGCACACTTGGTGGCGTGTTATGCGTGGCATAATGGCGTCATCTCCTGCTTCAAAGTTTGGATTGATAGTATTCCGTGATTGTAGTTCTAGATAGATTTTCGCCATCCTTTCTTCATGTGGTGGGGTTGGCTGATGACCTTTTTCACCTGCTTCGATCTGTGCTATGACGTTCGTGGAGGATAGGACGAAAGATGTTGGTACCTCCGTAGGCGTAGCTTTTCCCAGCAACGCTTCTGATGTGATCAGGGCCGAAGGGTGTGATTCTTGCGGGTTGTCTGCTTGGAAGTGGAGGTTTCTGGTGATTAGATCGGATCCGTCGTTAAAATTGACGGGTACCAATACAGAGGTGGGCGGGCGTGGATCTGCTTTCGTCGTGTTGATGCTTGGTGGAGAGTGTTCCGCCAAATCCGTGGTTCCAGCATTCAGGTTTCCCACAGATGGTGCCAATTGATGAGGGGCAACCTCGGCAATGCCCATGATGATGAACTTGGGGTTTCACGGAAAATAGAACGCTGGGGATTTCATCGGATGTCAGGGAAACAATGGAATCAAAGTAGCCTGTATATTGAATAATTGCACTATTACAAATTGTCTTCTAGATTTTGGTACCCTCGCTTGGGTTGCTCCCATCCTACATATAATAGGCCGGGACTCAAAGCTGTATGCGGATAGGTTTCAAACACGTGTGATTACAATTCCAACATAATATCGATGTACAGTCCCTTTCTTAGTACAATCAAAGCCTTTGTCAGTTGCTTCCTTGGGCTGTCGTCTGGAATCTTAATGGGCCGTAAGCATTTTATCCAATCATAGGGTAGAGATTTATAAGCATTCGAGTAATTATACCCATGTCACCTTTGGTCATAAATATTTTCCCTCTTTTTATTTTCAGAATTGACTGGCCAGAACCTGATGTTGCACGAAGGCAAGAAGGTTGATCCTTTGTCGGATGTTGTTAGCACCTTGGAGGCCAACAACGTTCGTGGGCGCAACCTCCTTGTCCGCTCCCGCCGTGCCTTCAAAATTCTTCATGCCTAAGTTTTTCCAACCAAGGAGGTGCCAAATAACTTGAATGATCTTGTCACTGTCTTTGGTGCCTACCACAGCCCCCTTGTTGGTTATAGCCTGATGCAGTCAAAGAGTGGTGCCGAAACTTCAATGGCCCTAGTGATGGTGCACGGCGAGAAGGTCTACTAGGAGAAGGTTAGCTCCTCTATCCCAGTCACCTCCAATGGCCAAGAAGTTGACTTGAAGCCTCATATTAAGAGGGCCAGAAAGTATTCCCGACTGCTTTTGGGCCTAGTCTCAGACTCGAAGAAGCTAGTGCCCCTTCTTCGACGGCCGATCCTTCTTCGGCTGCTCCTGCTGTTCCTGTAGCTAGTGTTCCTTCTACTAGTGCTACTTTGTCTTTGAATAAAATGGCTTCATAGACTTTGTTTTGTAGTTTTATTGTGTCTCTCTTGCCGTCACTGTAATGAACCTTTAACTTATCCAGCTGCATCTTGCTTCCTTTTACAAGAAAGCAACTTTTGAATATATATGCGTATGAGTTTGTTTTTGCATGCTGAACGTTTCATATATTTCGTGGCTTGCCAGATTTTGAATGAATTTTTGGCTCCTACTGGGTCCGCACAACTGTCGGATGCAATTGTGTCCTCATCTGTAGTGGGCGCAACCAATACCGCCATTGTGCGTACGGTGGACCCGCTGTTGTACACTGAAAAAATTGAACAGGTGAAAAAACTTGAAGGAAACCTTTGGGTTGTTCAGTCAATGGTGGATGTTGTGTTGGAGATATGCCCTAGAGGCAATAATAAATGTAGTTATTATTATATCTTTGTGTTTATGATAAATGTTTACATTCATGCTATAATAGTATTAACAAGGAAACCATTAATACTTGTGTGATTTGTAAACTTAATTTGAAGTCCCTAGTATAGCCTCTATACTTCACTAGCTTGTTGGTTGATTGATGATTGTGGTTTCCCTATCATGAACATTGAGATGTTATCAACAACAAGATCATATCGTTAGGAGAATGATATGGTGGACATACTCCTATAGATAAGCGTAGCATAAAGATCAAGTCATTTCAATAGTTCAATTGCTATATGCTTTCTGATACATAGTAACCTAATTCCTTCGACCATGAGATCATGCATATCACCTTTACTGGATGGATGCTTTGATGTCATCAAACACCACACCGTAACAGGGTGGCTATAAAGGTGGTATTGAGTGTTCGGAAAGTATTGGTTGAAACACATGGATCAAGAGTGGGATTTGTCCATCCATATGACGGATAGATATTCTCTGGGCCCTCTCGGTGAAATGTCATCCAATTAGCTTAGCATGTGACTGGGTCACAAGGGATCACATATCACGAACGAGAAAAGAGTACTTATCAAGATGTGAGTTTGAACTAGGTATGCGAGATACCGACGATCATAACCTCGGATAAGTAACATATCGTGAGACAAAGGGAAATTGGTATCATATGTAAGTGGTTCATTCGATCGCAAAGTAATCGTAGAAATATGTGGGAGCCATATGAATTTCCAGATTCCTCTATTGGTTATTGTTCGGAGAAGTGTCTCGATCATG
This sequence comes from Avena insularis, assembly GCA_023614405.1. Taxonomy (NCBI): domain Eukaryota; kingdom Viridiplantae; phylum Streptophyta; class Magnoliopsida; order Poales; family Poaceae; genus Avena; species Avena insularis. The sequence goes on along the minus strand of CM042692.1, from coordinate 79,734,914 downwards.
TCCGCATAATTCACGAACCGTAGGGAGACACACTTAAGGATTCGACGTTGTTTGAGTAGTTATGGTATTATGAGAAAGAGACCGGATGTTGTTGAGTCTCGGATGGGATCCGGATATCACGAGGTGATCCGGAATGGTCCGGAGAATAAGATTCATATAAGGAAAGTCCGTTTGAGTTGGGGAATGGTTCCGTGTTTTCATCGGGAACATTCTAGAAGGTCCCGGAATGTCCGGCACTCAGGAGGGAAGGGTACATGAATGTGTCATTGTAAGTTGGAATGATTGCATCATGTACTAGGTGTTCTTGCTGTCCAAAATAAAGGATTTATTTAAATCCTAAATTGAAAAGTCAAACGGCTAGTTTGAAAGTCAAACGGCAATTTTGGGAAGTGGGAAAAGAGGAGGAGGTGGAGGCCGACTTGGGGGAGGAGTCCCCTTGGCGGCGCCTCCCAAGGCCGACTTGGGAGGGACTCCTCCCTTGGTCGCTGGCCCTCCCACCTATAAAGGGAGGGGCAGGGCCTCTCCTCCTAGCACACACAAGTTCCTATCTTCTACCTCCGGTTTAGAGCCGTGTTGGTTTAGAGCTTCTAATTGCTTTATCCAGCGGTTTAGAGCCGTCTAATTGATTTAGATCCTTCTAATTTGTGTGTCTAATTACTAGAACACAAATAGCCTCTCTCAGAAGCACCACCATACTGCACCGCTTAAGAAGCCTCAAGGGATCTCCCTCTACTTCCGGTACCACGCCGTTGTCGCCGGAATCGCGAGAGAGTGCTACAACCTCCGCTCTCTGGAACAAGGAGAGGAAGGTCTTCGTCAGTACGAACGTGTGACCGACTACGGGAGCGCTGCTGGAACGTACCGGAAGGATCGTCACGCGATCTTGAGATCGGAAGAGTCGACTACATCACCCACGAGAATCTGCTCTCGTTAAACACTTTGGAATCTTCGAGGGTGAGTTATTCCATCGACTCGTTGCTACAATCTAGTAGATAGATCTTGGCTTGTTTGTTTGTATGCGATAGAAAATTTTGTTTTCCATGCTACGAAACCCTACAGTGGTATCAGAGCCGTGTCTATATGTAGATCTGTTGCACGAGTAGAACACAATGGTCATTGTGGGCATTGATGCTTTTATTGTAGATTGCTTTTGTGTACTTTGCATCTTGCGGTATGTTGGGATGAAGCGGCCCGGGCTAACCTTACATGACATCGTTCATGAGACTTGCTCCACGCTTGACATGCAACTTGTATTGCATAAGTGGCTTTATGGTGCTGTTTCTCCTAGCATAGTAAAGATCCAATTTACAACGGGTGATCAACAATGCTAGTATCAATGTTGTGGTTCTTGTTCGTAAGTTAGAACGACACTTATTGAAAGCCCCAAACCACGTAAAATATGCAAAGAAAGTAGAGGCGTCTAACTTTGTTTTGCAGGGGTGTGCAGTGATGTGATATGGCCATGATTGTGATTATATTTGATGTATGCAATGTTCCTTATTGTAAGTTGGCAACGGCGGGAGCCATATGGTTGTCTTTAATTTCATGTTAAGACCCGCGTGTCTATTCAAAATAGTTGTAATAGTTGAAGCTGGTGGGCGACAACCATAAAGAAGCGTCATTGACCTTGATGCTATGCGGTGATGATGGAGATCATGTTCGTGCTTGAAGATGGAGATCGGAAGCACAAAGAAGAAAGGCCATATCATATCACATATTATGAATTGCATGTGATGTTAATCCTTTATGCATCTTGTATTGCTTAGTAGACGACGGTAGCATTATAAGATGATCCCTGATGCACATAAATTTCAAGTTCTAAAGTGTTCACCCTTAGTATGCACCGTTGCCAAAGCTTGCTGCTTCGAAGCACCACGTGATGATCGGGTGTCTTTGATTCCGCGGGTGAATACAACGTAAGCAAGCCAGATTTGCTTATGCGGTAGCTAAGGTTTGATCTTGTGAGCCTAGCATGTACGGACATGGCCTCGGGGAACACGGATCGCCGAAAGGTAAAGCATGAATCATATAGTGGATATGATGAACATGATGATTGTTCGCCATTGAAACTATATCAACTCTCGTGATGATCGGTGTTGATGTAGTGGATTTGGTTCGTGTGATCACTAAAACAATGTGAGGGATGTTGTTTTGAGTGGGAGTTCACCTAGTTTAATTTCATTAATTAATTTGAACTCAATTTGTCATAAACTTAGTCTAAACTATTGCAAATATGTTGTAGATCAATGGCAGCCCCTACCATCAATTTTAATGCGTTCCTAGAGAAAGAAAAGTTGAAAACAATGGAAGCAACTTCGGATTGGTTCCGCAATTTGAGGATTGTCCTCACATTTGGTAATTTGACCTATGTGCTGGATGCACTGCTAGGTGACCCACCTACGGTGATGCTACCGATGAAGTAAAGAATGTTTACCTCGCCGGAAGAATCGTACTCCATAGTTCAGTGTGCTATCTTGTATGGTTTAGAATCGGAGCTTGAGAAAAGGTTTGAAGAGTCAGACCATATGATATTGTCGAGGATCTCAAATTAATTTTGAGACTCATGCGGCAATTGAAAGTTATGAAGCTTCGAAAAGTTCTTTAAGCGCAAGATGGAAGAGGGCAGCTCAAAGTGAGCATGTGCTTAAGATGTCCGGGCATGCAAATAAACTTCAAAGCTTGGGTATAGTGATTCCTAATACTTTGGGGTTTACGCATCCTCAATCACTACCACCAAGTTACAAGAACTTTGTGATGAACTACAACATGCGAACATGAACAAAGAGCTGTAGAACTATTTGCTATGTTAAAATCTGCGAAGTGGAGATCAAGAAAGAGCACCAAGTGTTGATGGTCAATAAGACCACCAAATTCAAGAAAGGCAAGTCTAAGCGAAGGGACACTTCAAGAAGGGTGGTAAGAAAGTTACCATGACGAAGAAGACCAAGGCTGGACCAAGCCCGATCTCGAGTGCTTTCTTTGCAAGGAGAAGGTCCTTTGAGCGGAATTGCCCAAAGTACTTGGCGGATTTGAAGAACGGCAACATCAAGAAGAAAGGTATATCGATATACATGTTATTGATGTGTATCTCACTAGTATTCGTAGTAGTGCCCGGTATTTGATCTGGTTCGGTTGCTCATATTTGTAACTCGAAGCAGAGCTGCGAATAAACGGAAGCTAGTGAAGAACGAGGTGACGATGCGCGTGGGAAACGGATCAAAGGTTGATGTGATCGCGGTGACGCTACCTCTTCATCTACCATCGGGATTAGTTTTATACTTAAATAATTGTTATTTGGTGCTGCGTTGAGCATGAACATTATATCGGGATCTTGTTTATTGCGAGACGGTTACTTGTTTAAATCCGAGAATAATGGTTGTTCGATTTATATGAGTAATATGTTTTATGCACATGCACCTTTGATAGATGGTCTATTCTTGTTGAATATCGATAGTGGAAATACACATATCAACAACATTGAGGCTAAACGTTTGAAATCAAGCGATAATTCGACCTATATGTGGTAATCGTCGTCTTGGTCACATTGGAGTGAAGCGTATGAAGAAACTCCATTCCGATGGACTTCTTGAATCACTTGATTTTGAATCACTTGAAAGATCTGAAGCATGTCGATGGGTAAAATGACTAAGACTCCATTTTACGGTATAATGGAGCGAGCTACGGACTTATTGGAAATCATACATACCGATGTGTGGTCCAATGAGTGTAGCATCGCGCGGTGGTTATCGTTATGTTCTTACCTTCACGGATGACTTGAGTAGATATGGGTATATCTATTTCATGAAACATAAGTCCGAAACTTTCGAGAAGTTTAAGGAGTTTCAAAGTGAGGTAGAGAATCAACGTAACAAGAAGATTAAATTTCTACGCTCGATCGTGGAGGTGAATATCTAAGTTACGAGTTTGGCGAGCATTTGAAGAAATGTGGAATACTTTCAGATTGACACCGCAGAACACCACAGCGTAATGGTGTGTCCGAACGTCAGAATCGAACTCTCTTAAATATGGTTCGTTCTATGATGTCACTTACAGATTTACCGCTATCATTTTGGGGTTATGCATTAGAAACAGCCGCATTCACTTTAAATAGGGCACCATCTAAATCCGTTGAAACGACACCGTATGAATTATGGTTTGGGAAGAAACCTAAATTGTCGTTCCTTAAAGTTTGGGGATGCGAAGCCTATGTAAAGAAGTTACAGCCGGACAAGCTTGAACCCAAAGCGGAAAAATGCGTCTTCATAGGATACCCGAAGGAAACTATTGGGTATACCTTCTATCATAGATCCGAAGGCCAAATCTTCGTTGCCAAGAATGGATCCTTTCTAGAGAAGGAATTTCTCTCGAAAGAAGTGACTGGAAGGAAAGTAGAACTCGACGAGGTTGTCGAACCTTCTCTCGAAATTGCGAGTAGCGTAGCACCGGAAGAAGTTCCTGTGGTGCCTGCACCAATAAGAGAGGAAGCTAATGATGGTGATCATGAAACTTCGGTTGAGGTTTCTACAGAGCCTCGGAGGTCAACGAGAACTCGTACCACTCCAGATTGGTATGATTCCGTTATGAATGTCATGGTGGTGGACAACACCGATGACCCCGAGACATATGAGGAAGCGATGATGAGCCCAGATTCCAATAAATGGCAAGAAGCCATGAAATCCGAGATTGGATCCATGTACTAAAACCAAGTATGGACTTTGGTGGACTTACCGGATGGCCGGAAGGCTGTCGAGAACAAATGGATTTTCAAGAAAAGCAGAGATCGATGGTAATGTTATCTATAAAGCTCGACTTGTCGCAAAAGGGTTTCGACAAATTCAAGGAGTTGACTACGATGAGACTTTCTCACCAGTAGCGAAGCTAAAGTCTGTGAGGATTATGTTAGCAATCGCTGCATATTATGATTATGAGATATGGCAGATGGATGTCAAAACAGCATTCCTCAATGGAGACATTGATGAAGAGTTGTATATGATGCAACCCAAAGGTTTTGTCGATCCTAAAGATGCTAACAAGGTATGCAAGCTTCAACGGTCCATCTATGGATTGATGCAAGCATCCAGTTGGAATCAAGGTTTTGATAAGGTAATCAAAAGTTTTGGTTTTATACAAACTTATGGAGAAGCTTGTATTTACAAGAAAGTGAGTGGGAGCTCTGTAGCATTCTTAATACTGTATGTGGATGACATATTGTTGATTGGGAATGATGTAGACCTTCTTAATAGTGTCAAGGAATATTTGAATAATAGTTTTTCAATGAAGGATCTTGGCGAAGCTTACATATTATGCATAAAGATTTATAGAGATAGATCGGAACGCCAAATATCATTGTCACAAAGTACATATTTGGACAAAGTTCTAAAGAGGTTTGGAATGGAAGATAGCAAGAAAGGGTTCTTGCCCATGTTGCCCAATACGACCTTGAGTAAAACTCAAAGTCCGACATCGGCAGAAGATAGAGAAAGGATGAGTAAGACTCCTATGCATCAGCCATAGGATCTCTAATGTATGCCATGCTATGTACTAGACCCGACATTGCATATCTGTTAGTTTAACTAGCAGATATCAAAGTGATCGAGTGGATCATTGGACATGATCAAAAACATCCTTAAGTACTTGAGAAGAACTAAGGATATGGTTCTTTCTTATGGAGGTGATGAACAGCTCGTTGTTAATGGTTACACCGATGCTAGTTGGAACACCGATCCGGATGATTCTAAATCACAATCTGGATACGTATTTATTTTGAATGGTGCAGTGATTAGCTGGAGGAGTGCAAAGCAAAGCGTTGTGGCGAGATCTTCAACTGAATCGGAATACATGGCTGCCGGAGGCTTCACAAGAAGCGATATGGATGAAAGAGTTCATTAGCTGGGTGTGGTTCCTAGTGCTGGACCCAATGTTCATCTCTTGTGATAACATGGGCGCCATAGCCAATGTGCAAGAACCAAGGTCACACAAGAAGCTGAAGCATATCAAGCTGCGTTTCCACGCTATTCGAGAACATATCCAGGATGGGGATATAAAGATTTGCAAAGTACACACAGATCTGAATGTGGCGGATCCGTTGACTAAACCTCTCCCGAGGGCAAAACATGACCAACACCAAACTGCCATGGGTGTTCGGTGTATTACCATGTAATCTAGATTAGATGACTCTAGTGCAAGTGGGAGACTGTTGGAGATATGCCCTAGAGGCAATAATAAATGTAGTTATTATTATATCTTTGTGTTTATGATAAATGTTTACATTCATGCTATAATAGTATTAACAAGGAAACCATTAATACTTGTGTGATTTGTAAACTTAATTTGAAGTCCCTAGTATAGCCTCTATACTTCACTAGCTTGTTGGTTGATTGATGATTGTGGTTTCCCTATCATGAACATTGAGATGTTATCAACAACAAGATCATATCGTTAGGAGAATGATATGGTGGACATACTCCTATAGATAAGCGTAGCATAAAGATCAAGTCATTTCAATAGTTCAATTGCTATATGCTTTCTGATACATAGTAACCTAATTCCTTCCACCATGAGATCATGCATATCACCTTTACTGAATGGATGCTTTGATGTCATCAAACACCACACCGTAACAGGGTGGCTATAAAGGTGGTATTGAGTGTTCGGAAAGTATTGGTTGAAACACATGGATCAAGAGTGGGATTTGTCCATCCATATGACGGATAGATATTCTCTGGGCCCTCTCGGTGAAATGTCATCCAATTAGCTAGCAAGCATGTGACTGGGTCACAAGGGATCACATATCACGGGAACGAGAAAAGAGTACTTATCAGTAACGAGTTTGAACTAGGTATGCAGAGATACCGACGATCATAACCTCGGATAAGTAACATATCGTGAGACAAAGGGAAATTGGTATCATATGTAAGTGGTTCATTCGATCGCAAAGTAATCGTAGAAATATGTGGGAGCCATATGAATTTCCAGATTCCTCTATTGGTTATTGTTCGGAGAAGTGTCTCGATCATGTCCGCATAATTCACGAACCGTAGGGAGACACATAAGGATTGACGTTGTTTGAGTAGTTATGGTATTATGAGAAAGAGACCGAATGTTGTTCGAGTCTCGGATGGGATCCGGGATATCACGAGGTGATCCGGAATGGTCCGGAGAATAAGATTCATATAAGGAAAGTCCTGTTTGAGTTGGGGAATGGTTCCGTGTTTTCATCGGGAACATTCTAGAAGGTCCCGGAATGTCCACTCCGGAGGGAAGGGTACATGAATGTGTCATTGTAAGTTGGAATGATTGCATCATGTACTAGGTGTTCTTGCTGTCCAAAATAAAGGATTTATTTAAATCCTAAATTGAAAAGTCAAACGGCTAGTTTGAAAGTCAAACGGCAATTTTGGGAAGTGGGAAAAAGAGGAGGAGGTGGAGGCCGACTTGGGGGAGGAGTCCCTTGGCGGCGCCTCCCAAGGCCGACTTGGGAGGGACTCCTCCCTTGGCCGCCGGCCCTCCCACCTATAAAGGGAGGGGCAGGGCCTCTCCTCCTAGCACACACAAGTTCCTATCTTCTACCTCCGGTTTAGAGCCGTTTTGGTTTAGAGCTTCTAATTGCTTTAGCCAGCGGTTTAGAGCCTTCTAATTGATTTAGAGCCTTCTAATTGGTGTGTCTAATTACTAGACCACTAATAGCCTCTCTCATAAGCTCCACCATACTGCACGGCTTAAGGCGAAGCCTGGGATCTCCTCTACTTAGGTACCACGCCAGGCTTGCCGGAATCGCGAGAGAGTGCTACAACCTCCGCTGCCTGCTGGAACAAGGGAGAGGAAGGTCTTCGTCGAGTACCGAACGTGTGACCGACTACGGGAGCGCTGCTGGAACGTGGCGCCGGAAGGATCGTCTACGCGATCTTGAGATCGGAAAGAGTACGACTACATCACCCACGAGAATCTGCTCTCGTTAAACACTTTGGAATCTTCGAGGGTGAGTTATTCCATCGACTCGTTGCTACAATCTAGTAGATAGATCTTGGCTTGTTTGTTTGTATGCGATAGAAAATTTTTGTTTTCCATGCTACGAAACCCTACAGTGGTATCAGAGCCGTGTCTATATGTAGATCTGTTGCACGAGTAGAACACAATGGTCATTGTGGGCATTGATGCTTTTATTGTAGATTGCTTTTTGTGTACTTTGCATCTTGCACATAGACCCGCCATTAGGATTGTTCGAATATGCTTGGAGGCAGACGAAGAATTTTTTATTAATTTCGCTATCTAGCTGCTTGTTTGTGCAGCCTTGTAATTTGTAGGAAAAATATTGTATAGAGCTACTTTATACTTGTCAAAAGACCGTATGTTTTGTACGAGATTTTGATTGTATATTGTATTTTTGTTGAGGATCCGACGAACTGATATCTTCCTTCATGTGCTATAGAAATTTGTATGCTTGAGAAGTACTTTCTTCATTCATTGATAAACATAAATGGATACATTGTGAGGGCGTGATCACCTGGCCGTTGGCCTTTATTAAATATAAAGTGCATCAAAGTGAATATCTTCTTTAGGAACTTCGGCATCTGTTGTTGGGGTTCTTCATCATGCTCCGTGTTGGTATGTGGGGTGCTCTCGTCTTTTCGATGAGTGGGCCTTCCTATGCAGGACCTATTGTGGAGACTGCATAGGTTGCTTTTGCGGGACCATTGTGCGCTTGCTCTTCCGATGTTTGCTTCTTGTGGGTGCGCCCTTCATGTAGTGAGTCCTCATCCGCTATTTTCAGATGTCCAAGTTCTGTCTCCACCCCGAAAGATTCTGATATTTTGTTGAATTCCCGATCGCAGCTGTCTGAGCGACCGAAGCTTCCTTTTACTGTTATGACCCCGTTGGGGGCTGGCATTTTTAGCACCAGATATGCGTAGTGAGGTACTGCCATGAACCTAGCGAAATTTGGTCGTCCCAGGATCGCGTGGTATTGGGATGGCCAGTCCATGACTTCGAACTCTAGCTTTTCGTGTCTGAAGTTATTCTTTGATCCGAAGACTATGTTGATGTGGACTTTGCCCAATGGAATTTCAGCTTTTCCTGGAACTATCCCGTGGAAAGTTGTGTCTGTAGATACTAGATTTTTCATGGACCAATTCATAGCTCGTAGAGTTTTGGCATAGATCAGGTTGATGCTGCTCCCTGCATCCAAGAAAACCTTGCTCATGTCGAACCCGCCGATTTGTGCTTCTACTATTAGCGCTGACTGGCCTGGTCGAGGGACCCGTAGTGGATGGTCAGCTCTGCTAAAGGTAATTTGTTGTTCTGGCCAATGGAGATAGTCAGGTGTAAGAGGTGGCTTTGTTATTGCCATGTTTACTTGCCTAGTGATCAACTTATGTGTTCTGTTGGAGGGCCGTCCCTTCTAGATCATTGACATTGCTCCTTTTGACTTGGGATATTTGTCGTCTTGATATGTTGTGTTTTGTGGCTGTCCTGTTGGCGGGTGCCCCTGCGGTGGCGATGGCATGCCGATAGCCAAAGCGCTAGGCGCGGTAGGATAGCCTCGGTTTGCTGCTTCGGTTGCCCTTGCGTTGCATAGCTCTTGCATTTTTCAGGAATGTTTGGCAGTCCTTTAGGAGGTGATTTGATCGTCTTTTCCCTACCGAGTCGACGTCGAAGTGCATATTGCAGGGTCCTTCCAACATTTGTCCTGCTGACATAGGTGGGTCTCGATTCGTCAGCTAGTATCGTTGCTGTGGCTGACCTCCACCGATGTTGTCCCTATTACCACGGTATCCATTGTTGTAATCGTCACTTCGTTGGTTATCCCCTCCAGAGAAACTGGCTGCAGCGTAACTTGGTGTATTATATCCATCGTTGGTTCATCGTCTTCGATCGTTATTGCGCCCGCTCTGTCTGCTTCGGGGGAACAGTCTCTTTTGTTGTGTACTGCGTCCTCTCCATCGGCCCAACGGTTGGCTATGTCTATAAGCTGAAAAACTGTCTTTGGCTTGGTTCGTCCTAGTTCTTCAATAAACTCCTGCTGATGAAGTCCATAGTTGAAGGCGTCGATTTCTCTTTCATCATATATGGCTTCAACCGAATTTTTTATGATGTTCCACTGTTGGACGAAAGCCCGTATTGATTCTCCTGGCTTTTGCTTGCAGGCCCGCAATTGCTCCAAAGACGCGGGTCGCTTGAATGTGGACTAGAAATTCCTGATAAATTTGTCCTCAAGATCGTTCCAATTGCTGATAGAATATTTGGGTAGTTGTCTTATCCAGGAGTGTGCCGTGCCGATTAGGTGCAGCTGCAAGCTTTGCATTGTTGTAGCTTTGGATCTACCTTGTAGCTTGATAGTTGCTAGATAATATGTTAGCCAAGCTTCGGGTTCTTGGAGACCATCGTACTTTTAATGATCTTGAGGTAATTTAAAGTCTCTTAGTACCGGAGTCTTGCGAACCTATCGGGTAAAGCAAGTGGCTCTGCATAGTTCTTTCTCTTCCTCACTTTCGCCGTCGTGATATCTTCGGGTGCTATGCTCTTCTCTGGACCGGTCGATCCTTCACTGAGTGATGTTGTTTCTTGCATCGTTTCGTGGCTCTAACTCTAAAAAGTGGACTTGTTGTGGCGATCGAGATTGTCGGGTGTGTCCCACTTGCTGAGGGCTACTACGATGGCGTGGGGATCTATCAAGATGTCGTGTGGTTCCTTGCTCTGGTGGCGCGAGAGATGCTCCTACCATGCCGAGATTCATCAGGGCGGAGCGGTGGAGGGTCATGCGAGGATCATCGGGTGCAGGTTGCGTTGTAATTAGATATGTTTGTGCAGCCACAATGGTTGCCTGGGCTGTCTTTGCCTTCATGTTTCCAGCCTGGTCTATTGACATGAATGATAGATCAAGGTCTCGAATTAGTCCACTCCTCTCTGCTTCGGGGATATTCTCCAACCGAGATGTTCCTCTCCTTGGCGGTGCTCCTCCTGTTACACTCCTTGATCCTCGAGTGGAGCTTAACTGTGCCCGTCTTAGGCTAGATTCGTCAGCTAATCTTTTCCTTTCATCAAGTTGCCTTTGAATTTTTAGTAGGTCTCTCTTCTTGTGATGGAGTAAATATTAATATGCTAATAAATCTTCATGAGTGGCATCTGTTGTCATTGGAACTGCACCCGAAATTGATGCCCTTGCTTTTTGCCATGCGCTAGCTTGTAAGCTGAGAGTTTGCCTCTCGCCTCTGTGTGGTTCTTCTTCTTCTCGATTTACACGGTTAACTATTGAGTATCCCCCGCTTCCTTGGCTTCCTTCGTTGTCGTGGTCTCCTGCATTGTGGCTTGAAAGAATATCATCGGGGTTAAAAATTGGGTTACCATTGGAGTCTTGTTGGGTCGAGGCGTCTCCGATGATCACACATACTTGGTGTTGGGTGATATATGGACTGGTGACGTCATCGTCTGAACCGAAGGAGACACTGTCGGGTGAACCAGTGAAGTCCATCAGTATTTGTTCTGGGTAGATTTCTGCCATCCTAATTCCAAAGTCGATGCTTTCGCTTCTTTCTTCGGGTCTGGTATTCGTCAGGCTTGCTTCGCATGGTGGGGTTAGCTGTGGATCTGATCCGAAGGAGATATTGTCATAGAGACCATCAAGGTCCCGCAGTTCTGTCTCGACTTGCTTGTTTTCTTCGCCTGCTTCGATCTGTGTTGTGGCATCCATGGAGGATCCGACGGATGATGTTGGTACCGCCGCAGGCGTAGATTTTTCCACCGACGGTTCTGATGTGATTAGGGCCGAAGGGTGCGATTCTTGCGGGTCTTCAACTTGGAAGTGGAAGCTTTCGATGATTAGATCGGATCCGCCGTTAAAATCAGCAGGTACCAATACAGGGGTGGGCGGGTGTGGATCTGCTTTTGTCGGGTTGATGCTTGGTAGAGAGCGGTCCGCTGAATCCATGGTTCTGATATGTTGCAAACGTATCTATAATTTTTGATGTTCCATGCTTGGTTTATATCTACTTTCTTATGTTTTGCCCACACTTTGGAGTATTTTTACACACTTTCTTGGACTAACCTATTAACAAGATGCCACAGTGTCAGCTGCCTGTTTTCTGCTGTTTTTGGTTCTAGGAAAGTCAGAAAATGAATATTCTCGGAATTGGACGGGACAAAAGCCAAAGTCAATATTTCACCGAGGGGGACACAGAGCCAGAATACGAGACAGAGAGGGGCCAGGGGCCGTCCACACCACCTAGCCACGCGGCCAGGCCTGGCCCACACCAGGGTGCGGTGTGGCCGCCTAGGGCACCCCCTCGGCCTCCCCTTTCGCCTATATATGCCTCCGATACAAAAACCCTAAGTACTCGATCAAAAATCCACGAAAGAGTCTATAGCCGCCGTCATCTCCATCCCTATATTGGGAGGGATTTTAAGCTCTTCCCGGCACCCTACCAGAGGGGAGAATTCACCCTCGAGGCCTTCTTCATCACCATGCAAGCCTCCGGTGTGATGCGTGAGTAGTTCATCCTTGGACTACGGGTCCATGTAGTAGCTAGATGGTTGGTTCTTCTCCTTTGTGCTATCATGTTTAGATCTTGTGAGCTCCATTCATGATCAAGATCATCTATTTGTAATTCTACATGTTGTGTTTGCGGGGATCCGATGGATATTGCGATGCTATTTCAGATTGATTATTGATTCTATCATGTCTTTGTTATTTGTGATCTTGCATGCTTTCCGTTGTTAGTAGCTATCTTGGCCGAGTAGATGCTAGCAACTCCAAGAAGGAGTATTTATGCTTGATAGTGGGTTCATGCCTCTAGTAATCTGGGGAAGTGACAGAAATCTCTAAGGTACTAGATGTGTTGTTTCTATTAGGGAGAAAATAGCAATCCTTTGTTCATAGAACAATCGTATTGTTTACTTTACACGCAATGCTTAATGCAATTATCTATTGCTTGCAACTTAATACTGGAGGGGGTTCGGATGATAACCTGAAGGTGGATTATTAGTCACAGATGTAGTTGGATTACGGTCTATGTATAATGTTGTAATGCCTAATCAAATCTCATAGGAGTCAAGATGATTAGTATATGCATGTATGCTTTCTCGGTGTCTGTCAATTTCCCCGCTGTAATTTGTTCACCCAACATGTCATCTATCTTAAGGAGAATCACCTCTAGTGAACTATGGACCTTGGTCCGTTCTTTTACCATCAATCTATAATTTATTTACCGTTTACTATTTACTTTTTGCAAGCAATTACTATCTTCCACACAATATGTTTAATCTTTTGTTTTCAGCAAAACCGGTGACATTGACCACCTCACTGTAAGTTGGGGGCAAAGTTTTGTGGTTGTGTTGTGCAGGATTCCAAGTTGGAAACAACACCTTGGAGGTGTTTTCTTGATCCTACTGGCTCAATAACCTTGGTTTCATAACTGAGGGAAAACTTACTGCTGTCCTCATCATAACTTCCTCTTGGGGTTCCCCAACGAGCTCGATATCAACCACGAGCCAGCAAGTATTTTTCTGGCGCCGTTGCCAGGGAGTCAAGGACATCTTCACAAGGGGAGTCCCTCATAACCAATCTCTTTACTTTGTTATTGTTGTTTTGCTTAGTTTATTTTTACTTTGTTTGCTTGTTTCTTTATCAAAAACACAAAAAAAATAGTTGTACTAGTTTTCTTTCTTTATTAAAAACACAAAAAATGACTACTCTTGAAAACACTAAGTTGTGTGACTTCACTAGCACCAACAACAATGATTTCATGTGCACACCTATTGCTCCACCTGTACCTGAAGCTACTTTCTTTGAAATTAAACCTGCTTTACTCAATCTTGTTATGAGAGAACAATTTTCTAGTATTGGTACTGAAGATGGTGCTGCTCATCTTAATAACTTTGTTGAACTTTGTGAGATGCAAAAGCATAGGGATATAGATGGAGATATTATTAAGCTTAAATTGTTTCCTTTCTCTTTGAGAGGAAAAGCTAAAGAATGGTTGCAATCCCTAACTAGAAATAGTATTGATTCTTGGACTAAATGCAAAGATGCTTTCATTGGAAAATACTATCCTCCTGCTAAGATTATATCTATGAGAAGTGAAATAATGAAATTTAAACAATCTGATAATGAACATGTTGCTCAAGCTTGGGAAAGAATGAAATCTTTGGTAAAGAATTGTCCCACTCATGGACTGACTGCTTGGATGATTATCCAAACCTTTTATGCAGGATTGAACTATTCTTCAAGAAATCTACTGGATTCTGCTGCTGGAGGTACCTTTATGACCATTACTTTGGGTGTTGCAACAAAGCTACTAGATAATATGATGGTTAACTATTCTGAATGGCACACTGAGAGAGCTCCACAAGGTAAGAAGGTAAATTCTGTTGAAGAGACCTCTTCCTTGAGTGATAAAATTGATGTTATTATGTCTATGCTTGTTAATGGGAAATCTCATATTGGTCCAAATCATGTTCCCTTAGCCTCTTTGGTTACTCAAGAAGAGCAAGTTGATGTGAACTTTATTAGAAACAATAATTTTAGCAACAATGCCTACAGAAATAATTTTTGTAATGACAACTATAGGCCATATCCTCCCAACAATGGTAATGCTTATGGAAATTCCTACAACAATAGTAGAAGTGCACCCTCTGAACTTGAAGTTATGCTTAAAGATTTTATTAGTAAACAAACTGCTTTCAATAAAAATTGAGGAAAAACTCTCTAATGCTGAAAGAAATATAGCATCATTGGCTGAAGCACAATCTTCTTTTAATAAAATGGCTGCTAAACCTGGAACTATTGAAAATCCCTTTGCTGCTACTAATGCCATACAAGTTAGAATTGATGAAAATGTTACATTATTAGCTGAATTGCATGCTAAGTGGGAAAGAGAAGATGAAATTGCAAGAAATATTAGTGTTTCTACTATCACTAGCACTAATGTTGAAGCTAGTACACCCAATGGAACCTTTTCTAATAAAAATGCTGAAACTCTTCGGAATATGGGAAACAATAGCTCCACTACTTTAGATGATAATTATGATTTTGATCTTGATGGTTGCAATATCTCTGAAGTAATTAAGTTCCTACAAAATCTTGCTAAAGTCCTAATGCTAGTGCTATGAATATGGCCTTTACAAAACACATTACTAATGCTCTCATAAAAATTAAAGAAGAAAAGGTGAAACATAAAGCTTCTATTCCTATGAAACTAGAAGATGGTTGGGAACCCATCATTAATATGAAAGTGAATGATTTTGATTTCAAAGCTTTATGTGATCTTGATATTAGTGTTTCTATTATGCCTAGAAGGATTTATGATATGCTTGATTTGCCACCATTGGAAGATTGTTATTTAAATGTCCCACTTGATTATAATGCTAAAAAGAAACTCATGGGGAGTATTAATGATGTCCTTATTATGGTTAACAATGCCTATGTCCCCGTTGATTTCTATGTTTTGGATGTTGAATGCAATGCTTCTTGTCCTATTACTTTGGGAAGACCTTTTCTTAGACCTGTTGGTGCCATTATTGATATGAAAGAAGGCACCATTAAATATCAACTATCACTCAAGAAAGGTATAGAACACTTCCCTAAGAAGAGAGAGAAGATTCCATTTGCCTCTCCTATGAAAACAAAATTTGCTCTTAATGCTTCTTCATTTGAGAATACTTGATCCTTTTTCTTGCTTCTTATGCCTAACTTAAAGGCGTTAAAGAAAAGTACTTATTGGGAGATAACCCAAAAGTTTTAGATGAGTCTTGGAAGTTATTACCTCTGTAATAACCGCTCCTTATCCTTTTTATTTGCTTTTTTTTGCCAAGAGTAACCTCTAATGAGAGAGAAGTAATGCTTGGAAAAGTTGCTGTCCTGAAACAGATTTTTGTGCTTCGTTGTAAAAATTTGTGTAAAATCTCTGTACGTCAGTTTGAGCTATGATGTTTTGTTCTTCTGCCCCAGGTTGTTATCCAACTTTTGTTAGTTCAACTCTTTTTGATTTGAGCAACAGGAGGTCTTCGAAAAAATTGATTTTTACCTGCTGGTCTATTTTGACAGATTTCTGCCATTATCTGCATT
This sequence comes from Avena insularis, assembly GCA_023614405.1. NCBI lineage: Eukaryota > Viridiplantae > Streptophyta > Magnoliopsida > Poales > Poaceae > Avena > Avena insularis. The sequence continues at coordinate 79,718,857 of CM042692.1, read as the reverse complement.
TGCTTCTTGTTGATTCCTTTTTGGGTTCTTTTTGGGGAATTGAGCTTTTTGAGGGAAGTGCTACAGTAGCTTTTGTTTTAATGGAAGATTTATTGGTGTTGAAACTGAACCCAAAGACTTATTACCTTGAGTACACTAATTTTGCTAATAAAGATTGTGTGAAGTTTTGTATGAAGGAAAAATTTTAGGTGTAAGGAGAGAATGATGTAATGAGATGAAGAATGGACTAAAGCTCAAGCTTGGGATGCCACGCGTGTCACCGCAAGAAATATCCAAGAAGTACAAGGGTCAAATCTTGGGGATGCCCAAGGCATCCCCTTCTTCATCAATAAAAAAATTAGGTTTCTTCCAAACACTTCATTTTTATTGTTTCATGCACAAGTTGTGTTGTTCTTGGAGCATCTTTGTTTTTGTTTTTGGTTTTGGTTTTTGTTTGCTTGGTTTGCTTAGTTTGCTTGAATAAATTGGTTGGACCCCCTTATTCATACATTAGTTTTCAAATAAGTTTGATTTGGATTGGAAAAGAGTAGGAAAAGTTCACGCTTAAGTGGTAAAAAGGAGCTTGTTTTTGACTGTGGCCTATGCTTTGTCATGTCATGCTTGATATTGTTTTGGCTTTATGCTTAGTTATTTTTGCTGTAGCATGGCATGTTATAAACAATTGAGATTGCTTAATGTGCCTTGAAAGAATCATGCGTTGTTTTAGCATATTAAAACATAGTATTGTGGTATTCTCCTTTCATGCTTTATTTGGGTTGACTTGGCGCATGCTCACACCATGTTATGACTATCCCAAGTCACCATAGCCTTTATGATCCTTTAGTTTTCGACTTGTAATATCACTTTATGCTGTAATATCACCGGTCGCTCCCAGTCTTTTGCTAGCCTCTATAACCAAGTATGAGTTCCACTCAAGCATCCAACTCCAAATAAAACCAAGTTATTCCAAAGAGTCCACCATACCTACCTATTAGCATTTGCTATTCCAAGTATATTCATGTTTTTATCTACCTTCCGAATTAAACTTGTTATGAGAAAACTAGTGATTAAAGGTCTCACGAACTTGATGGCACACTTTACTTTTCTTGCCCTTAATAAACTTGAACCATTGTGTCGTCTATGTTGTATATGCTTGGACTTATATATTGGGGATTAGCAGAACCATGCTGTCATGGGGAACGCTTTCAACATTACACTTGTACATTGTACCTAGTTGATATCATGCTCTTTTGTCTATGGATGTCGTCGGTGTGAAATGAAAGGGGAGCTTGTAAGTCCATGGAGTTATGTATGCGTGTTAGAGAAACGCCTGGGCCGTGGTCTAATCCATGCCTAATCATGGTGGAAACCTGTAGCGTAACCATAATGAGCAATCTATGAAGCATTCTTCTTATAAAAAAATAGATAGAGATTGAGAAAAAGAAAAAAAGAGATGAGAAAAGAGGAAAGAGAGAAAAAAGCACCATTTTCCCATGGTAAATAAGAAGATTGCTGATATGCTCGTTGTTTGCTTGCCTTGTCATTTTGATATGGGGATTCTTCCGTATCATCGGGCAAGGGGTACCCGTTGGCGGTTCTCAATGATACACATGTACTTATAATGACAAGAACTTACCGGTGACTAAACTTGAGTAGCATGAGGAGCGGCCCTCGTATTCAAGGGACATGAGATTTCCAACTTATACTTCATAGTTTGTTCACTTTAACCTGTTGAGTATCTATCCTCTATCTTTATGCACCTATTGAGAGAGCATAGTGGCCATTCTTAGTTTAATGTGCATTGTCCCAAGACTTGTTGATTGATGCATAACTTTGATATTGCTTGTTCTTAAACTATTTGTATCTAGTCACCCTTATGAACTTTGAAGGTGTCCTATGCATTTATGTTTGCTACTCTATGAGGGACAAGCTTAATACCATTCTCATTATGTTTTATTTATGTGAAACAAACAAACGCCTTGCAAAGCATTGTTATTCATGAATCTTTTGTTTGTGCCTTTTCATGTTACAACATAGTTGCTATGTCTTATTGTTAGAACTTTATCTTTCATGCTATGTTGAAGTACTATGATCCCAGCTATCAATGTTTTACAAATACTTTGGTCAAGTTTATGATGGTGCATGTCACCTCAAAAATTATTCTTTCTTTTTTATCACTTACCTACTCGAGGACGAGCGGGAGTTAAGCTTGGCGATGTTGATACGTTGCAAACGTATCTATAATTTTTGATGTTCTATGCTTGGTTTATATCTACTTTCTTATGTTTTGCCCACACTTCGGAGTATTTTTATACACTTTCTTGGACTAACCTATTAACAAGATGCCATAGTGCCAGCTGCCTGTTTTCTGCTGTTTTTGGTTCCAGGAAAGTCAGAAAATGAATATTCTCGGAATTGGACGGGACAAAAGCCAAAGTCAATATTTCACCGAGGGGGACACGGAGCCAGAATACGAGACGGAGAGGGGCCAGGGGCCGCCCACACCACCTGGCCATGCCTGGCAGCCAGAAGGTGGCACCCCTCGGCCTCCCCTTTCGCCTATATATTGCCTCCGATACAGAAACCCTAAGTACCCGATCAAAAATCCACGAAAGAGTCTGTAGCCACCGTCATCTCCATCCCTAGATTGGGAGGGATCTGAAGCTCTTCCCGGCACCCTGTCGGAGGGGAGAATTCACCCTGGAGGCCTTCTTCATCACCATGCAAGCCTCCGGTGTGATACGTGAGTAGTTCATCCTTGGACTACGGGTCCATGTAGTAGCTGGATGGTTGGTTCTTCTCCTTTGTGCTATCATGTTTAGATCTTGTGATCTCCGTTCATGATCAAGATCATCTATTTGTAATTCTACATGTTGTGTTTGCGGGGATCCGATGGATATTGCGATGCTATTTCAGATTGATTATTGATTCTATCATGTCTTTGTTATTTGTGATCTTGCATGCTTTCCGTTGTTAGTAGCTATCTTGGCCGAGTAGATGCTAGCAACTCCAAGAGGGAGTATTTATGCTTGATAGTGGGTTCATGCCTCTAGTAATCTGGGGAAGTGACAGAAATCTCTAAGGTACTAGATGTGTTGTTTCTATTAGGGAGAAAACAGCAATCCTTTGTTCATAGAACAATCGTATTGTTTACTTTACACGCAATGCTTAATGCAATTATCTATTGCTTGCAACTTAATACTGGAGGGGGTTCAGATGATAACCTGAAGGTGGATTATTAGTCATAGATGTAGTTGGATTACGGTCTATGTATAATGTTGTAATGCCTAATCAAATCTCATAGGAGTCAAGATGATTAGTATATGCATGTATGCTTTCTCGATGTCTGTCAATTTCCCCGCTGTAATTTGTTCACCCAACATGTCATCTCTCTTAAGGAGAATCACCTCTAGTGAACTATGGACCTTGGTCCGTTCTTTTACCATCAATCTATAATTTATTTACCGTTTACTATTTACTTTTTGCAAGCAATTACTTTCTTCCATGTATTACGTTTAATCCTTTGTTTTCAGCAAAATCGGTGAGATTGACAACCTCACTGTAAGTTGGGGACAAAGTTCTGTGGTGGTGTTGTGCAGGATTCCAAGTTGGAAACAACACCTTGGAGGTGTTTCCTTGCTCCTACTGGTTCGATAACCTTGGTTTCATAACTGAGGGAAAACTTACTGTTGTGCTCATCATACCTTCTCTTGGGGTTCCCCAACGAGCTCGATATCAACCACGAGCCAGCAGGTTCCAGCGTTCAGGTTTCCCACAGACGGCACCAATTGACGAGGGTAACCTCGGCAATGTCCATGGAGAAGGACTTAGGGTTTCGCGAAAAAGAGAACGCTGGAGATTTCGTCGGATTTTAGGAAAAAATAGAGTCAAAGTCGCCTGAATATTTGAAAATCGCATTATTACAAGTTGCCTGGGAGTTTTTTGGTACCCTCGCTTGGGTTTCTCCCGTCCTATATATAATAGGCCGAGTCTCAAAGCTGTATGCAGATAGGTTTCGTATACACGTAATTACAAATACCAACACAATGTCGGTTCATAGTCTCTTTCCTAATACAATCAAAGTCTTTGTCAGTTGCTTGCTTGGGCCATCATCTGAAGTCTTCATGGGCCGGAAGCCCTTTACCCAATATAGGATAGTAAATCATAAGCATCCGAGTAATCATACCTATGTCACTCCCTAACAAAGTAACAAGCGAGCGATGGAGAACTCCTCCAGATCTCAATCGACCGATCACGGTTCCCTCTCCCTCCGCCGGCCTCTCTGTCAATGGGAGGGAGGGGGACCTCGTTTCTCAGTCTAATATTTAGGGTTAGGGCTTGTCTGTTGTGGTGCATCATTGGGTAGTGGGAGCACCACATGGGCAAATAAATCTATCTCAACTCTACTCCCACACCGGTGGCATCCTTCACGGCGAAGCTCGGAGTTGATGGCAACATGTGCTCGTTGGTCTTTCAGATCGACGATTTGGTCTTCTATCCGTTCTTCAAATCTGGCAGATCAGTTTCTCGTTGTGTTGCTGGCACTCGTTGTTGCTATCAGCGACGACGCTGGCGGGCGAGGCAAGGTGGTTCCTCTAGAGTAAGGATGTTGGTCTGGAGGTGGTGGATGTGCCGTTCCTCTCCGATTTTGTCGATGGGAGGCGACAGATCTTGGTCCAAGACAGCACGGGGACATCCCTCGGTCGACGTGCCATAGCGATATGTGCCTCGCTGCATGCAGCAGGCATGTTCATCAACTCACAAAACCTCATTGGCGATGGTGTTTTTTTGGATCTTGATATGGTGGAGGCTCGGCATCTCTTCCGGCGTTCGCCTTGGCGGTGCTAGAGTTTAGCGACGACCGCTAGATTCAGTGGTTGCAGAAAATTCTAGGGGTCGTTTTGCATTTCTCGGTCTCTTAGATTTTTATTTGCATGTTCTCAGGATAATCATTTTATGTCGGACCTTCTTTTGTGTCCACATGTGTTGCTTCGTGTTACTTGATTTTTAGTTAATGAAATAAGTGGTTGCTTAAAAAAGTCCCTCCGATTTTGAGCTCAATATACTCCTGGTTCCTCCTACTAGCTAAACAACCCTTTTTTACAGCGTTGGCTACATTCTAGTTTCAGCTGGGCGACTAAGAGCATCTTCACTCGTTAGGCATTCCCAGGCTGAAATCTGGCGCTATTTAGCGCCGGATGGATGCGACTTTCGGTCTGTGAATAGCCATTTTCCCACTCGCATTCCTAACCAAACCTAGAATCCGACGACATATTTGAATTTTTGTTCCCCCCGGCAAACTCTCGCCCAAAGGTGTTCGCCAGAAATCACCCAAATGTGTTCGACAAAAATCGCCCAAAATAGTTCAACAAAAATTCGCCCAAAAAGAGGTTCGGCGATCAAATTATTACAAAACAGAATGAAATCCAGCAATCATTCGGCGATGGGGATGGGCTCCTCTGTCGGGTTCTTCTGCCACGGGGATGGGCTCCTCCGCTGCGGCAGGGCACGCCGATGGATTCGAGGAGTGGAGGTAGAGCTCGATGACGACGTGGTGGCCGAGACGGTAGGCGCATAGCTCGGCATGTTAGCGGGGACCTCCTCGTCCAGGATGGCATTGCGGCGCGCTATGTACCAGGCTTTGACCCAGGGGATCATCGCCGAGGTGTCTTCGCCGCCCATGATGAACTGGAGGTCTGTGTTCCTCTTCTTGGCAGTGAAGTTCGCCTTGAGGAGGCCTAGCTTTCTGTCTTGGTTCTACAGTAGCTGCACCCACCTCTCGTCGGTCTTCTCCTTACTCTTCTCGGCATGGACCTTCGAGTCGGCGATACACTTCTCGATGTACGCGTGGAGCCGTTTGGTAGGCGGTCCCGTAGTGACGAGGGGTAACCTCGGCAATGTCCATGGTTATGGACTTAGGGTTTCGTGGCGGCTGATGAGACAAACAAGGGAGTCGAGATCGTTTGATTATTGTGGAGAATATGATTACAGATTGCTCAAAACTTCGGTACCTCTATTGGCTCCTCCTATCCTTTATATAATAGGCTGGATCACGAGGCTGTATACGGATTACAAGTTACAATTACAACACTAATACTATGTCAGTTTTTACTTCTTTCTTGATCGCTAAGACACACTCTTGTCCGTTGGATGCTTCCTGAACTTCCCTTATTCTTCATGGGTCGTAGGCCTTTATACGCCCAGGTTAGTTAACTACGGGGACCCGATCATGCCCATGCCACGTAGCCTTTAGCATCTTGGCCTTCTTTAGGCCGATCTCCGGACTTCCTTCGCCAACAGTTGGGGGTGGAGCCTCGTGTATATGTCGTCCTTGTTCTTAGCGAGGCTCATGCGAGTGTCCACCCATTTCTGGCAGTTCTCGATCTTGCCGAACACGTGGTGTAACTTGAACTCCGTCTTGGTATCGTCGCGGTACATGTCGAGTGCACAGACCAGCTGCGAAGACAAGGCGAAGTGTGAGTCAAGAAAGGCATGAACTTGACATAGGTTCGGCTTGAGGTCGGCGAACTACCTTGTTGTCCATGCTTGCGCTGCTGACGGGATGACGCTCGATTTCTTCGAGAATGTTGCCACTTGTTGCATGCTTGCTGCATGATTTCCTAGTGATTGGTCATGGCCTTCTCGCCGCGCTCCATGTGGACTTTGTTATACACCGGGTCCAATAGGTTGCGCTCGTTGAATGCCAACTTGACGCGCCTCTAGTAATTCTCCGAGTTTTGATTTGTGCCGACGATTGGGTACATGCTCACAGACTTCCATGCTTTGGCGAGGCACATGTCCTCAAGCGGCATCTACTTGACATGGGGCTCTGGTGGTGCCGACGTCCTCGCCTTCCTCTTCTTCAACCCTTTCCCTTGGCCGTCGTCATGCTGTCCTCTTCGGCCTCCTCCTTATCCTCGGCTTGCGTCTGATCATCTGCCTGGGCATCGTCGAAATCCTAGGATTCCATCTGGCGCTATTTAGCGCCGGATGGATGCGACTTTCGGTCTGGGAATAGCCATTTTCCCACTCGCATTCCTAACCAAACCTAGAATCCGATGACATATTTGAATTTTTGTTCCCCCCGACGAACTCTCGCCCAAAGGTGTTCGCCAGAAATCACCCAAATGTGTTCGACAAAAATCGCCCAAAATAGTTCAACAAAAATTCACCCAAAAAGAGGTTCGGCGATCAAATTATTACAAAACAGAATGAAATCCAGCGATCATTCGGCGATGGGGATGGGCTCCTCTGTCGGGTTCTTCTGCCACGGGGATGGGCTCCTCCGCTGCGGCAGGGCACGCCGATGGATTCGAGGAGTGGAGGTAGAGCTCGATGATGACGTGGTGGCCGAGACGGTAGGCGCATAGCTCGGCATGTTAGCGGGGACCTCCTCGTCCAGGATGGCGTTTCGGTGCGCTATGTACCAGGCTTTGACCCGGGGAATCATCGCCGAGTTGTCTTTGCCGCCCATGAGGAACTGGAGGTCTGTGTTCCTCTTCTTGGCGGCGAAGTTCGCCTTGAGGAGGCCCAGCTTTCTGTCTTGGTTCTACAGTAGCTGCACGCACCTCTCGTCGGTCTTATCCTTCCTCTTCTCGGCATGGACCTTCGAGTCGGCGATACACTTCTCTATGTATGCGTGGAGCCGTTCGGTAGGCGGTCTCGTAGTGACGAGGGGTAACCTCGGCAATGTCCATGGTTATGGACTTAGGGTTTCATGGTGGCTGATGAGACAAACAAGGGAGTCGAGATCGTTTGATTATTGTGGAGAATATGATTACAGATTGCTCAAAACTTCGGTACCTCTATGGGCTCCTCCTATCCTTTATATAATAGGCTGGATCCCGAGGCTGTATACGGATAGGTTACAAGTTACAATTACAACACTAATACTATGTCGGTTTTTACTTCTTTCTTGATCGCTAAGACACACTCTTGTCTGTTGGATGCTTCCTGAACTTCCCTTATTCTTCATGGGTCGTAGGCCTTTATACGCCCAGGTTAGTTAACCACGGGGACCCGATCATGCCCATGCCACGTAGCCTTTAGCATCTTGGCCTTGTTTTGGCCGATCTCCGGCCTTCCTTCACTGACAGTTGGGGGTGGAGCCTCGGGGTTGTATATGTCGTCCTTGTTCTTAGCAAGTCTCACGAGAGTGTCCACCCATTTTTGGCAGTTCTCGATCTTGTCGAACACGTGGTGTAACTTGAACTCCGTCTTGGTATCGTCGCGGTACATGTCGAGTGCACAGACCAGCTGCGAAGACAAGGCGAAGTGTGAGTCAGGAAAGGCATGAACTTGACATAGGTTCGGCTTGAGGTCGGCGAACTACCTTGTTGTCCATGCTTGCGCTCCTGACGGGATGCCGCTCGATTTCTTCGAGAATGTTTCCACTTGTTACACGCTTGCTACACGATTTCCTAGTGATTGGTCATGGCCTTCTCACCGCGCTCCATGTGGACTTTGTTATACACGGGGTCCAATAGGTTGCGCTCGTTGAATGCCAACTTGACGCGCCTCTAGTAATTCTCCGAGTTTTGATTTGTGCCGGTGATTGGGTACATGCTCACAGACTTCCATGCTTTGGTGAGGCACATGTCCTCAAGTGGCATCCACTTGACATGGGGCTCTGGTGGTGCTGACGTCCTCGCCTTCCTCTTCTTATTCCCCTTTCCCTTGGTCGTCGTCATGGTGTCCTCTTCGGCCTCCTCCTTATCCTCGGCTTGCGTCTGATCATCTGCCTGGCCTTCGTTGAAATCCTAGGATTCCATCTGGCGCTATTTAGCGCCAGATGGATGCGACTTTCGGTCTAGGAATAGCCATTTTCCCACTAGCATTCCTAACCAAACCTAGAATCCGACGACATATTTGAATTTTTGTTCCCCTCGGCGAACTCTCGCCCAAAGGTGTTCGCCAGAAATCACCCAAATGTGTTCGACAAAAATCGCCCAAAATAGTTCAGCAAAAATTCGCCCAAAAAGAGGTTCGGCGATCAAATTATTACAAAACAGAATGAAATCTAGCGATCATTCGGCGATGGGGATGGACTCCTCTGTCGGGTTCTTCTGCCACGGGGATGGGCTCCTCCGCTGCGGCAGGGCACGCCGATGGATTCGAGGAGTGGAGGTAGAGCTCGATGACGACGTGGTGACTGAGACGGTAGGCGCATAGCTCGGCATGTTAGCGGGGACCTCCTCATCCAGGATGGCATTGCAGCGCGCTATGTACCAGGCTTTGACCCGGGGGATCATCACCGAGGTGTCTTCGCCGCCCATGAGGAACTGGAGGTCTGTGTTCCTCTTCTTGGCGGTGAAGTTCGCCTTGAGGAGGCCCAGCTTTTTGTCTTGGTTCTACAGTAGATGCACCCACCTCTCCTTGGTCTTCTCCTTCCTCTTCTCGGCATGGACCTTCGAGTCGGCGATACACTTCTTGATGTACGCGTGGAGCTGTTCGGTAGGCGGTCCCATAGTGACAAGGGGTAACCTCAGCAATGTCCATGGTTATGGACTTAGGGTTTCGTGGCGGCTGATGAGACAAACAAGGGAGTCGAGATCGTTTGATTATTGTGGAGAATATGATTACAGATTGCTCAAAACTTCGGTACCTCTATTGGCTCCTCCTAGCCTTTATATAATAAGCCGGATCCCGAGGCCGTATACGGATAGGTTACAAGTTACAATTACAACACTAATACTATGTTGGTTTTTACTTCTTTCTTGATCGCTAAGACACACTCTTGTCCGTTGGATGCTTCCTGAACTTCCCTTATTCTTCATGGGTCATAGGCCTTTATACGCCCAGGTTAGTTAACCACGGGGACCCGATCATGCCCATGCCACATAGCCTTTAGCATCTGGGCCTTCTTTTGGCCGATCACCGGCCTTCCTTCGCTGACAGTTGGGGGTGGAGCCTCGGGGTTGTATATGTCGTCCTTGTTCTTAGCAAGGCTCAAGCGAGTGTCCACCCATTTCTAGTAGTTCTCGATCTTTTCGAACACGTGGTGTAACTTGAACTCCGTCTTGGTATCGTCGCGGTACATGTCGAGTGCACAGACCAGCTACGAAGACAAGGCGAAGTGTGAGTCAGGAAAGGCATGAACTTGACATAGGTTCGGCTTGAGGTCGGCGAACTACCTTGTTGTCCATGCTTGCGCTGCTAACGGGATGCCGCTCGATTTCTTCGAGAATGTTGCCACTTGTTGCATGCTTGCTGCACAATTTCCTAGTGATTGGTCATGGCCTTCTCGCCGCGCTCCATGTGGACTTTGTTATACACCGGGTCCTGTTGGGGATATACTTTCTGGGTATCCTCACAGTTCCTCACTGACCAGGGTGGCCCACTTCGGGTTAGAGCTTTGCTTCACGGGCGGCCCAGTCAGGGAGAAAAGATGGAGTCCAATCCGGCTACGGGAAGGCCCAGAAGATTTACCGACTTAGGCCCATAGTGTTACTTGTAGTCAAGATGTATTCTGTAACCGACTCTTAGTCGTAGCCGGATAGATCTCTCCTGTAAACCCTAGGCCGGATATCTATATAAGCCGTCCTAGGGAGAGCCTTTAGGACACACCTTAATAGTCTACAATCTCAACTCGCACAGGCGAAACCCTTGTAACCCATATTCCGGCTCGGCCGTATTACTAGATTGCTAGCAGGAGTAGGATCCGTCCAAAGCCGATGGATTCGAACCTGGGTAAACTTGTGTGCTCACCGTCCCGGAACACCATATGTATCACCCCCCCTCTCTTCCGCACGCCTCGAGGACCCCCTCATGGCGTACTTGTCATCTATCCGACGACAGTTGGCGCCCACCGTGGGGCAAGTGAGATTCGGATCTGTGTTCCAAGTGGAATCTACAAGAATCGGAATCAGCGAGACCATCACCGTTGGTCGCATCTCTACGCCAGCGATGTCCCTCTCATCGTTCTCGACGAGACCTAGATTCCGACTAGGGAGGCCGTGACTGCCTACACAATCATGTCTTTTGGCGAGATCGATGTTTACATCGGTTTCGCTGAACCTGTCCCACCCACCCCAGCGGTGATGATAGAGGCAGAAGAATCTTCTAGATCCCCTCTGTCCGCGGAGGCGGTAGAATTCCGGATCTCAGAAAACCCTAATCCCACCCAGCCCACACCTGTTGCGGAGATAGTGGAGAAATCCGAGCCTAAGGAAGACCTAGCGGTCAAAGTCGAATCTGGAGTGGATCTCCTAGGAGAGGCCGGATCCCAGATCGACCCACCTGTGGAAGTCGAAATCCAGGAGGAGCATATCAACAACACTGATTCCGGCTCTGATGACGCCAGGACAGACAGGCCTTTCCTAAGGTACACACTGCAACGTATGATAATGCAAAACTCAGGCATAGATGCAATTCTCCAGACCATCAAAAGTTTCGACGAAGCTGATCGCGAGAGCCGCAGGTACCTCCGGAGGAGCGCAACACACTTTGTCGGATACGTTGGATCTGGATCTGGCTCTGCTGATGCTGGAGACAACACCGACTCTATACTGGAGGCAATTGGAATAAACGCCGACGTACCCGTATCCTTGGATGAATCAATGATGTCGGCAGATTTCCGAAAGTTCTCCGCGGAATATGAAGAGGAGTATAACTCCAAAGCTGTAGAGGAAGGAGAAGCCATGGATGAAGGATCCAGGGAACACTCTCCCAAAGCGCAGGATGACATAGAAGTCGGAGACAATCCCGAAGTCCAGATGTCCAAAAGTACCGATCAGAGCTTGACTCCGGGAAACGGACCCAAAGCCGTCTTTGCTACCGGCACTGCCAAGAAGGCAAAGAAGAAGAACAAGAAGAACAAGACCCCGGCGAAAGACCCTCTGACAGAGGAGGTGATTGCCAAGGAATATGAGGAAGACTCGGATGGAGCACTTAGCCCAGAAGAGCCGAAAAAATAAGAATCGATGGATGGACACGTGATCACTGAAGGTGCGCGTAAACTCATCGATGCTGCATTAACCACACCTATCCCTACATCTGTAGAACTTACTGCTGAAGAGCTAGACGACATGGCCCAAGCCCTAGAAGCGTGTCGTCAACAACTCCTGGATGAAGCTAAAAACATAGAGGGGGAGAAGAAATGCATGGCAACTAAGGATTACATGTCTCGGTTGCATCAGAAGACACGGAAACATTACACAGGTGACGATAAATTTCCGGAAGTAAACAGGGTCCTCTTTGAAGGAGATCCAGGGATGCCTCGGCTCGACAGCAAAGGAGATCTGGTGTACCCAACACCGGTACAGAACACTGTCTCAGCTCGAGATATTCTATCAAATAACCCAGCCCCAGAACATGTTCGATTGGGCATCAAGCTACTCACCAAGGGTCTAGAGCAACAGATGGCTGCAAAATCCGGAAGTGGAAAACTGGTCTCCAAATCCGACCAATGTCACACGGACTCAGCCTGGAATGATATAAGGCCCCAGCATGTTCCGGAACAGCATCACCGTTCCGACCGACGGGAAGACAACTACTCCAGAACCAGATCATTAGGGACATCACAGACACTGACGCGGATCGAGTAACGCGTTGCTCGGTGCGAACAAGAGGCCATCGCTGCACTGTATCCGAGGAATCCTCCCTGACGTGAGTCGAACGATCGAAGGGGAGAAGATAAAGAGAAATGTCGGGAGGAGGATCGTCAAAAAATGCCACCTCCTAGACACACAAGCTGTCCGGCTGAGCCTCACCATAGTGGGAACGATGGACAAAGCAACGACGGAAACCATGCCGGGACAAGCCGGTAGGGGGCTCGTCGTAGTGAAGACCCTCCCCGGAACCGGAATAATGACGCTTCGGACGAAGGCCGGCGAACAGCCGAAAACAATCCAGCTGCCCCACCCTCTCCACCAAGCAGTCATCACAACGGCTCTCACGGAGGACAAGGAGGACGACGTGGTGGAGAAGGTGGTGGCAGAAGCTGAAGTCCGGCTCCAAGGCACCGCACCCACAGCCGACATTCGGGATGATCTCTATCCCCGAACGACGCAAGGCATAGGATCAACTCCAACATAGATGTGCGGCGCTACGAAAACAATGATATCTACGTGGGCCCAAAGTGCTTTGGACCACGTATCAGAGCTATAAAGTTCCCGGAAGGATTTGCTATCTCAAGACATATCCAAGCCTACGATGGCATTGCTCGGCCAGATACCTAGCTACAGGATTTCTTCCAAGCTTGCTGCATCGCCAAAGGCGGAAACAGCCTAGTCACAACCCGATATCTCCCACTTATGTTGTGGAAGACGGCACGATCATGGCTTAATGAACTTCCGAAGAACACCATCCACAACTGGTATGACATGCAAAGTGCGTTCTTTTGGAATTTTGAAGGCACATACCGGAGGCCCTGTACGGTCGGAGACCTACAACGTTGCACCCAGAAGGCCGGAAAAACTTGTCGGGATTACCTTGGACGATGGATCGACACCAAGAACTCCTGTGAAGGAATAAATGATCAAACTGCGATTGAAGCTTTCATTGCAGGTCTCCCAATTGGTCTACTGCACCATCGCTTGAAGTGTGACAAGGTCACTGATTTGGGAGAGATGATAGAAACAGCGAGCAAGTATGCAGATGCTGACGACGATGCAGAGGGATTACTCAATGCCCTAGTTGTGCCAAAGTCGGCAAAACAACCAAAGCAACAAGCTCAGAAGCGTAAAAATACCTCGGAAGAAAAACCCAACACGGAAACGGCAGTGGTCACTGCTACTTTCAGGTCTGGAGGATGAGGAGGACGTGGCGGAGGCCACGAGCATGGCCGTGGGACTTTAAGAGTCCAAGGTAGAGGAGACCAACAACCAGGCAAAACCTACTTTTGGGCCAACATTGCCAATAACCCATGTGTGCATCACTTAGACGCCAATGGGGGCTCGTCCCACACCAACGCCAAATGTCGTTTCAATGACGACATCAAAAGAGATGACACCGCGGGCTCAATGCGACAGTTCTGGCTGTCCCTCAATACTTGGACTGGTCGGAAGTGGCAATAACATTTGACCGTGCTGATCATCTGCCTAAGTTGCATAGGCGAGGAAAGTACGCCTTAATCGTCAATCCACTTATTGGCGGTTATGGTTTCTCCAAGACCCTCATGGACGGCGGCAGTAGTATCAATATTCTCTATGTCGAAACGCTACGCCGAATGAAGATCTCGGAGACCCAGCTGAACCATAGCTCTGTGATATTTCACAGAGTTGTCCCAAGAAGACAAGCCAATTCCCTGGGAGAAATCACTTTGGATGTTACCTTTGGAACTCCAAAGAATTATCGGACGGAGGCACTTTCCTTCGAAGTGGTCCCGTTCAAGAGCGCATACCATGCTATATTCGGATGTCTGGCTTACTGGGATTTTATGGCTCGTCCGTGTTACATTTACAATATGATGAAAATTCCAGGTCCCAACGGCGTAATCACTATCAGGGGAGACCCTAAGAAAGCGCGAGAATGCGAGGATGGGAATGCCGCCTTTGTTGAAGCCATGCTGCACGCCCAGGAGTACCAGGAGATCAAGAAGAGCATAGATCCGTCCGAGATGCCCGCAACAAATAAGGAGGTGACAAAGCCAAATCTGGAGTTCAAGGCATCAGAAGAGATGAAGAAGACGCCGTTGAAGGATGATGACCCCTCCAAGGTGACCTAGATAGGCGTAGGCCTAGGTAGCGCATAGGAAAGCGTGCTCGTCAAGTTCCTCCAAGCAAATCAAGATATCTTCGCATGGCAGCCATTTGACATGACTGGAGTACCTAGGGAACTTGTCGAGCACTCTTTAAATGTAAACCCGAATGCTAAACCAGTCAAACAGTCCTTACAATGTTTCGGCGATGAAAAGCATAAGGCAATAGCTAAGGAACTAGCATGGCTCGAGTTAGCCGGATTCATAGAAGAGGTCATCCACACTAAGTGGTCGGCCAATCCTGTAATGGTCCCTAAAAAGGACACCACTGATTTAACGATGTGTGTTGATTATACTGCCTTGAACAAGGCTTGTCCAAAAGATTCGTTCGCTCTGCCTAGAATTGATCAAGTTATCGATTCTACGGCAGGCTCGGAACTCCTCTATTTTCTCGACGCATATTCCGGTTATCACCAAATCCGGATGAAGGAATCTGACAAAGTAAAAACTTCATTCATAACCCCCTTCGAAACCTTCTGTTTTGTTACGATGCCCTTTGGGCTGAAGAATGCAGGAGCTACGTACCAGCGCACGATGCAGCGTTGCCTCCATGACCAACTCGGACGCAATGTACATGCATAAGTGGATGATATTGCGGTGATGTCCAAAAAGAAGGAAACGCTGATTTCCGACTTGGAGGAAACATTCGCCAATCTACGAAAATACAACATCATGCTTAACCCGAAGAAATGTTTCTTTGGAATACCAGCCGGAAAATTGTTAGGTTTCATCGTGTCTCAAAGAGGCATAGAGGTGAACCGGGACAAAATCAAGGCTATACTCAATATCTTTAGGCCAACTCGCCTGAAGGACGTACAAAGACTAACTGGTTGCATTGCTGCAGTCAGTCGGTTTGTAAGTCGGCTTGGTGAACGAGCTGCACCATTATACAAACTCCTGAAAAAGACCAAGGATTTTGTTTGGACTGACGAAGATGAAGCTGCACTACAAGACTTGAAGAATGTACTCTCATCTGCTCCCATCCTTGTTGCGCCGGAACCACAGGAACCGATGTTGCTCTATCTTGCTACGACAAACAAGGTTGTTAGTATTGTTATGGTGGTGGAGAGACCGGAGGAAAATCAGGAACACCTGGTGCAGCGTCCGACCTACTTTGTCAGCGAGGTCCTAACAGAATCAAAACAGCGATATCCGCACTATCAAAAGTTGGCTTACGGTGTTTTTCTAGCATCTCGTAAGTTACGACATTATTTTCAGGAGCATCCAATTACCGTAGTGAGCACAACTCCCATGAGAGATATAATCAATAACAGTGACGCCACAGGACGCGTCGCCAAATGGGGCATAGAGCTTTCAGCTTTTGATATTGAGTATAAACCTCGGACAGCAATCAAATCCCAAATCCTTGCTGACTTTGTCGCTGATTGGACAGAGACGAAGGAGAACATGATCCTCCCTGAGTCGGAATATTGGACCCTCTACTTTGATGGGTCTAAGGCTCGAGGGGGCTCGGGGGCTGGCGTGGTGCTCAAATCACCCCAAGGAGATAAACTTCTATACATGTTGCAGATCCACTTCACAGCGACAAATAATATTGCCGAGTATTAAGCACTGCTGCATGGAATCCGGATTGCTAAAGATATTGGCATCCGACGTTTGATGTGTTACGGAGATTCGGATCTTGTTGCTCAACAAGTGTCGGATATTTGTAATGCAAATAAACACATGGCAGCTTATAAAGCTGTCGTGGATGATTTGTCTAAATCGTTCGAAGGGTTTGAAGTTCAACACATCCCTCGAGTAGAAAATGAGGAAGCAGATGCACTATCTCGGATAGGTTCTGCACGGAAAGAGGTCCGGGATGGCGCTTTTTTGGAGCACCTCAAAGTTCCCTCAATAAAGGGAGTAGATGAGGAATATCCGACCAAATCCGACTCACCTTTGATAGTAGTTCTAGCTGTAATTCCCAGCTGGACCCAACCCTACCTTGATTATTTGGTAGATGGAAAATTACCCGAAGACGAGGTTCTGAGCCGGCAGATTATCCGACGAGCGAAAGCCTACACGATAGTTAAAGGTGAGCTCTATAAGCGGAGTGTTTCTAGGGTTTTTCAGCGATGCGTGTCTCCGGAAGAAGGAGTGAAAATCCTAAGAGAAATCCACGAAGGCGAGTGTGGACACCACACTGCAGCCAAATCTTTAGTGGCAAAAGGTTTTAGACACGGATTTTTCTGGCTTACAGCTTAGGCAGATGCCGAACGATTAGTCAAGACATGCAAAGACTGTCAAAAGTACGCCAAACAAGCTCAAGTTCCGGCTGATCAGCTGCGAACAATACCTATAACATGGACTTTTGCGGTCTGGGGGCTTGATATGGTAGGACCATTTAAACGAGCTCCAAGTGGATTTACTCATCTCTTAGTGATGGTAGATAAATTCATCAAATGGATTGAGGCTAAACCTGTCACTAGTTGTGATGGAGCAACAGCCAAAACACTTGTCGAGGATGTTATAATCCGGTATGGTTATCCGCATAGCATTATCACGGACAACGGGAGTAACTTCTCTATGGGAGAGTTGGCTGAATTCTGCAATGAGCAAAATATCCGGCTTGACATTGCGTCAGTCGCACATCCACAGGCTAACGGACAAGTCGAAAGAGCAAATGGTTTAATCCTACAAGGCCTAAAACCGAGACTCGAAGCACCACTACGACGTGCTGCGGGGGCTTGGGAAGAGGAATTACCCTCTATAATATGGAGTTTACGAACAACTCCGAACAGGTCAACCGGATACACACCTTTCTTCTTGGTCTATGGCGCAGAAGCAGTTCTTCCTAGTGATTTGATTCACACTTCTCCTAGAGTGGCCACGTATATCAAAGAGGATGCCGAGATTTCTCGACAAAATAATCTCGACTTAGTCGAAGAAGTTCGCGTCGTTGCTGAAATGAGATCAACAGCCTATCAGCAGAAGTTACGCAAGTATCATAGCCAGAGAGTCAGAAACAGATCTTTCAATAAAGGTGATTTCGTTCTCTGGCTTGTGCAACAAAGAAAGCACAAACTTTCCCTAGTATGGGAAGGGCCCTTTTTATTTAGTCGAGTATTGCACAATGGTTCGTACTACTTAACTGACATGAGGCCAGTCAAAGAAAGACCTGCTACTAAGAAGAGAAAGAGAGCTGGAGGCAGTACAAATCCGGATGAGTTAGACAGACCATGGAATATTGCTCAGCTACGTCCCTTTTATTCTTAGTTTATCATTCTTTGTAAACATATATATGTACATGTTTTATGAGAAATAAAAGTTTTGGTTGCCTCAAGTTTTTCTAAGAAGTTTTTACCATCTTATTTCCAAATGATCATGTCATAGTCGAAAATCCCAGAATGCTTGAAAGTACTTTATGCTCATGTTCGTTCTGGTTTAGATTTCCGATTCTAAAATTGCTACCCTCAGGTATAACTCTAAAGTTTCTAGTCTTTACTTTGGTTATTTGTCTGATTGCCGGATGCGGATATTTTCCGAGTAGTGAATTGTTGGTACTGGAAGCCGGCTTTGTTTCCGAGTTTAAATTGGTTTAGCAATTGAGCTCCGTTGCTCGGCAAAGTTTCTGGGCAAAAGGTTTAGCCGGCTCACGAAAGGGATGAGGCGGAAAGCCAGATAAACGATAAGTATAGGCGAAAAAGTTCAAGTGCTTGTGTAAACATTTCAGGCACACAAAAATTTAAAGCCAAAAGTGCTGAATAGATCAAAAGCTTAGCACTAGCAAAATTATAGTACTTCATATTTACAGACGCATCGTGTTTTTTCAGGATAATACAAATGTTTCTAGCAATCTATGATGCAGGAGGAGAAGAAGGAGTTGCCGGCTCGCTGGATACATCACCTTGATATCGTTCCGAGATGTCCACATCCGAGGTGGTGCGTTCATCGTCGGAAACTTCGGTTGCTTCTTCCGGAGGCGGAGGCGGAGTGTCCACGTGGGTGAAGAAAGGAGTGTCATAGCTGATCAAGTCAGCCACATGACACCCATATCCGGCACAGGAGTCCATAATAGCCTTGATGTCCTGCTCCTGGCCGTCTTCATCTACTGTAGAATACCCTCTGGTCACTTGCCATATATCCATGCTTCCATGGTGGCTCATGACCATGGTGAGAGTGTTCTGCACTGCGGATCGCGTGTAAGACATATTCCAATCCTGGACAAGCTGCGGCATTTCCTTCGCCTTGTCCTGCACCTGAAAATCCGACATGCTATGCATGTCCGGAATCTTGAGAGCTTCCCCAATATCCTCAAGGGATTGGCAGAAATCATGGAGAAGGTCACCGACTTGGGTAAGCCGGTGGGTGCGGGGTTCGGCGGAGGTGGAGTCCGTCAAGTTCAGAGGACCTATACACAAAACAAGTTAAGAAAATCCGACATTGAAAGAAGTCGAAGAAAAATAGAGAAGTCAGACAGATGGAACATACCAAAAATGACGTCGTCAATCTTGGTCTTCTCTTCTCGAAGACTCCGGAGTTCAGTCCGGAGCGCCTCGGAAAGGTCCCTCTCTCTGCACAGTTCGTTATGGAGGTCCGAGATTTTCTGATCTTGAGCGGCAATGTTGCGATCGCGCTCGTCAGTAGCCATGGAGGAGGACTCGAGAACTTGAGCTATGCTCTTCTCATGATCTGCTTTGAGCTTATCCAGCTCTTGGCGAAGTTCCTTGTTCTCCACCACTAAAGTTTTGAGGTTCTCGGCCTCTTCAATCATGGCGCAGGATTGTTTTACCAGCGCTATAAGTCAAAAAGAACAACAGTTCAGAAAAAATTCGAACGAAAAATTGAAAGACAAGGTTTGAGTCTCGGAATGTTTACCTTCGGCCTCATCCTTGGAGACCTTAAGTTCAGCATTTTTAAGTCAGAGAGCCTTGATCTCTCTCTGCTTGTCACAGACATTTTTCAACAAATCCTGGTTATAGGAACATACTTTTTGTAAGTCAGAATACCCAAAGTCAGAAGTCTACTAAAGACTCGGGCTAATATTTTTACTAATATCAGCACGAGCCTTGGGGGTTATGCTAGTTCATTCTTTGGCATCCTAAGGAAGCATAAACCAGGATTATATACCCTACTTCATGCTTGGGGGCTAGAGGATATGATATGAAATGAGGGAAAAACAAGAGTTAGAATTCCGACTTACATATTGCTCACGAGTAAGTTTATCCAAACTCGCATTTACTTCAACAGCGACCTTCTCGGCGAGAGTCAGAGGGACCACCGGCGCTGTTGGAAGCTCACCGGTCCTTATCCTCTCATCGCAAAGGCGCACTTGTTCAAGAAGGTCAGAGAACTTCATATCCTCTGCCTCTTGTGCTTCTTCTTCGGCAGATAAATTTCTTTTCTCCAGGCATTGCACGCCACCGGATCTCTTCATAGATTTCCGGGACAAGCCAAACTTGGCAAGACCCGGATTGCTGAGAAGGTTTTCGGCGAAGATCTCTGCCGAGGGATCATTACCCGAAAGGGTTCACCCTTATCTATACCTGACTCACCCATGGTGACATCAGTTTGTGATTCAAGGATCACAGGCTCCATTGAAGGAGCCGGATCTTCTGCGACAGCCGGAGAAGGAATGATCACCGGCGTTGCGGAAGGTTGGGGGGCAGGAGTCTGAGGAGCCATGACAGGAGAAGCCATGGAAAGCTTCGTCTGTCGCAGGGGCTTCAAAGAAGTTACCTTCCCCATGCCCTTGATGAGCTGCTTAGCTCTGATAATGTAATAAAGTCGAAAACATTACATCTCGGAAGAAAATTCGAGTAAGGTACAAAGGCGGAAATTGTGTTGAAAGTTACCTATTCACGATGGGCACCTCCTTTGTGCCGACAGCCACTGTCGGAGCCTTGCGTTTCTTAAGCGCAATGTCCAAAGAATGGGACGATTCGCCTCTCGAGAAAACTCTGGAGGATATCCCTCGAGTGGAGCAAGTTCCGACTCGGGGAGGTCAGCAAGCTGAAAAGAAGAAAGCATATCAGTATTGCAATGTAACTTAAAGATTGAAACACATAAAAAGGTTTATTGTTAGAAGCTTACCGGCACTACGGGGTTTTCCTCCGTATGCATATCCAGAGAAACCTCCGGGATCCTCCTCTCGATCCGCTCCCTTATTAGCCATTTAATCTGGCTTATGTAACCCTGCGAGGTATAGGCTCTGGGGCTGATGTGGAGGGAATCTTTCTTGGATGACGTGATGGAGTGCATCAGTCGGTTTCTGTGGTACTGAAGGGGTTGGATCCGGCATGAGACCCAACATTGGACCAAGTTGGATCCCTTCAGTCCTCTGTGTTTAATAAAATATTTGATCCGCCTCTTAGCGAGGATCAGATCGTCATTGAGAGCCGGAGGTGCCTCGTCCCAAGACAATTGGGCCGTGGCAGCTCCGTCGATGAAAGCCGGCAAAGCGGTGGCTTTGCCGAGAGCTGGAATATCCTTGTGATAAAAGAAGGTGGCTGGCCACTGTTTGACCGAGTCACTAGCTAAGATCTTGGGATATGCGCGCTCGCGTCTAAGTGAAAAACTAATTGTACCGGTAATATATGGATTACCGGTGGTGATAGAATTTCTCCGGACATGGAAGTAGTACCGGAATAAGGTCAGACTCGGCCTAATGCCGAGAAATCCCTCACACAAAGCCGCGTAGGCGCTCATCTCTAGGAGAGAGTTGGGAGGAAGATGGTGGAGTTGAACACTATAATGGTCAATCACCTCGGAAAAGAATTCCGAGGGAGGAAATGACAAACCTCTGTCGAGGTGGGTGCCGAAGTGGACCCGCTCGCCGGCGCTCGGGTTAGGTCTCCCCGGCTGCTCACTTGATCGCTTGCGGAGGAGCCCTTGATCTCCATGCCGCGGAGCTTCTCATCATCTAGCACGAGGATATGAGACCCATGGAAGCTTTCCTTCTCCGCCGCTTGGTCGCCGCTGGGCTGGGCTGGCCGCCAAGCCGGAAGAGGATGAAGAAGCCATTTCTCCGGTGAGCATATGACCTAAGATGGGCGGCGCTGGGAGTTTTTGGGGGAAAGCAGAGGAGCTCTGTGCGTGCGGAGGAGATTTGGAGGAGAGGAAAAGGCAAAGGAACAGGTGAAGAAAGGAGGAGGAGAATCCGCACCCCTTATATCCATCTAACCGCGCCAAGATTCGTGCAAATGCTACAGTATAACCGCCACGCGTCATGGAAGGAGCTGGGAAGGACCCACGCGATGATTGCGTCGCCTCGATCTCCGTGTACGCATTAAAACGACGCCTTGGTTCCGCGAACCGTGGACCCACCAACGGTCGTGCTGACAGGATGTCTGTCAGATGACGTGACTTGACCATGACTGGTGTCAGGTGGCGTTAGAGACTAAGTTCTGGCTTAGTTTGAAATCAAGCTGGAAAATCCGAGTAACCTGTTGATAGGTCCGACTTATTTTTAAGACCTGGATCGTATTTTTTGTTGTGAAGTTTCAGGAACCCTTCAAGATTCTACAAGCCGAACATCAAGCTAGACGATAATAAATCCGACTTTGGATCTTGGAGACTTCCGGGGGCTGCTGTTGGGGATATACTTTCCGGGTATCCTCACAGTTCCTCACTGACCAGGATGGCCCACTTCGGGTTAGAGCTTTGCTTCACGGGCGGCCCAGTCAGGGAGAAAAGACGGAGTCCAATCCGGCTACGGGAAGGCCCAGAAGACTTACCGACTTAGGCCCATAGTGTTACTTGTAGTTCAAGATGTACTCTGTAACCGACTCTTAGTCGTAGCCGGATAGATCTCTCCTGTAAACCCTAGGTCGGATATCTATATAAGCCGTTCTAGGGAGAGCCTTTAGGACACACCTTAATAGTCTACAATCTCAACTCGCATAGGCGAAACCCTTGTAACCCATATTCCGGCTCTATCGTATTACTGGATTGCTAGCAGGAGTAGGATCCGTCCAAAGCCGGCGGATTCGAACCTGGGTAAACTTGTGTGCTCACCGTCCCAGAACACCATACGTCTCACCCCCCTCTCTTCCGCACGCCTCGAGGACCCCCTCATGGCGTACTTGTCATCAATCCGACGACAGGTCCAATAGGTTGCGCTCGTTGAATGCCAACTTGACGCGCCTCTAGTAATTCTCCGAGTTTTGATTTGTGTCGGCGATTGGTTACATGCTCACAGACTTCCATGCTTTGGCGAGGCACATGTCCTCAAGCGACGTCCACTTGACATGGGGCTCTGGTGGTGCCGACGTCCTCGCCTTCCTCTTCTTCTTCCCCTTTCCCTTGGCCGTCGTCATGGTGTCCTCTTCGGCCTCCTCCTTATCCTCGGCTTGCGTCTGATCATCTGCCTGGCCGTCGTCGAAATCCTAGGATTCCATGCCATGTTCGGCATCAGCGCGAGACTGCTCTTTCGTGAAGAACGAGCTCCCGGCCGGTGCGGAGCCGAACGCGATCATCTCCGCCATGTAGGAGTCGCCCGCCATTCCACCGAGCACGTTGCGGGCGTCCGTGTCGCTGAACTGGACGAGCGATGAACTGCTGCCGGCGAATGGAAGAGGGTCGCGACGCATGGCCGTCAAAGTCCCGCCGTACGCGGGAGAGCTGGCGTAGGGGACGTTGATGTCGATGTTGAAGGCCGGCGGGCGAGGCGCAGAGCAGGGGAAGAGCACATTCGGGTTGAACCCGCCGTCGAACTCGGGGGACGACGAGAATCTCTAGCGCGGGTTCACCTAGCTCTCCTGGAACACGGTCGACGATATCGGTGAGAACCCGACCGAAGATCCGACGCCTTCTTGGCTTCCCCACGGCGAGTTGTACTGCGCCGCGAGGAGAGGCGGCGGACGGGACATGGCCGTACGGGCGACGCGATTGGACGTCGATTTCGCTTCCATGTTCAGCTGCGCCTCTATGATCGACTGGGTCTTCTCCGATCTTGTCATCCTGTCCTTCAGCTATCTTTTCCTCCGCAGTCAATCTTTCGTCCACTCTGCGTCTGTCCAGCCGTCCGGATTCGGCGTTGGCTTTCTCGACTTCTTCTCCTTTGGTACGCCGAGGGTGGAGCGGGGTTTGACGAAACTGTTGGGTGGCATGGCAGACGAAAGTTCAGGGAACTAGCGGGTTTTGTGGCAGGTAATGGAGAAAAAAGACAGGAAGGGGAGAAGAAAGGCGGGAGCTCGGCCTTGTGTCGACGACATTCCTGGTTCACTCATTTTTCCGCTTCATCTAGTATTCCAGACAATTTCTAAGGCCCTGGATTCTCCTGGAAATCCGGCTGTAAAATGGCCGAATCCGGCGAAAACTAGGCGACGCCGGCAGGACGAATTTTGGCTTTCGGGAATGAAAAACCGTCGTGGGAGGCCCTACTCTTAATGCTAGTGGAGATGCTAACCAACCCTCGACCCACCTTCTCACGACTACCAGCACGGCAGTATTACCACCGCCACTCTCCGTTCCCGCCACCGGCGGCGACGAATGAGGTGTTAATCTCAGTCCCATCCGTTCCAATGCTTCCCGATGGCAATGTAACATTCTCGATTCCGTTCTGTTCTCATCTGGATCAATTTGGGTGACCACTTTTTTAAACTCCTGCGTGCACTACATCTCATCATCCTCTTCCTCTGTCGCAAGTCAAACAACTGTAATTGGCTTTGATCAACTCGCGTAACCCATGTCAACGCAGTCCAGTTGTTAAATCATGGGAGCCACTAGCCTGGCTAAATATAGACACGCCGATCTCTTTCCGTGCGCACGCGGGTATGTAAGGACCACCGAGGAATCAAATGTTCTTATAAGCTCCGTCGTGCTGATGGAGCATCGCAGCAAGCAGGGTGGCCTGTTCAGAGCGGGGAGACTTGGCCACGCTTGCCGCATGTGCTGGTAGGTGAAGCTCTCCAGGGGTCCTGGGGCGCACTCAAGCTGTTTGACATAATGCCGCAGTCGCATGGTAGATGTTCTTGTCCTAGACGCCCTCGAGGTCTTTTAAGTTCGAGAACTTTTGGCTAAAAATTCCCGGATTCAACGAGGTGGTGCAAAGCGCTTGGAGTGAGCAAACACACCACATGGAGCCTTGCCATGCCCTCCACCATAAGCTGTGCAACACGGCCAAGAAGCTCACTAGATGGAGTCGTGGGCTATTCTCCAATACAAAAATCCTTCTTCACGCCGCTTTGCTTGTCATCCTTCACTTCGACAAAGCCCAAGAAATGAGGACGCTCTCGGTAATGGAGTTTGAGCTCCGGGCTAGATTAAAGAGAAAGGTCATTGCCTTGTCTGTGATTGAGAGGGCTCGGAAGAAGCAAAGCGCTAGGATTGCTAATATTAAAGAAGGGGACGCAAACACAAAAAAATTCCACATGAGGGTGAATGCTAGAAAGGAGGAAAAAACATATCCATCGCCTAAAGCATAACCAAGGTTGGGTAACCGACCACATAGAAAAGGAGGAAATCATCAACAACCACTTCAAGACAATCATTGGTAGTCGGAAGGCTAGAAACTTAGATTTTAATTGGGAGGAGCTTCATTTCGATAATCCCGAGTTGCATGAGCTTGGGGACCCTATTACCGAAGAGGAGGTGTGGAATGCAATCAAGCAAATGCCAAGTGACAAGGCGCCCGGCCCCGACGGTTACACCGGTGCCTTCTTCAAGAGATGTTGGAGCACAATTAAAGAGGATGTCATGGGAGTGATAAATCTTTTTGGCAACCTCCATGCCGAGAATTTCCATTGGCTCAACTCTGCAAATATCGTCCTCCTACCTAAGAAAGAGGGTGCGGAAGAGGTGTCCGACTTTAGGCCTATTAGCCTAATCCATGCTATTGCAAAAATCATTTTGAAGGTGCTTGCCTTGCGGCTTAGTCCCGTGATGAACGACCTTGTCTCCAACGCCCAAAGTGCTTTCATCAAAAAAAGGAGCATCCATGACAACTTCCTCCATGTTAGGAATCTAGCGAAGAGATTCCACAAGGGCAAGATTTCGGCGCTACTTTTCAAGCTTGACATTCACAAGGTCTTTGACTCTATTATATGGGACTATATTCTTGATCTCCTCCAACGCCGCGGGTTCCCTAGTCGGTTCCAGGATTGGATTGTCGCGCTGCTCGCCATGTCCTCTTCCCGGGTCCTTCTCAATGGCATCGCCGGTACCCCAATATCCCATGGTCGTGGCCTTAGGCAAGGAGACCCGTTGTCTCCCCTTCTTTTCGTCATCGCGATTGACCCTATTACGCAAATCTTAGAAAGGGCAACCTCTCATGGGCTTCTCCATAAGCTTCGTGGGAGAGGAACAATTTTAAGAACCTCTCTATATGCGGACGACGCTGCGGTTTTTGTGGCGCCAATCAAACATGACATTATCAACTTAGCCACCATCCTGGAGGGTTTTGGAGAGGTGACAGGGCTGCGCACAAACTTCCACAAGAGCTATGTTGTTCCCACCGGTGTGATCAAATTAATCTAGATGATATCCTCCATGACATACCGGTGTCCCGTACTACATTTCCCCTGAGATATTTGGGCTTGCCTCTTTCGGTTTGGAAGCTCAAGAGGGTGGATTTCCAACATCTTGAGGACAAGTGCGCTGCCAAGCTCCCTACTCGGAATGGTAAATATATCACCATGGCTAGGCGGAGTGCGTTAATAAAATCGGTCATCGCTTCTCAAGCATTATACCAGTTGACGGTATTGCCCATTCCCCCGGGCACTATTAAGTTCATGAATAAATTGGAACGGGCCTTCCTTTGGTCGGCCAAGGATAAAACTACCGGGGCTAAGTGCAAAGTAAATTGGGACACGGTTTGCCGCCCAAAGAAACTTGGGGGGCTTGGGATCCTTCACACGAACAAGTTTGCGACGGCTTTGCGTTTGAGGTGGCCATGGTTCGAATGGAAAAATCCAAACAAGCTTTGGGCTAGACATGGAAATCCATGCACAAAGGAAGACATGAACATTTTCTACGCTGTCACGACCATCACGGTGGGTAATGGAGACAAGACTCCGTTTTGGCATGCTCCTTGGATTCTAGGGAAGAAGCCGATTGAGGTTGCCCCTCTAATTTTTGCCTTATCTAAAAGAAAGGACTAGACCGTCAAACAAGCCTTGCATGACAATGCTTGGATTAGGAACGTGAGGCTGGAGGATAATTTCACAATCGAGCATTTTAAGCAATTTGTGGAGCTTTGGGTCCTTCTTCGTGAGGTGGAGCTTGACCGTAATGTAGATGACGACATTTCTTGGAAGCTTACAGAGGATGGAGAATACTCGACGGCGTCGACTTATGAGGTGCAATTCCTAGGGGCAACGCTATCCAATATGAATGGAATGGTTTGGATGGCTTGGGCACCCCCCAAAGCGAAATTTTTTGCCTGGCTTGCGTTGAGGAATAGAGTTTGGACGGCGGACCGTTTGGAAAAGAGGGGATGGCCTAACTGTGGGTTGTGTCCTCTATGCAAGCAAACTACGGAATCGATTTCACATCTCCTTGTTGCTTGCCGATTCACCACGCGCATTTGGAGTTATCTCAAAGATTGGTTGGGGCTCCACAATATTCATCCAAGGCATTGGGCAGGGCTCTCCCTCAAGGATTGGTGGTCTACGATGGCGGAATGGCGTAAGGCAATGGCATCTTTAATCTTGTTGGTTTCTTGGGAAATATGGAATGAAAGAAATGCCCGGATTTTCAATAATAAGCATGCGCCGTCTTTAGTTGTGCTTCATAAGATTAAGAAGGAGGCCCGGTTGTGGGTGTTAGCGGACGCTAAGCATTTGGGTGATGTAATACCGGGAGAGTAGACTTATTTTCTACTTGTTACCCTTTTAATTTCTATAAACTCCTTGCTTAATTAATATAATGGGGCAAAGCTTTTGCCTCTCTTTAAAAAAAAAGTTCTTGTCCTGGAGGTCACGTGTCAGCGTCAGAGAGGGGATAGATTGTTCCTGGGGACCTTAGTTGCTTTTTCATAATTTGGCGTTGTGTGTAGCTGTTGTTTAGGTGGTATGTGCCTTTCGGATCCTCGGTAGGAAGAATTCATGGTGGTGGTCTGCTGAGGTTTGGGGCCGTTATTCCTTTCTTTAGGAAGGTTATTATCACTCGTCCTACACGGATAAAACATAAAAGTGTATTATTATGTGGAGCATAGTGGGGCTTTGGACTAGATTAAAGGTTAGATTTGTTGCGAATGCTCCTGATGGTGAAAGAGTTCCGGCAATTATTGTTTCCCTCTTTAGGAATCCCTGCAGTAAGTAGTGCTTTGGTTATTATTATTTTTTCACAGTAAAGGTTGTCGAAAACGAATAGAGCAGCTGTTCTTTTCCAGTGTCTTTTCGTGCAATGCACGCTCGTCATTCTAAAGTTACACAAGATTAAGGGAATATATTATACTTTTTACTGGCTGGTAGGGGTCCTTTCTGAAAGTCACAATATATTTTTTAACTTACTACTAAGGCCGATCTTGACAGAGTGGTTGTTAAATTACTAAGTACTCCCTTCATTTCAAAATATAAGATGTTTTAGTTTTGTGAAAGGAGTGTATCTAGATCCTTTTAGTGTCTAGATTCACTCTAAACCTAGACGAACCTAGACACTAAAAGAGGTCTAGATACACTTCATTCACAAATCTAAAACATCTTATATTTTGAAACGGAGGGAGTATATTCATTTGGCACCTGAACAAAATTCAGTGGGTACCTTTGGAAGTATCCCCAGTCTTTTGATTTGGCAGAGATGTAGGATTTTGTACAGGCACGTCAGTTCACCAATACTATGATTATTGAGCATGACTGCAATAATCTACCGGAGTGATCTGATCCATTCAAGAATTATTTGGTCAAAACAATTTTCGTAAAGACAATTAAGTTGTTATCAGGTTAGAAACTCAATTTGTGCTAAAACCGAAGCTTTCTTTATTCTTTATAGGTACCAGCCACTTCCCAGCTGGTCCACTACCAAGATGAGTTTGTCACACAATAGTGCGTTTTTTTGTTAGACAAACTACTTTAAATTCCCCCTTTGAATATGAACCGTCAGTACTAGGGTGCTTTCACGATCTGACATAAACCTCCTTTTCAATATGTGATTGATTTTATAACCTCCTTTTTTTTCTTGAGAAAATGCAAAGCTTGCGCCTCGATCCATTGGTAGAAAGAATAGAATTAAAATTGTACATGAATAAACCTCCTTTTCAATATGTGATTGATTTTATAATATCATTTCATTGGAATTGAAGTTTTTTAATAGTAAGGACTGAAATAATGTTATGTCTTACCCATATGTGACACTGAGCTAGGACTGTCAGAAATAGTACATAGCTTGTTTCAGGAGATTTTCCTCCGCAACACTGCGAACGTTTGCATTTTTAGCAAAATAGTAGTGTCTAACAGAGAACTGAACCAACCTACGCCTTCAAATTTCAATAATCTGTGCCTTTTGCTGTGCTATATGGATAATTTTAAAAATCTTCTGATGCTACAGTATGAATGCCAAAACGTTGGTCACATTAATTTCGAGATGTTGATAGTACCAGCATACATGGTACCATTATGCTTCTTTGGGATAAGCAACTCATGTGGTAAGTGTCATTCTGAAACTGTGACTGTGGTAATAACACAACGGAGGAAAATGAAGTTAATCATGTTTCTTTGTGCTTGAAACTGGAGATGAAGTTACCATGCAATCTTTTTTGCAGCTTGCACGCATAGTACAATACACGAGCTTACACAGTTTGGATTGTCCTGTACATGAAGTGTGAAATCATATTAACCTCTGTTCCTCTGATTTGAGAGCCTTTATTTATTTCATTTCATGGTATTAATCTATTATAACTCTTGGAAAAGGCGGTAGCTTACCTACCGAGCGAAAGTTGTAGTTTATGTAAGTTTATTGCAACATCTCTTAAAAGTTAAAAGTGCTGTTTAGTAAGTATTAGACTGCTGTTATGTGGGACAACCCAACCTCTCGACTGGACCATCACCATCTGAACAGCTCTGTGCAACCTGTCCTGGTGGCAAGCTGAAAATCAGTTATTTTGGCGAAGTCCAACAGGGTAACCAATTATATAGCCAATTTAGCTCACCAGGTTTTCCTGCAAATGACTGTAATGAAGGAATGCTCTACAATAGTAAGAATATGGTACGAGTAGATAAATTTTACTTGTACAGTGTGTTTTGTTTTAGAATTGAATTAATCGATAGAAGGTCAAAGAAAATGTTGCATACCCAAGAAGCACGACCTTCTGAATAATAACTGCAATGTGATAATGAGCACACATGGCTTCAATAAAAATAAAAATCCATGAACAATATTTCGCAATCCCCGCAAAAAAATCCCTGATTGATACAACATCATATTAAATCACTGATGAAGAGAAGGAAGTTATCCAAAGTAAATCTTGATACTTCCGAATGTTTATTTGGTGACAGATGAATTGACTGAAAGTTGTAGACTTTCTCACTGTTGATTCTAGACCATCCTTCTGAGGTTGAAGCGAGTGCCCGTTCTAGAAGGTATTTACTCCGACGAAATCGGGGTCTGTTGGCATTTAAGAAACTTTTTTTTGTAATGAGCTATGCGCCGCGGCAATCCAACCATAGAATCCTAGTCCTCTCCCTGCTTAAAGCCATTGCCAGGTATGGCCACTGCTCAGTGTCCAGTCCAGTGAATGGGCTGGAAAGTATTGTGGTCCAACTTATCATTGTTATTGTCTAAACTCTTCGTCAAGCCAAAGTTTGGCAATTTGGCATGTGTTTGGTTCCTGCCACACTTCCTCGAAACAGGCTTTGGTCCCGCTTTATAAATAAAGCCAGAAACGGCCGAACCGATACAAGGTGGTGAGAGAACCCTCTTACAAGCAGATCAAAGATAAAACAAGAAAAAAAAGGAGTAGCCACACCCTGAAGAGACACCAAAGATTACTAACTAGAGAAGCCACCACGCCTCCTTGTGAAATCACCGGACATCGTCACACCGCATCCACCAAGTCATCGGCGGAGAGGGCCGCCTTCCCTCTCCCTCCGGGCTATGGAGTGCCAATCCTGCCAGCAGACAACGAGGACGGAGAGCAGTGGAACCATGTCACATGTATAAGATAGGAGGCCGTCGAGACCGTCCACGTCAGCGCTGGGTTTTGCGATAAGGAGTATATATTAATATCACGAAGATACCAATTACATGCAGCCTCTGCAAGAACGTAGTGCCCTAGGGGCATTACGGATGCACACAGCCAAAAAAAGAAGAAGAATTGCATAAAAGAAAAGTTTCGCTACAGTGATCTATTCCTTGTAACAGCAGCACAACCACCGCCAAGATAGCACCAGAAGTCCAGCTTCTCCAAAAGCGACGCCTCCAAGAAGGAAGCAGTTCACAAGCACTGTCGTCGCCCGATCGAAGATCTTAAGTTTTCACCCTGGAGAAAGCCTCGCTCACAAAACAATGCCTTCAACAAGGCCATTGCCAGGCACAACCAATTAAGGCCAGACCTTGGATTTTCACCCTGCAAGATGGACTTCTCCTGTACTGACGCCCCCACTTATGATGCCACTGCTCCAAGTCACAAAACACCAAGCCAATTCCTCATCGCCAAAAGCACTAGAACCACCATTGCAAGTCCTCAGCTCTCCCCTTCAATGACATTCTCCGCCGGCTGACTTCACCATGGAACGAAAAAGCTTGCTCCATGATGGTAACAGCCAGCAGAGCTTCGCAGCCGATGACAATAGATAAGGACCAAGAGGTACCATAGCTCCACGACGACACCCCCAAGAAGGTAACGACGCATCATGCCGCCGTCATCGAGACCATACGGTCAAGGGTTTTCACCCGGAGTGCTGATGCAGGGAAGGTAACCACAACGATGCCCCCAAGAGGGTAATGACGTGCTGAGCTTTTGCCCGGAAAAACCTTCACACCGCAACCTGGTACGTCAGATCACCCGCTGTCACCAAGCCAGACCTCCATAGCATGATCTGGGAGCCATCTTTGCCGAAACGCCGCCAACACCAGGATCCCCCGCCGCCCCTCCTCGCTGCCCACACAACCAAGGAGAAGAACCACCACCACTGCTTTACTATCCATAGGACCAGTCTGTTATTGAGTGTTTTTTTACCAACTTTTGCCACACTTTGTGACTCCCGAATTCTTAGCCGCACTTGTATGGCTGCCACACTTGCCAAACTTAGGCTTGGAAAAGTGTGGATGGGAACCAAACAGAAACGACGAGTCATGTTGGTGAATTCAAGTCAGCACCCCTTCCAATGTTTCCGCAAACACGTAGTTTCTGAACCTTACTGTTGTGTTTTCACCTTCTTGCCAGTCCGACTGTCTGAGCATATTTTTTCTTATTCTGGAATGGAAAGATGCAGCTTGCCCAGTATCATAATTGGCTGACCGAAACTTGGTTGGAGTTCAGGTATGCATAACGCCCCTCCATTCCTTTAGTAAAGTACTAGTAGTAGACTGCGATCTGTGAACGTGCGTGAGTTCAGGTATGCAGAGAAATACACTATACTATTGCTTATTACCTTCTCGTGATTGAATTTATTTACCGAGATATATTTTGTTAAGTTCACGTGCTTTATTTGTCTATGTCACATTCATACCAAGATGGCGTCGATGGAATAATTTACCTTTTGTAGGTTTGTGATAGGAAGGCTGTCTGTTTGGCTGCCATTAGCCCATCTGTATGAGTACTGCAGCAAGAAATTCCTGGTTCTCAAAAAGAAAAGTGGAAGGCGACTCTAGTGTTTTCCACAAACTAATTACAGACTCCAACACCTTTCAAAAAAGCTACTCCCTCCGTTTCAAAATATAAGATGTTTTAGATTTATGAAAGAAGTGTATCTAGACCCCTTTTAGTGTGTAGGTTCATTTAGATTTGGAGTGAACCTACACACTAAATGAGTCTAGATACACTCCTTTCACAAAGCTAAAACATCATATATTTTGAAACGGAGGGAGTACATAGCACTGGGTGGAGGGCTGGAGGCGATGCTGGGTCAAACAGTAGGTGCTGGAGCAGTAAACACAACTGATTACAGACAGCTGAGATGAGTGGGACTCCATCCTCAAGCAAAGCAATTGTTACATATGCAGAGCAAAAAAAAAAGGTGGACTTAGTGACCAATAACATCAAGTTGGAAGAAACAAAAAATTATTTAAGCTGGTCTAGCAGGACGTTGCTGATTTTGAAGACAAGGGGGGTGGAAAGCTTTGTCCAAAGAGAAGCGATACAGCCAGTGGACAAGTCTAGTGCTGAGTGAAAAAATTGGAGTGCAACTACTTCCTCAGTGGTGGTTGTTGAACAATATGACCCTGCCATTGCTGCAACGGTGGAGACTATGTCAAACCCACATGAACATGTGACAAGCCTGGTCAAAGCTCTTTGCTGGAAGCAAGGAATGTGAAGTTGATGTTAGAGACACATGAGAGGATTGATGACCTGTAGCAGGGAACGCTCGGTTATGGAATATGTTGCAAAACTGCAACACTTGTGGATTGACCTTGATCATTGTGATCCTCTTTACAGTTTTCTAGGATACATCCTGTGAGGTGTACCAAACACGTAGGAGAACTGCCGACGACAGGTTACAACACCGGCTAGCGGCGGGTTTGCGCTGTCAACAGGGGTGACAGCTCCCCAACCCTAAGCTTACTCTCCGTCCATCCACAACAAGGGCAACGGCTCCGGAGAGCCGAACATCTCAGAACGAAAGAGCTTAGCTAGGCGCCATTGCACGAAGTCCGCCTTGATCCTTGTCTGAATGGTCTCCACGGCCGGTCTTACCTTGTTAAACACCACATCATTGCGATGCCTCCAAATGGACCAGAAAACCAAGATGATCGCCGTCCAAAGGTCTCGCCTGTGGGCCACAGGGCACGGCCTCGAAGTCCACCACTGAAGAAGATTAGTGTCAGCCGCCGGCATCCACTCTAACTTACCTCGCCTATGCAAAGCCCATGGCCACGCCTCCCGAGCCACCACACACCGAAGGAGCAAGTGTTGTATGCTCTCCGGTGCCTGGTCACATAGGGGGCAACTAGCAGGTCTGGGCAAACGCCAGCGCTCCAGCCGGTCGGTCGTCCAACAGCGGTTCCAGGAGGCTAACCAGGCAAAGAACTTGCAGCTGCTCGGGGCCCTGGAGTGCCACATCTGGGTCGCATCTAGGGCAAGAGTGGTACCGGCGAAGAAGGTCCTATATGCTGACCTTGCCGAGTAACACCCATAACCCGTCCAACCCCATATCAGCACGTCTTCCCGCTCCGGGGTCAGCTGAATCCCGGCGATAGCATGCCACAAGAGAAAGAACTCTGGAACTGCCTCCGCAGTAAGGTCAGGCCCACACTCAGCCCATCTCTAACCGACCTCTCTCTGACCTTACGCGGCAGGATCATGGCTAGCAAATTCGGGGCGATCTCCTCCACCCTCCTACCGTCGATCCATCGGTCCTGCCAAAACCGAGCCCTCTCACCATTCCCCAGCGCATAACGGGTGGCTGCATGGAAGAGCTGCCACTTCTGGCGAGGCAGACCCAGGTCAAAATCAGCCCAGGGTTTCTCGGGGTCCACTCTCTGCCGCCATGCCCAGCGGCATCGCAGAGCGAAGTTCATAAACCAAACAACTGGTGGCACCTCGCAGCCATTGAAGGTCTTGGCACAGTACAACGGACACCATCCATTAAATTTCCTCTGGTTTTGCATGGTGTGCTTTTCCCTTCTATCTTCTGTCTACTAGTGCTTTGATAGATCATTTAGACTATGGGCTAACACTTGACCAGGAAATATTTTGATTCACCAGAGGACAACAGGGAGGAGGCTTGGGACTAGAACCAGGTGTAGTGGGCTACGTGTGTCATACCTGTAGAAAGTGAAAGGCAAGTCCAGAAAATTCCCCAAACACCTGTAGACTGCGGTATCACTTGTTCTAGATCACCGAAACAGTCATACAAACCTAAGAGAACTTGATTCATATGAATTTTATGCAGCAGTAGTTGGATGTTCGAAGTGAAATCATTTGGTCCATGAATCATCATTCTTTTATAGAAAGAGACTGCTCATTTATTAAACTAGAACACGGGTTTAACAAGTTAATAAAACCTTGATGAATCCTAGGCCGAGTAGTGATCTACTGATTATGACAGCCAGCCTTAGCAAAACTATCGACAAGTTTATTTTTTGAAAGATCCAGCAAATGGTGGCTTTCGATATATTAGCAGAGGGAAACTTGTACAATGTACAGCAGTGATGCCGCCAGGATGAAATTACATCTGGAAACAAAAAAAAAAGAGAGAGAAAATAAAAAACTCATGTGACGAACTAGCCACCCTTGTGGCACTGGCTCGGCACTCCGGCGATGCTGTGCAACAAGTTCATTTGCCTATTGCCACGACACCACTCTGCAGTTAGTTCTTGATCTCCACAATGAGAGGTCCACGCATCCAACGATCCGAGTCCGTCAGTACGGCCACATTCAACTGTCAGATTGCACCACAAGCTTTGTGACGCCAACCTCCTTTGCCAGGGTCACTCCCTTACACAGGCTAGGATCTCAGGATCTCACCACCTTCTGGATCAGTGATGGAGGGGGCAAATGGCAAGAACGTACCATGGTGATCCCTAAGGACCACACTACCCTTGCCAGCCACCACTATCATGTGCTTCAGCGAAGGCTCCGCCTGTTTTTGCCTTTATCCAGCAATCCACATGAAGTAACCAACCTTCTTTTGGACATGAAGATGATGGGAGTGGGTTGCTTCTGATTCTACTATTCTGCCAAACCAGTTTAATAACCAGAAACTCAATTCTTGATCGTGTGCTAGCGATGTCTCTATCACGTCATGTGCTGCGTTGGCATGTTGGACTGCACAGGGGCATGCCCAGAAGCGATGAAGAGCCTCTCCTCTTGCCCACATGCAGCACACCGGACACCTAGCTTGATTCTTTGCAGGTGAGGCTCTGCTTCCACAGCAAGGCTGTTCTTTACCAGCCTCCAGACATGCATCGTGAACTTGTTCGGCACATCAGCCTCCTACAGGGTCATCCATCCTTTGTTTGCACAACAGGAAGAAGAATTCTCCCCTCTGCACTCTGCCCTCTGCCATTTTCTTCGTCTGCGCCCGCAAGTGGTAAGCAAACTTGATGGTGAAGATTCAGTTGTCTGTGTAGTTCCATGCCAGGTAATTCTCTATCCTGTCACCCCCTACAACAATCTGCTTAACATCACAAATATCACTCTTGAAGAACAGCTGCTGCGGTTCTGCTCATCCATCTGTTAGCATGTTGCTCTAGGAGTTTCGTCCACTGGACGGATGTTAGTTCCATTTGTTTCCGAAGCTGATGCTGAACTCCAGCCTAGGAATCCAGTTGCATCTCCAACTATTCACTGAAGATCGAACACTTGTGACCAGTTCACCAAATGATCCCTTTAAAAAGCATATCTCTACCAAAAAATGATGTTTTACCCTGTAAACGAATCACTTTTTGGGCACCTTTTTTTTGCCAAGAAAGCTTGATTGAAAATGCCAAACTTTCTAAAGCCTAAACCTTCATCTCCTTTGCCTCAACAGGTCTTCTGCTACCCAGTCCAGTGAACTTTCCGTGCCCCATTTGCAGCATCACACAGCCACACTAGAAGTTGGACAATACTGAACTCAACTGGTCACAATGTTTCTTTGGACATTGGAAGCAGTTCATGGTGTAGTCTGGGACCTTTTCAACCCCGTGTCCCGTTCTCCAGTATGCGGATGACACGCTTATTATCTGCAAGGGGGGTTGAGGCTGCGTCTCACCTCAAGCTTGTGCTCGACCATTTTGCAGCGGCCACTGGGCTCACCATTAACTTCCATAAATCCTGCCTTATTCCTATGAACGTCCTCCCTTCTGACGCGGCTATTATGGCATCTTCTTTAGGATGTCCCATCTCCTCCTTCCCTCAGCCCTACCTCGGTCTCCCGTTGCCTCCCACAAAACTCCCCATCTCTGCCTACGCCCCGCTTATCCTTTCCTTTGACCGGCACCTTTCCGGGTGGCGCGCTCTTCTTCTGTCCTCGTGGGGACGCCTTGTGTTATGCAATGCCGTGCTGAACAATCTTGCTACCTACTATATGTGCTCGTATTTGCTTCCACAGGGTGTGATCGATTGTATTGATAAAAGGAGGCGCGCTTTCTTTTGGACCGGTAAAGATTCTTGCTCGGGTGCTCGTTGTCTAATCGCTTGGGATAAAGTTTTGTTGTCTAAACAGGAGGGTGGTTTCGGCATCAAGGATCTCCATCGGCAGAACAGGTGCCTCCTTCTAAACTTTGTCCATAAACTCCACCAGACTGACTCGCTTCCTTGGAAAGATTGGTACCGACTTCTCTCAGGGCGCGACCTCGGTGATGTGGCCTCTCCCCCTTCCTTCCTCGACCGGATCGTGCTAGAGTGCCTACCGCTGTATCGCTCCATCACTCGCGCCGGCATCGTGAGTGGCTCCACCACCTCTTTTTGGCTCGACAGGTGGCTCCCCGGCAGGCCGCTCGCGGAGCGATATGCGGCGCTCTTCTCGCATGTTACTAGGCCCAACGCCACGGTGGCCACTGTGGTCGCTTCGGGTCTCTCGCTTCAGCCTCGCCTCTCCTACGTTGCGGGGAGGGAGCTAGGCATCGTCCAGGGCTACATTGACGCCATCGCCCTCCTCGATGGTCAAGACCTCCGCTACATCGACTCTCCTTCTGCTCCTCCGTTCAGCTCCCGTGAGGCCTACCGCATGCTCTCTCCGTGGCGTGCCCCCGACGTTTCGGCATGCCAAGCATGGGCACTGAAGCTGCCAGCAAAGATCAGCATCTTCGTATACCTCGCTGACATCGACAGGCTCAGCACTAGGGCCAACCTCTTCTCCAAGAACTGCGCTCCCTCTGGCTCCTGCGAGGCGTGCACCTCCCCTGAGACTGGGCGACATCTCTTCTTCGACTGTGCCGTCGACGTCGACGTCTGGGGCCGGCTTAGGGTGCCTATTCCTCACGGCGCCTTCTCCGTTTGGGAGCTCGCCCCTCCTACCGGCGTGGACTCTTCATCTTGGCGCGCCGGTATTGCTACGATTCTGTGGTCGCTCTGGAAAGCGAGGAATGACCTCACCTTCAACGCTGTGCCCTCTACCGCATGTCTTCTGCTCCGCAGGGCCGCCGACGACCTGTCGATTTGGCGTTGGCGATACAAGGCTCAAGACCATGGCTGCCTAGATAACCTCCGTACCCTCCTTGTCTCTGCTGCTGTCTAGGCTTGTACTCTTCCCTAAATCCCCCTGTACCCTCCCCCCCCCCCCCCTCCCAAACTCATTATGTGTATGCTGTGACTTCCAAGTCGTTCGGGTAATATAAAACGCGCCCCCCCCCCCCCTCCCCCCGCGTAATTTTCGAAAAATATATATATATATATATGTTTGAAGCATCCCTGCCTCGATCTGCCCACAACCGCCAGGAGGCCAAGATAGCGCATAAAGCCTCCATCTCAATTCCAATGGTGCCCTTGTGGTCGGTCTTAACATCTTCACATTACAGATCCCTGAATAAGATCAAGGATTTATTCAAATTCACATTTTGTCCCGAGCTCACCTAGTAAGCCTGAAAAAACGATCTGAACACATATCCATGCTAGCCATGCTGGCCTCCCAAAAGATAACGTTGCTGTTTGCAAACAGAAGATTGGTGATACCTGCACCCAAACTGGACAACCTGTAGCAAATGGTAGTGCCGAGTCTGTTGAAGCAGTACCTAGATATCCAGAACCCGTCGATACAGAACAATAATAGATATGTAGGAGTAGTATAGTTTAAGGGGCACAAGAATCACTATTTTATTGAATCTGTTTGATGTAAAACATCTTCCATATGTTCTGTTCTTGAGATGATAGATACAATAGAGCTGTCATGCTTTAGAACAATACAAATATGATTTCGCATACTCCCTCCGTCCAGAAATAACTGACTTGGGTTTGTCTAGATTCGGATGTACCTATACACTAAAATGCGTCTAGATACATTCAAATCTAGACAAGACCAAGTCAGTTATTTCTGGATGGAGAGAGTACAATTTTCATGAAATTCCTTTGAATCCCTTCCAACATGAGCTAGTCTGAAGTTGATAAATCATAAATGAATATTTTTTTTCATTGCAAATTACACCATAGGTTGTAGCGAAATACTATCATTTGCTCAATTCCATGCTACCTACCTGCTGTGAGGCGATTAATCAAGTTGACACTGCTACTGCATTTTCCCAGTTTAATATATTTGCTAAAGCTGATTCAAGTATTATGACGCGTATGTTTGAGATGTTATGCCTTTCTGTTCATACAAAATACTAGTCATACGTAGCCAAGATAGAACTCCAAATGAGAAGCTGCATTTTTCTCTTCTAGATCTATTTCTGGACGGAGGGAGTACAATATTCATGAAATTCCTTTGAATGCCTTCCAACATGAGCTAGTCTGAAGTTGATAAATCATAAATGAATATTTTTTTTCATTGCAAATTACACCATAGGTTGTAGCGAAATACTATCATTTGCTCAATACCATGCTACCTACCTGCTGTGAGGCGATTAATCAAGCTGACACTGCTACTGCATATTTGATGGTAGTGCCGAGTCTATTGGAGCAGTACCTAGATGTCTAGAACCCGTCAATACAGAACAATAGTAGATACGGAGTATATAGTTTAAGGGTACAGGAATCATGATTTTATTGAATCTGTTTATGTGCAATATCTTCCATATGTTCTGTTCTTGAGATGAGAGATACAGTTAGAGCTGTCATGCCTAAGAACATACAAATATGACTTCACATCTGTTAACAATTTTCATGAAATTCATTTGACTGCCTTCCAATATGAGCTAGTCTGAAGCTGATAAATCATAAATGAATAATTTTTCATTGCAAATTACGCCATAGGTCATCTGCTCAATACCATGCTACCTACTTGCTGTGAGGCAATTAATCAAGTTGACACTGCTACTGCATATTTGTTTTTTGAGCAACCGGCAGGAGCGCTGTCTATTTTATTAGAAGAGGGAAAACCCGAACAAAGTACAGAAAGGCATGTTTAGATTATAGTGGAAACATGCCAAAACCACTAGAACTGAAACAAACACATGGTATGTTTTTCAGGAAAAACAGGCGAAAACCCCACACGTGGCCACACCATCTAGCACAGCTAGGTTTGGAGTGCCGCAGACGCCACACACCATGTGTTTGGACAACACTTCCGCCCAAGCAAGAAGGGGCGCCACTCAAAGCAGAAAGTCCCGGAGCCGCCGCTTCGGCATCCACACCGGTCCCGAGACCGCAAACACTGCTACTGCATTTTCCCAATTTAATATATTTGCTAAAGCTGACCAATGAGCTCGGAAAGCTCTAGTTGGAGGTCTATTGTGATTCAATTATTGTGAAGCGCATGTTTGAGATTATATGCCTTTCTGTTCATAAAAAAATACTAGTCATACGTAGCCAAGATAGAACTCCAAATGGGAAGCTGCATTTTTCTCTTCTATATCAAGACAAGAAAATGCCCAGTCCCAAGCAGTGTTGATGGTTCTCTCTCCAGCCTCCAGATATTGATCTACGCAACTAAAAGTGTTGTTGCCAACCTGAACACTGCCTCCATGATCTCATTCAGAATCTTGAATAACTGACTGCGTTTTCCAAACTGCTACGATGGTGTACCCGGCCTCGATCAGGTCAGCAGCTGTCCGTCTCTGCTTGGTTTTGCTTTCATTCCTTCCTCCCCTAAAATAGGTCAGCACAAGTTCACAGACAGGTTATGTTTATTGGCTATTTCTCTGGACTGAGTAGTGTACAGAAGGCAGGCGAGAATTCGGTTGTGCGTCTAAATCCATGACATATGTATGGTTCGTGGATTTGTGCATTCTTCATAGCGTGTGCACTGGCAGGATGTGGGAGGACCAAAGCAAGCGGATGTAAGCACACAGAGCCATGGTGTATTACAAGTGGCAACCATTTCTTACAGAAAAATAAGATGATGCTGATGTGATAGTTATATGGTGGTGCATTTACAAGTGGATGGAACTCATTATTTATTGGCTGACCAGGAAGCTATTTTTCTAGAAGTTCAGAATTCGGCTTGTCAACCCGCCCGACCGTGTCCCCTCTTCAGAATTTGGCTTGGCACCCATTCTTGAGATGAGCACTGTCATAACTGCACTTACCACCATTTTTACTGGCTTTTGGTAATCGACGCCCAGTTTACTGTCAATCGTGCAATGAACATTTTGTTTTGCTTTGGCACATGATGACCTCTATGCTGATTTGGATCCACTAGTAGTTGAGAAAAAGAAATAATATACGCTCCTCAGGATCAGGCAATAGGTTAGGTAACAGTAACATGCATGTCGTTGTCGAGGATGATAGCCAGCAGCGCTCTACATTTTTTCAGCTCGAGGGACACGTTGCTGATTGATGCGATTTTATTTGCTGAATTCAGATCCGTGGGATCATATGATTTGCCCAGCAAACAGAGCATGAATGAGGTTGGAACTGGGGTGGGTTCATTGGACTTGCATCAAATTCAAGTCTTTGCTGCTTACTCCGTTGCAGATTTTATAAATTAGTGTCGAGGTCAAACCATTCCAATTCCAAGTAGTACCAGTAGTCTATTCAGTTGAAGGACGGCGTGTTAAGTTCCAGCCTGCACGGAGGTTCGTACAGATCGCTATGTCAACGGGGACAATTTTATATAAGTATCTCAGCAGAAGATTCTGAAATTCGTATAGTAACACGAATTAAAAATGGAAAATTTCATTAGAAATCGATCGAATCCAACCAAATACTCCCAATGGGATGCAGGAACTGAGGCTGACAAGGGGGATGCAGGGTAGTACAATCTCCGGCTAACCGAGCCACTACCGGGAGGAGGGGCTCAGGTAGTAGTACTAGTAATAATTATTATTCAGAGCAGCAGCAAGCAGTATGCTTTCTTTTCGTCATCATCAATGGTGGCCTGGCCTTGGGTCTTAGAAGTCCACGTCCTTGAAGACCTTGCGCACCTGCTCGAGCGTGACGAAGAGCACGACGGTGAAGGGCCCCTGGCGCGACACCGTGGGGATGAACCCCTTGTACAGCGCCATCACGCCCTCCGACCGCACCGTCTTGAGCGCGCAGTCCATGGCGCCGGCGTACGGCGGGGGCGCGCCGGGCGCCACCTTCATGTTCATCACCCTCGTCTTCACCACGTCCACCGGGTTGGACGCCGCGGCGGCCACGATTCCCGCGGCGAAGCTTGCGGCCACGTGGGTGACCAGCCCGTCGGCGCCTGGGCCGCGGCGCGCCAGGATGGCCTCCTTGGCCTGGTCGTAGGTCGCCAGCTGCGACGCGGTGACTATCATGGCGCGGTTCACGGTGAGCGAGGACCCGCGCCAGAGGCTGCGGACGCCCTCGTCGCGCGTCATCCTGGCGATGGCGTCCCCCACGCTGCGGTAGTTCCGGCGCTCGGCCAGCGGGAGCCTCCCGTCCGCCTGCATCCTTACCATGGCCAGGTCGGCCGGGTTGCCCACGGCCGCGCCGACGCCGCCGGCGATGAGCCCCGCGGCGATCTTGCGGTGCAGCGGCAGCAC
The DNA here is from genome assembly GCA_023614405.1 of Avena insularis. Classification (NCBI taxonomy): domain Eukaryota; kingdom Viridiplantae; phylum Streptophyta; class Magnoliopsida; order Poales; family Poaceae; genus Avena; species Avena insularis. Next base: position 79,676,628 of record CM042692.1, on the reverse strand, counting down.
GCCGGCGTTCTCCTGGGTCCACCTCTTCTTGAGGATGTCGTAGAGCCCCATACGCGTGGTGGAGTAGAGCGTCTGCCGCAGGACGGTGGCGGAGATCCCGGAGAAGAGCCCGGCGGCGCCCTCTGCGCGCAGGATCTGGGTGCCGATGGATATCGGGCCGGGCTTCCTGTGCGCAGGGATATCGTGGGCCGGAAGCGACACGGTGTGCGTCCCGGCTTGGAAGGCGAGCGCCGGACGCAGGGCAGGCTGCGGCGCGGCGGCGGCGGCCGCCGCCTCCCCCTGCAGCTGCATCCTGACCTTAATAAGGTCGAGCGGGTGGGTGGAGCAGCCGGCGACGATGGAGGCGATGCCGCCCTCAACGAATCCCTTCATCCCCATTTGCTGCGGTTGCTTGGTGCTTGTTCCTTCCCCTGGTCAGAATCAGATGGATGGATTCGAGATCCCCAAAGATCCAGAAACTAGAACCTAGAAAGAAAACTTAATAAAAGCAACAAAAAAAAAAAGGTGCCGGATTTGGGCGAGGCTATTCCCAATAGGAGCTAGGGCACATCTCACTGGATACCAGGAGATGGGAATGGAGGGCGAAGGCTATGCAGGAGGAGTGTGGGACGCTGGCCCTTTGTGACATATGCTGCTCGTGCTTCCTGTTTCCCTGGGGTGCGAGATGTGTGGGAGGAGAGGAGGCGCTATTTATAGGTGGGCCGGACGCGGACGGCGGGGACGGGAGGAAGGAAGGAGGAGAGGTGGCTTCGGGGGAGCGGCCGTGGCCGGGGCTCGGCTCGCGGTCTGTCTGGGGAAGGCAGATTCGCGAGTACTAGTACTGACGAGGTGGGTGGGGAGACCTGGCCGCCCTCAAAGGAGCTCGCTTGGCCTTGACGCGGAGGGCGACGCGGCTGCCTCTGGACTCTGGACGCGTCGGTGGGTGGCCGCGCGCCCTATTGTTCGGGTCCAGTTCGCCTCCACGGCGGCGCCAGGGTTTCGCATCTGAGACGCGTCCGCTCGGCACATCTGGGCCGTGCGTTGGTGAGAAAGGATGGGCGAATTTTGGATGGATGGGTGGGATCCCTTGGGAATTTTGTGACGTGTGTGGTGCTGGTTTTGGCCTGGCTTCGGAGTTTCAGGGCGTCGGAATCTGGAAACTTGGAAAGTTGTGTTTTTTTGCGGCGACCACGCGCCTCGGGCAAAGAAGGGCTAGGGCAAAAGAACAGGAACACGATGCCTGGCTTGCGTGTGACGTGCGCGGTGTGCGGCTGGAGAGGGACTACTCCTATATTCGCTGCGCTCTTCCCGAGCGGCCCGAAAACGGGCAGAGGGCCCCCCAAAAAAAAAGAGCCCACACCAGATAGTACTCCCTCCGTTTCATATTATAAGACGTTTTAAAAAACGTTCCGACAGCACAAAATACATAAATTGGACAAAACTGCCCTCGCAACATGTCTGGTCCATATTTTGAATTTTGAATCTTCCCCATCCACCCGATCACCTCCGCGACACAGGAATCGATCCACCGGATCAGAGCACAGCTTCTAGCTGAGCACCTACGCGGCAGATCCCGGCAGATCCAGCAGAGCACCTCCACACGAGGCCAGCAGATCCAGCAGAGCACCTCCACGCACGCCTAGCACCGCGTCCAGCACTTGGAGGTCCAGGTGCACCCTCAACCTCCCAGCTGCGCAAGAGGGACTGCCGGCAGCTCCGACAGCTCGCCCCCGACCTCCCAGCTGCGCAAGAGGGACTGCCGGCAGCTCCGGCAGCTCGCCCCCCGGCCTCCCAGCTGCGCAAGAGGAATCACCGGCAGCTCGCCCCCGGCCTCCCAGCTGCGCAAGAGGAATCACCGACAGCTCCGGCAGCTCGCCCCCGGCCTCCTAGCTGCGCAAGAGGGAATTCCAAGGAATCAAGTACAGGAACTACATGGAGCACCAACAGAGTAGCAGGATCAATAAAAAAACAGCTAGATATCATTGATGTGCAGCATAACATATTGACGTGTGAGGGGCACCAAACAATTCAACAGACGTTGCTTATGCAGGTTACAATCATACTAATAATATGCTGAACAGGTTCGTGTAGAAACTACTCCTACAGGTTCAGTACTCTGCTGAACAGGTTACTTATGCTGAACAGATGGCAAAGCACCCTCTGCTCATAATAATATGCTGAACAAGTTCAGTACTCTGCTGAACAGGTTACTTGTGCTTGTGCAAAACAGAGGGAGTATATCGTTCGAGTAATCAATATATTTTCAGGCTACAGATTTCTTGCTACAGAGGGAGTAAATAATATGCAACCAATCGTTGTCCCACAGTGTGTGTCCTACAGTAGCAAGCAAGGAATCAAAAGCTACAGATTATTGGTTCGAGTAATGTGCTGAACATTCATGTCCTGCAGTAGCAAGCAAGGAATCAAAAGCTACAAATTATTCGTTCGAGTAATGTGCTGAACATTCATGTCCTGCAGTAGCAAGCAGGGAATCAAATGCATACTATGGCAGACTATTTGCAAAATCAGCAAACTTCATCTTTGAAGGGATAATAATTCTGCCGTACATACTCGCTATGAGTGGGTGACTGATGAATGCTAAGATCGTAGTGTGATGGTACCTAAGATGCCGAGGTCGTAGTTGAAGAGGATGCCGCTGCTACCAACAACGATGCAGGCGAGGAAAACGAAGGAGGTGATGCCGACACTAGCGTCGGGAGCAAGCCCAGTATGGCCGTGCTCCTAGACCAGCTCGGCGTACTCGAGCGCACCGCCCGCTCTCTCTAGAGCGCCACCACAGATCATGGGGGCGACGAGCTGCGGGAACTTCTCCACCGGTTCCTGTCCCTCAAGGTGCCGCACCACCACCGCCTTATCCTCCTTGCCTTCGCCGAGATCTGGGAGGAGGTCTTCTCTGGCTACGATTAGAACTCCGCACCACTGCCACCACGATTGGAGCTCCGCCCTGACCTTGGCTCGACAGAACAAGCACCACCGCGAAAGATCCGGCCGCCGTGTGAGGAAAAAATCGCATCTTTACCTCGACCTTGATGCAGATTTGTTGGAGAGCGCGGGAGAGGGCACCGGCGACGCGCGTGGGGAAGAGGGCGTCGACGACGCACACGAGGGAGAGGAGGCTCAGACTCGTGAGAGGGAGAGGGCGACGGAGATGGCGCCGACGAGAGAGGATGAGAGGGTGCGGGGGAGAGGGAGTTGGCGAGGAAGGACGGGAGGATGCAGGCGAGAGGATGAGACCAGAGCGAGGGCTTCCGTGCGACGCAAGCGAGGGCAAAATGGGTAACTCGCAAAGTTATGTAACATGACGAAATTTTGCCTACAATCTCTAAAACGTTTTATAATATGAAACGGAGAGAGTACCTCGTAACCTGTTTCAGTAGATTGAGCTATCCTCCAGTCTGGGCACCCTTCCGTCCCCGGTAACCAGGGGTTGTACTTAGGCTGCGGGCAATGCGAGGGAACACTGCCACGCTAGAAAGCTAGTGTTATGTCCTCTTGCTAGCGACCCAAAACGCTCATCCGTGATGGCTCGTCTCCCGACGATGGACTAATAGCATCGTCGTCACGGTTTCCCGCCGAACCTTATCCTTCCCGCCAGCTCTAGCACTGTTTCGTGCCTATTCTAGCCATTTTCCGCTGCTTCGTGCGAGTTTTCCCGCTCTAGTGGCTCCCACTTCTATAAAAAAAGGGTCGAGGCCTCGGAGGAGCGGCGCACCACCACCCCTCAGAAACCCACCATGTCTGGTCGTGATCCAAACATGTGGGCGATGCTCACGGCGGTCGCTCAAGCAAGATACCCGGCACCAAAGCGGCCAGCGCAACCGGCGGCTGCACAACCTTTGACGTGGGGTGATCACGTCAAAGCCTGTGGTTAATGGACTTGGGTTTTGAGAAAGAGCGCATGCTGGAGACTTCGTAGGTTAACAAACAAGCACGTCGGGACACGGTGTTTACCCAGGTTCAGGTCCCTAGAGGGAAAACCCTACTCCTGCTTATCTGCTCTTGATTAATGGAGATCTGGAGGATTACAAGGGTGCAGAGATGGCGACGGTGCGCATATGAGATCTAGCGGGTGTATGACGAGAGTGTGGATTGCCCTTCTCGTCGCTCCCTCCTGGTTCTCATATTGTGGAGCCAGGTCTCGGGATACGTCCGAGTCAGTTACAGATCGAGGGCAGAACCCTAAGCGTTCCTATCTAATCTTGTCATGTCCGTCAAGGAATCATATCCTACGTGGGCTCGGCCTCACCTGAATCGTCATGGGCTTCACCGGCTTAGGAAGATTATGTAACTACCTCGGTGAATTACGCTCCTAGTACAAGCCTGGATGATCAGAAATGGTTGAAATAGTACGGTGGGGCCCAAATGCCACTCACAGGTAGACCTTTCGGCCGTCCCAACCATTTCCAAACATCGGGGCAAGAACGGGGGGCGTAATCGGTGAAAGGATCAACTACATACACAAATGAGTATGTATGCAAGCCACCATACAATAGTACATCGAGCCATTCCATCTAAAAGAAAGGAAATATATAGCAACGCCATACGGCAAGATCCAAATATCCTAGATAGATATAATAGTTTGGGATATCTCCTCATACATCAATCAGCAGTATCAAGCGAGCGGAAGACAAAATCGAGTACGGATAAGAAGCAAATCGGCATAAGATGCCCCATAAATAAGCACATCCCGCCCACAGATCTCACGGATCCCGTTCGGAATCTCTACACCGAATGATCGTTGCCCACATCGTCTGTCTCTTCCACCCAGTATCCATCTTGCGAGTGTACTGTTCATCTGACCAATAATTTATCGTGTGAGACCCTAGAATTTACTCGGCAAGTCTTTATGCCTCTAAAGGGACACAACACAGGGTGACGAATTGCAGCAAAAGATAAACCCTAGCAATTCTATAGATACTCGCTAACCATCCGCCTAACCGAGATGAGCGGATGTCCGTGAATTAAGAACAACAGTTATAACAGATTATAAAGGTAATCTTAACAGATCCATCCTCCTCCTCGCTTCGGCGAGGCGGACGAACAACCCCCATCCGCTGGCGGTTTTATTATCCATTCCGTGAGCATTGCACTATTTACTAGTCGTACCTAGTCTAGTCAAATTAGAAGCGGTATTGTAGTTATGCTTGTCTATGATCGGAAACTGTGCTCCAAGTCGTCCATAACATGACACGGCTTTCGAAAGTTTTACCTGAGGGGTGCACAAATAGCAACACACACTCGATATGCCTCGGAAAAACCAAATCAAAACCCAACGAGGCGATCACGACAAAGCAATCACGAGATTGAAATATTTGAGGCCACCCCATTGAGCTACCATAGAAGTTAGTGACTCGAGACGGTCTCAAGGTTTGTGGAGCGTCAGTACGCGGGAACCCGAAAGTGTGGACTGGGCTTGTCGTCTGATAAGCGGGTCACGGACCTAAGCGATCTGGTGTGCTCGCACAATCTTAAATAAAGCGATAAAGCATGGCATAGGTGCAGGATCGTAAATAAAACCTCAAACTAGTTTGTGGCCCTCAAGAAATAAGAATGAATCAAGCTCGCTCGGGGGTCCATAAGCCTCCGGATGTGGATAGCGAATATTCTTGGAACAGAATCAAGTACTCGGGGTCTTACGGGACACAAGTGAGCTGAAAAACCAAATAGCGAATATGGCTCACCGATGCCACTTTCATTAGTTATCCCATTACTACTCGGGTTAAGTTGTTTAGGTACCTCGTTATCCATCGAGACACTCACATACCCTACACATCTTTGTTCTCGACTCATGGCTCATACAACTCTGTAGTAATGGCTCATGGGATGGAGGAACAAGCTTGTGGGGTTTAAATGTAAAGGCTATGCAATACTTGGGATTCAATTTAATGCAATGCGACTCAATGATGCAAGAATAAGATAGAGGCAATAGGTACTATATGTATGCAAGCATGTGGTAGTGCTTGCTGGCAGCTCTCAGTTGAAGTGAGAGAAGGATGCAGGTAGTGCTCACGGTTCTCTTGATATATCCCACCTTTCGCCTATTAGAAAAGAACCAAACAAACAAGGGCCAACATAAATAAAGTGCACAAGCATATGAATAAATGCGACAAGCAAACAATCATGCCATGATGAATGATGCACAATTTGCATGTCAATAAAGTAGCATGGCAAGGGTGAGGTGTGAAACACAAGAATAAGCCATTTTATTTAGTTTTGGCCCCATTTTATTCACAATTAAGTTGCTGTCCACAATATATTTATATGATGCATGCTTCAAATCAAACCATGGAATGCATAAACAGAAAGGTCTCGTCGAGCTAATCATTTTAGACATATCATTTGTTAAATTTGGATTTATAAATCAAAAGTTATTAATTATTTAAGAAAAAGGGGCATTTATTGTAATTTAAATAAACTTGGAAATTTAAGTGTTCAAAATATATTTTGGATTGCATATTTGAAATCCTCACATTTTTCTGATTTGAAAACATATATTATTTGCATTATTTGGATTTGTATTTCAAAAGTTATTTTAAAACAGAAATTAATTTGAATTTGAAATAATTTGAAATAAATTTGAAATAAAACAGATAAGCCGAAAATACTTTTTATACTCCAGTGAACCTAGCCGCAGACGCCGACATGTGGGGCCACGGTATTTGGACCAAAAGCGTGAAACATACATCATGAGCTCTTCTAACCTAGCGGATGAGTGGGGGTAGGGGTCTTGAGAGCCAGCGTCGTGGCGACCAAAGTGTGCCACGCGGCATAGCGAGGCTGGGTTGATTGCAGGTTTGTCGGAGCCTTTTGTAAAAGCGGCAGAGACAGACAGTGGGGGCTTGGGATCGCGGGAAGGCGGCAAAAGACCCGGGGTTAAGCGCAAAGTGGCCCATCGCTTGATCTTCCTCTCCGCCCTTGTGAGTGGCGAGTGGGGATCGAACTCGCGACCATGGCGCTCGGCAGCGATCGCTACTGTGGGGTTAGGTAGTTAGCGGGAGGGGGTGGCGGCTAGATAGGGTTTCTTGTGGCGAGGCGAGGCAGCGTCGGCGTTCACGCCCGTGCACCGAGGCGCTCGTCGCCGTGACCCGCTCATCCAGGAAACGAACAAGAAAGGGGAGGTGTCCGGGAGGTAGCGTGGCTCACCGCGGGGTCGTTGGAGGGCCTGGATCATGCGAGGGAAGCGATGGGTCGACGTCTGGCGGACAGATGATCTAGGGTTCCGTGGCGTTGATGGTTCTGGCGGCAGGGCTTCCTCTTCGCGGTTCCGTGTAAGAGGCTGCAGCAGGGGGTCTCCTCGGTCCACCAGACCACTCACGGTCTGCTAACGTCCGGATCGTCGAGGCGGTGGAGGCCGCAGTGGCGGCGAGAGGAGGTAGGCGTCGGTGGAGAAGAGGGAGGCGGCTGGGGTTGGATCTGGGGGGGGTAGCTGGGCGAGGCAGAGGGGTGGTGGGGATGGTAGCAGGTAGCAGAGAGAGAGGAGGTGCCGTGGGAAGGTGTAGATGAAAAAGGTGGCTCGGTGCCACCTTTTTCCTCTCCTTCCTCACGTGGTAGGCTCGGGCAGGACCAGGGCAGGGGCAAGGGAAGCTGCCAGGTGGGGTAGGGCAGGGCAGAGAGGTGGTGCTCGGGCTGGGGGGCCCCTAGGGCATAGAGAGCAAGAGAGGGAGAGGGGGTAGCCTCGGGTAGGGCTAGGTTTGGAGCTAGGGTAGGAGGGGAAGGGGGCATAGCTCGGGCTAAGGTTGGTACTAGGGTTTGGGGGGTAGCTAGGGTAGGACATGGTGGTGTGGCTCGGCTAGAGAGAGGAGAGATGAGGGGGTACTTAGGGTTTAGGTTAGAGCTAGGTTAGAGGGGATGGTAAAGAGAGGAGAGGTAGGGTGGTGATAGCTAGGTGATTAGGGTGATGGGGTGGTGACTTGGGGTTTTAGAAAAGATCCACTCAAAATGCAAATACAAACCAAAGCTAGCAAAAGATGGTTCCTGCATGGCCCATGCAATCAATTAATGCCATGCTTATTTTGTGAAAACAAGATTAATACATGGCATTATTATTATGCATCCCCAAAAATTGGAGTAAGGCCCAAGCAAAGGAATTTAGAGAGAATTCCAAGTGGAGTATATGGAGAAGTTCACATTGGCTTATATTTGGGGCTTGCTAGTGTGTATATGCCACTAGGTATTTAATAAGCCCTCAAAAATACCCCAACATGATGATAACCCCAAAACCACACATATGGAAGCTAGGGAAGGTTCCACTCACAAGGCATGCAAAGGTGGCCATGTGGCTCTCATGTTTCAATATTGTGAAAACAACATGATGCTAAGATGAGAGCATGTGGAATAGAATTGGATCCATCCCAACCCACATGAGCTAGAGGTAAAACCCGAATAAAGTGCAAGCCCATATTTAGTTGGATGGTGGAATTATAAGGTGGTGAAAGAAAGGTGGTGGAGTTCATAAAAGATATGCCCCCAACTCAACTTGGGCATTTAAACAATATATCAAGAACCAAATACAATATCAAGAGGCAAATACAATTAATAATGCATATGAGATAAGAACCAAAACAAAAAGGGTTTTATATGATGCTCAAATGCAAGGTGGCATGATGACATGAGCATGATATAATTATGATGCAACAATTATATATATGAAGTAGCCATTATATAGACTAGGCTAGTAGCATTGCAATTGTTAGACAATTGGGATGCTACAACTCTCCCCCACTAAACAAGAATCTCGCCCCGAGATTCCTAGGAAAAAGAAAACAACACAAGGAGAGGCGGGTGTTCGGAACGAAGGTGATCCTTGCGTTCCCAAGAAGATGAAGAACGGAATGGTGCGACCACTACACCTTGCAAAACTTGCTAGACTTGTTGCGAGTCTTGCCTTTTGCTTGAGGCACAAAGGGTTAGGAGAATTGAAGGATTGTCGTGAGACAAGAAGGATAGGATGGACATAGCTCGGTTTCTCAAGAACAGGATAAAGAAGAAGAACCACTTGGTGAAAGAAAGGACAAGATGATGCATCGTGGATAAAGAAAGACACGCCGTTAAGATTAAAGATTTACCGATACTAGAGAGGCTGAATCTTTGTCTCGCCGGAAGGAAAGAGCTAGATTGGAGAGGTTTTGAAGCACTATGACAATAGCATCGTACCTTCTCTCGGATTGGGGAAAAGAAGTACGGAAACAATATTGCCTTCAAACAATAGAGTCCCTTGATATCGATGAAAGATTTAGTTAGACATCGTCGGATTAGAGTCTTCTTCGCCGGTAAGAACCAAAGGATCACGCAATTGAGGTGCGCGGATATAACTTCAGACACGGATGTGAAGATAGATCATGGGGGATAGGTTCCTTTCATCTTGTTTGGGGATGTAGAGCTCCGGTATAAAGACGAGGATAGAAAAGAATTTGCGTTTGTTTCCACCAGATAATTGAAGATTTTGCTCCGTGTAGAAAGGACGAGATCACCAACAAGAGATTATCGATTACTTTCTTCGAGAGAGCACTCCGGAAAAACAAGGACGGAAGTAAAAGTATCAAGGGATAAAGGCCACTTCTAACTTCCGTGAATGAGTGAAATCACATAAAATTCCCAATTCAATGTACAAGAGCGAATGATAAGAGTAGTGGTATGGTAGCTACTCCATCCCGCACTCAAAGCATTACTCCGCACCTGAATAAGAAAACCATGCAACCCAACTACCGAAACAGACTGAAGGTATTGACAAGGATAACTCATGGAACTCCGTTAGCAAACCAGGATAGATGCAAACGATACGCCGGATTCAAGATAGATAAGGGTGATGATGTTGTCGTCATACCTGATGTAACAAGCCACCGGAAAGATATGAAGGAAGATTACGGAGAACAACTGCCAGATTCCATAGGTAAAGAAGAAGATAACACCAACTGATTACGAAAGATCTGAAAAGTCTTCATGGCCTCCGGTGGATTGAGCATCGATGATAGAACGAGACGGTTTCAAAAGATCACTTAACGAGATAGAGGTGAAAAGAACTCCATGTTCTTCTTGAAATGATTGAGAGAGATCTAGCAGTCTTGAGGAAAACTTCGGCGGAACGACGATGATAACTTGCCAACAAGGAACAACTCCGGATTTGATTGAAGATGGAAGATGGAATTAACAATGGACTTGCTGATTCCAGAATTGAAGAAGATGCACTGGAAGAATAGATTATCTGGTCCTTCGGAAGAAAAGAGATGCCGCCTGATTCACATTGTCGATCGGATCACCGGTTACAAAGATAAAGAGATCTTGGACAAGAAACGATGATATAGCTTTGCTTATGGTATGAGCTATCAGAGACGAAAAGATGTGCAGATATGGAGTTCAAAAAGATGTGAAGCATGATAAACAAGTGATAGACCGCCGTGGTGCCTTGAGAAACTCCGGATTTCCAAGGATGCTTGAATTTGCATAGATATGATCACGGTGTACTCCAAATCACAGGAGATAACCGTATCCATCTAGAGGATAGAGTTGATAGCATTTTCCATATTCCAATCGACACTTATCATGAGTGGGATATAGCTTTGCTGAGAACCAAATTACAATCACCAGCATCGGATCGACACATGTTATGTAATTAGCCCAAGAGAAAAGAAGATGAAGTGAAAACTCCAGGATTAAGCGCCGGTGACAAAAGAATGAGTTAGCATGGACATGCTGATAAAAGAGAGATAGATAATGTTTCACACGGTGAAAAGGAGTGTGTAAACATAGATGGAACAAAGAAAAAATTTCCACATTTTTCGGCATTAAAATACCGATAGATGCGCAAAATCAGATAACGAAACAAGATTAGCGACTCTACCTCTCTACCTGATAAGTGATTTTGCACAGAAAGCGGAGTTGCTAGAAGGAAGGGCACCCTTTAAGAAGATGGCTCTGGACAACAAGGAGTCAGATAGATCGCGCCGGTTTTCAAAAGCCTGTCGATATGGAACGTACCAACAGTTGATAACCAAAGGCAGATTGTGATAACAAAAGGATGCAACAGATAGACAAGGAATTACACACACACACACACTTTCTATGGTACTACGGAAACCCAGAACACGTGAATCCTAGTTTGAATTTTAAGAAGAGGATTGAAAACGTTACACTTCCTTACCAGAAAAGGGTGGGTGGTTGGGTAAGAAGAAAAGTGGAAGCGATCCTACTCTCGCGTTTTGTTTTCCCTAGTATACATAACTACCAAAAATATTTGCTAGGCAGACAACGACCATTTGCATTTGAGACCACGAAGGTCGGGATGGCTCGATACCAATTGTAACTACCTCGGTGAATTACGCTCCTAGTACAAGCCTGGATGATCGAAATGGTTGAAATAATGCGGTGGGGCCCAAATGCCACTCAGGTAGACCTTTCGGCCGTCCCAACCATTTCCAAACATCGGGCAAGAAGCGGCGTGTCGGCAGAAGGGATCAACTACATACACAAATGAGTATGTATGCAAGCCACCATACAATAGTACATCGAGCCATTCCATCTAAAAAGAAAGGAAATATATAGCATACTAAGCAAGATCCAAATATCCTAGATAGATATAATAGTTTGGGATATCTCCTCATACATCAATCAGCAAGTATCAAGAGCGGAAGACAAAATCCGATGCGGATAAGAAGCAAATCGGCATAAGATGCCCCATAAATAAGCACATCCATACAGATCTCACGGATCCCGTTCCGGAATCTCTACACGAATGATCGTTGCCCACATCGTCTGTTTTTCCACCCAGTATCCATCTTGCGAGTGTACTGTTCATCTGAACCAATAATTTATCGTGTGAGACCCTAGGGTTTTCGGCAAGTCTTTATGCCTCTAAAGGGACACAACCTGGGTGACGCAATTGCAGCAAAAGATAAACCCTAGCAATTCTATAGATACTGCGCTAACCATCCGCCTAACCAGAGATAGGCGGATGTCCGTGAATTAAGAACAACAGTTAACGTTATAAAGGTAATCTTAACAGATCCATCCTCCTCCTCGCTTACCCGAGGAAGCGGACGAACAACCCCATCCGCTTGGCAGTTTTATTATCCATTCCGTGAGCATTGCACTATTTACTAGTCGGTACCTAGTCTAGTCAAATTAGAAGCGTACTGTAGTTATGCTTGTCTATGATCGAAAGCTGTGCTCCAAGTCGTCCATAACCGCGGACACGGCTTTGAAAGTTTTACCTGCGAGGGTGCACAAATAACAACACACACTCGATATGCCTCGGAAAAACCAAATCAAAACCCAACGAGGCGATCACGACAAAGCAATCACAGGATTGAGAAATATTTGAGGCCACCCCATTGAGCTACCCATAGCGAAGTTAGTGACTCGAGAGTCTCAAGGTTTGTGGAGCCGTCAGAACGAGGAACCGAAAGTGTGACTGGGCTTGTCGACACAATAAGCAGGTCACGGACCTAACAGATGCATGTGCTCCTCGCACAATCTTAAATAAAGCAGTAAAGCATGGCATAGGTACAGGATCGTAAATAAAACCTCAAACTAGTTTGTGGCCCTCAAGAAATAAGAATGAATCAAGCTCTGGCTCAGGGGGGTCCATAAGCCTCCCGGATGTGGATAGCGCGAATATTCTTGGAACAGGAATCAAGTACTCGGGGTCTTACGGGACACAAGTGAGCCTGAAACACCAAATAGCGAATATGGCTCACCGATGCCACTTTCATTAGTTATCCCATTACTACTCAGGTTAAGTTGTTTAGGTACCTCGTTATCCATCAGACACTCACATACCCTACACATGCTGTTCTACGACTCGCATGGCTCAAACAACTCCTGTAGTAATGGCTCATGGGATGGAGGAACAAGCTTCGGTGGGGTTTAAATGTAAAGGCTATGCAATACTTGGGATTCAATTTAATGCAATCGCGACTCAATGATGCAAGAATAAGATAGAGGCAATAGGTACTATATGTATGCAAGCATGTGGTAGTGCTTGCTGGCAGCTCGATTGAAGTGAGAGAAGGATGCAGGTAGTGCTCTGGTTCTCTTGATATATCCCCTGCTCAGCGTCTATTCGAAGAAGAACCAAACAAACAAGGGCCAACATAAATAAAGTGCACAAGCATATGAATAAATGCGACAAGCAAAAAATCATGCCATGATGAATGATGCACAATTTGCATGTCAATAAAGTAGCATGGCAAGGGTGAGGTGTGAAACACAAGAATAAGCCATTTTATTTAGTTTTGGCCCCATTTTATTCACAATTAAGTTGCTGTCCACAATATATTTATATGATGCATGCTTCAAATCAAACCATGGAATGCATAAACAGAAAGGTCTCGTCGAGCTAATCATTTTAGACATATCATTTGTTAAATTTGGATTTATAAATCAAAAGTTATTAATTATTTAAGAAAAAGGGGCATTTATTGTAATTTAAATAAACTTGGAAATTTAAGTGTTCAAAATATATTTTGGATTGCATATTTGAAATCCTCACATTTTTCTGATTTGAAAACATATATTATTTGCATTATTTGGATTTGTATTTCAAAAGTTATTTTAAAACAGAAATTAATTTGAATTTGAAATAATTTGAAATAAATTTGAAATAAAACAGATAAGCCGAAAATACTTTTTATACTCCAGTGAACCTAGCATGACGCCGACATGTGGGGCCACGGTGACTGGACCAAAAGCGGAAACATCATCACATGAGCTCTTCTAACCCTAGGATGACAGTGGGGCGGGGTCTTGTGAGCCACGCAGCGTCGTGGCGACCAAGGGTGTGCCACTGTGCATAGCAGGAGCTGGGTTGATTGCCAGGTTTGTCGGGAGCCTTTTTGTAAAACGGCAGAGACACAGACAGGTGGGGCTTGGGATCGCGGGAAGAGCGGCAAAAAGACCAGGGGGTTAAGCGCAAAGTGGCCACGGCCCACTGTTGATCTTCCTCTCCGCCCCGCGCGGCAGAGTGGCGAGGGTGGGGATCGAACTCGCGACCGCGAGGGGCGCTCGGCAGCGGCGATCGCTACGGTGGGGTTGGGTAGTCGGGAGGAGGGTAGGCGGCTAGATAGGGTTTGCGAAGGCGAGCAGACGTCGACGTTCACGCCCGTGCAAAGCTTCGTCGCCGTGACCCGCTCATCGAAGCGAACAAGAAAGGGAGGTGTCTGGGAGGTAGCGTGGCTCACATGGGTCGTTGGAGGGCCTGGATCATGCGAGGGAGCGATGGGTCGGGCGTCTGCAGACAGATGATCTAGGGTTCGGCTGGCGTTGATGGTTACAGCGATGCAGGGCTTCCTCTTGCGTTCGGTACGGGGCTGCAGCGAAGTCTCGGTCCACAGACCACTCCACGGTCTGGCTGCGTCCGGATCGTCGAGGCAGTGGAGGCCGGTGGCGGCGAGAGGGAGGTGGCGTCGGTGGAGGAGAAGAGGGGAGAGGCAAAGGCTGGGGTGGGGGGTGGGGATGGTAGCGGTAGTGAGAGAGAGAGGAGGTGCGTGGGAAGGTGTAGATGAAAAGGTGGCTCGGTGCCACCTTTTTCCTCTCCTTCCTCACGTGGTAGGCTCGGCGGGACAGGCGGGGGCAAGGGAAGCTGCCGGTGGGGTGGCAGGCGGAGAGGTGGTGCTCGGGGGGGCCCCTAGGGCATAGAGAGCAGAGAGGGAGAGGGGTAGCCTCGGGTAGGGCTAGGTTGTGAGCTAGGGTAGGAGGGAAGGGGCATAGCTCGGGCTAAGGTTGGTACTAGGGTTTGGGGGGGTAGCTAGGGTAGGACATGGTGGTGTGGCTCGGCTAGAGATAGGAGAGATGAGGGGGTACTTAGGGTTTAGGTTAGAGCTAGGTTAGAGGGGATGGTAAAGAGAGGAGAGGTAGGGTGGTGATAGCTAGGTGATTAGGGTGATGGGGTGGTGACTTGGGGTTTTAGAAAAGATCCACTCAAAATGCAAATACAAACCAAAGCTAGCAAAGATGGTTCTGCATGGCCCATGCAATCAATTAATGCCATGCTTATTTTGTGAAAACAAGATTAATACATGGCATTATTATGCATCCCCAAAAATTGGAGTAAGGCCCAAGCAAAGGAATTTAGAGAGAATTCCAAGTGGAGTATATGGAGAAGTTCACATTGGCTTATATTTGGGGCTTGCTAGTGTGTATATGCCACTAGGTATTTAATAAGCCCTCAAAAATACCCCAACATGATGATAACCCCAAAACCACACATATGGAAGCTAGGAAGGTTCCACTCACAAGGCATGCAAAGGTGGCCATGTGGCTCTCATGTTTCAATATTGTGAAAACAACATGATGCTAAGATGAGAGCATGTGGAATAGAATTGGATCCATCCCAACCCACATGAGCTAGAGGTAAAACCCGAATAAAGTGCAAGCCCATATTTAGTTGGATGGTGGAATTATAAGGTGGTGAAAGAAAGGTGGTGGAGTTCATAAAAGATATGCCCCCAACTCAACTTGGGCATTTAAACAATATATCAAGAACCAAATACAATATCAAGAGGCAAATACAATTAATAATGCATATGAGATAAGAACCAAAACAAAAAGGGTTTTATATGATGCTCAAATGCAAGGTGGCATGATGACATGAGCATGATATAATTATGATGCAACAATTATATATATGAAGTAGCCATTATATAGACTAGGCTAGTAGCATTGCAATTGTTAGACAATTGGGATGCTACAGATTATCACGTGGAATTCCTGTTGGGCCGAATCAGATAGGTCAATGCCAGGTAGCCGTATGGTATACCTATGTCAGTAGCCCCCGAGTGTCCAGTCGAATCAAAAATTCGGGTGGACACTCTGGAAGCC
The DNA here is from genome assembly GCA_023614405.1 of Avena insularis. NCBI lineage: Eukaryota > Viridiplantae > Streptophyta > Magnoliopsida > Poales > Poaceae > Avena > Avena insularis. The sequence goes on along the minus strand of CM042692.1, from coordinate 79,660,815 downwards.
ATTCACTCGAAGATTTATCAGACTTGTATGAAATGTTCATATAGCTCATAGGGATTATGGAACATATGCCTGGTTCATCCGACAGATCGAGATCAGTTAATTGCGCTTGGACAAAAACAAACATGACCTACTCAAACTCGAATCCCCGGATTCGAATTCGGAAATTGCTGGTGTAATTCGACTCATGTCGTGGAGGCCTTACTGAGCCAAACTCTAGTTTTAGTGTTTATGAACCCAACATGTCCGTCGGGATTTTTTATCGCGCCTGTTGGTGCGGTATTTAACTGGTAGAACACAACAGATGCGATTATTAGACCATCAGACTATGTCCGATAGGTCTTATCTTTGCATCGTAGATACAACATCCGAACGTTCTCACTGTGGAGGTGTTTCGGGTGGCTAAAGAGACGTTGTCTCTGAACTTGGCATTGGAATGTGCGTAGGCGAAGTTGCCAATAGTATCAATTTCCATAGGTGAATCATCATTGCAGACGTAATCATCATAATGAATAGTTGTATGAATTTTATGTTTTCTATAGGGTGTGCGACCAGCGCTCCCTACGGGAGTAGCCCCCGCGTGTCTGTTCGAGTCGGAGACTCGAGCAGAGACTTATAATCGGCGATTGTCTGTTCGAGTCGGAGACTCGAGCAGAGACTTATAATCGGCGATTGCTTCGGATGAACATCGTTGGCGCCCGCATTGTTTCGAATGCATGAATAGATCTCCCTATAGGAGTGGCCCCGAGTCCTTAGTCGAATTGTTGATTCGAGTGAGCATTTGGGGTGTACCATTCGATGGTTTGCGACTGATGGGTTGTACACTGGACCCGAAAGTACATCGAGTGCGCGAACAACGCTCATGTTAGGAGTAGCCTCTAAGTGTTTGTTCGAGTCATAGAACTGCATGTTTAGCGCTCTAGTTTGGAGTAGTCTCCGAGTATCTGATCGAGTCGTGGACTCAGGCAGAGACTTGAGTGCGTATGCTTGATAGCTTATCGTGGACCCAGAAGTACATCGGGTGTGCGACCAGCGCTCCTGTTAGGAGTATCCCCGGGTGTTTGTTCGAGTCATAGACTCGAGCAGAAAATCAGTCTTGATGGCGCAGTTGCATCCAAATAGTGGTTCGATTGGTAGAACGCAGTCGAAAGTTCCATTGTCTTCCTTGAGAAGTTGCGTTGAGTTTGAATTGATGATGACGTCAGGGGTGACGATTGGTGAGCTCAACCGTCAGTAAGAAAAGACCGATGGGACGTAGCATAGTGGCCCTAGCAGAAGGCTGACCAGACTTGATCGCACGACACATAAAAAATGGGCATTAACTGCGCCTCTTCGATTTACGCGCACAGTGGGAGAAGTGTTGCGACGGTTTTGTTTCTTGGTTGCCATGTGTCTTTGTTGGATAGGCGTCGCGCTCCTGCGATCGAGAACTGGCAATGGGGATTGTCTAGGTCATAGATATCTAGAGGAAAATACCACATCAACAATCTCACTTTGCTGTGACCCAGCATACCACTTCATGATGTAGTACACTATAGTCGTTGACATAACACCAATGAAACACCGTTCACTAGTATTACATCCCTCAGAGTGGTACAACAGAAACCCAGCAGTTCCAAGACATGACTATAGATTACAACTCGACTCTTTACAAAAGATCTAGAGAACTCTCTAGGTTAAAGAGAGATAAAGAACTTCTTACAAGTAAGAAACATAAATAATAACTCCGAACTATCTGGCTAAAAAGACTAATATCTAAACCATCTGGCTTGCAATTGCTGCTAGTGCAATGCTCTATAGAAGTAGGTTTTTATGGCTAGAGAATCTACTCCTATCTACTTAAGAACTTTGTCTTCACTTCAGTTGATGTATATGTTGACTTTATTGACTTTCTTGAAGAACTTGAGCTGTCGATGATGGTTTCTTGAGCAGAAATTGATATTGACATCGCCTTCAACGACTTAGAACCTAGCAAGCGTTAAGAAGGTACGGTTGAGTACGAGCGTACTTAGCAAGTTCACTAAAAAGGAGTATATGATGCACTATCTCTACAACCATGGACCATAGGTCGTAGGCAATGAAGGTTTTCGTAAACATTTCTTCAAAGATTGCTTTTATTCTGAAAACTATGTCTGACAGCCTTCACAGGTTGACCATCGTGGGGTTCCTCTCCTGCTGCGTTCGTAGCTCCTTCCCGGAATAGGGAGTAACATGTCACAATTCTTACACTTTGCAGAGGTGCGTCACTTTTCCCACAAGAGACCTTAAGCTTTGTTGCACAGCCGGGAGTATGTCCTCGTTCAAACTTCCATGGTTTGAGGCCCAACTTAAGATCCAAGTCAATCGATGTCCTTCTCCACGATCCCGTATGAGACACGATCCCCCGAGACAACTACCACGGTTACTCTTTGGGTAGCCTCTCGGAGAGTCCGTACGCAACTCTGTTTGGCGGTCACCATCAACTATGGTGAACTCAGACCCAGACAGAGATGCACAGATAATCTAGACACCAAGATCGTGGGGAACTAAGGGGTCCCACCCATGTGCTGGATTCTCTAGAACTCCACGAGAAATCAACAGCCTCACGATAAGGTCATCCGTCCATGCGAAAGGAAGAAGATTCAGCCGACTTCTCCATCCCATTCCAAATCTCATGGTTGACGCATAATATACAGCGCTAGAATCACTAGCGACATTGGTTGTTAAGTTCTAGATATTATGTTCCTTTACCACTGGAACTGTATCAGTAGATTATTACCATCTGGTAAATAATCGATAATCATATTATTATGAAAATAGTATTTTCTAACCTTTTTGGAATGCAGGTGATGACAACATTTGAGTTACAAGCATTTGATAGAAAATAATCATGGGACATGAGCAAGTTGTGAACTTGCCTTTTGTGATTGCAAGATTATGCACTCACGGTCTTCAAAACAATAGAAGATCCAAATTCTGTAAACAGCATCATTGGTCCGGTAAGGACTAATGTTTAAAGAAGCAAGATGCAAGAATACATAAGTAATGTAATGCAATTTGATAAACGCGAAACCCCGGAATAGTCGTATCTGATCCAGGTTTGGAGTTTGTGATGAGTTATTTGGAATGCGTTGTACTTTTATATCAGCTTTACACATGTGCTTCTTGTTAAGGCTTGTGAGACTGTGTGAAACAATATTGAGATACAACAAGTAATATGCAATACTAAAGCACTTAAATGAATTATGGTATTTGTAGGGGTTCGTAGCATGGAAAACAAAATTTTTCTACCGCATACAAACAAACAAGCCAAGATCTATCTACTAGATTGTAGCAACGAGTCGATAGAGGAACTCACCCTCGAAGATTCCAAAGCGGTTAACGAGAGCAGATTCTCGTGGATGATGTAGTCGTACTCTTTCCGATCTCAAGATCGCGTGAGCGATCCTTCAGTATCACGTTCAGCAGCGCTCCTTGATCGGTCACACGTTCGGTACTCGACGAAGACCTTCCTCTCCTTGTTCCAGGCAGTGGAGGTTGTAGCACTCTCCTCGCGATTCCGGCAACGGCGTGGTACCGGAAGTAGAGGGGAAATCCCGCAGGGCTTCGCCTTAAGCCGGTGCGAGTATGGTGGAGCTTATGAGAGAGGCTATTAGTGGTCTAGTAATTAGACACACCAATTAGAAGTCTCTAAACCAATTAGAAGGCTCTAAACCGCTGGCTAAAGCAATTAGAAGCTCTAAACCAAAACGGCTCTAAACCGGAGATTAGAGGTGGAAACTTGTGTGTGCTAGGAGGCCCTGCCCTCCTTATATAGGTGGGAGGGCGGCGTGCCAAGGGAGGAGTCCCTCCCAAGTCGGCCTTGGGAGGCGCCGCCAAGGGGACTCCTCCCCCAAGTCGGTCTCCACCTCCTCCTCTTTTCCCACTTCCCAAAATTGCCGTTTGACTTTCAAACTAGCCGTTTGACTTTTTCAATTTAGGATTTAAATAAACCCTTTATTTTGGACAGCAAGAACACCTAGTACATGATGCGATCATTCCAACTTACAATGACACATTCATGTACCCCTTCCCCTCCGGAGTGCCGGACATTAGAACATTCTAGAACATTCGATGAAAACACCGGAACCATTCCCCAACTCCGAAGCGGGACTTTCCTTATATGAATCTTATTCTCCGGACCATTCCGGATCTCCTCGTGATATCCGGATCCCATCCGAGACTCGAACAACATTCGGTCTCTTTCTCATAATACCATAACTACTCAAACAACGTCGAATCCTTAAGTGTGTCTCCCTACGGTTCGTGAATTATGCGGACATGATCGAGACACTTCTCCGAACAATAACCAATAGAGGAATCGGAAATTCATATGGCTCCACATATTTCTCACGATTACTTTGCGATCGAATGAACCACTTACATACGATACCAATTTCCCTTTGTCTCACGATATGTTACTTATCCGAGGTTATGATCGTCGGTATCTCGCATACCTAGTTCAACCTCACATCGATAAGTACTCTTTTCTCGTTCCCGTGGTATGTGATCCCTTGTGAGCCAGTCACATGCTTGCAAGCTAATTGGATGACATTCCACCGAGAGGGCCCAGAGTATATCTATCCGTCATATGGATGGACAAATCCCACTCTTGATCCATGTGTTTCAACCAACACTTTCCGAACACTCAATGCCACCTTTATAGCCACCCTGTTACGGTGTGGTGTTTGATGACATCAAAGCATCCATCCGGTAAAGGTGATATGCATGATCTCATGGTCGAAGGAATTAGGTTACTATGTATCAGAAAGCATATAGCAATTGAACTATTGAAATGACTTGATCTTTATGCTACGCTTGTCTATAGGAGTATGTCCACCATATCATTCTCCTAACGATATGATCTTGTTGTTAATAACATCTCAATGTTCATGATAGGGAAACCACAATCATCTATTAACCAACAAGCTAGTGAAGTATAGAGGCTATACTAGGGACTTCAAATTAAGTTTACAAATCACACAAGTATTAATGTTTCCGGTTAATACAATTATAGCATGGTATGTAAACATTTATCATAAACACAAAGATATAATAATAACTACATTTATTATTGCCTCTAGGGCATATCTCCAATAGTCTCCCACTTGCACTAGAGTCAATAATCTAGTTTCAAACCTTTGTGTATTCAACACCTATGGCTTTCCGGTGTTTGTATGTACACGATTGCTAGTGGTCAACTGATCTCCGGATCTGACACTTCCATGTCCGTGTGTAATTGCATGTCTTTGCGTCTCTACGCATCACTCATTCTCTAATGAGATGGCTTTGTATGATTTGGTCTTTTGGTGTGACCTTTAGTTCTTTGGGGTTAAAACATGTTGATAATATTGTCGCACAATATATCTTCATAGTATTATCCCATTTGTGAACTACACCTAGTTTGATAACAAACTACTTGACACAAATGCCCTCTTTTGCTGCTATAATAGCAGTCATATACTTAGCCTTTTGTTGAAGTATCTGTCACAATGTCTTAACTTTGGAACTCATCCAAATCCATTATGGAACTCACTTTCCATTATATTGTGCCACCCTTAATTTAGATTGAGATAAACTTAATTTGTACTTTGTGACAAAACTAGTATCAATGTAGTACTTTTACAATGAACTAACCATCTATTTGTCACTTCTACAAATAATATACTCTTAGTTCTTCCAAAAGATCATAAGAATATCCTTACTATCGTCCAATGATCATCTTATGAATCATTACGGTATATGCTCATAATATTTATAGCATAGGACATATCTGGATTTGTACATATCACAAGATGATTGATATAAATACTACGTGTGATTTCATACATCAAGTATCAATCTATACTTGAATCTTTGTTTCACTTACCAAGTGCCAATGCACTTGAATATATCATCAACATTGAACTCTTTCAATCCTTTACGTGCAACAAGAACCTTTCTTGTAGTTTTATATTGAATTCATTCAATATCTCGTCTATGTACTTCGCACAACCATATTAGCGTCTATTGATGCCAAATATTTGGGTTTTGCCTAAGTCTTTCATCGGGATGAAATTCTTAATATGTGTTAATAAAAGATACATTATTTCCAATCAACAATATGTCTTCCACATAATGTATTAGAAACATGTCTTTAGCGCTCCCACTTAATTTCTTGCAAATGCAAGCATCTTCATTGTCTCCGATGAAATTAAACTCTTTTAACAGTTTCATCATAGTGAAGATTCCAACTCCGCTATGCTTACTTCAACCATTGAAGTTTGCATATGCTTTTAGCATCCTTTGAATTAACAAAACCCTTTGGACCGTGTCATGCACACGTCCTAGGTAACCATTCTATTAGAAGAACTTGTTTTGTTTATTCTACTACCACATAACAAATTATATGTAGTGGTTGCTACATTAATCCGTCTAGACTAAAATCGCTATGAAAGATCAAATCTTGTCATATACAACCTTTGAACATTGTTGTGAACTCTTTCCCAACATGTCGACTATTTCATAGATGTGAAACATCCATGTCTACTTCTTTATAGATCCAAACACAACCGCAAGGTCTTACACCTTTTCGAGGGTCCTTCAAGTTCAAAACTTGATTTCGTGTATGGAACTATCACGGATTATATGGCTTCAAGCCATTTGACGAGTCGGGGCCCATCATCGCTTCTTTGCATGTAGTAGTTTCTTTATTCTCAAATAATGATTCAACACTCATATCTTGTTATTTTATTGTTAATCAGACATACTTGTTTCAATAGAAACTTAGACCTACGTGACCACAACCTTTGGCACGTGAGCCATGAGCATTATTCTGCCTCCGGAACACTTTTGGTGCTGTAATTTTGCACATATAGCTAAGGTTCTTTTAACCTTATCAAAGTTCTATTGTCCTCCCACTTAACTTTTCACGAAAATTCCTTCTCAAAGAAACTTGACGTTCTAAGCGACAAACACTTTTGTCTCCGGTGTTTATGGAGGAATACTTAACATAATACAAAGACAGGTTTATCCGACTTTGGTTTCAAACATCTTTCTTATGAATAGCATACCAATGTTTAAGAAAGGACTACTTGGGTTTTATCCCAAACCATAACCTTATATGGTGTCATTTCAGCGGATTATGATGGAGCTCTTTTAGTGGAAAACGGTAGTCTCTAAAGTTTTTAATCTTTAAAATATAATAGCAGTTTTATGAATTATACCTTGATCTTACCATGTCAAACAAGGTTCAATTACATATCTCGAGCTCCATACTCTTATGGTGTTTGGAAATGCAAATCCGGACCGATTCCTTAAATCTTAGGTATTATGCTAAACTTGTAACTTAAATATCTTCCTTTATGATCTTATCATAAACTATTTATATTCTTTGTTACAATGATTTTGCACTTCATCTTGAAAATCTTTCGAACTTTTCAAATATTTCACACTTCATCCTTATTAAGTAAATATTCACATATTCACTCAAATTTTCGGAGAAAGCATATGAAGTTGAAATCCATCGCTCTTGACTACACATAATGGAGTTCGTACAACAATATGCACAAGTTCCAATAAGCTAGTCATTCATTCCTTTTGGCCTATGAACGAAGTTTTAATTATCTCTAGGAAAGTTTCACAAACGTCATTTGATCAAAAATCAAAAGACTCCAAAATTCCATCCACATGGAGTTTCTTCATGTTTTCTTTCCAATATAATTTAAACGGCAATGTCACTTCCTAAGTGATCTTTCAATCAATTTGTCTTTCGACAATTTTAGCACTAGTTTTATGGATGTGATTTATCCAACGAGATTTGTGAATCATCCATCTTTTATGGATTACGGCAATTATTTGAACAACCCTTTTGTTCTCATAATACGATAAAACAAATCCTGAAGGCAAGCTTTGATGTTTAACGAGCAACACAATAACCCTTTATTTGTTTTCGATGAACATCATCACATATTCTTTTGCTAGTTACTTAGGCCATTGTAGTTCATGAATTGTGTTGTTTCGTATGATGATTCACACCAACAAATTCAGTATCAAATACTTAAGAACCACATTGTTTAATAAGCAAAGAATATAGCCATAACACGTATATCATCTATATACTTAAACTGAACAATTCTAGTCTTTTCTTTTCTGCCATATACTTATGAGATTCTCTTTCAGTATTTCCTTTTACATTTGAAAGAATCTATCAACATCAATAGTGGAGTCATACATATGACACATAGTCCAAAGCGTGTATAGTTAAATACCAATGTCTTTGGACTTGCATTTTGAAGTAGATCACCATTATCAAATGTTTGGTGTTCTTTCAAATTCCTTTCTTTAGTTATCTCTTGGTGTAGTAAACATTTTACCTACATCAAATATTCACCTTCATCATGGATTTATCCATGATCAAGCTACTTTAGCTTATAACGGTGAATCGTGAGTATAATGTTGCTCTCCAAAACCTTTTGGAAGATTAGGACAACTAGTGTCTCCAACCTTTTGCAAATTCTCATCAAATATGAGAACATGACTTTTGCCATATTATACTCTATCATGTTGTAACCAAAACTTCATTTCAGATATCACAATATCTTCCACACATCATGGTTTCTGAAACAACTCTTTCAGATCCTAGATAACCTTGATATTAAGACAATCCTTTGAATATCAAGAATCATGGAGACAAACATGATACTCAAACACTAACACTTGGAATTGTCACTCTTGTTTTAATACTAATTATTAAACTTTATGGAGTAACCGGAAATTACTGAAAGTTTGCAATAGGACTTTTAAACTTTAGATTAACACTTCAAAACAATACGATACCAGTTCGTAAAGTAACTAACCAGAATTCTATAGTTCTATCATCTCAATTAAAACTAAGCGCAAGGTGGTAAACGGATGCCAATGACTACAACAACTATGCAAATTCACTTTGATTTTAGTTTATGATAAATTGAGTTCTAATTAATAATTAAATTAATCTAGGTGAACTCCCACTTAAAACAACATCCCTCACATTGTTTTAGTGATCACACGAACCAAATCCACCACATCAAAACCGATCATCACGAGAGTTGATGTAGCTTCAATGGCGAACAATCAACATGTTCATCATATCTACTATATGACTCATGCTTTACCTTTCGGTGATCCGTGTTCCTGAGACCATGTCTGTACATGCTAGGCTCGTCAAGATCAAACCTTAGCTACCGCATAAGCAAATCTGGCTTGCTTACGTTGTATTCACCCGCGGAATCAAAAGACACCCGATCATCACGTGGTGCTTCGAAGGAGCAAGCTTTGGCAACGGTGCATACTAAGGGTGAACACTTTAGAACTTGAAATTTATGTGCATGAGGGATCATCTTATAATGCTACCGTCGTCTACTAAGCAATACAAGATGCATAAAGGATTAACATCACAGGCAATTCATAATATGTGATATGATATGGCCTTTCTTCTTTGTGCTTCCGATCTCCATCTTCAAGCACGAACATGATCTCCATCATCAAGGCATAGCATCAAGGTCAATGACGCTTCTTCATGGTTGTCGCCCACCAGCTTCAACTATTACAACTATTTTGAATAGACACGGGTCTTAACAGAATTAAAGACAACCATATGGCTCTGCGGTTGCCAACTTACAATAAGGAACATTGCATACATCAAATATAATCACAATCATGGCCATATCACATCATTTGCACACCCTGCAAAACAAAGTTAGACGCCTCTACTTTCTTTGCATATTTTACGTGGTTTGGGGCTTTCAATAAGTGTCGTTCTAACTTACGAACAAGAACCACAACATTGATACTAGCATTGTTGATTACGTTGTAAATTGGATCTTAACTATGCTAGGAGAAAGGCACCCGCAGAGCCACTTATGCAATACAAGTTGCATGTCAAGCGTGGAGCAAGTCTCATGAGCGATGTCATGTAAGGTTAGCCGCCTCATCCCAACATACCGCTAGATGCAAAGTACACAAAAGCAATCTATAATAAAAGCATCAATGCCCAATGACCATTGTGTTCTACTCGCAACAGATCTACATATAGACACGGCTCTGATACCCTTTGTAGGGGTTCGTAGCATGGAAAACAAAATTTTCTACCATACAAACAAACAAGCCAAGGTCTATCTACTAGATTGTAGCAACGAGTCGATAGAGGAACTCACCCTCGAAGATTCCAAAGCGGTTAACGAGCGATTCTCGTGGATGATGTAGTCGTACTCTTTCCGATCTCAAGATCGCGTGACGATCCTTCCAGCGCCACGTTCACCAGCGCTCCGCTGTCGATCCACGTTCGGTTGACGAAGACCTTCCTCTCCCTTGTTCCAAAGAAAATGGAGGTTGTAGCACTCTCCTCGCGATTCCGTGACTGGCAGCGTGGTACCTAAGTAGAGGGGAAATCATGAGGGCTTCGCCTTAAGCAAGTGCGAGTATGGTGGAGCTTATGAGAGAGGCTATTAGTGGTCTAGTAATTAGACACACCAATTAGAAGGCTCTAAACCAATTAGAAGGCTCTAAACATTGGCTAAAGCAATTAGAAGCTCTAAACCAAACGGCTCTAAACCGGAGATTAGAGGTGGAAACTTGTGTGTGCTAGGAGGGCCCTGCCCTCCTTATATAGGTGGGAGGGCGGCGGACAAGGGAGGAGTCCCTCCCAAGTCGGCCTTGGGAGGCGCCAGCCAAGGGACTCCTCCCCCAAGTCGGTCTCCACCTCCTCCTCTTTTCCCACTTCCCAAAATTGCCGTTTGACTTTCAAACTAGCCGTTTGACTTTTTCAATTTAGGATTTAAATAAACCCTTTATTTTGGACAGCAAGAACACCTAGTACATGATGCAATCATTCCAACTTACAATGACACATTCATGTACCCTTCCCCTCGGTGGGACATTAGAACATTCTAGAACATTCCCGATGAAAACACGGAACCATTCCCCAACTCGAAGCAGGACTTTCCTTATATGAATCTTATTCTCCGGACCATTCGGATCTCCTCGTGATATCCGGATCCCATCCGAGACTCCGAACAACATTCGGTCTCTTTCTCATAATACCATAACTACTCAAACAACGTCGAATCCTTAAGTGTGTCTCCCTACGGTTCGTGAATTATGCGGACATGATCGAGACACTTCTCCGAACAATAACCAATAGAGGAATCTGGAAATTCATATGGCTCCCACATATTTCTACGATTACTTTGCGATCGAATGAACCACTTACATACGATACCAATTTCCCTTTGTCTCACGATATGTTACTTATCCGAGGTTATGATCGTCGGTATCTCTGCATACCTAGTTCAACCGTTCTTGATAAGTACTCTTTTCTCGTTCCCGTGGTATGTGATCCCTTGTGAGCCAGTCACATGCTTGCAAGCTAATTGGATGACATTCCACCGAGAGGGCCCAGAGTATATCTATCCGTCATATGGATGGACAAATCCCACTCTTGATCCATGTGTTTCAACCAACACTTTCCGAACACTCAATGCCACCTTTATAGCCACCTTGTTACGGTGTGGTGTTTGATGACATCAAAGCATCCATCCGGTAAAGGTGATATGCATGATCTCATGGTCGAAGGAATTAGGTTACTATGTATCAGAAAGCATATAGCAATTGAACTATTGAAATGACTTGATCTTTATGCTACGCTTGTCTATAGGAGTATGTCCACCATATCATTCTCCTAACGATATGATCTTGTTGTTAATAACATCTCAATGTTCATGATAGGGAAACCACAATCATCTATTAACCAACAAGCTAGTGAAGTATAGAGGCTATACTAGGGACTTCAAATTAAGTTTACAAATCACACAAGTATTAATGTTTCCGGTTAATACAATTATAGCATGGTATGTAAACATTTATCATAAACACAAAGATATAATAATAACTACATTTATTATTGCCTCTAGGGCATATCTCCAACAGTATTTAGAATATTTCTTAAACCATATTAAGATTTAATTAAAGCTTTTAGAGAAGTGTTTAAGGATTACTTTTAATGTTTCTTAAAAGAATAACTTTTGAGGAAAATATTACTTTACAAAGTAAAAAGTATTTAAACTTAAGGCTAACACTTTAAGGTTTTCTTATTCATTATAAGTACTAAAGTAGAAAACAACTAGTATTGTCGAGTATCTATTCTACTAGTAAATGGAGACTTTTAACACTCCATGAAGGTGAAAAAAAAGTATTATGTATTGATAGAAGTGGTGTTTTCTTGATTTTATAAGTGGATAGAATCACTTACTTATTATAGAATTAATACTTATTTCTATGAACATGGGAATGGCCTCATGTTAAATACTTACAAACTTTCCTTAGCCTTTAGAGTGGATTCCCAAACTTGTAAAAGAATTAGCATTCAAATAGTGATGATTTTATAATTGATAAAATATTTTTAGATAGAAAGATTTACTTAATTCTAAATGGTAGTTTAAGTAAGTACAACTTAAAATGGTTAGACTTATGTTACTTCAATTAAACATCAATTGAACTTGTTATTACATTTTTAGACTTTAAACAATTAATGCTAAAGATAATAGTAATGGTTTATATATTTTCAAAGAATTAAAATAAAAAAAAGGGTTAAAATAAGATTTATTTGACCTTTACCTTTTATTTTACCTCAAAAGTGAGAGCTAACATTTTTAATGTGTAGAATTTATTTTTGTGATCATTTAGGTATATTATAAATATTTTTGTGATTTTTAACTAATAAGATATGATTTTTACAAGTTTTATCACTTTATAAATACTTAATAAATAATAAACATTATTTAAGTGACACAAAAACAATTGAAACAAGTTTGTAAATGTAGATTTTGTTTTTATAAAAATTTTGGTATATTATTTAAATTTTTCCCATTTCCCAATATTAAAATATTAATTTTCAAAGTATTATTATTTATAAAACCTTTATTAAATAATAATTATTTAAATAGTTACCACAATAATGTTTGATAATAAAGTTAAATTATAGATTTTTTTTTCTGAATATTTTGATATATTATATACATTTTTCTGAATTATAAAATAAAAGATATTCAATTTCTAAGATTTAATCATTTATTGAATTTCTGGAAATTATATTTATATTTAAACTTATTTTGTTTTATCTCTTTACTAAACAGATAATCTTTTTACATCGGTTCTAACTCTACCCGGGGTCACTGACCCGTGGGGTCAGTACCATGTTGGATGCCACGTGAGCTAAATGGGTCAAACCGGATGACTGGGCAGGCGGTGACGCGAGCGTGACGTCAGCCTGACGTCACCTCGCCGGCCACCACTAGATGGTCACCGGCGATGGCGGATGCAAGCGGGTGCTGGGCTGCGGAGCAGTGCGTTGGAACAAGGAGACCGAGGCGAATCGATCTATGGGCACGCCGCCAGAAAGTGGTCACCGGAGTGGCTCCGACGATGATGAACTGCGGCGGCCGGCGGCGGATTATGGCAGCAGAGCAGGATAGGAAGCAATCGAGGAAGGGAAGAACACTATCGGACTCAGGAGCTCACCAGAAACGCGGCGGTGCGGTCGGTGAAGCGGATGATGACCAGAATCGACGGGGATGACCGGTGAACAGCGGCGGCAGTGAGGCGTCGATTAACTTGCCTGGGAGCTCTCCGGCCTCATTAGCCTAGCTTGGGAGAACGAGGACTTCGAGGTGAGTCCAACGGTGCACTCGGAATGCTAAGGAGAGCTCGGGAACGACGGCGACTCGGAACTCCGACGAGCTAGGTTCACAGCGGATAAGGGAGGAGGAGGAAGAAGAGAAAATAGGGTTCGCTCTCTAGATGGCTGCTAAACCTGAAACTAATGATAATCCCTTTGCAGCTACTAATGCTATACAAGTAAGAATTGATGAAAATGTTAGACTATTAGCTGAATTACATGCTAAGTGGGAAAGAGAAGATGAAATTGCTAGAAACATTAGTGTTTCTACGATCACCACCACTAGTGTTGAGGCTAGTAATGTTCTACTACTCTAGATGATAAATTTGATTTTGATCTTGATGGTTGCAATATTGATGACCCACAAGTATAGGGGGTGTATCACAGTATTTTCGAGGGAAGTGAAACCCAATTTATTGATTCGACACAAGGGGAGCCAAAGAATATTTATCATTCTTAACAACTGAGTTGTCAATTCAGCTGCACCTAGAAACAATCTTGCTCACATCAGTTTATCAGTAGCAACAGTTTTGTAGTAGGAATAGTAAAGCAGCAGCAGTAGTAAAGCAAAGACAGTAGTAACAAAAGCAGTAAACAATGGGATTCGAGTGCGGTAGGCATAGGTATGGATGGATGGGCGTTGCATGGACAAGACAATTCACATAGCAATCAGAACATAGGGCAATTGCAGATAAATAAGATAAAGCACCCAAGTACTAGACAATCCTAGGCATGTGTTCCATATATAGTCATACGTGCTCGCAATGAGAACTTGCACAACATCTTTTGTCCTGCCAGCCCGTTTGCAGCGGGTCCTCTAGGGAACTACTGGCAATTAAGGTGCTCCTTTTAATAAAGCACAGGAGCAAAGCATTAACACTCCGTGAACACATGTGATCCTCACATCAAAGCCTTTCCCATCCGGCTATCCCGATTTCTATCACTTTGGGACCATAGGTTCCGGACAACGACGTGTGTATACAACTTGTAGATAAGACCAGAAACAATACTATCATAATGAATCAATAATAAGTTCAGATCTGAAATCATGGCACTCGGGCCCTAGTGATAAGCATTAAGCACAACAAAGTTGCAACAAAGTCATAAAGCACTAATAAAAGATACTAGGCACTATGCCCTAACAATCTGATACCATTACATGAACGATCTCATCCAATCCCTACCATCCCCATAGCCTACAGCGGGGGATTACTCACTCATAGATGGAAGGAACATGGATGGTCGATGAAGATGATGGTGGGGATCGATGGAGATGGCTCCGGGGGCACTTCCCCGTCTCGGCAGGGTGCCAGAACAGAGACTTTTTGTCCCCCGAATCTCCCCTTCGGTGGCGGCAGCGCAACAGAACTTTTCGTGGAAAAACGTCGACCCTCCCGGAGTTTTTAGGTCAGAAGGCTTCTTATAGGCGAAGAGGGAGACCGAGGGGGTGCCTGAGGCCACCACACCAGGCCCTGGCGCGGCCAGGCCTAGCCCGCGCCTGGGGGTGTGTGGCCAGCCCCTGGCCCTCCTCCGTCTCGTATTCTGGCTCCCGGAGTCTTCTGGAAAAATAGGCACTTTGGCTTTTGTCCCGTCCAATTTCGAGAATATTCATTTTCTGACTTTCCTGGAACCAAAAACAGCAGAAAACAGGCAGCTTACACTATGGCTCTTGTTAATAGGTTAGTCCAAGAAATCATATGAAAAGTACTCCAAAGTGTGGACAAAACACAAGAAAGTGGATAAAACCAAGCATGGAGCATCAAAAATTATAGATACATTTGCAATGTATCAACATCCCCAAGCTTAACTCCTGCTCGTCCTCGAGTAGGTAAGTGATAAAAAGAAAGAATAATTTTTGAGGTGACATGCACCATCAAAGACTTGACCAAAGTACTTGTAAAACATTCAAAGCTGGGATCATAGTACTTCAATCATAACATGAAAGACAAAGTTCTAGCAATAAGACAAAGAGACTATGATGCAACATGAAAAGGCACAAACAAAAGATTTATGAATAACAATGCCTTGCAAGACGTTTGTTTGTTTCACATAAAGAAAACATAGCATAGTGGCATTCAGCTTGTCCCTCAAAGAGTAGCAAACATAAATGCATAGGACACCTTCAAAGTTTACAAGAGTGACTAGATACAAATAGTTTAAAACAAGCAATATCAAGGTATGCATTAATCAACAAGTCTTGGGACAATGCACATAGAACTAAGAATGGCCACTATGCTCTCAAGAAAGTGCTTGTAGAATGTGTGGAGACTCAACAAGGAAATGAACAGGTTTTGAATAGTTTGAAAGGCTTCCAAATGCTGAAAGTATCGTACTCATTAGCTTTGAGCTCTCATTGCCCCTGTCATAAGCATCTTTAATGTGGTTAAGGTGAAAGTGAGGTCCAATCTGAGTTATATGCTTGACAGACTATAAACTAAAAATCCCAAGTCCCTTGAGTGCAGTAGCTCCTCATGCTACTCAACTTTAGTTACCGGTAAGTTCTTATCATTGTAAGTATGTGCGTATCATAGAGAACCGCCAACGGGGTACTCCTTGCCCGATGATACGGAAGAATCCCCATATCAAAATGACAAGGCAAGCAGACAATGAGTATCTCAGCATTCTTCTTATTTACCATGGGAAAATGGTGCTTTTTTCTCTCTTTCCTCTTTTCATAAATCTCTTTTTTTCTTTTTCTCAATAGCTATCTCTCTTTTTTTATAAGAAGAATGCTTCATAGATATCATTATGGTTATGCTGCAGGTTTCCACCATGTCAGCATGGATTAGACCAGCGGCTCAGGCGTTTCTCGAACACACATACATAACTCCATGGACTTACAAGCTCCCCTTTTATTTCACACCGACGACATCCGCAAACAAAAGAGCAAGGTATCAACTGGGTATATGTTTACAAGTGTTGCCCCGTGACAGCACGGTTCTGCTAATCCCCAGCCTATAATTTGTAAGCATATAACTTTCATGGAGAATCCACAATGGTTCAGGTTTATTAAGTGCAGGAAATAAAGTGTGCCATCAAGTTCGTGAGAGCTTTACTAATTAACTTTCTCAAAACAAGCAAACATTTTATTCGGAAGAAAACAAGGCATATTGAATATGCACGGAAGTAGCAAATGATGCTAATAGGTAGGTATGGTGGACACTTTGGCAATATTTGGTTTAAGGGAGTTGGAAACATGAGTAAAATACTCAGTGAAAGTGAAGGCTAGCAATAGTAAGGGAGCGACAATCGAGAGAGCAATAATGGCCATAATCATGCAGAGCGACAAAACATCATTGATCAAAGCATAAAGTGATACTACAAGTTGAAAAATAAAGGATCATAAAGGCTATGGTGACTTTGGATAGTCATAACATGGTGTGAGCATGAAATAAAGCATCAAAGGAGAATACCACTATACTATGCTTTAATATGCTAAAACAACGCATAATTCATCCAAGGCACATTAAGAAATCTCAATTATTTATAACAAGTCATGCTACAGCAAAGAATACTAAGCATAAAGCCAAAAGAATATCAAGCATGGCACGACAGAGCATAGGCCACAGTCAAAAACAAGCTCTCTTTACCACTTAAGCATGAGCTTTCCTACTCTTTTCCAATCCAAACCAGACTATTTGAACACCAAAGTATGAAAGAGGAGGTCCAACCAATTTTACTCAACAAATTAAGCAAACCAAGCAAACTAAAAACCAAAACAAAAACGAAAAAGAAGACGCTCCAAGAACAACACAACTGTGCATGAAACAATAAAAATGAAGTGTTTGAAAGAAACCTGAGATTTTTATTGATGAAGAAGGGGATGCCTTGGGCATCCCCAAACAACAACAGCTTATTACTTCTTGGATATTTCTTTGGATGACACGCGTGGCATCCCCAAGCTTGAGCTTTAGTCCATCCTTCATCCCATTACTCATTCCTTTCATATACCTGAAATTTTTCCTTCATACAAAACTTCACACAATCTCATTAGCAACATTAGTGCACTTAAGATAAATAAGTATCAAGGTTCAGTTCTAACACCAAATAAACTTCCATTAGAACACTAGCTACTGTAGCACTTCCCTCAAAAAGCTCAATTCCCCAAAAGAACTGAAGAAGGAACCAACAAGAAGCAAATGCAGAAAAATGGCAGAAATCTGTCAAAACAGACGAGCAGGTAAAGACGAATTTTTTCGAAGACCTTATATTGCTCAAATCAAAAAATGTTGAACTAATGAAAGTTAGATAACAACCTGGGGCAGAAGCACAAAAACGTACAGCTCAATCCGACATACAGAGCTCTCTCAGGATTTTTTACGGTGAAGCACAGAAATCTGTTTCGGGACAGCAACTTTCCCAATCATTACTTCACTCTCATTAGAGGTTACTCTTGGCACAAAAAGCAAATAAAAAGGATAAGGAGAGGTTATTACAGAGGTAATAACTTCCAAGACTCAACTAAAACTTTTGGGTTATCTCCCAATAAGTATGGGAGATAACCCAAAAGTTTCAGTTGAGTCTTGGAAGTTATTACTTGAGTAATAACCGCTCCTTATCCTTTTTATTTTCTTTTTGTGCCAAGAGTAACCTCTAATGAGAGAGAAGTAATGATTGGGAAAGTTGTTGTCCTGAAACAGATTTCTGTGCTTCATCGTAAAAATTCGTGTAAAATCTATGGACGTATTTTTGAGGCGTGAATTTTTGTGCTTCTGCCCCAGGTTGTTATCTAACTTTCGTTAGTTCAACACTTTTTGATTTGAGCAATAGAAGGTCTTCGAAAAAATTCGTCTTTACCTGCTGGTCTGTTTTGACAAATTTCTGCCATTTTCTGCATTTGCTTCTTGTTGGTTCCTTTTTGAGTTCTTTTGGGGAATTGAGCTTTTTGAGGGAAGTGCTACAGTAGTTAGTGTTCTAATGGAAGTTTATTTGGTGTTAGAACTGAACCTTAAGACTTATTTATCTTGAGTGCACTAATGTTGCTAATAAAGATTGTGTGAAGTTTTGTATGAAGGAAAAATTTCAGGTGTACGGAAGGAATGAGTAATGAGATGAAGGATAGACTAAATCTCAAGCTTGGGGATGCCACGTGTGTCACCCCAAGAAATATCCAAGAAGCAGTTAATAAGCTTGGGGATGCCCAAGGCATCCCCTTCTTCATTAATAAAAATCCCAGGTTTCTTCCAAACGCTTCATTTTTATTGTTTCATGCACAGTTGTGTTGTTCTTGGAGCGTCTTCTTTTTTGTTTTCGTTTTGGTTTTTCGTTTGCTTGGTTTTCTTAGTTTTCTGAATAAATTGGTTGGACCCCCTCTTTCATACATTGGTTTGCAAATAGTTTGGTTTGGTTTGGAAAAGAGGAGGAAAGTTCATGCTTATGTGGTAAAAAGAGCTCGTTTTTGACTGTGGCCTATGCTTTGTCATGCCATGCTTGATATTGTTTTGTCTTTATGCTTAGTATTCTTTGCCGTTGCATGAATTGTTATAAACAATTGAGATTTCTTAATGTGCCTTGGATGAATCATGCATTGTTTTAGCATATTAAAGCATAGTATAGTGGTATTCTCCTTTGATGCTTTATTTGGGTTGACTTGGCACATCCTCACACCATGTTATGACTATCTAAAGTCACCATAAGCCTTTATGATCCTTTAGTTTTCAACTTTTAGTATCACTTTATGCTTTGATCAATGATGTTTTGTCGCTCTGCATGATTATGGCCATTATTGCTCTCTTAGTTTGTTGCTCCCAGTCTTTTGCTAGCCTCCACAACCAAGTATGAATTCCACTCATGCATCCAACTTCCTAAACCAAGTTATCCAAAAGAGTCCACCATACCTACCTACTAGCTTATGTTATTCCAAGTATATTCATGCTTTTGTTTACCTTCCAAATTAAACTTGTTATGAGAAAACTAGTGATTAAAGCTCTCACGAACTTGATGGCACACTTTAATTTTCTTGCCCTTAATAAACTTGAACCATTGTGTCGTCTATGTTGTATATGCTTGCACTTATTTGTTGGGGATTAGCAAAACCATGCTGTCATGGGGAACGCTTTCAACATTGCACTTGGTACTTGTACCTAGTTGATATCATGCTCTTTTGTATATGGATGTCGTCAATGTGAAATGAAAGGGGAGCTTGTAAGTCCATGGAGTTATGTATATGTGTTAGAGAAATGCCTGGGCCGCTGCTCTAATCCATGCTGACATGGTGGAAACCTGCAGCTTAACCATAATGAGCTTTCTATGAAGCATTCTTCTTATAAAAAAGAGTCCTATATTGAGAAAAAAAAAGAGAAAAAGAACAAAAAAGATTATGAAAAGAGGAAAGAGAGAAAAAAGAACCATATTCCCATGGTAAATAAGAAGATTGTTGAGATGCTCGTTGTCTGCTTGCCTTGTCATTTTGATATGGGGATTCTTCCGTATCATCGGGCAATGGGTACCCGTGCATGGGTTCTCTATGATACACATGTACTTACGATGACAAGAACTTACCGGTGACTAAACTTGAGTAGCATGAGGAGCGGCCCTCGTATACAAGGGACATGAGATTCCTAACGTATACTTCGTCAAGCATGTACACCATAGTTTGTTCACTTTAACCTTAATCACTTCAAGATGCTTATGATAGGGGCAATGAGAGCTGAAAGCTATAAGTACCATAATTTTTGGAAGCTCTTTATGAGACTTGAATCCCTACTTCCTTTTATGAAGGCCTTTCTTCCACCATTATATATTGAGTCTTCACCTTCTATCTTTATGCACCTACTTTGAGAGCATAGTGGTCATTCTTAGTTCTATGTGCATTGTCCCAAGACTAGTTGATTGATGCATAACTTGATATTGCTTGTTTTAAACTATTTGTATCTAGTCACTCTTATGAACTTTGAAGGTGTCCTATGCATTTATATTTTCTACTCTATGCGGGACAAGATGAATGCTATTATGCTATGTTTTCTTTATGTGAAACAAACAAACGTCTTGCAAAGCATTGTTATTCATGAATCTTTTGTTTATGCCTTTTCATGTTGCATCATAGTTTCTTTGTCTTATTGCTAGAACTTTGTCTTTCATGTTATGATTGAAGTACTATGATCCCAGCTTTGAATGTTTTACAAATACTTTGATCAAGTCTTTGATGGTGCATGTCACCTCAAAAATTATTCTTTCTTTTTATCACTTACCTACTCGAGGACGAGCAGGAGTTAAGCTTGGGGATGTTGATACATTGCAAATGTATCTATAATTTTTGATGTTCCATGCTTGGTTTTATCCACTTTCTTGTGTTTTGTCCACACTTTGGAGTACTTTTCATATGATTTCTTGGACTAACCTATTAACAAGAGCCACAGTGCTAGATGCCTGTTTTCTGCTGTTTTTGGTTCTAGGAAAGTCAGAAAATGAATATTCTCGGAATTGGACGGGACAGAAGCCAAAGTGCCTATTTTTTCGGAAGTCATCAGATGCCAGAATACGAGACAGAGAAGGGCTGGGGGCCGGCCACACCACCTGGCCATGCGGCCAGGCCTAGCCCGAGCCAGGGGGTGGTCTGGCCGACCCCAGCACCCCCTCGGCCTCTCCTTCCGCCTATAAGATTCCCTCGGGACGAAAACCCTAAGTACCTGATCAAAAAATTCACGAAAGAGTCTGTAGCTGCCGTCATCTCCATCCCTAGATCGGGAGGGATCTGAAGCTCTTCCCGGCACCCTGCCGGAGAGGGGAATTCACCCTGGAGGCCTTCTTCATCACCATGCAAGCCTCTGGTGTGATGCGTGAGTAGTTCATCTTTGGACTATGGATCCATGTAGTAGCTAGATGGCTGGTTCTCCTCCTTTGTGCTTTCATGTTTAGATCTTGTGAGCTCCGTTCATGATCAAGATCATCTATTTGTTGTGTTTGTGGGGATCCGATGGATATTGAGATGCTATTTCAGATTGATTATTGATTCTATCATGTCTTTGTTATTTGTGATCTTGCATGCTTTCCGTTGTTAGTAGCTATCTTGGCCAAGTAGATGCTAGCAACTCCAAGAGTTAGTATTTATGCTCGATAGTGGGTTCATGCCTCTGGTAATCTGAGGAAGTGACAGAAATCTCTAAGGTACTAGATGTGATGTTGCTACTAGGGAGAAAACAACAATCCTTTGTTCATAGAACAATCATATTGTTTACTTTACACGCAGTTCATAAAGCAATAATCTGTTGCTTGCAACTTAATACTAGAGGGGATTCGGATGATAACCTGAAGGTGGATTATTAGTCATAGATGCAGTTGGATGGCGGTCTATGTATAATGTTGTAATGCCTAATCAAGTTCCAAAGGAGTCAAGATGATTAGCATATGCATGTATTGCTTTCTTGATGTTTGTCAATTGCCACGCTGTAATTTGTTCACCCAGCATGTTATCTATCTGAAGGAGAGCCACCTCTAGTGAACTATGGATCCCGGTCCTTTTCTTTTACATACAATCTACAAACTGTTACTACTTTATGTTTACTTTCTGCAAACCTTTACTTATTTCCATTTGATACGTTTAATCCTTTGTTTTTAGCAAAACACGGTGAGATTGACAACCTCATCGCAAGTTGGGGACAAAGTTCTGTGGTTGTGTTGTGCAGGTCTCCATGTTGCTACTAGCACCGGTAGTGCGCCCTGCCAAAGCTCAGCTAGTAACACCTTTGGGGTGTTTCCTTGCTCCTACTGGTTCGATTAAACCTTGGTTTCATAACTAAGGGAAACTTGCTGCTGTGCTCATCATACCTTCCTATTGGGGTTCCCAACGAGCTCTACATCAACACCGAGCCATCAAGCACTCGCCAGCAAGCTGCTTCTCAGTTTTGTCCTTCTCGCGAGAGGAGGAAGAAAAGAAAAGAACGTCGAAGAGGTATTTGGACCGGGCCAGTATTGGGCTTTGGCTGTTGGGCCGGTGGGGTGGTAGATAGGCAGATAGGAACTCTGGGCCGGCCTGCTGCTCGGCTAGATCTTTTTTATTTCTCTTTTCTTTCTCTATTTTCTCTTTTGTTTTTATAAAACCTTTCCAAAATGATTGTCTCAAGGTTTGAAATACCTTGAATATTTGTAAGTCCTCAAGAATATTATAAGGATCAATTATAATCAATTTCTTCTACAATTCTAATTGTGTTCACAAAATGTATTATTATATGAAGGGTTCTTTTATTTAGTGAAGTAAGTATAATTTAGGGTTTTTGGGTTTACTTCCTATAAGAAAATCTTATAGAAATGATTTGTTTTACCACTAAAAGAATGTATTAGTAGTGGTTTAAGAGGCTAATGATTTATGATAGTGAGTGATAGGCATGGAATATATGTATATTTAACCTTTTTTTAATAACCATATTAGATGTTGGTTTAAATCCTGGGTTTATAATATGGTGATTTGAATCCCATGGTTCTCCCTATTTGGTGATTTCACCAAATCCAATTCTACTTGGTTTGTAGAGTTTAGAAGTACTACAGAACACTTTTGGTTAGGTGATGATGAATCAATAATAATCATTGGTGGAGAAATGCCAAGGTTTATTCAAATATAAGTATATGGTTCTTGAGAGGATTTAATAACTCATATTCAATTAGAGATATGGATGATTATTAAGGATAATATATATTACTATCATGTTTTGTGATCCTGAATAACCTCTCCACTTAAAGTGAGTTATTGGGATTGCTTTACTAAAGTGATCTTGGTTAAGGCTTCTAAATAATCCTTACCTTAATACCTCACTAAGGTTAACTTTAGATAAGGAATTCCTTTCCTAAATATACTATATAAACCTCTCTTATCTTATTCACAAAGATCACATCTTCCTAAACAAGACAATCATCTGACTCCACCATATTCATCACCATATGATGACATGGTCATGCCACTTCAACATTACTCCTGGTATATAACTCCTCTGAATTAACTACCATTGATGCACCTATCAATGTAGCTACTGCTAACTCCATCCATTTACTCCTTTTATACCCACCTTGCATTTACTTCCAAGGCTTACAAGATTGTAGTTCTCTCTATACATCACAAGTGATAATAATCCTCTAGAATAGGTATGGTACTACTCTCCATAATACAATTTGTTCTTGTACTAGCTTGGCTAAAGCACTATGCCTCCAACTACTCCTACAACTTATGTTATACACTTTATTATACTCTAGCCTGACTTCTCATGATCAAGCTATATGATTAATCTTACTAGGGCTTTACCTAATTTGGTGTACTCACAACTCTTCTTTATCAATTAGTCATCTATTCTCAAGTGACTTGGGAATAATGACCACCATCATTTGATCAAACAAAGCTTAGGCTTCTAATTGTCTGATCAAGATCTATAATCAACTAAGTAGTAGACTTGTACTAGTCTCTCTATAACGCTGATCTTGTTAGAGAAGCTTACTTCTAAGTTTATACCCACTTGACTTAACAAGATTATTATCTCATGTACTAATACTACTAGCCTTCTCATAGCTTCTCAATTACTAGCTTAACTCTTGGGTTTAGGTACTGCTTCTAGTTAACTCATGAGTGAGTTAACTCTAACATCGAATGGTTTGATCTCCACTAAGGATCTCATTCCATTGATGATGGCACACTCTACCATAACTAGTTCCTCCTTCAGATTAATTTACTTAAGGTATTTGGAAGGTTTATATAATAGGTCAAAGCTAAAGGTTAACAAGTGCTAGGTCAAGAATTAGTCACTCAATAGTGATGATCCATTGACACTAGGACTTGGTTAAATAGGAATGTCACCTCTTAATATCATATTAAGGGTATGTGTTGAATGGTCTTGACTTGACTTCCTTTATTACTCTATTTGTAATAAAAGTTGATGTTTAAGAGCTACCATGATACCCATGGTAGGTATCACTATGGCCAGCAAGTCTATCAAGGTTTAGTTATAGAGTTTCTTTACTTAAGTTACATGCTTAACTTGGTATTCAGGGTTTGTGGTAGGTAATATGTTGATATCATCTTTAGAATATTAAGTATTCATCCTTGAGTTGTGGTATGGAATACCATGTAATGATCTCTAGAAGATCAAGTACTCCTTATTAAGTAGTGTGTTGTGACTTAGTTTTATTACATTTGATCTACCCTTAGATCAAATTATATTACCCAAAGATAAGGTTTTAGCAAAGGTCACATTGAAACTTATCGCAGTCAACTTGATGATCTACTTCAGTTCCACCAAGTTAAAAGAAGCTTCAATCACTTTGACAAGTTTTATTTAAAAGCGTGAAAATTATTCGCATTTTCTACGCATGAATGCAATGCACACACCTGTGTTCAGCTTATTTCTAAGCTCTAATGCTGGGATGTTACACACTTTGTCTTCTTCCTCACCATCCTCGTGTTCTTGCATCCCACCATTGTTCCTCTTTGTTCTGCGCTAGAAGTGTTGTGTTTTTTTTTGAGTGCATTCATCCACGCCTCCTAGAAGAGAATAAGTGCTGCCATTCGGGATGAGAAAAGGCAACACCACTAGGGGTGCCAGTTCCAGCACCGTTGCTGCCTCGAACAAGAAGGGTGCTGGTAGCTCTAGGGTTACCGATGGCAGTTGGCAGCGGTCGATGGTGAAGAAGTCAGAGCTGCACAATCTTCTCATTTTTTGCCTGATCCTGGCAGCTGAGGCGGACTGCGTCATCCCCAGACCAAAGGTAATCCCAAATCCTCCAAGTGGGTTCCGGGTCATGTGTTAGGCCTTTGTTCTTTTTGGGATATCTCTTCCAACCCACAATTTTCTGCGCGACCTACTTTTCTTCTATGGAATTCAACGACATTAGTTGTCGCCGAACTCTATTCTGCATATAGCCTGCTTCATCACCCTCTGTGAGTGCTAGCTCGGCATTGTGCCATACTTTGGGTTATTCAAGAAGTTGTATAACTTGAAGAGGTAGTCAGGCTCTAGTAGTCACGTGTATGAAGTTGGCGGTTGCGGCATCTCCATTTACCCCGACCAACAGTATTTCTCCTTCAAGATAGTCGACTCCACTCAGGGATGGAGAGCCAAGTGGTTCTATATCCGTGATCGGAAGGTTGGCGGTCGGAAGTACGGGTTGGCTCTCTTTGACGTGAGTGCCAAGGTTAAGAGGATTCACTCATGGAGGAACGAAGTGCTCCTGGGGGAAGATGCTAAAGTACTATGTATGATCGGGTGAAGCAGTTGTAGATTGTCCCTGGTCAAGAGGTTGATGGTGTGGATATCATCTGAACCTTCCTTCGGTGTTGGGTCCAACCTCTTCAAGCTAGGGCACATCCAATATGGAAGTATATTGGTGTAGCACCCCAATTGTCTACAATTGTAATGCTACTTAGTTATTATATATATTGCTACTTCCTACATCTCATCCTTGCATTGCATAATATAATGCTCATGTCACCATGCCACATTGCATTTGAGCATCCTATAAAACCCCTTTTCATTTGGTTCTTCCCTCATATGCATTTGTCTTATTAATTGTATTTGCTTCTTGATAAATTGTAGTTGGTTCTTCATATATTGCTTGATGCCCAAGTTGGTTTGGAGGCGTATCTTTTATTCCTCCACCACCTTTCTTTTGGTTCCATCTAAATTACACCATCCCAAATATCATGAGCAATTGCATGTTTCTTTGATATTTAAATCTAGCTCATATGTGTTGGGATGGATCCAATTCTATTCCACCTACTTCTATACATGGACTCATATTGTTTTCACAATATGGGCTATGGAAATTCTACATGGTCATTTTGCATGCTATGTAGAAGTATAAGAAACTCCAATTCAAACCCATGGTTTTTATTCAATTTTGAGTCTAGTTCAATTCATATGGTCCCATTAAACCGTAGCGTGTCTCTATAGAACTGTTTAGGTATTATTTTTCGCTGCAATTGCGTCACCCCTAGGTTGTTCCCTTTAGATGCATAAAGACTTGTTGAGTGCCCTAGGATCTCACACCATAAATATTGATCAGATTGTTAGGTATACCCCTGATACGTCCATTTTGCATCACTATTCTATATCATAATTTACTGTTATTCATTGATATATTTCATATTAAGAGATGATACTTATGTTATTTCATCTGTTTTAGCATGGTTGATGACTTTTGGAGCATGGACCGCTGCAGTCAGGATTTTGATGGAAAAGGTGCTGTTTGGAGGCAAAAATTGCGAAGATCAGAAAATCCGGGAAAATACATGGAAAATCCTATTTTTCCAGAAGGGGAAGTGGAGATGGGCCACATGGGGCCCACACCACCCCTGGCGCGGGCCACCCCAGGTCGCGCCACCAGGTGGTGTGGCCGCCCTGGTCCACCCTAGCCTCTCCCCTCTGGCGTATATTATCCTCTGGAAACCCTAAGACTCGAGGAGCAATCACAAAAAGATTCCGCCGCCTCTGCGGGGCGAAAAACACCGAGAGAGAAAGATCTCTCTGGCAAACAGAATTCTGCCGGTGGAATTCCTTCCCGGAGAGGGTAGATCATCGCCATCAACACCACCATCAAGCTGGACTTCATCGGGATCATCAACACCATCATCTCCACCAGCACCATCATCACCACCTCATACCATTGTAACAATTGGGTTGAATCTTGCATAGTTCTTAGGGGAAACTTTCCCGGTGTTGATTACTCCTTGTAGTTGATGCTATTGAGCGAACCATTGAATTATCGTTTATGTTCAGATTGTTACTTATCATTATTTCATCTCTGATCTTTATCCATATGATGTCTTGTGAGTAGTTCGTTTAGTTCTTGAGGACATGGGAGAAGTCATGTTGTTAGTAGTGGAATTGTGTTGAGAAAGATTCAATGGTTTGATATTTAAGTTGTGGTGTATTTCTTCTAGTGGTGCCATGTGAACGTCGACTACATGACACTTCACCTATATGGGCCTAGGGGAATGCATTATGTAATTGGCTACTAATCATAGGGGTTGCTGGAGTGACAGAAACCTGAACCCCCGTTAGGAAACCTTTGCACAAGGGACGTCAGGGTCTTAGAGTTTAAAGCTGTGGTTAGGTTTCTACCTTAATTACTTTCTTGTACTTGCGGATGCTTGCAAGGGGTATAATCACAAGTATGTATTAGTCCTAGGAAGGTCGGTACATTAGCACAGGTTCACCCACACAACACTTAGCAAACTAAAGAAGATTAATCAACTATATGAAGCGAAAGCTGTTGGCGGTATTCCCATGTGTCCTAGAGAACGTTTGGTCATCTTAAGTAATACAACTGGCTTGTCCTTTGCTAAAGAAAGGATTGGGCCACTTGCTGCATTTATTCTTATTGTCTTTTATTTACTCGTACTTTATTTACCTACATTATCAAAAAACCCTAAAAATCCGTTTGCTAAGTATTTACAGAGAATTCCTGCTCCAAGCCATTCGCCAACACCCTCTTCTCCTCGTTGGGTTTGACACTCTTACTTATCGAAAATACTGCGATACACCCCGTATACTTGTGGGTCATCAAGACTATTTTCTGGCGCCGTTGCCGGGGAGTGAAGCACTATTGGAGAGTGGAACTGGTAAAGGAAACTTCTACTGTGAGTATTGTTTATACATTAGTTGCTTTATTTTCAATATGGATAATTCGCTGAGTTTCTTATTTCGTAATGCTACTACCACTGCTAAGGTAGTAGAAGAACCACCACCTGCTGAGAATGATACTTTTAAAATACCTACAAGAATTATTGATCGTGTTATTGATGACCCACAAGTATAGGGGGTGTATCGCAGTATTTTCGATAAGTAAGAGTGTCGAACCTAACGAGGAGCAGAAGGTGCTGGCTAGTGGTATGGATCAGGAATTCTCTGCAAATACTTAGCAAACGGATTTTTAAGGTTTTTTGATATAGCAAGTAAACAAAGTACGAGTAAATAAAAGACAGTAGGAATAAATGCAGCAAGTGGCCCAATCCTTTATGCAGCAAAGGACAAGCCGGTTGTATTACTTAAGATGACCAAACGTTCTCGAGGACACATGGGAAGACTGTCAAGTGCTTTCGCTTCATATAGTTGATTAATCTTCTTTAGCTTGCTAAGTGTTGTGTGGGTGAACCTGTGCTAATGTACTGCCCCATCCAAGACTAATACATACTTGTGTTTATACCCCTTGCAAACATCCGTAAGTACAAGAAAGTAATTAAGGTAGAAACCTAACCATAGCTTTAAACTCTAAGACCCTTACGTCCCTTGTGCAATGGTTTCCTAACGGGGGTTCAGTTCACACCCGCAACCCCTACGATTAGTAGCCAAATACACAATGCATTCCCCTAGGCCCATATAGGTGAAGTGTCATGTAGTCGATGTTCACATGACACCACTAGAAGAAGTACACCACAACTTAAATAACAATCTATTGAATCTTTCTCAACACAACTCCACTACTAACAACAAGACTTCTCCCATGTCCTCAAGAACAAAACGAACTACTCACAAGACATCATATGGATCATGATCAGATATGGAATAATGATGTATAACCATCTGAACATAAACAATAATTCAATGGTTCACTCAATAGCATCAACTACAAAGAGTAATCAACACCGGGAAAGTTTCCCCTATGAACTATGCAAGATTCAACGGAATTGTTACAGCAATATGGAGATGGTGATGATGGTGGTGATGATGATGATCCAGATGAAGTCCAGCTTGATGGTGGTGTTGATGGCGACGATCTCCCCTCTCCAGGAAGGAATTCCCCTGGCAGAAATCTGTCTGCCGGAGAGATCTTTCTCTCTCGGTGTTTTCCGCCCCGCAGAGGCGGCGGAATCTTCGTGGTCGCCTCGAGTCTTAGGGTTTCGGGAGGTTGATATACGCTAGGAGAGGTGGGCCAGGGTGGCCACACCACCTCCTGGCGCGGCCTAGGCCTGCCCGCGCCATGGGGTGGTGTGGGCCCCCTGTGGCCCATCTCCACTCCATCTTCTGGAAAAATAGGATTTCCCGTATATTTTCCTGGATTTTCTGATCTTTGCGAATTTTGCCTCTAAACAACACCTTTTCCATCAGAATCCTGACTGCAGCGGTCCATGCTCCAAAATTTGATTGATGAGCTTGTTGGGGAACCCCAAGAGGAAGGTATGATGAGCACAGAAGTAAGTTTCCCTCAGTTATGAAACCAAGGTTATCGAACTAGTAGGAGCAAGGAAACACCCCAAAGGTTTTACTAGCTAAGCCTTGGCAGGGCGCACTACTGGTGCTAGTAGCAACGTGGAGACCTGCACAACACAACCACAGAACTTTGTCCCCAACTTGCTATGAGGTTGTCAATCTCACCGGTTTTGCTGAAAACAAAGGATTAAACATATCGAATGGAAGGAAGTAACAGTTTGCAGAAAGTAAACACAAAGCAGTAAACAGTTTGTAGATTGTATGTAAAAGAAAGGACCCGGGTCCATAATTCACTAGAGGTGGCTCTCCTTAAGATAGATAACATGATGGGTGAACAAATTACAGCGGGGCAATTGACAAACATCGAGAAAGCATACAAGCATATACTAATCATCTTGACTCCTTTGAGACTTGATTGGGCATTACAACATTATACATAGACCGCCATCCAACTGCATCTATGACTAATAATCCACCTTCAGGTTATCATCCGAACCCCTCCAAAGATTAAGTTGCAAGCAACAGATTATTGCTTTACGAATTGCGTGTAAAGTAAACAATACGATTATTCTATGAACAAAGAATTGTTGTTTTCTCCCTAGTAGCAACAACACATCTAGTACCTTAGAGAAGTCTGTCACTTCCCCAGATTACCAAAGGCATGAACCCACTATCGAGCATAAATACTAACTCTTGGAGTTGCTAGCATCTACTTGGCCAAGATAGCTACTAACAACGGAAAGCATGCAAGATCACAAATAACAAAGACATGATAGAATCAATAATCAATCTGAAATAGCATCTCAATATCCATCGGATCCCCACAAACACAACAAATAGATGATCTTGATCATGAACGGAGCTCACAAGATCTAGACATGAAAGGACAAAGGAGGAGAACCAGCCATCTAGCTACTACATGGACCCGTAGTCCAGAGATGAACTACTCACGCATCACACCAGAGGCTTGCATGATGATGAAGAAGGCCTCGTGGTGAATTCCCTCTCGACTGTGGTGCCAGGAAGAGCTTTAGATCCCTCCCGATCTAGGGATGGAGATGACAGCGGCTACAGACTCTTTCGTGGATTTTTGATCGGGTACTTAGGGTTTTGGTCCCGAGGGCAATATATAGGCCGAAGGAGAGGCCGAGGGGGTGCCTGGGCTAGCCACACCACCCGCTGGCGCGGCTAGGCTTTGCTCGCGCGGCTAGGTGGTGTGGTGGCCCCCTGGCTCCTCTCTGTCTCGTATTCTGGCTCCAGATGCCTTCCGGTAAAATAGCGACTTTGGCTTTTGTCCCGTCCAATTCAGAGAATATTCATTTTCTGACTTTCCTGGAACCAAAAACAGTATAAAACAAGCAGCTGGCACTGTGGCTCTTTGTTAATAGGTTAGTCCAAGAAATCATATGAAAAGTACTCCAAAGTATGGACAAAACACAAGAAAGTAGATAAAACCAAGCATGGAACATCAAAAATTATAGATACATTTGCAATGTATCAACATCCCCAAGCTTAACTCCTGCTCGTCCTCGAGTAGGTAAGTGATAAAAGGAAAGAATAATTTTTGAGGTGACATGCACCATCATAAACTTGATCAAAGTACTTGTAAAACATTCAAAGCTGGGATCATAGTACTTCAATCATAACATGAAAGACAAAGTTCTAGCAATAAGACAAAGAAATCTACATGAAAAGGCACAAACAAAAGACTCATGAATAACAATGCTTTGCAAGACGTTTGTTTGTTTCACATAAAGAAAACATAGTATAATAGTATTCAGCTTGTCCCTCATAGAGTAGCAAATATAAATGCATAGGACACCTTCAAAGATCATAAGAGTGACTAGATACAAATAGTTTAAAACAAGCAATATCAAGTTATGCATCAGTCAACTAGTCTTGGGGCAATGCACATAGAACTAAGAATGGCCACTATGCTCTCAAAGTAGGTCCATAAAGATAGAAGGTGGAGACTCAATATAATGGTGGAAGAAAGGCCTTCATAGAAGGAAGCAGAGATTCAAGTCTCATAAAGAGCTTCCAAAAATTATGGTACTTATAGCTTTCATCTCTCATTGCCCCTATCATAAGCATCTTCAAGTGATTAAGGTTAAAGTGAACAAACTATGGTGTACATGCTTGACGAAGTATAAGTTAGAAATCTCATGTCCCTTGAATACGAGGGCCGCTCCTCATGCTACTCAAGTTTAGTCACTGGTAAGTTCTTGTCATCGTAAGTACATGTGTATCATAGAGAACCGCCAACGGGGTACCCCTTGCCCGATGATACGGAAGAATCCCCATATCAAAATGGCAAGGCAAGCAGACAACGAGCATCTCAGCATTCTTCTTATTTACCATGGGAATATGGTGCTTTTTTCTCTCTTTCCTCTTTTCATAGTATCTCTTTTTTTCTTTTCTCTTTTTTCTCAATATAGGACTCTTTTTTTATAAGAAGAATGCTTCATAGACAGCTCATTATGGTTACGCTGCAGGTTTCCACCATGTCAGCATGGATTAGACCAGTGGCCCAGGCGTTTCTCTACCACATATACATAACTCCATGGACTTACAATCTCCCCTTTCATTTCACACCGACGACATCCATAGACAAAAGAGCATGATATCAA
Source organism: Avena insularis (assembly GCA_023614405.1). NCBI lineage: Eukaryota > Viridiplantae > Streptophyta > Magnoliopsida > Poales > Poaceae > Avena > Avena insularis. The sequence continues at coordinate 79,628,350 of CM042692.1, read as the reverse complement.
CTAGGTACAAAGTACCCGTGCAATGTTGAAAGCATTCCCCATGACAACATGGTTCTACTAATCCCCAACAAATAAGTGCAAGCATATACAACATAGACGACACAATGGTTCAAGTTTATTAAGGGCAAGAAAAGTAAAGTGTGCCATCAAGTTCGTGAGAGATTTAATCACTAGTTTTCTCATAACAAGTTTAATTTGGAAGGTAAACAAAAACATGAATATACTTGGAATATCATAAGCTAGTAGGTAGGTATGGTGGACTCTTTGGAATAACTTAGTTTAAGGAGTTGGATGCATGAGTGGAACTCATACTTGGTTGCGGAGGCTAGCAAAAGACTGGGAGCGACAAACTAAGAGAGCAATAATGGCCATAATCATGCAGAGCGACAAAATATCATTGATCAAAGCATAAACTGATACTACAAGTTGAAAACTAAAGGATCATAAAGTCTATGGTGACTTTGAGATAGTCATAACATGGTGTGAGCATGCGCCAAGTCAACCCAAATAAAGCATCAAAAGAGAATACCACAATACTATGCTTTAATATGCTAAAACAACGCATGATTCATCCAAGGCACATTAAGCAATCTCAATTGTTTATAACAAGTCATGCTACAGCAAAGAATACTAAGCATAAAGCCAAAACAATATCAAGCATGGTATGACAAAGAATAGGCCACAGTCAAAGACAAGCTCTCTTTACCACTTAAGCATGAACTTTCCTACTCTTTTCCAAACCAAACCAAACTATTTGAAAACCAATGTATGAAAGAGGGGGTCCAACTAATTTATTCAGAAAACTAAGAAAACCAAGCAAAACGAAAAACCAAAACGAAAACGAAAAAGAAGACGCTCCAAGAACAACACAACTGTGCATGAAACAATAAAAATGAAGCGTTTGGAAGAAACCTGGGATTTTTATTGATGAAAAGGGGGATGCCTTGGGCATCCCCAAGCTTTGACGCTTGTACTTCTTGGATATTTCTTGGGGTAACACGCGTGGCATCCCCAAGCTTGAGCTTTAGTCCATCCTTCATCTCACTACTCATTCCTTCCATACACCTGAAATCTTTCCTTCATACAAAACTTCACACAATCTTTATTAGCAACATTAGTGCACTCAAGATAATAAGTCTTTAAGTTCAGTTCTAACACCAATAAACTTCCATTAAAACAATAGCTACTGTAGCATTTCCCTCAAAAATCTCAATTCCCCAAAAGAACTCAAAAAGGAACCAACAAGAAGCAAATGCAGAAAATGGCAGAAATCTATCAAAACAGACCAGCAAGTAAAGACGAATTTTTTCAAAGCCTTCTGCTGCTCAAATCAAAAAGTGTTGAACTAACGAACGTTAGATAACAACCTGGGGCAGAAGCACAAAAATCACGCCTCAAAAAGACATTCAGAGATTTTACACGATTTTTTACGATGAAGCACAGAAATCTGTTTCGGGACAGCCACTTTCCCAATCATTACTTCTCTCTCATTAGAGGTTACTCTTGGCACAAAAAGCAAATAAAAAGGATAAAGAGCGGTTATTACTAAATTAATAACTTCCAAGACTCATCTAAAACTGTTGGGTTATCTCCCAATAAGTACTTTTCTTTAATGCCTTTAAGTTAGGCATAAGAAGCAAAAAGAATCAAGTGTTCTCAAATGAAAAAGCATTAAGAAGCAAAAAGAAACTAAGATGCAACGTGAAAAGGCACAAACAAAAGAATCATGAATAACATGCTTTGCAAGACGTTTGTTTGTTTCACATAAAGAAAACATAGCATACTGGTATTCAGCTTGTCCCTCAATAGAGTAGCAAATATAAATGCATAGGACACCTTCAAAGTTCATAAGAGTGACTAGATACAATAGTTTCAAACAAGCAATAACAAGTTATGCATCAATCAACTAGTCTTGGGACAATGCACATAGAACTAAGAATGGCCACTATGCTCTCAAAGTAGGTGCATAAAGATAGAAGATGGAGACTCAATATAATGGTGGAAGAAAGGCCTTTTGTAAAAAGGAAGTAGGGATTCAAGTCTCATAAAGAGCTTCCAAAAATTATAGTACTTATAGCTTTCAACTCTCATTGCCCCTATCATAAGCATCTTGAAGTGATTAAGGTTAAAGTGAACAAACTATGGTGTACATGCTTGACGAAGTATAAGTCAAAAATCTCATGTCCCTTGTATACGAGGGCCGCTCCTCATGCTACTCAAGTTTAGTCACCGGTAAGTTCTTGTCATCGTAAGTACATGTGTACTTATTTACCAAAACAAAAACGAAAACGAAAAATAAGACGCTCCAAGAAAAACACAACTGTGTACGAAACAATAAAAATGAAGCGTTTGGAAGAAACCTGGGATTTTTATTGATGAAGAAGGGGATGCCTTGGGCATCCCCAAGCTTTGACGCTTGTACTTCTTGGATATTTCTTGGGGTGACACGCGTGGCATCCCCAAGCTTGAGCTTTAGTCCGTCCTTCATCTCATTACTCATTCCTTCCATACACTTGAAATTTTTCTTTCATACAAAACTTCACACAATCTCATTAGCAACATTAGTGAACTTAAGATAAATAAGTCTCAAGGTTCAGTTCTAACACCAAATAAAATTCCATTAGAACACTAGCCACTGTAGCACTTCCCTCAAAAAGCTCAATTCCCCAAAGGAACCCAAGAAGGAACTAACAAGAAGCAAATGCAGAAAATGGCAGAAATCTGTCAAAACAGACCAGCAGATAAAGACGGATTTTTTCGAAGACCTTCTATTGCTCAAATCAAAAAGTGTTGAACTAAATAAAGTTATATAACAACCTGGGGCAGAAGCACAAAACATTACAGCTCAATTCGACGTACAGAGCTCTCTCTGGAATTTTTACGGTGAAGCACAGAAATCTGTTTCGGGACAGCAACTTTCCCAATCATTACTTCACTCTCATTAGAGGTTACTCTTGGCACAAAAAGAAAATAAAAAGGATAAGGAGAGATTATTACAGAAGTAATAACTTCCAAGACTCAACTAAAACTCTTGGTTTATCTCCCAACAAGTACTTTTCTTTAACGCCTTTAAGTTAGGCATAAGAAGCAAAGAAAGAATCAAGTGTTCTCAAATAAGGAAACATTAAGATCAATACCAGCAATATTTTCAACAAGGCATGGTATATCATCCAAATAAGTTCTAGAGGATACTCTCTCAATGCTCTTGGGTTCACTATTCTCATCAAAAGGGTTTGCAGGAACAATCCAATCAAGATTCTTTTCTATGGCATCATGTATTGCTACTAGTTTAAAGGGTATTCGTATCTTAGGTTCCTCCCCATTAGGTTCGGTTTTGTTCATCTTTTCTTGCGTACCAACAACATGTACACATGAGCCTAGCATATTGAAACGTTCAAAGACTTTCCTAGCTTCCTTGGCAACATCATAGAACTCCTTAAACAAAGTTTCTAGAATAAAATCCCTCTTTTTAGGATCCTCAATTTCTTTAAGCTTAAGAAACATTACTTGCATTAAGGGGTTGAGGTTAACAAACCTAGCTTCTAACATGTGAATTAAAGAAGCTACATCAATCTCATAATTTGGAGCAAGTTCTACAAGGGATCTATCCTCAGTATCTTCATGTTTGCTAACATGATTAAAGAATTCCTCAATATTGTCTTTCCCAATTATAGAACCACTACCAACTGGAAGGTCTTTCAGGGTGAATGTAGGGATCAACATGGTGAGCTAAGGAAGAGGTGACAACTAAGGGAGACTTAATTTTTTTGTGTTTTCAAATAAGAAAGCAAACAAGTAAAACTAATTTTTTTGGATTTTTGAAGAACAAAACAAGCAAACAAAGCAAAAAGAAAACTAAGCAAAACAAAAACAACAAAGTAAAGAGATTGGTTATGAGGGACTCCCCTTGTGAAGATGTCCTTGACTCCCCGGCAACGGCGCCAGAAAATCGCTTGATGGCTCAATACACGGCACCCAGAAAAGTGCTTGGTGCGTGGTGTTGATGTAGAGCTCGTTGGGAACCCCAAGAGGAAGGTATGATGAGCACAGCAGCAAGTTTCCCTCAGTTATGAAACCAAGGTTTAATCGAACCAGTAGGAGCAAGGAAACACCTCAAAGGTGTTACTAGCTGAGCTTTGGCAGGGCGCACTACCGGTGCTAGTAGCAACGTGGAGACCTGCACAACACAACCACAGAACTTTGTCCCCAACTTGCGATGAGGTTGTCAATCTCACCGTGTTTTGCGGAAAACAAAGGATTAAACGTATCGAATGGAAAGAAGTAAAAGTTTGTAGAAAGTAAACACAAAGAAGTAAAATATTGTAGATTGTATGTAAAGTAAAGGACCGGGATCCATAGTTCACTAGAGGTGGCTCTCCTTAAGATAGATAACATGCTGGGTGAACAAATTACAGCGGGGCAATTGACAAACACCGAGAAAGCAATACATGCATATACTAATCATCTTGACTCCTTTGAGACTTGATTGGGCATTACAACATAATACATAGACCGCTATCCAACTGCATCTATGACTAATAATCCACCTTCAGGTTATCGTCTAAACCCCCTCCAGAATTAAGTTGCAAGCAACAGATTATTGCTTTACGAACTGCGTGTAAAGTAAACAATACAATTGTTCTATGAACAAAAGATCGTTGTTTTCTCCCTAGTAGCAACAACACATCTAGTACCTTAGAGATTTCTGTCACTTCCCCAGATTACCAGAGGCATGAACCCACTATCGAGCATAAATACTAACTCTTGGAGTTGCTAGCATCTACTTGGCCAAGATAGCTACTAACAACGGAAAGCATGCAAGATCTCAAATAACAAAGACATGATAGAATCAATAATCAATCTGAAATAGCATCTCAATATCCATCGGATCCCCGCAAACACAACATGTATGAATTACAAATAGATGATCTTGATCATGAACGGAGCTCACAAGATCTAAACATGAAAGCACAAAGGAGGAGAAACCAGCCATCTAGCTACTACATGGATCCGTAGTCCAAGGATGAACTACTCACGCATCACACCGGAGGCTTGCATGGTGATGAAGAAGGCCTGTGGTGAATTCCCTCTCCGGTGGTGCCGGGAAGAGCTTCAGATCCCCCTGATCTAGGGATGGAGATGACGGCGGCTACAGACTCTTTCGTGGATTTTTGATCGGGTACCTAGGGTTTTCGTCCCGAGGGCAACTTATAGGCGGAAGGAGAGGCCGAGGGGGTGCTGGGGTCGGCCAGACCACCTTCGGCGCAGCCAGGGGCTGTTGACGGTGGTGTGGCCGCCCCCCAACCCTTCTCCGTCTCGTATTCTGGCACTTGATCCCTTCCCGAAAAATAGGCACTTTGGCTTTTGTCCCGTCTAATTCCGAGAATATTCATTTTCTGACTTTCCTGGAACCAAAAACAGCAGAAAACAGGCAGCTGGCACTGTGGCTCTTGTTAATAGGTTAGTCCAAGAAATCATAATAAAAGTACTCCAAAGTTGGAACAAAACACAAGAAAGTGGATAAAACCAAGCATGGAGCATCAAAAATTATAGATACATTTGCAATGTATTAGGTGGCCCCCTGAAATATTTTATGAATCCTGTGATTGCTTTGTCGTGAAAGCCTCGTTGGGATTTGATTTTTTTTTTCCGAGGTCGATCGTGTGTGTGTTGCTATTTGTGCACCCCTGCGGGTTAAATCTTTCTGAAAGCCGTGTCCGCGGTTATGGACGACTTGGAGCACAGTTTCTCGATCATAGACAAGTATAACTAAAGTACTGTCTTTAATTTGACTAAATATCTGACTAGTAATTAGTGCAATATTCATGGAATGATTAATAAAACTGCCAACGAATGGGTTGTTCATCCGCTTTCTCGTTGGTAAGCGAGAAGGAGGATGGATCTGTTACTTTATACTGTTATAACTGTTGTTTCTAATTAACGGACATCCGCCTATCTTTGGTTAGGCGGTTGGTTAGCGAGTATCTATAGACTTGATAGTTATTATCTTTTGCTGCAATTGCGTCACCCTAGGTATATGTCCCCTTTAGAGGCATAAAGACTTGCTGAGTACCCCTAGGGTCTCACACGATAAATTGTTTGATTCAGATGAACAGGTGTATTCGCAAGATGGATACTAGGTGGAGGAGACAGATGATGTTGGCAACGATCACTCGGTGTAGAGATTCCGGGGATGGGGATCCGTGAGATCTGTGGGTGGAGTGTGCTTATTTATGTGGCATCTTATGCCGATTTGCTTCTTATCCGTACTCGGATCTTGTTTCCCGCTTCCGCTTGATACTCTGTTGAATGATGTATGAGGAGCTATCCTACACTATTATCTCTATCTAGGATATCTTGGTATATGGCGTTGCAATATTTCTATTTCTTTTAGATGGTATGGCTCTAAGAACTGTTGTAAGGTAGCTTGCATACATACTCACTTGTGTATGTATTTGATCTCTTCGCCTGTTGCCTACACCGCTCGCTCTTGTCCCGATGTTCTTGGAAGTGGTTAGGGCGGTGGCGGGCCTACACGTGGATGGCCCTGGGCCCCCGCTGTAAAACCCTTAACCACTTTTGGTTCATCCAGGCTTGAATTTAGAGCGTAGGGTCCGAGGTAGTTACATAAAGTGTGCCATCAAGTTCGTGAGAGCTTTACTAACTAACTTTCTCATAACAAGCAAACATTTTATTCGGAAGAAAACAAGGCATATTGAATATGCACGGAAGTAGCAAATGATGCCAATGGGTAGGTATGGTGGACACTTTGGAAATATTTGGTTTATGGAGTTGGGAACTTGAGTAAAACATACTCAGTAAAAGTGAAGGCTAGCAATAGTAAGGGAGCGAAAAACGAGAGAGCAATAGCTGTCATTATCATGCTTGCAACAAAACAAGGACTACTCATGGCATGAAAGTGATTCAAGATCCTCAAGGCAAAATAATTCATCAAGGCTTAATTGATTATCACAGTCATGTGCATGCGTGAGAATGTGCCAAGTCAATTGAAATGAAACATTCAGAGGAGGATACCATGGTGTTATACCAATTTATGAATAGAGCAATGCAAGCAAACATTCATAAGACATGCTACAAACTATTAGCGAGCTGGAGCTAATCATAAGAAAGCAAGAACTACTAAGCATCCAAATATAACATACACTCTACATGAACAGACTAAGCATGCCCATAGTGATGAGTATATGTACAAAAATGAAAACAAATAGAGTTCATTACCAGCCTCTTACCATGCCTCAAGTTGTCATTAATCCTCATTATTGCTCCTCACTTGTGTGGCTTGAATAATAATATGAAACTAATATTACACTGAGGATCGCTGAACCCTGTAGCAAACTCACAAAACCAAAGAAGAACGACAAATATTTTTGGTGTTTTCAATTTTTAAAACAAGAACCAAAAAGGAAAAACAAGCAAAGCAAAATCTTTTTGGGTTTTTTGAATAGTTCTAACGAAGCAAAAAGGGAAAAACAAACCAAGGCAAAAAGAAGAAGCAGCAAACCAAAGAGAAACAACAGAAATATTTTTGGTCTTTTCGTGTTTTAGAAAGCAAAAGCAAAGAAAGAACAAAAACTAAAAAGAGAATGAAAACATGAATATACAAAGTACCGACGCAACATGATGTGGAGATGAGTGCGGTGTCGGTGTACCGCCCCCCAAGCTTAGGCTTTTGGCCTAAGTGGGTATCAATCCATGTACGAATAGGGGTTCCAAGCAGGCGGATCTTGATAAGAATGGTCGTAATTGGGCCCGTGGGAAGAAGAATAAGCTCCCCAATCATAAGCAGGCTGCTGATATGAAGACTCTACCTCATTCGAGGGCTAGACTGAATCATCCTTGACCTCCCTTCTAGTGTCCTGCTCCTATTGGGAGAGCTCTCCCAAGTACGTGTCAAACTCCTCCTTAGTGAGGGACCATCCTTCCCTGTTATCAAGGTTAAACAAAACAGGTGCAGGCAAAAGAACAACACGCTCGGACCTGCTCTTTCTCCAACCGGCTTTCACAAAGGTTATTTCATAAGATAACTCACTCATACTAGCCCACGAGGAAACAAATTTATGTTGTATCATGGAATTAAGATCAAGCCTTTCTATGGGAAACTATAGGTCTAGATGATGAGGCACTAAACCATGCAATGCTAGTAAACAAGAAGCAATGAGGCCTCCACAAATTCCACCTTTCTCACGGTTAGTAGCAAGACAGAAAGCTATGAAAGCACCCAAGTTGTAAGACCTGTCTCATTTAAGAGCAGTAGAGATAAATGCTAGATCATACGAAGATAACTTATTGGCAGTTTTCCTAGCAAGAACACACTTGGCAATAAAGTAGGCAAAGTAGCGAATGGAGGGAAGATGAATGTTACGGATTTTTCCACTCTCCTTCGAGAAGCTACTCCCTTGGCAAATTTCTGCGTATAAATCCATGAGTGGTTCAGGTCTCTCCTTAATCTTCCTACATGATCCCCATTGAGGTACCTTAATAGCTGCACAAAAATCATCAAGAGAAAGGTTGACAACAATATTGTAAAATTTGTAATGGACCATGGGGTTAGGAAAAGAGTGACTAAATTGGAAATCCTGCACCACAGACATGGTTAGCTTCACAAATTGACAAGGTTCATCTTTCAAAAAGTGCTCTAACCCTGCATTAGAAACCAAAGTGTGGAAATCTTGTAGAATTCCTACAGCTCTCATGAACTCAGAGCATGGATAAATGGAGGGAAAAACCTCCTCCTCCCGGTGGACCTTCATGACCTCAGGTACCCAAAGCTCATGTTGGTTTAGGTGGTGTTCACTCATCTTCTATTCTGAAATTTAAACACTTATTAAACAAGTGATTGCAAAGTAAATATAATGAAGGATTCTACTCATAGGGACTTGTAAGAGGCCTAAACATGCATCAAAACTATATCTCTAAGCAGCAAGCTTACAAGCTCTTATAACTAGTCATCTACAGCAGCAAAATACTCAAGATATAATCCACTAAACACAAATCTACTTGGACAAGGGGAGGAGTCACATACCAGGAAACAAATGCTCCAAATTTCAGCAAGAAAGATGGGCTGAGCAAGGAGATCGAAAAAATCGAGAGCAAGCATAGCAAGAACGCGATTTTGAGCAATGAACTGGAGCTTACTCGGGAGAGAGAAGAAAGTGGCAGGTGAGAGAGTTAGTGGGGAGCCAGGGGTGGCCCACACCAAGGCATGGCGCCACCTAGGGCTGGCCGCGCCACCAGGTGGTGTGCCTGCCAGGTGGGTCCCTTGGTACCTCCCAGGTACTCATCTGCCCCTTTTTTCACGCAAAAATTTAATATGAATTTTCTGGAATTTTCGAGACACTTTATTTTTGGGCATTTTCAGGCATAGAAGAATGATTTTTCTGACAGACAGATTGTTTTGGAAACATGATGCACGGACACAACAAAGCTAGAACTACAGAAGTTCTAAGACACTCTAACATGCAAGCAACTAACAAAAAAAGAAAGCTAAACGAAAGCAAAATCTAAAATGCAAAAGATAGAAATAAACGGAGATAATCATAATGAAAACATTGTTTTGTTCAATGGAATCCTTTTGTTAACAAGGTTGATCAAGTCTTGCTACCAAAACAATTGCATATGAGACAAACCTTTGTATTCCACCAATGATTATGTTACCTCAACCTTGATAGCAATGGTCCCAATCATAATAGTTTCAATTTTTTCTCTTGGTATGGGACAATATATTTCTCCAACTTGAATGCACTTGATGCGCTCGACTTTCGACGTAGAGCTCGTTGGGAACCCCAAGAGGAAGGTACGATGAATATATCAGCAAGTTTTCCCTCAGTTATGAAACCAAGGTTTAATCGAACCAGTAGGAGCAAGGAAACACCCCAAAGGTGTTACTAGCTGAGCTTTCGAGGCGCACTACGGTGCTAGTAGCAACGTGGAGACCTGCACAACACAACTAGAACTTTGTCCCCAACTTGCGATGAGGTTGTCAATCTCACCGTGTTTTATGGAAAACAAAGGATTAAACGTGTCGAATGAAAAGTAAAAAAGTTTGCAGAAAGTAAACACAAAGCAGTAAAAGATTGTAGATTGTATGTAAAGTAAAAGGACCAGGATCCATAGTTCACTAGAGGTGGCTCTCCTTAGATAGATAACATGATGGGTGAACAAATTACAGCGGGGCAATTGACAAACACCGAGAAAGCAATACATGCATATACTAATAATCTTGACTCCTCTGAGACTTGATTGGGCATTACAACATAATACATAGACCGCCATCCAACTGCATCTATGACTAATAATCCACCTTGGTTATCATCCTAACCCCTCCAAAGATTAAGTCGCATAACAGATTATTGCTTTACGAACTGCGTGTAAAGTAAACAATATGATTGTTCTATGAACAAAGGATTGCTGTTTTCTCCCTAGTAGCAACAGCACATCTAGTACCTTAGAGATTTCTGTCACTTCCCCAGATTACAGAGGCATGAACCCACTATCGAGCATAAATACTAACTCTTGGAGTTGCTAGCATCTACTTGGCCAAGATAGCTACTAAAAACAGAAAGCATGCAAGATCTCAAATAACAAAGACATGATAGAATCAATAATCAATCTGAAATATCATCTCAATATCCATCGGATCCCCACAAACACAACATGTATGAATTACAAATAGATGATCTTGATCATGAACGGAGCTCACAAGATCTAAACATGAAAGCACAAAGGAGGAGAAACCAACCATCTAGCTACTACATGGATCCGTAGTCCAAGGATGAACTACTCACGCATCACACTGGAGGCTTGCATGGTGATGAAGAAGGCCTCTGTGGTGAATTCCCTCTCCGCTGTGGTGCCGGAAGAGCTTCATCCTCCCGATCTAGGGATGGAGATGACGCGGACTCTGCACTCTTCGTGGATTTTTGATCGGGTACTTAGGGTTTTCGTCCGAGGGCAACTTATAGGCGGAAGGAGAGCTCGAGGGTGCCGGAGCCACCACACCACCTCGGCACGCCGGCGCCGTGGGCAGGTGGTGTGGTGGCTGGCCCCTGGCCCTTCTCCGTCTCGTATTCTGGCACTTGATCCCTTCCGGAAAAATAGGCACTTTGGCTTTTGTCCCGTCCAATTCCGAGAATATTCATTTTCTGACTTTCCTGGAACCAAAAACAGCGGAAAACAGGCAGCTGGCACTATGGCTCTTGTTAATAGGTTAGTCCAAGAAATCATATGAAAAGTACTCCAAAGTTGGAACAAAACACAAGAAAGTGGATAAAACAAAGCATGGAACATCAAAAATTATAGATACATTTGCAATGTATCAGCCCTCAACATGTTCAATTGAATTCAAACCATAAGTCCTTTCAATCTTCTTGGGGAAATAGACAGTATGTTCCTTGTCATTAACATTGAAAGTCACCTTTCCTTGATTACAATTAATAACAGCTCCTGCAGTATTAAGAAAAGGTCTCCCAAGAATAATAGACATATTATCATCTTCAGGCATTTCAAGCACACCAAAATCAGTTAATATCAAGCAATTATGAGCCACTTGAACAGGTACATCCTCACATATACCCACATGAATAGTGGTAGATTTATCAGCCATTTACAAAGACATATCAGTTGGTATTAATTTTTCTAGTTGAAGCCTCTTATAGATAGAGAAAGGCATAACACTAACCCCAGCTCCCAAATCACACAAAGCAGTTCTAACATAACTATTCTTAATAGAGCAAGGGATAGTTGGAATCCCTAGGTCTCCAAGTTTCTTAGGAACCTTACCATTGAAAGAATAATTAGCAAGCAAAGTAGAAATTTCTTCATTAGGGATCTTCCTTTTATTCGAGACAATATCCTTCATATACTTTGAGTAAGGAGGCAATTTAATAGCATCAGTCAAAGGAATTTGCAGCAATAAAGGTTTCATCCACTCACAAAACTTATTATAGTGTTCATCTTCCTTTGACTTGTGTTTCTTATCAGGGAAAGACATAGGTTTTTGGACCCAAGGCTCTCTTTCACTACCATGTTTCTTAGCAATAAAATCTTCTTTGGTGTATTTAGTATCCTTAGTGTGGTTTTCAGGTTCTTGTTCAACTTTTTCTTCATTAGGAACTTCATTTTCTTCATTACCACTTTTAGTTTCAGCATCAGAGATAGATATACTATTAGGATCTATAGCGGGTTCAGAGGGTTCTTCAACAGTTTTATGTTTCTTTTTCCTTTTCTTACGGGTAGAACCACTATTTTCAGCTCATTGAGAATCCTGCTCAATTCTTTTGGGATGCCCCTCTGGATATAGAGGATCCTGGGTAGCAGCACCACTTCTAGTTCTAATTTCATAAGCATGTTTTTTCTTTAGCAGCATTAACTAGCAAGTCATTTTGCACTTTAACGAGTTGATCTATTTGAGTTTGAACCATTTGAAAGTGTTTAACAATCATTTTAACATCATTAGAGGTTCTCTCCACAATATCTTTCAACTCAACAATAGCTCTAGTGTTTTCCATTAGATGATTTTGCACCCTTTTATTAAAGTTATCTTGCTTAACAATAAATATATCAAATTCTTCTAAGCATTGATCAGGAGGTTTAGAGTAAGGGATGTCACCTTCATCAAAGTGTTGGAGAGAGTGTACCTCAATAGTGGATGAGTAGGGAATAGGCTTACATAATTCTTCTATAGGAGGTAAATTCTTGACATCTGCAGCTTTAATTCCCTTCTCCTTAAGACATTTCTTAGCTTCCTTCATCACTTCATCATTTAATTCAATAACTCCCCTCTTCTTTGATGTTGGAATAGGCACCGAAATAGTTGGTTCAGGTACAATTACTTTAGGTATAGCTTGTTTAGGAGGAGTCCAATCTTCATAATTCTTACTTATTTTAGCCATTAATTCCTCAGCTTCCTTAGGAGTCCTATTCCTGAAAACACAATCAGCACAACTATCTAGGTATGTCCTAGATTCCTCGGTTAGTCCATTATAAAATATATCAAGAAGCTCATTCTTAGGTAATGGACTTCCAGCTTGTGGATGAATCAAAGCACAAAACCTTGCCCAAGATTCAGGCAATACCTCTTTTCTCCCTGTTTAAAATCAAAAAGTTCCTGCAAAATAGCATGTTTAGCACTAGGAGGAAAATATTTCTGCAGGAAAGTACTATTCAAGCACTCAGGGCTATCAATAGATCCAGGAGGTAAATTACTAAACCAAGTTTTAGCTTCTCCTTTCAGTGAAAAGGGGAAAATCTTAGCAACAAAGTAAGTACGCATCTTGATATCATCAGAAAACAAGCCACTCATGGTAGAATGTTCATTCATATGTGCTACCGCACTTTCATTCTTAGTCCCACAAAAAGGTTCTTTCTCGACAATAGCTATGTAAGATATATCGAGAGAGAAATCATAATCTTCATCTATAATGTTTATGGGAGAAGCAACAAACTTAGCAACAGGAGACAATTTGGGTCTAATAGTACGCCTCTCAAGGAGACTCTTAGCAGCGCTCCTATCATGGGTGTTTTTACATTCTTTAATAAATTCATCGGTCATCTCAACATAACCATCATCAATATCATAAATTTCACTAGACTCAGGTGAACTAACAGGTGTGGTAGTGTCTTCATTAGGAGTTTTGGTATTTCCAGCTATAGTTCTAGCAATCGTAGCATCTAGGAAAGGACCTAATGAACCACTCTTATCAAGCACAGTAGAAGCAGCATCATAAGCATCAGAAGTTTCAGATTCAGCAGTAGTAGCAGTGTGTGTAGCATGTGTATGTGGTGGTGTAAGGAACTTACTCATAACAGATGGTGAATCAAGAGCAGAAGAGGTGTTTAGAACCGTACCTCTTCTTGTAGTGGATGGTAAAATAGGAACCTTGCCATCACGAGACTTACCCATGATGGATGGATAGCAGCGAACAATAGAGAATCCAAGTGAACTTGATAAATAAAGCTATGCTCCCCGGCAACGGCGCCAGAAAATAGTCTTGATGACCCACAAGTATAGGGGGTGTATCGCAGTATTTTTGAGGGAAGTGAAACCCAATTTATTGATTAGACACAAGGGGAGCCAAAGAATATTTATAAGCCTTGACAGCTGAGTTGTCAATTCAGCTGCACCTAGAAACAATCTTGCTCATAGCAGTTTATCAGTAGCAATAGTTTTGTAGTAGGAATAGCAAAGTAGCAGCAGTAGTAAAGTTAAGACACCAGTAACAATAGCAGTAAACAGTGGGATTCGAGTGCGGTGGGCATAGGGATGGATGGATGGGCGTTGCATGGACAAGACAATTCACATAGCAATCAGAACATAGGGCAATTGCAGATAAATAAGATAAAGCATCCAAGTACTCGATAATCCTAGGCATGTGTTCCATATATAGTCATACGTGCTCGCAATGAGAACTTGCACAACATCTTTTGTCCTGCCAGCCCGTTTGCAGCGGGGCCTCAAGGGAACTACTGGCAATTAAGGTGCTCCTTTTAATAGAGCACCGGAGCAAAGCATTAACACTCCATGAACACATGTGATCTTCACATCAAAGCCATTCCCTCCGGTTATCCCGATTTCTATCACTTCGGGGCCATTGGTTCCGGACAACAATGTGTGTATACAACTTGTAGATAAGACCAAAAACAATACTATCATAATGAATCAATAACATGTTCAGATCTGAAATCATGGCACTCGGGCCCTAGTGACAAGCATTAAGCACAACAAGTCGCAACAAAGTCATAAAGCACTAATAAAAGATACTAGGCACCATGCCCTAACAATCTGATGCCATTACATGAACGATCTCATCCAATCCCTACCATCCCCATAGCCTATAGTGGGGGATTACTCACTCATAGATGGGGAAACAAGGATGGTCGATGGAGAAGCGATGGTGATGATGATGGCGATGATCTCCTCCAATTCCCCGTCTCGGCAGGGTGCTAGAACGGAGTTTGTAGTGCTGTTTCGTGGAATCTGGTGGTAGCGGCGGAGTGGAACTCCTTCTGGAAAAACGTCGAACCCCCCAAAGTTTTTAGGTCAGAAGGCTCCTTATAGGCAAAGAGAGAGGCCGAGGGGGTGCCTAGGGGGCCCACACCACCCCCTAGCGCGGCCTGGCATGGCCCGCGCCACCAGGTGGTGTGGCCACCCCCTGGCTCTTCTCCGTCTCGTATTATAGCTCCTGGAGTCTTCGGGTGAAATAGGATTTTTGGCATATTTTCCGGGATTTTTCCTGATAGTTGATTTTCTGCACAAAAAGTAGACACCAAGGCAATTCTGCTGAAAACAGCGTTAGTCCGCGTTAGTTGTATCCAAATCACACAAGTATAGAGGAGAACCAATAGCAAAAGTGTTCGGGAAAGTAGATACGTTTTGGACGTATCAACTCCCCTTGTGAAGATATCCTTGAGTCCCCGGCAACGGCGCCAGAAAAATACTTTGATGGCTCGTGATTGATGAGCTCGTTGGGAAACCCCAAGAGGAAGGTATGATTTGCACAAAAGTAAGTTTCCCTCAGTTATGAAACCAAGGTTATCGAACCAGTAGGAGAAAGGAAACACCCCAAAGGTGTTGCTAGATGAGCCTTGGCAGGGCGCACTACCGGTGCTAGTAGTGACGTGGAGACCTCCACAACACAACCATAGAACTTTGTCCCCAACTTGCGATGAGGTTGTCAATCTCACCAGTTTTGCTTAAAACAAAGGATTAAACGTATCGAATGGAAGGAAGTAATATTTTGCAGAAAGTAAACACAAAGCAGTAAACAATTTGTAGATTGTATGTAAAAGAAAGGACTAGGGTCCATAGTTCACTAGAGGCGTCTCTCCTTAAGATAGATAACATGCTGGGTGAACAAATTACAGCGGGGCAATTGACAAACATCGAGAAAGCATACAAGCATATACTAATCATCTTGACTCCTTTGAGACTTGATTGGGCATTACAACATTATACATAGACCGCCATCCAACTGCATCTATGACTAATAATCCACCTTCAGGTTATCATCCGAACCCTCCAAGATTAAGTTGCAAGCAATGATTATTGCTTTTTAATTCGTGTAAAGTAAACAATACGATTGTTCTATGAACAAAGGATTGTTGTTTTCTCCCTAGTAGCAACAGCACATCTAGTACCTTAGAGATTTCTGTCACGTCCCCAGATTACCAGAGGCATGAACCCACTATCGAGCATAAATACTAACTCTTGGAGTTGCTAGCATCTACTTGGCCAAGATAGCTACTAACCACGGAAAGCATGCAAGATCACAAATAACAAAGACATGATAGAATCAATAATCAATCTGAAATAGCATCTCAATATCCATCGGATCCCCGCAAACACAACATGCAGAAATATAAATAGATGATCTTGATCATGAACGGAGCTCACAAGATCTAGACATGAAAGCACAAAGGAGGAGAACCAGCCATCTAGCTACTACATGGACCCGTAGTCCAAAGATGAACTACTCACGCATCACACCGGAGGCTTGCAGGATGATGAAGAAGGCCTCCAGGGTGAATTCCCCTCTCCGGTAGGGTGCCGAGAAGATCTTCAGATCCCTCCCGATCTAGGGATGGAGATGACGGCGGCTACAGACTCTTTCGGGGATTTTTGATTGGGTACTTAGGGTTTTGGTCCCGAGGGTAATATATAGGCAGAAGGAGAGACCGAGGGGGTGCCTGGGCTGGCCACACCACCCCCTGGCGCGGCCAGGCCTGGCCCATGCGGCCAGGTGATGTGGTGGCCCCTGGCTCCTCTCTGTCTCGTATTCTTCCTCCAAATGCCTTCCGGTAAAATAGCGACTTTGGATTTTGTCCCATCCAATTCCGAGAATATTCATTTTCTGACTTTCCTGGAACCAAAAACAGCAGAAAACAAGCAGCTGGCACTGTGGCTCTTTGTTAATAGATTAGTCCAAGAAATCATTGAAGGGTAACGGGTAGGCTACACTAGCATAAAATCAAAATTTTCTACCGCGTCAACCAGGAATACTATTGTCATGGATCACGGGATTACCACTAGACGCGCAGGTGCGGAACTCGATGAAGCACGTTGCGGCAGTGTAGATGTTCTACGTCTCCTCCTCGTCCTCGTCCCACGAGCAGCTCCCCTTTGCGCGGCTTGTCCAAGTGCTACAGATGCAGCACCTCCGAGGTATCCACACGTCCGGAGTGGAAGCCGTCACACGCCAGACTGCTAGGTCTGTGCGTGCAACACAGGTGGAAGAGGAGTGACGGCTAGGTGGAATGCTCAACCCTATTCAGCTCACCTCACCCTCTCTTTTATAGGCATCCCTGGTGGGCTTCTACATTAGCAGCCCATTAGCAGCCTAAGCCTGGTCTAATTCGGATCCAATCCTCATTAGGCTTCCAGCCCCTAAAGTGTGTGACCCTATAGGTTCATACACGTATAGACATGACCCGAGTACACTTACTCCGTCAATAGTTGGTAGCGGCCTCTAGCAAGACGTGCCAACTCCTAAACGCATATAAAGATCATTCAGACGAACCATCACAAGGTTGAGTACATGTCTTTCCCTTTGCCTCACGATATTTGGTCTAGCTCCAAGATGACCTCTCTTTCTCGATACTGTGATTCAGAATCCCTTTACTAGGTTAACTCTTAACCATATGTAGCACGGCCATGCATTTTTGGATCCGATCACTCGAGGGGCCTAGAGATATCTCTCTCAAGTAGAGAGGGGCAAATCCCATCTTGATTGACCGATGCCTTGTAGCATGTATCAGGACAAACCCGAAAGCTACCTTTATAACTACCCAGTTACGGAGTAGTGTTTGACAGCCCCAAAGTAGGTCGATCCACATCTCAAGTACATGCGACAATCTCAGGTCTAAAGACAAAACGTACACGATGTGTAGAGAGAGCTGCAAGTATTATTGCCAGTCTCATGTTGGGTCAGTCCAACCCCATGTTCATAACATGTGTCCACATCATTGGTTTGACATCTCCATGTCTATGACTTGCGAAACATAGTCATCAACCAATCGATGTGCTAGTCTAATATTCATGTGTGTCCTCACATGAACTCCGACTAGGGACAACTCTTAGATAACCATACAAGTAAAGAGTTTCACAAACAATTCACATAATTGCCAATCAATACAAGTTGCCTAATATATGGATATTCAAGGAACATAATAAAAACTCACGAATACAAATGAAATGCAATCATCTCTATGATTGCCTCTAGGGCATATTTCCTTCAATCATATGAAAAGTACTCCAAAGTGTGGACAAAACACAAGAAAGTAGATAAAACCAAGCATGGAACATCAAAAATTATAGATACATTTGCAATGTATCAATAGCAAATAAAAAGATCGCTGAGATGCTCATTGTCTGCTTGCCTTGTCATTTTGATTATGGGATAGCTCATGTATCATGTGCAAGGGGTACCTCGTTGGCGGTTCTCTATGATACATATGTATTTACAATGATAAGAGCTTACTTGTGACTGAAGTTGAGTAGCATGAGGTTCGGTACTTGTAAGTAAGGGGCATGATATTTCAACTTATAACTTGTCAAGCATATCCTCTTAGTTGTGTCACTTTAACCTTAATCACCTAAAGATGCCTATGATAGGGGCAATGAGAGCTGAAAGCTAGTAAGTACCATAATTTTTGGAAGCTCTTTATGAAACTTGAAATCCCTGCTTCCCTCTGCGAAGGGCCTTTCTTTTACTTTTTAGTTGAGTCAGTAAACCTATTCTCTTCTACCTCAGCAAGTATTTTGAGTTGTTGTGTTTCATTCATTCATATGATGATCTTTTCAATCATGTTTCTTATGTTCCTTGTTTTGCACATTGCTCTTATCTTGGTGATTACTACTTTCAAAGCTATCATTGAAAACCAGTTATGTGTGAACTCAAGCAAATTATCAACTATCTTCGACCAGGAGCTAAGTTTGCCATTACCAATTATGATTTACTTTATGCATCTTTATTGTGTTTCCTTTACTTATTGCAAGTTAAGTTATATAATAGTGAGTTTTCTTCTATTATGACTTATGCATTGATGAATGTGATGCTTCTTGTCCATATTCTTTTATCGACTCTTCACTACATAAACCTGAGGTCATGTTTATTGAGCTCAGTTTTTGCTTGGGGACAAGCGAAGTCTAAGCTTGGGGGGAGTTGATACGTCCATTTTGCATCACTATTATATATCATAATTTACTGTTATTCATTGATATATTTCATATTAAGAGATGATACTTATGTTATTTCATATTTTTTTGCATGGTTGATGACTTTTGGAGCATGGACCGCTGTAGTCAGGATTCTGATGGAAAAGGTGTTGTTTGGAGGCAAAATTCGTGAAGATCAGAAAATTCGGGAAAATACATGGAAAATCCTATTTTTCCAGAAGACGGAGAATGCCAGAAGGGGAAGTGGAGATGGGCCACAGGGGGCCCACACCACCCCCTGGCGCGGGTCACCCCAGGTCGCGCTACCAGGTGGTGTGGCCGCCCTAGTCCACTCCAGCCTCTCCCCTCTGGCGTATATTATCCTCCCAAAACCCTAAGACCTGGGGAGCGACCATAGAAATATTCCGCCGCCTCTACAGGGCGGAAAACACCAAGAGAGAAAGATCTCTCCGGCAGACAGAATTCTGCCAGGGGAATTCCTTCCCGGAGAGGGGAGATCATCGCCATCAACACCACCATCAAGCTGGATTTCATCGGGATCATCATCATCACCACCATCATCTCCACTAGCACCATCATCACCACCTCATACCGCTGTAACAATTGGGTTGAATCTTGCATAGTTCTTAGGGGAAACTTTCCTGGTGTTGATTACTCCTTATAGTTGATGCTATTGAGTGAACCATTGAATTATCGTTTATGTTCAGATTGTTACTTATCATTATTTCATCTCTGATCTTGATCCATATGATGTCTTATGAGTAGTTCGTTTAGTTCTTAAGGACATGGGAGAAGTCATGTTGTTAGTAGTGGAATTGTGTTGAGAAAGATTCAATGGTTTGATATTTAAGTTGTGGTGTATTTCTTCTAGTGGTGTCATGTGAACGTCGACTACATGACACTTCAGCTATATGGGCCTAGGGGAATGCATTGTGTAATTGGCTACTAATCGTAGGGGTTGCCGGAGTGACAGAAACTTGAACCCCCGTTAGGAAACCTTTGCACAAGGGACGTCAGGGTCTTAGAGTTTAAAGTTGTGGTTAGGTTTCTACCTTAATTACTTTCTTGTACTTGCAGATTCTTGCAAGGGGTATAATCACAAGTATGTATTAGTCCTAGGAAGGTTGGTACATTAGCACAGGTTCACCCACACAACGCTTAGCAAACTAAAGAAGATTAATCAACTATATGAAGCGAAAGCACTTGACGGTATTCCCATGTGTCCTCGAGAACATTTGGTCATTTTAAGTAATACAACCGGCTTGTCCTTTGCTAAAGAAAGGATTGGGCCACTTGCTGCATTTATTCTTATTGTCTTTTATTTACTCGTACTTTATTTACCTGCATTATCAAAAACCCCTAAAAATCTGTTTGCTAAGTATTTATAGAGAATTCCTGCTCCAAGCCATTTGCCAACACCTTCTGCTCATCGTTGGGTTCGACACTCTTACTTATCAAAAATACTGCGATACACCCCCTATACTTGTGGGTCATCAACCCCTATGGCGGCTACTACGTCGATGAGGTCGATGAAGGAGGCAACGACCCTCTTGCGTAGAGATTCTGGGGATGGAGATCTCTAAGATCTGTGGGCGGGAAAGTGTTTATTTCTGTGGCCACTTATGCCGATTTGCTGCTTAATCCGTACTCGGATCTTTTCTTTTGCTTCTGCTTAATACTATGTTGATTGATGTATGCTAAACTATTATATGTATCTAGGATATTTGGATCTTGTCGTATGGCGTTGCAATATTTCCTTTCTTTATAGATGGAATTGCTCTAATGTAGTCTTGTATGCCGCTGGCATACATACTCATTTGTGTATGCTTTGTTCGCATACCTGTCGACTACACCACTCGTAGCTGCTACAATGTTCTTGAAAATTGGGTAGGGTGGTTGGCCGGTACCGTGCCCTGCTTCGCTTCTATGGGTGACATGGGTATACCCTACAGGTACTCGAGCTTGGTATATACGGCCCAAATATATACAGGCCCATGGTGTCGCCAAAGCCCGGATGGAGGGACTCGAGTAACCTATGGACTCTCAATTGCTTGAAGGACAAGAAGAAGCTAAAGATAGAAAGTTTGAAGGGGAAAACCCTAACTTGTAACCAACTCGACACATTGTTATCGAGACCTAGCCTATCTATATAAAGGCTAGGAGGCGGCGAGGAGGACACATGCAACCCTAGTTTCCACAACCTCGCCAGATTGCATCTGCGCACCATTGTAACTTCGACTCCTCGATAATTCCACGAGACAAGCAGGAGTAGGGACCTCTACGAGGCCTGAACCTGGGTAAATCCTTTGTCCCCTGTGTGCTTGTTTGCTAGCCGATAGATGTCTCCAGCGCTCCCTCCTTCTCCAAAACCCAAGTCCATAACAATGGGCATTGACGAGTTAAACCCTCGTCAATTGGCGCCGTCTGTGGGAACTGGGAGTGCTGATGTTGCGGCTTCTTCGGCCCCATTGAACGCGATCTACAACTCTGCAACAACGGAGATTCGCCATCTCTTCGGCGCCTTTGACTTCACCGTCCACACACCGGCCACTCGCCCGGCCTTCGACTCCGTGTGCGAAGGAATCAGCCTGGCAATTGGGAGCTTCCGCTTCCAAGTTGGTTAGATGGGCACGCTTCGCATGCCCGATCAGCCGACGGCACCGGCGATTGCCCCAGCATCATGGTTCCCTCCATCGATCGGTACCCTCAGCGAGCTCAATGCTCCAGCGGCGGTTGGGAACATGGTCAGCGACAGCAGTCGCGACTCCGATCTAAGCGATCTGGCCACTGAAGATGGAACCTACGGTTTTGGATCTGAAAGTTGTGGAAGCAATAGCTTCCCAAATCACTTCATGTGCGCCATCATCAACGCGGGCTACACCTCTGCCAACCGCGGTAACAATGGTAACACCGGCAACGGCACCGACCCGCCCAACACCGCCAACGGTGGCAATGGAGGAGCAGTCGAGCCCCCCACCATAATCAACGAGCAAACCGGCGAACGCGTCGTGATCAGGCTCAACGAGCAAGAGTGGGAACGCTGCCGCGAAGCCCTACGAGGTACACCTCTAGCCTTCGGGTCCCCGCAAGAACTGCTGATGGGCTACCACTGGCTCCTAAAGGAGGAATTCAAGCGCCAGAAACAAGCAATCGCGGAACTTGAGGCGCGTAAAAAGGCGGCAGACGAGTCAAGCCTTCGTCGCGCTGGGCTCTCCTCCTACGGAGGATCCTCCTCAAGAGGCAACGAGCAACTCGCTAGAAAGAGGAAATGACAGTCGCGTCATACTGACCGTAAAATGGCTCACCTCACCGAACAAGAACGCATAGACGCCGCGAAAAAGTCCTCGACTTCGGCTCTATGACAGTCGACACAAGAGGCAACGTGGTTCCCAGGACGCCGCAAGTCGCAGTAACGGTGGCCACCATGTACCTCCTCAATAATCAGCCACCGGCTGGAGATCCGCGCACGGCCATGCACCGATCTACGATCGCAGGCCTAGGACTAATCGAGGCCGCCCTCGACAAAGAACCAGTACCAGACCCAAAAAAGGGCAAAGCGTTAACAAGACGCTACTCCTCGCCCTCGTCAAGCGATGACAGTCACAACCTGTCTCGACGCCGCCGCTCACAATGACACGATCGCGACTACTATGCACGCGACAAACTCACGCAGCGCAAGATCGACAAGTCAAGGGCACGACGTGCTCGGTCGACTGATTCGGAAGAAGAAGATAGAGAGCTCTGCGGTGGCAGATGCTTCAGCAGATCCATCAGGCAAAAGCGAATGCCTAAAGGGTTTAAACTTCCATCAGAGAACCCGAAATTTGACGGTCTACAGGACCCCAAGATCTGGTTGGAGGATCACATCTCCTTAGTCAGGCTGCACGGAGGCAGTCGAAGTACCGCCATGCAATGCTTGCAGCTGCAGCTGCAAGGCGCCGCCTGGGCATGGCTCAATAACCTTCCGCACGGATCCGTTCGCAGCTGGGATGAGCTGGTCTACAGCTTCGTACGCAACTTCAAGGGCACATACAAACGCCCCGCTTCAATCGAAGAACTGAGATGCTGCCAGCAGAAATCTGGCGAATTGCTGCGCTCTTACATCCAAAGATGGTCCATCATCAAGAACTCCGCGGAGAACATCTCGGAAGACCGCGCGATTGATGCATTCAACGGTGGTGTCCATCGCATGGAACTCAGGGAGGAGCTAGGCCGCTCAAAGCCCAAAACCATCGACCACCTGATGGAGATCGCGAATCAGTGGGCTGATGGATAAGATTCGCTGAAGAACCGTGTTCACTCTGACGAGGAAGCAGAACTCAGACGTGACCGCCGGGGCAAACGTCGTATGCGCGTCTACGACGATCGCGATGACGTCAACATGGTCGCAGCCGGCTACGCCGATAGACGCGACGATAACCACAACAGCGGATACCGCAGCGGCGGATACCGCGACTCTTGGAAAACCACACAAGTGTGGCAACGCCGCACTCGCGATGAGGCACCCGCGACTTCCATCGAGGACAAACTGTCCGGGCCATGCACGGTACACTTCTACATCGACAAGCATGATGGCAAGAGGAAATCCAGTCACCTCCTCAAAGACTGCCGCGAGTTCCTCAAGCTACATGAGGGGTTGGTTCGAATGAACCGCAATGCAATCGAAAGAGGCTACGGCACCGCTCCAGGCGCAGTGGCACATGGCGCACCACCACCACCTGGGCCACCCTCGAACGGAGCTGCACCGGACCAGCATCACGGAGGCGAACCATACCCACGGGTCATGGGTACCATGATGATCCAAAAGGGGCGCCCTTCCAATAGGGTGCAGAAGGCCATCACTCGCCAGGTCAACTTGCCCACGCACTCGCCACCATCCACCACTGAGTACCTTAGTGGTAGCGAATCGTGCATTACCTTCGACAAGGGCGACCACCCGCCTCAAGTACCTCGACCAGGTCATTGCCCCCTCGTACTCGCGGCACAAATTGGAGGCTTCGACATGAGTCGCGTCTTCATGGATGGCGGAAGCGGTATCAACCTCATATTCGCGAGTACCTTGCGAGCAATGAGGATCCCTCTAACCTGCTTGGAGGCATCAGACACAACGTTCCACGACATCGTCCCAGGAAAAGGCGTATACCCCCTAGGCAAAATCAACCTCGACGTCATATTCGGCACGCCGAAGAACTTCCGGCGCGAGCGCATCGACTTTGAAGTTGTCGACTGGCCCTCACAATACCACTGCATCCTCGGACGTGTCGCGTTCGCTAGGTTCATGGCAGTACCCCACTACGCCTACCTGCAGATGAAAATGCCAGGTCCCAACGGCGTCATCACGATCAACGGGAGTTTTGAGCGATCTGATAGTTGCGACAGGGAATTCAACAGAATCTCCCAGTCCTTTGGCATGCAGGAGGAACTCGCGCGATTGAAGGAAACGACAGACAACAGTCTGCCCCCCTGAGTAGGCCAAGCTCACCTGACCTCTCCTTCGACTCATCTGTGCACACAAAGAAGGTGCAGGTCCATCCATCAGATCCCGCTAAAATGGCCCTCATCGCCAACAACTTGAGTCCCGCATAGGAACTCGCGCTCGTCGAATTCCTCCGTGAGCACTAGGAAAGTTTTGCCTGGTGTCCTGCGGACATGCCAGGAGTTCCTAGGGAATTCGCCGAGCATGCACTCAACGTCAACCCCGACGCAAGGCCAGTCAAGCAAACAATCAGGCGACTGTCTGAGCCACGGGCACAGGCAGTCGGAATGGAGATCAACAGACTCCTCGAGGCCAAATTCATACGCGAGATCAAGGAAAGCACTTGGCTCGCCAATACAGTGCTGGTGCCAAAAAAGGACACGGATATCCCGCGGATGTGCGTGGACTTCACTTCCCTAAACAAGCACTGCCCGAAAGATCACTTCCCGCTACCACGGATCAATCAAATCATCGACTCCACTGCTGGATGCGAGCGCCTCTGCTTCCTCGATGCCTACTCAGGCTATAACCAAATTCGAATGAAGGAGGAAGACCAGGAGAAGACCGCGTTTACAACGCCCTTCGGCGTGTTCTGCTACAACACAATGCCCTTCGGGCTAAAAAACGTAGGAGCCACGTACCAGCGGTGCATGCAGGCCTGCCTCAAGGAGCAACTTGGTCGCAACATCCAAGTCTACGTCGACGACATAGTAATCAAGACCAAGGAAGAAGCCTCTCTAATCGACGACTTGCGCGAAACCTTCGCCAATCTTGATCGCTACCGAATAAAGCTCAATCCGGACAAATGCGCCTTCGGCGTACCCTCTGGACAACTGCTCGGGTATCTCATCTCCGCGAGAGGGATTGAGGCAAACCCGAAAAAGATAAAGGCCATACTGGCCATGGAGAAGCCAAAGAACATAAGAGGCGTTCAGCAACTAGCTGGGCGAATCGCGGCCCTCAGTCGATTTATCAGTTGAATGGGAGAAAAGGCGCTGCCCTTCTATCAGCTCCTCCGCAAAACCGACAAATTCGAGTGGACCAATGACGCGCAAGAAGCATTCGAAGACCTCAAGCGCCTGCTATTCACCTCGCCAGTATTGGTAACTCCACGAGAAAGGGAACCACTGCTGCTGTACATCTCCGCCACCAACCAAGTGGTTAGCACAGTGCTCGTTGTCGAACGGGCCGAGGAAAACAAGGTCCACGGCGTACAACGCCCGATATACTACCTCAGCGAGGTCCTCACTCCAACAAAATAGCGGTACCCGCACTATCAGAAGCTGGCCTACGGCATCTTTATGACCGCCCGACGACTGTGCCACTACTTCCAGAAACACCCAATCGTGGTAGTCAACGACGCCCCATTGGGACATATCCTCAATAACCCTGACGCCACAGGGCGAGTCGCGCTTTGGGGAATCGAACTGTCTCCACGAGACATCACATACGAAAAGCGCGGCGCAATTAAGTCGCAAGTTCTCCTGGACTTCCTCGTACATTGGATGGAAAACCAACTCCCGGACAAGCCGGACATGTCCTACCGCTGGACAATGCACTTCGATGGGTCCAAGAGAAAAGATGGAGCAGGAGCAGGTGTCATACTGACATCGCCTCAAGGGGACAAGCTGAAGTACGTCCTGCGAATGCAGTTCACAACCTCAAACAACGAGGCTGAATACGAGGCCCTATTACACGGGATGAGGATGGCAAAAGCCTGCGGCGCAAAGAGGCAAATCATATATGGTGACTCCAAGCTGGTCGTAAACCAAACAATGCACGAGTGCGATGCACTAAACGACAACATGATCGCATACCGCGACCTCTACGACACACTTGAAGGAGACTTCGACGGCTGCGAGTTGCGACACATAGGTCGCGAAAGCAATGAGGAGGCGGACGCACTCGCCAACATAGGTTCCACTTGCGCACCCATACCACCTGGGGTATTTCTCGAACGCATATGCGAACGCTCCATCAAGCCAAAGGCCACAGAGAAGAAAACAAGCGCAACAACGGACTCGGGGGCTACGCCACCCAATGAGCCAACAACAATCGATGATTTGGAGCTCGACACAGGACTCGAGGGACCAATGAGCGTCATGATGATCGAACAATCCTGGACGCAGCCGTACATTACGTACCTCCTCAGCAAGCGCCTACCAGACGACCCGACAGATGCACAACACATCGTGCGATGCTCCAAGGCATTCGCCGTTATCAACGACGAACTGTATAAATGCAGCATCACAGGCGTGTTACAACGATGCGTCTCCCTAGCCGATGGAAGAGCAGTCCTCCTCGACATCCATGAAGGGACCTGCGGGCACCACGCCGGCAGCCGCGCCCTCGTCACCAAAGCTCTACGAGCTGGATTTTACTGGCCCACGGCCATGCGCGACGCCAAGGATATAGTCCAAAAGTGTAACGCATGTCAGCGATTCGCGGACAAGCCACACGCACCAGGCACAGAACTACGGCCTATTCCATTGGCCTGGCCCTTCGCCTAGTGGGGACTCGACATGGTCGGCAAACTTCCAAGGTCCTCGCAAGGAGGCTACGTCTACCTCTTGGTCGCAGTCGACAAGTTCACCAAGTGGATCGAGGCCATGCTAGTAACCAAGCAATCAGGGCACAGCGCAGTCAAGTTCTTCGAGTCCATCGTCTACCGCTTCGGCGTGCCTCACAGCATCATCACCGACAATGGAACGAACTTTACATCCAAGGAGTTCCAAGATTTCTGCGAGAACCTGGGGATCAACATCAGCTATGCCTCAGTCGCACACCTGCAGACCAACGGTCAGGTGGAAAAACAAGCGGGCTCGTCTGCGGCGGCATCAAGCGACTCCTCCGCCACTCGAACAAGCGGGCTCTTGGCCAAACGAACTGCAATCCGTACTCGAGCTGCGTACAACTCCAAACAGCGCCACCGCTACATACCATTCTTTATGGTACATGGAGCAGAAGGCATATTACCCGAGGTGCAGTGCAGGCGCCACGAGTAGTCGCCTACAACGAGAAGGAGTCATCCCTCACACTCGAAGACTCCGTCAACCTCCTTGCTGAAGCAAGAGAAATCGCCGCAGAAAGATCTACGATCTACCAGCAGAACCTGCGCAACTACCATAGCAGAAGGCTTGGCCCAAGATCCTTCGTCGAAGGTGACCTGGTCCTGCGACTGAAGCAGCAGGGGCATCTCAAGCTCGAGTCCCCCTGAGAAGGACCATACATGATTACAGAAGTAATCCCAGGTGGCGCCTATCGCCTTCAAGATTTAGAGACAGGAGTCGCATACTCCAACCCTTGGAACGTCGCACAATTGCGACGCTTCTACCCTTAGTCGTTTCTTCTTTACTTCTGCATCGCAAATAAGGCTATTTAGCCAAGGCTACTTAGCCGCACATTGTACTACGTACTGTTCTCCGAATAAATAAAAGCTAAGTGCCCCAAAACTCCGTGCTCTCTTTCTCTTTTTGTCAACTTTCATACTCGGGGGCTGTGCCACCCTATATACATATGTTCTTCGAACAATAACGCGACATCCTGAGTAGCTGGCACATCAATCGAACCCCTTAACACAAACACAACCCAGCTGCCACGCAGCTGACAGGTTGAAAGGGGAAAGACACAAAGATGACCAGGCTAACGAAAAGGACTCGCACAAGTGCAACGCACCACATGCTTATAAAGCTATTTGTATACATTCAAATTATCTACAAAATACATATGAGCCTTACAACACCAGTACACTTATATGCAGGATACATATTTGGCTACCCTTGCAACAAAAGAACATTAGTCTGTTCCTCGAAGAAGTCGACAATTTCCTCGGCTGGACGATCCACCGCTTGATAATGTGGCACCATGTTCCAGGAAGATCCTGCGGGTGGCACCGGTGGCCCAGATGCAATGGAGACGACATCCACGTCAGGCCTGTGCAAACGCACCACAGAGAGCGCAGTCTTGGCACCAGCCACCAGCTGCTGCCTCACGCACTCGCGAACCGCGGACATATCTCGAAATTTCGTCAGAAGGGCCAGCAGGCTTTATGGAGTATCATCCAGCGGGAACATCGTCTGGTAGATGTTCTTCAGGCACGACTGCGACTTCTTCAGAAAGAGCATGACTCGCGAGGCGCGATCCTGCAGGGTCGCTAACGCAGTCGCACGATCATGATCTACCCAGAAGTATCCACTCTCCTGAAGTTGCTCTTGGGTAAGATCATGAAGGCGGATGGCAATCCTATCCCTCTCCTCCTACGGACGGCGCACGCTAACAACTACACGAAGCAGCATCAACGGCATGAGTACACCATACCATTGCGATTAACTAACAAAGGAAAAGATGAGGATGAGCAAACTAACACTTAAACTGGTCGCCCAGCTGCGTCACCTCGCCAAGCAGATATTGCTCGCGGGCGGCGGCTTTTTCAGCCTTTGACTTCCACACGTCCGCGCTACCACGGATCACGGGCAACTCACGCTCCAGCTGCTTAACACGATCACGGAGTCGCGAAAGCAAGGAAATCTCCTCTACCCTGGAGCAGGATGGTGCCATTGTATCCTCAAGAGATGGCGAGTCCAGGGTTCCCCCCACAGGGCCACTTGACGTACCCTACCAAAAATCAAGCCAGAAGCAAAAATAAGGCGACCAACTCAACAGTCAAAAGTAACAGGTGCATTCAGGATCAAATAAAAGTATCTACAAACACATTCGCCAACAGGCATGTTCTCCAGTCAAAAGAGCAAATTCATCAGCTATTACAATGACCTAACTACGGAGCAGCTGGCTTCTTCGACTTCGAGGACTCCGGGGGCTTCATCAAGTCCGTGGCAGTATCAGATGCCACTGACTTTCCGCTGGCCCCTGAGGCCGAAGTTTTCGCCGCCTTCTTTGCGCGATTGAGCTCCTCCGAATACTTGGCAACGGTGTTTATCAAGGAATGGCCATATTTGGCACAGGCAGTCGCAAAGGGAGCGAACACTACCTGCTGACCATCCGCCATATGAGCATTGTCTTTGACACCGCCGAGGGATCCACTTCGACGCTGTGGGCTTGCACCATGGCTAGCGACATGGTCGCGCCAGGCTGCGGAGGAGTTCTTATGCGTGGCGAGCACACCCAAATGAGTGACTCCACCAGCTCCTCCACATTGTCGACCAGCTCCACCTTCGGCATCAGCTCCTCCCGGAGGCGACTCAGGATGGCCTTGGCTTTGGACAACGTATTTTGGACAGCGGCGCTACGGTCTTCGACCGCAGATACCGCGCCCGCGAGAGCGTCATCGCGACCAAGGACTCATGGGTCAAAACTCAAGCCACCAGCATCTACACCAAAATGCACACACGGGTAAAACTTCTAATGCCACAGCGGTACAGAGGAAGAGAAGAGCATCAATAAAATATCCACTAAGTAAAGGTACCTGAGAGGGCCTTGGCGACTGAGAACAGTTGCTCTTTGAACAACTTCTCCCTGGCCGCAAAGGAGGCACGCAGATCCTCTTCGCACTTCTGGGCTTCATCACGAGCCGCGATTGCCTCGTCGCGCCCCTTCACAGCTGCGGCCAGCGTCTTCTCCAACGTGGTGACATCACGCAATAAAGCATTATGCTCAGCTATAGGGTAGTCAGAAATTTGGCTGTCAGTCGATTATACCAACATACAGAGAAGACGACAAGAATAAGTATAGAACACTCACTCTCAACCACGCGGTGGCGCTTCTCCAGCATCGCAGGCTGGCGACCTATCGCCATCACTTGCTCCGCCACCTGTGCGGCTTCCTTTACAAGGAGCTGTCGCACAAAACAAGGAGTCAGCAGAAGGCAACAAAGGGCGTTGACTGCCAAATTATAAAAAAAGAGAGAGAAAGATATACTTACATGGTCCACCAGCGACTCCGAAGAAGATTGATGAACCATCATCCGAGCTACTACTCGATGCTCCCCTACGTGAGGAGAGCTCGAAGAATTGTGCCCGGAGTGGGCCGCCGCCGGAGGAGAAGGAGCACGCTCGACCTCTATCTTGGCCTTTGAGGTCGCGACTCCTGATTCTTTCAGAAATTCAACGTCACCAGAAGATGACGACGCCTCTTGACTGCAAGACAAAATCCACACTCAGAAAAGGAAAACTCCAGGGAAAAGCCAACAAGAAGAAAACAAGTGACGAGCGAATGCACTAGCAAACTTACCAGTCAAATCTATCAAGATCAAATGTGGCCTCCGTCGACTCCGACGAAGACTCCTTGGGCAATCGCATCTTCTTGCGAGAAGACGGTGCCACAGCCCTCACAGGAACGGCGGGAATTGGCGACTCCGCACCAACAGTCGTGCCTCCTGGAGTGGAAGGAGTCGACGCGTCGGAATCCTCGCTACGTGAACGCTTGCGAGTATCCGGACTCTCGGACTCGGGGGCTTCCTCTTCCACATCGGAAGGGATAGTCGACTCAGACTGGTCCTCTTCCAAAGCTTCACGAGGAATGATCCCCTCAGGAAGGGGAGGCATGCAAGGCGACACCGCCCACTCCTGCATACAAAAAGTAAAACAGATGAGCAACAGAAGACGCAATCGAGAAAATACGCTACTACGTAGCACAACCATACCTCAGGAGGAGGATTCGAAGCATCGAAAGGAGAAACAACTGTCTCGTTCGGAAGCACATCCTTGAGGGTATACTTCGTGACCAATCGCATCCTCTTATCTACCTCACTCGCGGACATGCCATCAGCAGACACGCGAGTGGGATCATCAGCGCCACCCCATTGGAACATGGGATGGACCCTAGCCTGGAGAGGCTGGACGCGATGACGCAGCCAAGTCCTGACAAGGGCGCAGCCTCCCTCTTCTGCACCTATACGACTCTCGAGGTCGCAGACGTGCTGATATAACATGTCTGTCTTCGCGAGTTCGGAGGGCATGATCACGTTCTTCCAAGAACTCATCTTCTTGCAGGGAGTCGCGGGATCGAAGGGCACGAGTCCAAAGTGCTCGTCCTTGGCCTTCACAGTCGGCGCATAAAACCATCTCATCCCTCCATCCTCGACCGGACTTGGTGAGCTTGATGTCAAAGTAGGTGGCGGATGGGTCAACATGAATTCAACCACCTACATCATAAACTAAAGAGCCGGATGCGGTGGCCTTCAATTTAAAGATGCGTTTGAAAAGACCAAAGTGCGGCTCGATTCCGAGCCAGCACTCGCAGAGGGTGATGAAACATGTGATGTGGAGGAGAGAATTTGGGGACAGCTGATGGAGCTGGAGCCCATAGAAACACAAAAGACCCCGAAGAAAGGGGTGAAGAGGCAAGGAAAGACCACGAATGATGAATGCAAGAAACATCACTCGATAACCAGCGGGAGGCACAGGAACGGTCTCACCGTTGGGGGCCTTGAATCGTCGGCGATCGAGAAATCACTCCGTCTTGGCGAAGAAGACGGAGATCCGACGCCTTGATGATGGAGGGGCGCCACGCGCCATTAGTCACGCGGGTGCCCGCGACCTTCTTCTTCCCGGCGGCGGCGGCACTAGTGGCCACAGCAGCGGAGCCACCCCTCTTCTTCGTTGTAGCGAGGGTGGCCGCGGAATCAGCGGCAGCGCCTCCCTTCTTCTTCCCCATTGCGCGGCGGCGATGAGAGCAAAGAAAATAGCTGGGGAACGAACGGAGATGGTCCAGCGTCATGGAGAAGATGGGCGTAGAGAAAAGCAGGAAAGCAAAGGGCAATGACGATGGCAGCAAGGAAGATAGAACACAGATGGGAAAATTACCGCCGCGGCATCGCTACTTAACCCCTGGAAGATGCAACCCAACGGCTGACAAAGACCCTATTGGACGCGTGGCACGCATCGCGTAGGACACGTGGAGAAGAGGAAGCGCGAACCGTCACCCAACTTCTACCATTACGCGTGGAAATCGAGGAGGCACAATTAAAAATAAGATTACGCACGCCCAGTCAAATCAAAGTCAGAAAGTGGGACCCACAGCTCGTCACGTCCCGTCAAAATCGCTCACGCGGGCAACTAAGGTCGCCTGGCGTCGACCGACGCGTCATCAAGGTTATGCAGTGGAGAACTTCGACTATTTTAGTCCTTGCTGGAGTCTTCGACTCCACCAAGCACTCGAGGGCTACTCCCATAGGGAGCGCTGGCCGTGCCCCCTACGACTTTTCTTTTCTTGTTACAGGAGCATGGACAATCACAAAAAGCAAACCCAACCACTCGAAACACAGTTCGATTATGAACATGGGTTACTCCCATAGGGAGCGCCGGAAACAAGCAGGTAAAAGACGACAGCAGTCACGAAAAGTTTTTAGTCCCTGCCTGAGTCTTCGACTCAACCAGGCACTCGGAGGCTACTCCCATAGGGAGCGCTGGCCACGCACCCTATGATTACTTAAACAAAAAACTGTGTGTTGATAACATCCACACTTGAAACTCATGGCGACACCGCCTCATAATTTTTCCCCTACAAAGAGATTGCGTCTCCTGGGTGACCCGAATCATCTCCGCGATGATAAAATTCGGATGCCGCGCCTACGGCGTGAGGGTAAGACCTGAATAAGGCTTGGCAACGCATTTAACTGCGCACTACCAGAAACATATTCGTGCCCACATGCACGATGAACATGCCTTGACGGACGCGTCAAGTGCTCACATCCATATAACTGGAATTCGACTCCTGTAAGACCTCCGCGGCCTGAGTCGAATTACACCAGCACTTTTCCGGATTCGAGTCCGGGGACTTGAATTCGAGTAGATTGCGTTGTTTCACCCTAAGGTGATTAACTGATACCGATACTTCGGTTATATCAGGCACGTATATCAACAATCCCTATGACGCAAATAAAAGCAATCTAAATATACTCATTCAGGCACTCGAAGGCTTCAAAAGTCCCCAGTCGAATCTGCGATTCCATTGGACACTCGGGGGCTACTGACATGGGTATACCCTACAGGTACTCCAGCTTGGTATATACGGCCCAAATATTACAGGCCCACGGTGTCGCCAAAGCCCGGATGGAGGGACTCGAGTAACCTATGGACTCTCAATTGCTTGAAGGACAAGAAGAAGCTAAAGATAGAAAGTTTGAAGGGGAACCCCCTAACTTGTAACCGACTCGACCTGTTACCCGAGACCTAGCCTATCTATATAAAGGCTAGGAGGGGGCGGCGAGGAGGACACACGCAACCCTAGTTTCCACAACCCTCGCTAGATTGCATCTGCGCACCATTGTAACTTTCGACTCCCTCGATAATTCCACGAGCAGACAAGCAGGAGCAGGGACCTCTATGAGGCCTGAACCTAGGTAAATCCTTTGTCCCCTGTGTGCTTGTTTGCTAGCCGGTAGATGTCTCCAGCGCTCCCTCGTTCTCCAAAACCCAAGTCCATAACAATGGGCATTGACGAGTTAAACCCTCGTCAATGGGCCTACACATGGGTGGACTTTGGGCCTCCGCGGTAGCACCCCTTATCCACTTTTGGTTCATCCTGGCTTGTTGCTTAGAGCATAGGGTCCGAGGTATTATAATTGGCTCATCCGATCTGGCATGCACCTTGGAGTAAGGCTTATCGTCTACAGAGTTGGAGAAGAAGGTCAAAACCTTGAAGAGTTTTACAAAGGATGATAAGCTACCGAAGGAGACTTCGGTTGCCCCGTTCAGTTCGGAAAAACCGGTTCCTCGGGTAAGTTGTGAATCTTATTGCTCTTCGTTCACAAATATTGTTATTGCTTTGTGACGTGATTTCATCTTTGTTTTCTTTGAATGCAGGGTTTGAAGGTTAAGGCCTCAATGCATCCTCTGCAAGAGGAGGTAGAATTAGCGCGGGACAACGAGCCACATGATTCCAAATCAGTCGTTCCTCTCGTCAAGACTGCCGAGGAGGATAGTGTTGGAGGCTCTCAAAAGTGGAGCCGTAGCGAGGATTTAGATGCTTCGATGCTAAAAGATTCGGATGCTGATGCCTCGCCATCTGCCTCTCATCTGTTTGCTATAGTGTCGATACGAGTCGTGCCGCCAGCACAAGTTGCCAAAAAGTCGGAGCCTGGCTGGGATATCGATAACTTGATCTTGTAAATATCTTATTTTCTATCATTCTGCTTCTGAGTGTTTTGGTTGGTGTTCTGGATCTGAGGTCGGTGTTTTTGACAGCACCGACTCTGCACTCCCTGTGGATGCTAGTGATGAAGTTGAGGAAAGAGTCGTCGACTCGAAGGCCGTGGTGTCTGACGAGATCATCGAGGTCGCCAATGTTGGGTCCGTAGCATAGAAAACAAAAAATTTCCTATGGTGTGAACTACACGTCAAGATCTATCTACTAGGTACAAAGCAAACGGGTGGACATACATCCAAAGAGAACTTACCCTCGAAGACAGCGAGTTTTGTTAACAAGTAGGAACTCGTGGTTGATGTAGTCGTACACTTGTCGATCTCAAGATCGTGAGGAAGTCCGAACGTCGCAACTCAGCAGCGCATCCGCACTCGCACACATGTTCAAGCCACCGGACAACCTCCACCTCCTCGCTCCAGCGATTCAGCGAAAGCAGCAACTCCTTCCAATCGAAATGCCACCGGGAACATGTATCTCGCTAATTCGAGACCATGGGGGAATAATTCTAGAGGGGGGAGAGATCCTTCACAAGGAGGTGTGAGGATGAAGGAGGGAATGGGTGGCCTTTTATAGGAGGAGGGGGTGCCCCTCCTC
Source organism: Avena insularis (assembly GCA_023614405.1). Lineage (NCBI taxonomy): Eukaryota > Viridiplantae > Streptophyta > Magnoliopsida > Poales > Poaceae > Avena > Avena insularis. Next base: position 79,592,987 of record CM042692.1, on the reverse strand, counting down.
TCCATGGCCGGCGCATGGGGGGTGACCCCTCACCTCCCCCATTCATGTGGTGGGAACCCCTCCACATTAAAATGCCTCTTCACATTCCCTTTTAAAGTCTCCACTTTAAATGCATTAAAATTCTCCAAGTTTAATGCTCTCTCATTTCATAAAACTCTTTTATTAAATTTATTCAGAATTTTGTTAATTACTTTAATTAACAAACATTCACATATAGCCCCTTGCAATATTTCAATATCACATGCAGAACCACTTTCTGCAATTTCACCCAAAACAATTTCCGGTTTCTATTGAAACAATTCCTGCGCTTTGCAATTCTTTCGTCTGAAACATATGTGCTCCTAAATGGTGTCCGGTAACTCTTAAGTGTGTCACCCTACGGTTCGCGAATAATGCAGACATGATTGAGACCCTTCTCCGATCAATAATCAATGTGGGACACGGAGATCCGATCGACTCCTATACATTCAACGATGACTTCTGTGATCGTGATAACCTTTAACGCTTGTAACTAAATCCCTTTGTCTCACGATATATTACATGTCCGAGATTCGATCATCGGTATCTCCATACCTAGTTTGATCTCGTTACCGACATGTACTCTTTTCTCGTTCCCATGATATAACATTCTAGTGATCACATCACTTGCTTGCAAGCTATCTCAATGTGATATCACCGAGAGGGCCTAGAGTATATCTATCCGTCACCGGGATTGAAAAATTCCACTCTTGATCCATGAGCCTCAACATAACACCTTCATAGTGCTGAACCCATCTTTATTGTCACCCGGTTATGGTGTGACGTTTGATGTTATCAAGATACTCTTCCGGTGTTAGCAATTAACATGATCTCATGGTCTAAGGATAAAGATTACTTCGTATGATGTTATAGCAATATAAACATAATGACTTGATCATAATGCTATACTTCGGATGAATGTTCATCATCAGGAAACCTTGATCATCTTGTTAATCAACAAGCTAGTCTATAAGAGAGACATAACTAGGAACCCTTTTTGTTTATTAAACACACATGTATTGATGTTTCCGATCAATACAATTCTAGCATGCAAAATAAACATCTATCATATATAAGGAATACATAATAACAACTTTATTATTGCCTCTCAGGGCATATTTCCTTCAGTCTCCCACTTGCACTAGAGACAATAATCTAGTTCACATAGTGATAAATCTAACACCCATGGAGTTCTGGTGTTGATCATGTTTTGCCCTAGGGAGAACTTTAGTCAACGGATCTGCTACATTTAGGTCCGTGTGTACTTTACAAATCTTTATATCTCCATCCTTGACATGCTCGCGGATGGAGTGAAACCGGCGCTTAATATGCTTGGAATTCTTGTGAGACCTCAGTTCCTTTGTGTTGGCTATGGCTCCATTGTTGTCACAATAGATCACCATTGGGTCCAATGCACTAGGAACCACACCTAGTTCCGTAATGAACTCTTTCATCCAAACCGCTTCCTGCGCCGCTTCTGAAGCAGCAACATATTCCGCCTCCGTCGTTGATCCAGCCACCACAGGTTGTTTGGAACTCCTCCAACTAACTGCTGCTCTGTTCAAGAGAAATACGTATCCGGATTGAGACTTAGAGTCATCCAGATCGGTGTCAAAGCTAGCATCGACATAATACTTAGCGACTAGCTCTTCTTCACCTCCGTATATAAGAAACATATCCCTAGTTCTTCTCAAGTACTTGAGGATGTTCTTTACCGCTATCCAAAGGTTAGAACCGGATCAGATTGGTACCTACTAGTCAAACTAATAGCATATGCCACATACGGTCTTGTACATAGCATGGCATACATAATAGAGCCGATGGCCGAGGCATAGGGGATCTTATCCATCATCTCTCTTTCTTCCGCTGTAGCCAGACTTTGAGTCTTACTCAATGTCTTGCCTTGCAACATAGGTAAGAACCCCTTCTTACTTTCGTCCATATTAAACTTCTTTAATATCTTATCAAGGTATGTACTCTGCGATAGCCCAATTAGGCGCCTTGATCTATCTCTATAGATTTTAATGCCTAATATATATGATGCTTCACCAAGGTCTTTCATAAAAAACATGCTGTTTAGATAACTTTTAACACTGTTTAAAAGATCTATATCATTTCCAATCAATAATATGTCATCCACATATAATATCAGAAATGCCACATTGCTCCCACTTACTTTCTTGTAAATACAAGCCTCTCCATAAGTTTGGACAAATCCAAACTCTTTGATCACCTCATCAAAGCGGAGATTCCAACTTCGAGATGCTTGCTTCAGTCCATAGATGGATCGCTGAAGTTTGCATACCTTATTAGCATCCTTAGGATCGACAAAACCCTTAGGTTGTATCACATACAACTCTTCTTCAATATTACCATTGAGGAACGCAGTTTTGACATCCATCTGCCATATTTCATAACCGAAATATGTAGCAATTGCTAATATAATCCTAACTGACTTAAACATCGCTACGGGAGAGAATGTCTCATCGTAGTCAACTCCTTGAATTTGTCGAAACCCCTTTGTGACAAGTCGAGCCTTATAGATGGTCACATTACCATCAGCATCAGTTTTCTTTTGAAAATCCATTTATTCTCAACGACCTTTCGATCGTGAGGTAAGTCCACCAAGGTCCAAACTTGGTTCTCGTACATGGATTCCATCTCGGATTTCATGGCTTCTAGCCATTTGTTGGAATCCGGGCTCATCATCGCTTCTTCATACGTCGCAGGGTCATCCATTTCATCAACCATGAAATTCACAACAGGATTGCCGTACAGTTCAGGAGTTGCACGTGTCCTGCTTGACCTGCGAGGTTTGGTAGTTTCCTCTTTCGGAGCTTCATGATCAATATCATTAGCTCTCTCTTCATTAGGTGAAGTCAACTCCGAAACAACTTCCGGTGCTGCGCCACTCGCCATTTCATGACGAGAAGGTTCAATAACCTCTTCGAGTTCTACCTTCCGACTACTCACACCTTTTGCGAGAAACTCCTTCTCAAGAAAGGATCCATTCTTGGCAACAAAAACCTTGCCCTCGGATCTGTGATAGAAGGTATACCCAATTGTTTCCTTAGGGTATCCTATGAAGACGCATTTTTCCGCTTTGGGTTCGAGTTTATCCGGTTGAAGTTTCTTCACATAAACATCGCATCCCCAAACTTTAAGAAATGACAGCTTAGGTTTGTTTCCAAACTATAATTCATACGGTGTCGTTTCAACGGATTTAGATGGTGCCCGATTTAAAGTGAATGCTGTTTGTTTCGGTGCATAACCCCAAAATGATAGTGGCAAGTCAGTCAAAGACATCATAGATCAAACCATATCCAATAAGGTACGATTACGATGTTCCGACACACCATTACGTTGTGGTGTTCCAGCAGGCGTGAGTTGTGAAACTATTCCACACTCTTTCATGTGTGTGCTAAACTCGTAACTTAGATACTCTCCTCCACGGTCAGACCGTAGAAATTTGATCTTTCTATTATGATGATTTTCCACTTCATTCTGAAATTCCTTGAACTTTTCAAAAGTTTCAGACTTGTGTTTCATCAAATAGATATACCCGTATCTACTCAAATCATCCATTAAAGTAACAAAATAACAATATCCACCTCGCGCCGACACACTCATTGGTCCACACACATCAGTATGTATGATTTCCAATAGATCTGTCGCCTGTTCCATTGAACCGAAAAACGACGTTCTAGTCATCTTGCCCATAAGGCATGGCTCACATGTATCAAATGATTCAAAATCAAGTGATTCCAAAAGTCCATCAGAATGGAGTTTCTTCATGCGTTTAACGCCAATATGACCTAGACGGTAGTGCCACATATATGCAGATATATCATCATCAAGTTTAATCTTTTTAGCATTAACATTATGAATGTGCGTAATATTACTATCGAGATCCATCCGAAATAAACCATTCAACATAGGTGCATGACCATAAAAGATATTATCCATATAAATCGAACAACCATTGTTTTCAGATTTAAACGAATAACCACTTTGCATCAAACATGATCTGGATACAGTGTTCATGCTAAGTGCAGGCACCAAATAACAATTATTCAGGTTTATAACTAATCCCGAATGCATATGGAGAGCCAGCGTTCCGACGGCGATCACATCAACTCTTGATCCATTGTCGACCCGCATCGTGACCTCATCCCTTGCTAGTTGTCGCTTGTTCCGTAGCCCCTGAATCGAGTTACATATATTAGCAACTGATCCCGTATCAAATACCTAGGTGCTACTACGAGTACTAGTCAAGTACACATCAATAACATGTATATCACATATACCTTTGTTTGCCTTGCCGGACTTCTTGTCCGCCAAATACTTGGGGCGATTCGCTTCAATGGCGATCCTTGCAATAGTAGCACTTTTCGGTATCGGACTTAGGGCCAGCTCGGGGTTTCTTTTCACTCATGACAATGCATTTGCCACCCTTATTTCCCTTGTGCTTGCCTTTCTTGTCCTTCTTGAAACCGGTGGTCCTATTGATCATCAACACTTGATGTTCTTTCCTAATCTCCACTTCTGCAGTCTTAAGCATTGACCGAAGCTCGGGAAGAGTCTTCTTCATGCCCTGCATATTATAGTTCATCATGAAGCTCTTGTAGCTAGGTGGCAGATATTGGAGAACACGATGTATGCCTAAGTCATTGGGAATCATTATTCCCAAGGACACAAGCTTATCGACGTATTCAGACATTTTGAGTACGTGCTCACTAACGGAGCTGTTTTCCTCCATTTTGCAGCTGAAGAACTTTTCAAAAGCATTATAACTCTCTACGGCAGCACGGGTATCGAAAATCATTTTCAATTCTCCCATGGTATCAAAGGCATTGCCATTTTCGAAATGCTTTTGAAGTTCTGGCTCTAGCCCATACAGTATGCCGCAATGAACTAAGTTGTGGTCCTCCTGACAAGTCACATAGACATTCTTTTCTTCGTCAGGGGCATCTGGAGCTGGTGGGGGGCCTAGCGGCACATCTAGCACATATTGCTTTTGTGCAGCAGTGAGGAGAATCCTCAAATTCATAGCCCAGTTGGTGAAGTTACTACCATTCGCAGCAAGTTTCTCTTTCTCCATGAACACATTGAAATTAAAAGCAGGTGGTGCCATCTACAACAGAATTTGTAAAGTTTATTTACACTAAGTTTATGATAGATTGAGTTCAACTAATCCAAATTACTAATGAACTCCCACTCAAAAACGACATCCCTCGTGCCTTTTTGTTGATTACATGAACCAAATCCACTATACCAAGTCTGATCATCACGTGAGTCGGTGTAGCTTCAAAGGCGAGCATCTATATGGGCATCATATCAACCATATGACTCATGCTTAACCTTTCGGTCCGTGTTCCGAGGCCATGTCTGTACATGCTAGGCTCGCCAAGTAAGAACCTTAGTACTCGCGTGTGTAAAATTGTCTTACACCCGTTGTATGAAAGCATAGAGTCGAGTACACCCGATCATCACGTGATGTCTCGAAACACGATCCATAGAATGGTGCATACTCAAGGAAGAACATATTTTATCTTGATATCTAAATGAGGGATCATCTTACAATGCTACCAAAAGCGCCAAACTAGCAATATAAGATGCTAACATCTAATGTGTAAAGTGAGATGATATGGTCCATGCATTTGATCTCTATCATTTGCATCGTGGTATGATCTCTATCATTCCTTTGTGTGTAAGGCCAAGGTCTATGGAACTTACACGTTGAATGTGTTGTAAGAGTATCTATCATACATCTACTTACGACAATACCATAACAATACACTAGCCCAGCAACGATCTAAACTAGACGCCTCTAATTTATTAATTGCAAGTTTTACGTGGCTTAGGGCTTTCAGAGATAGAACCGTTCTCACCTACGAACATGAACCACAACGAGGATAACTAAGTTATTAGCAACTCGTTGTAAATCAGATATTAACTATAGTAGGAGAGACAGACACCCGCCAGCCACTTATGCAAAACAAGTTGCATGTTAGTCGTGGAATCGGTCTCATGTACGATGACATGTAAGGTTGGTCCGGGCCGCTTCATCCCACTATGCCACCAATAGCCAAAATACATAGAAGATGCAATAACATGATCATCATCGCCCACATATAAACATATGTGTACTACCCGTGCAAACCACCTACGCATAGATCAGGCTCTGATACCACTGTTGGGTCCGCAACATAGAAAACAAAAAAAATTCTACGGTGTGAACTACACGCCAAGATCTATCTACTAGGTACAAAGCAAACGGGTGGACATACATCCAACGAGAACTTACCCTCGAATACAACGAGTTTTGTTAACGAGTAGGAACTCGTGGTTGATGTAGTCGTACACTTGCCGATCTCAAGATCGTGAGGAAGTCCGAACGCCGCAACTCAGCAGCGCATCCACACTCGCACACACGTTCAAGCCACCGGACAATCTCCACCTCCTCGCTCCAGCGATTCAGCGGAAGCAGCAACTCCTTCCAGACGAAATGCCACCAGGAACATGTATCTCGCTAATCCGAGACCATGGGGGAATAATTCTAGAGGGGGAGAGAGATCCTTCACAAGGAGGTGTGAGGATGAAGGAGGGAATGGGTGGCCTTTTATAGGAGGAGGGGTGCCTCCTATCCATGGCGGCGCATGGGGGTGACCCTCACCTCACCCATTCATGTGGTAACCCTCCACATTAAAATGCCTCTTCACATTCCCTTTTAAAGTCTCCACTTTAAATGCATTAAAATTCTCCAAGTTTAATGCTCTCTCATTTAATAAAACTCTTTTATTAAATTTATTCAGAATTTTGTTAATTACTTTAATTAACAAACATTCATATATAGCCCCTTGCAATATTTCAATATCACATGCAGAACCACTTTCTGCAATTTCACCCGAAACAATTTCCGGTTTCTATTGAAACAATTCCTGCGCTTTGCAATTCTTTCGTCTGAAACATATGTGCTCCTAAATGGTGTCCGGTAACTCTTAAGTGTGTCACCCTACGGTTCGCGAATAATGCAGACATGATCGAGACCCTTCTCCGATCAATAATCGCAATGGACACGGAGATCCGTACTGACTCCTACACATTCAATAATGACTTCTGTGATCGTGAGAACCTTTAATGCTTGTAACTAAATCCCTTTGTCTCACGATATATTACATGTCCGAGATTCGATCATCAGTATCTCCATACCTAGTTTGATCTCGTTACCGACATGCACTCTTTTCTCGTTCCCGTGATATAACATTCTAGTGATCAAATCACTTGCTTGCAAGCTATCTCAATGTGATATCACCGAGAGGGCCCAGAGTATATCTATCCGTCACCGGGATTGACAAATTCCACTCTTGATCCATGAGCCTCAACATAACACCTTCGTAGTACTGAACCCATCTTTATAGTCACCTTACATTAAGTGTGATGTTTGATGTTATCAAGATACTCTTCCGGTGTTAGCAATTAACATGATCTCATGGTCTAAGGATAAAGATTACTTCGTATGATGTTATAGCAATATAAACATAATGACTTGATCGTAATGCTATACTTCGGATGAATGTTCATCACATCATTCCACCAATGGTGTGACCTTGTTATTAATAACATCCAATGTCCATGATCAGGAAACCTTGATCATCTTGTTAATCAACAAGCTAGTCTATAAGAGAGGCATAACTAGGAACCCTTTTTGTTTATTAAACACACATGTATTGATGTTTCTGATCAATACAATTCTAGCATGCAAAATAAACATCTATCATATATAAGGAATACATAATAACAACTTTATTATTGCCTCTCAGGGCATATTTCCTTCAGCCAATCCAGCGGATGGCCATGATACCGGCAATTCTTCTAGCTCCGCTAAGATTTAGAAGTGGAAGAGGTTGACCCTATAGGTCACTCTACAGGGTCCTTCGAAATCTTCGGATAATCATGTAAGTTGCCTTACTGCCTTATTTTTCTAACTGCACCTGTGTAGCCCCCGAGTCTGTTTGTACTGACTCGAGTGTTTTGGTAGCCCTTCCTGCGTAGCCTGGTGGAGGCGGGACAGAAGTATGTCTAGATGGATGTGGAGCGGGACCACGTGAAGCTTAAGTGCTACTATTTTTCATTTTGACCTTGATCTATGCCATTGCTCTTGTGCTAACCTTGATCTTCTTGAGGCAGTCGAGAGGGAATGAGGGATGATGCCTTGCGCCGCGTGGAGGAGCTTGAGAAGAGCATCGGCCACGCAGAAAATATCGAGAAACATGCTCAAGAGGCTCTTGACACGCATAAGGCTAAGGCCGAGCACCGCACAACGGATCGTTTGGTTGCTTCGAAGGAGCGTGAAGAGAAGCTGGGTGATCGCCTTATGGCCGTCGCTCAGACTTTGTCAGGTGAGTGGTTCTTTCGAGCTTTTTTCTATCTTGGTTTTTTCAGTCTGTTGAATGTGTTGATGCTTTTGTCTGCAGGTGTTGTCGATATTCCTCTTGACTACTCTGCCCAGGCTGGTGCGGACTCTCTGACTGCCGCTGTTTCGAAAGTCGAAGATCATGGCGTCCTTTTAAAGGACACGCTTGTAAAGGCAAAGGGTGTGTTGGGTCGCTTTCACTAAGAAATCCTTCTGAAGGTTGTTGCTGTCGAGGACGTTGATGGGATCACGGATGATCTTCATGCACTGGGGGGTCCGATGAAGGGGTTTAAGCGCATACAGAAGGCGACTGGCATGTCCATGGCATTCAGGGTTACCGCGACGCATGGCGTGAAGGCCAACTTTGACAAGGTCTCTTCGTCTCTTCCTCCAGCAGCTGCGGGCAAGGAGGTTTGTACTTTCATCAAGCGAGCCAAGAAATATGGCCCTCCCTTCGTGTTGCTGGTCGAAAACTACTTTGAAGAGCAGAAGCGTCTAGACACGACTAGCGCTCTGGAGGCACTACATGGCTATGTTCTTGGATCCGCCATGGCACATGATAGATTGGAGATGATCACCTAGCCATGTTTTAGCTCCTGGAGGTCGTCGACCATCGGGTTGTCCAAAGGCAACTTGAAGCCCTTCGGCATCGGAGTTTGCCGTATAGCACGACTAAAGCATCTGGCACCACGTAGTTCGGTTTCTTCATCATTGGACTCGGTTGAATAGGCGCGCTTGGCGCACGAATTGTTGACCTTCCGCTGCATGATCTCGTCACGAGCGTCGTACTTGCGATCTTTCCGTCGTGAGCTGCGACATCGTTGTGGGGGGGTCTTCGTCTCGCGATGGTGAGTAGCTGCTTTTTTGCACCGCAGGTGCTTTTGTTGGTTCTTTGGCGGATTCTCCCGTGAGTGCTACCTCAACCAGGTCGAGCCCGGCAACAACATATCTGTGTATGGTGGATAACGAATCCCCCGCCTGGGGTGGGTTGGACAACAAGTAAGTGGTGGTCGCGATGATAGCGGTCTATGGTTTTGGGCACCATGTTGCCCTGCGAATCCGTTGACATGAACGAGAAGTCGAGGTTTTGAATTATGGCGCGCCTAGCCTCCTCATCCATCAGATGCGTTCGAGAGCGCCTCTTGTACGCTCCCGCGTTATGGTTTCCCTTCAAAGAGGATACACCGATCAACGAGAGTACTACCCGTTGGGCACTTAATTCATGGGTGAGTCGCCACCGTTCTTCGAGATGGGCATTGAGCACTTGTTGGCAACAGAACTCCTTGTCCTGGTACCAATGATATGCCATTAGTACCTCTCGTGACGAATCAGGAAGCAAATGGGTGTCGCCCTTTAGGGCCTGCTTGACCCTTTCCCACTCGTCATTCGTGAGGTGGATCTGTGGACGATCATTCGTGTTGTTGCGATTGGCTCCATTCCTAGCCTCGGACTTAGCATTGGTGATGGTGCCGTTGCCAGAAACACCGCTAGTGTTGATGATGCCAAAGTGGTAGTGGTCGATGTAGTCGTTGCTTCCGGCGCTTTTCAGATCGCATATGACGTTGTTGTCGCCTTCGAGCAGGTTACTCAGATCGGAATCGCAACTGCTGTTGCTATCCAGGCATGGGCCAAAGAGGAGGCGTTGAGCTCGCTGAGGGTCCCTAGTGGTGGTAGGATCCACGAGGCGGGTGCAATTGATTGTGGCATCGATTGCTCCGGTACCAAACGGATCTGGTCTGGAAGGCGTAGCATGCCAATCTTGTCGAACTGAAAGTTCAGACCGCCGATCGACATCCTGGCTCTGTCGGAGAGGGAGTCGAAGGATTGACGCGAGGCTGGCGCGTGGATGGTGAAGTCGAAGATCTGAAGAAGATCTGGCTCGCCGAGGCCGACGAATCTTAGATCGCCGGAGATGAGCCGCCGAAGTCACGACATCAGCGCGCGAGCTTCCCACAGACGACGCCAATTGATGTGGGGTGATCACGTCGATGCCCATGGTTAATGGACTTGGATTTTGAGAAAGAGCGCACGCTGGAGACTTCGTCGGCTAACAAACAAGCACGCGGGGACACGGTGTTTACCCAGGTTCAGGCCCCCGGAGGGAAAACCCTACTCCTGCTGTCTGCTCTTGATTAATGGAGATCCGAAAAATTAGGGATGCTGAGATGGCGATGGTGCGTAGATGAGGTCTAGCAGGTGTATGGCAAGAGCGTTGATTACCCTTCTCGTCGCTCCCTCCTAGTCCTTATATGGAGGAGCCAGGTCTCGGAATGCGTCTGAGTCGGTTATAAATCGAGGGCAGAACCCTAAGCGTTCCTATCTAATCTTGTCGTGTCCTTCGTCAGCTCGGCCTCACCCGAATCGTCATGGGCTCCACCGTCATAGGCAGATTATCACGTGGACTTTCCGTTGGGACGAACTGGATAGATCAATGGCTGGTACCCGTAGGGTATACCTATGTCAACCGTAGCCGGCGGAAGTGGAGGATGACGACGGCCTCGACGAGCCCGTGGGTTAGCGGGCTATCCTCGCCGACATCCAGACGTCACGATAGTGGAGGGAGGCGTAGCAGGCCGATGCCTACGACGACGATGACGACGATTTCGACTTCGCCGATTACTACGCGCAGACCGAGGCGGCCGTTGACCCACGAGTGCTCGAAGAATCCATCCAGAGGGTGTGGCGCGCCGCCGATGATCTAAGGGACACGATCACCCTCTCACGAGCGCAGTGTGCCGCCGTTGAACAACGGGGCCAAGGCCGCCAGGAGCTTCGCCGCACGCCACTAGGCGTGATGGGTAGGTACCGCCCCGAGTCCTCCTCGGCAGCGACGGAGCTGGCGGCGAGGAGGGAGAGGAACCGCCTCAGCGCGCTGTCGTGCGAGGACAGGAAGCATATCGACGTGCTTGACAACTTTGAAAACTTCAAATGGAGCCCGAGTTCCATTCAGCCTGATATTTTAATGCCTACTTAGAGCCATATTATTTCTATGAATTTGATGAAGCCAAATACATGGTATATTTTTTTCATATAGTACGTGGCCTTATTGATCGTTCATCCGTTTCCTGTTGCTTGAAGCCGTGGTAGTTTTAACCACAACCAGCAGTCCTGTTGCTTGAAGCCATTGGACGCCTAATCCCCAATGGAGCATGTAACACGCTGGTTACGTGAATTCCGTCGCACTGGATTACTTCCCTGGAGTATTAGTAAACACGGTGCCCTGTCCAGATCTGAATATTTACTTACCAATTGATGTTTGCTTTTGACATCTACAAAGATCATCCTGGCAAGTCGCATCGTACACGACTAGTAGGAACAAAGTGTCGTCATTCATTCACAGCATAATAGCCGTTCCACACCAGGACATCGCCTCGCTGCATCAGTCAGTGTTGTGTTAATGACAAATCTTGACCTGGCTACCACCCCTGGTGGACTACTAGAACCGTTCTCCTATTTTGTGCGCTGACTCGTTCCGTGCGATTTGCTCCTGATTGCATCCTCGCGGACACGCAGGCGCCGCCGACCCGCCGTCGCCTTCCCTGCCATAAATCTGACCGCTCCGTTCCCTCGTCCAGAGGAAGCAGGCACCGCTCCAGCCACCCACTCGCCCAACGGCCACTACTCGTTCCATTCGGTTCGTGGAACGTTGCGGGCGGGACCCGATTCAAAGCCCTCGCGTCGCCGCGTCTGTTGGACCCCGCCAAAACGCGCGGCGCGCGTGTCGCGACGTCTGTGTGGGAAATGAACGGGCGACCCGTGAATGGCTGACTTTTCCTGCTTTGCCCGCGCGCGCTTCCGTCCCTCGTGGTCGCGGCGCGTGGACTCTTCGCTAGGGTGGTGGGGCTGGCACGAATGCGTCGTGGTCGCTGCCGGCTACGCGGGTCGTCCTGCTCCAACTGTTCCACACAAGCTGGCCAGGTTGCAGCTGGTGCGGGCTGCACTGGAGGCCTGGATCGGACCGGTAAAGAGCACCCCACCGGCGTCCGGTCCCCAAAGATCTCTACGGTGCGAGGCTTAAAAACGGCCTGTACCGGCAGACGTAACCTCTGTCGGCAAGGGGTTGTGTTGGCATTTACTTAGATCATGACTCCACGAAAACTGCTCGGCGATGCAATCTCATGCTAAAAGTATCGTTTGTTTGGTTTCATGTATTCTTATTTTCCTACAGGTTGAGAAGTCAACCCTCAGTCATTTGGTTACATTTCAGGATTTCATCAAATTGATACTTGTTGGCTGCATTGTTCCTTACCCAACATCATCAAGGCAGCAAACGAAGTTTAGAGAAATGCATGCAAAGAACTACTACCTCTGTTTGGGATTATTAGTTCTAAGACTAGCCCCAATGAAAATATTATAGGTAGTATCATGCATGTCTTATTGGTAAAATTCTGACGTGGCATGCTAATTAATGATAAAAGAGATTGTGTTGGTATCATAGATAGATACGGTATCATAGCACGTAAAACTAGAAAAACTAATCTCAGATGAATCTTGTGCATAATTTTGCATTGAGATTCTACAAAATAATAAATATACTAAGACTATGATACTACTACATGCTACTATGCATTATAGAGATGGTATCATATACTATCATATATATGATACTACTATATGATACTCCCGTGACTAGTCTAAGAGCCAAGTTACTAATACCAATATACAACATAACTCTCTCTCATTAATATATACATGCACCAATAGTTTTACATGCATGAGAGAACTGAGAGGAAAATAAAAACATGTATTGGACGAGAGACACCAATAAATGAGATAGCCCTTATAATTTCAAACAATATAAAAAATCTCTTAGGACTAATAATCCCAGACAGAGGTAGTACTAGCTTGCATTAACACAGTTTCGACATAATAAGTCATGGCGTGCGTGCTGCAGCACGAGTTCACGAGCAACTGCTCGTGATGCAGCACGAGTTCATCATATACGGAGGGGTTATAACTGAATATCACCTCCCAAAATATACAGACCAAAGTTTAGGGGTCACCGCAACCATAGTTCATCAGCCTAGCTACTTCAAAATACACATCACATCCATCATCATCAACTCCATTACTAGCACCTCCTCGAACAACTCAGTCCGCTGCTCAGAGGTAGTGCTTGTTCACGAATATCGTGAACCAGTTCAACCTGCGCTCAGGGGTGAAGGCAAGATACCTGGTCGCCTGTCCGATGTGCTCCATCAGGTGGGTAAGAGCACGGTGTATCACGGTCACAGAGACGGGTGCAACTGGAATGCGAGGACCGTAGATGATCTTCATCTGAGCATATTTGTCAATGGGCTTGTTGATCAACTCGGTGTCCTGCGGCTGAGCCTACATGAGAATCACAGTTAGTTCAAGACATGTGTAGTTCATATGTGAGCTTTACAACTACCGATGCAAGTTCAAATATATCGAACCTTGATGTGGACATAGTAATCATCATCGTACATGATGAGAGAAGAGCTCTCCTCAACCTAGCGCATGGTCTCAAGCCTCTTGATCCTCAGCACCAGGATCCAATGCACTCTCCAGTGCCTCATGTGGTTGTACACCTGGTTCGGAGTGACTGTCCGGCTAGAGAACTTGAAGACATCCTCTGCAATCAGGCGCATGTCCGCCTGTCTAAATCCCCGCACTACCGAACCTCCTTTCTCGATCAACTAGACAACCCGATTCAGGACGAAGGTGGACATAGATGTTGGCCATGACATGGCCAACTTCCTCCTGGCCACCGCATCAGGCATCAGCACATAACCTAGAGGTAGCACAAAGGTTACAGACAAATCAGGATACGCAACCTTCTCCTATGGCACCAGAGATACGCAATGTGTTCAGTTTTAGGGGAAGAACTATACTTATAACACTAATCCTACCTATAACACATGGCAATCCTCACATGACAACATGACTGCGAAAATGCTCAGGTCCTTATTTAGAACACTAGCTCACAACTTAGAACTGTGAGCTAGAACATGGCAACAAATCTAAGCTGCGAGTGCTAGGGTTGGGTGTTTCTTACCACGATCTCAATCTCGCCTGGCGAGGACAACATGTCCGACATAGCCGAGGAGGAAGACTTGCCGGAAATGAGCTAGATCCACCGGAGTAGGAGGCTCTGCTCACCTGCACGTCGGTGAGGAAGAGGATTTGGAGGGAGAGCTCGAAAATGGGGAAAATGGAGGAGGGGATTTTTGGAGCCGGTGGACGGGCGGTGTAAATAGACACGGCGAATCGGCGGGCGGTAACCCCAATTTCTCCCGCCGGATTTTGCGAGCTCCCGCCATCCCTCCCTTGCACGAGCACGTACAACTTCTTCCCCGCGAGCGCGAGAAGCACTTGGCTCTGTGGAAACGCCCGATTTCGGTGTTCCTCTAGGGCCTGGCTGAGGGGCGCTTTAAAACTCGTGCGATGCAAAGATTCCATCCGCCGTGCAGAACCAAACGTCATTATTTCTTCCCGTCCCATGCGAGAAACGGGGACACGAGCAACCAAACACGCCCTAGATGGTCCAAGAACTAACATCCCCTTGCAAGTCTCAAGCACACATGAGCCGAGATGGAGCTCTCGGCGACACGGGCCCTTCGCCATTTCAGACGCCGACGCGCGATAGGTGGCAAGCTAGAGTTAATGGCGACAGTGGGGCTGGACATACTTCCCATGGCTCCAATAAAAAGGGGAGCGCCCATATCTCACCGGCGCTCTCACTCTTCCCTCCTCCCATCTTTTCTCACCTCACCGGTGTCAGTACCTTTTCTCTAATGGCCGCAACGATCACGAGGCGGGCGATAGCAGGAGCGGTAGAAGAAAGTGAGACATGCGGCCACACAACCTCACCGTGGATGAGGCGACTGTTTGGTCCGCAACATAGAAAATAAAAAATTTCCTACGGTGTGAACTACACGCCAAGATCTATCTACTAGGTACAAAGCAACGAGTGGAAACGAGAACTTACCCTCGTAGACAACGAGCTTTGTTAACGAGTAGGAACTCGTGGTTGATGTAGTCGTACACTTGCCGATCTCAAGATCGTGATGAAGTCCAGCAGGTCCGGCTCCAGCAAGTCCATCAGATCCAGCTCCAGCACCACCAAGTCCAGCACCGCAAAGCAGCGGTGCATCCGTGATCGCACACACGTCCGATACCCCGACAACCTCCGTCCCTCACTCCAGCAAAGCAGCGGAAGCAGTAACTCCTTTCCAGATAAAGCCACCGGGAACATGTATCTCGCTAATCCGAGACCATGGGGGAATAATACTAGAGGGGGAGAGAGATCCTTCACAAGGAGGTGTGTATGAGAAGTGAGGAGGGTGGCCTTTTATAGGAGGAGGGTGCCCTCCTTCATGGCCAAGCATGGAGGAGGTGACTCTTCACCTCCTCCATTCATGTGGTGGTAACTCCCTCCACATAAATTTGCCCCTTCACATTCTCTTTTAAAGTCTCCACTTTAAATGCATTAAATTTCTCCAAATTTAATGCTCTCTCATTTAATAAAACTCTTTTATTAATTTTATTCAGAATTTTGTTAATTACTTTAATTAACAAACATTCACATAAAACCCCCTACAACATTTCAATATTACATGCAGAACCAATTTCAGCAATATTACACGCATCACTCATTCTCAAATGAGATGGCATTGTATAGATTTGGTCCTTTGGTGAGACCTTTAGTTCGTTCGGCTCAAAATATGTTGATATTATTGTCACACAATATATCTTCATAGTATTAGCCCACTTTGAACCACACCTAGTTTGATAACAAACTACTTAACACAAATGCCCTCCTTTGCTGCTACTATAGCAGTCATATACTTAGCCTTTTGTTGTAGTATCCGTCACAATGTCTCAACTTTGGAACTCATCCAAATCCATCATGGAACATCCTTTCCATTACATTGTGCCACCCATAGTCTAAATTGAGATAAATTTAATTTGTATTTTGTGACAAAACTAGTATCAATGTAACACTTTACAATGAACTACCTTTAACTATTTGTCACTTATACATTATATATTCTTAGTTCTTCCAAAGCTCATAAGAATATCTTTACTATTTTCCAATGATCATCTTATGAATCATTCTGGTATATGCTCATAACATTAGAGCATAGGACATTCTGGATATATACATATCATAATCGATCAAAATCTTCATGTGATTTTACTCACCAAGTGTTGAAACACTTCAATTTTGATACAATCCTTTCCATGCAGCAAGAACATTTCTTGTTGTTTCCATATTGAACCCTTTCAATATCTCATATATGTATGTCTGGCACAACCATATTAGCGCCTTAATCTATCTATATAGATATTGATGCCTAATATTCTGGGTTTGCCCAAGTCTTTCATCGAAATCTTATTTTAATGAAATTCTTAACTTGTGTCAATAAAAGATACATCATTTCCAATCAACAATATGTCCTCTATATAATATATTAGAAATATGTCTCAGCGCTCCCACTTAATTCCTTGCAAATGCAAGCATCTTCATCATCTCCGATGAATTTAAACTCTTTTAACAGTTTCATCATGGTGAAGATTCTAACCCCGCTATGCTTACTTCAACTATTGAAGTTTGCATGCCCTTTTAGCACCCTTTGAATTAACAAAACCCTTCGGACCATGTCATGCACACGTCCTAGGTAACCGTTCTATTATAAGAACCTTATTTTGTTTATTCAACTACCATATACCAAATTATATGTAGTGGTTGCTACATTAATCCGTCAAGACTATATATCGCTATGAAAGATCAAATCTTGTCATAGTCAACTCCTTGAACATTGTCGTAAATTTCTTTCCGACATGTCGACTATTTCATAGATGTTAAACATCCATGTCTTATTTCTTTATAGATCCAAACACGTCCGATAGGCTTCACGCCTTTCTGGAGGGTCTTCCAAGTTCAGAAACTTGTTTTCTCGTGTATGGATACTATCACGGATTCTATGACTTCTAGTCATTTTATGGAGTCAGGGCCCATCATCGCTTCTTTGCATGTAGTCGGTTCATCATTGTCAAAACAATAACGACTTGCTTATCAAATCTTACTATTTGATTCTTACCGACCCACACGGTTCTATAGGAACTCTAGTCTTCGAGATCACACCTTTTGTAATCACGAGAGCCATGAGCATTGTGGCCGCCACCAGGACACTTTCCGGCGCTGCGCTACTTAGCACATATAGCTAAGGTTCAACAACCTTATCAAGGTTCTATTGTCCTCCCACTTAACTTTTCACGAAAAGTTTCTTCTCAAGAAACTTGACGTTCCAAGCGACAAACTCTTTTGTCCTCGGTGTTATGGAGAAATTCCCAACAAATTCTTTGGGATAACCTACAAAGACGTGCTTATCCGACTTTGGTTGTAAACATTTTACTTATGCATAGCATACCAAAATTTAAGAAAAGATAATTCAGGTTTTATCCCAAACCATAACTCATATGGTGTCATTTCAACGGACCACGACGGTGCTCTTTTCAGTGTAAAAGCGATAGTCTCTAAAGCTTCAATCCTTAAAACATAATGGCAGTTTTATAAATGACACCCTTGATCTTACCATGTCAAACATGGTTTGATTTTATCTCTCGAATATACCATACTCCTATGGTTTATCGGGAAACACAAATCATGGAACAATTCCTCAAGTCTTAGGTGTTTTTGCTAAACATGTAACTCAAATATCTTCCTTTATGATCGAATCATAAACTCTTTATTTTCTTGTTACAATGATTTTCCACTTCATCTTGAAAGTCTTTGAACAATTTTCAAATGTTTCATATTTCTTCCTTATTAAGTAAATATACAGATATATTCACTCAAATTTTCGGAGAAAGCATATGAAGCAAAAAGATCCATCGCATATGGCTACACATAATGGACTATGCACATCAGCATGCACAATTTCCAATAAGCTAGTCATCCGTTCCTCTCTGACCTATGGACGGAGTTTCAATTATCTCGAGGAAAGTCTCACATGCGTCAATTGATCAAAATCAAAGACTCCAAAAATCCATCAACATGGACTTTCTTCATGTTTTCTTTCAAATATAATTTAAACAGCGATGTCACTTCATAAGTGATCTTTCAATCATTTGTCTTGCGACATTTTAGCAATAGTGTTTATGGATGTGATTTCTCCAACTAGACTTGTAAATTTTCATCCATCCTTTATGGAATACGGTAATTATTTGAACAACCATTGTTCTCATGATACCGGAACAAAATAACAATTATTTAAACAAATCTTGAAGGCTTGGTTTGATGACAATGAAAAACACAATAACACTTTATTTGTTTTCGATGAACATCATCACTCATTCTCTTGCTGATTACTTAGGCCATTGTAGTTCATGAATTGCGTTGTCCTGTATGACACTTCATACCAACCAATTAGGTATCCAATACCTAAGAACCACATTGTTTAACAAGCAAGGAATAGAGTCATAACATGTATATCTTCTATATACCTAAGTTGGACATCTCCAACCTTTTATTTTCTGCCAAATATTTTATAGATTCTCTTTCAGCAATTCCTTTTCTTTTAAAAGAATCTATCAACATCAATAGTGGTGTCATTCACATGACACATAGTACAAAGCGTATATAGTCAAATACTAATACCTTTGGACTTGCACTTTGAAGTGGATCACCATCATCAAATGTTTGGCATTCTTTCAAAAATCCATTCTTTAGTAATCTATTAGTGTAGTAAACATTTTAATTACATCTTCTATTCATCCTTATCATGACAACTTTCATGATTAAGCTACTATAGCTTGTAAGGAAGAATCGCGAGTATAATATCAGTTCCCAAAACCTTTTTGGTAGATTCGGATGCCTAGCATCTCCATCCTTCACAAATTCTTATACAATATGAGAACATGTATTTTGCTAAATTATACTCTATCATAATGCAACCAAAAACATTGTTTCAGATATCACAATATCTTTCACACATGATGGTTTCTGAAACAATTTTCATCTCCAATATAATCTTGATATTAAAACAACTTTTTGAATATCAATAATCATGGAGGCAAACATGATACTTTAGATACTAACATTGGAATTCTTACTCTCTATTTAATACTACTTATTAAACTTCATGGAGTAAATAGAGTTTGCTGAAAGTTTGCAATAGGACTTATAAACTTTAAATTGACATTCAAAACAATACGATACCAGTTTGTAAATAAATATCCAGAATTCTATAGTTCTATTATCTCAATTAAAACTAAGCATAAGGTAGTGAACAGATGCGAATGACTACAACAAATTATGCAAATTCACTTCGATTTAGTTTATGACAAATTGAGTTCGACTAATCCAAATTAGAAATAAACTCCCACTTAAAAACGACATCCCTCGTGCCTTTTTGGTGATTACATGAACCAAATCCACTATACCAAGTCCGATCATCACGTGAGTCGGTGTAGCTTCAAAGGCGAGCATCAATATGGTCATCACATCAACTATATGACTCATGCTTAACCTTTCGGTTCGTGTTCCAAGGCCATGTCTGTACATGCTAGGCTCGCCAAGTAAGAACCTTAGTATTCGCGTGTGTAAAACTATCTTACACCCGTTGCATAAAAGCGTAGAGTTAAGAACACCCGGTCATCACGTGATGTATCGAAACACGATCCATAGAATGGTGCATACTTAAGGAAGAACACATTTATCTTGATATTTAAATGAGGGATCATCTTACAATGCTACAGAAAGCGCCAAACTAGCAGTATAAGATGCTAACATCTAATGTGTAAAGTGAGATGATATGGACCATGCATTTGATATCTATCATTTGCATCATGGTATGATCTCTATCATTCCTTTGTGTGTAAGGCCAAGGTCTATGGAATTTACACGTTGAATGTGTTATAAGAGTATCCATCATACATCTACTTATAACAATACCATATCAAGACACTAGCCCAGCAACGATCTAAACTAGACGCCTCTAATTTATCAATTGCAAGTTTTACGTGGCTTAGGGCTTTCGGAGATAGAACCGTTATTACCTACGAACATGAACCACAACGAGGATAACTAAGTTATTAGCAACTCGTTGTAAATCAGATATTGACTATAGTAGGAGAGACAGACACCCGCCAGCCACTTATGCAAAACAAGTTGCATGTCGGTCATGGAACCGGTCTCATGTACGATGATATGTAAGGTTGGTCCGGGCCGCTTCATCCCACTATACCACCAATATCCAAAATACATGAAAGAAGCAATAACATGATTATCATCGCCCATATATAAACGTATGTGTACTACCCGTGCTAAGCACCTACGCATAGATCAGGCTCTGATACCACTGTTGGGTCCGCAGCATAGAAAACAAAAAATTTCTTACGGTGTGAACTACACGTCAAGATCTATCTACAAGGTACAAAGCAACGGGTGGAAACGAGAACTTACCCTCGTAGACAACGAGCTTTGTTAACGAGTAGGAACTCGTGGTTGATGTAGTCGTACACTTGCCGATCTCAAGATCGTGATGAAGTCCAGCAGGTCTGGCTCCAGCACGTCCATCAGATCCAGCTCCAGCACCACCAAGTCCAGCACCGCAAAGCAGCGGTGCATCCGTGATCGCACACACGTCCGGTACCCCGACAACCTCCATCCCTCGCTTCCAAAGAAAGCAGCGGAAGCAGAACTCCTTTCCAGATAAAGCCAGGAACATGTATCTCGCTAATCCGAGACCCTGGGGGAATAATACTAGAGGGGGAGAGAGATCCTTCACAAGGAGGTGTGTATGAGAAGTGAGGAGGGGGTGGCCTTTTATAGGAGGAGGGGGGGTGCCCCTCCTTCATGGCCGGTGCATGGAGGAGGTGACTCTTCACCTCCTCCATTCATGTGGTGGTAACTCCCTCCATATAAATTTGTCCCTTCACATTCTCTTTTAAAGTCTCCACTTTGAATGCATTAAATTTCTCCAAATTTAATGCTCTCTCATTTAATAAAACTCTTTTATTAATTTTATTCAGAATTTTGTTAATTACTTTAATTAACAAACATTCACATAAAACCCCCTACAACATTTCAATATTACATGCAGAACCAATTTCATCAATTTCACCCAAACAGTTTGTGTCTATTAAAATAATTCCAGCGCTTTCTTAAATCTTTATCTGAAACATATTTGCTCCAAATGGTGTCGGTATCCCTTAAGTGTGTCACCCTACGGTTCGCGAATAATGCAGACATGATCGAGACCCATCTCCGATCAATAATCAGCAGCGGGACCTGGAGATCCATACTGACTCCTACACATTCAACGATGACTTCTGTGATCGTGAGAACCTTTAACGCTAGTAACTAAATCCCTTTGTCCTGTGATATATTACATGTCCGAGATTCGATCATCGGTATCTCCATACCTAGTTTGATCTCGTTATCGACATGCACTCTTTTCTCGGTCCCGTGATATAACATTCTAGTGATCACATCACTTGCTTGCAAGCTATTTCAATGTGATATCACCGAGAGGGCCCAGAGTATATCTATCCGTCATCGGGATGGACAAATCCCACTCTTGATCCATGAGCCTCAACATAACACCTTCGTAGCACTGAACCCACCTTTATAGTCACCCGGTTACGGTGTGACGTTTGATGTTATCAAGATACTCTTCCGGTGTTAGCAATTAACATGATCTCATGGTCTAAGGATAAAGATTACTTCGTATGATGTTATAGCAATATAAACATAATGACTTTAATCGTAATGCTATACTTCGGATGAATGTTCATCACATCATTCCACCAATGGTGTGACCTTGTTATTAACAACATCCAATGTCCATGATCAGGAAACCTTGATCATCTTGTTAATCAACAAGCTAGTCTATAAGAGAGGCATAACTAGGAACCCTTTTTGTTTATTAAACACACATGTATTGATGTTTCTGATCAATACAATTCTAGCATGTAAAATAAACATTTATCATAAACATGGAATAAGATAATAACCACTTTATTATTGCCTCTCGGGCATATTCCCTTCAGCGACGGTCCTACCCGAGAACAATCTTCACGTGCCGCTGGATTGGCGCCTCCCGTCCGGTGGAACATCATCAATGGCGTCCAGGCCATCCCGCCCCTCTCGCGCGATGACGACCTTGATGAGATGATCCAGTACCACATCTCGTTGATGCCGTTGGAGCAACATGTAGACCTAGCCTGGGCCAACGAGGGCTGGTGGATGGCGGTCCTCAATCTGGAGCGCGATGAAGCGGTGGTCCAACACACCATCCCATATGGCGGGCCATGGAACCGCGACGGACGCCATGCCTACTTGCACGATGTCGATATCGACACCATCATCATCAAGCGCGGATACCGTCTGAGGTCTTGTCATGTGGTACCGCGGCAACAAGCGTTCTTCGGTGCGCCCCTACAACCGTAGTTTCCACTTCAGAGCGTGGCTTTGTTCATTCGTCGTAGCCACGGTTGCAGCCGGGCGCGCGTCATCGTCATGCATTCACCGCCGCGCCAGGAGGTCAAGCAGGAGGAACGGGAGTTGTTCATCGGCGAAGACATCCCCGGCTAGGAGGCGAGGGACGACACCGCCGACAACGAGGCCCTCCTCACCTACATGGCAGAGAAGGAGGTGCCCCTCATGCCGCCGGACCTTGATGAGGAGGAGGCTCTTCGCCTCACCATCACGCAGTCCCAGGAGTAGGCGCACCTCGATGAGGAGGCGCTCTGGGCAGGCACATTCGTTGCCCTACGCGAGTCTGTGCTGGCACAGGGGAATCCTCCTCCGCCCGACCAGCACCAGCAACCCTAGACATTCCCCGGGCTAGTGTCGGTGTGGATCGACCTCACCTCCGATGGCGACATAATAATTTTATTATGTTTATTTTAGGAAAAATTTTGTTCAAAATATGAAAATTTTCAAATTTAAAAGTTGATGTTGATTTTGGCCATTGATCGATGTGGGTAGACCTCCCAAAAGCGTCGACACTCGACATCTTGAGCAGGCCCCCCAAATTCCGTGTGGGCGCTGTTGCCGGCCACCCCTCCGATCTCCACTCTACCTAGCATGACACAATGACGCCCATCAGTGGTGAACTACTACTTACCCCGTGCATTGAACATTGGCTTTATTCTCAAAGTCGGGCACGCTTTGTTATAGTCCAATCTGAGCTCGATTTTGGAGTAGTGTGACAGTGCGACTACTTTAATTAAGCAATTAAGCGGAGCTGCTGAGTGTCCTTCAGGGATTGCGACACCAAACTAAAAAGTAGGGTCGATGAGACGTTGCCTTTCTATGTAATTAACCCAACCTCCAAGGGTAGTGGAGAACGACGAAGACCACAAGCAGCGATGGAGCTTGCACTTGCGCCGTGGGAACGGAGGGTGCTCTCCTTTTGCTTCTTTCTGTTTTCTCTCTCCTTGTCTCTATCGAATTTTAATTATGAAGTTAATTGAGAGTTAATCTCAGTAAGACCACTCAACGGTTGCTAAAATTACAAGCTCTCGCGTCGGTTGCTCATTTGCTCACCCCCTCCTATAGTCCTATAGTTTTTTTTTTCTGAGAACTTCCTATAGTCATATAATTGTTTTCTAGAGTACGCCTGGTCAAAAACTGGGTCATGCAGGGTTTTAGAATGGGTTTGGGTCGGGCACGAGACACCAAAAAAATGCCTATCTTCACTACCAGTAATTCTATCACTGCCATCCCCCCTCATTGAAGCTAGTAAATGAAAATCCAGTAGTAATGGATCAAGAAGAAAAAAAAATGCCTTACCATAGCTGGCCCGCCCGCAGAGGTAGGGTACCATCTATCGGTGCTTTCAAACGAGCAGGTTTTCTCGAAAGGTTTTCCTGGACTAAGTCCGGATCAACAAGGAAATAAGTGACTCATCATTTCCCTTTGCCATTTCATTCTCCCACCCGCCGCCACCATCTCCCGCCCGTTGTCGCAACACCGTCGCAACCATGGTGCTGAAAGCTCTGAAGGGGAAGGAGACGAAGGCAAGAGGCCTGAAGGCACCCTTCCAGCAGCCACGTCGTGCGTCGAAAACAAACCGAGTTAGATGACAGAAGAGGATTTGGAGAGAGACGTGATGCAATGGAAGTACACGACGACGGATCGGAGCGCAAGGACGGCGCGAGAAGGCTGACATGAAGAAGACAAACAACCATTGCGATGGTGCACCTTGCCGCGCTCAGCTCAGGCATTATCTCTCCTGGCGCCGGCGGGAGCCAAGGGAGCGCCACAACCACGCAGTGTTCCGGGAGGAGCTTTCTCGACGCCGCTCTCAAGGTTGTCGCCCTAGTACACCGACAACTTTGATCCCAACATCATGTTTTGGTTGCAAAATTTATGTTTGGAGGCTAGTTTGAGGGACCCCACACCACATCCGGCTGAAGAGGCTCTGACAACGGGCACGATCGCGCTTTGGTCTAGCTTAGTGCGCACATTTCAGCTACAGCCACTGAGACCTTGTTTGGTACTAGTGTTTTAGTGGGGACTAGAGGGGATAATCCCTAAGGGATTAGGTGAAACCCCCACCTGCACCCAAACCCTTCTAATCTCCACAAAACCCTAATCCCCACCAATCCACTGGGTATGGGTAGTGTATTGAATATGAGAAAAAATACATTAGAACTTAGGGAAAGGTGGGAATTAGTGGAGATTGAATCAGTAAATACTCTAAAACCAAACATACTACTCCTTCCGACCCATATTAGTTGACTTAAATTTTCTAGATACGGATGTATCTAATACTAAAATACGTCTAGATACATCTATATCTAGACAAATCTGAGTCGACTAATATGAGCCGGAGGAAGTATTTGAAGTAATTGAGGATTCAAGGTTTCATGGAATTATCCCTCTAATCCCCACAAATACTTAGTACCAAACAATGCCTGAATGGGAAAGTTGGAAACCCAGGGTATACACGCCGCCGGTAAGGTCGATGCAGGATCTAGGCACGTACTGCAGTGCTGCTCCTCCAAGTCCTAGGCAGCGCGCATCCGCGGAACTGGTTCCTGCATGCCGTCGGGCATGGTCCGCGCAGTAGTCCCACCGCTGCGGGGGCTCTGGCCGTCGGCAGGCTGACTTCTGGTAGGCCGGTTGTCGAGGGGAACGGTTCGTTGCACAGAGTCTCTCTATTTAGACTTGTTTTGATGTTATAGGGGACAGATTGATATGTTATTCATTCCCAAGTTTAGCATTTTCGGAGTTGCAGATAAGCGACTTTCAGACAGAGGCACACATCACCCTTGCCGACCACGCACGCGCACGTACATGGGCATTGCAGTAGCTTAGAGAAACAGATAAGGCTCATGAGCTGAAACTGGAAACAGTCATGCTTGGCTTTTGGCCCATATGGGCAAGGGAAAGTCCATGCCTTTAGGCGAGCCAAAAAGACAGATACGAATTGATATATGCGGTGTGTTTATCAGGTCTGATCGGTTCGCCGAACGCTGAGTTAAATCATTTATATACTTCTCCATCAAAGTACATCGATCCAGCTCAGTAGACGAAAAAATTCCAGATCGCATTCACTGACCATACGCGGGTCTCATCGTTGCATAACTCGACACGTTGTCAGATCAAAAACAAAAACAAAAAAACTCGACACGTTGCTTGCGTGCCTACGGGTACGTACCACTTCGCTCGAGTGGACTGGTTCGTCTGTCTGGCCTGGTAACGGCCCACCTAGGGTCCAAAAGAAATCTAACCAGAGATCTAGCAAGCTGCGCAGCGGCCTGTCTCTACTCTGTGTGGAGTATAAAAACTCCAGTTCGGCCTATAGAAATTAAAATTAACATTTTCTTTTCCGTTCCCACCTTATAGGGAGCTTTGAGTTGTGGCTATAAATCAGTGATGCCATGTGAAGAACCACAACGAGCAGGATTACATAAGGGTGCGATATTGCAAGTTTAATCTCGAATACAACCCTTCTTTGTACGAGGAAAGAAATCACGCCCACATGTGCAATCCCATGTAGGTGTTCCGAGCATGACGCAGCCCGAACACAATCAGTTTGGTTTAGACTTTGTACCGCCGCGGCCATATGTAAATTCAATCGTGCTCCTATCAAAGGATGACTCAAAACATATGACCCTCGGCTACTACTTTGCACATGTGGATCAAGGGTGCTACTGTTGAGGGTATAGAATTGTACCACCCCAAAGGGGCCCCCCTCTCCAAG
Source organism: Avena insularis (assembly GCA_023614405.1). Taxonomy (NCBI): domain Eukaryota; kingdom Viridiplantae; phylum Streptophyta; class Magnoliopsida; order Poales; family Poaceae; genus Avena; species Avena insularis. The sequence goes on along the minus strand of CM042692.1, from coordinate 79,566,365 downwards.
ACGCCATCATCCACCGGCATCGGCAGTACAAAGCCGCCCCCAAAAAAACTATTAGCAAAAAAAAGAAAAAGGAAAAGTAGCATAAAATATGAGAAGAAAAAGGAAAGGTCAAGAGAAGAAAGGCAACCCACTAGGCCCATTAGCGCTCCCCACATGACCCAACACATGGGACACATAAGACAAAAGAGCCCTTAATTTGTCGTCCCACTTAGGGGCTTTTTAGACTTTTCCTAGAGTGTACTAGGATACTCTTCGTTTCGCTCTCCACCAAGGGTATTGATGGTTATTTGTACAAAGCCTTGAGCCTATACAGGAAACATCATGGTTCATTTGCAACTCAACTCTCATATGAAGTAAGAGTGCTTTCTCTCTCTCAAGGTGAGACCTTCTTGTTTAGTTGGTCCTTTTGGACTTTGAGTCCGAAGTTGATTTATCCAATGGAATCCTTCAGAATTTCTAATCCTCAAGAGTAATCATGATGGAAGAGTGATACTCCTAGTTGTATCACCAAGTTGTCCTCTTTGAACGCCCAAGGTTCGAGTAACGATACTAAACCTATCTCACATGCGAGTCAAGGTCGAACCCGGTCAATAAAATATTTGTCCCTCGTGTTAGTGTTCGACGCCCAGCAACACGACCGCTCAAATGTAACCTTTACATTACAAGCATCGTTGCTATTCCACTTTATGTTGTCTTTCACTAGAACAACATGTCCAAATTGAGAACTTGACTTTTGGCACCGGTCCCCTGCATTGTGGAGATAGTGTCAAATAAAAGAAAAGAGGAAACATAGGCAACTAGCTGCTGTGATGCCAAATTCATCAACCAAATATATTTTTGCAGGTCAACCTGCGCTCTCTTCTCTCTCTCCATGCTTCAAAAATGGGATTGCTTCCGCTGAACGCCATCGTCGAACTAGTGACCTAAAGTGCACCACAAGGCTACAAGGTTAGGCCCTCATCGACGACTCCATTCATGTTATAGTGATAAAAGGATCCCCAATCCCTGCACCCATCTTAAATAGGTGGAGCCCTGCCTCATCATCGGCAAACCTATATGCCATGGAATGTGCACGGGGGTCTTGAGAGACGGTAGAGATATATGAAGTCCCCAATTACAAAGTGTTGTCCCTTGAAGTTAGACAACCATGTGGACTACTCCGTGAACCCTGACTGTTGTAGAACTTGTCCAAACTTGAAGTATGTTGTAGTAAGAAGGCGCACAAGACCAACTCAAGCTTTCGTGGGAGGTGGATGGAGAAGATAAGCAGAAGGATGAGGATAAATTTTGTCTACATACGTTGAAATGAGACGATATGGAGAAGGATATTTTCTCTGCAACTTGCCTTTTTTTGTTTTGCGTACAAGACTTCCGCTATAGAGAAGAAAGAGTTAATTGAGAAGGTAAAGTTTTTTTCGTAGATTTGTATGAAAACCGAGCCCTAGTGGTAGGTAATGTAGCAATAGTTATGCTAAAGATAACTACTCCTCCCATCCCGTAATATAAGAGGCCTTGGATCCTTGGAGACGTATGTCCAATTAGCGCTGCAGTGGGGGTGACCAGTCGGTGTAGGCAATTAGCGCATGTCCAATATTTGCTTTCGTCTCACAGGTCACGTGTGAAGAGAAAGGGTATAAACCCATGTTGCAAAGTGTTTACACGGCGAGTACAACAAATATGAACGGCGTCGCTTTGCTGACCAAAATGTGTACGCTTGGGCATGTGTCGTAGCCAAAACAGATCAAAGTAAAGATCTCTCCACATCGGTATGTACGTGAAGCACGTACGGGAGAGAGGCCATAGGAGATGTTACAATCACGACAAGAAGATAACGAAGAACGAAAACGAAAAACACACCAAGGGGACACAGATTTAACGTGGAAAACCTCTCCAACAAAGAGAGGAAAAAACCACGGGCGCCAGCCAGCGAAACTTCACTATATCGAGGAGTGTTTACAAACGCCGGGGATTTCACAGATGCAACTAATCCCAACCGGCGGCTTACAAGGGGTTTATATATCGGTGGAAACCTAGGTCTTCGACGATCCGTACCGTATCGCGGGGCGACGGGCCTCGCTCCGCTCCGTCAGAAGTTGGCCTTTACTTTGTAGAATTTGGATCAACATATAACAAACTCCACCTTGAGACAAATTCCTTCTTGTAGCATCAACAGTAATCATCTCCCTGAACAAACAAAGCAAATACTTTCGGCGCCAATAGCCACTTGGGCTAATCAGTTAAACCAACTAAGTTCGAGCAAAGCTCAAAACTTAGCAACAGGAACAGGTTTAGTCATCATATCAGCAGGATTATCATGAGTGCTGATCTTGCATACCTTTAATTTACCTTAAGCAACAATGTCTCTAACAAAATGGTACTTGACATCAATGTGCTTAGTTCTCTCATGAAACATCTGATCTTTTGTAAGGTATATGGCACTTTGACTGTCACAAAACAAAGTAATGCAAGAATCATCTCCACAAAGCTCAGCAAACAAACCTTTCAACCAAACAGATTCTTTGCAAGCTTCAGCAATAGCCATGTATTCAGCTTCAGTAGTAGATTGTGCAACAACGACCGCAATGTAGCCTTCCACTAACAAAGACAACCTCCAACATTAAACACATAACCTGTGAGGGATCTTCTCTTATCCAAATCGGCAGCAAAATCTGAATCCACATAGCCAACGAGTCCCTCACCTGTCCTGCCAAACTTCAAACAAGCATTGGAAGTGCCAAGAAGGTACCTGAAAACCCAGTGAACAGCCTTCCAATGTTCTTTACCAGGATTAGCCATGTATCTACTTATCAAACTCATAGCATATGATAAATCAGGACGAGAACAAACCATGGCATACATCAAAGAACCAACATCACTAGAATATGGCACCTTTGACATGTACTCAAACTCTTCATCAGTAGTAGGACATTGAGAAACTGACAATTTAAAATGAGGAGCAATAGGAGTACTAACTGAGTTGGCACCATCCATATTAAAACGATGAAGAACTTTCTTAATGTAACTTTGCTGACTAAGAAATAACAAACCAGATTTTCTATCTCGGGTAATCTTCATACCTAAGATCTTCTTAGCAGCACCAAGATCCTTCATCTCAAACTCACTACTTAGGTGTGCCTTCAAAGTAGTGATTTCTTTCATGCCATTAGCAGCAATTAACATATCATCAACATATAGCAGCAAGTATATAGGTGACCCATCAACAAACTTGATATAAACACAACTATCATATTTAGACCTCTCAAAACCATGTGAGATCATAAATGAATCAAACCTTTTATACCACTGTCTTGGAGATTGCTTTAAGCCTCCGGCGACGGGCCCAAGCCTGTGAGATCATACACTCTTTCAAGCCTGGCCTCGGGCCTCGCCTCCACCTTCGCGAAGTTGGCCTATACTTTGTAGAATTTGGATCAACATATAACAGAAGAAAACCCATCTAGGGTTTCATTCCCCTCGTTGGCGGCGCCATCGGTCTGCTCTGTCTCCTGCGGCCTTGGGCCCTTGGAGACGTGGCGAATCATGGCCCCTCGCCGGCGGGAGGTTTTTCGTCATTTATTTAAGTTTTTCCGTGTCTTCTTCGGGATGATGAGGCGGCGACTATATCCAGAAGTCAGAATAAGGTCCTTCCCGCCCTATCCTCACTCAGTTGGTGCGTCTAGCTCCACCGAAGGGGCGTGGAGTCATGTGTTCGGCGGATCTCCCGGGATCCGAACGGTTTTCGTGGTTTCAGGTCAGTTTCTTCCGATCTACGGGTGTCATCATTGACGAAGGTTGCTTCTCTAGTGCGTTGGTTTTTTGGGGCCTTAGCACGACGACTCCCCGTCTGTCTACAACAAGCTCTACTACGACAAGCTTTGCCTGGCTCCGATGATGGAGGGGCGAGGACGACGACGACGCGCCTTCGGCTCGTACCAGTTTTTGTAGTCGTCGCTAGGTGGTCCAATTATCTATTTGTAATATTAGTTACTTTTAGAATTCTTTGTACTACTCTTGATGATTATTAATGGACCGGTGGAATTTTCGGGGAAAAAAAACGGCAACATTTAGCTCGCACAGGTTGTCATTCATCTCAATCTGAACCGCCCATCCGCGTTCGGACGCCGCTGTGACTCCCGCCTCTGCCGGAACGTCGGATCCAGGGTCATCGCCTCATCGCACCGCAAATACTACATCCACGGCGATCATCCCGGGACCTCCTCCATTCCCGCTTCGTCTGTCTCAATATTTTGCGTACCGCTGCGTGGGCTTTCCCGAAATGCTCCCTCCCCTCTCCGTTCCCCAAGTACAAAGCGCACGGCGGCAGCAGCACCACAGGGCGCTTCGTCCTCCTTTTTTCCTTGACCGCCACTGCCCACTAGTCGCCTCTGTTCTTCGTTGCCCAAACACTCGCCAATCAAGAAATCTGAATCGAGATCAGGAGGGGGAGGGGGAGGGGAGGCCAAGAAAAGCCCCAGGCTTTGCTGGTTTGGCACTACCTGCGGTTGGGTAGCTAGCAATGGCTACGAGCTGCTACGACGTGGCCGCGTCCATGCTCCTCTGCGCGGAGGACAACATCGACATCATGTACTCGGAAGAGGAAGAAGTGGAGGAGGCGGCGGCGGGGAAGAGGAGAGCCCGGACGCTGGATGCGGATTTTGGGGCAGACTTGTTCCCGCCTCAGACGGAGGAATGCGTGGCCGGTTTGGTGGAGAGAGAGCCGGAGCACATGCCTCGGGCGGACTACGGCGAGATGCTGCGCGCCGGCGGCGTGGATCCCCGCGTCCGCAGGGAGGCCGTGGATTGGATTTGGAAGGTGCGTTTCACGACGGGGACAGGGAAAATAAAATTAACGCGTTATTGCCATTTCTGCTGCGTTCCCATGATTTACGCTGTTCATCATTTAGAAAAATATATTGGTCTAGCGTATTTGGATGTAAACACATTGCTTCGACATTTTTTTTTTTGGTTCCAAGGTCGTAATGTGTGGATATGTATGGCGCGCAGCAGAGCAATTTTTTTGGCGAACATTTCACTTATCTATGTGCAGTAAAACCTTCTTTATATAGTACTACTACTGTAGTAGCGACGAAATCTTTAGGGGCCCCTGTTTCGATCAAATATGCATGTGATCGCTTATTGATTCAGATCTCTCGACAGGTTTACACATACTACAATTTTGTACCTCTCACTGCCTATCTGGCTCTGAATTACCTGGACCGTTTCCTCTCGCGCTACGAGCTGCCGGTAAAAATCCAAGGATCATACTCCATCTCTAACTATCTGAAGAAGTAGACACACAGCGCTCTGAGATTAACACATTTTTTGTTTCGAATGCAGGAAGGCAAGGCTTGGGTGACGAAGCTTCTCTCGGTGGCGTGCCTCTCTCTGGCTGCCAAGATGGAGGAGACTCGTGTCCCGCCATCTCTGGATCTTCAGGTGAGATTGCAGCGTCATGCCACATTGCAACGCACATTGTGTCCATCTTATTATCTGTACCTCGACTCTAAGCATTGCGTCGATCAGATCGGCGAAGAAGTGTACGATGTTCGAGCCTAAGAGGATGTTGAAAATATAAGCAAATTACCATAATATTTAATCCGAAATAAGTAATAATAAATCATGACTATAAGTGTTAGAATTAATCTAATCATGTATACTAGCAGAATAAACGAACATATCATATTCAACCAGAACAAACAGATCACATCTATTCCAAGAGCTAGTACAAGAATCGCATAAAGCTCGAACTAGATAGGAACAGATTACATACGGTCTTTGGAGGAGGAATCGGGTTCGCGTTTCAGGTTGGGTTGAGGTTGACACACCGGTGTCGTCACCATGGCGTCGATGTAGAGGCTGCTTGATGTCGGAAAGAAGTCCTCGTCGAGGAAGGAGTGGTGGTCGACGTGATGCGTCGATGAGTCGCCGCGCTCCCAAAACTCGACGCCTCACCCGCATGGAGTTCACGAGAGGCGGTGGTTCCGAGGCCCTCTTGTCGTCGTCCGGCCGGAAGAGGGGAAGAGGATGGAGAAGGTGTAGCGGCGCAAGGTTACGGAGGCGAGAGATGTGTATTGCGATTAGGGTTTTAGCCTAAGTAGTCTATATATAGGCGCCGTCGGGTAAGACGTGGGGCGTAAACCACGTCCGAGTAGTAATGTACGTTTTGGAAAACGGAAACGGTGAAAAAATAACTCGCACAATAATTTTTCCGGCAAAGAAAAGATAAGATCGCAACGAGGCACAATTCAAGAATCAAGGCCTTGTATGCGTCGTGTGCAGGCGAGGCGTGGCGAGGCGGGCGTGAGAGGAGGAGGCAGCGTGTATGCCACTCCTCTTCACTCTCTTTAGGAGGTAGTGAAACACTCCACTATATATATTGGTCCAACTCCTCTAAACTAGCAAGGTGGGACTAAAATTTGGTGCCACCTTGCTAGGCATGAATGGGCCAAGAGAATTTCAGAATTTGTAGGCTATGGGCCAAGGCCCACACCCAAATTCCAACAATCCCCACAAATTCTCATAGGCACATATCATCACATCACATCGGCCAGTTCGAGCATTGTTTATATACAGTGCGAGGTGGAGACTGATAAGTTGAACTTCCACTTAGAACTTCATGCTACACTAGATTGCAACTTGAATAGTGGACTATGCCTTGAACTACAAGTTTGGTGCGCACTAGTTTCACATAAGGTCTAGACCGTCTGGGATCGCCGCCAAGCTTCTCCGGTTTGGAGCTTATCGTCATACTCCATGGCCTTTCATGAGTTTATTAGAGAGCACCCAACTCTCACGGATGCTGACGTTTGACGATCGACTCATATAGGTGTGTTCTTCAAAAGATGTTCTGCAGGACAACATCTTTGCTTAAACAAGCCACTCAGAACATATTAAGGTAAATACCAACTTGCCATGCGAGAATAGGAGAGTATTGCATCTATCTGAAGTGGTAGTATGCTATAAGGATACTCTCCTCCCATTGATCAACAGTTGTCTCCCAACTCTACTTCACGGGATCTACGATCACATAGAGCGGTTACCACCGTGAGCAACTCAAAAGTGGGTCTCAAACCCATCTCCTCGATGCATTATCTATCACATTACGTGATAGACCCTTTGTGAAGGGATCGCGATTTTTAGATGTTTGGATATAATCCAATGCAATAACTCCGGAGTTTCTCATTTTTCCGATGATTTCAATCTCCTCTTCACATGTCTTGATGACTTCATATTGTCCTTAGAACTGCTTTATTTTATGATCACAGTTTGATTATCACAGTTCATAAGGATTGGGTATTGGTTTTTCAACCACGGTAAGTTCATCAAGAGTTCAAAGCCACTCGCTTCAACGGGTGTGTCTAATCTTGTGAGTTACGCTTCCATAGTTGACCTCGTTAAGATGGTCCGCTTGCAAGACTTCAAGAAACAGCGCCACCACCAAGTGTAAACACATAACCACTCGTGGCCTTAGTCTCATCAAGATCGAAATCCGGTTTGAGTCACTATACCCTTCAAGTACCCTTGGATACCGGAGTAGTGAATCCCATAGCTCGCAATGCCTTTCAAATAACGCAAAACCCTTTCAAGGGTCCGATGAACATCTCGAGATTTGAGACAAATCGACTTAACTTGCTACAAAGCAAAGGAGATGTCGAGCCTCGTAAGCTGGCTAAATACATAAGCGAGCCAATAACCGAGAATATCTCGGTGATCTTTAGCATCCTTAGGATCTCCCGATTCTTTCGAACCAACACGCTAGGATCATATGGTGTAGGAGAGGATCTACATTCGCTATACCCAAAACGACTCAAGATCTTCTCCACATAGTGAGACCGGCGGTGTTATCCCACCATCATCATCTTTCTGACTTGATGTTCAATATCACATCGACCACTCCTAGATCTTTCATCTCAAAACAACGAGATAGAAAGTCTTTGACCTCATTGATAACATTAATATTGGTCCGAATATCGGTATATCATCAACATACTGGACATAAGATGACTCCTCGCCCCACCATGGCGATAGTACACACACTTGTAAACCGTTTACAATAAAGCCTTTATCGCTTAAAGTCCTTTCAAACTTCTCATGCCCTTTGCTTAGGTGCTTGCTTAAGACCATCTGAGAGACTTGTTAACACACCTTGCCTTGTTGACCATCTATCACGAATCCATCCTGATCCATATAAATTTCCTCATCTAACTCTCCATTTAGGAAAGCCGTCTTAACGTCCATTTGATGAACGAGAAGATCATGCGAGGCGACCAAGGATAGCAAGTACTCGAATGGTGGTCAATCTAGCCACGGTGAATAAGTATCAAAGAAGTCTTCGCCTTCTTTTGGGTATAACCCTTGGCAACAAGGCGTGCCTTATACTTCTCAATAGTACCATCAGTCTAAGCTTCTTTTTAAACACCCACTTACATCCTGGTTTGCACCCATAAGGACGATCATTAATTTCCCAAGTTCCGTTTGCTATGATGGAATCCATCTCATATGAACGGCTTCTTTCGATGAGTCGACATCTTGAGATGCATAAGCTGAAATAGAAGTGGGAGTATCATCCACGAGGTATACAATGAAATCACCAAAGGACTTGCAATCCTTTGTCTCTTACTTCTAGTAGGAGCTTCACCGTTATCCTCCACAGGATTATCGTGGTGTTCTATCGAAATGGTGGGTTCAGAATTGTGATTAATTCTTGACTAGATAAACTAGGCATCTCTGATTTGATGAACTAGGCGAATCTTTCATGGGAAAGATGTCTTCAAAGAAAGTCGCATCATTCGACTCCATGATTGTACCAACATGCATGTCGATACACGAGATTTCACTATCAAAATCTATAGCCAATGCTATGAAATGCATATCGAAAGACACAATCCACGGTTTTTGGTCCAAGCTTGCGCTTCTTGGGTATCGGCACATTCACTTTCGCCAAACAACCCCAAGTTCGTAAGGAGAGTTTCACCTTTTCCTTTCCCATTCCTCAAATGGAGTAATGGTTTTGTTCTTTTGGGAACACGGTTTAGGACATGACACGCAGTCTTTATCGCCTCCCCACCATTCCTTGGATAGACCCGATGTATCTAACATGGCGTTAACCAAATCGGTTAGAGTACGGTTCTTTCTTTCGCCACCCCATTTGGTGAGGTGAGTAGGGAGGCGTCCTCTCATGGATAATACCATGCTCGCACAAAAAGAATCAAATTCGTTGGAAAAATACTTCCACCACGATCGATCAAGTCGCAATTTTTCGATCAAGTTGGTTTTCCGATTCAGCTTTATAGATTTTGAAGTGATTAAAAGCTTCATCTTTAGATTTCGTAAGATACACATAACAAGATCGAGTGGAATCATCAATTAAAGTCATGAAATATCGCTTTCCACCTTTTGTCAACTCACCATTCATCTCACAAAGATCTGAATGTATTAGTTCGATGGTGCCAAATCTCTTCAGCGGTCTTGTGAGACTTGCGAGGTTGCTTAGCTTGCACACATACTTGACACTTGGAACTTTTGAGAGTAAATTTCGAATTAAATTCATATCGGCAAAGCCGTCATGCACCCAAAATTAATATGACAAAGTCGTGAATGCCAAAGGACTCACTATCATTGCAAACATGATTAATAACTTGAGTACATAAGTCTGACAAAGATAAGCGGAACAAGCCTCCGCACTCATAACCCTTTCCAACAAATTGTCCACACTTAGAAATTACAACTTTATTGGACTCAAAGACTAACTTAAAACCATCTCGTTAAGAGATCCGTGACGAGATTCTTATTGATTGAGGAACGTGCTACACATTCTTCAATGACGATCTTCCCAAGTAAACTTCAGATCCACCGTACCAACACCTTGAGCGAAGCACGTGAGCCGTTTCCCATCGACGGAGCCAGCCGCTCGACTGATAAGAAGAGAACATGGAAATATCAAGACATACATGTATATTTGCACCGGTTCATCCACCAATCGTGAATTACAAACTGAAAGAACAATGGGAAATATACCGCACTCAAAGATCTTTCATCTCAATATCACCAAGGACAACATTAGCGGACTTGCCACTATTTCCATGTGAACGCTTGTCAAAGCGATTGGGGCACTAGAGCCCAATGATTAGGATCACCATAGACATGGCAGGATCCTTTCTTCTTATACTCGATCTTCTTCTTGAAGTTGGTAGTCTCATGCGGCCTTGTTTTTGCCATCAAACTTTCCTTTGCCATCGGACTGTTCTTATTCTTGAACTTGTGGACTGGAAGTTGTTTTTCCGCACTACATGTGCGCTAGAATTTCCATCAAAGCCTCGAGGACGTGTATCTTTTGCTCTCGCTTTTCTTCAACATGAAGAGATCCGATGAGATCCAAATGAAAACTCTTGTCTCTTATGTTTCGAGAGGTAGCAAAGTTCCTCCAAGAAGGAGGAAGCTTGGCAATAATGCCTCCGCCACGAACTTGTCCTAAGTTACACTTGAACTTTCGAGTTCTTTGGCAAGGATCAGATCTCATGAGCACGATCCACGATGGGACGGTCATCATCATCTTGTAGTCATAGAATTGCTCCATGATATACGATTCGGTGAAGATCAAAACACCAAACTTGGCGTCCAAAGTGCATCCCACGCATCCTTGCCATTATCAATGACATATAGGTGTCAACAATGTTGTCACCAAAATATTGAACAAAGCCCCATAAACATGGTGTCGACTTTCAAACGCTTCCTCTGAACAGAGAAAGGTCTCCCTCAGTTTGCCAAGAGTGGCGCTATAGTAGCCTAGGTTTTCAACCATAGAACTACTCTCGTCGCCATCTCTTATAATTGACCAAATCAAAAGGAGGCGGCCTTGTAGCCGCTAAACCAGTTGAATTCAGTTGCCTATAATCAGGTTTTTGGATTGTTGAAAATATAAGCAAATTACCATAATATTTAATCCGAAATAAGTAATAATAAATCATGACTATAAGTGCTAGAATTAATCTAATCATGTATACTAGCAGAATAAACGAACATATCATATTCAACCAGAACAAACAGATCACATCTATTCCAAGAGCTAGTACAAGAAACTGCAATGTAAACCGAACTAGATAGGAACAGATTACGACGGTCTTTGGAGGAGGAATCGGGTTCGCGTTCAGGTTGGGTTGAGGTTGACACCGATGTCGACCATGGCGTCGATGTAGAGGCCGATGTCGGGAAGAAGTCCTCGTCGGGAGGAGTGGTCGGTCGACGTGATGTTGCCGTCGATGAGCAGACGCGCTCCCAAAAACGACGCCTCACCCGTGACAGTTCACGAGGCGGTGGTTCCGAGCCTCGTCCGTCGTCCGGTGCACGCCGGAAGAGGGGATGGAGAAGGTGTAGCGGCGGCGCAAGGTTCTGGAGGCAGAGAGATGTGTATTGCGTATTAGGGTTTTAGCCTAAGGCCGTCTATATATAGGCGCCGGTCGGGTAAGACGTAGACCACGTCTTCCGAGCAGCAAAAAGATAAGATCGGCATCGAGGCACAATTCCGTAAACCGCGGCGCGCGCGCGCGTCGTGACGAGACGGGCGGCGGCGGAGGAGGAGCGCGCGTGTATGCCACTCCTCTTCACTCTCTTTAGGAGGTAGTGAAACACTAACTATATATATTGGTCCAACTCCCTCTAAACTAGCAAGGTGAGACTAAAATTTGGTGCCACCCCTTGCTAGGCATGAATGGGCCAAGAGAATTTCAGAATTTGTATTAGGCTATGGGCCAAGGCACACACCCAAATTCCAACAGAGGATACGGGAAATGGAGCTTCTCGTTCTGAGCACCCTCGGCTGGAGGATGCAAGCCGTGACCCCCTTCTCCTACATCGACTACTTCGTCGACAAGCTCAACGGCGGCAGCACGACGCCGCCGCGAAGCTGGCTCGTCCAATCGGCGGAGCTAATCCTGTGCGTAGCCAGAGGTATATCATTTCTGATCATGGTTCGATCCGTGAAAACCATGTACTAGATCAAATCATAATCTCCTTAATGGAATCCATCTGATCTGACATATGTACAATGCCAGGAACCGTATGCTTGGGGTTTCAACCATCGGAGATCGCCGCCGCCGTCGCAGCAGCCGTGGTCGGGGACGTCGACCATGCACGCCTCGCAATGGCTTGCACCCATGTAGATAAGGTATAGTACGACCCAAAATTCATTTCGTCATCCAGGTTAATTGTGAAATACTTGTATAGCACACATTGATTACTCATGTCGTAGTATCACCACCCGTACCGTACTTTCCTAAGCAGAGAGTCCTCGTACAAATGCGTGAAGCGCATTCATATCCATATGAGCTCGGGGGAGTTAAATGTGTTGCGCTGCCGTCTCTGTCTTGTCTGTCTCTGCAGGAGAGGGTGCTGCGGTGCCAGGAGCAGCTGATGATGCTGCATCATCGTCAGTCGGCCATGGCCTCCTCTTCCTCTACGCCATGGAGCCCTGTTGGGGTGCTGGAGCTGGACGCTAGCTGCCTCAGCTGCAAAAGCGATGATGCGACAACTATTGCCGCACATGGAAGCTGCTGCTGCTGCTGCCATGATGGCTCGCCGGTTACCAGCAAGAGGAGAAACATTAGCAGATGACTGACCGGTCAAAGCGCCCAATGATAAGGCACTCCGAGCTGTGGAGTACACCACTTGTCTCAGCAAAGGGGGGAAAACATCCGATGTTTTCGATTGCAACGACTGTATAAAAAGGAATCGAAAATAAAAGAAGGGGACCAAAAAGGAGGGAATTTTGACATGGCGAGACGGCAGGAAGTTGATGAATAAAGAGGCGAGGTTGACAACACCTAATCGGTGAGCTTTTGTATCGGCAGCCAGCAGCCTTGGTGTGCCCCGAAAGAGCAAAACCAAACAAAGCAACGCTTTGTGCCAACAAAGCTAAATGTGACTGGATGATCAACGCAGAGCAGTTGCTGATGGGACATGAGCAGGCAAGTACGAGAACTAGGCACTAACCTGCACTAGTTGTACTTCTTTTTCATTTTTCCACTGCATTTTGTTAGAGAAAAACTGTCCATTTTGATGATCAAGAAATTTTTGATGATCAAGAATGATCATCCAAATGAATAAAATAAGAGGGTAAAAAAAGAAAAGGAAAAACCCAGAAAATGAGTTGAGGGTTTTCTTGATCTGCACTAGTATAATAAACACTCCTCTTCTTTTATCATTTGTTTTTCTTTCTTTGATCACGGTCTGCCCCGCTGCCTATTTCGTTTGACTGCTTGTCTACTTTAAAGGCCACGAGCATGGCTTCCCTAGGGAAAAAAAGAAGGGGGCCTTGTCAGGAGGAACCTTGGGAACACAAACTTACAATAGATTGGACATGTCTTCACTTTCGGATTTTTGAAAATTTCAAAACCTCACACTTCTATGCCTCTAAAAATAATGGCGTAAAATATATAGATAGATATATACATAAGGAGTGTATGAAAAGTCCTATTAAAAATACTTTATATTTCTGGGAAATATAAAAAGAACAAATTTCTGATGAAAAGAAAAAAAATTATATAAGAAATTTGTCTTTTTCATATTTCCCAAAATACAACGTATTTTTTAACAGAACATTTTTGCGTACACTCCTGTATATATCTGTTTATATATTTAATTTCTGATGAAAAGAAAGACTTTTTACTATATTTTTGCGTACACTCATGTATATATCTGTCTATATATTTAATTTTTGGAGACATAGAAGTGTGAGGTTTTGAATTTTTGGAAAATCTAAAAGCGAAGGGAGCATTGGTGCCCATGTGCCAAAGACATTTTCGGCACGTCTCATTGTTCAATATAGAAGGAAGCACTGCGTTGTTGAAGAGGATAGGTGTAATTCATATCTGAAAAAGTAGGTGATCGTGTTTCTATACAGGCGATTCACTGACTCTTGGCACACACAAAGGGCAACAAATTAACCTCGAAGAAAAGGACTAGTCAATCTGTTAGTCGCGTTTCTTTACATTTATACGGATCAATCAATATATTTCTACTACTCTTTTCGACCCATATTAGTTGACTCGAATTTGTCTAGATTCAGATGTACCTAGACAAGTTTTAGTACTAAATACATCCGAATCTAGATAAATCTAAGTCAACTAATATGGGTCAGAGGGAGTACCAGCTTGTCTTTCTCTCTGCTCTTGCTGGCAGGATTAGCAGGCGTGCGGCCTCTCTAATCTCGTGCCCCTTCCGAATTACGACGAACCGGCAACGCAACAAGGCACGTACGTACAAAGGAAAACCACTCGTAGTCCCCAGCAGTGGCACGCAAAAAGCAGGAGACCGGGATGTGTAAAGGGTAGAGGACCTGACTGCCGATTTAATTTTGGGGCAGTACTTGTTCAGCGACACCGTGCGGTGGCCTGCCTCCAACCGTAACTAATTCATTTCATCCCTGCAGCGGCAGTAGCAGTTAAGCATATCTCGTTGGATCGCTGATCGGTAGACAGCCGCGCGGGGTGGAATGGAATCGTCCGTCGACACAAAGGCCGCCCGCGTACGTCCCAGGCTCGCACTCGCCGCGGCGTCTCTGTGGCGACGGCAGGCTTTGTTCACAGCATCTCTACTCGTTAAGCGTTTTCGGTCCGAAATCCGAAGTCAAATAGTGCTGGATGGATGAAACTTTCGGTTTAGTAATAGCCGAATTCTGACTCACGCATCTTTGGAATGGCTGGATGGATGAAACTTTTGGTCTAAGATGTAGCCCCGACAAGGCTGACCCACCAGTGTTCCCTTCCATCCGGCGTTCTCAGGCGACACCTGGCGCGCCGTGTTCGGTCTAGGAACGCCGGATGAAAGTTTGAACAAATCTAAAAAAAAATGTCCCGAGAACACGAGTGGGTGAAATTTTGTCATCAGGATAAAAAAAAGCCTTCGGAGATCCTCCTGGGAGCACCTCCACTCGTTGGACGTTTTCCTAGACCAAAATCCGAAGCCAAATATCGATGAATGGATGAAACTTTTGGCCTGGGAATGGCCGGACGAATGGAACTTTCGGCCTGGGTGTCTCGCGGATAGGGCTAGCCCACCCATGTTTCCATCCATCTGGCGTTCCCAGGCAACACACGGCGCATCGGGTTCAGCCTGGAAACGCCAGATGAAAGTTCCGCCAAATTCGGCAAAAAACATGTCCTGGGAACGTGCGTGGGCGAAATTTCGCTACCCGGATGAAAAAAAAGGCCTGGGGAGGCCCTCCTAGGAATTCTAGTGGAGATACTCTTAGTAGGCTGTGTCCCATCAGATAGGTCGTTGGATACAAAAATCTCTTGATTAGATGGTCGATATCGTTCTATGTTATGGTACACACGTTTCTTAAAGCAGGTCGGGGTCAGCCTTGTTGAAACCGCCGATTTAGAATTTTTTTCACGGACAAGCCTCGAAGATGCAAAAAGTTGGGAAGCTGCATGCACATAAGCTCGACACGAGATGGAAGGAAACGGAGACATCAAGCTTAGGTCGTGGGGCCCAAGATTAGCCATCCGAGTCCCTTATGCATTCAACCACGACCCAGGATTAGTGTGTCGTGGAGCATAATCGACAAGTATCAAAGTAAACATCCATTGCATAGACGAATACAAGTTAGATCTTAATGTCATTATGGTTATACCTTACATAAGCCATGACGGCTAACATCAATCATCAGTAGCAGAAGTTCATCGAAACATCGAGCCCAAGTCACGCCTTAACCCTATAAGCAACTGACTGAGAGAACGTACTAACTCACATAGTCGTCAACTTCCTTCCTTTATCTTCATTGACCTTCTCGAAGTATGGCCATGTAAATATCCAGGGACAATGCCAGTGAGTATGTTTGAATGTACTCGCAAACCACGTTAAGAGGAACATAAATAAAGGACATGAGTATGACTACGGTAGTATGATGTGTCTATCTAAGGTTCTTTTCTCAACCAGTTTCTCTTGTAGATATACATCTCTATATATTTATTGAAAACCTTTTTGAAAACATTTGAAGTTGAAAACCACTAGGTTAGGGTCACCCACTGCCATCTCCCTATCATCCCATGACCAGGTCACCTTCATTTGGCGGTCATCCCATGATCAAGTCACCTTCCTTTGACGGTCATCCCATGACCACACCATCTCCTTCCCCTCCAGTCATCCCATGATCATATCAGTTATAAAATCCTTTGCTTTCTCAAACATTTTCAAAATAAAAACCAACACCGCTAAGCAGAAACTTTTCCAACTGTCCATGACCGCGGACACGGTTATTCGAATAGATTTACATTCTATAGAGGTTGTACACTTTACCCACAAGATTTGAGTACCCTACCCTGATCCCGTACAGATCGTGGGTTGAGTAACGAAACAAGACTCCCAGGATGCCCCCTCTGGTATATGCGTCTACTCTATGAGTTGTTTCTCTCAACACCGGGGCGTCGGGTACCAAAGACCATCCGGAGCGCATTTTACACTGCACAAAGTGTGCACTTTCAATGAGAGGCTCATAGTATAGCCCGGCTACCTGCAGGCAGTTCGTACCCCCCCATTCAATGCTCATCAAAGATCCGGCGCAAGGGGAGACCCGACATTGAGGGAGACGATCCCTTATAAGTAGTTATGAGGTATCCCATATTAGAGTAAACAAACTTCAAGTCAAGCCCCGTCCCATTGCAGAGTAACGTGGTTGCACGGTTTAGTTGTTCTAGTAAACTACACAGAAATGGGTGTGTTTTCGTAAACATTTTCCTCCTCCATTTTAGTACCATTTGTAAAAAAACTCTTCTTTTCTTAAAACTCCTCTTGGTAAGACAATCCTTAG
Organism: Avena insularis; assembly: GCA_023614405.1. Lineage (NCBI taxonomy): Eukaryota > Viridiplantae > Streptophyta > Magnoliopsida > Poales > Poaceae > Avena > Avena insularis. The sequence goes on along the minus strand of CM042692.1, from coordinate 79,549,558 downwards.
CAAGGTTTTTGTTAGCTTTGCGACAAGTAAATAACGAAGAACGAAAATAAAATTGCAGCGAGAGGGACACAGATTTTAACGTGGAAAACCCTCTCCAACAAAAAGAGGGAAAAAACCACGGGCGCCAGCCAGCGAAACTTCACTATATCGGAGAGTGTTTACACAACGCCGGGGATTTCACAGATGCAACTTATCCCAACCGGTGGCTTACAAGAAGTATATATGCGGTGGTAACCTAGGTCATCAACGACGGGCCTTGCTCCGCTCCGTCAGAAGTTGGCCTTTACTTTGTAGAATTTGGATCAACATATAACAAACTCCACCTTGAGACAAATTCCTTCTTGTAGCATCAACAGTAATCATCTCCCTGAACAAACAAAGAAAACACTTTCGGCGCCAATAGCCACTTGGGCTAAGCAGTTATACCAATTAAGCTTGAGCATAGCTCAAACTTAGCAACAAGAATAGGCTTTGTCATCATATCAGCAGGATTATCATGAGTGCTTATCTTGCATACCTTCAGTGTACCTTGTGCAACAACATCACGAACATAATGGTACTTGATATCAATGTGCTTTGTTCTCTCATGGAACATCTGATCCTTAGTAAGGTAAATAGCACTTTGACCATCATAGAACAGGTTAATGCAAGAATCATCCTGACAAAGCTCAGCATACAAACCTTTCAACCAAACAGACTCTTTGCAAGCTTCAGCAACAGCCATATATTCTGCTTCGGTTGTAGATAGAGCAACAAATGGTTGCAGTGTTGCCTTCCAACTCACGACACATCCACCTACCGTAAACACATAACCTGTGAGGGACCTCCTCTTATCCAAGTCGGCAGCAAAATCTGAATCCACATAGCCTGCGAGTCCCTCATCAGTCTTGCCAAACTTCAAGCAAGCGTTGGATGTGCCACGGAGGTACCTAAAAATTCACTGAACAACTTTCCAATATTCTTTACTAGGATTAGCCATGTAACGACTCACCAAACTCATAACATATGATAAATCAGGGCGAGAGCAAACCATGGCATACATCAAGGAACCAACAACACTAGAATAAGGAACTCGAGACATGTACTCAATGTTGGAGATATGCCCAAGAGGCAATAATAAAGTAGGTTATTATCATATCTTCATACTTATGATAAATGTTTACATTCATGCTATAATAGTATTAACAAGGAAACCATTAATACTTGTGTGATTTGTAAACTTAATTTGAAGTCCCTAGTATAGCCTCTATACTTCACTAGCTTGTTGGTTGATTGATGATTGTGGTTTCCATATCATGAACATTGAGATGTTATCAACAACAAGATCATATCGTTAGGAGAATGATATGGTGGACATACTCCTATAGATAAGCGTAGCATAAAGATCAAGTCATTTCAATAGTTCAATTGCTATATGCTTTCTGATACATAGTAACCTAATTCCTTCGACCATGAGATCATGCATATCACCTTTACCGGATGGATGCTTTGATGTCATCAAACACCACATCGTAACAGGGTGGCTATAAAAGTGGCATTGAGTGTTCGGAAAGTATTGGTTGAAACACATGGATCAAGAGTGGGATTTGTCCATCCATATGACGGATAGATATACTCTGGGCCCTCTCGGTGAAATGTCATCCAATTAGCTTGCAAGCATGTGACTGGCTCACAAGGGATCACATATCACGGGAACGAGAAAAGAGTACTTGGGAACGAGGTTGAACTAGGTATGCAGAGATACCGACGATCATAACCTCGGATAAGTATACTATCGTGAGACAAAGGGAAATTGGTATCGTATGTAAGTGGTTCATTCGATCGCAAAGTAATCGTAGAAATATGTGGGAGCCATATGAATTTCCAGATTCCTCTATTGGTTATTGATCGGAGAAGTGTCTCGATCATGTCCGCATAATTCACGAACCGTAGGGAGACACACTTAAGGATTCGACGTTGTTTTGAGTAGTTATGGTATTATGAGAAAGAGACCGAATGTTGTTGAGTCTCGGATGGGATCCGGATATCACGAGGAGATCCGGAATGGTCCGGAGAATAAGATTCATATAAGGAAAGTCCCATTTCGGAGTTGGGGAATGGTTCCGTGTTTTCATCGGAACATTCTAGAAGGTCCCGGAATGTCCGCACTGGGGGAAGGGTAAATGAATGTGTCATTGTAAGTTGGAATGATTGCATCATGTACTAAGTGTTCTTGCTGTCACAAATAAAGGATTAAATTAAATCATAAATTGAAAAGTCTAACGGCTAGTTTGAAAGTCAAACGCAATTTTGGGAAGTGGGAAAAGAGGAGGAGGTGAAGCGAGTTGGGAGGAGTCCTCCCAAGCCAGCGCCCACCTAAGCCGAGTTGGGAGGGACTCCACCTCCCTTGGCCCAGCCCTCCCACCTATATAAGGAGGGCAGGGCTCCTCCTAACACACACAAGTTTCCACCTCTAATCTCCGGTTTAGAGCCGGTGTGGTTTAGAGCTTCTAATTGCTTTAGCCAGCGGTTTAGAGCCTTCGAATTGGGTTAGAGCCTTCTAATTGGTGTGTCTAATTACTAGACCACTAATAGCCTCTCTCATAAGCTCCACCATACTGACCGCTTAAGGCGAAGCCTCGGGATTTCCCTCTACTTAGGTACCACGCGTTGTCTGCCGGAATCGCGAGGAGAGTGCTACAACCTCCGCTGCCTTGGAACAAGGGAGAGGAAGGTCTTCACGAAAACCGAACGTGTGACCGATCAAGGAGCGCTGCCGAACGTGGCGCTGGAAGGATCGTCTCACGCGATCTTGAGATCGGAAAGAGTACGACTACATCACCCACGAGAATCTGCTCGTTAACCGCTTTGGAATCTTGAGGGTGAGTTCCTCTATCGACTCGCTACAATCTAGTAGATAGATCTTGGCTTGTTTGTTTGTATGCGAAAAATTTTTGTTTTCCATGCTACGAACCCCTACAGTGGTATCAGAGCCGTGTCTATATGTAGATCTGTTGCACGAGTAGAACACAATGGTCATTGTGGGCATTGATGCTTTTATTGTAGATTACTTTTTGTGTACTTTGCATCTTGCGGTATGTTGGGATGAAGCGGCCCGGGCTAACCTTACATGACATCGTTCATGAGACTTGCTCCACGCTTGACATGCAACTTGTATTGCATAAGTGGCTCATGGGTGCCTGCTTCTCCTAGCATAGTTAAGATCCAATTTAAAACGGGTAATCAACAATGCTAGTATCAATGTTGTGGTTCTTGTTCGTAAGTTAGAGCGACACTTATTGAAAGCCCCAAACCACGTAAAATATGCAAAGAAAGTAGAGGCGTCTAACTTTGTTTTGCAGGGGTGTGCAGTGATGTGATATGGCCATGATTGTGATTATATTTGATGTATGCAATGTTCCTTATTGTAAGTTGGCAACCGGCAGGAGCCATATGGTTGTCTTTAATTTTGTTAAAACCTGCGTGTCTATTCAAAGTAGTTGTAATAGTTGAAGCTGGTGGACGACAACCATGAAGAAGCGTCATTGACCTTGATGCTATGCCGGTGATGATGGAGATCATGTTCGTGCTTGAAGATGGAGATCGAAAGCACAAAGAAGAAAGGCCATATCATATCACATATTATGAATTGCCTGTGATGTTAATCCTTTATGCATCTTGTATTGCTTAGTAGACGGTCGCATTATAAGATGATCCTCATGCACATAAATTTCAAGTTCTAAAGTGTTCACCCTTAGTATGCACCGTTGCCAAAGCTTGTCGCTCAAGCACCACGTGATGATCGGGTGTCTTTGATTCCGCTGGTGAATACAACGTAAGCAAGCCAGATTTGCTTATGCGGTAGCTAAGGTTTGATCTTGACGAGCCTAGCATGCGACATGGTCTCGGAACACGGATCACCGAAAGGTAAAGCATGAGTCATATAGTAGATATGATGAACATGTTGATTGTTCGCCATTGAAGCTACATCAACTCTCGTGATGATCGGTTTTGATGTGGTGGATTTGGTTCGTGTGATCACTAAAACAATGTGAGTGATGTTGTTTTAAGTGGGAGTTCACCTAGATTAATTTAATTATTAATTAGAACTCAATTTATCATAAACTAAAATCAAAGTGAATTTGCATAGTTGTTGTAGTCATTGGCATCCGTTTACCACCTTGCGCTTAGTTTTAATTGAGATGATAGAACTATAGAATTCTGGTTAGTTACTTTACAAACTGGTATCGTATTGTTTTGAAGTGTTAATCTAAAGTTTAAAAGTCCTATTGCAAACTTTCAAGAAGTTCGTTACTCCATAAAGTTTAAAAAATAGTATAAAAACAAGAGTGACAATTCCAAGTGTTAGAGTTTGAGTATAATGTTTGTCTCCATGATTCTAGATATTACAAAGATTCTCTTAATATCAAGGTTATCTAGGATCTGAAAGAGTTGTTTGAAACCATGATGTGTGGAAGATATTGTGATATCTGAAACAAAGTTTTGGTTGCAACATGATAAAGTATAATATGGCAAAGTTCATGTTCTCATATTTGGATGAGAATTTGCAAAAGGTTGGAGACACTAGTTGTCCTAATCTTCCAAAAGGTTTTGGAGAGCAACATTATACTCACGGTTCACCGTTACAAGCTAAAAGTAGCTAGATCATGGATAAGTCCATGATGAGGGTGAATATTTGATGTAGGTAAAATGTTTACTACACCAAGAGATTACTAAAGAAAGGAATTTGAAAGAACACCAAATATTTGATAATGGTGATCTACTTCAAAGTGCAAGTTCAAAGACATTGGTATTTAACTATACACGCTTTGGACTATGTGTCATAAGTATGACTCCACTATTGATGTTGATAGATTCTTTCAAATGTAAAAGGAAATCTTGAAAGAGAATCTCATAAGTATATGGCAGAAAAGAAAAGACTAGAATTGTTCAGTTTAAGTATATAGATGATATATGTGTTATGGCTATATTCTTTGCTTATTAAACAATGTGGTTCTTAAGTATTTGATACTGAATTTGTTGGTGTGAATCGTCATACGAAACAACACAATTCATGAACTACAATGGCCTAAGTAACTAGCAAAGAATAGGTGATGATGTTCATCGAGAACAAATAAAGGGTTATTTTGTTGCTCGTTAAACATCAACGCTTGCCTTCAAGATTTGTTTTATCAGGTATTATGAGAACAAAAGGGTTGTTCAAATAATTGCCGTAATCCATAAAATATGGATGATTCACAAATCTCGTTGGAGAAATCACATCCATAAAACTAGTGCTAAAATTGTCGAAAGACAAATTGATTGAAAGATCACTTAGGAAGTGACATCGCCGTTTAAATTATATTGGAAAGAAAACATGAAGAAACTCCATGTGGATGGAATTTTGGAGTCTTTTGATTTTTGATCAAATGACGTTTGTGAAAATTTCCTATATATAATTAAAACTTCGTTCATATGCCAAAAGTGAACGAAAGACTAGCTTATTGTAACTTGTGCATATTGTTGTACGAACTCCATTATGTGTAGTCAAGAGCGATGGATTTCAACTTCATATGCTTTCTCCGAAAATTCGAGTGAATATATGAATATTTACTTAATAAGGATGAAGTATGAAATATTTGAAAAGTTCAAAAGACTTTCAAGATGAAGTGCAAAATCATTGTAACAAGAATATGAATAGTTTATGATAAGATCATAAAGGAAGATATTTGAATTACAAGTTTAGCATAATACCTAAGATTTAAGGAATCGATTACGTGGATTTGCATTTCAAACACCATAAGAGTATGGAGCGTTTGAGATATGTAATTAAAACCTTGTTTGACATGGTAAGATCAAAGGTGTAATTCATAGAACTGCCATTATATTTTAAAGATTAAAAGCTTTGGAGATTACCGCTTTCCTTGAAAAGAGCTCCATCATAATCCGCTGAAATGACACCATATAAAGTTATGGTTTGGGATAAAACCCAAGTAGTCCTTTCTTAAAACATTGGTATGCTATGCATAAGAAAGATGTGCAACCAAAGTCGGATAAACCTGTCTTTGTATAAATGTTAAGTATTCCTCCATAAACACCGGAGACAAAAGTGTTTGTCGCTTAGAACGTCAAGTTTCTTTGAGAAGGAATTTTTCGTGAAAAGTTAAGTGGGAGGACAATAGAACTTTGATAAGGTTAAAGGAACCTTAGCTATATGTGCTTGCGAGTCATGGCAAGAAAAGTGTTAGGAGGCAACAACAAAACTCATGGCTCACGTACCTCAATGGTTGTGGTCACGGAGATCCAAGTTCCTATTGAAACAAGTAGGTCGGATGAACAATCAAATACCAAGATTTGAGGGTTGAATCATTATTTGAGAATAATGAACCTACTACATGCAAAGAAGCGATGATGGGCCCTGACTCCGTCAAATGGTTTGAAGCCATAAAATCCGTGATAGTTCCATACACGAGAAATCAAGTTTTGAACTTGAAGGACCCTCAAGAAAGGTGTAAGACCTTACAGTTGTGTTTGGATCAATAAAGAAGTAGACATGGATGTTTCACATCTATGAAATAGTCGACATGTTGGGAAAGAGTTCACAACAATGTTCAAAGGTTGTATATGACAAGATTTGATCTTTCATAGCGATTTTTAGTCTAGACGGATTAATGTAGCAACCACTACATATAATTTGTTATGTGGTAGTAGAATAAAACAAAACAAGTTCTTCTAATAGAATGGTTACCTAGGACGTGTGCATGACACGGTCCAAAGGGTTTTGTTAATTCAAAGGATGCTAAAAGCATATGCAAACTTCAATGGTTGAAGTAAGCATAGCGGAGTTGGAATCTTCACTATGATGAAACTGTTAAAAAAGTTTAATTTCATCGGAGACAATGAAGATGCTTGCATTTGCAAGAAATTAAGTGGGAGCGCTAAGACATGTTTCTAATACATTATGTGGAAGACATATTGTTGATTGGAAATAATGTATCTTTTATTAACACATATTAAGAATTTCATCCCGATGAAAGACTTAGGCAAAACCCAAATATTTGGCATCAATAGACGCTAATATGGTTGTGCCAGAAGTACATAGACGAGATATTGAATGAATTCAATATAGAAACTACAAGAAAGGTTCTTGTTGCACAGAAAGGATTGAAAGAGTTCAATGTTGATGATATATTCAAGTGTATTGGCACTTGGTAAGTGAAACAAAGATTCAAGTATAGATTGATACTTGATGTATGAAATCACAAAGAGTATTTATATCAATCATACTGTGATATGTACAAATCCAGATATGTCCTATGCTATAAATATTATGAGCATATACCAGAATGATTCATAAGATGATCATTGGACAATAGTAAGGATATTCTTATGATCTTTTGGAAGAACTAAGAGTATATTATTTGAAGAAGTGACAAATAGATGGTTAGTTCATTGTAAAAGTACTACATTGATGCTAGCTTTGTCACAAAGTACAAATTTAGTTTATCTCAATCTAAACTAAGGGTGGCACAATATAATGGAAAGTGAGTTCCATAATGGATTTGGATGAGTTCCAAAGTTAAGACATTGTGACAGATACTACAACAAAAGGCTAAGTATATGACTGCTATTATAGCAGCAAAAGAGGGCATTTGTGTCAAGTAGTTTTCAAACTAGGTGTAGTTCACAGCGGGATAATACTATGAAGATATATTGTACGACAATATTGTCAACATGTTTTAACCCCAAAGAACTAAAGGTCACACCGAAAGACCAAATTTATACAAAGCCATCTCATTAGAGAATGAGTGATGCGTAGAGACGCAAAGACATGCAATTACACACGACCTGGAAGTGTCGGATCCGAGATCGATTGACCACTAGCAATCGTGTACATACAACACCGGAAAGCCATAGGTGTTGAATACACAAAGGTTTGAAACTAGATTATTGACTCTAGTGCAAGTGGGAGACTGTTGGAGATATGCCCAAGAGGCAATAATAAAGTAGGTTATTATCATATCTTCATACTTATGATAAATGTTTACATTCATGCTATAATAGTATTAACAAGGAAACCATTAATACTTGTGTGATTTGTAAACTTAATTTGAAGTCCCTAGTATAGCCTCTATACTTCACTAGCTTGTTGGTTGATTGATGATTGTGGTTTCCATATCATGAACATTGAGATGTTATCAACAACAAGATCATATCGTTAGGAGAATGATATGGTGGACATACTCCTATAGATAAGCGTAGCATAAAGATCAAGTCATTTCAATAGTTCAATTGCTATATGCTTTACGATACATAGTAACCTAATTCCTTCGACCATGAGATCATGCATATCACCTTTACGGATGGATGCTTTGATGTCATCAAACACCACATCGTAACAGGTGGCTATAAAAGTGGCATTGAGTGTTAGGAAAGTATTGGTTGAAACACATGGATCAAGAGGGATTTGTCCATCCATATGACGGATAGATATACTGGCCCTCTCGGTGAAATGTCATCCAATTAGCTTGCAAGCATGTGACTGGCTCACAAGGGATCACATATCACGGAACGAGAAAAGAGTACTTATCGTAACGAGGTTGAACTAGGTATGCAGAGATACCGACGATCATAACCTCGGATAAGTAAACTATCGTGAGACAAAGGGAAATTGGTATCGTATGTAAGTGGTTCATTCGACGCAAAGTAATCGTAGAAATATGTGGGAGCCATATGAATTTCCAGATTCCTCTATTGGTTATTGATCGGAGAAGTGTCTCGATCATGTCCGCATAATTCACGAACCGTAGGGAGACACACTTAAGGATTCGACGTTGTTTTGAGTAGTTATGGTATTATGAGAAAGAGACCGAATGTTGCTCGGAGTCTCGGCTGGGATCCGGGATATCACGAGGAGATCCGGACTGGTCCGGAGAATAAGATTCATATAAGGAAAGTCCCATTTCGGAGTTGGGGAATGGTTCCGTGTTTTCATCGGGAACATTCTAGAAGGTCGGAATGTCCGGCACCGGGGAAGGGTACATGAATGTGTCATTGTAAGTTGGAATGATTGCATCATGTACTAAGTGTTCTTGCTGTCCCAAATAAAGGATTAAATTAAATCCTAAATTGAAAAGTCAAACGGCTAGTTTGAAAGTCAAACGCAATTTTGGGAAGTGGGAAAGAGGAGGAGGTGAAGCCGAGTTGGGGAGGAGTCCTCCCAAGCCGCCCACCAAGCCGAGTTGGGGAGGGACTCCACTCCCTCCCCTTGGCCGGCCAGCCCTCCCACCTATATAAGGAGGGGCAGGGCTCCCCTCCTAACACACACAAGTTTCCACCTCTAATCTCCGGTTTAGAGCCGTTTTGGTTTAGAGCTTCTAATTGCTTTAGCCAGCGGTTTATAGCCTTCTAATTGGTTTATAGCCTTCTAATTGGTGTGTCTAATTACTAGACCACTAATAGCCTCTCTCATAAGCTCCACCATACTAGACCGGCTTAAGGCGAAGCCTCATGGGATTTCCCTCTACTTCGGTACCACGTTGTCAGCCGGAATCGCGAGGAGAGTGCTACAACCTCCGCTGCTTTGGAACAAGGAGAGGAAGGTCTTCGTCAGTACCGAACGTGTGACCGATCAAGGGAGCGCTGCCGAACGTGGCATTTGGAAGGATCGTCACGCGATCTTGAGATCGGAAAGAGTACGACTACATCACCCACGAGAATCTGCTCTCGTTAACCGCTTTGGAATCTTCGAGGGTGAGTTCCTCTATCGACTCGTTGCTACAATCTAGTAGATAGATCTTGGCTTGTTTGTTTGTATGCGATAGAAATTTTTTGTTTTCCATGCTACGAACCCCTACACTCAATATCTTCATCAGAACTAGGACATTGCAATGCTGAAAATTTAATGTGAGGAGCAACAGGAGTACTAACTGACTTTGCATCATGCATATTAAAACATTGAAGAACTTTCTCAACATAACTTTGCTAACTAAGAAACAACAACCTAGATTTTCTGTCCCGTTTAATTTCCATACCTAGGATTTTCTTAGCAGCACCAAGATCTTTCATCTCAAATTCACTACTTAGGTGTGCCTTCAAAGTAGTGATTTCTTTCATGCTCTTGGCAGCAATTAACATATCATCAACATATAATAGCAAGTAAATAGGTGATCCATTAACAAACTTTATGTAAACACAGCTATCAAACTGAGACCTCTTAAAACCTTGTGAGATCATAAATGAATCAAACCTTTTGTACCACTGTCTTGGAGATTGCTTCAAACCATAAAGCGACCTCTTCAATTTGCACACAAAATCCTCTTTTCTAGGAACTATGAACCCTTCAGGTTGGTCCATGTAAATCTCCTCCTCCAGTTCACCATGCAGAAAAGCAGTCTTTACATCTAGCTGCTCAAGCTCAAGATCATGCATAGCAACAATACCAAAGAAAGTACGAATAGAGCTATGCTTCACAACCGGAGAGAAAACATCATTATAGTCAATACCTGCAATCTGGCTAAAACCTTTTGCTACTCACCTTGCCTTAAACCTTGGAGGCTCATTAGGAGACAAACCTTCTTTTCTCTTATATATCCACTTACAGCGGACAACCTTCTTCTGTTTAGGCAAGCGCACAACTTCCCATGTGCCATTCTTATCAAGCGATTGCATCTCTTCTTGCATAGCAGAAACCCACTTCTCGCGGTCAACGGATGAAACAACCTCATTGTATGTAGCAGGTTCGGTATCATGCTCCACCTGTTCAGCACAACTCAAAGCATAATGAGCAAGATTACACTCTTCAATCAAACAACGAGGTGGAACTATGTTACGCCTCGGTCTATCAGCAGCAATAGATTCATGTGGCTGCTGCAAAATAGTAGGTGAGTGCTGAACAACATCATCATCAATATTTTCCTCATGAGTATCATCAACAACAACATTATTATCAACAGTTTTCTGCAGGTGCTCCACCTGCACACAAACTCCCTCCTCTCCAATAGCAACAGGAGAGGGATCTGATGGCAAGCTGTCATGATACATAACAGATTTATTGAAAACAACGTTCCTACTCAACAAAATCTTTTCAGTTTCAGGATTCCATAGTTTATATGCCTTAACTCCTGAACCATAACCAAGGAATATGCACTTGACAGCTCTAGGCTCTAACTTTCCATTATCAACATGAGCATAAGCAGTGCAACCAAAAACTCTCAACTGTGAACAATCAGCAGGTGAACCTGACCATACCTCAATAGGAGTTTTCTTCTCAAGTGGAATAGAAGGTGACCTGTTGATAAGGTAACACGCTGTGTTGGCTGCTTTAGCCCAGAAACATCTATGCATACCTGCATTGGACAACATACAGCGAACCTTCGAGATGATGGTTCTGTTCATGCGCTCAGCCACGCCATTCTGCTGAGGAGTGTAAGGGATGGTGTGGTGCCTGATCATACCATCATTACTGTAAAACTCCTCAAACTCATTAGAACAGAATTCCATACCATTGTCAGTACGTAGTATCTTTACCTTCTTTTCAGTTTGCTTTTCTACCATAACTTTCCACTTTCTAAAAGCATCAAAAACCTCAGATTTGTGTTTCAGAAAATATCGCCACATTTTTCTTGAGTAGTCATCAATAATAGTAAGCATGTAATTAGCACCACCAATAGATGTCTTACGGGAAGGTCCCCATACATCAGCATGCATATAATCTAAAATGCCTTTGGTGGTATGAACGAAAGCATTGGATTTAACTCTTTTGTGCTTACCAAAAACGCAGTGCTCACAGAACTCAAACTTACCCAAGTTGCAACCATTAATCAGCTCTCTCTTAACCAATTCTGTCATGCCATGTTCGCTCATATGCCCAAGGCGCATATGCCAAAGATTTGTTTTACCACAATCATCATAATCATTAGCAAGATAGCAATACTGTGCAAAGTGCTACCTCTAAGAACATATAACTTAGCAGAATTCATATCACCTATCATGTGAATAAGAGAGCCTTTCGATACCTTTAACAACCTACACCCACCGGCGTACTTGTATCCATCAACGTCCATGGTACTCAGGGAGATCAGATTTCTGGTCATGCTTGGTATGTGCTTCACCTCATTCAACGTACGCGTCGCGCCATCATGTGTCTTGATCTTAACAGATCCAACTCCGATAATATGGCACGGGTTATCATTCCCCACACGTACAAAATCTCCAGTCTGCACAGACTCATATGAACTGAACCAATCTTTGTTACATCAAATATGAAACGAACAAGCAGTATCAAGTATCCATTCATCATCACGAGAAGCACAAGCAAAAAAAAGGGCTAAACATTCACCGTCAGAACTATCACCAGAAACAACAGCAGCCTTACCATTACCTTGATCCTTATCTTTCGGTTGGTAAGTACCGTTCCTTTTCTCCTTATTCTGCAGCTTCCAACAATCATCAATAAGATGATTAGATTTCTTACAATACCTGCAGAACTTGTCCTTTCCCTTGGACTTCGAACGACCTCTGCCGTCTTTGCTCTTATCTCGGTTGCCATGGTTGTTAAATCTCTGCTCGGTCCTGCCACGAACCTACAGAGCTTCAGCCTTGGAAGACGCCCCATCTGCCTGCACCATAGATTTCATATTTTCCCTCTGTTTGAGGGCATCTTGCACTTCATCAAGGGTTATCTTATCACGGCTCAACAACATTGTATCACGAAAGTGTGTATAAGAACTAGGCAGCGAGCATAAGAGTAATAGAGCTAGATCCTCATCATCATATTTTACTTCCATAGATTGCAAATCAGAAATAATCTCTCTGAAAAGAGATAAGTGATTCATTACCGATCCACCTTCCTGCAATCTATGCGAGAACAACTTCATCTTCACATGCATCTTACTGGTTAGATCCTTTGACATGCAGATCGATTCCAGTTTCCCCCAAAGGCGTGCAGATTTCTCTGTCAAGACTTCCTGCAAAATATTATTGGATAGATGAAGTTGAATCATAGACAAAGCCTTACGGTCTTTCCGCTTTTCTTCGTCAGACAGCTCTTAGCATCCTTTTACCCGAATCCATCCAGCGCATCATCCAGATCTGAAGTTTGGGCGAGAATCGCCCACATCTTTACCTGCCACAAGCAGAATCTTGTGGAGTAGTCCAGCTGCGGTAGATCGAACTTCAATGACGACATGTCGCAAACCCTAGATTAGAACCTAGGGCTCTGATACCACTTGTTAGCTTTCCGACAAGTAAATAACGAAGAACGAAAATAAAATTGCAGCGAGGGGGACACAGATTTTAACGTGGAAAACCCTCTCCAACAAAGAGAGGGGAAAAACCACGGGCGCCAGCCAGCGAAACTTCACTATATCGGAGAGTGTTTACACAGCAGGGATTTCTGATGCAACTTATCCCAACGGGCTTACAAGAAGTATATATAGCGGCGGTAACCTAGGTCATCAACGATCCGCATCGGCCCAAGCCTCCGACGACGGGCCTCGCTCCGCCCCGTCAGAAGTTGGCCTTTACTTTGTAGAATTTGGATCAACATATAACAGTTTTACCATAAAACCTTTTGTAAACTTTTCGAGTGTTTCCCAACTATAGTTTTGCTTTGCCTAAAAGGGTCTCCAACGGGTACGGTGTAAACCACCAATCTAATATACTAGGGGATGAATAGGTGTCATCAATGGGGTTGTACTTAGTAGTACAATTGTGAGGCCAAGCCACTACAATATATAAATAATAACATAGTAAAACAATGCAATTTTCATAAATAGACCAGTAAAACATGCAATAGATAAATAGTAGGACAAGCTTATGAACAAGTAGACGGCTTTCTTGGTAGCAATATGTCCATGAACTTCTCCTTAGAAATACAAAATAATAATTTTCTTTTCCTTCTTGACTTCGATATAATAGCAACTATCGCCTTCACGGATCACACATGCAAACAAACAAGATACCATAATCAACACAAGGCAAACTAGCACCAGTACAATACAACAATCAATTGAACAATATCTCACTACACATTAGTAGGTTTTGTTAAAATCAACCCACGATAATTGGAATAATCTCAATTACTCCTTTTAAACTTCTTTATGATTTAATTACTAAGTACTACTTAAACAAGGTGTTTTATGCGAAGACCAAACTATGTATGATACTAGTACAAAATGTGGTATCAATAGGCAGGTATTGAAATAACAAAACAATCAGAAGTGGTTTCATCATTTTTATTTATTTAGTTATGAATTTCCTAGTTATTTTAACTCTTATTTTGGTATTTAATTCACCATTAAATATCTGTACGTCAGATAAATTTCTACTTAGATGGTTAGAGAGATACTTGAGTACTGTTTATTTGAGAGTTGGATTCACCACGAATTAGTTACCATAATGCCCTTGGAAAATTCCCGAAGTCAGTTCTACGAGCAATTTCTCTTTTTCGTCGGATTTATTATATAGGTTCTTTTTGTATGAAACTAAGGACACAATATAGGCATCACTGATACCTTTCTAAATAAATTGGTTTCAATATTTTTAGTGTTGTGAAACTCCAGTTATGATTTATTGAGTGAAACAACTACAAGCAGTACTATTTAATTCACTAAAATTTATTATGTCTTTAATAAATCATGAGATCCTGGGGTTTGGTAGATCTTGTTGTACCACATCACTGTGAGTTGGAAACAACTCAAAGTTTGTAGTAGATCTACCTTGAGAATTTGTCAAAGTTGGATATTTTTATTTTTTCTACAGTGGACGTATTGATCCTCTTGGTATAAATCTAAGGCGACGAGATAGGAATATTGAAAACCTACCAGTAGAAACTTGTTTCACAACATTTGGAGTTGTAAATCTCCAGATATGGCTTTTTGAATGAATATGACACATTTTAGCAGAGTAAAATCCAGAAAATGTGTAATTATTATTTTGGCTAGGTAATAGTCTTGCATGTTGTGAAAAACATTTGTGCATAAGAGAAAATATGGATCTGAGTGATTTGCTACTTTTATCATTTTATTTGGGATTTAATCCAACAGGATATTATGAGATCTAGAATTAAATAAAAGAAAAAGGGAAGGGCAGGCAGGTTTTAGGCTAGATCTATAGGGAGTCGGGCCATGCAGTGCCCGACCGGCCCATCTGGCGTCTCCGCATGCGGGAACACGAGTTCGAAAGCAACCTGGTAGGCCTTGCTGGTCAGCGACAGTTTCTCCTGAAGCGGTATGGGGCACAGTGGGCCATTCGATCTATTAGAGATCAACGACCATGGTTCGTCTTCTTCCTCTAGTCGAGGAAGGATAGAGGGAACCCTAAGGTAGGTCCATGAAGGTATAGAGAGGCTCACTGGGGGCTTCTCCGGTGATACAGATGTGACTAGGCGACGTGGCTCATCACACCACACTCAACAAGGGGGGTGGCATAGTCGGATTTAACACCAGGAAGGAGGCGAGCGATTCTCACTAGTGGCGCATGCTTAGGAACTTGGTGGAGATGGCGGTTCCAGTGCTCCTAGACCAGAAGAGAGGGTAGGGTTAGGTACATCTTGTCGAGGACAAAACATGCATGCAAAAAGAGGAGGGGTATAAGGGCTCAAGAGGCTGGCAAACTTTATTGTTTGCTCAACACCGATGAGAGTTTTTGATCTTTTCTTCGGATCCAGAGAGGAAAGGAGCTCAGGGGGTTGGCTGGGAGATGAAAGGGGTGAGGTAGAGGCATAGAATGGGAGTGGTGGAGAGGTCTGGGGTGGCCTCTGTCCTTATCCCCGTGGGGGTGCGATCCATGATGGACTCGATACGTTTGGACATGGTGGAGGGGGTGTAGAGCATTGGTTGGTTAAGGGAGGCGGTGAGGAGGGTGGTGTGAGGCTATTGAACTGAGGAGGAGCAATGGCGCTGCCTAAGAGGGGTAGTGCTATTCTGCTCCACCTCGGGTGGATAAAGAAAAAGGGAGAGGGAGGGAGATAGGGATACACATGGGGCTGCCAGGTGGGGTAGATGGTGCTAGTGGGTGCTAGTACGTGCCTTGGTACTGGCTGAAGTGGGAGGTGGGCTACTGCATGGCATTGATGCCACGAAATTTTATTAAGATAGGGCATCTTCCCTTCTTTCTTATCCCTGAGCACAAAAGGACAAGGTGAGGAGGGGTTGGTACTGTATGCTACAGTAGCACGACCAGGGAGAGTTCTGTGGTGATTAAGCCAAGGGTATCTGAAATGATTGGATGATTTTTCAAGGTTTGTTTGAAAGGACAAATCTCACTCCCTTCCTTCTTACTCAAAAAATCTTACATGCACATGTTACTTGGGTAGTGGGAAGGGTGTGCATGACTAGGAGGTGAGTGTAGAGGGAGTGAGTAGGGTTTGAGTTTGAATTCAAGCCAAATTTAATGGATTAAGATGGTTCTAGTGATCTAGAGTCAAAATATTAACTTGTCATCTAAACTTTGCTAGGTTTAGTGTTTTAGAGCTCCACCTAGAGCATGGGGTAGATGGGGTGGTTGAGTAGGTGATGGATATTAGGATGGTTCAAATATTTGGTCTGGAACATGTTTGAGTGATTATATATTAAGGGCCAAACTTAGTTGTTTTTAACAAGACCAAAACATATTATTTTATGCCTACAAAACCATGTTGGATTTAGATGCTCAAGGCTCCATTGGAAACAAGGAGGATTTGGGATGATAGACTAGGTTGAGTAGATCACATCCATGTAAGGATTTGATCTAGAGGAGTTTCGATGAGTTGGGAGCTTCTTCCAAAGATTGAATCTTTTAACAAAGGACAAGCATATATTTTCTAGACTACAAAACCATCAAGGACAAGTGGGTCCAAGAGAGATCTGGTTAAGGGAAAGGATGTTATTAGGAATTGCACAAGATGTTGTGCCAGGTGGTCCAATAACATTGTCAATATTTCCCAGGGTTGATTATAATTAGGGGCTCAAGATGACTTAGTCACTTAGTCAATTTTGGCAGTTCTAGGGTTTTTGACTAGAGTGGAAGATTGAGTTGGATAGATTAGTGGGTTCCAAACTCACCATTGAGTGAAGGTGGTTGATGATTAGATTGAGTAGAAAGGTAACATGCTCTAAGTTGGTATCCATTGATTTCGAAACTACTAAAAAGAACTAGCTCAAAACTGAACCTGATAAGGAAATAGATGGTCAGATTAATGACTAACGGATAAGATTAGCTTGGGAAACAAGGTAGGTGGGTTTCTTGATCAATAACAAGTATTTGTGATGGAAGATCACATCACATAGAAGAGGGTAGGATAGGCACATTGCCTAGGGATCAAGAGTAAGGGTCTGGGATAAGGTTCCAAGAAGTGAATCAGATAACAAGGAGGAAGATAGTCTTCCTACTAAGGTTTTGATGATTTTCTCCCAAGATATTTAGTTTGGGGTAGTATTATGATCAACTATCCTTGATTTGCTTGACCAGGGTTTGGTAAGAGTGATTTATCAGAAGAGAGGATAGGATCCATCCCATCTTAATGGGTTGAGAAGGGAATGATTTCCATTCAACTTCTTGAGGTTTATGGGATGTGTTGTTGGTTTGGTTGAGTTACTAGAAGTTGATATCCTAGGGTAGCTCAAACAAATAGAAAGCAAACAAGTCAAGACAATACATGCTTGAAGACAACAGATCAAGGAAATTCATCTTGACAGCAGATTAAGACAATTCATACAAACATCTCAAGGAAGAGATATAAGCATTTCTCAAAGTCTTGGGACAGGACTTTTGAAATAGGTATCCAAAGGTTTTGTGTAGAGAAGAGGGTGAGAGTCCCTTGGCACATCTACCAAGAGAGAGAGGTACTAGCTTTTCAAAAGGATTTTAGAAAGACTTGAGGAAAGAAAATTTAGAAAGCTCTATCTTGAAAACATAGGGAGATGGTATCATATAAATCTCCTTAGTTTTGGCAAGTAGCAAGAAGAGAAATCATTTATGTTTCACAAAGTCATCTTGGCTAGGGTTTTGAAAAGTCAGAACATTTGTGAATATTTAAAGTAAGCCAGGACATTTCCTTTTGGTAAATAGCTTCGGTAAACCTTTGGTAAGATATAGTAGTATCTTGATCACAACACAAGCAAGGACAAAGGCAGAACGATCAACAAGCAACCACTGCCTCACTAAGCAAGAAAAAGTTTTTGTTCCCCTAATTTTTTCACTTTGAACGCATAAATTAAGGATACTGAAAGTGGGGTGTTTCATAGGTTTGGTGGCAAAGCTCGGTGTCACCTTCTAAATTAGGTCACCTCCCGGCATTTTCGCTTAGCAAAAAATTCCATTTTTCCTTCGACACCGCCGGTGGCAGCGATGAAGATCAACAATGGCGACCATCGATGTCGTTTGCAGGACGAGCTCGCCTTCATTGTCTTAGTAGGCATCGGCCGCTATCAGCTGGAGGAGGAGCTCATCTTCTTCGTCTCTGGTAACGGGCCTTCTCTGGCATCTGAAGAAGGGGTATTCTCCTTCTTCTCCGACCCTGTCTCCTCTCCTTCGTTTTCTATGACGAAGGTAAACCACACTCTCCTAGTGTAATTTCTACCGCCACCGTGACTATATATAAATTTGTACGAAGACAATTGCATGGAACCAAAGCTACACTAGCATCCATGTCTTCTTCTCAACTAATCTGCTTTTTTCTCTAGAAATCAAATAAATAGCTTGAACCATCATAATGTAATGACATGGGACACACATAGGGTGCGTTTGGTAGCTTGCACCACTTTCGCGGCCCATCCTAGCAGTGCGATGGTGGGCATGGCTATCTGAAAGCAGAGGTTGGGTCGTGTTCTGCAACCCGTTTAGTAGCCTGTGAAATTTTTTGTATCTAGCTCACACAAGATTGATGTTGTTTGGTTGTCTAGATGCATGTATAAAGTCAAGGCTCTACAGTGCACCATTGTGTTTGGTTGCCGGCACCATTGCTGCTATGTTAACCTATTTTCGAGAGGGGTGAGGTTACCAACAAGATCATAAAACAATACAATAGGCTATAGATCATATTACTAGTAGCGAGTTCACGGCAGTAGACAACAAACAAGTTAATCATAGGGAATTACAACATATCTTACTAAAACCCACAATACCTAACATCAACATGCCAAGGGACACAACTCACTGCTTGGCGATGATCTTCCTGAAGGCTTTTGGGTGCTCTAGGCACCTCTCGACAGTCTCTGCCTGACTGTAGTCGTAGATCACCACCTTGAACACGTTTGGTAAGATCTTCTTGATGGTGAGCAAGTATCCAATCTTTAGGTCATGAGCTATTGCAAAAGCTGCCCACCCTTGATCGAAGCAGGATTACCCATTTACATATGTTGTCGTGATGTCCCATTGGAAGACATTCACCGTCTTTAGTGTGACCTTATGGGGGATGCTATCCAAATATGGCATAAAAACATTTGGGATGGAAAGCATTCCTAGAGCAGGTGCTATCAGCACCTTGTAGAACTAGGTCGGGGTCGCTCCCTCATCCCAGTGGCCAACATTCGTCGGCATTTCTGCTTTCTTCAGTCTTTTATTAGATCCCTTGTCCCCACCCTCACCCAGGCCATCAATCGTCAAAACTTGCAGACAAAAAACATGCTTAGCAAGGTAAAGGAAAAAACATGATCATCCAACCATAACTAGGTCCTCATCGACAGAAAAGAAAAACAGTCCGACATGCTTAATTACGTTGCCTCATATATGCACACAACATATATGAAAACCAAATCGCATGTACAAACATAATGGCTTGTACACATAACTAGGTTCGATCAACCTTTCCCGAAATTACATTGTGTAACTTCTTAATCATTGGCATAACACAAAAAGCAACAATATCAACGCACACTTTTCCTCTTTGGGCAAAAATACTAGATACAAATCATTGGCAGTTCATATAAGTGAAAACATTACTTCATGTGGAACTATCCTAAATAGTGGCAGTTTGTAGAAGGGGAACCATTGCCTCATATAGTGTGTGTGATGCAGTTTCACATTCTTTCTGTGGGTGGTAGTGGACACACACATTTTCCAACGATGGGGTGAGCGAACCTGGTCGAGTGCACAAGCATTTCACATACCACGGTTCGACAACCCCCTCCTGAACATGGGTAACACGTGCATTTTAATCATCGGCAACATTGTATGCAAGAACTACCGTCACTTCAACCGTAGGATGAGTACGAATCTAAAATCCTACTCCTAAGAACAGGGCGCCAAGAAATAGCCCACCCTAATTTCCAAGAACAAAATAGAGCATCAACAGTAAACCCCTAATCGAAAAAACCTAGAACCGTGATTATCATGGAGATCTACAACGCATGCCAGTGAGAACCCTACCTAGCTACAGATCTACCGTCAAAATGGATCCGATAAGAAGGGGGCAGAGCTTACCGCCATTGCCGACTGGATGAAGCACGCAGATGCAGCAGATTGTTCAAAGCGAACCAACGGGCACGGGCGACAAAACAGGGAGATTGAGGTCGCCTGGATTTCTCCCTCAAAGAGATTCATCGCTGGCGTCAATGGTGAGCGAGAGATTCGTCGCTGGCAGTGGAACTAGCGAGGGGAGAAAGAGTGATAGAAGAGTGGAGAGGGAAAGGAGTGGCTGGCGGACGGTGAGGGGATTTATGGCGGTGTTCCAGAAGGGACGTAACGTCTCCCCTCCCGTTACTCATGCGAGCGACGGACCCTTTTTTTCGCTCGCCCGGGCCAAGCTCCAGTAACACGGCCGATTCGACACTGTGTCTGCTTCTGGTCTGCTTTGAGATTTGCACTGGCCACAATGCAGAGCGCAACCAATCTAACCACTTTTGGTCCAACCTATCCTGTCTCGGAGGACCGTAGGCTACCAAACGCGCCCACACTGACTGGCCAGCTCCGGAAGAAATTGCAACACAGCAAGAGCCGATGTGGCGATCGGTTCCTTTCGCCGGGGCGCACACTTAGTTTAGAGCAAGTACAATAAGGTCCAGTCAGCAGGCTATAAGGCTTAAAATAGTATATTTATGCTTAGTTGGATGAGAGAGAAAAGGAGAGAGAAGAGGAATGGGCTCTTAGTTAACAGCCAGCTGCAGCACGTGCTCCTAGGCACTACGTGAGAGTGTAAAGTGAGCCATACATAATAAAATAGTATATTTTTATCTCTATCTATTGTACATGTTAGCTATTAAGTTGACTCTAGATGATATGGACATGACTTATAGCCAGCAGTTGGCTCTACTATTGCTCTTGCTCTTAGCTCGATCATGGACACGACAAAGTTGTGTCGTGTGATTATAGTCTAGCGGTCTAGCCACGGGTGAAATCATTGCCGAGATCGTCTAGCCACCAGATCCAATCGAAAGATATTCGTGCACGGTTACAAGCGGGACTCTTACAACGTGCATGTGTAATGGCGTTTTCTTTTGTATGGAGTGGCCGGCCATTGGATGCTCGATTAGCTCAGGCCTCAAGGTAAGCAAGAGCTGCCTACTACTAGTACTAGCTACCTAGGCAGAATGACACATTTCGCCGGGAAGTGGAAAGTGTAGGTTACGCCACAGAGCAAACTGTACGTTTATGTAGTGATCCAAGCTCCTCGACATTGGTCAGATAAAAAACACACAATACCAAGCACCAATACCCACCCAGCTGTCATGTGAATAAAACCAACCGACTGTGCTCGCAAACTGAAACCGAAAGTGTCTTTGGCACATAGACACCGGTGCTTCTTTCAGTTTTAGATTTTTGAAAATGTTAAAACCTTACATTTTTCATGTCTCCAAAAGTTATGACGTTAAATATATAGATAGATATATACAGGATCAGTTTTAGATTTTTGTCACAATTTGTTTTTGTATTTCCCAAAATATAAATTATTCTTAACGGGACCATTTTTTTCTTAGACTCCTCCTGTATATATCCATCTATATGTAATTTTTTAATTTTTGGAGACATAGAAATGTGAGGTTTTAAATTTTCAAAAATCTAAAAGTGAATGGAGCACTGGTGCCCATGTGCGCCAAATCCCTTCTCCAAACTGAAATGCTTATTTGTACAAACATCAATTGTCACCATGTTGTGCTAGGCCTGTTCGTTTGTGATACCAAAGTTTCCGGGCGAGTGCACCGTGGTACCTAAGTTGCCTGAAATTGCCGCGTTTCGAAATGTTGGGCCGCCAACTACCGAGAGGGGACATTTCGATGCAAACTCATCTCATCCCTACCAAATCCAAACATTTCGTGAAACTGTCCCGTAAAGTAGACCGTCGGGACCCTCATGTCAGTAATATTTCTGTGACGCGAGCGCCAACGCGGCAACCACGTAGGCGAAACGAGAGACTAAAGGAGCATGGTGTGTTGACCAAATTCAAAAATCCACTCGCTCCCTCCTTTCGCATGAACCCTAGCACCGGCGTCGTTGAAATCCCCTCTCCAACCAGAATGATCTCTTCGGACATTTGACTTCCGGCGTCAAGTTGCTGCGCCTACTCGCTGCTACCGAGCTCTAATGCCGAATGCCATGCCAGCCGTTGCGACGATCTAGCCCACCTTACCGCCGACGAGCTGAGCAGCACAAAGGATGGCAGATCCATTTGTCGAGGAAGAAGTACTTCTGGCTAATTGCGGGTGAGCTACCTTCTCTTTGCTATTCGCACTACCTATAACTGCTAGCTGGCTATTGGCATTACAGAGATATATCGAACATAGAATTGTTTGCTAGCACGACGCTGACAAACAATTCTTATCTTTTGTCCCCAATTTTCTGTCAAGTAGGATCTTTGCTGAACCCAAATACATGGTTATGGTCACCCTCTGCGGCTACCATATTAAATTAGCAGATGGGAAGCGCACGTGGAATCAAGCTAGTTGTCTGAAGATGGAAGTAGCACCTGTGCAGTTATGCATTATCCCTAGTTTGGTTGCTGCTGTGCGTGAACTTGCTGAAATGGGCCCGGAGCAGACTGCACGGTTCAGCTTCGTTGATGAACGAGGCTTCAAGGTTCCTATAGCGTGTGACAGTCAGCTAATTGGGTTGATGCAACAGTATGCTGGACTTCGCGTGGTTATGCTGATTTGTAACATACTGGATGAGAAAGCTCCTGCTACTGGGAGTCGCCCAACTATTATTGGATAGGGTGGTCTAACTCGAACCCCTGTTGTTGTTGAGCAAAATGTGGTTCCTCGTCCGCGACATGCTTCTGTCAGGCAACCTCCTCGTAGGAGTCACGTATTGCCGTTGTGGAAAACTCTACTCTAGAATCTGCTAGTACTAGTCATCCCCGTGGTATTGTTGCTCCGGCTGCTGCTGACCCAATCCATGCCGATGTTGAGCAAACTAAGGCTTCTGGAGGCTACCCCGCTGTTGTTGTCTAGACCGCTGCCTTGTGTGCTGCTCCTCCTTGAAACCGTCCTCAAGTTGTGCGAACCCGTGCTCTGGAATCTGCTGGTACTGGTCGTCCTCGTGTTGTTGATCTGACCGCTGTTGACCCAATCTCTGTCGTTGTTGAGCAAACTAAGGCTTCCGGAGGCTGCCCCACTATTGTTGCAAAGACTGCTGCCTTGTGTCCTCCTCGAACCCGTGCTCAGGTTCAGCGAGCTGCTAGTCTGGAGCTAGCTCATGGTCTGAACTCTGGTAGCACTCGAAACACTGCTATTGTGGGAACTGCTCCTGATCGTCGATGTGGCATGGCAACAGCTGATCCTATTGTGGCTGCCGTTAGAAGGGGCCCTGCCTATCCACCATGTAATGCAGCTCCCGCTGCTAAGGGCCCTCGCCTTGCTCCTGGTCCTGGTACTTCCACCGAGGTTGATCCAACTAACGATGATACTGGTGATGGCGACGGTGGCATTGTGGCTGGGTCTGATGGTGCCGCTCCACCTCTCGAACCTCTCGGAGGTTTCTATCCTGCAGAACCTGATGATGGAAAAGTAATCGTTCGTATCGGTGTCGCGGATTATACTGCAAAATTAGATGATGGCACAGAAAAATTCTATGACGAGTTTGATGTAATCCTTGGCAGATACGATCCTGAAGTGGTAGAGCTATCTGACCTGATGGCATCGTTACGTGTGAAGGTGTTGTCGGGGTCCTCCCAGGAAGCACGTTTGTTATATTTTGGTTATAGGAGCAAAAAGGCTATCGAAGTGAAAGATACCAGATATTTAGTCGTACCATTTACAAGGAAACATTATAGAGGTGAAGTGTACTTCCACTTGATAGTACAAATGGTTGGAGAGGAATTGGAACTCGACAATAGAGATGATGGACTTTTAGAAGGCATGCGTGACCTGATCCATGGCATCACTGGGGCTGGTGCGACTGAGGATAGCTTCGAACAGAGGAGAGTCTTACAAAGAGCGTCATAAAGAGGAGCAGGAAGAGCATCCCCAGAAAGGGCACCCCGAAGAAGAACGTCACCAAGGAGACCATGCCAGGGAAGAGGACGCCCAAGAGTCGCACGAAAAAAGGCACCACGCCGCAGAGTACACCCCTGATATCCAGTCAAAATGCCACATTGAATGGTAGCAGCAAAAATGCTAAGAGGGCTAGCACGATGGTGAACACTCCTAGGAGTGGTAGCAAAGAGGCGAAGATGGCCTGCATGGAGGCTACCACACCCAGTGGGAGCAGAAAAAAATACTAATTTGGAGCGGAACACGCTGCTAAGGTCAGGCAATAATTCCAGCACAAGGAGAACACGCCCAATAGTAGTAGCAAAAGGGCTAATTTGGAGCGGAACACGCCGCTGAGGTCAGACAATAATGCCAGCACGAAGGAGAACACGCCCAATAGTAGCAGCAAAAGGGTTAATTCGAAGAAGAACACGCCGCAGAAGTCAGGCAATAATGCCAGCACCCTGGAGCCAACACCCGTGAGGGGAGGTAGGAAGGAGATCACACCCAAGAGCGGCAACAAAAAGCCTAGTTCGATGGGGAATGGAACGCAGATGTCAAGCCCTACTGATACCATCAGGAAAGATTACATCAGGAAGGAGGATGTACACAGGAAGAGCAAGGGGGTTCTGTACAGTCAAGATGAAATTGATTCTGACTGTTGTTTGTCTACTGAAGTACCTGAGATGCATGCAAACGTAAGACCACCCCATGTGGTTGCAGCAGAACCAACCGAGTATCTTGGAGAAAACAGAGTTGCCGGTGAGGTGGATTGGGGCAATGTTCCGGTCCATCCGGGTGGAGACGATGGTGCAACCCCACCCATGGGAGTAAATATGATGTGTGCGGTACTAGGCATTAGAGACGATGGCCATGATTCTGAATCAGATGAAGAAGAAGGCACTATAGAGGATCAAGAATCTGGTGATGATTAAATAGACGAGGAACTTAACGATGAGGCTGGTATTCTAGTCGATGATTTGGGTGTTGAAGTAGAAGAAATGAAACATGACCACGAGTATCCTATAATTTCGGTCAGCACCGAGTTCAGTCGCATGCATGAGTTCAAGATGTCGTTTCGACATTTTTGTATCAAGGGGGAGTTTGACGTTTATCGACTGAAGAACACTGCCCAGAGGTATGAGGCTGTTTGCAAGTTAACATGGATAAATGGAGTGGCTGAGGTACATTGTCCATGGAGGATCACAGCAAGAGCCTTACTTGCGTCGAAGGCAATTAGGGTACTGGGGCAATGAATGCAGCAAACCATTAGAAATTTCTCTCTTTTCACTCTATAACTACAATTGCTGTGCGATATCTTTCTGGCAACTAGTCGACTCCACTTATCTTTTAAATGAATATGTGTTGCAGGTGAACAAAATGGGCCCTCCACACATGTGTCCGAACGGCAGCAAACTGAAATCCTCAATGGCTGATACAGAGTGGGTGGCTATACAATCTATGTCCATACTAAAGGATAACCCTAAGGAGACCGCGAAGAATATCCAGACTAGCCTCGGTTCTAAATACAACATTGTCCTACCGTATTACACGGTTTGGAAAGGTAAAGAGAAAGCTCTAGGGGTCTTGCACGGGGATTGGACCAATAGCTTCAGGATGTTGTACAACTTCAAGGTGGAGGTACAAGCTAGGTGTCCGGGGAGTGTTGTGGAGATTGACATCGAATCAGTACGTGGTAAAATATATTTCAAAAGATTTTTCATGGCACTTAAACCTTGCATCCAGGGATTCAAGGACGGCTATAGGCCGTATTTGAGTGTAGACAACACTGTCCTAACTGGCAAATGGAAAGGCTACCTTCCATCTGCCACAACACTTGATGGTCACAACTAGATGTTCCCAGTGGCATTCGGGCTGTTTGAAACAGAAACGGAGGAAAAGTGGGTCTGGTTTATGAGGCAGCTCAGGAGATCAATAGGCCACATGGATCCATTGGCTATATCCACGGATGCATGCAAAGGGCTGACGAATGCAGTGAAGGAGGTGTTCCCGCGAGCTGAAGCTAGAGAATGCCATGCCCATATGATGCTCAACTTGTACTCATACTATGCAGGCAACGTATTTCATTACATGTTTCCTGCTGCTAGAGTTTAAAAACCTAGTAGCAGCGAATATTTTATGAGCAAGATTTTTGCAGAAGCCCCTGAACTTCTAGAGTACTTAGCCATCCATCATTCGTAGCTATGGAAGAGGAGTCAATTCAACCCTGACATCAAAGTTGATTACATAAACAACAACCTTGCAGAATGCGTGAATAACTGGGTGAAGGACATAAAAGTGTGTCATGTTCATATCTTGATGGACAGCATACGTGGTATGATCACGAAGCTGTTAAATATAAGGAGAGAGATCGGTAGGAGACTTAGAGGACATATGCTACCGCCAGTTGTATATCAACTGCACAAGAGAAGCCGAGGACTTGCTCATCTTAAGGTTCTCCCGTTAACCAGCAGCAGCTGTGAGGTGGTCGATATGTCCAAGAGTGGCAAAAGGGATGTTGTGAACATCCAGCTGAGAGAATGCACCTGCTTAGAGTGGAAGCATACCGGGAAACCTTGTGACCAGGCCTTGGCCTTCTTGGTGAAGAAAAGAACTCTACCACATTTGGATCAGTATTTGTCAGACTACTACTCTATGGAAAAGTTCAGAGCTACGTACACTAGATCCGTCGAGCCATGTACAGACCCATCTCAGTGGCCTCAAGTCCAACTGCCTTTCGAGCTTTGCCAGCCAGTTACAAAAAGGGGCAGAGGAAGACCTCAGGCGAATAGGTGTAAGAATTTTCTCGAGAAGAAGGGTTCGGCTCCCTGTGCTAACAAGAAGGGCAAAAACATATGCAAGACCTGCCATCTTATAGGCCATAGAGCAGCGGGATGTCCCCTTAATGCTCCCAAACCTAGGTATGAGATGGTACATTCACAAAAAAATTGTTTATAGTCTATAGATATAAGGTAGTAATCCATGTACTATTTTTTTACAGGAAGCGCAAGGTAAGAAACAAGATAGCCGACTCAGTGATTTTGCTGCGGTAAGAAAACCAAACCGAGTGGAGTGATGATGCTGGACAAGATTCTGGTGCTGATTGTCCTGACTTCCCTCGACCCGGAGATGCAGGGTACGTGAAGGTAAGAAAATTGGCACCCAGAAAGAGGAAGAAAACAGGAGATGAAGAAGCCAGTGGACATGAAGGCAAGAGGAAGAACGTTGGCAGCCAAGCAGAGAAAGAAGGCTAGCGGTGTAGAAGCGTAATGATGTATTAAACTTGAACCTATATATGTAGTTCGGTTAAACTCTGGAGCTGTGTGCGTGGAACTTGTCGGGCGAAACAATCTGCCTCCCGTACTCGGAGTAAAATGTATCGCGACTTTAGGATTGGATACGGCTGAGGCCACTAGTTGAATCCGAAATTGTGACTGTGCCACTACTATCTGAATAATCGCGATAGCTGAGCGGTTAAGGGGTCTCCAAAATCGATGGGTATTAGTGGCACAAACATGAATTATTTATAGGCGATTAATAGATCCCTGCTATTGGCATTACACTTATGATAAGTTTCTGGGCTAAAAAACAAGTTCTAAGCTGGCTGCTACACTCCACGAAGTAGCAACTTATTTCATCTGTTGGACAACGACATGGCAACATAAATTGCAAATGCAATAGATAATGCCCAGATAATGAGGAAATTGTTTCCACTATCTGGCCTAATCTTGAGCCCGTCTGTCTCACCACCTCCCTACCCTTGCCTCCCCTACACCTGGCAAAGCTCCTGGATCTCTCACTCCATCGCACGAATCTCCTCTTTCTTGTCCCACACAACATCACACAGATCCTGAACAAGCTCTTTGTGAAAACCTGTCAGTGGCTTTTCGATCCACACAAACTTGTCACAACCAGTCCCCTCCCTCCTGCGAACTAGATCGAAGGAAACAAAAAAAAGAATTACATTACGCTTTCCGGATCCGGGTTACCATTGTACCTATAGTAGGAACTTACCGCTCTGATGCTGTAGTTGCTGAATTTTCCTGCAGTATTTTCGTCGGTCCATGAAATCCATCTTGGCATCTTCTCACCGCACAAACACTGCATATCAGGGTAGTAATCATAGGGCGCCCTCTGGTACCTGATGGGGGCACCCGCCTAACGGCATTGAGCCGACCCTGATTCCGCCCGAGAGGAACTACATGAGCTGCAAGCCATGAGCGAGGGGAGCGAGGGAAGAGGAAAGAGGAGCCTTTGTATGTCAGGGTAGTGGTGAAGCGTGATTTATCCCCACTTAATAACTCAGGCAGAATCCTACGGTCCACATTCGGCTGACAGGTGGGAGACCTAGCGTGCGGACTTGTCAACCAAACCTCGCGCCTTCGTGGTTCAAAGGCCCTCTCACGCGCATTGGATGAAATTTTTTGGCACCTTGCCTGCGTACATATCACTGGGAGGCCGTGCTCAGGAACTAGACACACCTGGCCCACAATCTTACTCCCTCCTAGGAACTTGTCATGGCTCGCGCCGACAGATCCATCTGCTCCACCACTTCTGGTAGGGCTCGACGCGGTGGATCCACCCCAAGATCCTATTGTCGTAGTATCAAATGGCCATGGTTTCTTGAGAGGAGCGACGACGCTACGTCTCCAAGCTCGGACCCTCCTACCTATAGAAGGGCTGATGTGGCGTCGAGCTCGAGCAGGAGCCACCAGGCGCGACGGTGCTCGGTCCATGCCAACCCCGTCACCTTCGTCATTGTCGATTATGATGTGGAGGACAACGGGGACGAAGCTGTGCAGAACGCCATTGTTGCCTCCTTGGCGAAGGGCAAGCCACGGGCAGGAGTGGATGCCCCTGGGAAGGGCACGGCGGTGTCACCAATCGAGGTGGACTCCGACGACAGCGCTATGATGTGGGTTTAGATGTTGTTTAGGATGGTTGCAATTTTGGTTGTGTTTAGTGCGAGTATAATTATTGTAATGGGTTTGTCGAGCTATATTGAGAAATATGTGCAATAGCAGCGTGTGAGTGCTTACACTTTAGAAATTGTGTCTATGCCATTTGCATGTTGCATTATCAATGTAGATTACATGTAAACAATCCAACGAAAATCAGATTACAACCATCAGACGGGAGTGGCAGGATGGAAGAGAAGTTGGGACAATGGCTTCAAGGGGAAGGAAGAGAAGTAAGGGGGGTGGGACATTGGCAGGTGGGCCCACGGAACACGTGACACTGACATGCGGGAGTGGGAGCATGCGGTATTGCCAATCTATCCAGAGCAAGCGGACTTTGCAACGTGACAACAGCAAGCTAATTGGACCAATAACTCGTCGAATTATTAAGGAGTGCTAAAAAAACTACAACTGGGGTACATTCGCACAACACGTATGCTCTACGCACCTGAGAAGCATCCCTTAAGTCTAACAATAACGACAGCATAAGTACTACATTTCCCTGTCGGTCTTCTAGATACAAATGTAGAAATGCATCTACTTGTTAGGTCCAGCACCGACAAGGTATTGAGATGGCACACATAGGATCGACCCTAGGTCCGCATACTCCAGCTCCCGCAGCGTCGGGTAGCTCGGTGCCTCGGCTAGCACAAGAATGCTATCGGACGACGGCAGCTGGGCGTTTGCCCATATGCGCACCGTGTATAGGGTCCAGGCGCACGAGACCGACCTGACGCATACCACGCACACGAAGGTGGGCCCAGCTCTGGTTCCCGGAACACCGACAATGATGGTCAGGATGAAAACAGAGCCATCCCTCCTGGAAAATTAGCCGGTGGCATGCCGATTCAATGAACGGCACCTGCTCTTAGAGAAGTTGGGATTGCCCGTAAGATATCCTAATCACTTCGATCAAGTGCTCCTCTGCAAGGTGGACGATGAGCTCTGCCGGTGGTCCGGTGTAGTTGCAACCCGGCTCCATGCAGGAGCACGCGCCGTGCGGGCACGCGAGCTCGTAGAGCCGGAGCTCGTGGCAGGAGTAATGGCGAAAGCATCCTGGGTGGGAGCACACGAGCGGGAACGTCGCTGCGAAGTTGCACGCGAGGATCTCCAGATTCTTGGGCTACAGCATCTGCCACATATAGAGTTCGTCGAGAAATTGGAAAAAAGAACAGCAGTTAGATCGACAAATAGCAGGAATATGTAGGACAAATTCAAAAGCTTGTAAAATGATTTCTTAGCATGAAGGTAGCGACCGAGAATCATCGTATGTCATCCGGGCACGGCACGCGAAAGCCGGTGGCATCGTCTGGGCGCACAATGCCGTGTGGTGGATGAGGGGAGAGGGGGCTATGGAGTAGACATGCTCACTCACGAGCTCTATGATATTACTAGTAGGCTATAGAGGAGTGGAAATAATAGTAATATAAGTGAAAATGTAAGCGCGGCCAATCATATCGCGGAACATCCTACTCACGGATCGCTCTTATGAAGAACCATCTTATTCGTCCACGCGCCCCAATCAAACAGTCTGCAACAATAACACACATGCAATGACATTGGTGGATCCATATGTGGTTTGTGGAAAGAACACACATGCAATGACATTCGTTGATCCATATGTGGTTCATGGAAAAAAACACATGCAATGACATTGGTGGATCCATGTGTGGTTTGTGACATGAACACACATGCAATTACATTGGTTGATCCATGTGGTTTGTGGAAAGAACACACATGCAATGACTCTGGTGGATCCATGTGTGGTTTGTGAAAAGAACACACATGCAGTTACTCTAGTGGATCCATATGTGGTTTGTGAAAAGAACACACATGCAATGACTGTGGTGGATCCATATGTGGTTTATGGAAAGAACACACATGCAATGGCATTTGTTGATCCATATGTGGTTCATGGAAAGAACACACATGCAATGACATTGGTGGATCCATATGTGGTTTGTGGAAAAGAACACACATGCAATGACTCTGGTGGATCCATGTGTAGTTTGTGGAAAGAACACACATGCAATGACTCTAGTGGATCCATATGTGGTTTGTGGAAAAGAACACACATGCAATTACTCTAGTGGGTACATATGTGGTTTGTGGAAAGAACACACATGCAATGACATTGGTTGATCCATATGTGGGTTGTGAAAAGAACACACATGCAATGCCATTGGTTGATCCATATATGGTTTGTGAAAATAACATGCATGCAATGACTCTGGTGGATCCATATGTGGTTTGTGGAAAGAACACACATGCAATGACTCTAGTGGATACATGTGTGGTTTGTGGAAAGACCACACATGCAATGACTAATATATCCATATGTGGTTTGTGGAAAAGAACACACATGCAATGACATTGGTGGATCCATATGTGGTTTGTGGAAAGAACACACATGCAATGACATTGGTGGATCCATATGTGGTTCATGGAAAGAACACACATGCAATGAAATTGGTGGATCCATGTGTGGTTTGTGACATGAAAACACATGCAATGACATTGGTTGATCCATATGTGGTTTATTACAATAACACACATGCAATGCCATTGGTTGATCCATATGTGAAAAGAACACACATGCAATGAATCTGGTGGATCCATATGTGGTTCATGGAAAGAACACACATGCAATGACATTGGTGGATCCATGTGTGGTTTGTGGAAAGAACACACATGCAATGACATTGGTGGATCCATATGTGGTTCATGGAAAGAACACACATGCAATGAAATTGGTGGATCCATGTGTGGTTTGTGACATGAACACACATGCA
Source organism: Avena insularis (assembly GCA_023614405.1). Lineage (NCBI taxonomy): Eukaryota > Viridiplantae > Streptophyta > Magnoliopsida > Poales > Poaceae > Avena > Avena insularis. The sequence continues at coordinate 79,517,443 of CM042692.1, read as the reverse complement.
ATGACATTGGTTGATGCATATGTGGTTTATTACAATAACACACATGCAATGCCATTGGTTGATCCATATGTGAAACGAACACACATGCAATGACTCTAGTGGATCCATATGTGGTTCATGGAAAGAACACACATGCAATGACATTGGTGGATCCATGTGTGGTTTGTGACATGAACACACATGCAATGACTCTAGTGGATCCATATGTGGTTTGTGAAAAGAACACACATGCAATGACTCTGGTGGATCCATATTTGGTTCATGGAAAGTGCGGTGACCCAGCATACCACTGCATATTGTAGTATACTATAGTCGTGGACATAACACTAATGTAACACCGTTCCGCAAATATGACATCCTCAGAGTGGTACAACAGAAACAAAGCGGGTCCACAAGCATACATTAATATCATTACAATCAGAAATTACATGACAACTCTGAGATTCTCCTAGGTCCATAGAGGAATCTCGATGACTCAAAACTATACTTTAATGACTTGAGAAGAAGATGAAGAAGCAAACTACACTTTAAGATTTATACGAGATTAGTAGATAGAGGATAGGGATCTAAACTACTAGGCTTAACTAACTATATCTGATACATCTACGCTTCAGACTCTTTGGCCTCCATTCCGTAGTTGTTTTCGTAGTTGTTTCCCTCGATGCTTCCGGATAACTCTAGCTCCTCATAACGAAATTCTATTTGGTCTTCAGCTGAATATAGTGTTGGAAATATGCCCAAGAGACAAATGGTAGTAAGGACTATTATCATATTTCATATAGTTTATGATTAAGTTTTATATCATGCTATAACTGTGTTGAGTGGAAACATCAATGCACGTGTGATATACAAATAACCATGGGTTCCCAGTGAAACTCTAGTCACTGGTTCATTGGTCAACAGATGATCAAGTTTCCTGATCATGTGGCATTTATGCCAGTTGGAAATGAGGTCATCTCATTCTAAGAATGAGATGATGAACCAATACCCAACCTAAACATCGTGACCCGATCATGTCACGAAGTTCAAGTTATGATGATTAGAAATGGATCCTTGTAGACTATTCCTTAGACCGTGAGGCTATATCAATCATTATCTCCCGAGAGTGCTTAGATAGCATCAAACGCCATCTGGTAATACAGTGGTTATAAAGGTGTGTTCAGGTACTCCGAGGAAACCGTAGAGGCAATATATGTCAAGAGCGGAATTTGTCCGTCCATGTGACGGGAAGATACTCAAGGGCCCACTCGGAGAAGTTATATCCAATAGCTGCGCAACGTGTGATTTGATCACGGGGATATCACTTGTCGGAACGTGTCAAGTAGCATTATTTAGTAACGAGATTGAACACGACATGGTGATGTCATTGATCAGATCTCAGGCAATGCAAGTATCGAGTGACAAAAGGAATAAGACACGACTGTCCCGGTTCAAACGACAAAAGATCTTCGTGGAATGCACAGGGGTCACATGGCCATCCAGGTCCCTCTATCGATCATTGGTGCGGGAGTGTCCTGACCATGTCTGGAGTGTTCCCGAACCGTGGGGTATCACGCTTAAGGGCTTGATGATGCTTAGAGAGTGTTTATAGGATCGGTGGAATCACCGAAGAAGAGTAGGGAGAAAACCGGAAGGGTTTTGGTAAGTCCGGAGGATGTCCGGAGTAGAGGTGGAAGGTGTTCCATGGCCACGGAGATTGAATAATATGTTAATGAATGTTAAATGTTGATTTAATCATTTATTCATAATTATTTAAATAGAGAGAAAATCAATTAAAATGGTCAAAGGCTTAATGGGCCAATTTCCGGAGGGAGAGGGCCCATTAGGGGAAAGGAGAGAGGGAGAAGGGGCCAAGGGGGTGGCCGGCGCCCTAGTGGGACAGACCCCCGCGCGGGTCCCATGGGGGTGGCCGGCGGTGCCACCCCTCCCCCCTCCTCTCCTTTAGTCCCACCCCAGGACTTTGAGGGAGGTAGTACCTCCCCTCCCCTATATATAGTGGGGGTATTTGGCCAATTTAAATACACCAATAATCAATAAAGGTCTCCCCACTTTTGGGAGGACCTCTAATTGATATTTTCTCTCTCTCCCTCTCTCTCTCTCTCTCTCTCTCTCTCTCTCTCTCTCTCTCTCTCTCTCTCTCTCTCTCTCTCTCTCTCTCTCTCGTGATCGTGGTCCCAAGTCTGGACTGCGCGAGTGAGAGACATCTTCACCGTGGAGCGCCGTCGCGCTGCGGGATTCGGATCCAGGAGCTCTACTTCCGCAACTGCTGCTGGATCGGGGAAGCGGGAGTCATCGTCAGGCACCGGACGTGTGTAACTCCCCGCGAGGTGTCACACTTGAGGCACTCAAGTTGTTGGAGCCAAGGAGCGCAAGGACTTCATCACGACCTTGAGGTCGGCTTCGGCTCGTCTACATCAACCACGCTCTCCTGAGCGTTGACAACGCTTTTCGGTCTTCAAGGGCAAGTTCACGAAAAGCTCCTCCCGTTACTATATTACTAATAGATAGGTCCTAGCAGCTTCAGGGGTTTAGGGGCGTAGAGTAAAATTTATTGTTTTCATACGCGGATCCCCAACAGTGGTATCAGAGCTAGATCTATGCGTAGTAATGCTAGTACGGGTAGAACACATGAGATGTAGCATGTGGGTGTTGATCTTTTAGTTGTTACCCTCCCACGTGTACTTGTGTATACCATAGTAATGCTTGATGAAGCGGCCCCCAACCGACTTTACGCGTTCATTCGCGAGACTGGTCCACGCTTGACATACAACTTGTATCGTATAAAGTGGCTTAGGGGGGTGTCTGTCTCTCTCGCATTAGTTGGTATGCCATTTGCAACGGAGGGCCCCGAAAGGGGTGTAGTAGAGACAACTACTTGATTAGCATTGTGCTGAAAGTTTGTAGGTAAGAACGGTTCTTGTGCGAAAGCCCATTCAGCCACGTAAAACATGCAAAGATAAAGTAGAGGCGTCTAACTTTGTTTTGCAGCGGGGCATTGCTTTGTGATATGGTTGTGGCAATGGTAAAGTGATTAACTTTTGTTACATAGTAGTAGATAGTCATGGAGGTGATGGACTACCACGCCGGAATGACACCGGTACCCTGGTGTCTACGACGCTGGAACCCTGGCGCCGGAACCCGGTGACGGTGGATGGAGATCATGATGTGAAGGACCATATCACATAGCATTTACATTTAATGTTATTGTTTGTATGTCTTATTGTGTGCTAGTATTAGATACTCGACGGTAGCCTAATAAGATGATCCCTGTTAAAATTACCAACGATTGTGTTCCCCCTTAGTGTGCACCACCAAGAAAGTTCTTCGGTATGAGGCGATCCAGGGTTACAGGCCTGGGTGTCAGACATATCTACGTTCGCATACAGTGGGTGTAAGCCATGTTGCACAACAAATACACTAAGGTTGAGTTGGCGAGCCTAGCATGCCACAGAAGCGTGGCCTTGGAACATGGATGGTCGAAAGATCGAGCACGAGTCGCATGAATGATGTGACCGACGTTTAGCGTCCACCTTTGAACCCACATCGATGGCCGTGTTCAATCGGAGGAGATGTGGCTGATAGGGGTCGTGTCATCACTAGGAACCCTTTTGGGGATAGGTGTTTCTGAGTGGAGTTATTAATAACTCATTTAATTATAAACTTAGTCTAAATTCCTTTTGCAATTATAAATGTAGATGGCTCACCGTGAAGCTTACTTTGTCATTGAGGATTGGGTAAAGGGTGAGAAACTTAGACTTGATGGATCCAACTTCCCTAGTTGGCTTGTGCGCCTAAATGATCTCCTTACTAGGAATCATGTGGTAGACTACATATGCCGCACGATGGATTTGACTGAGCCAGACTACTATGAGACCCCACAAGAGCTGGCAGACCGCTACTATCATCAAGAGATGTCCACCTACATTCAGATAATAATGCGTTACGGGATGGTGGATGAACTACATCCGCTCATGGGTGATCTTGATCCATATTCGATGGTGGATCAGCTAAGAGCAGAGTTCATAGGCCATGTGCGCATGTGGAAGCACGAGCTGCTTGGAGAGTTCCTTTCCATATAGATGGAGGAGCATACATGTCTAAAGGGTCACTTGGAGTGCATGCTTGATGCACACATGAGACTAGTTCACTTCATGGATTACTGGATGGTTGATCCATTTGCGATAGACATGTTGCTTCGATTGTTGCCTCCTAGCTATGAAGGACATGTCCGGAATAGTATCATGAGTGATGATACGGAAGCATTGGATTTCCATGAGTTCATATTACGTTTCAGGAGCGTAAAGGTTGAACCAATCACCGGAGAGGTCATCGATGACAAAGGTATATATTTGATATACAGTTTTATAAATGTTATAATCTTGCAAACACATTTGCAGTGTTAAGTATATCTGATACTTGTTCTATTTTGCTGAAAACAAGTCCTTCTGCATGAGAGGTGCTTGCTGGAGAGGAGGTGACGTTGCGTGTTGATGGCGAGCATAATGATGACGGCCGACGACACTCTCCCTCGACATTTATCATTTAGTTTATGTTTTAGGATGATTATTGTAATCAAGAGATTGTGAACTTCTTTAGTGTGTCTCACACTTTGTGAGACGGTTATTCATATGAGTTTGTAACAAATAGTTGTTCTGCTTTTATGAATGATTTCTATTCGTGTTCATATCTTGTTTGTTTATGTGTGAATTATCCTTGTTGTTTGAAACTAATTGATAATGCATGAACATTTATAAAACATTAAAATGCCTTGTTTAAAATACCCAACTTAATGATATGTTCATTAATGAATGAAAAACCATTGTTTAAAGTCAAAGTTATGTGATAATATGTGAAAGTCATTCGATTTCTTATCACATATAAATCATGCCTAAGTTCGGCAAATTAACTTGAACACCGTGTATTACTTGAATACAAATTGTTTAAAGAATTGTTAAAAGTAAATACATATTCGATGTATTGGGTTTTTAATGAAAATGGTAATTATCATTATATGATTGTTTAAATGTGTAAAGTAGTTTGCCAAAGGAAACATGAATATGAAACTATTTGATTTGATCAAAGTGTTTCATCAACAAAGGGTATAAATATAAAAGAGAGTCCAATTACTATGATTTGATCAATAGTAATGATATTTAATTTTATAAGGATGGCATAAAAGAAATTGTGAAATGCAAAGCGTTTTGAAACGTCAAAATGCAAAGCATCACAATGTGATATTAGATATCAAAGGGGTTGAATAGAAGGCACCAAATAAATCGTTGTAGTGTAGATGTAGAGACCATTAGCTTAGAAATAGTTAGCACTCAGTCAGAAGGTAGTGAACCATTTGAATTCGTGAAAATTTTGGGGTTATTCGATATAACCAAAACAATAGCGAATATGTCCTTGTAGAGTATTCATTGGAAACTTTGAATACAAAACCCATAGCTGAAACCAAAAGGAAAGCAAGATTCGCATTGCTTGGATTTTGGTGCATTCTTAAGAAAGCTCACTTTTAGTGATGTTTCTCGATTATGGAGCAAATGGAAGATAGTGAAAAACACGACGAGGATTCAAAACCCTGCATCAGAGTGTTGAAAAGCACAACGGACAACGTTCCTGAATGATTCTCTTCACAGAAGGAAAGAATCAATGATATTGATCATTGTGTTTTCTCTACTAGTGTTTTCACTACATAAAGTAGGATTCAAAATGTAAATCCATATCTTGTATGGAGACATTTGAGAATCATTTGTCATGATTACTGGAATATGACATACCTACGAACTACTAAGGAAATAATGGTAAACTAGAATTATGAGAAATCCTAGAAGCAAAAATTCACTTGAGATTAGAAAGCAATTCATTGATGAATCTCACAAGTAAAAGGGGTTACTTGGATTTTCCCAAATGACTGCAAAGCCATAGTGGAAAAGGGGGTGAATGACAAAAGCACGATTTGTCAGGTATTGGACAAATTAAAATGAATTTGATTCAAGTGTGCTAAATGTCTAGTGGATTTAAAACTAGTAAATTACTAGTATCTCATAGTAAAATCTCCAAGTTTGATATTTGATCTAAGGATTTTGAAGTTGTTCAAAATAATGAGTGGATGTGCAATTTGCATAAAATTGAGTGGGAGCTATGGAAGTCTTCCATGAAACAATATGTGATTGACATATTTTTAAGTGGGAGCAATATAAGTCTCAAATTCAAATATGTAGGAACATATTCTGAGTGGGAGCTTACAGGAGTGATTCTTAAGTATGTTAAGAATGAAAGCGCAAATACTTATAAATAATGATTTATAAGATGTAGAAGTTGACAATAAGTGTATTATGATATTATGTAGTATTCCTTAAGGGATTCTGAAAGGGGTTTCAGAATAGAAGTTAATTAAGGAACTGATCCTTAATAACTCAAATTAGGAATAGTATTAAGTTTAACATCAATGGTTGAAAGAAAGAAAAAGGATGATCGTCATCCACTATGTTGAGACATAGGTTCTGTCTTAGTAAACCATGATGATAACTTAGCATAATATGTGATCCAAATAAGGAACGTTTAAAAGTGATTAAATTCGAATAACAGAACGTTGAGCTAAGCTTGTCCGCAGTGTCTAATAGAGAACTGTAGACATGTTTTCCAAATCTATAAAGGATGACATATCTTAAAGCATAAAGGGTTATGTTATAAGGGAATATGTTGGAAACTCCTGTAATACTGATTGAAGTCAAGAAGGAAGTGAGGTGAACAAAACATCGAAAGTTGCATAGAGTGCACTAGTGTTTCGGTGAATACATTTATAATAATAGATAAGGGTACCATCTATAGTGTTGTATAATGTTATGGCGGGGCTAGTTCGCTTTTAACGTAGAATGATGTGTCCCAGGGCACAGTGCCCATGAGAAAGCCCTCGAGGTTGATCTAACTTCACTGTAGGCTCCTAGAATCAGGCCTCGTTCTGCTGCCATAGCGATGATGCATACACACAGATGCTATCATGTGATGATAGAGTATTAATGTCAATCCAGGTGACATTAGTAAGTTGCAAAGGATTTGGGACTGTAAACTACAGACCCAAGACTCAACCTCTTCCATGAGCAAGCATGTTCAGGGTACCGGATATATGTTGCCAATGATTGAGAACAAATGCAGCTAGTGTATTTGTACTCTAGTGCAAGTGGGAGACTGTTGGAAATATGCCCTAGAGACAAATAGTAGTAAGGACTATTATCATATTTCATATAGTTTATGATTAAGTTTTATATCATGCTATAACTGTTTTGAGTGGAAACATCAATGCACGTGTGATATACAAACAACCAGGGGTTCCCAGTGAAACTCTAGTCACTGGTTCATTGGTCAACAGATGATCAAGTTTCCTGTTCATGTGGCATTTATGCCAGTTGGAAATGAGGTCATCTCATTCCGAGAATGAGATGATGAACCAATACACAACCTAAACATCGTGACCCGATCATGTCACAAAGTTCAAGTTATAATGATTAGAAATGGATCCTCGTAGACTATTCCTTAGACCGTGAGGCTATATCAATCACTGTCTCCCGAGAGTGCTTAGATAGCATCAAACGCCATCTGGTAATACGGTGGTTATAAAGGTGTGTTCAGGTACTCGGAGGAAACCGTAGATGCAATATATGTCAAGAGCGGGATTTGTCCGTCCATGTGACGGGAAGATACTCAAGGGCCCACTCGGAGAAGTTATATCCAATAGCTGCGCAGAGTGTGATTTGATCACGGGGATATCACTTGTCGAAATGAGTCAAGTAGCATTGTTCAGTAACGAGATTGAACACAACATTGTGATGTCATTGATCAGATTTCGGGCAATGCAAGTATCGAGTGACAAAAGGAATAAGACATGACTGTCCCGGTTCAAACGACAAAAGATCTTCGTGGAACACACAGGGGTCACATGGCCATCCAGGTCCCTCTATCGATCATTGGTGCGGGAGTGTCCCGACCATGTCTGGAGTGTTCCCGAACCGTGGGGTATCATGCTTAAGGGCTTGATGATGCTTAGAGAGTGTTTATAGGATCGGTGGAATCACCAAAGAAGAGTAGGGAGAAAACCGGAAGGGTTTCGGTAAGTCCGGAGGATGTCTGGAGTGGAGGTGGAAGGTGTTCCATGGCCACGGAGATTGAATAATATGTGAATGAATGTTAAATGTTGATTTAATCATTTAATCATAATTATTTAATAAGGAGAAAATCAATTAAAATGGTCAAAGGCTTAATGGGCCAATTTCCGGAGGAAGAGGGCCCATTAGGGAAAGGAGAGAGGGAGAAGGGGCCAAGGGGGTGGCCGGCGCCCTAGTGGGCCATCCCCCTGCGCGGGGCCCATGGGGTGGCCGGCGGTGCCACCCCTCCCCCCTCCTCTCCTTTAGTCCCACCCCAGGACTTTGAGGGAGGTAGTACCTCCCCTCCCCCTATATATAGTGGGGGTATTTGGCCAATTTAAATACACCAATAATCAATAAAGGTCTCCCCACTTTTGGGAGGACCTCTAATTGATATTTTCTCTCTCCCCCTCTCTCTCGTGACCGTGGTCCCATGTCTGGACTGCGCGAGTGAGAGACATCTTCACCGTGGAGCTTGCCGCCAAGGGATTCGGATCCGGAGCTCTACTGCAATCTGCTTTGGATCAGGGAAGCGGGAGTCATCGTTAGGCACCGGACGTGTGTAACTCCCCACGAGGTGTCGCACTTGAGGCACTCAAGTCATTGGAGCCAAGGAGCACAAGGACTTCATCACGACCTTGAGGTCGGCTTCGGCTCGTCTACATTAACCACGCTCTCCTGAGCGTTGACAACGCTTTTCGGTCTTCAAGGGTAAGTTCATGAAAAGCTCCTCCCGTTACTGTATTACTAATAGAAGGTCTTGGCAGCTTTAGGGGTTCAGGGGCGTAGAGTAAAATTTAATGTTTTCATACCCGGAACCCCAACATATAGTGTTTCATCTTCTTGGTCGTCAAAGTCTTCAGAATCTAGCAAGGGTTAAGAAGGTACGGTTGAGTACAAGCGTACTCAGCAAGTTCACTACAAAGGAGTGTTTGATGCACTATCTACAGCCATGGACCATAGGTCGTAGGCTATGCAAGTTCTCATAAACATTTCTTCAAAAGGTTGCTTTTATTCTGAAAACTATGTCCAACAGCCTTCACAGATTGACCAGAACCTTCATCGGGTTCCTTTCCTGCCACGTTCGTAGCTCCTTCCCGGAACAGGGAGTAACATGTCACAGTTCTTACACTCTGCAGAGGTGCGCTACTTTACCCATAAGAGATCAAATCCTTGTTGCACAACCGGGTGATCTTTCCTGTCCACACTTCCTTTGGTGTGGGGCCTAGTTAGATGATCCAAGCCAGTACCGCCCTTCTCCGCGACCCCGTATACTCACCCTTTTGCCAGCTCAGGACAACGGCTACGCCCGTTTACACTCCTGAAGAGAGCAAAAGTCGATAACTAATACCGGGGAATTGACAGTTCCCACCCTTGCACGTGCCTAGATGTAGGATCACAGCTCTGATGACCCACAAGTATAGGGGGTGTATCGTAGTATTTTCGAGGGAAGTGAAACCCAATTTATTGATTCGACACAAGGGGAGCCAAAGAATATTTATAAGCCTTAACAACTGAGTTGTCAATTCAGCTGCACCTGGAAACAATCTTGCTCACAGCAGTTTATCAGTAGCAACAGTTTTGTAGTAGGAATAGCAAAGTAGCAGCAATAGTAAAGTAAAGACAACAAAGAATAATAGCGAAATGTGGGATTCGAGTGTGGTAGGCATAGGGATGGATGGACATGTGTTGCATGGACAAGACAATTCACATAGCAATCAGAACATAGGGCAATTGCAGATAAATAAGATAAAGCATCCAAGTACTAGATAATCCTAGGCATGTGTTCCATATATAGTCATACGTGCTCGCAATGAGAACTTGCACAACATCTTTTGTCCTATCAGCCCGTTTGCAGCGGGGCCTCAAGGAACCATCGCAATTAAGGTGATCCTTTTAATAGAGCACCGAGCAAAGCATTAACACTCAGGAACACATGTGATCCTCACATTAAAGCCATTCCTTCGCTTATCCCGATTTCGCCACTGGGCCATTGGTTCCGGACAACAACGTGTGTATACAACTTGTAGATAAGACCATAAACAATACTATCATAATGAATCAATAACATGTTCAGATCTGAAATCATGGCACTCGGGCCCTAGTGACAAGCATTAAGCATAACTAGTCGCAACAAAGTCATAAAGCACTAATAGAAGATACTAGGCACCATGCCCTAACAATCTGATGCCATTACATGAACGATCTCATCCAATCCCTACCATCCCCATGTCCTACAGCGGGGGATTACTCACTCATAGATGGGGGAAACATGGATGGTTGATGGAGAAGCGATGGTGATGATGATGGCGATGATCTCCTCCAATTACCCATCCCGTGAGGTGCCGAACAAGTTTCGGTGTCAAGCTTCGTGGAATCTGGTGGTGGCGGCGGAGCGGAACTCCTTCTGGAAAAACGTCGAACCTCTATGAGTTTTTAGGTCAGAAGGCAACTTATAGGCGAAGAGGGAGAGCGAGGGGGAGTCTAGGGCGGCCAGACCACCCCCTGGCGCGTCCTGGGCTTGCCCGTGCGGCCAGGTGGTGTGGCCTGGGCCCAACCCCCCTCCGTCTCGTATTCTGGCTCCTGGAGTCTTCTGGTGAAATAGGATTTCCGGCTTATTTTCTGGGATTTTTCCTGATAGTTGATTTTCTGCACAAAAAGTAGACACTAGGGAAATTCTGTTGAAAACAGCGTCAGTCCATGTTAGTTGCATCCAAATCACACAAGTTTAGAAGATAAACAATAGCAAAAGTGTTCGGGAAAGTAGATACGTTTTGGACGTATCAGGCTCCAATAAAAGTTGTTCGTCAGCATACGAAAGGGAGAAGATCCAGCTAACTTCCCCAGAGCCATTATGGACCTTATGGTTAACGCGTGATATACGGCGCTAGAATCACTGGCGACATTGGTTGTTAAGCCCTAGATGATATGTTCCTAGACAATGGTATTCCAATTGCCAGGCTTAATAGATTAACTGATCACCCTGGATCAGTAACCAATAGTTCATCTTATTATCAAAAATAGTGTTTTCTGACCTTTTTGAAATGCAGGTGATGACAACAATAGTTTGCAAATACTTGATAGAAAATAACCAAAGGACATGAGCAAGTTGTGAACTTGCCTTGGTATAGCGAAGTATTGTAGTCGAATGTTTCGACTTGACCCTGGACCTTGGGTTCTACAAAATACCATCATTGCCTGGTAAGGACAATGTTTAAAGAAGCAATATGCTGATATACATAAGTAATGAGATGCACGTGTTTAAAATCCCCAAAGTAATTCCCCAACATTACAAGTGATTTGGATTTAGATGATTTGTTTATGATTTTATTTATCTTCAAGTTTACTTCACAACAGAGTGTAGTTGCATGGATTTTAAGATAAACATATAAGATATGAAATGTAAAATACAAGAATAATACAATCCTAAGGTTAAGTGGTGTCATGCAACGTTTACAAATTGCATGTGTTAAGTTGTTATGTTTTAAAAGAAATAGCATAGTGTTTCTTTTAAAGTGGCAGAAGAAATAATATTTGAAGAAAATGTTATTTATGTTAAGGTAATCAACTCTGAAGGTTAATAGGACTAAAGTTATAGTATTTGATAAGGTTCATGAACTTGGGTTATTATATTCTTAGTTTATGGTGTATTAGACCAAAGTTAACTATAAGAATATAATTGGACTTAAGATATAACATTGATGGCATTATCAACCATTAGGGTTTTTCTTAAACATATTGAAACATGAAAGCTTATAAATTTGAAGCTTAGCCATAAAGATTTAAACCTAGCATGTTTAATATTCATGGATTATATTATAAGATTTGTTTATGGGAAATAGGGAAATTTATTATACAATTTATTTGTTAATACCAAGTTTAGGAACTATATAAAATATGGATATATATGCAAACTGAGATTATCACTTCCAATATAAGTTAATGATTTGCAAATTGAACTTGCATATTTTTGACTTATAGTTGGTTAAAGTTTCTAAAGGATTATTATATACTTATATTTATGGTTTTAAGTGTAATATTTAGACTTAATGTTTATTTAGTGTTCTATTTAATTTATTAAGCAATACACAATTTTGGAGAAAAGATTAATATTTTTCCAAAGTAATAAATTCTAAATAACTTGAATTAAGTTATAAGGAAATTATTTTTGATTTATATAAAAAAATAAAAGAAATACATTTTAATAAAATACCTTTTATAAAATTAAACACACATTTATTTTCTATAAGTCCCAAGACTACTTGCAAGTCTTCATTCAATATTTTTATAAGTTAATATATTTCTTTTAGGACTCAAAAGTGAATTTTTAATTATTTTTAGGATTTTGATTGATTTCCTAAATTTCATTTAGGGTTAATGTTATTATTATTATTTAACTTAAATAAGTATTGTTATATTTTCTTAGTTAGACTTTATTTTAGTGTACATTTTGATGTATTATATATATTCCCTTTTTTAAAAGATTATTCCTACCCTCTTTTTTTTCTAAAACTTAAATTGTATACAAGGGTATTTTGGTCATTTCCCTATCACTATTTTATTTTATTTCTTCATCTCTTTATTTCTATAACTAGGCTTGGCCCATAAGCCAGCCCAGCCCATAGGTTGTCCTAATCGCCTTAGGCCGATCAATCGGTCTGGTCAAACGGACCGAGTCGGTCAGCCTCTCACCCCTCTCTCAGATTGCTAACACCTGGGCCACCACCACGCCACCACGCCCTCTCCGCCGCGGCGATGATGGTGGTTGTTGCGGCCCTCGCGCCGTAGCTAAAAGCTCCACTGCCCTCTTCTAGTTCTTCTAGTCCAGCTCGATTTGAGATTCGCACCTCCTACTACGCACTCCCTTCTCCTCTATGGTGCTAGGGTTTCACCGCCCGTGACTCCGGTGCTTGCTGGCTACCTCGTGGCTTCGTGGTGGTGGTGGTTTGGTACTGGTGAACCCTGGACTCTTCCTCCCCTTCTTCGATGCTGGCGGGACGACAACATGTGCAACCCCGGTGAATCTGGTTCTTGGTGGTCATTGATGTGATGTGGTGGTCGGTGAAGACGATCCCAGGGAAGCTCCGCCGTGGTATCGTGGCCCTGCCTCGCCACGCCGTGGTGATTGCTCCTCGAGCGCCAGGTACACACCCCCTGGTCTTCTCTTGCCTCTCTTCTTCTCTCTGTGTCAAACTCTAATTAGAGATTCCCCTAAATTGTTCTAGCAATGGTTCTCTGATGGTTGAGTGATGATCTTGGTTGTGCTATGATCGATTGCTGCTGATTTATTGCTCGATATGGGGTGTTTGTTGTTGTTTTGGCTATAGGTTGCTGTACATCCAGCATGGTACCTCTGCTGCTAGATGGTAGTGGTATTTGTAACTTACTAATCTATAGGTTCTGTTTATAATGATTAATGGCCTAGGCAATGAGCCTTAATGCTTATTTTGTGGAATTTTGGTTCGGGCTAGATATGATGATGGTCTAGTGGGTTTGCAGCTAGGCCATGGTTACACTATATTTGAGTAACTGAGATGGTAGTGGACATGCCCTGGTCCATTTTTCTAGTGATAAAAGTCTAGAAATGATTTGAAGTTGTACTGGTAGTTTAAGATGGCCAAAACTGAGATGAGCTTATTTGATAACTTTATGCCTAAAGCTGAGTTGTGGTTATCTATTTTCTGTCAATAAGTGTCAACACCCGGATTTTTAATTCCAGATGCCCATTATGCCATACCTCGCAATCCTAGGATTACCATTTTTGCGAGACATAACGGATTGGATATCACAGTACATCATCCATTATAAACCATATATAAGGTCTTACACAAATAAGGATCTCATGATCCAGTCTTAATACAACAAGCAGTGGAAATAAAAGATAGCGTAGCGGTGGGGTCCATCTTCAGGGGCACAGGCAATGCTGATGAAGGCAGATAGTCCTAGTTATCATAGTCGTCCTGCTGACCATCATCTTGATAATCTCCTTCATAGTCTAGTCATGAGAATAGCCAGGGACAAAAGCCATGAGTACTCTTTAAGTACTCGCAAACTACCACTAACAAGTAGTATAATTCTAAGTTAAAGTGCTAGAGCTAAGTTTAACTATAAAGTTAAGTTTGAAACCTAAGGTGAGTTTAGAAACCAAGAAAGATAAAATAAGGTTCTAGAATCACTTAAGTTGGGAAGCTATTGTCATAACACAACCCTGTTGTGGTCAAGTCAAGATTCATCATTACTTCAAAGTATTTATAAAACATCTGACAACGAAAACAAGATGGCCATTCCAATTGTCCATAATCATGACGCGGCTATTCGAATAGTTTGACACTCTGCAGAGGTGGTACACTTTCACCACAAGATTCGACACATCTGTCAGGGATAACCCTAAATCATCATACTTAGTATGCAGATAATCAAACATAACCTTCCCTTTACACACCCTAGTATAAGCACCTCTCCTATGAGCATGGCCTCCCAACAATGACCATCAGTCATCTTGGGCACTTCATAGGTGGACAACATTGAGAGGTAGCCTCAGCTCAAACCTCTCCCGTGAGGGAACTAATACTAATGCATATAAATTTCCAGCTAAGCCTTACCCAATTCAGGTAGTGTGGTTGTACGGTAAATTTGGAATGGTATCGCATCCGAATCCAACCATCAGTTTTATAAAAGGCTTAAGGCTCATGCCTTAATATTTTCATCATCCTCAACCATTTGTGTTTCTCAACACATGTCAAAACATCTCAATAGAATGACTCATCATTCCAAGGTTTTCATAATTCATTTTCACCAAGTGTTCCCATCTAAAGTGACTCAAGTTGTTGATCTACTCTAAACTACTAAGTTAAGAGTGTTCACTAAGGTGGAAAAGATGGGTTCAATCTCATGCCATAGAATGACATCTAAAGGGTTCTAAATAGGTCAAGTTTTATACTTTTTATGCTACCTTCAAAACAAGTAAAGAACTTTGTCTAAACTAAGGTAAGTAAAACTTGTCAATAAGACTTGAAGTACTAATAGTTAAAGGGGGTGTGATCAAGGCATGCTTAAGGCATCTTTGCTAAACCATCTAGTTGTTTCTAGTTTGCTGAGCACTAAACTTGCAAGAGTTAAATCTTGGGTATTGATAGCTTGCTAAGGGTAGCTTGCACTGATAATGGTGGCTTGCCTTGGTTGGTGTAGTGGTTGAAGTTTTCTTCTTCTTCTTCTTGGTCGAACTCCTCCTCCTCCAAAGCTTGGTCGGTACTAGCGTCTATAAATGCATAGGGAGTGCAGAATCACCAAACAATACTTAACTAGGCTAAGTAGCATTCTAAAACACACAATTGATGATCTATTATCATCACAAGCATCACAAGTTTAATTCAATAGTTTCTTTCTTTTTATTTTAGAAAAGTAATTTCTACTCATTGAAAATTTCACTAAGATTTAATATTCACCACTTAAAATATGGGATCATGTTGACATATGTCATCACCACATATTCTAACATGTGGGAATGAGATTTAAGGGTTGGATCAATATTACTTTGGTTTAAGTTCATTATTTAATGATTTAAAGTGACTAGAAATGCCTATATAGCATTATTTTGGTACTAGTCCAAAGTCACTGCATGTAAACCTTAATATTATTACATATTTGGATAGATATGATGAAATGTGATTTCTGAGAGTTGGAATCAACTCAAAAGCTAACTTGGTTGATTTTATAAAAATGTTGCAAGTTGCAAAAGCTTCTGTCTTCTTATTTTTATTAGGAGAGATCTATAGCTCTAATTGAATTAAATCCAACGGGCTTGGATAGATCATCTTAATACCTTTTAGGCAAAATTTGTTTCATGCTATTTGGATTTGGCAAACTCACAGAATTGAATTTTGAAATAGTGGACAGAAACTAGGTTTAACTAAACAGAAAAATCCAGATTTGAACGGGTGGGCTAGCTGAAAAGAATGGGTCGCCCAGCAGCGCTTGGCACGGGCTCAATCGACAGGGGGTCCGCTTGTCGGCACTTAAAACGTGAAACGGTACGCACGCTGTGGGCCATAGGATTAGAAGCGAGATCAACGGCTGAGGGCCGTCGTCGACGACGAATAGGTCGCCGGCGAGCTCCAACCCTAGCGGCTCGGTGGGGGTATACTGGGGGCGTACCAGGGCTCCAGAGGGGTCGGCGAGGCAGTCAAACAATGTGGAAGACGATGGCAAGGTGAGGCGCGGTTGCGGCAGAGCTTGGGGTGGTCGCAATCAACGGCGCCCTTCTCCTCCTGCCGCGGCTGCTCCGGCTCCAATTCCGGCGAGGCAGAGCTCGCCTTGCTCCGGCTAGAGGTGGGTGAGGTTCAGAGAGGTGAGGGGAGTGGAATGGTGTGGAGAGAAGAGGCTGGGGAGGGCTCCTTTTATAGGCCCGATGGTGAGACCGGGCGGGATGGGCAGTCGACGGTGGCGACATGGCTACAGCAGGGTAGAGGCATGGCTGCGGGTGGCGATCGATGTGTGGTTCCCTGGCAGTGCTCTAGAACTTGAATGCGAGCGTAGGGGCGATGGCACGCGGTCGGGGCGAGGTGGCGCTCTAAGAGGCAGAGGCGGCGGTGTCCACGGCGAGCAATGAAGTGTCTGGGTGTTCTCTGTGTCGAGGCGTGAGCGCGGCTGGCCGCTGCCAAGGGGCGGTCTGTACGAGTGGGGATCGAGCGCGCTCTAGGGGTGGCACTGGCATGGTGCGGTGGCACTGGGCACGGTTTGTGCTCGGTGGTCCACTGCTGCTCTTGGATCGGGCAAGGGATAGGGAGTGGTGGTGAGCTCCTGGCTACCTCCTAGACATGGCGAGGGAAGAGGGAATGGTCTGCTGCAGCGGGGCAAGGGTTGGCCGGCGAGGCATGGCTCGGCATGGCATGGCATGGGGACTAGGTACAAGGGAGAGGGGTGTTAGGGGTTTGGTTAGATCAAGAGGGGACAGAGGAGATAAATGAAGATCATTTGGGGGCAAAACCCCGAGTAAATAAAGTGAGCTAGGATTAGAGTAGAGATTATGCATGCCAAGTGTTTGATTAAATGGCCGCATGAAAGAAAGTTTTGAATTTTGATTTCAAAATTTTTGAGTGATCTCCACTAGTGATAGGTAGTCCCTGGTTGCAAGGGTTTTGAAAGTGGAGCTCAAAGAGATGGTTTTTGAAATAGGGGTGATCTATGCATATGCATTAGATTCAATTTTAAACTGTCATTTAAAATAGTTAACAAAATGTTTTTAGTAGATCAAAAGGTGGGCCTTGGTACCTCATTATGTGTACTAGCAAGGGGTGCAAAGATCAAGAATTGTTTCTGTTAAGAATTGAGTACTAGGAATAGCCAAAGTAGGCATGAGAGTGAAATTTGCCAAAATGACCATTCTTCCTTTTTAATTCTTTTTGATTTGATTTTCTTTAGGAAAAGTTTGGGAATGATGTAGATGATGTTTAAATCACCTAAGAAACATTTTACAAGCATTGGATCATTCAATCATGGCAATTCAAAACAACTCCTATTTTAAATGCACACACATATGAATGCTTTCATTTTAAATTTGGAAAAGTTTTTGTTAACCCTATATTTGATGATTTAGATCTTGATAAGCTTGGATTAGTGTTTTGGGATGTTACAAACCTTCCCCCCTTAAACAAAATCTCGTCCTGAGATTTACAAAGAAAACTAGGAACTAAAGAGATCTGGGAACTCTGTCCTAATGTAATCTTCGTGCTCCCAAGTAGCTTCCTCCTCGGTATGGTTGCTCCAGTGAATCTTGAGAAACCTGATACTCCTGGTCCTGGTGGTTCTGTAGGATTCTTCTAAGATATGGATGGGCACTTCCTGATAGGTCAGGTCATTATTGATTTCCACAGCTCTGTGATCGATGTTCTTGAAAACTTTCGTCTTCTCAGGCACTTCCAAGCATTTGCGAAGTAACGAGATATGGAACACACTGTGGATGGTTGACATCTCTTCAGGAAGTTCTAGTTGATATGATACTTCTCCTCGGCGGTTTAGAATCTTGAAAGGTCCGATATATCTGGGGGCTAACTTTCCCTTCAAACGAAAGCGTTGAGTTCCCTTCAATGGTGAAACCTTGAGGTATATGAAATCTCCGACATTGAAAGTCAGGTCTCTTCTTCTCTTGTCAGCATAGCTCTTCTGTCTGGATTGGGCGGTCTTGAGGTTCTCACGTACTTTGTGAACTTTCTCTTCTGCTTCGCGGAGAATGTCGGGTCCAAAGATCTGACTCTCTCCTACTTGCGACCAATTCAAAGGGGTATGACACTTTCTTCCATATAGGAATTCAAATGGTGCCATCTGCAAACTAGCTTGATAACTGTTGTTATATGAGAATTCTGTGAAAGGTAGGAAGTCTTCCCATTTTGATCCATATTCCAACACACAAGCTCTAAGCATTTCCTCTAGGATCTGGTTGACTCTCTCAGTCTATCCATCTGTTTGCGGGTGATATGCGGTACTGAAGTTCAACTTGGTTCCTAATCCTTCTTGGACTTTCTGCCAAAATCTCGAGGTAAACTAGGTTCCTCGATCTGATACGATGGTCTTGGGGGTTCCATGCAGACTAACAATCCTAGCAATATACAACTCTGCTAGCTTTGCACTCTGGTAGGTTGTTTTGACAGGTATGAAGTGGGCTACCTTGGACAATCTATCAACGATGACCCAGATTGAGTCATTTCCCCTACTAGAAGTAGGTAAACCGGTGATAAAGTCCATTCCAACGGAATCCCATTTCCATTCCGGAATCTGCAACGGTTGCAATAGTCCTGCAGGTCTCTGATGCTCTGCTTTGACTCTTTGACAGATGTCACATTTGGCGATGTAGCTTCTGATCTCTCTCTTCATCTTGTGCCACCAAAATTGCTCTTTCAAATCCCGATACATCTTTGTTCCTCCGGGGTGGATAGAATAAAGAGTATCATGAGCTTCCTTCATGATAACTTCCTTCAGCTCTGAATCTACTGGCACACAGATACGTCCCTTGTACCATAGTACTCCTTCTTCGTCTTCGGTGAATGCAGGTACCTTTCCTATACCAATACGATGTTTGATTCCGTCGATACTTTCATTCCCCTTCTGGGCTTCCTTGATTTGGCTAATCAAAGTGGGTTGAAGTTCAATGCTAGCTAGAAATCCTTTGCTAACTAACTTAGTCCTGAACTGCTCCAACTCCTCATACAAACTTGGTTGCTTCTCTTTGATCATGGTGTTAAGCCTACACGGTAATCTGCTAAGAGCATCCGCTACCACATTGGCTTTGCCGGGGTGATAGTGAATGTCAAGGTCATAATCCTTGATTAACTCTATCCATCTCCTTTGTCTCATATTCAGCTCCTTCTGAGTGAAGATATACTTTAGGCTCTTATGATCTGAGTAAATCTCACAGCGATTACCCATCAAATAATGACGCCATGTCTTCAATGCTAGAACCATGGCTGCTAGCTCAAGATCATGGGTCGGATAGTTCTGCTCATGCTGCTTCAGTTGTCGAGACAGATACGCGATGACTTTGCCTTCTTGCATCAATACACATCCTAGGCCAATCTTGGATGCATCACAATACACATCAAACGGCTTCTTGATGTCTGGCATGATCAAAATTGGGGCGGATATCAATCTCTTCTTCAGCTCTTGGAAACTGGCTTCACACTTGTCTGTCCATTCAAACTTCTTGTCCTTCTTCAACAATTGGGTCATTGGTCGGGCTATGCTCGAGAATCCTTCTACGAACTTGCGGTAGTATCCTGCTAATCCGAGAAATGAACGAACTTGGGTTTGATTGGTTGGGGCTTCCCATTCTTCGACATCTTTGATCTTGGTGGGATCAACAGAGACTCCTCCGGCAGACACAATATGTCCTAGGAATCCTACTTCTTTCAGCCAAAACTCACACTTGTTGAACTTGGCATATAACTGATGCTCTCTCAGGGTTTCTAGAATGATTCTCAGATGTTGCTCATGCTCTTCTTCTGACTTGGAGTAGATAAGGATGTCATCGATAAACACAACTACAAACTTATCTAGGAAATTCATAAAGATCTTATTCATGAGATTCATGAAATAAGCAGGGGCATTGGTTAATCCAAAAGACATAACCGTATACTCGTATAAACCATAGTGAGTAGTAAAGGCGGTCTTCGGAATATCCATTGCACGAATCTTAAGTTGGTGATAACCAGTCCTAAGATCAATCTTTGAGAATACCTGGGCTCCAGTCAACTGATCAAATAGATCCTCTATCTTTGGCAAAGGGTACTTGTTCTTGATGGTGACGTCATTCAACTTTCTGTAATCTGTACACAGACGGTTGCCTCCATCTTTCTTGTCGATGAATAACACTGGTGATCTCCATGGCGATGCGCTTGGCTGAATCAAGCCTGTGGCTAACATGGCATCCAATTGCTTCTTCAGTTCCACTAACTCTGAGGGGTTCATGGTATAGGGTCTCTAGGCTATAGGTCCGGTTCCGGGGATTAGTTTGATAATGAACTCAATATCCCTATCCGGGGGCATACCTGGCAATTCATATGGGAATACGTCGGGGTATTCACAGACTACTCTGACTTGGTCAATGGTGGGCAGGGCTACACTCTTGTTGCACTTGAATTGATGGGGTAAGGTTTCAGAGATATGCTCTACTGTTACTCCAGAACTACTGGTCATGGTGATGGCTTTCTTAGCACAGTCTATCAGTCCTTTATGCCTTGACATCTAGTCCATACCTAGTACTACTTCCAATCCTTTGGTTCCAAGTACAATTAGGTTGGCATAAAAATCTATCCCATGTATTCTGATAGGTACAGCTTTGCAAATTTTTCTAGCTTTTGTAGTTGAACCGAGGATTTGAACTATCATGACATGCTTCAGGTTGGTTGGGTGAATCTTACTAGTGCATAAAAATTCTTCGGTGACAAATGAACGCGATGCTCCAGAATCAAACAATACTCTTGCTAAAACTGAGTTGACAGAAAACATACCTAGCACTACATCTAGCGCTTCCTGGGCTTCTTCTGCGTTCATGTGGAAGAGACGACCGCTATGTTGTGAGGGTTCCCTGGGGCAAATCTCCTTCCTGGTTGAACACGACGCTGCTGCTGAGCTGGGGCATTCACAGGGGCATTGGCGGCAGTCTTCTTGGGACACTCATTGGAGTAGTGACCCTTCACTCCACACATGAAACAAGTGATATGGGACTTGTCCTTGACAGCGACAGGTACAGGATTGCTGCCAATTCTGGGTGCAGTGTTGTTGTTGTTGTTGTTGCTCTTGGGAGGGGCACGGTTGAAATTGTTGGCATTGCCGGAGTTGTGATTGTTTCCTCTGGACTTCACATTGCCTCCGCTACGGTTGGGGTAGCTTGGGCGAGAATTTGGGGGTCGGTTGTTCCTTGGTGCATATCCTGGTGAAGGGTTGGGACGGTACTTCTAGTGACTACTGGATCCAGACTGCTGCATCATATGACGCTTGCGGTTGTCGTTTGCCTGGTTAATCTTCCCTTCCATCTGAATGGCAGAGTCGACTAGCTCTTCGAGATCCTGGAAACGGATGTTGACGAGGACAGTCTGCATCTCGTCATGCAGTCCGTTTAAGAATCTCTCCTTCTTCTTGGCCTCCATGTTGATCTCATCCGGTGCATATCTGGCAAGTGACAAGAATCTGTCACGGTACTCCACCACAGTCATTCTTCCTTGTTTCAATTCGCGGAATTCATCTCTCATCCTGTTGACGAGACCTTGCGGCACGTGGGTGCGGCTGAACTTGACTTTGAATGCTTCCCAGGTCATCACCTGGCCATGGTTCATATTGCGGATGCTATTCCACCAAGCTCTTGCATCTCCTGCCAGATAGTGGGTGGCGAAGAGAACTTTCTCATTTTCATCAACTCCTGCAACTTCAAGGTTGTTTTCCATGGTCTCTAACCAGTCATCAGCATCTAATGGGTTCCCAGATTGGTTGAAGATTGGGGGATTTGTGTTCTGAAATTGTTTGAGTTTGGATCCATGGTGATCCTGATTTCCATGTCCTTGGTTGTTGAGAGCCATTTGGGCGATCTGCTGCAATGTTGCTAAGTTGGCTTGACGCTCGGCCCTGCTTGCTTCACGGTCCGTGATGAGATTCTACAAGATCTGCAGCATTGGGTCCTGCGACGAGCTGCTCCCTCCTTGGTTTCCACGAGTCATCTGAAGATTGAGATAGATATAGGGGTAAGAGGAAAATTCTAAGGTTCATGGTTTTGGGTTTTCAAAGCTAAAACATTGAGTTAGACTCAGGTTTTTCAACTAACTTCATTTTCATTCATGCAAGCAAGCACACGATACAACACACACCACAACAATCAAAGGGGAAAATAGATGGTTTGAAGAACCATTCTGCAAGCTACGATACAATGAGATGATACATCTCATGCTACGACAGTGCTCTAGTGCCTCTACTCATCGTCGATGAAGTCAGAGTCTTCATCATCAGTGTAGAAGTCCACAGCATCTTCTTCCAGAAAATCATCATCGTTGCTGAGGTAAGAATCCATATCTTCCTGGATGTCTTCACCCTCATCTTCTTCTTCCTTGGCGGCAAGCTGAGCTTCCTGCTCCTTGACGGTCTTCTCGAGGTCGGCCACCTTCTTGCAAAGACGGGCGATGGTGCGATCCTTCTTTGCACGCTGGCAAAGAGAGAGCGATCTTGGACGAGCAGTGCGAAAGTCTGGGCCTTCTGGTCGGCGATGGCATGGTTCTGGTTGGCTAACTCCCTGGCATTGTCCAGTTCCTACTGTCTGTCATGAAGCAAGAAATCAAGGTTCTCCACTTGACGCCTCAACTCTGGGTGACTTGGCATCTCCATCGGCATTCCCATGAAGTCACGTCTTGCATAGTGGGCAAAACGGGTTCCTTGGATCTTGTTGGCCTTGAGGCACATAGACGTCGAGAGCTTCATGCATTGCCTGCTAATCCATCTAGCCAGT
The DNA here is from genome assembly GCA_023614405.1 of Avena insularis. Classification (NCBI taxonomy): domain Eukaryota; kingdom Viridiplantae; phylum Streptophyta; class Magnoliopsida; order Poales; family Poaceae; genus Avena; species Avena insularis. The sequence goes on along the minus strand of CM042692.1, from coordinate 79,494,316 downwards.
TGTTCTCTCTCACAGAGAACTGAATTCTCTCGGAAGTTGGTGCTTCGATGCTTCCTCGAAGATCCGCGGTGACTAGCCACTGTAGGTCTCCTCCTGGGGGTCCTAGAAGTTGAGCTCCAAGAAACTCCGGATGTGGGCGTCCCAGTAACTCTGACAGCGAATCCAGATCCCTCTCGAAGATCAGCTGACCTCTGTTTCCCAACTGGTAAAACTTGCTAAACTGAGTCTCCATCTACAAGAATTAAGGATGAGGAAGTTAGTGAAGTGATCAAGTGTGTCAAATTTTAAGTAGTAATGTAAGAATTTTGAGGAACATGAATTTTTGAGAAAGAATGAGTTCACAAGGGTAAGAGGGGAAATAGTTTTTCAGAAATACTCACTTTAGTTTTGAAACTAAGTTTTTGTTTGAACGTCCATTCTAAATAGAGTATCCTATGGTCAGGATGGCTCTGATACCAACTTGTCAACACCCGGATTTTTAATCCCAGATGCCCGTTATGCCATACCTCGCAATCCCAGGATTACCATTTTTGCGAGACATAACGAATTGGATATCACAGTACATCATCCATTACAAACCATATATAAGGTCTTACACAAATAAGGATCTCATGATCCAGTCTTAATATAACAAGCTGCGGAAATAAAAGATAGCGTAGCGGTGGGGTCCATCTTCAGGGGCACAGGCAATGCTGACGAAGGCAGATAATCCTAGTTATCATAGCCGTCCTGCTGGCCATCATCTTGATAATCTCCTTCATAGTCTGACCATGAGAATAGCCAGGGACAAAAGCCATGAGTACTCTTTAAGTACTCGCAAACTACCACTAACAAGTAGTATAATTCTAAGTTGATGTGCTAGAGCTAAGTTTAACTATAAAGTTAAGTTTGAAACCTAAGCTGAGTTCAGAAACCAAGAAAGATAAAATAAGGTTCTAGAATCACTTAAGTTGGGAAGCTATTGTCATAACACAACCTTGTTGTGGTCAAGTCAAGATTCATCATTACTTCAAAGTATTTAGAAAACATCTGACAACGAAATAGTATGGCCATTCCAACTGTCCATAACCACAGACGCGGCTATTCGAATAGTTTGACACTCTGCAGAGGTGGTACACTTTCACCACAAGATTCGATAAATCTGTCAGGGATAACCCTGAATCATCATACTTAGTATGCAGATAATCAAACATAACCTTCCCTTTACACACCCTAGTATAAGCACCTCTCCTATGAGCATGGCCTCCCAACCATGACCATCAGTCATCTTGGGCACTACATAGGTGGACAACATTGAGAGGTAGCCTCAGCTCAAACCTCTCCCGTGAGGGAACTAATACTAATGCATATAAATTTCTAGCTAAGCCTTACCCAATTCAGGTAGTGTGGTTGTATGGTAAATTTGGAATGGTATCGCATCCGAATCCAACCATCAGTTTTATAAAAGGGTTAAGGCTCATGCCTCAATATTTTCATCATCCTCAACCATTTGTGTTTCTCAACACATGTCAAAACATCTCAATAGAATGACTCATCATTCCAAGGTTTTCATAATTCATTTTCACCAAGTGTTCCCATCTAAAGTGACTCAAGTTGTTGATCTACTCTAAACTACTAAGTTAAGAGTGTTCACTAAGGTGGAAAAGATGGGTTCAATCTCATGCCATAGAATAACATCTAAAGGGTTCTAAATAGGTCAAGTTTTATACTTTTATGCTACCTTCAAAACAAGTAAAGAACTTTGTCTAAACTAAGGGAAGTAAAACTTGTCAATAAGACTTGAAGTACTAATAGTTAAAAGGGGGTGTGATCAAGGCATGCTTAAGGCATCTTTGCTAAACCATCTAGTTGTTTCTAGTTTGCTGAGCACTAAACTTGCAAGAGTTAAATCTTGGGTATTGCTAGCTTGCTAAGGGTAGCTTGCACTTTTAATGGTGGCTTGCCTTGGTTGGTGTAGTGGTTGAAGTTTTCTTCTTCTTCTTCTTCTTGGTCGAACTCCTCCTCCTCGAAAGCTTGGTCGGTACTAGCGTCTATAAATGCATAGGGAGTGCACAATCACCAAACAATACTTAACTAGGCTAAGTAGCATTCTAAAACACACAATTGATGATCTATTATCATCACAAGCATCACAAGTTTAATTCAATAGTTTCTTTCTTTTTATTTTAGAAAAGTAATTTCTACTCATTGAAAATTTCACTAAGATTTAATATTCACCACTTAAAATATGGGATCATGTTGACACATGTCATCACCACATATTCTAACATGTGGGAATGAGATTTAAGGGTTGGATCAATATTACTTTGGTTTAAGTTCATTATTTAATGATTTAAAGTGACTAGAAATGCCTATATAGCATTATTTTGGTACTAGTCCAAAGTCACTGCATGTAAACCTTAATATTATTACATATTTGGATAGATATGATGAAATGTGATTTTTGAGAGTTGGAATCAACTCAAAAGTAACTTGGTTGATTTTATAAAAATGTTGCAAGTTGCAAAAGCTTCTGTCTTCTTATTTTTATTAGGAGAGATCTATAACTCTAATTGAATTAAATCCAATGGGCTTGGATAGATCATCTTAATACCTTTTAGGAAAAATTTGTTTCATGCTATTTGGACTTGCCAAACTCACAGAATTGAATTTTGAAATAGTGGACAGAAACTAGGTTTAACTAAAAAGAAAAATCTAGATTTGAACGGGTGGGCTAGCACGGGAAAAGAAATGGGCCAGCCCAGTGGCGCTCCGCAGCGCGGGGCTCAACTGACAGGGGGGTCCTGCTTGTCAGCGACACTTAAAACATGAAACGGCACGCGCGTTGTGGGCCATAGGATTAGAAGCGAGATCAACGGCTGAGGGTCGTCGTCGACGACGAACAGGTCGCCGGCGAGCTCGAACCCTAGCGGCTCGATGGGGGTCTACTGGGGGCATACCAGGGCTCCAGCGGGGTCGGCGAGGCAGGCAAACAACATGGAAGATGATGGCGAGGCGAGGCACGGTTGCGGCGAAGCTTGGGGTGGTCGCAATCAACGACGCCCTTCTCCTCCTGCCGTGGCTGCTCCAGCTCCAATTCTGGCGAGGCAGAGCTCGCCTTGCTCCGGCTAGAGGTGGGTGAGGTTCAGAGAGGTGAGGGGAGTGGAATGGTGTGGAGAGAAGAGGCTGGGGAGGGATCCTTTTATAGGCCCGACGGTGAGACCGAGCGGGATGGGCAGTCGACGGTGGCGATATGGCTACGGCGGGGTAGAGGCATGGCTGCGGGTGGCGATCGATGTGTGGTTCCTTGGCGGTGCTCTAGAACTTGAATGCGAGCGTAGGGGTGGTGGCACGCGGTCGGGGCGAGGTGGCGCTCTAAGAGGCAAAGGCGGCGGTGTCCACGGCGATCGGTGGCTGTGAGGCGTTAGGCCAATGGGGTGTCTGGGTGTTCTCCAGTCGAGGGAGCAGCGTGGGCGCGGCCGCCGCTAAGGGGCGGTCTCAGGCGAAGGGAACCGAGCGCGCTCTGGGGGCGGCACTGGCATGGTGCGGTGGCACTGGGCGCGGTTTGTGCTCGGTGGTCAACTGCTGCTCTTGGATCGGGCAAGGGATAGGGAGTGGTGGTGAGCTCCTGGCTACCTCCTAGACATGGCGAGGGAAGAGGGAATGGTCTGCTGCAGCGGGGCAAGGGTTGGCCGGCGAGGCATGGCTCGGCATGGCATGGCATGGGGACTAGGGACAAGGGAGAGGGGTGTTAGGGGTTTGGTTAGATCAAGAGGGGACAGAGGAGATAAATGAAGATCATTTGGGGGAAAACCCTGGAGTAAACAGTGAGCTAGGATTAGAGTAGAGATTATGCATGCCAAGTGTTTGATTAAATGGCCGCATGAAAGAAAGTTTTGAATTTTGATTTCAAAATTTTTGAGTGATCTCCACTAGTGATAGGTAGTCTCTGGTTGCAAGGGTTTTGAAAGTGGATCTCAAAGAGATGGTTTTTGAAATAGGGGTGATCTATGCATATGCATTAGATTCAATTTTAAACTATCATATAAAATAGTTAACAGAATGTTTTTAGCAGATCAAAAGGTGGGCCTTGGTACCTCATTATGTGTACTAGCAAGGGGTGCAAAGATCAAGAATTGTTTCTATTAAGAATTGAGTACTAGGAATAGCCAAAGTAGGCATGAGAGTGAAATTTGCCAAAATGACCATTCTTCCTTTTTAATTCTTTTTGATTTGATTTTCTTTAGGAAAAGTTTGGGAATGATGTAGATGATGTTTAAATCACCTAAGAAACATTTTACAAGCATTGGATCATTCAATCATGGCAATTCAAAACAACTCCTATTTTAAATGCACACACATATGAATGCTTTCATTTTAAATTTTGAAAAGTTTTTGTTAACCCTATATTTGATGATTTAGATCTTGATAAGCTTGGATTAGAGTTTTGGGATGTTACAATAAGATAGTAAAGTTTTAAATGGTTCCTGGCCCTTGCAACTAGGAAAATGATGTTGCAAATACCTCTGTTCATACTGTTATACAGTGGCACTTGCATTTTTGATTCAGGAACTACCTGTACTAGAGGTTGTGATGGAATAAGTAATATTTAAGTGATAATTTTGGAATATATGTTGAATGGTGATACTTGCAACTAAATGATTCCTAGACAAATGTCTAGGAAAATGATGCACATAGAACCTCTGCTTACTAGCAGATGAGTTAGAAAGATGGTGTGGCGGCCTTTGTATTACTAGAATATTATTAGTGGAAAGTTCTCTGAGTATATTCTTGTGTGGCCTTATTGGATTCAAACATTATCTTTGAATTCAGCCACTGGGCTACTTGACAAAAATTTAGTCTATCCATTTGACAGAGAACCTTACTGCAATGATTCCTGCCTCCCAGGGATTTAGGAAAATGATTTAACTTCTTTAATTTTTTGCAAGGTTGATTCTTGGATCTGTTGGTTGTGTCTTGTATGCTATGCTTGTGGCTTCTATAGATGACCTAGCTGTTGTGGTACCCCTTTGGAGGATGCACAATGGTCTAGATCAACTACATGATCTGCTACAAGTTTACAAGACCAAGTTTTAATTTAACCCTTGCCAATGATGCAAAAGGCCGAGGCCAGCTTCTTAGAGAAATAAGAACAGATACTCACAAGTGTTTCCATATCGTGGGATGATCTTGTACTCCATTTGAGTACAGATCCGAGGATAGAACCTCTATTCCATCTATCATGCCTATAACTATTAAGAATGGATACTATGCATGATTTATGGATGCCAACCTGCTATTGTAGAGTGGACCATGAAGTTGGTGATGTTGAATTGATTAAATTGGCTTGATCTGTTGTTCTTGTTCTAGCTGCCTTGTTCCAGACTTGTCCTTGCTCCTTGCTAGCCGGCTCCCCTTCAGATGATCTTGATTGATACCACTTCTGCTATTCTTGTATACTGTGATTGTGGGATAGTGGAATGGTTCTATGATGCATTGAACTGGTGGAAAATGGATCTGTTGCATACTAATGGTGTTCTTGGTGCGTTGTTGGTTAAATGGGGAATAGATAGAGGAATTTGCTGCGGCTGCTCACTTCACTTCTCATTCTTATCTACTCCCTGAGGTTGCTGTTGTGTTGACAACACACAACCTGCATGAATGACTGAGCTGCTGTCAAGTGGGTCCTATGTGGTGCAAGTTTCCATGAATGAAACATGGTACTGTGGATGTGCTTCAGCTATTTTGGTATTATCCTATTTTGGATATTCCTTTTATTGGAAATAGTGAAATTTTCCCCTGCCTGTGATGTTGTACTGAGGCAAAATAGACTGATAAGAACAGTTTACTATATCTTGGTGAAACTTACCCCTTTGAAATTCTGCTCAGTGATGAACAGTAACAGTGCATTACACTGTTAATACTGAGAGCAATGTCTCTAACATTAACCCTTTTACTTTCTTTTGTTTGCTTCTGTGTTCACAGGTACAAGATCAGAAAATGATAAGAAGATGAAGATTAGTTTTAGGATTTTCCTTTTATCCAATTTTTGTAATTTCACCTAGCTGATGTGGTACCCCTTTGGAGGATACACAATGGTCTAGATCAACTACATGGTGTGCTACAAGTTTACCTGACCAAGTTTTAATTTAACCCTTGCCAATGATGCAAAAGGCTGAGGCCATCTTCTTAGAGAAATAAGAACAGATACTCACAAGTGTTTCCATATCCTGGGATGATCTTGTACTCCATTTGAGTATAGATCCAAGGATACAACCTCTATTCCATCTATCATGCCTACAACTATTAAGAGTGGATACTATGCATGATTTATGGATGCCAACCTGCTATTGTAGAGTGGACCATGAAGTTGGTGATGTTGAATTGATTAAATTGGCTTGATCTGTTGTTCTTGTTCTAGCTGCCTTGTTCTAGACTTGGCCTTGCTCCTTGCTAGCCGGCTCCCCTTCAGATGATCTTGATTGATACCACTTCTGCTATTCTTGTATACTGTGATTGTGGGATAGTGGAATGGTTGTATGATGCATTGAACTGGTGGAAAATGGATCTGTTGCATACTAATGGTGTTCTTGGTGCGTTGTTGGTTAAATGGGGAATAGATAGAGGAAGTTGCTGCGGCTGCTCACTTCACTTCTCATTCTTATCTACTCCCTGAGGTTGTTGTTGTGTTGACAACACACAACCTGCATGAATGACTGAGCTGCTGTCAAGTGGGTCCTATGTGGTGCAAGTTTCCATGAATGAAACATGGTGCTGTGGATGTGCTTCAGCTATTTTGGTATTATCCTATTTTGGATATTCCTTTTATTGGAAATAGTGAAATTTTTCCCTGCCTGTGATGTTGTACTGAGGCAAAATAGACTGATAAGAACAGTTTACTATATCTTGGTGAAACTTACCCCTTTGAAATTCTGCTCAGTGATGAATAGTAACAGTGCATTACACTGTTAATACTGAGAGCAATGTCTCTAACATTAACCCTTTTACTTTCTTTTGTTTGTTTCTGTGTTCACAGGTACAAGATCAGAAAATGATAAGAAGATGAAGATTAGTTTTAGGATTTTCCTTTTATCCAATTTTTGTAATTTCACCTAGCTGATGTGGTACCCCTTTGGAGGATACACAATGGTCTAGATCAACTACATGATGTGCTACAAGTTTACCTGACCAAGTTTTAATTTAACCCTTGCCAATGATGCAAAAGGCTGAGGCCATCTTCTTAGAGAAATAAGAACAGATACTCACAAGTGTTTCCATATCCTGGGATGATCTTGTACTCCATTTGAGTATAGATCCAAGGATACAACCTCTATTCCATCTATCATGCCTACAACTATTAAGAGTGGATACTATGCATGATTTATGGATGCCAACCTGCTATTGTAGAGTGGACCATGAAGTTGGTGATGTTGAATTGATTAAATTGGCTTGATCTGTTGTTCTTGTTCTAGCTGCCTTGTTCCAGACTTGGCCTTGCTCCTTGCTAGCCGGCTCCCCTTCAGATGATCTTGATTGATACCACTTCTGCTATTCTTGTATACTGTGATTATGGGGTAGTGGAATGGTTGTATGATGCATTGAACTGGTGGAAAATGGATCTGTTGCATACTAATGGTGTTCTTGGTGCGTTTATGGTTAAATGGGGAATAGATAGAGGAAGTTGCTGTGGCTGCTCACTTCACTTCTCATTCTTATCTACTCCCTGAGGTTGCTGTTGTGTTGACAACACACAACCTGCATGTATGACTGAGCTGCAGTAAAGTGGGTCCTATGTGGTGCAAGTTTCCATGAATGAAACATGGTGTTGTGGATGTGCTTCAGCTGTTTTGGTATTATCCTGTTTTGGCTATTCCTTTTATTGGAAATAGTGAAATTTGCCCCCAGCCTGTGATGTTGTACTGAGGCAAAATAGACTGATAAGAACAGTTTACTATATCTTGGTGAAACTTGCCCCTTTGAAATTCTGCTCAGTGATGAACAGTAACAGTGCATTACACTGTTAATACTAAGAGCAATGTATCTAACATTAACCCTTTTACTTTCTTTTGTTTGCTTCTGTGTTCACAGGTACAAGATCAGAAAATGATAAGAAGATGAAGATTAGTTTTAGGATTTTCCTTTTATCCAATTTTTGTAATTTCCTTTTCTGGACATTGTAATACATTAGTTTATCTTATTATTATAAATATTTCTTATTATTCCTTTATTGTAAAAGAATAATGTAAAATATATATTTTCTATTAATAAATAATTCTTCTATTTGTTTTACTGTTGCAATTCATATTCCATTTTCTTTATTCACTTATTTGTTTCATTATAATCTTCCTTTATTTATTCTTTTGTAAAAGAACAATGTAATGTTAGTCTTAAATATTCTTTATACCTTTATTTATAACACTTGTATTTGTATTATTGTGAATAATTATTTATAATTCAAATTTCTCCCCTCATAATTCACTTAATCAATAGAGATCATGTCAAAATTCATCCCACTTACCTCGGATGGCACAAAACCTAACTTCATTTGAGTGAGAGAATTCTGATCACTCTAGTCTTTTATTTTGGCGAAAAATTTACCCGGATTTTTAGATGCATGCATGCAGATGCACAAAATCCTAAATCTACCCTTCGTTTAGTCCTAAATGCTCGGATGTTACAGAAAGAACACACATGCAATGACATTTGTTGATCCATATGTGGTTTATGGAAAGAACACACATGCAAGGACATTTGTTGATCCATGTGTTGTTTGTGACATGAACACACATGCAATAACTCTGGTGGATCCATGTGTGGTTTGTGGAAAGAACACACATGCAATGACCCTGGTTGATCCATGTGGTTTGTGGAAAGAACACACATGTAATGACATTGGTTGATCCATGTGGTTTGTGGAAAGAACACACATGTAATGACTCTGGTGGATCCATATGTGGTTTGTGACAGTAACACACATGCAATGACTCTAGTGGATCCATATGTGGTTTGCAAAAACAACACACATGCAATTACACTGGTGAATCCATATTTGGTTTGTGGAAAAGAGCAGACATGCAATGACATTGGTTGATCCATATATGGTTCATGGAAAGAACACACATGCAATGACTCTAGTGGATCCATATGTGGTTTGTGGAAAGAACACACATGCAATGACTCTAGTGGATCCATATGTGGTTTGTGGAAAGAACACACATGCAATGACTCTAGTGGATCCATATGTGGTTTGTGAAAAGAACACACATGCAATGACTCTGGTGGATCCATATGTGGTTTGTGGAAAGAACACACATGCAATAACATTGGTGGATCCATATGTGGTTCATGGAAAGAACACACATGCAATGACATTGGTGGATCCATATGTGGTTTGTGAAAAGAACACACATGCAATGATATTTGTTGATCCATATGTGGTTTGTGAAAAGAACACACATTCAATGACATTGGTTGATCCATATGTGGTTTGTGAAAGGAACACACATGCAATTACTCTAGTGGATCCATATGTGGTTTGTGGATAGAACACGCAAGCAATGACTCTAGTGGATCCATAAGTGGTTTGTGGAAAAGAACACACATGCAATTACTCTAGTGGGTACATATGTGGTTTGTGGAAAGAACACACATGCAATGACTCTGGTGGATCCATATGTGGTTTGTGAAAAGAACACACATGCAATGACTCTGGTGGAACCATATGTGGTTTGTGGAAAGAACACACATGCAATGACATTGGTGGATCCATATTTGGTTTGTGGAAAGAACACACATGCAATGAAATTTGTTGATCCATGTGTGGTTCATGGAAAGAACACACATGAAATTATTCTGGTGGATCCATGTGTGGGTTGTGACATGAACACACATGCAATTACTCTGGTGGATCCATGTGTGGTTTGTGGAAAGAACACACATGCAATGACTCTAGTGGATCCATATGTGGTTCATGGAAATAACACACATGCAATGACTCTGGTGGATCCATGTGTGGTTTATGACAGGAACACACATGCAATTACTCTGGTGGATCCATATGTGGTTTGTGGAAAGAACACACATGCAATGACTCTGGTTGATCCATATGTGGTTCATGGAAAGAACACACATGAAATGACATTGGTGGATCCATGTGTGGTTTGTGACATGAACACACATGCAATGACATTGGTTGATCCATGTGTGGTTTATGACAATAACACACATGCAATGCCATTGGTTGATCCACGTTATTTGTCAAAAGAACACACATGCAATGACATTGGTGGATCCATATGTGGTTTGTGGAAAGAACACACATGCAATGACATTTGTTGATCCGTATGTGGTTTGTGGAAAGAACACACATGCAATGACTCTAGTGGATCCATATGTGGTTTGTGGAAAATAACACACATGCAATGACTCTGGTGGATCCATATGTGGTTTGTGGAAAGAACACACATGCAATGACATTGGTGGATCCATATGTGGTTCATGGAAAGAACATACATGGAATGACATTGGTAGATCCATGTGTGGTTTGTGACATGAACACACATGCAATTACTCTGGTGGATCCATGTGTGGTTTGTGGAAAGAACACACATGCAATGACTCTGGTTGATCCATGTGGTTCATGGAAAGAACACACATGTAATGACATTGGTTGATCCATGTGGTTTGTGGAAAGAACACACATGTTATGACATTGGTTGATCCATGTGGTTTGTGGAAAGAACACACATGCAATGACTCTGGTGGATCCATGTGTGGTTTGTGAAAATAACACACATGCAATGACTCTAGTGGATCCATTTCTGAAAGAACACACATGCAATGACATTGGTGGATCCATATTTGGTTTGTGGAAAGAACACACATGCAATGACATTTTTTGATCCATATGTGGTTAGTGAAAAGAACACACATGCAATGACATTGGTGGATCCATGTGTGGTTTGTGACATGAACACACATGCAATTAGTCTGGTGGATCCATGTGTGGTTTGTGGAAAGAACTGTTGGGTCCGCAGCATAGAAAACAAAAAAAATCCTACGGTGTGAACTACACACCAAGATCTATCTACTAGGTACAAAGCAACGGGTGGACATACATCCAACGAGAACTTACCCTCGTAGACAACGAGATTTGTCAACGAGTAGGAACTCATGGTTGATGTAGTCATACACTTGCCGATCTCAAGATCGTGATGAAGTCCAGCAGGTCCGGCTCCAACACGTCCATCAGATCCAGCTCCAGCACCACCAAGTCTAGCACCGCAAAGCAACGGTGCATCTGTGATCGCACACACGTCCGGTACCCTGACAACCTCCATCCCTCGCTCCAGCAAAGCAGCGGAAGCAGCAACTCCTTTCCAGATAAAGCCACCGGGAACATGTATCTCGCTAATCCGAGACCATGGGGGAATAATAATAGAGGGGGAGAGAGATCCTTCACAAGGAGGTGTGTGTGAGAAGTGAGGAGAGGGTGGCCTTTTATAAGAGGAGGGGAGGGTACCCCTCCTTCATGGCCGGTGCATGGGGAGGTGACCCTTCACCTCCTCCATTCATGTGGTGGTAACCCCTCCACATTAAAATGCCTCTTCACATTCCCTTTTAAAGTCTCCACTTTAAATGCATTAAATTTCTCCAAATTTAATGCTCTCTCATTTAATAAAACTCTTTTATTATTTTTATTCAAAATTTTGTTAATTACTTTAATTAACAAACATTCATATAAAACCCCCTGCAACATTTCAATATTACATGCAGAACCAATTTCAGCATTTTCACCCGAAACAGTTTCAGTGTCTATTGAAATAATTCCAGCGCTTCTTAAATCTTTATCTGAAACATATTTGCTCCAAATGGTGTCGGTATCCCTTAAGTGTGTCACCCTACGGTTCGCGAATAATGCAGACATGATCGAGACCCCTCTCAGATCAATAATCAGAAGCGGGACCTGGAGATCCATACTGACTCCTACACATTCAACGATGACTTCGTGATCGTGAGAACCTTTAACGCTAGTAACTAAATCCCTTTGTCCATGATATATTACATGTCCAAGATTCGATCATCGGTATCTCCATACCTAGTTTGATCTCGTTACCGACATGCACTCTTTTCTCGTTCCCGTGATATAACATTCTAGTGATCACATCACTTGCTTGTAAGCTATTTACTGTGATATCACCGAGAGGGCCCAGAGTATATCTATCCGTCATCGGGATGGACAAATCCCACTCTTGATCCATGAGCCTCAATATAACACCTTCGTAGCACTGAACCCACCTTTATAGTCACCCTGTCACGGTGTGACGTTTGATGTTATCAAGATACTCTTCCGGTGTTAGCAATTAACATGATCTTATGGTCTAAGGATAAAGATTACTTCGTATGATATTATAGCAATATAAACATAATGACTTTGATCGTAATGCTATACTTCGGATGAATGTTCATCACATCATTCCACGAATGGTGTGACCTTGTTATTAACAACATCCAATGTCCATGATCAGGAAACCTTGATCATCTTGTTAATCAACAAGCTAGTCTATAAGAGAGGCATAACTAGGAAACCTTTTTGTTTATTAAACACACATGTAAAGATGTTTCCGATCAATACAATTCTAGCATGTAAAATAAACATTTATCATAAACATGGAATAAGATAATAACCACTTTATTATTGCCTCTCGGGCATATTCCCTTCAAGAACACACATGCAATGAATCTAGTTGATCCATATGTGGTTCATGGAAAGAACACACATGCAATGACATTGGTGGATCCATGTGTGGTTTGTGACATGAACACACATGGAATGACAATGGTGGATCCATATGTGGTTTGTGACATGAACACACATGCAATTACTCTGGTGGATCCATGTGTGGTTTGTGGAAAGAACACACATGCAATGACTCTGGTTGATCCATGTGGTTTGTGGAAAGAACACACATGTAATGACATTGGTTGATCCATGTGGTTTGTGGAAATAACACGCGTGCAATGCCATTGGTTGATCCATGTTGTTTGTCAAAAGAACACACATGTAATGACATTGGTTGATCCATATGTGGTTTGTGACAGTAACACACATGCAATGACTCTGGTGGATCTATGTGTGGTTTGTTATAAGAACACACATGCACTGACTCTGGTGGATCCATATGTGGTTTGTGAAAAGAACACACATGCAATGACATTGGTGGATCCATATTTGTTTTGTGGAAAGAACACACATGCGATGACATTGGTGGATCCATATGTGGTTTGCGAAAAGAACACACCTGCAATGACTCTAGTGGATCCATATGTGGTTTGTGAAAATAACACACATGCAATGACTCTGGTGGATCCTTATGTGGTTTGTGGAAAGAACACACATGAAATGACATTGGTGGATCCATATGTGGTTCATGGACAGAACACACATGCAATGACATTGGTGGATCCATGTGTGGTGTGTGACATGAACACACATGCAATTACTTTGGTGGATCCATGTGTGGTTTGTGGAAAGAACACACATGCAATGACTCTTGTTGATCCATGTGGTTTATGGAAAGAAAAGACATGCAGTGACATTGGTTGATCCATATGTGGGTTGTGGAAAGAACACACATGCAATGCCATTGGTGGATCCATATGTGGGTTGTGGAAAGAACACACATGCAATGCCATTGGTTGATCCATGTGGTTTATGGAAAATAACACACATGCAATGACTCTAGTGGATCCATATGTAGTTTGTGGAAAGAACACACATGCAATGAGTCTAGTGGATCCATATGTGGTTTGTGGAAAAGAACACACATGCAATTACTCTAGTGAGTACATATGTGGTTTGTGGAAAAAACACACATGCAATGACATTGGTTGATCCATATGTGGGTTGTGAAAAGAACACACATAAAATGCCATTGGTTGATCCATATATGGTTTGTGAAAATAACACACATGCAAAGACTCTGGTGGATCCATATGTGGTTTGTGGAAAGAAAACACATGCAATGACTCTAGTGGATCCATGTGTGGTTTATGGAAAGACGACACATGCAATGACTCTAGTGGATCCATATGTGGTTTGTGGAAAAGAACACACATGCAATGACATTGGTGGATCCATATGTGGTTTGTGGAAAGAACTCACATGCAATGACATTGATGAATCCATATGTGGTTCATGGAAAGAACACACATGCAATGACATTGGTGGATCCATGTGTGGTTTGTGACATGAACACACATGCAATGACATTGGTTGATCCATATGTGGTGTATGACAATAACACACATGTAGTTCCATTGGTTGATCCATGTTATTTGTCAAAAGAACACACATGCAATGACATTGGTTGATCCATGTGGTTTGTGGAAACAACACACGTGCAATGACTCTGCTGGGTCCATGTGTGGTTTGTGAAAAGAACACACATGCAATGACTCTAGTGTTGGTTTTAGTATAAGAACACACATGCAATGACATTGGTGGGTCCATATGTGGTTTGTGAAAAGAACACACATGCAATGACTCTAGTGGATCCATATGTGGTTCATGAAAAGAACACACATGCAATGACATTGGTTGATCCATATGTGGTTTGTGAAAGTAACACAGATGTAATGACTCTAGTGGATCCATATGTGGATTGTGGAAAGGACACACATGCAATGACTCTAGTGGATTGATGTCTATGCACTTCTATTCTTGTAGATAGTTGTTGGGCCTCCAAGTGTAGAGGTTTGTAGAACAGCAGCAAGTTTTCCTTTAAGTGGATCACCCAAGGTTTATTGAACTCAGGGAGGAAGTGGTCAAAGGTATCCCCTCTCAAGCAACCCTGCAATCAAGATACAAGAAGTCTCTTGTGTCCCCAACACACCCAATACACTTGTCAGGTGTATAGGTGCACTAGTTCTGCGAAGAGATAGTGGAATACAAGTGGTATAGATAATTATAAGTGGTAACGGTGATATAAAATAGCTTGCTGGCGTGGAAGAGACTAAAGGCAAACTGAAATAAAGATGGAAGCAAGCAAACATGTAACAGATCTAATAGCAAATGGTGTTTCAACACTTAGAAACAAGTCCTAGGGATCATACTTTCACTAGTGAACACTCTCATATAAATATATTCTTCTTTATGATACTACGCTGAACTACTCTCCGGTTGGACACTCTAATCGATGGTAGGGCTATAACAGCACACCTCAAACTTCGCTTTCCGCATCTAGATAACCCCACACTATCACTTGAGTACTAGATGATTCCAACAAACACCACAATTTCATAAAGACATCCAACTCCAAATATAACTCATAACAAGTATTTGTAATTTCTAGCCTAAGTGCCACCATGGTGTGCACACTGTCAACTTCACATACATGGGGAGAGCAGAGATCTATTAAGCACTTGAGTAGCAAGGTAGATCTATAGATTACAAGCTCATGATCTCAATAAGATCATGCATATAGAGAGATGAACACATAGCTACCGGTAGAACCCTTAGCCTCGAGAGAGAACTACTCCCTCCTCATCATGGGAATCAGCAATGGTGATGGAGATGGTGGTGGAGATCGATGGAGATTGCTCCGGGGCACATCCCCGTCCCGGCAGGGTGCCGGAACAGAGACTTTCTGTCCCCCGAATCTCCCCTTCGGTGGCAGCGGCGCTGTGGAAGTTTTCATGGATTTCTTATTGATGATCTAGGGTTTTGGTATCGGGAGACTCTTATAGGCGAAGGAGGCAAGGTCGATGGCTAGCCAGGGGGCCCACACCATGCCCTGGCACGGCCTGGGCTGACCCGTGCCAAGGGGGTGTGGCCACCCTGTGGACCCTCTCCGACTCTCCTTCTGGCTCCGTGAGTCTTCCGGGAAAAAAAATAGGCACTTTGGCTTTTGTCCCGTCCAATTCCGAGAATATTCATTTTCTGACTTTCCTGGAACCAAAAACAACAGAAAACAGGCAACTGGCACTATGGCTCTTGTTAATAGGTTAGTCCAAGAAATCATATGAGAAGTACTCCAAAGTGTGGACAAAACATAAGAAAGTAGATAAAACCAAGCATGGAACATCAAAAATTATAGATACATTTGCAACGTATCATGGATCCATAAGTGGTTTGTGGAAAAGAACACACATGCAATTACTCTAGTGGGTACATATGTGGTTTGTGGGAAGAACACACATGCAATGACTCTGGTGGATCCATATGTGGTTTGTGAAAATAACACACATGCAATGACTCTGGTGGATCCATATGTGGTTTGTGAAAAGAACACACATGCAACGACTTTGGTGGATCCATATGTGGTTTGTGGAAAGAACACACATGCAATGACATTGGTGGATCCATACGTGGTTCATGGAAATAACACACATGTAATGACATTGGTGGATCCATGTGTGGTTTGTGACATGAACACACATGCAATGTCTCTGGTTGATCCATGTGGTTCATGGAAAGAACACACATGTAATGACATTGGTTGATCCATGTGGTTTGTGGAAAGAACACACATGCAATGACTCTGGTGGATCCATGTGTGGTTTGTGAAAAGAACACACATGCAATGAATCTAGTGGATCCATATGTGGTTTGTGAAAAGAACACACATGCAATGACATTGGTGGATCAATATTTGGTTTGTGGAAAGAACACATATGCAATGACATTTGATGATCCATATGTGGTTTGTGAAAAGAACACACATGCAATGACATTGGTGGATCCATGTGTGGTTTGTGACATGAACACACATGCAATTACTCTGGTGGATCCATGTGTGGTTTTCGGAAAGAACACACATGCAATGACTCTGGTTGAGCCATCTGTGGTTCATGGAAAGAACACACATGCAATGACATTGGTGGATCCATGTGTGGTTTGTGACATGAACACACATGCAATGACATTGGTGGATCCATATGTGGTTTGTGACATGAACACACATGCAATTACTCTGGTGGATCCATGTGTGATTTGTGGAAAGAACACACATGCAATGACTCTGGTTGATCCATGTGGTTTGTGGAAAGAACACACATGTAATGACATTGGTTGATCCATGTGGTTTGTGGAAGAACACACATGCAATGACATTGGTTGATCCATGTTGTTTGTCAAAATAACACACATGTAATTATATTGGTTGATCCATATGTGGTTTGTGACAGTAACACACATGCAATGACTCTGGTGGATCCATGTGTGGTTTATCAAAAGAACACACATGAAATGACTCAGATGGATCCATATGTGGTTTGTGAGAAGAACACACATGCAATGACATTGGTGGATCCATATTTGGTTTGTGGAAAGAACACACATGCAATGACTCCGATGGATCCATATGTGGTTTGTGAAAAGAACACACATGCAATGACTCTGGTGGATCCTTATGTGGTTTGTGGAAAGAACACACATGCAATGACATTGGTGGATCCGTATGTGGTTCATGGAAAGAACACACATGCAATGACATTGGTGGATCCATGTGTGGTTTGTGAAAAGAGCACACATGAAATGACTCTAGTGGATCCATATGTGGTTCACGAAAAGAACACACATGCAATGACATTGGTTGATCCATATGTGGTTTGTGAAAGGAACAGACATGCAATGACTCTAATGGATCCATATGTGGTTTGTGGAAAGAACACACATGCAATGACTCTAGTGGATCCATAAGTGGTTTCTGGAAAATAACACACATGCAATTACTCTAGTGGGTACATATGTGGTTTGTGGAAAGAACACACATGCAATGACATTGGTGGATCCATATGTGGTTTGTGAAAAGAACACACATGCAATGACTCTACTGGATCCATATGTGGTTTGTGAAAAGAACACACATGCAATTACTCTGGTGGATCCATATGTGGTTTGTGGAAAAGAACACACATGCAATGACATTGGTTGATCCATATATGATTCATGGAAAGAACACACATGCAATGACTCTAGTGGATCCATATGTGGTTTGTGTAAAGAACACACGTGCAATGACTCTAGTAGATCCATATGTGGTTTGTGAAAAGAACACACATGCAATGACTGTGGTGGATACATATGTGGTTTGTGGAAAGAACACATATGCAATCACATTGGTGGATCCATATGTGCTTCATGGAAAGAACACACATGCAATGAAATTGGTAGATCCATATGTGGTTTGTGAAAAGAACACACATGCAATGACATTTGTTGATCCATATGCGGTTTGTGGAAAGAACACACATGCAATGACATTGGTTGATACATATGTGGTTTGTGAAAGGAACACACATGCAATTACTCTAGTGGAACCATATGTGGTTTATTGAAAGAACACACATGCAATGACTCTAGTGGATCCATAAGTGGTTTGTGGAAAAGAACACACATGCAATTACTCTAGTGGGTACATATGTGGTTTGTGGAAACAACACACTTGCAATGCCTCTTGTGGATCCATATGTGGTTTGTGAAAAGAACACACATGCCATGACTCTGGTGGATCCATATGTGGTTTGTGAAAAGAACACACATGCAATGACTCTAGTGGATCAATATGTGGTTTGTGGAAAGAACGCACATGCAATGACAATGGTGGATCCATGTGTGGTTTGTGACATGAACACACATGCAATGACCCTAGTAGATCCATGTGTGGTTTGTGGAAATAACACACATGCAATGACTCTGGTTGATCCATGTGTGGTTTGTGAAAAGAACACACATGTAATGACTCTGGTTGATCCATATGTGGTTTGTGAAAAGAACACACGTGAAATTACTCCAGTGGATACATATGTGGTTTGTGGAGAGAACACACATGCAATGAACACTGGTGGATCCATATGTGGTTTGTGACATGAACACACATGCAATGACATTGGTTGATCCATATGTGTTTTGTGACAATAACACACATGCACTGCCATTGGTTGATCCATGTGGTTTGTGGAAAAGAACAAACATGCAATGCCATTGGTTGATCCATGTGGTTTGTGGAAAAGGACAAACATGTAACGAACTCTAGTAGATCCATATGTGGTTTGTAGGAAAGAACACACATGCAATGACTCTCGTGGATCCATATGTGGTTTGTGGAAAGAACAGACATGCAATGACATGGGTGGATCCATATGTGGTTTGTGGAAAAGACACACATGCAATGACATTGGTGGATCCATGTGTGGTTTGTGACCTGAACACACATGCAATTACTCTGGTGGATCCATGTGTGGTTTGTGGAAAGAACACACATGCAATGACTCTGGTTGATCCATATGTGGTTCATGGAAAGAACACACATGCAATGACATTGGTGGATCCATGTGTGGTTTGTGACATGAACACACATGCAATGGCATTGGTGGATCCATAGGTGGTTTGTGACATGAACACACATGCAATTACTATGGTGGATCCATGTGTGGTTTGTGGAAAGAACACACGTGCAATGACTCTGGTTGGTCCATGTGGTTTGTGGAAAGAACACACATGTAATGACATTGGTTGATCCATGTGGTTTGTGGAAAGAACACACATGCAATGCCATTGGTTGATCCATATTGTTTGTCAAAATAACACACATGCAATGACTCTGGTTGATCCATATGTGGTTTGTGAAAAGAACACACATGCAATTACTCAAGTGGATACATATGTGGTTTGTGGAGAGAACACACATGCAATGAACACTGGTGGATCCATATGTGGTTTGTGACATGAACACACATGCAATGACATTGGTTGATCCATATGTGTTTTGTGATAATAACACACATGCAATGCCATTGGTTGATCCATGTGGTTTATGGAAAAGAACAAACATGCAATGCCATTGGTTGATCCATGTGGTTTGTGGAAAAGAACAAACATGCAATGAACTCTAGTGGATACATATGTGGTTTGTGGAAAAGAACACACATGCAATGACTCTGGTGGATCCATATGTGGTTTGTGGAAAGAACACACATGCAATGACATTGGTGGATCCATATGTGGTTTGTGGAAAAGAACACACATGCAATGACATTGGTGGATCCATGTGTGGTTTGTGACATGAACACACATGCAATTACTCTGGTGGATCCATGTGTGGTTTGTGGAAAGAACACACATGCAATGACTCTGGTTGATCCATATGTGGTTCATGGAAAGAACACACATGCAATGACATTGGTGGATCCATGTGTGGTTTGCGACATGAACACACATGCAATGGCATTGGTGCATCTATAGGTGGTTTGTGACATGAACACACATGCAATTACTATGGTGGATCCATGTGTGGTTTGTGGAAAGAACACACATGCAATGACTCTGGTTGATCCATGTGGTTTGTGTAAAGAACACACATGTAATGACATTGGTTGATCCATGTGGTTTGTGGAAAGAACACACATGCAATGACATTGGTTGATCCATGTTGTTTGTCAAAATAACACACATGTAATTACATTGGTTGATCCATATGTGGTTTGTGACAGTAACACACATGCAATGACTCTGGTGGATCCATGTGTGGTTTGTCAAAAGAACACACATGAAATGACTCAGATGGATCCATATGTGGTTTGTGAAAAGAACACACATGCAATGACATTGGTGGATCCATATTTGGTTTGTGGAAAGAACACACATGCAATGACTCTGGTGGGTCCATATGTGGTTTGTGGAAAGAACACACATGCAATGACTCTAGTGGATCCATATGTGGTTTGTGAAAAGAACACACATGCAATGACTATGGTGGATCCTTATGTGGTTTGTGGAAAGAACACACATGCAATGAATTGGTGGATCCGTACGTGGTTCATGGAAAGAACACACATGCAATGACATTGGTGGATCCATGTGTGGTTTGTGACATGAACACAAATGCAATTACTCTGGTGGAACCATGTGTGGTTTGTGGAAAGAACACACATGCAATGACTCTGGTTGATCCATGTGGTTCATGGAAAGAAAACACATGCAATGACATTGGTTGATCCATATGTGGGTTGTGGAAAGAACACACATGCAATGACATTGGTGGATCCGTATGTGGTTCATGGAAAGAACACACATGCAATGACATTGGTGGATCCATGTGTGGTTTGTGAAAAGAGCACACATGAAATGACTCTAGTGGATCCATATGTGGTTCACGAAAAGAACACACATGCAATGACATTGGTTGATCCATATGTGGTTTGTGAAAGGAACAGACATGCAATGACTCTAATGGATCCATATGTGGTTTGTGGAAAGAACACACATGCAATGACTCTAGTGGATCCATAAGTGGTTTGTGGAAAATAACACACATGCAATTACTCTAGTGGGTACATATGTGGTTTGTGGAAAGAACACACATGCAATGACATTGGTGGATCCATATGTGGTTTGTGAAAATAACACACATGCAATGACTCTACTGGATCCATATGTGGTTTGTGAAAAGAACACACATGCAATTACTCTGGTGGATCCATATGTGGTTTGTGGAAAAGAACACACATGCAATGACATTGGTTGATCCATATATGATTCATGGAAAGAACACACATGCAATGACTCTAGTGGATCCATATGTGGTTTGTGTAAAGAACACACGTGCAATGACTCTAGTAGATCCATATGTGGTTTGTGAAAAGAACACACATGCAATGACTGTGGTGGATACATATGTGGTTTGTGGAAAGAACACATATGCAATCACATTGGTGGATCCATATGTGCTTCATGGAAAGAACACACATGCAATGAAATTGGTAGATCCATATGTGGTTTGTGAAAAGAACACACATGCAATGACATTTGTTGATCCATATGCGGTTTGTGGAAAGAACACACATGCAATGACATTGGTTGATACATATGTGGTTTGTGAAAGGAACACACATGCAATTACTCTAGTGGATCCATATGTGGTTTATTGAAAGAACACACATGCAATGACTCTAGTGGATCCATAAGTGGTTTGTGGAAAAGAACACACATGCAATTACTCTAGTGGGTACATATGTGGTTTGTGGAAACAACACACTTGCAATGCCTCTAGTGGATCCATATGTGGTTTGTGAAAAGAACACACATGCAATGGCTCTGGTGGATCCATATGTGGTTTGTGAAAAGAACACACATGCAATGACTCTAGTGGATCAATATGTGGTTTGTGGAAAGAACGCACATGCAATGACATTGGTGGATCCATGTGTGGTTTGTGACATGAACACACATGCAATGACCCTAGTAGATCCATGTGTGGTTTGTGGAAATAACACACATGCAATGACTCTGGTTGATCCATGTGTGGTTTGTGAAAAGAACACACATGTAATGACTCTGGTTGATCCATATGTGGTTTGTGAAAAGAACACACATGCAATTACTCCAGTGGATACATATGTGGTTTGTGGACACAACACACATGCAATGAACACTGGTGGATCCATATGTGGTTTGTGACATGAACACACATGCAATGACATTGGTTGATCCATATGTGTTTTGTGACAATAACACACATGCATTGCCATTGGTTGATCCATGTGGTTTGTGGAAAAGAACATACATGCAATGCCATTGGTTGATCCATGTGGTTTGTGGAATAGAACAAACATGTAACAAACTCTAGTGGATCCATATGTGGTTTGTAGAAAAGAACACACATGCAATGACTCTCGTGGATCCATGTGTGGTTTGTGGAAAGAACACACATGCAATGACATGGGTGGATCAATATGTGGTTTGTGGAAAAGAACACACATGCAATGACATTGGTGGATCCATGTGTGGTTTGTGACCTGAACACACATGCAATTACTCTGGTGGATCCATGTGTGGTTTGTGGAAAGAACACACATGCAATGACTCTGGTTGATCCATATGTGGTTCATGGAAAGAACACACATGCAATGACATTGGTGGATCCATGTGTGGTTTGTGACATGAACACACATGCAATGGCATTGGTGGATCCATAGGTGGTTTGTGACATGAACACACATGCAATTACTATGGTGGATCCATGTGTGGTTTGTGGAAAGAACATACGTGCGATGACTCCGGTTGGTCCGTGTGGTTTGTGGAAAGAACACACATGTAATGACATTGGTTGATCCATGTGGTTTGTGGAAAGAACATACATGCAATGCCATTGGTTGATCCATATTGTTTGTCAAAAGAACACACATGCAATGACTCTGGTTGATCCATATGTGGTTTGTGAAAAGAACACACATGCAATTACTCTAGTGGATACATATGTGGTTTGTGGAGAGAACACACATGCAATGAACACTGGTGGATCCATATGTGGTTTGTGACATGAACACACATGCAATGACATTGGTTGATCCATATGTGTTTTGTGACAATAACACACATGCAATGCCATTGGTTGATCCATGTGGTTTGTGGAAAAGAACAAACATGCAATGCCATTGGTTGATCCATGTGGTTTGTGGAAAAGAACAAACATGCAATGAACTCTAGTGGATCCATATGTGGTTTGTGGAAAAGAACACACATGCAATGACTCTGGTGGATCCATATGTGGTTTGTGGAAAGAACACACATGCAATGACATTGGTGGATCCATATGTGGTTTGTGGAAAAGAACACACATGCAATGACATTGGTGGATCCATGTGTGGTTTGTGACCTGAACACACATGCAATTACTCTGGTGGATCCATGTGTGGTTTGTGGAAAGAACACACATGCAATGACTCTCGTTGATCCATATGTGGTTCATGGAAAGAACACACATGCAATGACATTGGGGATCCATGTGTGGTTTGCGACATGAACACACATGCAATGGCATTGGTGGATCTATAGGTGGTTTGTGACATGAACACACGTGCAATTACTATGGTGGATCCATGTGTGGTTTTTGGAAAGAACACACGTGCAATGACTCTGGTTGGTCCATGTGGTTTGTGGAAAGAACACACATGTAATGACATTGGTTGATCCATGTGGTTTGTGAAAAGAACACACATGCAATGCCATTGGTTGATCCATATTGTTTGTCAAAAGAACACACATGTAATGACATTGGTTGATCCATATATGGTTAGTGACAGTAACACACATGCAATGACTCTGGTGGATCCATGTGTGGTTTGTCAAAAGAACACACATGCAATGACTCTAGTGGATCCATATGTGGTTTGTGAAAAGAACACACATGCAATGACATTGGTGGATCCATATTTGTTTTGTGGAAAGAACACACATATAATGACTCTGGTGGATCCATATGTGGATTGTGGAAAGAACACACATGCAATGACTCTAGTAGATCCATATGTGGTTTGTGAAAAGAACACACATGCAATGACATTTGTTGATCCATATGTGGTTTGTGAAAAGAACACACATGCAATGACATTGGTTGATCCATATGTGGTTTGTGAAAGGAACACACATGCAATTACTCTAGTGGATCCATATGTGGTTTGTTGAAAGAACATACATGCAATGACTCTAGTGGATCCATAAGTGGTTTGTGGAAAAGAACACACATGCAATTACTCTAGTGGGTACATATGTGGTTTGTGGAAACAACGCACTTGCAATGACTCTCGTGGATCCATATGTGGTTTGTGAAAAGAACACACATGCAATGACTCTGGTGGATCCATATGTGGTTTTTGAAAAGAACACACATGCAATGACTCTAGTGGATCAATATGTGGTTTGTGGAAAGAACACACATGCAATGACATTGGTGGATCCATGTGTAGTTTATGGAAAGAACACACATGCAATGACATTGGTGGATCCATGTGTGGTTTGTGACATGAACACACATGCAATTACTCTAGTGGATCCATGTGTGGTTTGTGGAAATAACACACATGCAATGACTCTGGTTGATCCATGTGTCGTTTGTGAAAAGAACACACATGTAATGACTCTGGTTGATCCATATGTGGTTCATGGAAAGAACACACATGCAATGACTCTGGTTGATCCATGTGTGGTTTGTGAAAAGAACACACATGTAATGATTTTGGTTGATCCATATGTGGTTTGTGAAAATAACACACATGCAATTACTCCAGTGGATACATATGTGGTTTGTGGAGAGAACACACATGCAATGAACACTGGTGGATCCATATGTGGTTTGTGACATGAACACACATGCCATGACATTGGTTGATCCATATGTGTTTTGTGACAATAACACACATGCATTGCCATTGGTTGATCCATGTGGTTTGTGGAAAAGAACAAACATGCAATGCCATTGGTTAATCCATGTGGTTTGTGGAAAAGAACAAACATGTAACGAAGTCTAGTGGATCCATATGTGGTTTGTAGAAAAGAACACACATGCAATTACTCTGGTGGATCCATATGTGGTTTGTGGAAAGAACACACATGCAATGACATGGGTGGATCCATATGTGGTTTGTGGAAAAGAACAGACATGCAATGACATTGGTGGATCCGTACGTGGTTCATGGAAAGAACACACATGCAATGACATTGGTGGATCCATGTGTGGTTTGTGTCATGAACACAAATGCAATTACTCTGGTGGATCCATGTGTGGTTTGTGGAAAGAACACACATGCAATAACTCTGGTTGATCCATGTGGTTCATGGAAAGAAAACACATGCAATGACATTGGTTGATCCATATGTGGGTTGTGGAAAGAACACACATGCAATGACATTTGTTGATCCATATGTGCTTCATGGAAAGAACACACATGCAATGACATTGGTGGATCCATATGTGGTTTGTGAAAAGATCACACATGAAATGACTCTAGTGGATCCATATGTGGTTCACGAAAAGAACACACATGCAATGACATTGGTTGATCCATATGTGGTTTGTGAAAGGAACAGACATGCAATGACTCTAATGGATCCATATGTGGTTTGTGGAAAGAACACACATGCAATGACTCTAGTGGATCCATAAGTGGTTTGTGGAAAATAACACACATGCAATTACTCTAGTGGGTACATATGTGGTTTGTGGAAAGAACACACATGCAATGACATTGGTGGATCCATATGTGGTTTGTGGAAAAGAACAAACATGCAATGAACTCTAGTGGATCCATATGTGGTTTGTGGAAAGGAACACACATGCAATGACTCTGGTGGATCCATATGTGGTTTGTGGAAAGAACACGCATGCAATGACATTGGTGGATCCATATATGGTTTGTGGAAAAGAACACACATGCAATGACATCGGTGGATCCATGTGTGGTTTGTGACATGAACACACATGCAATTACTCTGGTGGATCCATGTGTGGTTTATGGAATGAACACACATGCAATGACTCTGGTTGATCCATATGTGGTTCATGGAAAGAACACACATGCAATGACATTGGTGGATCCATGTGTGGTTTGCAACATGAACACACATGCAATGGCATTGGTGGATCTATAGGTGGTTTGTGACATGAACACACATGCAATTACTATGGTGGATCCATGTGTGGTTTGTGGAAAGAACACACATGCAATGACTCTGGTTGATCCATGTGGTTTGTGGAAAGAACACACATGTAAAGACATTGGTTGATCCATGTGGTTTATGGAAAGAACACACATGCAATGACATTGGTTGATCCATGTTGTTTGTAAAAATAACACACATGTAATGACATTGGTTGATCCATATGTGGTTTGTGGAAAGAACACACATGCAATGACATTGGTGGATCCATATGTGGTTTGTGGAAAAGAACACACATGCAATGACATTGGTGGATCCATGTGTGGTTTGTGACCTGAACACACATGCAATTACTCTGGTGGATCCATGTGTGGTTTGTAGAAAGAACACACATGCAATGACTCTGGTTGATCCATATGTGGTTCATGGAAAGAACACACATGCAATTACATTAGTGGATCCATGTGTGGTTTGTGACATGAACACACATGCAATGGCATTGGTGGATCCATAGGTGGTTTGTGACATGAACACACATGCAATTACTATGGTGGATCCATGTGTGGTTTGTGGAAAGAACACACGTGCAATGACTCCGGTTGGTCCATGTGGTTTGAGGAAAGAACACACATGTAATGACATTGGTTGATCCATGTGGTTTGTGGAAAGAACACACATTCAATGCCATTGGTGGATCCACATTGTTTGTCAAAAGAACACACATGCAATGACTCTGGTTGATCCATATGTGGTTTGTGAAAAGAAAACACATGCAATTACTCTAGTGGATACATATGTGGTTTGTGGAGAGAACACACATGCAATGAACACTGGTGGATCCATATGTGATTTGTGACATGAACACACATGCAATGACATTGGTTGATCCATATGTGTTTTGTGACAATAACACACATGCAATGACTCTGGTGGATCCATATGTGGTTTGTGGAAAGAACACACATGCAATGACTCTAGTGGATTCATATGTGGTTTGTGAAAAGAACACACATGCAATGACTCTGGTCGATCCTTATGTGGTTTGTGGAAAGAACACACATGCAATCTCATTGGTGGATCCATATGTGTTTCATGGAAAGGACACACATGCAATGACATTGTTGGATCCATGTGTGGTTTGCGACATGAACACACATGCAATTACTCTGGTGGATCCATGTGTGGTTTGTGGAAAGAACACACATGCAATGACTATGGTTGATTCATGTGGTTCATGGAAAGAACAGACATGCAATGACATTGGTTGATCCATATGTGGGTTGTGGAAAGAACACACATGCAATGCCATTGGTGGATCCATATGTGGTTTGTGGAAAGAACACACATGCAATGCCATTGGTTGATCCATGTGGTTGGTGGAAAATAACACACATGCAATGATTCTGTGGATCCATATGTCGTTTGTGGAAAGAACACACATGCAATGACTCTGGTTGATCCATATGTGGTTTGTGGAAAGAACACACATGCAATTATTCTAGTGGGTACATATGTGGTTTGTGGAAAGAACACACATGCAATGGCATTGGTTGATCCGTATGTGGGTTGTGAAAAGAACACACTTGCAATGCCATTGGTTGATAATTATATGGTTTGTGAAAGGACACACATGAAATGACTCTGGTGGATCCATATGTGGTTTGTGGAAAGAACACATGCAATGACTCTAGTGGATCCATGTGTGGTTTGTGGAAAGACACACATGCAATGGCTCTAGTGGATCCATATGTGGTTTGTGGAAAAGAAGACACATGCAATGATATTGGTGGATCCATATGGTTCATGGAAAGAACACACATGCAATGACATTGGTGGATCCATGTGTGGTTTATGACATGAACACACATGCAATGACATTGGTTGATCCATATGTGGTTTATGACAATAACACACATGCAATGCAATTGGTTGATCCATGTTATTTGTCAAAAGAACACACATGCAATGTCATTGGTTGATCCATGTGGTTTGTGGAAAGAACACACAGGCAATGACTCTGGTGGGTCCATGTGTGGTTTGTGAAAAGAACACACATGCAATGACTCTAGTGGATCCATATGTGGTTCATGAAAAGAACACACATGCAATGACATTGGTTGATCCATATGTGGTTTGTGAAAGGAACACACATGCAATGACTCTAGTGGATCCAATTGTGGTTTGTGGAAAGAACACACATGCAATGACTCTAGTGGATCCATAAGTGGTTTGTGGAAAAGAACACACATGCAATTACTCTAGTGGGTACATATGTGGTTTGTCGAAAGAACACACATGCAATGACATTGGTGGATCCATATGTGCTTTGTGAATAGAACACACATGCAATGACATTTGTTGATCCATATGTGGTTTGTGAAAAGAACACACATGCAATTACTCTGGTGGATCCATATGTGGTTTGTGGAAAAGAGCACACATGCAATGACATTGGTTGATCCATATATGGTTTCTGAAAAGGACACACATGCAATGACTCTAGTGGATAAATATGTGGTTTATGGAAAGAAAACACATGCAATGACTCTAGTGGATCCATATCTGGTTTGTGAAAAGAATACACATGCAATGACTCTAGTGGATCCATATGTGGTTTGTGGAAAGAACACACATGCAATGACATTGGTGGATCCATATGTGGTTTGTGGAAAAGAACAAACATGCAATGAACTCTAGTGGATCCATATGTGGTTTGTGGAAAGGAACACACATGCAATGACTCTGGTGGATCCATATGTGGTTTGTGGAAAGAACACGCATGCAATGACATTGGTGGATCCATATATGGTTTGTGGAAAAGAACACACATGCAATGACATTGGTGGATCCATGTGTGGTTTGTGACATGAACACACATGCAATTACTCTGGTGGATCCATGTGTGGTTTATGGAATGAACACACATGCAATGACTCTGGTTGATCCATATGTGGTTCATGGAAAGAACATACATGCAATGACATTGGTGGATCCATGTGTGGTTTGCGACGTGAACACACATGCAATGGCATTGGTGGATCTATAGGTGGTTTGTGACATGAACACACATGCAATTACTATGGTGGATCCATGTGTGGTTTGTGGAAAGAACACACATGCAATGACTCTGGTTGATCCATGTGGTTTGTGGAAAGAACACACATGTAAAGACATTGGTTGATCCATGTGATTTATGGAAAGAACACACATGCAATGACATTGGTTGATCCATGTTGTTTTTAAAAATAACACACATGTAATGACATTGGTTGATCCATATGTGGTTTGTGGAAAGAACACACATGCAATGACATTGGTGGATCCATATGTGGTTTGTGGAAAAGAACACACATGCAATGACATTGGTGGATCCATGTGTGGTTTGTGACCTGAACACACATGCAATTACTCTGGTGGATCCGTGTGTGGTTTGTGGAAAGAACACACATGCAATGACTCTGGTTGATCCATATGTGGTTCATGGAAAGAACACACATGCAATTACATTAGTGGATCCATGTGTGGTTTGTGACATGAACACACATGCAATGGCATTGGTGGATCCATAGGTGGTTTGTGACATGAACACACATGCAATTACTATGGTGGATCCATGTGTGGTTTGTGGAAAGAACACACGTGCAATGACTCCGGTTGGTCCATGTGGTTTGAGGAAAGAACACACATGTAATGACATTGGTTGATCCATGTGGTTTGTGGAAAGAACACACATTCAATGCCATTGGTGGATCCACATTGTTTGTCAAAAGAACACACATGCAATGACTCTGGTTGATCCATATGTGGTTTGTGAAAAGAACACACATGCAATTACTCTAGTGGATACATATGTGGTTTGTGGAGAGAACACACATGCAATGAACACTGGTGGATCCATATGTGATTTGTGACATGAACACACATGCAATGACATTGGTTGATCCATATGTGTTTTGTGACAATAACACACATGCAATGACTCTGGTGGATCCATATGTGGTTTGTGGAAAGAACACACATGCAATGACTCTAGTGGATTCATATGTGGTTTGTGAAAAGAACACACATGCAATGACTCTGGTCGATCCTTATGTGGTTTGTGGAAAGAACACACATGCAATCTCATTGGTGGATCCATATGTGTTTCATGGAAAGGACACACATGCAATGACATTGTTGGATCCATGTGTGGTTTGCGACATGAACACACATGCAATTACTCTGGTGGATCCATGTGTGGTTTGTGGAAAGAACACACATGCAATGACTATGGTTGATTCATGTGGTTCATGGAAAGAACAGACATGCAATGACATTGGTTGATCCATATGTGGGTTGTGGAAAGAACACACATGCAATGCCATTGGTGGATCCATATGTGGTTTGTGGAAAGAACACACATGCAATGCCATTGGTTGATCCATGTGGTTGGTGGAAAATAACACACATGCAATGATTCTGGTGGATCCATATGTAGTTTGTGGAAAGAACACACATGCAATGACTCTGGTTGATCCATATGTGGTTTGTGGAAAAGAACACACATGCAATTATTCTAGTGGGTACATATGTGGTTTGTGGAAAGAACACACATGCAATGGCATTGGTTGATCCGTATGTGGGTTGTGAAAAGAACACACTTGCAATGCCATTGGTTGATAATTATATGGTTTGTGAAAGGACACACATGAAATGACTCTGGTGGATCCATATGTGGTTTGTGGAAAGAACACACATGCAATGACTCTAGTGGATCCATGTGTGGTTTGTGGAAAGACCACACATGCAATGGCTCTAGTGGATCCATATGTGGTTTGTGGAAAAGAAGACACATGCAATGATATTGGTGGATCCATATGTGGTTCATGGAAAGAACACACATGCAATGACATTGGTGGATCCATGTGTGGTTTATGACATGAACACACATGCAATGACATTGGTTGATCCATATGTGGTTTATGACAATAACACACATGCAATGCAATTGGTTGATCCATGTTATTTGTCAAAAGAACACACATGCAATGTCATTGGTTGATCCATGTGGTTTGTGGAAAGAACACACAGGCAATGACTCTGGTGGGTCCATGTGTGGTTTGTGAAAAGAACACACATGCAATGACTCTAGTGGATCCATATGTGGTTCATGAAAAGAACACACATGCAATGACATTAGTTGATCCATATGTGGTTTGTGAAAGGAACACACATGCAATGACTCTAGTGGATCCAATTGTGGTTTGTGGAAAGAACACACATGCAATGACTCTAGTGGATCCATAAGTGGTTTGTGGAAAAGAACACACATGCAATTACTCTAGTGGGTACATATGTGGTTTGTCGAAAGAACACACATGCAATGACATTGGTGGATCCATATGTGCTTTGTGAATAGAACACACATGCAATGACATTTGTTGATCCATATGTGGTTTGTGAAAAGAACACACATGCAATTACTCTGGTGGATCCATATGTGGTTTGTGGAAAAGAGCACACATGCAATGACATTGGTTGATCCATATATGGTTTCTGAAAAGGACACACATGCAATGACTCTAGTGGATCCATATGTGGTTTATGGAAAGAAAACACATGCAATGACTCTAGTGGATCCATATCTGGTTTGTGAAAAGAATACACATGCAATGACTCTGGTGGATCCATATGTGGTTTGTGGAAAGAACACACATGCAATGACATTGGTGGATCCATATGTGGTTCATGGAAAGAACACACAGGCAATGAGATTGGTGGATCAATATGTGGTTTATGAAAAGAACACACATGCAATGACATTTGTTGATCCATATGTGGTTTTTGAAAAGAATACACATGCAATGACATTGGTTGATCCATATGTGGTTTGTGAAAGGAACACACATGCAATGACTCTAGTGGATCCATATGTGGTTTGTGGAAAGAACACACATGCAATGACATTGGTGGATCCATATGTGGTTTGTGGAAAAGAACAAACATGCAATGAACTCTAGTGGATCCATATGTGGTTTGTGGAAAGGAACACACATGCAATGACTCTGGTGGATCCATATGTGGTTTGTGGAAAGAACACGCATGCAATGACATTGGTGGATCCATATATGGTTTGTGGAAAAGAACACACATGCAATGACATTGGTGGATCCATGTGTGGTTTGTGATATGAACACACATGCAATTACTCTGGTGGATCCATGTGTGGTTTATGGAATGAACACACATGCAATGACTCTGGTTGATCCATATGTGGTTCATGGAAAGAACATACATGCAATGACATTGGTGGATCCATGTGTGGTTTGCGACATGAACACACATGCAATGGCATTGGTGGATCTATAGGTGGTTTGTGACATGAACACACATGCAATTACTATGGTGGATCCATGTGTGGTTTGTGGAAAGAACACACATGCAATGACTCTGGTTGATCCATGTGGTTTGTGGAAAGAACACACATGTAAAGACATTGGTTGATCCATGTGGTTTATGGAAAGAACACACATGCAATGACATTGGTTGATCCATGTTGTTTGTAAAAATAACACACATGTAATGACATTGGTTGATCCATATGTGGTTTGTGGAAAGAACACACATGCAATGACATTGGTGGATCCATATGTGGTTTGTGGAAAAGAACACACATGCAATGACATTGGTGGATCCATGTGTGGTTTGTGACCTGAACACACATGCAATTACTCTGGTGGATCCGTGTGTGGTTTGTGGAAAGAACACACATGCAATGACTCTGGTTGAACCATATGTGGTTCATGGAAAGAACACACATGCAATTACATTAGTGGATCCATGTGTGGTTTGTGACATGAACACACATGCAATGGCATTGGTGGATCCATAGGTGGTTTGTGACATGAACACACATGCAATTACTATGGTGGATCCATGTGTGGTTTGTGGAAAGAACACACGTGCAATGACTCCGGTTGGTCCATGTGGTTTGAGGAAAGAACACACATGTAATGACATTGGTTGATCCATGTGGTTTGTGGAAAGAACACACATTCAATGCCATTGGTGGATCCACATTGTTTGTCAAAAGAACACACATGCAATGACTCTGGTTGATCCATATGTGGTTTGTGAAAAGAACACACATGCAATTACTCTAGTGGATACATATGTGGTTTGTGGAGAGAACACACATGCAATGAACACTGGTGGATCCATATGTGATTTGTGACATGAACACACATGCAATGACATTGGTTGATCCATATGTGTTTTGTGACAATAACACACATGCAATGACTCTGGTGGATCCATATGTGGTTTGGAAAGAACACACATGCAATGACTCTAGTGGATTCATATGTGGTTTGTGAAAAGAACACACATGCAATGACTGGGTCGATCCTTATGTGGTTTGTGGAAAGAACACACATGCAATCTCATTGGTGGATCCATATGTGTTTCATGGAAAGGACACACATGCAATGACATTGTTGGATCCATGTGTGGTTTGCGACATGAACACACATGCAATTACTCTGGTGGATCCATGTGTGGTTTGTGGAAAGAACACACATGCAATGACTATGGTTGATTCATGTGTTTCTTGTAAATAAAACAAATGCAATGACATTGGTTGATCCATATGTGGGTTGTGGAAAGAACACACATGCAATGCCATTGGTGGATCCATATGTGGTTTGTGGAAAGAACACACATGCAATGACATTGGTTGATCCATGTGGTTGGTGGAAAATAACACACATGCAATGATTCGGTGGATCCATATGTAGTTTGTGGAAAGAACACACATGCAATGACTCTGGTTGATCCATATGTGGTTTGTGGAAAAGAACACACATGCAATTATTCTAGTGGGTACATATGTGGTTTGTGGAAAGAACACACATGCAATGGCATTGGTTGATCCGTATGTGGGTTGTGAAAAGAACACACTTGCAATGCCATTGGTTGATAATTATATGGTTTGTGAAAGGACACACATGAAATGACTCTGGTGGATCCATATGTGGTTTGTGGAAAGAACACACATGCAATGACTCTAGTGGATCCATGTGTGGTTTGTGGAAAGACCACACATGCAATGGCTCTAGTGGATCCATATGTGGTTTGTGGAAAAGAAGACACATGCAATGATATTGGTGGATCCATATGTGGTTCATGGAAAGAACACACATGCAATGACATTGGTGGATCCATGTGTGGTTTATGACATGAACACACATGCAATGACATTGGTTGATCCATATGTGGTTTATGACAATAACACACATGCAATGCAATTGCTTGATCCATGTTATTTGTCAAAAGAACACACATGCAATGTCATTGGTTGATCCATGTGGTTTGTGGAAAGAACACATGCAATGACTCTGGTGGGTCCATGTGTGGTTTGTGAAAAGAACACACATGCAATGACTCTAGTGGATCCATATGTGGTTCATGAAAAGAACACACATGCAATGACATTGGTTGATCCATATGTGGTTTGTGAAAGGAACACACATGCAATGACTCTAGTGGATCCAATTGTGGTTTGTGGAAAGAACACACATGCAATGACTCTAGTGGATCCATAAGTGGTTTGTGGAAAAGAACACACATGCAATTACTCTAGTGGGTACATATGTGGTTTGTCGAAAGAACACACATGCAATGACATTGGTGGATCCATATGTGCTTTGTGAATAGAACACACATGCAATGACATTTGTTGATCCATATGTGGTTTGTGAAAAGAACACACATGCAATTACTCTGGTGGATCCATATGTGGTTTGTGGAAAAGAGCACACATGCAATGACATTGGTTGATCCATATATGGTTTCTGAAAAGGACACACATGCAATGACTCTAGTGGATCCATATGTGGTTTATGGAAAGAAAACACATGCAATGACTCTAGTGGATCCATATCTGGTTTGTGAAAAGAATACACATGCAATGACTCTGGTGGATCCATATGTGGTTTGTGGAAAGAACACACATGCAATGACATTGGTGGATCCATATGTGGTTCATGGAAAGAACACACAGGCAATGAGATTGGTGGATCAATATGTGGTTTATGAAAAGAACACACATGCAATGACATTTGTTGATCCATATGTGGTTTTTGAAAAGAACACACATGCAATGACATTGGTTGATCCATATGTGGTTTGTGAAAGGAACACACATGCAATGACTCTAGTGGATCCATATGTGGTTTGTGGAAAGAACACACATGCAATGACTCTAGTGGATCTGTAATTGGTTTGTCGAAAAGAACACACATGCAATTACTCTAGTGGGTACATATGTGGTTTGTGGAAAGAACACACATACAATGACTCTAGTGGATCCATAGGTGCTTTGTGGAAAGAACACACATGCAGTGACTCTAGTGGATCCATACGTGGTTTGTGAAAAGAAAACACATACAATGACTCTAGTGGATCCATATGTGGTTTGTGGAAAGAACACACATGCAATGACATTGGTGGATCCATATGTGGTTCATGGAAAGAACACACATGCAATGACATTGGTGGATCCATGTGTGGTTTGTGAAATGAACACACATGCAATTACTCTGGTGGATCCATGTGTGGTTTGTGAAAAGAACACACATGCAATGACTCTGGTTGATCCATATATGGTTTGTGAAAAGAACACACATGCAATTACTCTAGTGGATACATATGTGGTTTGTGGAAAGAACACACAAGCAATGAACACTGGTGGATCCATATGTGGTTTGTGACAGCAACACACATG
Source organism: Avena insularis (assembly GCA_023614405.1). Classification (NCBI taxonomy): domain Eukaryota; kingdom Viridiplantae; phylum Streptophyta; class Magnoliopsida; order Poales; family Poaceae; genus Avena; species Avena insularis. The sequence goes on along the minus strand of CM042692.1, from coordinate 79,458,137 downwards.
CAATGACATTGGTTGATCCATATGTGGTTTGTGACAATAACACACATGCAATGCCATTGGTTGATCCATTTGGTTTGTGGAAAAGAACAAACATGCATTAAACTCTAATGGATCCATATGTGGTTTGTGGAAAGGAACACACAGGCAATGACTCTGGTGGATCGATATGTGGTTTGTGGAAAGAACTCACATGCAATGACATTGGTGGATCCATATGTGGTTTGTGGAAAAAAACACACATGCAATGACATTGGTGGATCCATGTGTGGTTTGTAACATGAACACATGTGCAATTACTCTGGTGGATCCATGTGTGGTTTGTGGAAATAATACACATGCAATGACTCTGGTTGATCCATGTGGTTCATGGAAATAATAGACATGCAATGCCATTGGTGGATCCATATGTGGTTTGTGGAAAGAACACACATGTAATGCCATTGGTTTATCCATGTGGTTTGTGGAAAATAACACACATGCAATGACTCTGGTAGATCCATATGTAGTTTGTGGAGAGAACACACATGCAATGACTCTAGTGGATCCATATGTGGTTTGTGGAAAAGAACACACATGCAATTACTCTAGTGGGTACATATGTCATTTGTGGAAAGAACACACATGCAATGGCATTGGTTGATCCATATGTGGGTTGTGAAAAGAACACACATGCAATGTCATTGGTTGATCCATATATGGTTTGTGAAAAGAACACACATGCAATAACTCTGGTGGATCCATATGTGGTTTGTGGAAAGAACACACATGCAATGACTCTAGTGGATCCATATGTGGTTTGTGGAAAAGAACACACATGCAATGACATTGGTGGATCCATATGTGGTTTGTGGAAAGAACACACATGCAATGACATTGGTGGATCCATATGTGGTTCATGGAAAGAACACACATGCAATGACATTGGTGGATCCATATGTGGTTTGTGACATGAACACACATGCAATGACATTGGTTGATACATATGTGGTTTATGACAATAACACACATGCAATGCCATTGGTTGATCCATGTTATTTGTCAAAAGAACACACATTTAATGTCATTGGTTGATCCATGTGGTTTGTGGAAAGAACACACATGCAATGACTCTAGTGGGTCCATGTGTGGTTTGTGAAAATAACACACATGCAATGACATTGGTGGATCGATATGTGGTTTGTGAAAAGAACACACATGAAATGACTCTAGTGGATCCATATGTGGTTCATGAAAAGAACACACATGTAATGACATTGGTTGATCCATTTGTGGTTTCTGAAAGGAACACACATGCAATGACTCTAGTGGATCCATATGTGGTTTGTAGAAAGAACACACATGCAATGACTCTAATGGATCCGTAATTGGTTTGTTGAAAAGAACACACATGCAATTACTCTAGTGGGTACATATGTTGTTTGTGGAAAGAACACACATGCAATGACTCTAGTGGATCCATATGTGGTTTGTGGAAAGAACACACATGCAGTGACTCTACTAGATCCATACGTGGTTTGTGAAAAGAACACACATGCAATGACTCTAGTGGATCCACATGTGGTTTGTGGAAAGAACACACATGCAATGACATTGGTGGATCTATATGTGGTTCATGGAAAGAACACACATGCAATGACATTGAAGGATCCATGTGTGGTTTGTGACATGAACACACATGCAATTACTCTGGTGAATCCATGTGTGGTTTGTGAAAAGAACACACATGCAATGACTCTGGTTGATCCATATGTGGTTTGTGAAAAGAACACACATGCAATTACTCTAGTGGATACATATGTGGTTTGTGGAAAGAACACACTAGCAATGAACACTGGTGGATCCATATGTGGTTTGTGACAGGAACACACATGCGATGACATTGCTTGATCCATATGTGGTTTGTGACAATAACACACATGCAATGCCATTGGTTGATCCATTTGGTTTTGTGGAAAAGAACAAACATGCATTGAACTCTAATGGATCCATATGTGGTTTGTGGAAAGGAACACACAGGCAATGACTCTGGTGGATCCATATGTGGTTTGTGGAAAGAACTCACATGCAATGACATTGGTGGATCCATATGTGGTTTGTGGAAAAGAACACACATGCAATGACATTGGTGGATCCATGTGTGGTTTGTAACATGAACACAAGTGCAATTACTCTGGTGGATCCATGTGTGGTTTGTGGAAATAATACACATGCAATGACTCTGGTTGATCCATGTGGTTCATGGAAATAATAGACATGTAATGACATTGGTTGATTCATATGTGGGTTGTGGAAAGATAACACATGCAATGCCATTGGTGGATCCATATGTGGTTTGTGGAAAGAACACACATGTAATGCCATTGGTTGATCCATGTGGTTTGTGGAAAATAACACACATGCAATGACTCTGGTAGATCCATATGTAGTTTGTGGAGAGAACACACATGCAATGACTCTAGTGGATCCATATGTGGTTTGTGGAAAAGAACACACATGCAATTACTCTAGTGGGTACATATGTGGTTTGTGGAAAGAACACACATGCAATGGCATTGGTTGATCCATATGTGGGTTGTGAAAAGAACACACATGCAATGTCATTGGTTGATCCATATATGGTTTGTGAAAAGAACACACATGCAATGACTCTGGTGGATCCATATGTGGTTTGTGGAAAGAACACACATGCAATGACTATAGTGGATCGATGTGTGGTTTGTGGAAAGACCACACATGCAATGACTCTAGTGGATCCATATGTGGTTTGTGGAAAAGAACACACATGCAATGACATTGGTGGATCCATATGTGGTTTGTGGAAAGAACACACATGCAATGACATTGGTGGATCCATATGTGGTTCCTGGAAAGAACACATATGCAATGACATTGGTGGATCCATATGTGGTTTGTGACATGAACACACATGCAATGACATTGGTTGATACATATGTGGTTTATGACAATAACACACATGGAATGCCATTGGTTGATCCATGTTATTTGTCAAAAGAACACACATTTAATGTCATTGGTTGATCCATGTGGTTTGTGGAAAGAACACACATGCAATGACTCTGGTGGGTCCATGTGTGGTTTGTGAAAAGAACACACATGCAGTGACATTGGGTCCATATGTGGTTTGTGAAAAGAACACACATGCAATGACTCTAGTGGATCCATATGTGGTTCATGAAAAGAACACACATGTAATGACATTGGTTGATACATTTGTGGTTTCTGAAAGGAACACACATGCAATGACTCTAGTGGATCCATATGTGGTTTGTGGAAAGAACACACACGCAATGACTCTAGTGGATCCATAAGTGGTTTCTGGAAAAGAACACACATGCAATTACTCTAGTGGGTACATATGTGGTTTGTGGAAAGAACACACATGCAATGACTCTAGTGGATCCATATGTGGTTTGTGGAAAGAACACACATGCAGTGACTCTAGTGGATCCATACGTGGTTTGTGAAAAGAACACACATGCAATGACTCTAGTGGATCCACATGTGGTTTGTGGAAAGAACACACATGCAATGACATTGGTGGATCTATATGTGGTTCATGGAAAGAACACACATGCAATGACATTGGAGGATCCATGTGTGGTTTGTGACATGAACACACATGCAATTACTCTGGTGAATCCATGTGTGGTTTGTGAAAAGAACACACATGCAATGACTCTGGTTGATCCATATGTGGTTTGTGAAAAGAACACACATGCAATTACTCTAGTGGATACATATGTGGTTTGTGGAAAGAACACACTAGCAATGAACACTGGTGGATCCATATGTGGTTTGTGACAGGAACACACATGCGATGACATTGGTTGATCCATATGTGGTTTGTGAAAATAACACACATGCAATGCCATTGGTTGATCCATTTGGTTTGTGGAAAAGAACAAACATGCATTGAACTCTAATGGATCCATATGTGGTTTGTGGAAAGGAACACACAGGCAATGACTCTGGTGGATCCATATGTGGTTTGTGGAAAGAACTCACATGCAATGACATTGGTGGATCCATATGTGGTTTGTGGAAAAGAACACACATGCAATGACATTGGTGGATCCATGTGTGGTTTGTAACATGAACACAAGTGCAATTACTCTGGTGGATCCATGTGTGGTTTGTGGAAATAATACACAGGCAATGACTCTGGTTGATCCATGTGGTTCATGGAAATAATAGACATGTAATGACATTGGTTGATTCATATGTGGGTTGTGGAAAGATAACACATGCAATGCCATTGGTGGATCCATATGTGGTTTGTGGAAAGAACACACATGTAATGCCATTGGTTGATCCATGTGGTTTGTGGAAAATAACACACATGCAATGACTCTGGTAGATCCATATGTAGTTTGTGGAGAGAACACACATGCAATGACTCTAGTGGATCCATATGTGGTTTGTGGAAAAGAACACACATGCAATTACTCTAGTGGGTACATATGTGGTTTATGGAAAGAACACACATGCAATGGCATTGGTTGATCCATATGTGGGTTGTGAAAAGAACACACATGCAATGTCATTGGTTGATCCATATATGGTTTGTGAAAAGAACACACATGCAATGACTCTGGTGGATCCATATGTGGTTTGTGGAAAGAACACACATGCAATGACTATAGTGGATCGATGTGTGGTTTGTGGAAAGACCACACATGCAATGACTCTAGTGGATCCATATGTGGTTTGTGGAAAAGAACACACATGCAATGACATTGGTGGATCCATATGTGGTTTGTGGAAAGAACACACATGCAATGACATTGGTGGATCCATATGTGGTTCCTGGAAAGAACACATATGCAATGACATTGGTGGATCCATATGTGGTTTGTGACATGAACACACATGCAATGACATTGGTTGATACATATGTGGTTTATGACAATAACACACATGGAATGCCATTGGTTGATCCATGTTATTTGTCAAAAGAACACACATTTAATGTCATTGGTTGATCCATGTGGTTTGTGGAAAGAACACACATGCAATGACTCTGGTGGGTCCATGTGTGGTTTGTGAAAAGAACACACATGCAGTGACTCTAGTGTTGGTTTTAGTATAAGAACACACATGCAATGGCATTGGTGGGTCCATATGTGGTTTGTGAAAAGAACACACATGCAATGACTCTAGTGGATCCATATGTGGTTCATGAAAAGAACACACATGTAATGACATTGGTTGATACATTTGTGGTTTCTGAAAGGAACACACATGCAATGACTCTAGTGGATCCATATGTGGTTTGTGGAAAGAACACACACGCAATGACTCTAGTGGATCCATAAGTGGTTTCTGGAAAAGAACACACATGCAATTACTCTAGTGGGTACATATGTGGTTTGTGGAAAGAACACACATGCAATGACTCTAGTGGATCCATATGTGGTTTGTGGAAAGAACACACATGCAATGACATTGGTGGATCCATATGTGGTTTGTGAAAAGAACACACATGCAATGACTCTAGTGGATCAATATGTGGTTTGTGGAAAGAACACACATGCAATGACATTGGTGGATCTATATGTGGTTCATGGAAAGAACACACATGCAATGACATTGGAGGATCCATGTGTGGTTTGTGACATGAACACACATGCAATTACTCTGGTGAATCCATGTGTGGTTTGTGAAAAGAACACACATGCAATGACTCTGGTTGATCCATATGTGGTTTGTGAAAAGAACACACATGCAATTACTCTAGTGGATACATATGTGGTTTGTGGAAAGAACACACATGCAATGAACATTGGTGGATCCATATGTGGTTTGTGAAAGAACACACATGCAATGACATTGGTTGATCCATATGTTTTGTGGGAAAATAACACACATGCAATGACATTGGTTGATCCATTTGTGGTTAGTGTAAGAACAAACATGCATTGAACTCTAATGGATCCATATGTGGTTTTTGGAAAGAACACACATGCAATGACTCTGGTGGATCCATCTGTGGTATGTGTAAAGAACTCACATGCAATGACATTGGTGGATACATATGTGGTTTGTGGAAAGAACACACATGCAATGACATTAGTGGATCCATGTGTGGTTTGTAAATGAACACAAGTGCAATTACTCTAGTGGATCCATGTGTGGTTTGTGGAAATAATACATGCAATGACTCTAGTGGATCCATGTGGTTCATGGAAATAATACACATGTAATGACATTGGTTGATTCATATGTGGTTTGTCGAAAGAACACACATGCAATGACATTGGTTGATCCATATGTGTGTTGTGAAAAGAACACACATGTAATGCCATTGGTTGATACATGTGGTTTGTGGAAAAGAACACACATGCAATGAATCTGGTGGATCCATTTGTGGTTTGTGGAAAGAACACACATGGAATGATCTAGTGGATCCATATGTGGTTTGTGGAAAAGAACACACATGCAATTACTCTAGTGGGTACATATGTGGTTTGTGGAAAGAACACACATGCAATGGCATTGGTTGATCCATATGTGGTTTGTGAAAAGAACACACATGCAATGTCATTGGTTGATCAATATATGTTTTGTGAATAGTACACACATGCAATGACTCTGGTGGATCCATATGTGGTTTGTGGAAAGAACACACATGCAATTTCTCTGGTGGATCCATTTGTGGTTTGTGGAAAGAACACACATGGAATGACTCTAGTGGATCCATATGTGGTTTGTGGAAAATAACACACATGCAATGACATTGGTGGATACATATGTGGTTTGTGGAAAGAACACACATGCAATGACATTGATGGATCCATATGTGGTTCATGGAAAGAAAACAAATGCAATGACATTTGTGGATCCATGTGTGGTTTGTGACATGAACACACATGCAATGACATTGGTTGATCCATATGTGGTTTATGACAATAACACACATGCAATGCCATTGGTTGATCCATGTTAGTTGTCAAAAGAACACACATGCAATGACATTGGTTGATCCATCTGGTTTATGGGAAAAACACACATGCAATGACTCTGGTGGGTCCATGTGTGGTTTGTGAAAAGAACACACATGCAATGACTCTAGTGTTGGTTTTAGTATAAGAACACACATGCAATGGCATTGGTGGGTCCATATGTGGTTTGTGAAAAGAACACACATGGAATGACTCTAGTGGATCCATATGTGGTTCATGAAAAGAACACACATGCAATGACATTGGTTGATCCATATGTGGTTTGTGAAAGGAACACACATGCAATGACTCTAGTGGATCCATATGTGGTTTGTGGAAAGAACACACATGCAATGACTCTAGTGGATCCATAAGTGGTTTGTGGAAAAGAACACACATGCAATTACTCTAGTGGGTACATAGGTGGTTTGTGGAAAGAACACACATGCAATGACATTGGTGGATCCATATGTGGTTTGTGAAAAGAACACACATGCAATGACATTTGTTGATCCATATGTGGTTTGTGGAAAGAACACACATGCAATTACTCTAGTGGATCCATATGTGGTTTGTGGAAAAGAACACACATGCAATGACATTGGTTGATCCATATATGGTTTGTGAAAAGAACACACATGCAATGACTCTAGTGGATCCATATGTGGTTTGTGGAAAGAACACACATGCAATGACTCTAGTGGATCCATATGTGGTTTGTGAAAAGAACACACATGCAATGACTCTAGTGGATCCATATGTAGTTTGTGGAAAGAACACACATGCAATGACATTGGTGGATCAATATGTGGTTCATGGAAAGAACACACATGCAATGACATTGGTGGATCCATATATGGTTTGTGAAAAGAACACACATGCAATGACATTTGTTGATCCATATGTGGTTTGTGAAAAGAACACACATGCAATGACATTGGTTGATCCAGATGTGGTTCGTGAAAGGAACACACAAGCAATGACTCTAGTGGATCCATATGTGGTTTATGGAAAGAACACACATGCAATGACTCTAGTGGATCCATAAGTAGTTTGTGGAAAAGAACACACATGTAATTACTCTAGTGGGTACGTATGTGGTTTGTGGAAAGAACACACATGAAATGACTCTAGTGGATCCATATGTGGTTTGTGGAAAGAACACACATGCAATGACTCTAGTGGATCCATATGTGGTTTGTGAAAAGAACACACATGCAATGAATCTAGTGGATCTATATGTGGTTTGTGGAAAGAACACACATTCAATGACATTGGTGGATCCATATGTGGTTCATGGAAAGAACACACATGCAATGACAATGGTGGATCCATGTGTGGTTTGTGACATGAACACACATGCAATTACTCTGGTGGATCCATGTGTGGTTTATGAAAAGAACACACATGCAATGACTCTGGTTGATCTATATGTGGTTTATGAAAAGAACACACATGCAATTACTCTAGTGGATACATATGTGGTTTGTGGAAAGAACACACATGCAATGAACACTGGTGGATCCATATGTGGTTTGTGACAGGAACACACATGCAATGACATTGGTTGATCCATATGTGGTTTGTGACAATAACACACATGCAATGCCATTGGTTGATCCATGTGGTTCATGGAAAAGAACAAACATGCAATAAAATCCAGTGGATCCATATGTGGTTTGTGGAAAAGAACACACATGCAATGACTATGGTGGATCCATATGTGGTTTGTGGAAAGAACACACATGCAATGACATTGGTGGATCCATATGTGGTTTGTGGAAAAGAACACACATGCAATGACATTGGTAGATCCATGTGTGGTTTATAACATAAACACACATGCAATTACTCTGGTGGATCCATGTGTGGTTATTGGAAAGAACACACATACAATGACTCTGGTTGATCCATATGTGGTTCATGGAGAGAACACACATGCAATGGCATTGGTGGATCCATGTGTGGTTTGTGACTTGAACACACATGCAATGACATTGGTGGATCCATATGTGGTTTGTGACATGAAAACACATGCAATTACTCTGGTGGATCCATGTGTGGTTTGTGGAAAGAACACACTTGCAATGACTCTGGTTGATCCATGTGGTTTATGGAAAGAACACACATGTAATGACATTGGTTGATCCATGTGGTTTGTGGAAAGAACACACATGAAATGCCATTGGTTGATCCATGTTGTTTGTCAAAATAACACACATGTAATGACATTGGTTGATCCATATGTGGTTTGTGACGGTAACATATATGCAATGACTCCGGTGGATCCATGTGTGGTTTGTGACATGAACACACATGCAATTACTCTGGTGGATCCATGTGTGGTTTGTGAAAAGAACACACATGCAATGACTCTGGTTAATCTATATGTGGTTTGTGAAAAGAACACACATGCAATTACTCTAGTGGATACATGTGTGGTTTGTGTAAAGAACACACATGCAATGAACACTGGTGGATCCATATGTGGTTTGTGACAGGAACACAGATGCAATGACATTGGTTGATCCATATGTGGTTTGTGACAATAACACACATGCAATGCCATTGGTTGTTCCATGTGGTTCATGGAAAAGAACAAACATGCAATGAACTCTAGTGGATCCATATGTGGTTTGTGGAAAAGAACACACATGCAATGACTCTGGTGGATCCATATGTGGTTTGTGGAAACAACACACATGCAATGACATTGGTGGATCCATATGTGGTTCATGAAAAGAACACACATGTAATGACATTGGTTGATACATTTGTGGTTTCTGAAAGGAACACACATGCAATGACTCTAGTGGATCCATATGTGGTTTGTGGAAAGAACACACACGCAATGACTCTAGTGGATCCATAAGTGGTTTCTGGAAAAGAACACACATGCAATTACTCTAGTGGGTACATATGTGGTTTGTGGAAAGAACACACATGCAATGACATTGGTGGATCCATATGTGGTTTGTGAAAAGAACACACATGCAATAGCATTTGTTGATCCATATGTGGTTTGTGAAAAGAACACACATGCAATTACTCTGGTGGATCCATATGTGGTTTGTGGAAAAGAACACACATGCAATGACATTGGTTGATCCATATATGGTTTGTGAAAAGGACACACATGCAATGACTCTAGTGGATCCATATGTGGTTTGTGGAAAGAACACACATGCAATGACTCTAGTGGATCCATATGTGGTTTGTGAAAAGAACACACATGCAATGACTCTAGTGGATCCATATGTGGTTTGTGAAAAGAACACACATGCAATGACTCTAGTGGATCCATATGTGGTTTGTGGAAAGAACACACATGCAATGACTCTAGTGGATCCATATGTGGTTTGTGAAAAGAACACACATGCAATGACTCTAGTGGATCCATATGTGGTTTGTGGAAAGAACACACATGCAATGACATTGGTGGATACATATGTGGTTCATGGAAAGAGCACACATGCAAGGACATTGGTGGATCCATATGTGGTTTGTGAAAAGAACACACATGCAATGCCATTTGTTGATCCATATGTGGTTTGTGAAAAGAACACACATGCAATGACATTGGTTGATCCAGATGTGGTTCGTGAAAGGAACACACAAGCAATGACTCTAGTGGATCCATATGTGGTTTGCGGAAAGAACACACATGCAATGACTCTAGTGGATCCATAAGTAGTTTGTGGAAAAGAACACACATGTAATTAGTCTAGTGGGTACGTATATGGTTTGTGGAAAGAACACACATGAATTGACTCTAGTGGATCCATATGTGGTTTGTGGAAAGAACACACATGCAATGACTCTAGTGGATCCATATGAGGTTTGTGAAAAGAACACACATGCAATGAATCTAGTGGATCTATATGTGGTTTGTGGAAAGAACACACATGCAATGACATTGGTGGATCCATATGTGGTTCATGGAAAGAACACACATGCAATGACAATGGTGGATCCATGTGTGGTTTGTGACATGAACACACATGCAATTACTCTGGTGGATCCATGTGTGGTTTATGAAAAGAACACACATGCAATGACTCTGGTTGATCTATATGTGGTTTCTGAAAAGAACACACATGCAATTACTCTAGTGGATACATATGTGGTTTGTGGAACGAACACACATGCAATGAACACTGGTGGATCCATATGTGGTTTGTGACAGGAACACACATGCAATGCCATTGGTTGATCCATGTGGTTCATGGAAAAGAACAAACATGCAATAAAATCCAGTGGATCCATATGTGGTTTGTGGAAAAGAACACACATGCAATGACTATGGTGGATCCATATGTGGTTTGTGGAAAGAACACACATGCAATGACATTGGTGGATCCATATGTGGTTTGTGGAAAAGAACACACATGCAATGACATTGGTAGATCCATGTGTGGTTTATAACATAAACACACATGCAATTATTCTGGTGGATCCATGTGTGGTTATTGGAAAGAACACACATACAATGACTCTGGTTGATCCATATGTGGTTCATGGAGAGAACACACATGCAATGGCATTGGTGGATCCATGTGTGGTTTGTGACTTGAACACACATGCAATGACATTGGTGGATCCATATGTGGTTTGTGACATGAAAACACATGCAATTACTGTGGTGGATCCATGTGTGGTTTGTGGAAAGAACACACTTGCAATGACTCTGGTTGATCCATGTGGTTTATGGAAAGAACACACATGTAATGACATTGGTTGATCCATGTGGTTTCTGGAAAGAACACACATGAAATGCCATTGGTTGATCCATGTTGTTTGTCAAAATAACACACATGTAATGACATTGGTTGATCCATATGTGGTTTGTGACGGTAACATATATGCAATGACTCCGGTGGATCCATGTGTGGTTTGTGACATGAACACACATGCAATTACTCTGGTGGATCCATGTGTGGTTTGTGAAAAGAACACACATGCAATGACTCTGGTTAATCTATATGTGGTTTGTGAAAAGAACACACATGTAATTACTCTAGTGGATACATATGTGGTTTGTGTAAAGAACACACATGCAATGAACACTGGTGGATCCATATGTGGTTTGTGACAGGAACACACATGCAATGACATTGGTTGATCCATATGTGGTTTGTGACAATAACACACATGCAATGCCATTGGTTGTTCCATGTGGTTCATGGAAAAGAACAAACATGCAATGAACTCTAGTGGATCCATATGTGGTTTGTGGAAAAGAACACACATGCAATGACTCTGGTGGATCCATATGTGGTTTGTGGAAACAACACACATGCAATGACATTGGTGGATCCATATGTGGTTTGTGGAAAAAACACACATGCAATGACATTGGTAGATCCATGTGTGGTTTATAACATGAACACACATGCAATTACTCTGGTGGATCCATGTGTGGTTATTCGAAAGAACACACATGCAATGACTCTGGTTGATCTATATGTGGTTTGTGAAAAGAACACACATGCAATTACTCTAGTGGATACATATGTGGTTTGTGGAAAGAACACACATGCAATGAACACTGGTGGATCAATATGTGGTTTGTGACAGGAACACACATGCAATGACATTGGTTGATCCATATGTGGTTTGTGACAATAACACACATGCAATGCCATTGGTTGATCCATGTGGTTCATGGAAAAGAACAAACATGCAATAAAATCTAGTGAATCCATATGTGGTTTGTGGAAAAGAACACACATGCACTGACTCTGGTGGATCCATATGTGGTTTGTGGAAAGAACACACATGCAATGACATTGGTGGATCCATATGTGGTTTGTGGAAAAGAACACACATGCAATGACATTGGTAGATCCATGTGTGGTTTATAACATGAACACACATGCAATTACTCTGGTGGATCCATGTGTGGTTATTGGAAAGAACACACATGCAATGACTCTGGTTGATCCATATGTGGTTCATGGAGAGAACACACATGCAATGGCATTGGTGGATCCATGTGTGGTTTGTGACTTGAACACACATGCAATGACATTAGTGGATCCATATGTGGTTTGTGACATGAAAACACATGCAATTACTCTGGTGGATCCATGTGTGGTTTGTGGAAAGAACACACTTGCAATGACTCTGGTTGATCCATGTGGTTTGTGGAAAGAACACACATGTAATGACATTGGTTGATCCATGTGGTTTGTGGAAAGAACACACATGAAATGCCATTGGTTGATCCATGTTGTTTGTCAAAATAACACACATGTAATGACATTGGTTGATCCATATGTGGTTTGTGACAGTAACATATATGCAATGACTCTGGTGGATCCATGTGTGGTTTGTGACATGAACACACATGCAATTACTCCGGTGGATCCATGTGTGGTTTGTGAAAGGAACACACATGCAATGACTCTGGTTGATCTATATGTGGTTTGTGAAAAGAACACACATGCAATTACTCTAGTGGATACATATGTGGTTTGTGTAAAGAACACACATGCAATGAACACTGGTGGATCCATATGTGGTTTGTGACAGGAACACACATGCAATGACATTGGTTGATCCATATGTGGTTTGTGACAATAACACACATGCAATGACATTGGTTGATCCATATGTGGTTTGTGACAATAACACACATGCAATGCCATTGGTTGATCCATGTGGTTCATGGGAAAGAACAAATATGCAATGAACTCTAGTGGATCCATATGTGGTTTGTGGAAAAGAACACACATGCAATGACTCTGGTGGATCCATATGTGGTTTGTGGAAAGAACACAGATGCAATGACATTGGTGGATCCATATGTGGTTTGTGGAAAATAACACACATGCAATGACATTGGTGGATCCATGTGTGGTTTATAACATGAACACACATGCAATTACTCTGGTGGATCCATGTGTGGTTATTGGAAAGAACACACATGCAATGACTCTAGTTGATCCATATGTGGTTCATGGAGAGAACACACATGCAATGACATTGGTGGATCCATGTGTGGTTTGTGACTTGAACACACATGCGATGACATTGGTGGATCCATATGTGGTTTGTGACATGAACACACATGCAATTACTCTGGTGGATCCATGTGTGGTTTGTGGAAAGAACACACTTGCAATGACTCTGGTTGATCCATGTGGTTTGTGGAAAGAACAAACATGTAATGACATTGGTTGATCCATGTGGTTTATGGAAAAACACACATCCAATGCCATTGGTTAATACATGTTGTTTGTCAAAATAACACACATGTAATGACATTGGTAGATCCATATGTGGTTTGTGACAGTAACATATATGGAATGACTCTGGTGGATCCATGTGTGGTTTGTGACATGAACACACATGCAATTACTCTGGTGGATCCATGTGTGGTTTGTGAAAAGAACACACATGAAATGAACACTGGTGGATCCATATGTGGTTTGTGACAGGAACACACATGCAATGACATTGGTTGATCCATATGTGGTTTGTGACAATAACACACATGCAATGCCATTGGTTGATCCATGTGGTTCATGGAGAAGAACAAATATGCAATGAACTCTAGTGGATCCATATGTGGTTTGTGGAAAAGAACACACATGCAATGACTCTAGTGGATCCATATGTGGTTTGTGGAAAGAACACACATGTACTGACATTGGTGGATCCATATGTGGTTTGTGGAAAAGAACACACATGCAATGACATTGGTGGATCCATGTGTGGTTTATAACATGAACACACATGCAATTACTCTGGTGGATCCATGTGTCGTTATTGGAAAGAACACACATGCAATGACTCTAGTTGATCCATATGTGGTTCATGGAGAGAACACACATGCAATGACATTGGTGGATCCATGTGTGGTTTGTGACATGAACACACATGCAATGACATTGGTGTATCCATATGTGGTTTGTGACATGAACACACATGCAATTACTCTGGTGGATCCATGTGTGGTTTGTGGAAAGAACACACTTGCAATGACTCTGGTTGATCCATGTTGTTTGTGGAAAGAACACACATATAATGACATTGGTTGATCCATGTGGTTTGTGGAAAGAACACACATGCAATGCCATTGGTTGATCCATGTTGTTTGTAAAAATAACACACATGTAATGACATTGGTTGATCCATATGTGGTTTGTGACAGTAACATATATGCAATGACTCTGGTGGATCCATGTGTGGTTTGTCAAAAGAACACACATGTAATTACTCTAGTGGATCCATATGTGGTTTGTGAAAAGAACACACATGCAATGACATTGGTAGATCCATATTTGGTTTGTGGACAGAACACACACATGCAATGACTCTGGTGGATCCTTATGTGGTTTGTGGAAAGAACACACATGCAATGACTCTAGTGGATCCATATGTGGTTTGTGAAAAGAAAACACATGCAATGACTCTAGTGGATCCTTATGTGGTTTGTGGAAATAACACACATGCAATGCCATTGGTGGATCCATATGTGGTTTGTGGAAAGAACACACATGAAATGCCATTGGTTGATCCATGTGGTTTGTGGAAAATAACACACATGCAATGACTCTGGTGGATCCATATGTAGTTTGTGTAAAGAACACACATGCAATGACTCTAGTGGATCCATCTGTGGTTTGTGGAAAAGAACACAATGGAATTACTCTAGTGGGTACATATGTGGTTTGTGGAAAGAACACACATGCAATGGCATTACTCTAGTGGATCCATGTGTGGGTTGTGACATGAACACAAATGCAATTACTCTGGTGGATCCATGTGTGGTTTGTGGAAAGAACACACATGCAATGACTCTAGTGGATCCATATGTGGTTCATGGAAAGAACACACATGCAATGACTGTGGTGGATCCATGTGTGGTTTGTGACATGAACACACATGCAATTACTCTGGTGGATCTATATGTGGGTTGTGAAAAGAACACACATGCAATGCCATTGGTTGATCCATATATGGTTTGTGAAAAGAACACACATGCAATGACTCTGGTGGATCCAGATGTGGTTTGTGGAAAGAACACACATGCAATGACTCTAGTGGATCCATGTGTGGTTTGTGGAGAGACCACACATGCAATGACTCTAGTGGATCCATATGTGGTTTGTGGAAAAGAACACACATGCAATGACATTGGTGGATCCATATGTGGTTTATGGAAAGAACACACATGCAATGACATTGCTGGATCCATATGTGGTTCATGGAAAGAACACACATGCAATGACATTGCTGGATTGATATGTCCAAAACGTTTCTACTTTCCCGAACACTTTTGCCATTGTTTCTCCTGTAAACTTGTGTGATTTGGATGCAACTAACGCGGACTGATGCTGTTTTCAGCAGAATTGCCTTGGTGTCTACTTTTTGTGCAGAAAATCAACTATCAGCAAAAATCCCGGAAAATATGCCAAAAATCCTATTTCACCAGAAGACTCCCGGAGCCAGAATACAAGACGGAGGGGGGCTGGGCCAAACCACACCACTGGCAGCAGGCTTTCAGCCAGCCAGGGTGGTTTAGCCGCCTGCACCCCTCGGTCTCTCTCTTCGCCTATAAGTTGTCTTGACCTAAAACTCGGGGTTTGTCGTTTTTCGGAAGGAGTTCTCGCCGCCACCACCAGATTCCACAAAACAAAGACCAAACTCCGTTCGCATCACCGACGAGGAATTGTAGGACATCATCGCCATCATCATCACCATCGCTTCTCCATCGACCATCCATGTTTCCCCCATCTATGAGTGAGTAATCCCTCGATGTAGGCTATGGGGATGGTAGGGATTGGATGAGATCGTTCATGTAATGGCATCAGATTGTTAGGGCATGGTGCCTATTATCTTCTATTAGTGCTTTATGACTTTGTTGCGACTTGTTGTGCTTAATGCTTATCACTAGGGCCCGAGTGCCATGATTTAATATCTGAACATGTTATTGATTCATTATGATAGTATTGTTTATGGTCTTACCTGCAAGTTGTATACACATGTTGTTGTCCGGAACCAATGGCCCTAAAGTGACAGAAATCGGGATAACCGGAGGGAATGGCTTTGATGTGAGGATCACATGTGTTCACGAAGTGTTAATGCTTTGCTCCGGTGCTCTATTAAAAGGAGCACCTTAATTGCTAGTAGTTGAGATGTTGTGCAAGTTCTCATTGCGAGCACGTATGACTATATATGGAACACATGCCTAGTATTATCTAGTACTTGGATGCTTTATCTTATTTATCTGCAATTGCCCTATGTTCTGATTGCTATGTGAATTGTCTTGTCCATGCAACGCCCGTCCATCCATCCCTATGCCTACCGCACAAGAATCCTGTTGTTTACTGCTATCTTCGTTGTCTTTACTTTCTATTGCACATTACTTTACTATTGCTACTACAAAACTGTACATCTTGATAAACTGCTGTGAGCAAGATTGTTTCAGTGTGACTGAATTGACAACTCAGTTGTTAAGGCTTATAAATATTCTTTGGCTCCCCTTGTGTCAAATCAATAAATTGGGTTTCACGTCCCTCGAAAATACTACGATACACCCCCTATACTTGTGGGTCATCAAGACTATTTTCTGGCACCGTTGCCGGGGAGCATAGCTTTATTTATCAAGTTCACTTGGATTCTCTATTGTTCGCTGCTATCCATCCATCATGGGTAAGTCTCGTGATGGCAAGGTTCCTATTTTTCCATCCACTACAAGAAGAGGTACGGTTCTGAACACCTTTGTTGCTCTTGATTCACCTTCTGTTATGAGTAAGCTCGTTACACCACCACATACACATGTTACACACACTGCTAATACTTCTGAATCTAAAACTTCTGATGCTTATGATGTTGCTTCTACTGTGCTTGATAAGAGTGGTTCATTAGGTCCTTTCCTAGATGCTACGATTGCTAGAACTATAGCTAGAAATACTAAAACTCCTAATGAAGACACTACTACACCTGTTAGTTTACCTGAGTCTAGTGAAAGTTATGATATTGAAGATGGTTATGTTGAGATGACCAATGAATTTACTAAAGAATGTAAAAACACCCATGATAGGAGCGCTGCTAAGAGTCTCCTTGAGAGGCGTACTATTAGACCCAAATTGTCTCCTATTGCTAAGTTTGCTGCTTCTCCCATAAACATTATAGATGAAGATTATGATTTCTCTCTCGATCTATCTTACATAGCTATTGTTGAGAAAGAACCTTTTTGTGGGACTAAGAATGAAAGTGCGGTAGCACATATGAATGAGCTTTCTACCATGAGTGGCTTGTTTTCTGATGATATTAAGATGCGTACTTACTTTGTTGCTAAGATTTTCCCCTTTTCACTGAAAGGAGAAGCTAAAACTGGGTTTAGTAATTTACCTCCTGGATCTATTGAAAGCCTTGATTGCTTGATTAGTACTTTCCTGCAGAAATATTTTCCTCCTAGTGCCAGACATGCTATTTTGCAGGAACTTTTTGATTTTAAACAGGGAGAAAAAGAGATATTGCCCGAATCTTGGGCAAGGTTTTGTGCTTTGATTCATGCACAAGATGGAAGTCCATTACCTAAGAATGAGATTCTTGATATATTTTATAATGGACTAACCGAAGAATGTAGGACATACCTAGATAGTTGTGCTGATTGTGTTTTCAGGAATAGGACTCCCAAGGAAGCTGAGGAATTAATGGCTAAAATAAGCAAGAACTATGAAGATTGGAATCCTCCTGAACAAGCTATACCTGAAGTAATTGTACCTGAACCTACTATACCAGTACCTATTCCAACATCAAAGAAGAGGGGAGTTATTGAATTAAATGATGAAGTGATGAATGAAGCTAAGAAATGTCTTAAGGAAAAGGGAATTAAAGCTACAAATGTTAAGAATTTACCTCCTATAGAAGAATTATGTAATCCTATTCCCTACTCATCCACTATCAAGGTACACTCTCTCCAGCACTTTGATGAAGGTGATATCCCTTACTCTAAACCTCCTGATCAATGCTTAGAAGAATTCAATATATTTATTGTTAAGCAAGATAATTTTAATAAAAGGGTGCAAAATCATCTAATGGAAAACACTAGAGCTATTGTTGAGTTGAAGGATATTATGGAAAGAACTGCTAATGATGTTAAAATGATTGTTAAACACTTTCAAATGGTCCAAACTCAAATAGATCAACTTGTTAAAGTGCAAAAAGACTTGCTAGTTAATGCTGCTAAAGAAAAACATGCTTATGAAATTAGAACTAGAAGTGGTGCTGCTACCCAGGATCCTCTATATCCTGAGGGGCATCCCAAAAGAATTGAGCAGGATTCTCAACAAGCTGAAAATAGTGGCTCTACTCGTAAGAAAAGGAAAAAGAAACATAAAACTATTGTAGAACCCTCTGAACCTGCTATAGATCCTAATAGTATATCTATCTCTGATGCTGAAACTGAAAGTGGTAATGATGAAAATGAAGCTCCTAATGAAGAAAAAGTTGAAGAAGAACCTGAAAAGGACACTAAGAATACTAAATACACTAAAGAATATTTTGTTGCTAAGAAACATGGTAGTGAAAGAGAGCCTTGGGTCCAAAAACCTATGCCTTTACCTGATAAGAAACACATGTCAAAGGAAGATGAACACTATAATAAGTTTTGTGAGTGGATGAAACCTTTATTCTTGCAAATTTCTCTGACTGATGCTATTAAATTGCCTCCTTACTCAAAGTATATGAAGGATATTGTCTCGAATAAAAGGAAAATCCCTAATGAAGAAATTTCTACTTTGCTTGCTAAATATTCCTTTAATGGTAAGGTTCCTAAGAAACTTGGAGACCCAGGGATTCCAACTATCCCTTGCTCTATTAAGAACAGTTATGTTAGAACTGCTTTGTGTGATTTGGGAGCTGGAGTTAGTGTTATGCCTTTTTCTCTCTATAAGAGACTTCAACTTGAAAAACTAATACCAACTGATATATCTTTGCAAATGGCTGATAAATCTACTAGTATTCCTGTTGGTATATGTGAGGATGTACCTGTTCAAGTGGCTCATAATTGCTTGATATTAACTGATTTTGATGTGCTTGAAATGCCTGAAGATGATAATATGTCCATTATTCTTGGGAGACCTTTTCTTAATACTGCAGGAGCTGTTATTAATTGTAATCAAGGAAATGTGACTTTCAATATTAATGACAAGGAACACACTGTCTATTTCCCCAAGAAGATTGAAAGGACTTATGGTTTGAATTCAATTGAACATGTTGAGGGCATTCAAGTTGGAGAGATATATTGTCCCATACCAAGAGAAAAATTTGAAACTATTATGATAGGGACCATTGCTATCAAGATTGAGGTAACATAATCATTAGTGGAATACAAAGTTTTGTCTCATATGGAATTGTTTTGGTAACTAGACCTGATCAACCTTGTTAACAAAAGGATTTCATTGAACAAAACAATGTTTTCACTATGATTATCTCCGCTTACTTCTATTCTATCCAGTTTAGTTTTTGTTTTCGTTTAGTTTTCTTTTTGTTGTTAGTTGCTTGCATGTTAGAGTGTCTTAGAACTCCTGTAGTTCTAGCCTTGTTTTGTCATTGAATTATTTCAAAAAAAAATCTATCTGTCAGAAAATCATTCTTCTATACCTCAAAAATGCCCAAAAATAAAGTGTCTCAAAAAATTCCAGAAAATTCATATTAAATTTTTACGTGAAAAAGGGTCAAAGGAGTTCCTGGAGGGTACCAGGGGACCCACCAGGCAGGCTCACCACCTGGTGGCGTGGCCTGCCCTGGGTGGCGCCATGCCATGGTGTGGGCCACCCCTGGCCCTCCACTAACTCTCTCACCTGCCACTTTCTTCTCTCTCTCGAGTAAGCTCCAGTTTATTACTCAAAATCGCATTCTTGCTGTGCTTGCTCTCGATTTTTTTCGATCTCCTTGCTCAGCCCATCTTTGTTGCTGAAATTTGGAGCACTTGTTCTCTGGTATGTGACTCCTCCCCTTGTCCAAGTATATTTGTGTTTAGTGGATTATATCTTGAGTATTTTGCTGCTATAGGTGACAGGTTATGAGAGCTTGTAAGCTTGTTTGATGCTTAGAGATATAGTTTTGATGCATGTTTAGGCCTCTTACAAGTCCCTATGAGTAGTATCCTTCATTATATTCACTTTGCAATCACTTGTTTAATAGGTGTTTAAATTTCAGAATAGAAGATGAATGAGCATCAACTAAACCAACATGAACTATGGGTGCCTGAGGTCATGAAGGTACACCGGGAGGAGGAAGTTTTTCCTTCCATTTATCCATGCTCTGAGTTCATGAGAGCTGCAGGAATTCTCCAAGATTTCCACACTTTGGTTTCTAATGCAGGGTTGGAGCACTTTTTGGAAGATGAACCTTGTCAATTTGTGAAGCTAACCATGTCTATGGTGCAGGACTTTCAATTTAGTCACTCTTTGCCTAACCCCATGGTCCACTATAAAATTTACAATATTACTGTTGACCTTTCTCTCGATGACTTTTGTGCAGCTATTAAGGTACCTCAATGGGGATCATGTAGAAGGATTAAGGAGCGACCTGAACCACTCATGGATCTATACGCAGAAATTTGCCAAGGGAGAAGCTTCTTGAAGGAGAGTGGAAAAATCCGTAACATTCACCTTCCCTACATTCGCTACTTTGCCTACTTTATTGCCAAGTGTGTTCTTCCTAGGAAAACCGCCAATAAGTTATCTTCATATGATCTAGCATTTATCTCTGCTGCTCTTAAATGAGATAGGTCTTACAACTTAGGTGATTTGATAGCTTTCCGTCTTGCTGCTAACCATGAGAAAGGTGGAATTTGTGGAGGCCTAATTGCTTCTCGTTTACTAGCATTGCATAGTTTAGTGCCTCATCATCTAGACCTACAGTTCCCCATAGAAAATCTTGATCTTAATTCCATGATACAGCATAAATTTGTTTCCTTGTGGGCTAGTTTGAATGAGTTGTCTTATGAAATAACCTTTCTCAAAGCTGGTTGGAGAAAGAGCAAGTCCGAGCATGTTGTTCTTTTGCCTGCACCTGTTTTGTTTAACCTTGATAACGGGGAAGGATGGTCCCTCACTGAGGAGGAGCTTGACACGTACCTGGGAGAGCTCTCCCAACAGGAGCGGGATACTAGAAGGGAGGTCACGGATGATTCGGTCTAGCCCTCGAATGAGGGGGAGTCTGCATATCAGCAGCCTGCTTATGATTGGGGAGCTTCTTCTTCTTCCCACAGGCCCAACTACGACCATTCTTATCATGATCCTCCTGCTTGGAACCCTTACCTGTATCTGGATTGATACCCACTTAGGCCAAAAAGCCTAAGCTTGGGGGGAGGTACGCCGGCATCGCACTCATCTCCTTATCATGTTGTGTCGGTACTTTGTATATTCATGTTTCGTTTTCTTTTTGGTTTTTGTTCTTTCTTTGCTTTTGCTTTCTAAAACACAAAAAGACCAAAAATATTTCTATTGTTTCTCTTTGGTTTGCTTCTTCTTCTTTTTGCCTTGGTTTGTTATTCCCTTTCTGCTTTGTTTGAACTATTCGAAAAACCCAAAAATATTTTGCTTTGCTTTTTTTTCATTTTTGGTTCTTGCTTTAAAAATCGAAAACACCAAAAATATTTGTTGTTCTTCTTTGGCTTTGTGAGTTTGTTGCAGGGTTCAGTAGTCCTTAGTGGATATTGGTTTCATATTATTATTCAAGCCACACAAGTGAAGAGCAATGATGAGGATTAATGACAACTTGAGGTGTGGTAAGAGGCTGGTAACGAACTCTATTTGTTTTCATTTTTGTACATATACTCATCATTGTGGGCATGCTTAGTCTGTTCGTGTAGGGTGTATGTTATCTTTGGATGCTTAGTAGTTCTTGCTTTCATATGATTAGTCCTAGCTTGCTAATAATTTGTAGCATGTCATATGAATGTTTGCTTGCATTACTCTATTCATAACTTGGTATGACACCGTGGTATCCTCCTCTGAATGTTTCATTTGAATCGACTTGGCACATGCTCACGCATGCATATGACTGAAATAATCAGTTAAGCCTCGATGAATTATTTTGCCTTGAGGATCTTGAATCACTTTCATGCCATGATTAGTCCTGTTTCGTAGCAAGCATGATTATGACATCTATTGCTCTCTCGTTTGTTGCTCCCTCACTATTGCTAGCCTTCACTTTCACTGAGTATGTTTTACTCATGTTTCCAACTCCCTAAAACCAAATATTGCCAAAGTGTCCACCATACCTACCTATTAGCATCATTTGCTACTTCCGTGCATATTCAATATGCCTTGTTTTCTTCTGAATAAAATGTTTGCTTGTTATGAGAAAGTTAGTTAGTAAAGCTCTCACGAACTTGATGGCACACTTTATTTTCTGCACTTAATAAACCTGAACCATACCATGCTCTTTTGTTTGCGGATGTCGTCGGTGTGAAATAAAAGGGGAGCTTGTAAGTCCATGGAGTTATGTATGTGTGTTAGAGAAACGCCTGGGCCGCCGGTCTAATCCATGCCGTCATGGTGGAAACCTGCAGCGTAACCATAATGATATCTATGAAGCATTCTTCTTATAAAAAAAGAGAGAGATATCTATTGAGAAAAAGAAAAAAAGAGATTTATAAAAAGAGGAAAGAGAGAAAAAAGCACCATTTTCCCATGGTAAATAAGAAGATTGCCGAGATACTCATTGTCTGCTTGCCTTGTCATTTTGATATGGGGATTCTTCCGTATCATCGGGCAAGGGGTACCCCGTTGGCGGTTCTCTATGATACACACGTATTTACGATGACAATAACTTACCGGTAACTAAAGTTGAGTAACATGAGGAGCGACCCTTGTACTCAAGGGACATGGGATTTCTATTTTATAGTCTGTCAAGCATATAACTCAGATTGGACCTCACTTTCACCTTAACCACATTAAAGATGCTTATGATAAGGGCAATGAGAGCTCAAAGCTAATGAGTACCATACTTTCAACATTTGGAAGCTTTTCAAATTATTCAAAACCTTTTCTTTTACTTGTTGAGTCTCCACATATTCTTTGAGCACCTTCTTGAGAGCATAGTTGTCATTCTTTGTGCTCGTCTCAAAACTTGATTATTTGTGTTATGACTTTGATGCTTGTATCTTTGATATCTTTACTTCTAGTCTTCACCTGAACTTCAGAGGTGCCTTGGCATTCATAATCAAAGGCAAGCGAGATACCACTCTATCATACATTGTTATGAGCATTGTAATGTTGCTTATGTTTATGCTTCATGCTACTTATTATTTTTGAGTTGGAATCTCTTCATAGCTTGCAATGCCTATTAAGTAAACTTAGTTGCATACTCCTTATTATGAATTGTCTAAGTAGTTGATCACATGCTAAGAATATATACATCATATGAAGCAAATGTGTTCATGAAAGTTCTTTTATCGCACTTAGTTTTCAACTGAATTGCTTGAGGACAAGCAATAAGCTAAGCTTGGGGGGAGTTGATACGTCCAAAACGTATCTACTTTCCCGAACACTTTTGCTATTGTTTCTCCTCTAAACTTGTGTGATTTGGATGCAACTAACGCGGACTGACGCTGTTTTCAGCAGAATTGCCTTGGTGTCTACTTTTTGTGCAGAAAATCAACTATCGGGGAAAATCACGAAAAATATGCCAAAAATCCTATTTCACCAGAAGAATCTCGGAGCCAGAATACGAGACGGAGGGGGATGGGCCCAGGCCACACCACCTGGCCGTGTGGGCTAGCCCAGGCCGCGCCAGGGGGTGGTCTGGCCGCCCCGGACTCCCCCTCGGTCTCTCTCTTCGCCTATAAGTTGCCTTCTGACCTAAAAACTCAGGGGGGTTCGACGTTTTTCTAGAAGGAGTTCCACTCCGCCGCCACCACCAGATTCCATGAAACAGCACCAGAAACTCCATTCTAGCACCCTGCCGGGACGGGAAATTGGAGGAGATCATCGCCTTCATCATCACCATCGCTTCTCCATCGACCATCCATGTTTCCCCCATCTATGAGTGAGTAATCCTCCGCTGTAGGCTATGGGGATGGTAGGGATTGGATGAGATCGTTCATGTAATGGCATCAGATTGTTAGGGCATGGTGCCTAGTATCTTCTATTAGTGCTTTATGACTTTGTTGCGACTTGTTGTGCTTAATGCTTGTCTCTAGGGCCCGAGTGCCATGATTTCAGATCTGAACATGTTATTGATTCATTATGATAGTATTGTTTATGGTCTTACCTACAAGTTGTATAGACACGTTGTTGTCCGGAACCAATGGCCCCGAAGTGACAGAAATCGGGATAACCGGAGGGAATGGCTTTGATGTGAGGATCACATGTGTTCATGGACTGTTAATGCTTTGCTCCGGTGCTCTATTAAAAGGAGCACCTTAATTGCCAGTAGTTCCCTTGAGGCCCCGCTGCAAACGGGTCGGGACAAAAGATGTTGTGCAAGTTCTCATTGCGAGCACGTATGACTATATATGGAACACATGCCTAGGATTATCTAGTACTTGGATGCTTTATATTAATTATCTGCAATTGCCCTATGTTCTGATTGTTATGTGAATTGTCTTGTCTATGCAACGCCCGTCCATCCATCCCTATTCCTACCGCACTCGAGTCCTACTGTTTACTGCTATTGTTACTACTGTCTTTACTTTACTACTACTGTTACTTTACTATTGCTACTACAAAACTGTTGCTACTGATAAACTGCTGTGAGCAAGATTGTTTCCAGGTGCAGCAGAATTGACAACTTAGTTGTTAAGGCTTATAAATATTCTTTGTCTCCCCTTATGTCGAATCAATAAATTGGATTTCACTTCCCTCGAAAATACTGCGATACACCCCCAATACTTGTGGGTCATCATGGATCCATGTGTGGTTTATGACATGAACACACATGCAATGCCATTGGTTGATCCATATGTGGTTTATGAAAATAACACACTACCATTGGTTGATCCATGTTATTTTTCAAAAGAACACACATGCAATGTCATTGGTTGAACCATGTGGTTTGTGGAAAGAACACACATGCAATGACTCTGGTGGGTCCATGTGTGGTTTGTGAAAAGAACACACATCTAGTGACTCTAGTGTTGGTTTTAGTATAAGAACACACATGCAATGGCATTGGTGGGTCCATATGTGGTTTGTGAAAAGAACACACATGCAATGACTCTAGTGCATCCATATGTGGTTCATGAAAAGAACACACATGCAATGACATTGGTTGATCCATATGTGGTTTGCGAAAGGAACACACATGCAATGACTCTAGTGGGTCCATATGTGGTTTGTGGAAAGAACACACATGCAATGACTCTAGTGGATCCATAAGTGGTTTGTGGAAAAGAACACACATGCAATTACTCTAGTGGGTACATATGTGGTTTGTGGAAATAACACACATGCAATGAAATTGGTGGATCCATATGTGGTTTGTGAAAAGAACACACATGCAATGACATTTGTTGATCCATATGTGGTTTGTGAAAAGAACACACATGCAATTACTCTGGTGGATCCATATGTGGTTTTTGGAAAAGAACACACGTCCAATGACATTGGTTGATCCATATATGGTTTGTGAAAAGAACACACATGCAATGACTCTATTCGATCCATATGTGGTTTGTGGAAAGAACACACATGCAATGACTCTAGTGGATCCATATGTGGTTTGTGAAAAGAACACACATGCAATGACTCTGGTGGATCCATATGTGGTTTGTGGAAAGAACACACATGCAATGACATTGGTGGATCCATATGTGGTTCATGGAAAGAACACACATGCAATGACATTGGTGGATCCATATGTGGTTTGTGAAAAGAACACACATGCAATGACTCTAGTGGATCCATATGTGGTTTGTGAAAAGAACACACATGCAATGACATTGGTTGATCCATATGTGGTTTGTGAAAGGAACACACATGCAATGACTCTAGTGGATCCATGTGTGGTTTGTGGAAAGAACACACATGCAATTACTCTAGTGGATCCATAAGTGGTTTGTGGAAAAGAACACACATGCAATTACTCTAGTGGGTACATATGTGGTTTGTGGAAATAACACACATGCAATGACTCTAGTGGATCCATATGTGGTTTGTGGAAAGAACACACATGCAATGACTCTATTGGATCCATATGTGGTTTGTGAAAAGAACACATATGCAATGACTCTATGGGATCCATATGTCGTTTGTGGAAAGAACACACATGCAATGACATTGGTGGATCCATATGTGGTTCATGGAAAGAACACACATGCAATGACATTGGTGGATCCGTGTGTGGTTTGTGACATGAACACACATGCAATTACTCTAGTGGATCCATGTGTGGTTTGTGGAAAGAACACACATGGAATGACTCTGGTTGATCCATATGTGGTTAATGGAAAGAACACACATGCAATGACTCTGGTTGATCCTTGTGTGGTTTGTGAAAAGAACACACATGCAATGACTCTGGTTGATCCATATGTGGTTTATGAAAAGAACACACATGCAATTACTCTAGTGGATACATATGTGGTTTGTGGAAAGAACACACATGCAATTAACACTAGTGGATCCATATGTGGTTTGTGACAGGAACACACATGCAATGACATTGGTTGATCCATATGTGGTTTGTGACAATAACACACATGCAATGCCATTGGTTGATCCATGTGGTTTGTGGAAAATAACAAACCTGCAATGAACTCTAGTGGATCTATCTTGGCATAATTTGATGTATGTGACGATTTATTTCATTGTAAAAGACACTCACTTTCTATTTTTATACTACTCAGCTTTGCCCTTGGTTTTTTGATACTACTGAGTTTTGTCGCCTCTCTCTCTTTTGTAGAAGCCCAAACATGTGCCCACTCTGTGTGCTACGCCTTGATTGGTTGTCACAGTTGTCACGCGGATCGTGCGCACCAACCGTTGATCCTGTGTGATCCAACAAGGTTCGTTGCACACGTCGTTCCCTTCACAGGACAGCACGAGACAGCACAGACGTCTCCCACAGCGAGACTTCTACAAGAAGGAACACGATGCCGTCCATGGAAAAAGTCGTCGAGTGGTCATGTCACGTTTAATCTAGTCTGCAAAGGCTACAAGTCTACTACACGGCAACTAGTCATCCACGGCCCACGGGTTATACCATTTTTACTATGCAGCGCACCTGCACTCTCACTTCCGACAGGCCCCCACCACACGAACCTTCTTAGCAGCAGCCGCAGCTAGAAGAGCTGCCTACCGGGGCCCTCGAGGAGGCCTAAACGTCCCCGCATTAAAAACCCAGCCTATCGGTTCCTCCATTCCCACTCATCCCCCACTCCTCTCTCTTCCCTATCTAGCAAAACCCCACAATCTTGAACATACACGCCCGAACCTTCTCCATGAGACCAGTGTGTGGGGGTGAGTGTGCAGGCATTGCCGCCGGGGTGGTGCTTCACGTGGCAGATCTGGAGGAGCATCACGCAACACAAGGCAAGGAGGACGTCCAGTTCAACCCCTTGAGGGACCATGTGCTCGCTAGTGCTGACGACTTCGGAGGCCCCGATGAGGGCGTAGAGTTCGACGAACACGCTCCGCTCGTGTACCTGGAGGTACATCTATTTCTACATGTTTCATATTTTCTGCTCGAGCTTAATCTATCTTGGCTTCATAAAAAATCTAGTCCTAATGATTAGATGCAACGTACGAACCGGTACATGGAGAGATCTAGTCTATTCTGAATGAATCCACATTATTTATTTATTAATAAGTTATCAAGAACACAAACCACATTAATTTAGGAGCGAGCTAGGGAGACGGCCATAATGAACTGCTAAACATGTATAGACATGTTATTGCATCGAAAGTAACTCGGAATGGTGGAAGGAATATATATTTATTATTTTGCTCATTTCGGTTTGCATTCCATACATTACAAGTAGATTCAAGTGAGATGGACTCTGACAAGGAGAACAGGGACAACAAGAGCCGCCATGTCATGAAGAAGCTCAAGAGCGGGATAATCCCTTTCCGCACTCGACTTGCCGAGCTCAGGTGCCCTTTCTGTAAGAAAGGAGCCAACCTGAGGATTGCCAGCTTGATTCCGCATGTGGTTGGTATCGGTAAAAGCCCATCTAGTAAACACAAGTCGGCGACCAAGGCTAAGCATGCTGCTTATGGAAAATTCCCGAGGGAGTATGTCAAGACCGGCCTAGTGTCCCCTTACTTAAGAATCAACAACTTCTAGCCGACCAACCCATCACTCTGCTGGCCCGGCCACTAATAATATTTAGTTCTCTTACCTATCTAGACCCTTAAACCATGGGGATTTCTATTTCCGTACCCTTCAAATTATATTCAAGTTCATTTGTTTATGGAGTTAAAGTTCCGGTGGCATACTCGTTATTTTGCATGGATAGAGGGGTGCCCTGATAGATATAAGGGTTATCCTGTCCGCTAGATCACAGAGGATCAACGGTTGGTGGGCACGATCCATGTGACAACTGTCTCGACCAATCAGAGCATAGCAGCGAAGATGAGCATAGGTGCGAGAGATGGATACAAAGAGAGGGGAAAACCAAGTATCACTTAAGAACCAAGGGCAAAACTGAGTAGAACTTAAAAACCAAGGGCAAGAGTGACAAAGGGATTCAAATAGAAAATAGAAAATGATTTAAAAAATGGAACCAAACAGCCAGTTTTATGCTTGAGGGCAAAACTGAGGCCAACTGAATCGCCAGGGTCAGACACGAGGGAAAAAACATGACTCACAGTACGCGTGTGCGGTGCACGAGGCGGTAGCGGACACGTGTGGCCGTGCACGGTGCAGTAGCGTACGCGGTGCATGGTAGTGCAACGAAACGTCGCTTACCTTCTCCTTTAATAGAGGCCTCCCCACTCCCACTCATCACGCACTCGCTCACTCAACCGTCTCCACTGTTCCATCACCTTCTGCAAACCCCCAAGAAAACCCCAACCATGCCGGCGATGGAGAAGAATAGCGCGGTAGCCATCGGCGCCTCCAAGGCCACCGACGAGGCGGCCCCCGTCCCCGCATCCGTCGTAGCCGCCAGCGAGGAGGCCCCTGCCGGTCTCGGACAGATCCTGCTCGGCTGGGACCCTTACGAGGAGGTTGTCTACATAAGGCCAGAGAACCCCTACGACACCAGCATCACTGACCCATGGTCAAAGGTAACCAGGGTTTTCTCCCCTTCACTTGTTCTTCCCCCATTCCCATCGTTGGATGCTAGATCGTATGTTATTAGGGCTCGGCTATTCATATTTTTACAATATCTAATCCTCTTGTGTTAGATCTCGATTTTTGATGAATCCCCCTGTTCGTAGTTGGGATCAGTAGTCGATTTGGTTTGAGATTTGGGGAATAATCGGAAGATCTCAATCGGTTAATTTATGCAAATAATCAATCCCGATAATCAAAGTATCTCAATGTCCTTATTGCACTCTACTGTTTTTTCCAACAGGAGGATAGCAGCAACGTCCGTAGCAACGACGAGTCCAAGGACACCAAGACTCATCAGGTGCTGAGGAGGCTAAAGTCCGGCCAATACAACAACTTCTTCACCGACGACGTGTACAGGTGCCCCTTCTGCCCCACCAGGAGGCTCCATGCCACGGACTTCAACTCCCTCGTGAAGCATGCCGAGGACGTGAGGACCTGCGGCGAGTCCGTGAACATCCACGACTTCATAGCCAAGCACCAGGCGCTCGGTCTTCACCTCCGCAACCTCCAGAAGGTGGCTATCAAGGAGGGTCGCATGCCCCCGATCATACCCAAGGCGCCCAAGGTCAAGGGACTAGGCAGCAAGAAGTAGAGGAGGCGCCAGAGGGAGGAGGCGGAGGCGCTTCTGGCAGAGGCCACGAGGGGCCACTAATCAGCTGTTGTTGTTGCTGCTGTAAAGCAGCTTCTTTTGTCTTGTCTATGTTGAACCTGTCAGCTGCTGCTGCTGAGCAGCCTAATTGTCGAACCTCGTTAAGTACCATACTATATAACCAATATTAGCTGCTTTATCTACTTATGCTCTGTTTACTGAATTTATTTATGGTGCTGGTTAGTTTTGCTGTTCTAGATTTGCTACCAGATTGGGGAAAAACGAGGGCAAAAGGAACAATGAATGAAGAGAGAAGCTGCTCTAGATTCGCTACCTTTTTGGGCAAAAAAATACAACTGTTAGCGAGAGAGGCAAAATGCGCTCTTAAAAAGGCCAAATAACAAAAAAAAACTACCAATTTAGGCGTCAGGGCGCACGTAACGGTCAAGCCTTTGACCAGACGGCACCCCCCTCCGAGCGCATGTGAGGGCTTCGGAATGGATGGAGGGCAAAAGTGAGGACAAACTAAATATTGCTATAGCTAAATCTAACAAAAAGCTGAATTTGGCTTTACCATGCAATTTGGCTAGAGCTCCACAATGTAGCTATTCTAAATTCCTGCACCATGTGGTCCCACCGCTGACAAGAATAGCCTTTTTTTTTGTCTAAAGATATGGGAGCAGAAAACACATGTCACACACAGGTTGGCTAATCAATTTGGAACCACATTTGGCATCGGAGCACCCTCTTGCTCCGGTTCCCTCTTTTGCTCCATTTGGAACCACCTCCATAGTGTAGGGAACTAGTTCCAAAAGCCGCAAAGTAAATATGGAACCACTTTTGCTGGGGAAATAGAAATCCCTAAATTATGTGGTGCATTGAAACCTCATGCTTTTCCACCGACACATGTGTTGCAAAGTTGCTTGATCGTGCATGCTTACACAAGTGGCCTACATAGAAACTTATAGAAGCATGGGCAAACGAGCTTCAATTTGGCAAATTCTGGACAAAATCACCAAATTAAAGAAAACAAATTGCAAGCTTTATGCAATCGGCAGGCCTGAGCGGCTGCCCCGGCGTGCAGGGATGCTAGGTCCCTGTCTATGCTTACTCTTCTTAAACTTGTTAGGAATAATAGTTGTACACTTCCTTCTGACCTGTCACGTTACGTCATGTTAGCACCACACACCTACTGCAGATCAGCAACGGGATGGTGGTCTACGTGACCGGTCTCTTCCACGCCAAAGCCACATCGCACACCCGTCCCATCGCCTACCGGGACGGACACCAAATTTAGTCGCTAGGATTGGAAACCAACGGTGCTCGCCGGTCAAACTTGCTTCCGCTCGGGTATGACCCGAATATTGGTAAACGCAATTTAAGCATCGCCTCCCGTCTCCTCAGCACATCACTATGCAAAAATCCCCAACTCCTTCCTTCCGCCGTCGCCGCAGCCACCGCAAGAACCATCCACGCTGCCGCAGGCACCGCCTCCGCCAGGCCATACCACCGCAACAGATCACTCCACCACCACACCCAGTCCCAGCCACCGCTACTGACCTTAGGCCACCACCGCCGCATTAGCTGCTGCCATGGATGCAGAGCATGGCATGTTCGGCGACAGGAGCGACTTCACCGATGAGTACACCGTCACCGCCCATGGCACCACCAAGCTGACGGTCGTCCACACAAATGCGTCAGAGGAGGTCGCCAAGGTCATTGCAATGTACGAGCGGTGGCTACAGGAGCCGATGGACAGGTACAAGATCGTCAGCCTTGACCTCGAGTATACCAGAGATAGGAAGAGGGCGGCACTTTTGTAGCTATCCATGCGCAACCACTGCCTCCTATACCACGTATGTAGGGCCAAATCTATATGCCTGGAGCTTCGCGAGTTCCTACACAGGAGGGAGATCTACTTCACCAGCGTCGACATCAAGAACGACACTCCGAAGCTAGAGCAGGATCTCCTCGTTAATGTCGTCAATCACGTCGATCTCCAACGTTTGTGGAGGTACCCGGGTGGCGATATGGGGAAACCCGACATGGCTAGACTCGCTGCCGACATCATCGACCGCGAGTACGCCGGCATGAAAGTCGAGTTCCCGAAGCACCTACACAAGCGATGGGAGTGGAGGCACCTGGATTACGATGCGATCAAGTACGCAGCCAGGAACGCGTATGTCTGCTACGAGATGCTCAACAGGATCTGGCGGGTGGGTGAGTGTGCTGTTTACCACTACTAGTTTTGCATTTTGTTCCTAGTTTTATCTCGCCTGTATTTTATCTCGCATGTATTTTCTAAGTATTCTGTGTGTAAGAACCAAGCTCGTATGATCCCTGTGCTATTAGGTACTTAACCTGTATGAATTACATTCCCCCCTTTTGTATGCTCAACATTCATTCTTACAAATTCTGCATGCCATTTGCATGGTGTAATCCAGGACTGACATGCATAATATGTGATACAGTCATAAGCCATAACCAAACCCAGATTATAGCAAAGGATACAGTCATAACCAAACCCAGATTATAGTTCGACAAAGGTAATACACAGCAGTTCATAATTGCTCACATAGTGTACTTCTGAAATAACATGTTTTCATAAACATAACAAGCCCCATACAAACACAACAATCATGCACTAAAAGTCTACATCCCAGCCTGTTGGAGAAGGCAACCGATCCTAGGATGCCTTCGATTGCTTGCCCCGGCTTGTAGATTCATCTACACTCTAGCATCTGGGGCAAACAACCTGCCTTGGTGGTGGTTCAATGATGCGATGCCTGGAACGAGATTTTACAATCTGGCGGTACAACTCATGGCTAACACACCCGTCAATTGCAGCGTACTTCAGATTAGGTTCAGAAAGCAGCTTATCCTCCCAGTAATTGTTCCCTAAACGCCTCCACGAACATCTCGGCAATTTGCCCTTCATGTCAGCGTACCACGGGTCGATGAGTTCGGAGGCAAGAGTGGCCATCCCGGTCCTGCCTCCCTTCGTCCCTAGGATCCAGTAAATTTCCTGGATATCCACTTTGCACTCCTTTGGTATTCTAATGTTGACAGTCGGGCTTTCAAGCAGTTTAGTGTCATTCGTGATATCAACACTAGTAAATGTTATGTGCTGGTTCACGAGAAAGTCATGAAACAGATCCCTAATCCTTTAGCCCCACCTACATGAAAATGAATTCAGACAGATAATATAGCAATAACTTTTGCAAACAGATGGTTCAGGAACAAAAATACAGCAAAGTATACCAGATCC
Source organism: Avena insularis (assembly GCA_023614405.1). Taxonomy (NCBI): domain Eukaryota; kingdom Viridiplantae; phylum Streptophyta; class Magnoliopsida; order Poales; family Poaceae; genus Avena; species Avena insularis. Next base: position 79,424,068 of record CM042692.1, on the reverse strand, counting down.
CGTCAGCCCCCTTCTCGCAAAAAGGTTGGTATACAAGGACATGCCCCTTCATGGAGAGTTGCACCACGGCGATCCTACGGTGATCGCGGCTGTACTCGAGGTCGAGACCTACGAACCTATTTTCTTCGAACCGCAGCCAACTCGTGTAATTACTCAAAGTGTTCCTCACCGTCAGAGGGTCGGTGGTGTAGACGACTTTGATCTTATTCCCACCATGTACTTCTATGTCGAAGTGCGCAGTCGCTTGCCTGCCGTTGTTTCGGACGTCCGAAAAGTCCATGACTACTGGCAAGAGGGAAAGGATACGGAGGAAGAGGGTGATGCCGTGGCGGAGGAAATGGATGAGACCATGGAGGATAAAGACGATGAGGCCGTGGAGGAGGAAATGAGACAGAGAAGTGAAAGATTGGAACCGCCCTTACCAATATCTAGAATGGTGCACGACCATTTGTAGTAGGGTGAAGGTGGAGAAAAACGGCGGTTTTACATGTCGATGCTAGCGCTGCCTAAAATTTGTTCTGCGCCACTTGCATGCGGTCGAATCAAGGTCTGCCATGCACGATCCAAGTCAAACATAGTCACATTTGCATGTGCCGACCTTCACTCACTGACAGGCGGGCCGCACATTTCTCTCTCTTACGATTTATTTTTTCACTTCCTCTAGACAGTTCCGGTGCGCGCCCTCAAAAATTACGCCCCTTCCTTGTCTTCCACGCGGACGAGAACCGGCGGCGGCGGTGGTTCCTCACCGGGTCACTCCCTACTCGAACAACTGCCCCCATCCCTGATTCTATCCCCTCTCGAATCCATCCGCCTCCTTATCACAATGCCTCCATTAATCTACCGGATTCTAGACTCCATTTGCCGCTATGGGTAGAGCTTGGGGTAGCAGCAGGCTGAAGCGAAAGGCATGCGATGACGACGCGGATGGCCAGGGCAACCGCCACCGCAAGGATTGGGGATGGCTGAACCTCAGCGCCGCGAACATGTACAGGATCGCCACGGGTTGGACATCATCTCTGCCGGCCGCCTCACTCGCTGCATCCCTGGCTACCGCTTCACGATGCGGGACATGGACGAACAACCGTTCGGCACGCCAGACCTTCTTTACCCCGATACCAGCAAATGGCCAAACGACCGCGATGGCCACGTAAGTTCCAGTATCTTGCTTATTGGTTCAGTCATATCGTTGATTCATATGTGCTGAACTCTCATCGGAATCCTATGTTCCTTTCGTCGAACGTGTTGTGTGCACGCGCGGTTTGAACAAATTGAACCATTTAAGACTATTCTGTACAACGGAAGCTCTGCTCGTATCTGATATTCTGATATTTTCGTAGTGACATAGTCTTACTTTAGGTGATAGACGAGTTGTCAATTTCGATTTGCAATGGAATGTCTGCTAGGTGATATTCTGTTTCCTAAAATAAAAACAAACAGATTAGACGATTTAAGGTTGTTATGCCCCGAGCTGTTTATGATCATCGTCAGGAGTTTGTTCTGGGGGGCTCTGCTCCTACTCCATATATTGGGTATCTTCGTAGTGACACAGGCACAATTTAGGCAATAACTGAGGAGACACTCATATTTAGGCGATATTTTGTGTACTTTAATCTGAAGGTCTAGTTGTCAAATTGTATTTGCAATGGAATCCATGCTAGGTGATTGTACCAACTGATAACAAACTCTGCAGAATATTCATGCAAAACTGATGCTGCTGGATAAGTGGTCGGAATCAATAGTGGTGAATATCAAGGAAGAAGAAGATACGGAAATGGGAGATGACCAGAACTAGGTGGGTGGCAACGGCAAGTGGCTGGTCCTTTTATCCCAGGATGGGAGTACTCGGACTCTAAAAAATGGCTACAGATCATTGAGATTTATATTGCCATCTTTGGAGGGTGTCGGCATTACTGCATTCAACAACGGGTGGCCGCCGCCCATTTCCGAATTCGATTACAGGTTCACATGGTAGAACTTGAGCTCCTGAAGGTACAGCTCCCACATAGAACACTGGAGGTGTGGAAGACCTGGGAGTACGACCTCTTAGCGGTGTTCGACAAGGCAATCACATTCATTGGATGTCCAGAAGACAAGGAATGGACAGTCTTGCGCGACGACTTCCTGCGGCCGGAGAAGTATGTCGACGCCGTCTTCACCTCCAGCTACCATTCAAACAAACCGCAACGCATTTATGCGGTCACTGAACCTAGCGGCGACGTGCATGTTTGGGAGCCGTCTATTTGGGGTGAGTCATGGTGTCATATAGCATGTAAAATCCCATTCAAAATTCTGCTTACTGACTGTAAGTAACACGCAGGTACCCATGCAGCCCCGCGCATCATTCCAGCTCCGGTGATCGAAGATGCAGTAGAAGATGCTGAACTTGGGACATGGTGCTGGTTCCTGGCACCTCTCGAGGGCGACATGAAACAGGATGTTGAACTCATGTGGATTCATATCAGGGGAGCACTAAACAATGTTGGTGATACAATAGAACATATGGGGACACAACTTTCTTCATACCCATCGCTGCGGTGTCACGTTTTCTCGAGGTCCGCATGCCCATCCAAAGACCCAGTAGAGAAAGTCTGGAGCAGAGTCGACAATCTGAAGGGAGAATCTGTGTTTCTTGGGATCAACTACCCTTTCTTTGTCGAAGCCCCTAGAGCTGTTGAACCTATAATTGTTCAGGCAGCCCTGGCTCCTGATGCTGCTGGTGGTGGTGGTGGTGGTGGAGCTGACGAAGAACTAGCTGCTGCTGCTCCTGGTGAAGTTGACGAAATACTTGGTGATACTGCTGCTGGTGAAGCTGACAAAATACTTGCTAATGTTGCTGCTGGTGAGATGACGAAATACCTGCTGAGGCTGCTGCTGGTGAAGCTGATGAAACACCTGCTGAGGCTGCTGCCGGAGTAGGAAGAACATGCTGGTGTTGTTGCTGAGGTGCAAGCACTTCCAGTGTTTATAGTAGACTGTGTGTTTGCTGCACACTCACACGCCTATCATGTTGACACTCTAGATCCGACCTGGAGCCGATTCCACGGCGGGGGGAGGGGGCCTACAATTGGCTCATCAGTGGGGTCGTACGATTTGATGGAGAATGACAGACGGCCAAACGCAACATTCTGGTTCATTCCGACGATACCACCAGCTCCAGGGACCTAGTGCTCATACTGGCAGATCCGATGAACCATTTGTTTTTATCTTTATCTTTAGTTACGTTTATTTGTGTAAAGACTAAGCTATGCTTATTTATATAAGATTAAGTTAGGCCTAACTGCGTAATATTCAGTGAAGCCCAACTTTTCTTTCCACGCCCATAACAGCAGAATTGAGCATAGAACAGACAAAGGTAATGTGTATACTAGTCATTTTTGCTCAGGATAACAAAAACTTCAAGTAAATGATACATGGTGTACGCATTTGAATGCATCACTAGAATATGCCACCTATTGATGATTGATGACATGGATCTAGCTTTTCTACGCGTATTTGCATTGAATCGCTCATTGATTTGTTCACATTTTTTTGGCAATGGCTGATGAACTCCACTCTCTTGGTAACATGCTTCGTCAGCGAGCACTTGTTGATGCAATGCAAAGTACAGAACATGGTATACATCGTCATTCCATTTATGTTCCCTATGTTTCGTCATCATGGAGCTACTAATTTCAAATGAAAATCTCGTAAACAACATATGTGTACATTGTTAGAGTATGCTACGGACACGACACATACATGTTTTTCTACAATCACAAGAAGAAAACCTGATACATTTTCACCTTGTTGGCATTGTGCCAAACTGGGTGGATGTGGCTTTGGGGTTTGGAGAGGAAGGCGTTGTGGCTGATGCGTGTGCGACCACGGCGACGGCGAGCTCGGATTCTAGAGGAGGCCAACAGGACCGAGTATGGTCGGCATGGTGACAGATCCCACCCGGGAATGAATTCCCGTCCCCACGTCGTGCCATGGGTGCGGCCATGGTGAGGGCGAGCTCCGATTCAGGATGGGGAGGAAAGCGGGGCCGAGCAGGTTCGTCCAAGTCCTAGCTCCGTGCCATGGCCGCGACCACAGATTGTCGCCCCGGAGGAAGAAGAAGACGCGTAAAGGATGCATGTGCCAACGTTGCACATGGCAGCCACGATGGCAGCGACATAACGGCGAAAGCTGACAGGGGGGCCCTAACTTGACGGCCGTTAGCCTGATATTTTGTATTAAAACGTAAAGTTGAATTCGTGTCCAAAAAGACTCTCTAAGTATTTGGCACGTCAATTTTGGGCAACGCAGCTGATTGTAAGCAACTTGAGTATCACGTTGCCTGAACGTCCTGAATGGGACGCAAAATGATATTCTCGTTGTGATGGGGACCCACGCCGGGTGTCGAGGAAAAAGTAGTTTCCATGCTTGCTAATAACCTGGCAAGCAAAAGCCAGTCGCTACGTGACTGAGTTCAGGTTGACTTCAGGTGACACGTCACACTGCAACATATCCCCTTGCATCTGCCATCCATGTCTGTCTTGTATTTGCCCTCCAAACTTTATCCAATGGACAAAAGTGATTTAAAGCACCACAAAAGAAAAACATCGCAGGCTTACGTCCCAGTTTAGTTTTTAGACACTAGACAATAGAAACAACTTGTCACTAATAGTTCAAATAGCACGCGTATATTGCTTTTAACGAATTTGTATAAGTTAATTTTCAGACTTACGACAATTCTAAATCTAACTAAAATTGTGCAGTTCAAAAATAGGAAAGTAAGTGTGAAATGTTTTTTTTTTCTATGGATCATTTTTGTTCATCAGATGAAGTTTGGATGGCAGATGCAAAGGCATGTTATGACTCACCTCATGATTTGCTCCTCCGGACCTCCCGTGCTTTAACTCGTACATTGACATAGAGATTGTGTAATGACGGCGCTCCGGGGAGTGATATACACAGCCTTTAGCGTTTCCATCGAGTCACCGCGTGCCCCCTTTGCGTCCCGTATAATGATGGGCTTGGCCCATGATAATTGGACCGTTTCACATTGACACGTGTAAGCGGGACATGGGTTTCCCTCTACGCATACTATTTTTGTCGATATCTACTACTGTACTTCACATTTTTCAAATCCAAACCCTGGACGATTTCAAGTCTAAATAATTTATAATCTAAATAAAATTATTTTTAGGAATAATAAAATTTTAAATATCATGAACATTTTTTAAAAAATCATGAGTATTTTTCAGAAATGTGAACATTTTTTCTAAAACCATTAACTTTAGAGAAACAAGAATATTTTGCCAGGAAAACTTTCATGTTTTTCCAAAAAATCATGAACCAAATTCATAACAATTGTGAACATTTAAAAAACAAAAACATTTAAAAAATCATGAATATTTTTTAAAAACCATGGGACAATTTTTTAAAAGCATGATTTTTTGGAATACCGGACATTGTTTGAAAATCATGAACAATTCATAAAATTCCGAATGTAGAAAAACCGGGGGAAAACTAAAAAAAAACCCAGAAAACAAAACAGTAAAACGAAAAAAGAAATTTGCTTCAGCTATTAGGGTGGAAGCACGTGATTTCGTCATCCCTCTCTGGCGTACAGGAAATAAATAAGCGATAGCCTCCCAGTTATCTATACCTAATAATAAAAGACGGATTGTTTCTTCCGGTCCAACATTTTTTTAGACGATTTTACCCATACCGTTCGGAACAAAATTACCCACCAATGCCACTGCTAAGTTAGATATAATGGTTCGTTTTTTTCCATTGCTTTTTACCGGTAAAAATCCGCTAGGCCGCAACAATGGTTCATTTTTTCCCTATCCCTACTTTACCGGTAGAAATCAACTGGGATGTGGCGCGCCCAGGCGGCCACTTCCTTTGAATTGCGGTTGTATGCATCAACAAGAGCAATGATTAGTCCCACCTCGCCTCCGTATACTAGATTCAACCAGTTCATATACGTTCTCAGGCTGCTTGGAATCAGCAAGCCGATCAAGAACCAAATAAGAAGCAGTACCGTTGATTGATCTCTGAAATCAAATCAAAGGAGAGAAAGGAATTAAATCCCCTGTATGCCAACAGTGAGAGAGGGAAAACGGCTAGATGAGCGGGGTCACAGCATTGGGGGAGGCGTGGAGGGGAGGAGATGCAGGCGGGCGACACCTCCCTAGGACGAAGGGATCGGGAGCTCGGGAGGCGGCGACGCTGCAGGGATCGGAGATGAGTCGCGGCGCTTCGTTCGGGTCCAGGGAGGCGTGTTCCAGGAAGAAGATCTCCACTCATCAGGTTCCCAGCAGGCCGTTCCTAGGATGTTTTTTTGTCCGGACGCCGAAAATTGGCCCAGTCGCGTTCCTAGGACACCTGTTTCATCCGGATTTGGCCCAAAATACGTTCGGAGATCCCAGCCGTTCTCGGGGCGCTGGGAATGCCGGACAAAGCGAATTTGGCGAAAAAACGATTTGGCGCGTGGAGCCGTCCAGTCAACGACCGAAGGCCGATCGTCGTCATCCTTCCGCCTCGGCTCCCGCGTCGACGACGCGCCAGCACCGCCTCGGCTTCCCGCCTTTTTTCCCTTTCCCGCCACGCCGCTACACCCCTCCCGCCTTCGCCGCCCGTTCTCGGCCTATAAAACACGACTCCGTCGCTGGTTCACAGCACACCGCCCCCGCCCAGCCCCACTCCAGCATGAACTCCGGCGAAAAGGAGCACTCGGCGAAGACGATGGCCGAAAGCGGCGCCTTCGGTCAGCGGACGCTTCGGCCCTGGGAGGCGCGGATGCTCCGTGATGCCGGCTACATGGCGTCGTCGGACATCCGCTGCCCGCGCGGGTGGAAACTCAGCGTTGGTGGTGTGCCAGTGCCGCCGGTCCCCGATGGCGACGAACTGGTCGAAGCGATCCAGGCCGCCATAGCGGCGATGCCGGACCCCGAGCTCGCCGAAGACACCGGCAACCTCGTGCATTGGGAACAGTTCTTCGCCCAACGCCGGCTCGCCGAACTCGCCGCCCACCAAGGACCTCCAGGCTCGCCGCCGAAGCGCAACAACACGGCGGGCTGCCGCCGCTGGTGGAGTGTGCTTGGCCGGATGCTCGACGCCATTCTCGAGCACATCCATGCCGGCAACAACCCCCGCCTCGACCTTTTTTAGTTTTTTTTAGCCTACATGAAGTCAGAATTCGGGTGTCCATCTCGAATTCGTTGTAATATGTATGAATCAACCATCTATTAATGAAATCAATCTATATTCGCCCAAAGTTCACCGAGTTTTGTTAAAATTTGTCCAAACCTGGAAACTCGGCCTGGGAACGCGAGTGGGAAATCGGTCGTTCCCAGGCCGAAAACTTCCTCCGTCCGGCGCTATTTAGCTCCGAGTTTTGGCATGGGAACAGTGAAGATTCTATAAAAGATATTCAATAAAATTAACCCGTAGTAAGAGGCATATTCCACTAGGGAACTAATTGAAAATGCATTTTTCTCGGATGGATGAGTGAATAAGACGTCATGCGTCCACATTTGGATTCCCACCCTAGTGATTTAACAGTCCTCATCTTCATCTACACCCTGGATCTGAGGGAGGCGAAGGCGTTCATGGAATGGAGTGGGGTGGTGATGGTGAAGGGCACGTGTATGAATGGACTCTGGCTAGAAGGGAAGTTAGTGGGCGGCATGACCTACCACGAGCGGTGGATCTGGTTGAAGAGGCGAGCAAAGGAGACATTGGTGACGTGTCCACGACACATATTTTTATCTTTTTTCTTTCGGTGCAACGCACGGGTTTTTTTCTAGTAAAAACTAAAGTGTAGTTCCCTCTCAATAAAGAGGAAAAAGTGTGGCCACAGAGCCACCGTAGGCAGCAGGGAAGGAACGGAAGGAAAGAAGAGTACCGAAGCAGTTGGAGAAACGGGCCAGGCCCATAACGTATGGAGGGTACGCGGCGCAGCCTGGGGCTTCTTCCTGGCGCCCGCGCGTTACCCTGCACTCGCATCATGCGGTCGGCCCCGAACTGCAAAGCCCACTTCTCATTGCCTTGTGCAAGGCCCGTGCAGCCGAGCGGAACGGGCTATTTCAATTGGTCCAGTTTTTATGAAGCTCAAACAAAAAAATGGTCAAGTTTTTATTAGCTCGTCGATTTGGGAAGCGCAACCTCTGCCGTTTTCGCCCGCGTTGGCACAGCCATTAACCTGGACTTAAGGGTATCTTTGGTTCTGACTTCTGAGCCAAAGTTAGCTCCGCCAAAAAATTGGCACATCCCCTAAAATTGGTTAGCCCAGTCGACCCTACACGCGCGCAGTTCAATTTTTCTGCCGATCCGCGGCGAACTGAGGGCGGACGAATGCTGCGCAAAAATTTTGGTCACGCCCAAGATTTGGTAGGCCTCGCTGGCCACTGGGGCTTAAACGTAGCTGCCACTAAAAGGCTTTTATTCTTCTTCTATAGCTGTTACTTTAAGTCGGTGCGGGAACTTCCAAAATATTTACTCGTGAAGTAGGATGTACGTTTGGAGAATCGGCCACTGTTTCTATCTCCAGTTCTCCACCAGGTCCTTTCACCTTTAACATCCCATTCCCATCGAGTGTTTTGGCGGTGGGGGGAAATAGAAATACATAGCAATTTCTAGATTATATTTGATTACCGGGCTAAATTCATGACTATGTAGTCTATATGCTTACTATAAAGTCAATGGGTAACCTATCTAGATTGGCAGTAAGGGATTTTTAAAATTATATACACATACTGAAATTTGAAATATGACTTAAGGTCCGAGAATCACCTATAAGTTCAATTTCTGAACATGATCTCTCAACCTTAATATCCCATACAAAAGCGTCAGCGGGCGGCGAATAAACATTGCAATAATCTTCCACGTATATTTAACCTACTGTACTCTGTTTAGTGATTCAGTAAAGGAAAATCACTGTAACAAATAGGTACATGCTAATTTGAGGACAAACATTCTTCAACATAGTTTTGAAACATTTTATTGTTTTACATTTTGTAGTATAATTACTGACGAGGGGTAATCTCGGCAATGTCCATGGTGATGGACTTGGGGTTTCGCGGAAAAGAGAACGCTGGGATCTCGTCGGATCTCAGGGAAACAATGGAATCAAAGTCGCCTGAATATTGAGAAAACACACTATTACAAGTTGTCCTCTAGATTTTCGGTATCCTCGCTTGGGCTTCTCCCGTCCTATATATAATAGGCCGGGTCTCAAAACTGTATGCGGATAGGTTTCATACACACGTGATTACAATATCAACACAATATCGATTCGTGGTTTCTTTCCTAATACAATTAAAGTCTTTGTCAGTTGCTTCCTTGGATTGTTATCTGAATTCTTCATGGGCCGTAGGCCTTTTACCCAATGTAGTGTAGCGAATAATGAACACCCGAGTAATCATATCCATGTCAGTGGCCCCCGAGACTCTATCTGAACCGCAGTTTCAGGTTGAGTCTCAAAGTTTTCTTTCTTCCTTCTTTCTTGTTTCTTGATTTTTATTTTTGTAGGGATTTTGGTACAACGAGTCTGATGCTTTCGACGGATCGGGAATCAGTTAATTTCTCCTGGGAAAAACAAGGCTGACCTACATCAACCTCAAGTCCCTAGGCTCATATCCGGAATTTGTAACTGGTGTAATTCAAATCGAGCCGCTGAGGTCTTATCGAATACTGAATTTCAGTTTCTATTTTATCGGGTACCCAATGCGTCCGTCGGGATTTTTTATCGTATCGTTGATACAAATATTTTACTGGCAGAGCGCATTCTTGTGCGCTTACCAGGCCACACAGGACGAATCCTGGGGTCTTACCTTCATGTTTCCTTCATATTTCTGAACACGGCATTCAGATTTTTATCGCGTCGGATGCAATCCGAGAGTTTTTTACTTTCTGCAACCTGCTCCCGATAGGAGTATCTATTGTCGAATGTTTCCTTTGTTTTTTTATCGGGTGCGCGCCAGCGCTTTTGATAGGAGTAGCCCCCGAGGCTATGTTTGGATATATGTATCAAAATATAGGCTCGAAAATTTTATGGCACCAGTGATTCTGTACTTTTTGTCGGGTGCACGACCAATGCTCCCGATAGGAGTAGCCCCCGAGGCTACAATCGTAATATTGTATATTCGAGTGTAGTCTTAAATCTTCTCCTGGAGGAATTTACTTCGACTCCAATTTAATTTCTCCGGGTCATATCCTTAAAACAAGCCGCAATTTCTTGTAGTGCTTCCGCTGTGACGTCAGTGATGACATATCTGAAGCTGTTAATTTTCAGAAAACACGCCCTGATAGAATGTGTCGAACGTGGGCCCATGCAGGAATAATGATGATGAGTGATAGCGTATTCAGCGGAGATTTTTGACTGCACGTCCTTTCTCTGCGCGAAAATCAAGGCGTCACGCGCTGTTCTCCGTTTTTACCATAGCCATAACTTTCTTTAACCTTTTCCTTTACGGAATCTTTGTAACATGTGTCATCATCGTGCGACCTTCTATCGGTTCGATTTTGCATCGAACGATTCAGTCCTTGCGTCGTTGCTCTTTATAAGGGAGGAGGGGTGTGTTTTACTGTTTTACCTTACCTCCCCTTGCCTCATCTTCTTCCTTGCGCTCTTGCCCCCTTGCGGACTCATGTTATTGCTCCCCTGCAAAAACTCTGGTTCTTGTGCTCTTGCTCCCCTTTTGCTACCATGGGCAAAAGCAAGGCTGCTGGAACTTCTGCTGCCGCTACAAAGGCCGTCGGGAAGAGGGCCGTCGGATGGGCCCCCACCAAGTGCACGGCGCGGAAACTCCATGAGGCACGGAAATCCGGTCATCTGATGGAGGGTTCCTTCAAGCTCCCTGGAGACGAGGCCACTTCCATCCTCGAGCCTGGCTGGAGGGTAATGTTCCTCTCTGTCCGCTTCCGTGGTCTTTCTCTTCCTATCCACGAATTTCTTTGGGGCCTTTTGTTTGTTTATGGCGTGCAGCTATATCAGCTCACGCCCAACTCTATTCTCCACGTCGCTTGTTTCGTCACTCTTTCCGAGTCTTTCATTGGGATTCATCCCCATTGGGGCCTTTGGAAGCACTTATTCTATGTTCGTCGCAACGCCACTAACACCATTGTCCGTGACGTTGGTGGCACCATTTTCTCTGTCTGGTCTGACGTTGATTACTTTGATTTCAAAGTCACGGATTCTGTCCAACGCTAGAAGTCCAAGTGGTTTTATGTCAAGGATCAACCACTTGAAGGCCAATATTTCAGGTTAGCCCCCTTTGATCCAAAGAAAACCTGCCACAAACTTGATTCTTGGGACCAGCGTCCCTCTGCCGAAGAAATGATGGAAATCTAGCCCTTTGTTGATCGTATTTCCGAGCTGCGGCATGAGGTTGGCAAAGAATTGTCGGGTCTTCAGATCCTGGCATATTTTTTGTGGATCTGTGTCCAGCCATTTCAAGCCCGGTTGTCTGGTATGTGGGCGTATACCGTGAAGAAGGACCCGGCGAGGATTTCCTCGGAGGACCTCGCCCTCAAGGTGTATGAGAAGAGAGTCCAGAGCTTCACAACTTTGACGGCAAAAAGCCCGGTTCCTTCAACTTGTCTTGTGGAGCCCTATGGCAAGAAGAAACGGCTTCCCGAGGTACATTTCCTTCGCCTTCGTCTTTTCCTTTCTTCTATTTGTAGATACACTTTTCAAGTCTTCTGCTTTTTGTAGGGTTTTGATCACCTGAGCTCACTTCCTCCCCTTCCTGAAAGTGGTGAGCCCCTTGTCCACCCCTCTGCATCCGACGATCTCCCTATGACTGGGACTATCGCTGATGAGGAGGGGGAATTCTCTGCATCTGATTCTTCGTCGAAGACGCAATCTCTTCATTCGGCTGGCTCTGGAGATTTCCGCATGGAGCGTGCTGGAGAAAAGAGGAAACGCCCTTATGTTGTGGAAAGGGTCGAGGATTCGGATGACTCGACTGCTTTCGAGCCTTTCGGTGCTTCTCTAATCGCAGCTGCTCCTGCCAAGATGAATTTCTTCCGTCTTGCACAGGATGTGTCTTCGTGAGTATTTGCTTTTTTCCTTTTTTGTTTCACCAGGTGATTTTACTGCTTATGCTTGTTCCTGCTTGTGTTGTACTGTTGCAGTGATGACGAAGATCTTCCCGCTTCTCCTCTTTCCACATCGATGGGTTGCTCCACAAGGAAAACTCCTCCGCCGTTGGTGGAGCCGAAAGAAGAACTTCTATATCCTGTGGAGAAAACCATCCAGAAGGATGTTGCCACTTCATCGAAGCCACCGCCGCAAAAAGGAAGAAAACGGCAAGTAAAGGGGTGATGATATTTGAAGAGCCTGTTGATATGGATATGAAGGATGTAAGTCACTTTTGATGCCGGAATTTTTTCCTCCCTGTACACTTTTTATTTTGCCTTCATATCCTTTTGCTGTGGTTTTCTTTGCTCAACCTTTGATGCGCGAGATGGTCGGTATGGCCTCTCGTTTTACAAGGACCCATGATGATGCCGAAGAACTGAAAGGTATGTGCTGATCATCTTTGTAATCTCTTTGTAAAAATGTTCATCCTCATTTTTGTGATTCGCTCCTACAGCCGCTGCCAAGCAATCCGGAGTTAGTCGGGATGAGGCGATGAAGTGCGTTGATGATCTGGAGGGCAGACTCCAAGCTGTGGAAGAGGCTTTGGAGGAGGACAATCAGAAGGCAAAAGCTGATGCTGAGGAAGTGGCCAGGCAAGTCGCTGCTCGGGATGCAAATTTGCGGCAGCGCCTGGAGGCCCTCAACAACTCGCTGGCCCGTAAGTTTTTGTCTGTGTGTGTTTTTTATTTTCTTTCTTTCTTTTGGTTGTCAATCTCTTCTTCTCTCGTTTTGTTGTCAGAACTGACTAGCCAGAACCTGACGCTGGATGATGATAAGAAGGTTGATCCTTTGTTGGATGCTATTAGCATTTTGGAGGCTAACAACGTTCGTGGGCGCAATCTTCTTGTCCGCTCATGCCACGCCTTCAAGAAGCTCCGTGCCAAAATATTTCCAACCAAGGATGTGTCGGACAACCTAAATGATCTTGTCGCTGTTTTTGGTGCTGATCCCGGCCCGCGTGTTGGTTATAGTTTGACGCAGTCAAGGAGTGGTGCCGAAACTTTGATGGCCCTAGCGATGGCGCACAGCGAGAAGGTCGACTGGGAGAAGGTTAGATCCTTTGTCCGAGTCACCCTCAGTGGCCAAGCAATTGACCTGAAGCCGCATATTAAAAGGGCCAGAATATATTCTCGGCTGCTCCTAGGTCTGGGCTTAGGTTCAGAGAACCTAGCTGCCCCTTCTTCGGCTGCTCTTACTATGACGGGCGCTCCTTCTTCGGCTACTCCTACCGCCGTTGTAGCTAGTGCTCCTTCCGCTAGCACCACCTTGTCTTTGAAGGATGTAGCCTCATAGGCTTTGTTTTGTAATCGTTTATCATGTCTCCCTTGATGTTTGTAATGAACCTTGACTTTATCCAGCTTTCCCTTGCTTCTTTTTACAAGGAGGCAACTTTTGAATATATGTGTGTGCGAGCTTGCTTTTGTATGCTGAATGTTTCACATCTTTTTGTCTTGTCAGATCTTGAATGATTCTCCGGCTCCTTCTGGATCCGCGGAATTGTCGGATGTTGTTCCGTCCTCCGCTGTAGTAGGCGCAACCAGTTCCGCCATCATGCGTACGGTGGACCCGCCATTGTATGATGAAAAGATAGAACAGGTGAAAAAACTTGAAGGAAAACTTCGGGTTGTTCAATCGATGGTGGATGTTTCCCAATCAAAAACATGCCAAGCCCTCAACCGCGAGGCTTTTTTCTTGGAAGAAATCTCCAGGGCAAACGAGAAGCTGTTGTGTAAGTATTCATCCTCTTTTTTTCTCCGGTTGCCCTTTTCGACTTGTAGGAAATTGATATTTTGTCTCCCCGATTTCTAGGCATTCAATTGTACGAGAGGGATGAGACCCAGTGTCTGCGCAACCGAATGCAAGCTCTTGTGGCTGCCTCCCGAAGTTCTGAAACGGACTCTTGGACTGATCATCGCCGCACCTATACTGTAGCATTGTTTCAGGATCGCCTATCAGAGTTGAAGCAATTCGTGGAGTGCTGCCGCAGATCTCTAGCCATTACTTATAATAATGCCATGTTTTCTCGGGATCCTCAGCCTCAAACCTTGGCGGACTTGGTTGCGAAGTTCCAACAGGGTGAAAAGATTCATCACTTTGTGAAGCTTCAACTTGTGGCGGGTGCTAAGCTCGCGCTTTCTTGGGTGCATGTGCATCATCCGACGCTTGACTTGGAAGATGTATCTTCGTGGCTACCTTCTCCTTCCGATGGTGGCCTTATTGATATGGTGCCTCATTACGCCGTTGCTCGTAGACCTGCCATTAGAATTATCCGAAAGTGTTTGGAGGCAGACGAAGAGTTTTTTTGTAAACTTCCCTATCTGATTATTTACTTGCTTCGCCTTTGTACTTTGTGTAGAACTACTTTATACTTGTCAAAAAGGTCGTATGTTTTATATGAGATTTGATTGTATGTTGTATTCTCTTGTTGGGGATCCGACGAACTGATGTTCGTGTGCCCTAGAAGTTTTATATCGCGGAATACTTTCTTTATTTATTGATAATAATGGGTAGGAGTACATTGCGATGGCGTGATCGCCTGGCTGTTGGCCTTTATTGAATATAGAGTGCATCTAAATAGAGGTTTTCTAAAGGAAATTTGGCTTATGTTCTTGGGGATCTTCATCATCTTCCGCATTGTGGTGCTCGTGACTTGTCAATCAGTGGGTCTTCTTATGCGGGACCATTATTAGATGCCGCATACGTTGCTTTTTGCGAGACTGTTGCGTGCTTGCTCTTCCGATACTCTCTTTTTGTGGGTGTGCCCTTCATGTGTCGACTCTTCATCCGCTAACTTCAGCTGTCCAAGTTCTGCCTCCATCCTGAAAGATTCCGAGATTTTGTTGAATTCTCGATCGCAGCTGTCTGCACGGCTGAAGCTTCCTTTGACTGTGATGACCCAGTTGGGGGCTGGCATTTTTAGCACTAGGTATGCATAGTGAGGTACTGCCATGAACCTAGCAAAAGACGGTTGTCCCAGGATCGCGTGGTATTGAGATGGCCAGTCCATGACTTCGAATTCTAGCTTTTCTCGTCTAAAGTTATTTTTTGACCCGAAAACTACGTTAAGGTGGACTTTGCCTAATGGAATTTCGTCTTTTCCTGGAACTACCTCGTGGAAGGTTGTTTCTGTTGGTGTTAGGTTCGTCATGGACTAGTTCATGGCCCGCAGAGTTTTGGCATAAATCAGATTGATGCTGCTTCCTGCATCCAAGAAAACCTTGCTCATGTCGAACCCGTCGATTTGCGCTTCCACTATTAGTGCTGACTGGCCTGGCTGAGGGACCCGTAATGAATGGTCAACTCTGCTGAAAGTAATTTCTTGTTCTATCCAATGGAGATACTCCGGTGTAGGAGGTGGCTTTGTTACCTCTAAATTTACTTGCCTAGTGATCAATTTCTGTGTTCTGTTAGAGGGTGGCCCCTTCTGGATCATTGACATTGCTCCCTTTGACCTGGGATATTCGTTGTCTTGGTATATTGTATTTTGTGGTCGTCCCGCTGATGGAGGCCCCTATGGTGGAGGTGGAGAGCCAATGGCCAAAGTGCCAGGTGTAGGGGCGTAGTTTCTATTTGTTGCTTCGGCTGCCTTTGCGTTGCATAGTTCTTGCATCTTTAGGAATGTCTGGTAGTCCTTTAGGAGGTGATTTGATCGCCTTTTCCCCGTTGAGTCGACATAGTAGTGCATATTGAAGGTTCCTTCCAACATTTGTCTTGCTGACATTGGTGGGTCTCAGTTTGTCGACAGGTATCGTTGCCGCGGCTGGCTTTCACCGATGTTGTCCCTACTGCCACGATATCTGCTGTTGTAGTCATCACTTCGTCAGTTTTCTGTTCTAGAAAAGCTCGCTGCAACGTAACTGGGTGTATGGTATCCATCATTGGTTCATCGTCTCCGGTCATTGTTACGCTAGTCTCTGTCATTAGGTGAACGGGCCCTTTTGTTGTCTACTGCATCCTCTCCATCGTCCCAACGATTGGCTATTTCCATCAGCTGTGAAATTTTCCTTGGCTTGGTTCATCCTAGGTCTTCAATGAACTCCTGTCGACGAAGACCATCATTGAAGGCGTCGATTGCTCGTTCGTCCGATATTGCTTCAGCCGAATTTTTGGTAATGTTCCATCGTTGGATGAAGGCTTGTATTGATTCTCCTGGCTTTTGCTTGCAGGCACGCAATTGCTCCAAAGACGCGGGTCGCTTGAATGTAGACTGGAAGTTTCTGATAAATTTGTCTTCCAGATCATTCCAACTACTGATAGAATCTTCTGGTAGTTGCTTCAGCCAGGAGTGTGCCGCACCGGTTAGGTGGAGCTGCAGGCTTTGCATCGTCGTGGCTTTGGATCCGCCTTGTAATCTGACAGTTGCCAGATAATCTGTCAGCCAAGCTTTGGGTTCTTGGAGGCCGTCGTATTTTTGTCAAGCTTGGGGTAGCTTAAAATCTTTCGGCACCAGAGTTTTGCGAACCCGTCGAGTAAAGCAGATGGCTCCACATAATTCTTGTTCATCCTCTCTTTCGCCATCACGGTACCCTCGGGTGCTGCGCTCTTCTCTTGATCGATTGATCCTTCACTGGGTGATGTCGTTTCTCGCGTCGTTGCGCGGTTTTTGTTGCGAGAAGTGGACCCGATGTGGCGACCGTGATCGTCGGGTGTGACCTCCTTGCCGAGGGCTGCTGCGACAGCGTGGGGACCTGTCAAGCATGGTTCCTTTATTTACTTGCGCGAGAGTTTCTCCCACCAAGCCGAGGTTCATCAAGGCGGATTGGTAGAGGGCCGTGCGAGGATCGTCAGTTACAGGCTGTGTTGTGATTAGGTATGTTTGTGCGGCCACAATAGCTGCCTGAGCTATTTTTGCCTTGATATTTCCATCTTGGTCTATCGACATAAACGAGAGATCAAGGTCTCGGATTAGTCCGCTTCTCTCTTCTTCGGGTATACCTCGTAATCTAGACATTCCTCTTCTTGGCGATGCTCTTCCTGTTATGCTTCTTGATCCTCGGGTGGGGCTTAGCTGCGCCCGTCGTAAGCTAGATTCGTCGGCTACCCTTTTCCTTTCGTCGAGCTACTTCTGCATCCTGAGGAGGTCTTTTTTTTGTGGTGTAGCAGATAGTGGTATGCCAATAGATCTTCATGGGTGGCGTCCGTTGTCATTGGGACCGCACCCAAGATTGCTGCTCTTGCCTTTTCCCATGCACTAGCTGGTAGGCTAAGGGTTCGCCTCTCATCTTCACATGGTTGCTCTTCTTACCGATTTTCCCGGTTGACTTTTGGGTCTGCCCAGTTTCCTCAACTTCCTTCATTGTCATTACTTCCTGCATTATGGCTTGAAAGAATATCATCGGGCTTAAGAATTGGGTTACTGTTGGAGTATTGCTAGGTCGTGGCATCTCCGATGATCACGCATACTTGGTGCTGAGTGGCATATGGATTGATAACGTCGTTGTTTTCACCGATGGAGACACTATCGGATGAGCCAGTGAAGTCCATCTGTTTTTGCTCTGGATAGATTTCCGCCATCCGAATTCCAAAGTCGATGCTTTTGCTACTTTCTTCAGGTTCTGAATTGGCTAGGCTTGCTTCACGTGGTGGTGTGAACGGTGGGTCTGATCCGAAGGAGAGATTGTCATAGAGACCATCAAGATCCCCCAGATTCGTATCGATTTGCCCGCTTTCATTGCCTTCTTCGATCTGTGCTTCGACTTCCATTGAGGATCCGATGGAAGGTTCCTGTACTTCTATTGGCATAGCTGTTCTGGTGGGCGGGCGTGGATCTGCTTTCGTCGAGTTGATGCTTGGTGGAGAGCGTTCCGCCGAATCCGTGCTTCCAGCGTTCAAGTTTTCCACAGACGGCGCCAATTGACGAGGGGTAACCTCGGCAATGTCCATGGTGATAGACTTGGGGTTTCGGGAAAAAAAGAACGCTGGAGATTTCGTCGGATGTTAGGGAAACAATGGAATCAAAGTCGCCTAAATATTGAGAAAACATACTATTACAAGTTGTCCTCTAGATTTTCGGTACCCTCGCTTGGGCTTCTCCCGTCCTATATATAATAGGCCGGGTCTCAAAGATGTATGCGGATAGGTTTCATACACGCGTGATTACAATACCAATACAATGTCGGTTCGTGGTTTCTTTCCTAATACAATCAAAGTCTTTGTCGGTTGCTTCCTTGAGCTGTTATCTGGAATCTTCATAGGCCGTAAGCCTTTTACCCAATGTAGGATAGCGAATAATGAGCATCCGAGTAATCATACCCATGTCAATTACAAATATAGTTATTTTTTATTATTTTCATGTGTATTCGTTGACTAATATGCATGTAAGTGAGTTTATGAAGTCATGAGCCATAATACTTTTTTCGTAAGGTGATACTTTAAGAATTTTGTCCTTGCAAACTGACTTAGATGTATAGGAAGAAAATATGAGATGTAATCCTACAAAGAAAACAATAAATATTTACTTCTAGGGAATATCCGACAAAATCATAGGGACTATCTGAGAATTAAAAAATTAATTTACTTAAGATGTTAATAATATAAAATGATTCTTGTCTTTGTTGCATACACCAAAGAGAATAGTAATAAATGAATTATCCTGACAACGTTTTGTTAGTTTTTTGTATTGATAATTCCCTAGTGTGTATCATAGTTTCATGTGCAAGCATATGCCTAATTTTCTTTTACCATCGAGCCTCTATCTCCATCCACATTTTTTTCCTAAACTCTCTCTTCTATTTGACACCAATTGAGCTATCTAGTTATGGATAATTGTTCTATCAATCTTAAACTTACAATACTCCACTATGAGAAGTTCCAAGTCCTGCGGTTGTAGTAAGCAGTTCCTATGACTTATCTTGCCATACTCGTAAGACAACTTATATTAATTAACAAGAATCGAAATTTGAACTAATAAACTGCTTGTTTGACTTCATTCTTTCAATTTTCAAGTATTGTTCTCCTCAACCAGTGCTCGCATGAGTAGCTCACCACTCGACTACACATTATATTTGGGTAAAGGATACATGGATCAATGTGTCTACCATCAAGCCTGCCAGGTTTGGACCGGTGAAAGTACTCCGTGATTTGTTTTTGTACAGTTCTAGCTATAGTGTTTGAGTATGAGACCATGTAGAACAAACATTCGATCTGAGTAAAGTGGACATTCAGATGTTAGTCATTTTTTTTATTACATTCGAATTTGTATTTTTTTTTCATAATATTAGGTTTCATATGGAGTTCAGTTGCCATACATTAGTGTCATTTTAACGTTCTTCCGTTGTAAGACCAAGACCAAGAATCATCCACCATTTCGGTCGTCACTTGTTTGTTTCAACTTCAGCGGCCAATTATACCCGAGGTGAAGGTTTTAACATTTATAGTCTACTTTTTAAAATCTCTTGTATTAATATTATGGCAGGAACCATACTTGGCCTCGTACGGGTTCGTATTAATATATAGCCAACGAGGGCAATGTATGAATACATGTGGGCATACGCGTACACATACGTACAATATACAAAGAGGAAATAAAGAGACCTATTACATTGTCTAACTACCCCACAGTTTTATATTACGCTTAAACTCATCTAAATTCTTGACTGGAAGTGTCTTTTTAAAGCCATCTGTAACTTGGTCCTTGCTTGAAACAAACCAAATAGCCAGTTGATTATTTGCAACTCTTTCTCGAATAAAGTGAAAATAAATTTCAATTTGCTTAGTGTGAGTATGAAACACTGGATTAGTAGACAAATAGGTAGCACCTAAGTTGTCGCACCAAAAATTTGTTTTTTTCCTTCAATTTTACTCGTCACAAGAAAGGCATCAATCCAAATCAACTCAGCTGGGGCATTAGCCAAAGCCTTGTACTCATCCTTGTTAATAGAACAAGATATTATAGCTTGTTTGCGAGCACTCCAAGGTACCAAATTTGGTCCAACAAACACTGCAAGAAATGTTTCCTTTCGCAACAACTTGGCCCGACGATCATCGTAGAAGGTGCGTCTTCCGCGACGAAATTCTCGGCTCGACCGTGGCCGATGGAATTTTTCCCGGTTTCGCGGCCCTCTACTATGATGAAACCGCTAAAAACATGGAGGAAGCTCGGCCGACGCATGGCAGAAGCAAGATTTTTGGTTCCTCACTCGATGTTGACTCGCCGAAGTCTTTTGAGACATGTGGGTCCTAGACGTCAGTGTCTCTAGCGGACCATACTTTTCGGTCGCGCCTCCCTAATTTGAACTCGACGCGTCGCCGTTTAGTCAGGCTGCTGGGTTCCACATGTCAGCCTCTCATTAGAAGAATCATTTGGATGATGGAATTTTTTTTCTTCGCTCGCGCTACCCTGTTCCGAACTTGATAGCATTACTCGATGCACCTACCGTTTAATCAGACCGCTGGGATCCACATGTCATCATCTCATTAGACGAAATGTGTTTATGATGGAATTTTTTTCTTTGCTCGCGCTACCCTGTTCCGAACTTGATAGTGTTGCTCGGTGTATCTACCGTTTAATCACGATGTTGGGCCCCACATGTCATCCTCTTATTAGAATAAACGTGTGTATGATAGATTTCCCCCTCGGTCGCGTCTCTGTGTTCCGAACTTGATAGCGTTGCTCGCTGCATCAACGGTGCTGGTGGGTTCCTTATGTCAGCCTCATATTAGAAGAATCGTGGGTATGATGGATTTTTTCTTCTCTAGCGCTACCATGTTCCTAACTAGATAGCGTTGCTCGACGAATCTGCCGTTTGGTCACGCAACTGGGTCCCACATGACAGCCTCTTATTAGAAGGATCGGTTGTATGATTGAACTTTTTTTCTCTACTCGCGCCTCCGTGTTTCAAACTTGATAACATTGCTCGCTTCATCAGCCGTTTTTTCAGGCTGCTGGGTCCCCTGATGTGCGTATGATGGACTTTTTTCTCGCTCACGCCTCCCTGTTTTGAATTTGGCAACGTTGCTCGATACAACACCTGTATAGGTCGTGCTGGTGGGTTCCATATGTCGGTCTATCTTTAAATGGAATGTGTGTATGATAGACCTTTTTTTGTCCACGTCTGCTGTTTTGAGCTTTGCAACATTGCTCGATGTGGCAGCCGTGTATGTTCTTGCTGCTGGGACCCCCATGTCAGCTTTCTGGTATGTTCTGGCTTGTGGGTCCCCGATACATCCTTGTATGTTCTGGCGGCTAGGACCCCGATGCCAGCCTCTTTGTACAAATATTTAACTTTTTTTTTAAACCCGACCAATAAACTCGAGGGATGCTGCAGGCTGATGGGTCCGTGATATCAGTCTCTCCATAATGCAATATTACTACAGTAGAACAAAAAAACTCAAGACCTGCAGTAGATTTAAACTGTGTGTGTCGCCACTATGTCAAAGATATTTATAGAAAATATATTATTAAACATTTCTTAGTATCTTCAAGTTATGTGTTAATGTTTTTAAAAAGATGTCGTGTGTCCGTGTTTATATTTTTAAAAATAAAAGAGCAGCCTCCTAGCATTTTAATTTATAAAATGCCACATATATAATGGACTAGTTTCTTAAAAATATGGGTATGCGGAGTTTTTTTAAGATATGGAGGTGGAGTTTTTTTAAGAGGTGGGGACAATGCTCAAAAGACCAAATTTAAAATATTTTAGACTATTCTACATAGTCCATCTAAATGCACTATACTTCATGGGCTCCTTTATTAAATTTCACTGAGTCATGCTAAGCAGTCCCTTGACCCTGACAAGGCCGAATTAAAATATTCTTGCCTATGCTCCATGTGATCCTTTCTCAAATTTCACTGGCCTGTGCTCAGCAGTTTCTGATCCTGCGCTAAGAAAATTAGTTCCCTGACCCCGAAAAAGCGTGTGCATGTTGGACTGTTTTTTCAGGTCGAACTTGATAACGTTGCTCGCTGCAGCAGTCGTTCATTCAGGCTGCTGGGTCTGCCATGTTAGCCTCTCATCACGCTGGACTTTTTCTCTCGCTCGCGTCTCCCTGTTTCGAACTTGTCAATGTTGCTCGATGTAGCATCTCTACAAGGTCGCGCTGCTGGGTCCCATGTGTCAGCCTCTCTGTAAATGAAACGTGCGTATGATGGATTTTTTCAGCCCCGTCCGCTATTTTGACATTGGTTCGTTGCTAGGTCCAAATATACATGATACAAAGTAAAGGACCAAATATACGCCCATATTATATAGATGTCGATCAAATTTATATTTTTTTTGAGAATTATCTATTATAATTTTATATAGTTATGATATTTCATATGTCTATTATCTGGGTCTCACGTGCGGAGTAAATGGAACTTACTAGTAATGCAGTAGTTTCTACAAAAAAACATAGGTAGGCAGAGCTTTTTTTCGGGGGTTGGGGAAGAGGATGACCATAAAGGCCGAAATAAAAAGATTCTGCGCTAACTGGGGGCGGATGCCCTATTTTTCATGAGCTCACTCTAAAACTGAATGCATTATGGTCGAAGGCCACAATATAATGAAAAGGATGAATTGGAAGGTTTTGGGCTATGTTTGGGCCTGATAGGCTAATTTCATGGGTTCGTTAATAAAAATTTCAGACCTCAACAATGAAGAAAAAACGAGGGAGAAAATTTTGGCCGATATTTCACGTGAAAATTGTTGACAACCAGGACACATACCCCGCGTGCGCCAAAAATTTTCCAACTTGCGCCTTCACTCCAGCAGCCAACTATTGTCTTTTTACACCATTCTTCTGGAGACGCGCAGACAGTCAAAACCATAGTCCGCGCACCAAAACATTCACACTCCGCCTATCAGCCGGGGCGGCCTAACACCATTGCTGGCGGCACCGTTCTTTTCGAGATGCACACATGCCGATGGTCAGCTGGTCGATCCCCACGGTATGCTTATAATATCCTTAGTTCGCTCGAATCATTCCCTAGAAGTCGTTTCGTACTCGATCTGTTTGTTTGACATTGTTCTGCACTTGATCTGTTTGTTTGAATTGGTTGGCATTTTGCACTCGGTCAGTCTGTTCTCTCATATATGTCGCATAGTTCTGCACTCAATTTCTGAAATAAGCTAAAATTATGTGGCATTTATAGTTCTGTATTCAATCAGGTTGCTCAGATACCTTGGCTTAATTAGATCTTTAACCAACCTCTTCGGTGAAATATCTTGAAAGCTTCTAACCATCTCTATCCTCAACAGATGGACAAATATTGGATACCGAATGGAAAAAAGCAACACCTTCATATTGAGAAGGTGTTAATGACTTCGTAAAGTTTGTTAGATAGCATAACGGTGACTCGGATGTGTTTTGCACATGCCAACAATGCCTTAATTATAAAAAGCTGAGTCAGAGCATAGTCGCAGACCACATATTCGTTAATGGGATGCAATGGACATATTTTAGGTGGATTAAACATGATGAACCATATGATCAGTCTGGTCTTCATTCTCTAGCTGATGCTGATCCGCCTGAAGCTCATCTTATCGAGGATGAGGACCTTTCTGGTTTGTTAAGGGACCTATACCCCACTGCAATAAAAAAGCGATCCCTCTCTTAAAAGATCACTTTTCTCTGACCTGATAGAAGATGCCTCGTGTTCAGTGGACCCTGATTCTGGTAACTCAAGATTCAAACTGGTAGTGAAATTACTAAAGGAGAAGTCATTTAATAAGATTACCAACAAAGCTCTCAATTCAGTGATTAAGGTGTACATAGAGTCAATCCCTAGGGAAGGACTGCCAAAATTCTTTTATGAGATGAAACCGTACACCAATGTACTTGGACTATCATATGAGAAGATCCATTTTTGTCGAAATAACTATGTACTGTTCTGGGAGGATTATGAAAACCTCGATGAATGCCTAGTATGCAACAAATCAAGATGGAAAAATGGTGATAAAAAGAAGAAAGATCCTTGTAAGGTTGTGAGATATTTTTCTATTATAGATAGATTGAAGAGGTTGTTTCAGTCAGAAGAAATATCTAAGGAAACAAGATGGCACAAAGAGATTCTCAAGCCAGATGATTACTTACTGAGACATCCAGCTGATGGCGATGAATGGAAGAACTTTGACAAGGCTCATCCAGGATTAGTAGAGGATCCAAGGAACCTGAGACTTGACCTAGCTATAGATGGATTTAAACCATTTGGAAGTATGAGTAACTCGTACAACATATGGCCAGTACTTGTTACAATTTACAACCTGCCTCCCTGGGCATGCACTGATCAGTCGAACTGCTTGCTGGCTTTACTCATCCCAGGTCCCAAATCACCTGGGAAGGATTTGAATCTGTTCATGCAGCCTCTTATACGAGACTTGTAGGAACTATGAAGGGTTTCATGACTCCAGATATCCTTGCCAACCAGCCCGAAGATGCCAAATTCCCTATGCGTGCTACTGTGCTATTCTGCACCCATGATTTTCCAGCTCTTGACACTATGTCAGGCAGAGTGACAACATGTTATAACGCATGTGTTTGCTATGAGACAAAACAGGTCACAGTGAGGCTACAAAATAAGACTAGTTTCCTTGGCCACCAGGTTTTTCTTCCTCAAGGACACAAATTCTAAAAAAACTTCAAAAAATTTCAGTTCAATAGAAAGAGGACTGAATATGGCAGTGCACCACAAAAGTTCACTATAGCTAAGTTGTAGGCGCATCCACAAGAGGTCAGAAATGTCAAACCAAGAAAACAACCAGCTTCCAAACAAGGTAAAAGAAAGAATATAGAAGATGCACCAACAGTAGGAGTAGCATCCAAAAGGAAGAGAGCGGAAGAAGTAGCAGCATATGCCCAAGGGAAGGAAAAGGAACCAAGAATATTTTATAAGTACATATCCACTCTATGGGACTTGCCGTATTAGGCTGGTAAGAATATTCGACATAATATTAATGCCATGCACATGGAGAAAATATATGTGACAGCATTATAGGCACATTACTCAACATTCCATCTAAGACAAAATATAGCTATAATGCTAGGCTTGACTGCGAAAAACTCAACGTTAACAACAACTTGAAGATGCAACACGGTTGATAAGGGCAGTGAAAACATTACAAATTTGGAGGTGCAGAATTTACCTTGCCGATGAATAAAAGGGTACTATTTTGTGACTTCCTCCGAGGTGTGAAGTTCTCATATGGATTTGTTTCCAACATTGCAAATTGTATCAATGTAGAGGGGAACAAGCTCCAAGGGTTGAAAACTCACGATTTCCACATCCTACTACAAAGGCTTTTAGCTCTTGGTGTTAAAGGTTTAGTGAACAAGGATTTGTACAACGTGCATGCAGAGTTGGGAAAGTTCTTTAGGAAAATTTATAGCAAAACTCTAGACAGAAGAGTTGTAGCACGACTTCAGACGGACATAGCAGAAATCCTATGCAAGCTTGAGCTGATATACCCACCAGCCTTCTTTGATGTGATGGTGCATTTGGCTGTTCATTTGACTAAAGATGCACTTTATAGAGGTCCTGTACAGTATGGATGGATGTACCCTATAGAACATCGACTTTGCACTTTCAAGGGTACTGTTAGGAACAAGGCTAGAGAAGAGGCTTGCATTTCTGATGCATACATTGCTGCTGAAGCATTTGCATTTTGCTCAAGATACATTCCTGATCGTAAAACGAGATCCAATCTGGGTGGCAGAATTGAAGAAGTTAAAAATCTGTTTTAACCACGGTGTCCGCCTAGTAGGAAAGAATGAACATAGACCATTAATGCAACATGAATATGGCCAACTTACTTGGTATATGCTGAATAACGCTGATGAGGCTGAAAACTTTGTTGCGTGAGTACTATTCATACATATCTTCACATATATGAAATGAAACTTGTAGCAAGATATGTTCAGATGTCTTACTTGAGTATCATTTTTGTAGGTTATTTAAAGCAACCAAAGGAAAAGATTATGTTGCACCATTATGTGGGGTGGGTTTCAGGAATGGTTTAGGAATCATGTAAGATGTTCAATTGAACTTTGAATTGCATACGAATTGTGCACATGAGATGACCTCTTGATTATTTTGTATAACCTCAGATCACGAAGCTGCATGAAGAGAATCCGGGCGATGTTAGTGATGGTCTCTATGCCCTATCATGTGGTCCGGTAAAGAGGATGCAGACAGCTTCATCTTGCGACGATGGTATCCACTACATTAGTTATGAGCATGAGAAACATCTGAAGACACAGAACAGTGGCATCACGACCAGTGGAGAGCACTTGACATCCAAAATGAAGAAGTTAGATGACTATGATCATTATGGTTGCATAAAAGAGGTTATTGAGTTGAACTATAACGACAAGGCTGGTGGTCAATCTATGGTTCTATTCTAGTGTTATTGGTATGACCAAGATCCAAACAAGAAAAGATGCCCCAAAAATGATGGGAATTTCATATCGATCAATACTACTGCGAAGTGTTACAAAGAGGAACCTTATATTTTGGTAACTCAAGCTTCCAAGGTAATATTCTTGGATGACAGAGATAATAACAAATGGAAATATGTGCACAAGTTTGAGACAAGGAGCACCTATGATGTGAATGAGTATGACGAGTCAGTCACCATAGATGTTGCCCACCAAGATGATCCTAGTGGTTGTATGGTAACTAAACTAGGTGACGTTGATGAAAATTTGATTGCCAGAGGCGGCTCTACGCATGATGCACAAGTAGATTTCACTGTCGAGGTTAGTGTAGTCGACAAAGACAAGAATAAACTGGTCCTACTTGATGAATATCAGGACATTTATGATGAATGGCAAGCGGAAGAAGATCCAACCCAGTCGGAATATGTGGATCTAGAACACGGCGGTGCTGAAAGCAATAATGGTGACGATGATTAGACTGTTGTTTCATATTATGCAGTGAGATGACGAACAGTGATTCGTATTGGTTTTCTCTTTGTAAAATGTATGAGACATGATGACAATTTCCTATTGGATTGTAATCCTAGACTAATTGTTTTCCCTGTCTAAATTGGATTAAGCTTAATTCTACAAGTGCAAACATATGTAGAACAGGTTTACTTGGCGTGCAGCAGGTACATTGGTTCAGTACATTAATTAATTATCAACCACATGACCATGTTTCATACAGAAGGGGAATATGCATCTCGTGTCAGTAGAAATGGGCGAGCACATTGTCTCGGCAGATAGGACAGCTGGCGTTGGTCTCAAACCAAGTGAAGATGCACTTGCGGTGGTAGGATGTTTGCATCCCCGGAGACGCACCGGTTGTGCGCTTTGACAACACCTGCATGCATATTCTGTAGTGGCCATCCTCCTGCTCAACCAGGTACCAACTGTCTTGAAGCGCCGATAGGTTGACGATGAGCTAGAGATCCATGCTAAGGGTTAGGTCTAAGTGGAACCCGTTGATACATTGCAAATGTATCTATAATTTTTGATGTTCCATGCTTGGTTTTATCTCCTTTCTTGTGTTTTGTCCACACTTTGGAGTAATTTTTATATGATTTCTTGGACTAACCTATTAACAAGAGCCACGCGCTACTGTTTTCTGCTGTTTTTGGTTCCACGAAAGTCAGAAAATGAATATTCTCGGAATTGGACGGGACAAAAGCCAAAGTGCCTATTTTTCCGGAAGACTCACGGAGCCAGAATACGAGACGGAGGAGGGCCAGGGCCTGGCCACACCCCCCAGGCGCGGGTACCCCTAGGCCGCACTAGGGCATGGTCTGGCCAGCCCAGGCACCCCCTCGGTCTCCCTCTTCGCATATAAGTTGCCTTGTGACCTAAAAACTCTGGGGAGGGGGGTCGACGTTTTTCTAGAAGGAGTTCCGCTCCGCCGCCACCACTAGATTCCACGAAATAGCACTAGAAACTCCGTTCTGGCACCCTGCCGGGATGGGGAATTGGAGGAGATCATCGCCACATCATCATCACCATCGCTTCTCCATCGACCATCCATGTTTCCCCCATCTATGAGTGAGTAATCCCCCGTTGTAGGCTATGGGGATGATAGGGATTGGATGAGATCGTTCATGTAATGGCATCGGATTGTTAGGGCATGGTGCCTAGTATCTTCTATTAGTGCTTTATGACTTTGTTGCGACTTGTTATGCTTAATGCTTGTCACTAGGGCCCGAGTGCCATGATTTCAGATCTGAACATGTTATTGATTCATTATGATAGTATTGTTTATGGTCTTATCTACAAGTTGTATACACACGTTATTGTCCAGAACCAATGGCCCCGAAGTGACAAAAATCGGGATAACCGGAGGGAATGGCTTTGATGTGAGGATCACATGTGTTCACGGAGTGTTAATGCTTTGCTCCGATGCTCTATTAAAAGGAGAACCTTAATTGCCAGTAGTTCCGTTGAGGCCCCGCTGCAAACGGGCTGGCAGGACAAAAGATGTTGTCGAAGTTCTCATTGCGAGCACGTATGACTATATATGGAACACATGCCTAGGATTATCTAGTACTTGTTTGCTTTATCTTATTTATCTGTAATTGCCCTATGTTCTGATTGCTATGTGAATTGTCTTGTCCATGCAACGCCCGTCCATCCATCCCTATGCCTACCGCACTCGAATCCTAGTGTTTACTGCTATTGTTACTGCTGTCTTTACTTTACTGCTGCTGCTACTTACTATTCCTACTACAAAACTGTTGCTACTGATAAACTGCTGTGAGCAAGATTGTTTCCAGGTGCAGCTGAATTGGCAACTCAGTTGTTAAGGCTTATAAATATTCTTTGGCTCCCCTTGTGTCGAATCAATAAATTGGGTTTCACTTCCCTCAAAAATACTACGATACACCCCCTATACTTGTGGGTCATCAAGACTATTTTCTGGCGCCATTGGCGGGGAGCATTGCTTTATTTATCAAGTCCACTTGGAATCACTATTGTTCAAGCTAAGTTTATTTTTGCCTTGTTTGCTTGTTTCTTTATCAAAAATACAAAAAAGTAGTTCCTACTCTAGTTGTTATTTTCGTTGGTCTGTTATTGTCTTGCTTTATCATGCTTTTTGTCAATGGTTGGTTTCTTTGAAACTGAATCTTATTGGCAAGGTGGGTTCACGGAAGATCAAAAATATTATTATAAGGAGCACCGCTTGTCACAAAAAGGGAAGCACTTATGGGAACAAATTGATAAATTATATACCATTGCTAGAAACGTGTGCTCTACTTATAATGTTACTTATTGCTGTGATAAATCTTGTTCCATAAAGTAGTATAAACACCTCCCTTTTCAATGTGAGTATAATGATAATGATACCATATCTTCTTATGCTAAAGGAATTTATGACTTTTATGATGCGGAACAAATTGAAGAATTTATTGCTTGGAAGGGTGATTTTGAACTTGCTAGTTTGCTTGAAAATATTGATGATTCACCTTACAAATATGAGGTTTATGGTATACTTAAATTTTGCTTTGATAATTACAAGGATGAAAATGGCTATATTCTTGAATATTTTAATAGATGCTTTCCATAAATGGAAGAGACTAATGCCTTGCAGGATCCTATGGAAGAAGAAATTGATGAACCTGAAATCTCATTAGATGAAAAAGAGGAGGAGAGTGATGAAGAAAAGGAGGAATAATGGATTAGCTACCCATGCATACCTTCTAATGAGAGTAACTCTTTATCCCTTACATTATTTGATTGTCCTCCATGCTTACTAAAGGAGGATAAATGTTATGTTCCTAAGGATTCTTTTGAAAATGTTTATAATAAAGCTCTAGTGCTTGTAGATCATGAAAAGCATGCTTTATGTGATAGTTATATTGTTGAGTTTATTCATGAGGCTACTGAAAATTATTATGAGAGAGGAAAATATGGTTGTAGAAGTTTTCATGGTATTGAAACACCTCTCTATGTGCTGAAAGTTTTGAAGTCACTCTTGTTTTATCTTCCTATGCCTGTCACTTTGTTCTTTGCGAATTTATTTGCATACAAGATTCCTATGCATAGGAAGTGGATTAGACTTAAATGTGTTTTGAATTTGCTTCTTGATGCTCTCTTTTACTTCAATTCATATTTCTTGTGTGAGCATCATCGAAATTATCATGCCTAACTTAAAGGCATTAAAGAAAAGTACTTATTGGGAGATAACCCAAAAGTTTTAGATGAGTCTTGGAAGTTATTACTTCAGTAACAACCGCTCCTTATCCTTTTTATTTGCTTTTTGTGCCAAGAGTAACCTCTAATGAGAGAGAAGTAATGATTGGGAAAGTTGCTGTCCCGAAACAGATTTCTGTGCTTCACCGTAAAAATTCGTGTAAAATCTCTGAACGTCTTTTTGAGGCGTGAATTTTTGTGCTTCTGACCCAGGTTGTTATATAACTTTCGTTAGTTTAACACTTTTTGATTTGAGCAACATAAGGTCTTCGAAAAAATTTGTCTTTACGTGCTGGTCTGTTTTGATAGATTTCTGCCATTTTCTGCATTTGCTTCTTGTTGGTTCCTTTTTCAGTTCTTTTGGGGAACTGAGCTTTTTGAGGGAAGTGATTCAGTATCTAGTGTTCTAATGGAAGTTTATTGATGTTAGAACTGAACCTTAAGACTTATTTATCTTGAGTGCACTAATGTTGCTAATAAAGATTGTGTGAAGTTTTGTATAAAGGAAAAATTTCAGGTGTATGGAAGGAATGAGTAATGAGATGAAGGATGGACTAAAGCTCAAGCTTGGGGATGCCACGCATGTCACCCAAAGAAATATCCAAGAATTACAAGCATCAAAGCTTGGGGATGCCCAAGGCATCCCCCTCTTCATCAATAAAAATCCCAGGTTTCTTCCAAACGCTTCATTTTTATTGTTTCATGCACAGTTGTGTTGTTCTTGGAGCGTCTTCTTTTTCGTTTTTGTTTTGGTTTTTCGTTTTCTTGGTTTTCTTAGTTTGCTGAATAAATTGGTTGGACCCCCTCTTTCATATATTGGTGTTCAAATAGTTTGGTTTGGTTTGGAAAAGAGTAGGAAAACTCATGCTTAAGTGGTAAAGAGAGTTTGTTTTTGACTGTGGCCTATGCTTTGCCATGCCATGCTTGATATTGTTTTGGCTTTATGCTTAGTATTCTCTGCTTTAGCATGCCTTGTTATAAACAATTGATATTGCTTAATGTGCCTTAGATGAATCATGCGTTGTTTTAGCATATTAAAGCATAGTATAGTGGTATTCTCCTTTGATGCTTTATTTGGGTTGACTTGACGCATGCTCACACCATGTTATGACTATCTCAAGTCACCATAGCCTTTATGATCCTTTAGTTTTCAACTTGTAGTATCACTTTATGCTTTGATCAATGATGTTTTGTCGCTCTGCATGATTATGGCCATTATTGCTCTCTTAGTTTGTCGCTCCCAGTCTTTTGCTAGCCTCCACAACCAAGTATGAGTTCCAGTCATGCATCACAGTCCCTAAACGAAGTTATTCCAAAGAGTCCACCATATCTACCTATTAGCATATGCTATTCCAAGTATATTCATGTTTTTGTTTACCTTTCAAATTAAACTTGTTATGAGAAAACTAGTGATTAAAGCTCTCACGAACTTGATGGCACACTTTACTTTTCTTGCCCTTAATAAACTTGAACCATTGTGTCGTCTATGTTGTATATGCTTACACTTATTTGTTGGGGATTAGCAGAACCATGCTGTCATGGGGAACGCTTTCAACATTGCACTGGTACTTTGTACCTAGTTGATATCATGCTCTTTTGTCTATGGATGTCGTCGGTGTGAAATGAAAGGGGAGCTTGTAAGTCCATGGAGTTATGTATATGTGTTAGAGAAACGCCTGGGCCGCTGGTCTAATCCATGCTGACATGGTGGAAACCTGCAGCGTAACCATAATGAGCTGTCTATGAAGCATTCTTCTTATAAAAAAAGAGTCCTATATTGAGAAAAAAGAGAAAAGAAAAAAAAAGATTATGAAAAGAGGAAAGAGAGAAAAAAGCACCATATTCCCATGGTAAATAAGAAGATTGCTGAGATGCTTGTTGTATGATTGCCTTGTCATTTTGATATGGGGATTCTTCTGTATCATCGGGAAAGGGGTACCCTGTTGGCGGTTCTCTATGATACACATGTACTTACGATGACAAGAACTTACCGGTGACTAAACTTGAGTAGCATGAGGAGCGGCCCTCGTATTCAAGGGACATGAGATTTCTAACTTATACTTCGTCAAGCATGTACACCATAGTTTGTTCACTTTAAGCTTAATCACTTCAAGATGCTTATGATAGGGGCAATGAGAGCTGAAAGCTAATAAGTACCATAATTTTTGGAAGCTCTTTATGAGACTTGAATCCCTACTTCCTTCTATGAAGGCCTTTCTTCCACTATATATATTGAGTCTCCACCTTCTATCTTTATGCACCTACTTTGAGAGCATAGTGGCCATTCTTAGTTCTATGTGCATTGTCCCAAGGCTAGTTGATTGATGCATAACTTGATATTGCTTGTTTTAAACTATTTGTATCTAGTCACTCTTATGAACTTTGAAGGTGTCCTATGCATTTATATTTGCTACTCTATGAGGGACAAGCTGAATACTATTATGCTATGTTTTCTTTATGTGAAACAAACAAACGTCTTGCAAAGCATTGTTATTCATGAATCTTTTGTTTGTGCCTTTTCATGCTGCATCATAGTTTCTTTGTCTTATTGCTAGAACCTTGTCTCTCATGTTATGATTGAAGTACTATGATCCCAGCTTTGAATGTTTTACAAATACTTTGATCAAGTCTTTGATGGTGCATGTCACCTCAAAAATTATTCTTTCTTTTTATCACTTACCTACTCGAGGACGAGCAGGAGTTAAGCTTGGGGATATTGATACATTGCAAATGTATCTATAATTTTTGATGTTCCATGCTTGGTTTTATCTCCTTTCTTGTGTTTTGTCCACACTTTGGAGTACTTTTCATATGATTTCTTGGACTAACCTATTAACAAGAGCCACAGTGCTAGCTGCCTGTTTTCTGCTGTTTTTGGTTCCAGGAAAGTCAGAAAATGAATATTCTCGGAATTGGACGGGACAAAAGCCAAAGTGCCTATTATTCTGGAAGACTCATGGAGCCAGAATACGAGACGGAGGAGGGCCAGGGCCTGGCCACACCCCCCAGGCACGGGTATCCCCAGGCCGCGCCAGGGCATGGTCTAGCCAGCCCAGGCACCCCCTCGGTCTCCCTCTTCGCCTATAAGTTGCCTTCTAACCTAAAAACTCCGAGGGGTTCGACGTTTTTCCAGAAGGAGTTCCGCTCCGCCGCCACCACCAGATTCCATGAAACAGCACCAGAAACTCCGTTCTAGCACCCTACCAGGACGGGGAATTGGAGGAGATCATCGCCATCATCATCACCATCGCTTCTCCATCGACCATCCATGTTTCCCCATCTAAGAGTGAGTAATCCCCCGCTGTAGGCTATGGGGATGGTAGGGATTGGATGAGATCGTTCATGTAATGGCATCGGATTGTTAGGGCATGGTGCCTAGTATCTTATATTAGTGCTTTATGACTTTGTTGCGACTTGTTATGCTTAATGCTTGTCACTAGGGCCCAAGTGCCATGATTTTAGATCTGAAAATGTTATTGATTCATTATGATAGTATTGTTTATGGTCTTATCTACAAGTTGTATACACACGTTATTGTCAGGAACC
The DNA here is from genome assembly GCA_023614405.1 of Avena insularis. Classification (NCBI taxonomy): domain Eukaryota; kingdom Viridiplantae; phylum Streptophyta; class Magnoliopsida; order Poales; family Poaceae; genus Avena; species Avena insularis. The sequence continues at coordinate 79,390,326 of CM042692.1, read as the reverse complement.
AATGGCCCCGAAGTGACAGAAATCGGGATAACCGGAGGGAATGGCTTTGATGTAAGGATCACATGTGTTCATGGAGTGTTAATGCTTTGCTCCAGTGCTCTATTAAAAGGAGCACCTTAATTGCCAGTAGTTCCCTTGAGGCCCCGCTGCAAACGGGTTGGAAAGACAAAAGATGTTGTGCAAGTTCTCATTGCGAGCACGTATGCCTATATATGGAACACGTGCCTAGGATTATCTAGTACTTGGATGCTTTATCTTATTTATCTGCAATTGCCCTATGTTCTGATTGCTATGTGAATTGTCTTGTCCATGCAACGCCCGTCCATCCATCCCTATGCCTACCGCACTCGAATCCTCACTGCCATCGCTATTGTTCTTGCTTTTACTTTACTACTGCTACTACTTTACTATTCCTACTACAAAACTGTTGCTACTGATAAACTGCTGTGAACAAGATTGTTTCCAGGTGCAACTGAATTGACAACTCAGTTGTTAAGGCTTATAAATATTCTTTGGCTCTCCTTGTGTCGAATCAATAATTTGGGTTTCACTTCCCTCGAAAATACTGCGATACACCCCCTATACTTGTGGGTCATCACCCGTCGACCCACATACACACCTCATGCGAGAGCTAGTGCAGAATGTCATACGGTATGATGATGTACCACTCCTCTGCCATGAGTTATAGGTTCTTCAGTAGCCATACACGGCCAATAACCTTGCGCATAGTTCCCACGACCTTGGTCGCTCTTCACAGCTTGCAGGGAGGCATGCTGAGATTCAACACCTCGTCTTCGCAGGGTGTAGTCGTGACATCGTCCTCCTACAGAGGGGATGGGATGGAACCAGGCATCCTCCTCAGCTCGTACGTCCTCAAGAAGAAGATCTTTAGTGTCATTGTGTACAACATCGCCTTTTCAACTAACTGTGGCTCGATGATGGATAAGTCGGTTGTGGCTGCAGAGACGCGACAGGCACGGAAGACATGGGGGCCAGACTCGATGAGGTGATCCTGTGAGGAGCGCTCTAGTTCCAGCGGCGCCGCCATTTGGGGATTTTTTGGGGGGTGGGGGGAGGGGAGGGAAGGCGATGTGGCAGGGGCTAGTCGATGGTGATGCCTGGATGAGGGGGAAGAGACCAGGGGAAATGGGTGAGAGTGAACTGCTCAAAGGTGGGGTCGCGCTAGCTCGTCACTCCCTAACGCCAGCCTTGGCTCTTCCTCTCTTCATGGTTCTATTTAGGCTAGCCATAGTGCTAAATAACTTAGACTATTAACTTGCAGATGTTACTACCTTCATAGTAGGCAATAACATGTGTGTGGTGTCATGCAAGGCCTAATTAATTAGGTTCTAGACTCATATAGTATTGGTATGTGTGATGTTATGGTAACTATCTAAGTTAGTACCTCCCTCTCTTTCATCATTAATTATCATGCCATGTCACCAATTTACTTAGTTGTCATTGCATGTACATGCAAGTTACTAGCTAAGTTACTCCCACTATGACTAGCCTTAGGGGAAGTCTAAAATAAACCTTGAATTTGTAGGGAAAAGGTAAATCGAAGTCCAACACTAAATCCTTGAAATTGGCTCTCCAAACTTATCAATCTTGGTCTATTATGAACCGAGCCAAATAATATTTTTGTGGCACCATCTCCACAATGGAGGGCATCGCTTTGCAGAAAAGAAATCGACCCCACATTGATAAAAAATGATTTAGCTTAACCTGACCAGAGGGATGGCTATTGTCTCTGTGTTAAATAGAGGAAGGGTTATTGAGCTGGACAGGGAAGACCAATATTTTAATATATACTGAGTTTGGGCATCGGAGCAAGTAGCTGCTCTGGTTCCTTGAATTTCTTTTTGTGGAATCAGTTGTGTAGCGTAGGCACCGGTGCCGGATGGATGAGAAGTGGTTTGGGCAATGATATTTGCATACGCTGTGGAGGGCCACCCAAGTTCATCAGAGCAAGAGAGAAACTATGTAGATGCATAGGACGGTGGTACTTCCCCTTGTTATCGGTAAAAGAGAGAAACTATATGGATGTTATGATGATTCAATTTATTTATATAACATAACTAGTATAGGTACAACACAACCACGACAGAAACTAAACCATACTCTAGACAGAATCAGCACACACATAGACACCCGAATATCATATGGTTCTTTTTTGTCAATAACCTATGTCGCCTTCTGCCCATGTGGGCACGCTGTCTGGTGTTCGATGAACTCGAAGAAGCTACCAGCCATGTCGCACCCTTTGTTGCTGCACTTGAGCCTCAATCCGGAGGACATTCGATCCATGGTAGTGGTTGGTTTGAAGACGCCTCCATACTCACATCCCGAGCACTGGCCATCAGAGTTTCCAACACATTGTGCGCATGAAATGTGCACCGCGGCCTTGCCAAAGCAATGCTCGTGCAAGGAAAAGAGATTTAGCCCAAAAACAAGAGTTGTATCGAATCAGTGTGGAAAACATCCTAAAGAAAGAAGTAATAACCATGTACGCGGGACAACGAACAATTTGAGAACACAGCCTATAGCTGAAGACCTGCCTCATTGCACTCATGTCAATCGTAGCTTCAAACCACTCGTCCTCCATAGAGTCGCCTTCTTCAACTATGGCGGATCTGAGAGGGATTTTGAGACCGAGCGGAGAGCAGAAGGAGGAGCACAGATCTAAGAGGGTTGATGAGAGCGATCGAGATAGACTCATACTATAGTTAAATACTAGGAGTACTAGACTCCTCATCTCACTCTAGGTAATATCGTTCGTCCGTCCAAATTCAACAACCATGAGCCGATACCTTATCTCTTTGGCAAGAGACTGGCATGGAGAAAACTAGGGAAGCGCTGTGTTCCCCGAGTAATTATCTTCCTCTGACCCGGTGTACATGTCGCTTTGACGATCTAGGGCTACGTGGAAGACTAAATATTGTACTCCAGTACTACTCCGGGATGGAGGTACTAGTACTACTCTACCTCTGTTTGGAATAAGACTAGCCCTAATGGGGGTACCAGGTGGTACGTATCATGCATTGTTACATGCATGGAAAATGCTTATGTGTCTCCGCAATTAATGATGAAAGAGATTGTGTTGGTATCACATGTAGATATGGTATTATAGAAAAAATAATCTCAAATAAATCTTCTACACAATTTTACCTTGAGATTAAAAAACAATAAATACACTAAGACTATGATACTACTAGTACTAAGTACTATATAGTACATGATAGTAGTACTACGCATTGTGGAGATGGTATCATATACTGGTATCATATACTCCCTCCATCTAGAAATAACTGACTTGGATTTATCTAGATTTGAATGTATCTACACACTAAAACATGTCTAGATACATTTGAATCTAGACAAATATAATAGAGTTATTTCTGGACGAAGGGAGTAGTACATGATACTACTGTACCATACTCCCTCCATTCAGAAATATAAGACATTTTAGCCTTGTGCAATGAATGTATGTAGACGTCTTTTAGTGCATAGGTTCACTCCAAACCTCTATGAACCTATACACTAAAAGATGTCTAAATACATTCTATTCACAAAGCTAAAATTTCTTATATTTCTGAATGGAGGGAGTACTCTCCATTGTGACTAGTCTTAGGCTAGTCATAGTGGGAGTAACATTAGTGGTAACATAGATGCCACCTACGCAAAATAGATGATGTGGTAAGCAATTAATGAAGAGAGAAGCAAATAGAGTAACATAAGTAATATGTTACCATCACATTACACTTTCCAATGCAAAATATATCTACAAAATAATAAATAAGATTTGCTACTTATGTTACTACACTTATCACACTACCCACTAGTATGAAGGTAGTAACTTAGAGTAGTAGTAATATGTTACCACTCTAAGTTACCCCCGCCTATGACCAGCCTTATAGGCCATAGAGCCAAGTTAATAAAACCAAGAAAGTGAACTACTCTACCTTATTATTTCCTCATGCACAAATAGTTTCACTTGGATCATATAAGAGAGAGGAAAAAGAAGAAATGCATTATTGGTGAAGAGAGAACAATTAATGAGATATGGCTTATAATCTTAAGCAATTTTAAAAAAGTCTCTGGCCTTATAATCAAAAACAGAGGGAGGAGTACTCCAGGATGGAGTAGTGCATACCTTGCACGGTGTACTAGGACTATAGTAAGTTGCACATGACTTTCACGTGACAATTAGATAGTAATAGAAGTATCATATGACATATCATCTTTTATTTATATAAAACTATAATAGGTGATGCTGAAAAATAATTATAATTTTGAGCCACATCCATAAAGTATCCGGCGTATAATTGGTTCTTGTACCTTGTGTTATGTAGAAATCAACCTACTACTATTAGTTACCTATTACTCGATGTTCTCTAGATAAATGACGAAAAAGATTCTGGAATTATTGAGAAGTGCGTTTTGAGGTTTGTGCATAGCGTTCAATGTGCTATAGACTATCAATGGAATATTCTATATGCTAGCATGGATAGAAGATCTAGCGGTTTGCAATGTTGGGATTTTCCAGCCTTGATCGATTTTGAAAGTTCAAAGTATTACGTACACAATATAGTGTGGTAAGATTATATAATAGGTAAAGCTCAAAAAATATGTTGGGGGGATACCCCCGGGTAGGATCATGCCGGGGTATAAAGGCCGAGTTAGCCGAGGTTCGGCAAGGCCAAAGCGGATGCTGGCCGGGTCACCTCAAGGCAGGCTGAATCACGGGGTAATCCGGACCAAGGGGCGTTCGCCTAACTAAGTCTCAACCGACTTAAGAAGTAAGTCGCAGATGCGTGTTTAGCTTGTATGCAGGAACATGTGTGGCAGGATCAGCTACGATCCGGGGCACATCTAGCTTCTAGCAGAAGGAAGGAATCTCGCTGGTCAAAAGAAGCCCCAGATGCACTGGCCGAGCAAGGCATAAGGCAGACCACGGGACCAGGCGTGGCCGACAAGGGTGACGATACCCATGTCGGCTGACACGGGCGCCGCAGAGGCTCACGTAGCCTCTACATGTGTGACGCAAGGGAAAAGTAACCCAGTCGGCTTACTACTTTGGGAGATGGCATATTCTTAGGAATATACCTCCACGTATGCCTTAGATGGATACCTAGCCCCCCTATATAAGGAGGGCTAGGGCTTCTGTAGAAAGGGTTCAGATTTGGCTAGTTTGGCTAGGGTTTTAAGGGTGATCTGTGAGCGAGAGTAAGGGAGCTCCTTCTTCCTCCTCTCGCCAATACATCTCTAGGAGCACTTGTAACCTTGGAGACAAAGCAAATATAAACTTCTGTGTGGAGAATCACTTCACTATCCCTCCCTAGATTCCCCTAGCGTGTATTAGTCCCCACCTTTAGCCTATCCATGGCATCTGCCGTGACACCACCACGATAGTTGGCACCCACCGTGGGGTAAGCGACGCTAGCAAGGGTGAAAATCCGGACGGGAAACCTCATCAGCACCGGCGAACGCATCGTCTCCGGGCTCGTTCAACGCTTTGGAGCGATGGACTTCGTCAGCGACAACGCTGGCTGCTTCGGCACGTGCCCACTTCCACGCAACGGCCTCTTCGTCAAGTTGGGTGCGCACAAGGTCTATGTTGCTGTTGACGTATCATGCGTTCATCTGCGGCGCGTCGTTGAAGCAGGGGAACCACCCCTTAGCGTGGTTCACGGGGCGCGTATTGCTCGCTCCCCGGACCGTGCTGAAGTGATGATGACTGCGCCGGGGGCAGGAGCAAGCAAGGATCCGGCACCAGATCCGGAGGTAACACCTAAGGCACCGAGGAAAGGTAGAGGTCCTCCACTAGAGAGGCCTGAGAATGTACTGAGAGAAGCTATGGATAGCCTGGGAAACCCGGTAGTAGCGGTAGTAGATCCGGCTCAGGCACAGGCCGAGCTAGAGGAAACTAGGTAGAAAATTCTGGAGGGAGCGAAAAAGATTGCTGCAGCTCAGCAGTCGTTGAACATGACGCTGCGTGAGTACGCCAAGGCAAACAAAGTAGATGCTGTAAAAGTGAAGAGGAGAAATCTCATGAGTGAAATGAACAAAGAAGGGGATACTCGGATTGAGGAGTCTAAAAACTGTTTGTCCGTGGGGCTGCCGAAGTACAGTACCCCGGCGAAAAACCTCAGAGCAGATGCATCGTACCGATCCGAGCTAGAGGGTCTGGTGAAGCCGTCGAAGCAACAAGATCGGGTCAATGAGTTGGTTCGGATTGTGAACAGGCAAAATGAGGAACTGCTTAGGGCAAACCCGGAGAAAGCTGGGGCCTCCAAGATCGTTCATTCGGTAGTGGGTAACCCGGAGAAATCCGCTGGAGCCGCATCGTCCCCTCATGGTGGTCAAAGGAGAGAGGAGGTAGTAACCTCGACCAGGAGAAACAAGCAGATTGTTCCGTATGACCCGACAAGGGCAGGAAAGGCAAAAGAAGTACAAAGAAACGATGATCGACGGAGTGTAAGCCAAGGTGAAGCTGGCCGAGGTAACCGTGACCAAGGCAATGCCGGTCAAGGAAACGCTGTTAACAGCAATGCCGGATAGCGCAACTCTACAGGACAACCGCAGTAGTGGAATATGCCAAGGCAAGAGCAAAATGTCGGCCGAGGTATGCAACAGAAAGATGCGCCACGAGAACGAGACCGGTACAACAACGGAGATTCGGAAATGGTAAATGTAGGATACCCAAGGCCGGACTATCATGTGATAGGGTCAAGATTGGGAAGCAGGGATTTGATGCCAGATGATGCCAAGTTGAAACTGGATCGACTGTATAGGTCGGAATAGATTGAAAGTCAAGGTCCCTCGGGTCCTGCGTGTTTTGGACCCCGGATCATGAAAGAGCCACCAGTACCTAACTTCCAGTTACCCAGAGGCACGAAGACGTATGACGGCAGCACTAAGCCGGAGGATTGGTTGATAAATTATGCAACGGCTGTGAAAATTGCTACAGGCAACTTGAGATGGGCTGTACGATACGTACCCCAGATGTTGGAGGGCCCGGCAAGGGTATGGCTGAACAACTTGCCACCCAGAAACATTAACTGCTGGATCGATTTTGAGGAAATGTTCATCAGCAATTTCTCGAGTACGTATCAGAGGCTGAATAGGCCACAGACACTAGCTATGTGCAAGCAAAAACCGAATGAGACAGACCGGGAGTTTTTAACTCGGTGGTGCACCGTGAGAAACTCATGTGAGGGCGTGATAGAATCACAGGCCATAGCGTGGTTTGCACAGGGATGCAAATATGCAAGCGAACTGTGGCAAAAGTTACAAAGGAAGATGCCCACCACGTTGACAGAGATGATCCGGATTGCTGATTCGTATGCTCTGGGAGATCCAACTCAACGTAGGCTCGTGTCCAACGAGTCGAGTGAGGAGTACTACCAGAGAGATGGAGCCGGATCATCCCGGAGGAATGACTATAGAGGTAAAAGGAGGGATGATAGACCAGATCATCGATACGGTTCGTAACAAGTTGCAGCTGTGAATCAAGATTAGCCCAGAGCAGGGGGTAGTCAACGCCAGAAAACTGGAGGGCAATGGACTCCGAGAAACGATGGCAAGAAAACTTGGACGCCAGAACAAAATAAACAGTGGCAAGAAAGGAAGGACCGGCCGAGGTACACCTATGAGTCGATGTTGGATCAGCCGTGTAAGTTTCACACACCAAATCTGAGTAACCCAGCGGGTCATACAACGAGGCAATGTGAGTGGATGCGTAAGATAGAACAAGGTGGTTCAGGGAATGCTCAGGCACCCCGGAATGATCAACCTCGGCAGGAGTTACCCCGGCAGCAATTGCTCTCCGGAGCAAACACGCAACAGTTAATGTTGCCTCCCCCTCCGCCGAGGTATGACATCAATGAGAGAAGGGATGCAGTGCATCAGGTGGAAGATCAACACCAGCCGGATTAGAGGTACCCCGGAAATGAGGGAAGAAATGAGTACAGAGAGCATCACCAGAGCTACCGTGTGTTCACAACTGAGGAAACGGATAGGAAAAGCTTGCAGCACCGACATATGGAGGTCAATGCGGTAATGCCAGCGGTGACGAGGTACATGCCTTGGTCGGACCAGGAAATCACCTGGAACATCAAAGATCATCCCAAGCTTATGCCGAGTCCTGGTTCGTATGCGTTAGTGCTGGACCCGACATTCATTGGGCCTAACATCAATGTGAGGTTCTCAAAGTCGATTGACAATGGTAGCATTAACATTATGTATGCGTATACAATGCAAGTTGGGTATCTCGGAGAACATGCTCCGTGCTACAAGGACAACTTTCCATGGTATTGTACGGACATTTCTTGTGAGCCCATAGGCAAAGTCCTTGACGTATTGTTCGGCACGAGAGATAATTGCCGAACTGAGAATCTGGAGTTTGAGGTGGTGAACTTGGAAAGTGCGTATCACGCGTTACTCGGAAGGCCAGCATTGAACAAGTTCATGGCGAGCTGCCACATCAGTTATCTGAAGATGAAGTTGCCTGGGCCAAATGGAGGGATTACCATTGCAGGAGATTTCCGACATTCCATTGAGTGTGCCTCAGCCGGGTCTAACCTTGTCGAGTCACTCGTGATTGCGCAAGAGAAAAGAAAAATCCAAGAGGTGGCGGCATTAGCTCAGTCCGCGCAGCAGTATATGCCGGCGCTGACCAACCTGCATGGTAGCGTTTCGTTCCAAGCCGCAAAGGATACTAAGAAAGTGCTTGTTGATGATATGTTCCCAGAGCGCACCGTAACAATTGGTGCCGGGTTGAATGATAAATAGGAAAGCGAGCTCGTCAACTTCCTCCGCGAGAATCGGGATATTTTTGCTTGGTCTACACAGGACTTGCAAGGTGTTCCGAGGGAGTTGGCCGAGCACTCTTTGAACGTAAGACCCGGAGCAAGGCCGGTGAAGCAACCTCTCCGCCGCTTCGCCGAGGATAGGAGAAAAGTCATTGGAGACGAGATAGCTCGGTTGCTAGTAGCAGAATTTATCATGGAAGTACTGTATCCGGATTGGCTCTCTAATCCGGTGCTGGTAGAAAAGAAGAAGGATGATCCGGACGTGGCAGTAGTTTGGCATATGTGTATCGATTACAAGAACCTGAACAAGGCATGTCCAAAAGATCCATTTCCACTACCGAGGATAGATCAGGTCATAGACTCAACCGCGGGATATGAACTGTTGTCATTCATTGATGCATATTCTGGTTTCCACCAGATACCTCTGAATCCAGATGATCAAATAAAGACCGCATTTATCACCCTGTACGGGGCTTATTGCTATCGCACTATGCCGTTTGGTTTACGTAATGCAGGTGCAACGTACCAAAAATGTATGCAAAAATGTTTGCACGACCAAATAGGTCAAAATGTACAAGTATATGTGGATGATGTGGTTATCAAGACTAAGGAAAGCAAAACGCTCCTTGACAACATCAGGCAGACATTCGCGAACTTGAGAAGGTTCCGAATGAAGCTTAAACCCGGAAAAATGTACCTTCGGTGTCCCGGCTGGAAAATTACTCGGATTTCTCGTCTCCAGCCGAGGTATCGAAGTTAATCCAACTAAGATCCGGGCCATTGAACGAATGGAGCTTCCGAAGTGTCTTAACGATGTCCAGAAGTTCACTGGGTGCCTACCGTCATTGAGTCGGTTTGTATGTCGGTTGGGAGAAAAGGCATTGCCTCTCTACCAACTCATGAAAAAGTCGGATAAGTTCGTTTGGACGCCACGGGCCGATGAAGCCTTTACCCATTTAAAAAAGATGTTAGCCACTGCACCAGTGTTAGCTTCTCCACTATCAAAGGAGCCAATGTTACTCTACATAGCCGCAACCAACCGAGTTGTAAGTGCAGTGATTGTAGTAGAGCGCGATGAAGAGGGTAAGTCGGTGCAGAGGCCAGTGTATTACTTGCGCGAGGTATTATCTGCCTCAAAACAGAACTACCCGCACTTTCAAAAGGTGGCATATGGTGTCTATATGGCGGCAAAGAAGTTAACGCATTACTTTGAGGATCACCCCATCAAAGTAATATGTGAGGCTCCCATATCCGAGATAATGGGTTACAAGGATGCAAGTGGTCGAATCACAAAATGGGCAATTGAACTAGCTCCTTATGCACCACAATATGACAGAAGAGAAGCAATCAAGTCTCAGGCTGTGGCGGACTTTTTTGTAGATTGGGCCGAGGTACAATACGAACCACCGCCACTAGATCCGAACTACTGGAGGATGCACTTTGACGGGTCCAAATCCATTTCACCGGAGTTGTGCTTACCTCGCCAAGGAAGGACCAGCTGAAATATGTGCTCCAAATCCATTTCACGGCATCGAATAATGTCACAGAGTATGAAGCACTTGTGCATGGGCTCAAGGTAGCAAAAGAGATTGGGATACATCGGATCATATGCTTTGGCGACTCGGATTTGGTGGTACAAAAAGTATCAGGACTGTGGGACGCCCTTGATCCAAACATGGCGCTGTACAGATTTCATGTACAGAAGATATCTGGTTACTTTGAGGGGTGTGAATTTCACCATGTGCCCCGGGTGGAAAATGAGGCTGCCGACATGCTATCGAAGCTCGGATCAACCCGACAAGCAGTTCCACAGGGTGTAGCATTGGAACACCTCAGAAAACCATCTATCAAGCCGTCCCCAGGAACCGACTCGATCTATGTCCCGGAAGATACAGAATCCGGAGCTGAGCCCATGGACATTGACATGGGAGGTAGTGCGCGAAACCCGGGGACTGCATCAGCAAACCCGGGGACTGCCTCGTGAACCTGGGACTACCTCCACGGGACCGGGATCCGGTTGAAGTTATGCCGGTGGATCAGATGGAAATTGATGAGGATGTGTTCCCTGCACGAGCAATACCAGGTTGGGCATTGCCTATATTTCAATTCCTGAAAAATGGAACGTTACCCACTGAGGAGGTGTTAGCCAGGCAAACTCAGAGGAGAGCAAAAGCATACACAATTATCAATTCCGAGCTGTACAAATGGAGTGTAACCAATGTCCTCCAGCGGTGCGTTGACCCGGAAGAAGGGCTTGACATCCTCCGAGATATACACCAAGGAGAATACGGGCATCATGCTTCATCCAGAGCCTTGGTGGCAAAAGCATTCCCGCATGGGTTCTACTGGCCCAGTGCCTTAGAACAAGCAGAAGATCTGGTGAGAAAATGCAATGGTTGTCAGAGGTACGCTACTAAGACACATATGCCAATGTCGGAGCTCAAGACCATACCAATTACATGGCCATTTGCTGTATGGTGCTTGGATATGGTTGGTCCGTTTAAACCAGTAAGGGGAAACATGACTCACATTTTGGTCATGGTGGATAAATTTATGAAGTGGATCGAAGTAAAGCCTATTAGGAAATGTGATGGGGCTATGGCCGTAACGTTTCTCAAAGATATAATCTTGAGGTACGGTTACCCACACAGTATCATAACGGATAATGGAACAAATTTTGGGGAGGGAGCATTTGCGCCCTTCTGCCGGGACAAGAAGATCCGACTCGACGTAGCCTCGGTAGCCCACCCCGCATCAAACGGACAAGTGGAAAGATCCAACGGATTAGTACTATCCGGGATAAAACCCCGGCTCATTGAGCCGCTGCAAAGATCAGCGGGGTGCTAGATAGAAGAACTACCAGTGGTACTGTGGAGTTTAAGAACAACTCCGAATCGATCAACAGGCTATACGCCGTTTTTTCTGGTATATGGGGCAGAAGCTGTGTTACCAGCCGACATAGAGCATGATTCGCCTAGGGTCACGCAATAGACAGAAGCCGAAGTGCAAGAAGCCCGGCAAAATAATGTTGATCTGCTGGAAGAAGCGAGAGAACTGGCATTGTCCAGATCCGCCATATATCAGCAAAATCTCCGATGCTATCATAGCCAGAAAGTAAGCCCCCGAGTCTTTCGAGAAGGTGATCTGGTGCTCCGGTTGGTACAACGTAGTGTCGGCATGCATAAATTGTCCCCCCCATGGGAAGGGCCGTTCAACGTGAGCAAAGCATTGCACAATGACTCTTATTATCTTATAAATGCAAAGCCACAGGAAAAGAACAAGGCGGACAGGTCCGGCGAAGAATCTAAGCGCCCATGGATGTAGCTCTACTTCGTCCTTTCTACACTTAGCAGAGAAGTGTATGTATCCGAGTCTCTCATATGTCGGTATGTATGCCGGCTATGAGCGTATGAATGAAATGTTGGCACCTCGAGCAGTAACTCGGGGACTGCCTTAATAATATTTGTTGTTTTTTATTATTTTTATGTCAGTTGGAGTAAGTTGTTCTACTTAACTCGGATCAGTAATGTGTGAGCACCAAAAACCCAACTCTTCGACTTGCTGCTGTCCAACAAGAATTGGCTTCATGGCAAGCAAGAGAACAAGTTTGGAATTGCGTAACACATGAAAAACGACTAAGGAAAAAGAACTTAATCGAACCGACGTTTGTTTTTCGGACTAACCTTGTATTTACTTTCAAACTATTATGCTAAATTATTTTGAGCTAAGCCTAAAGGTTTCTAAGTATTGTTAAAACAATTTTTGAAGCTCAGATTGGTAAGTCGTAAAACCGAATCAAGGTAGACACGAACCGAGCCAGAAGATTGGACGAACAAGAAAACGAAACTCGGGGACTACGCCCAAGTTAATCCGGCATACAAACTTAGTAGCAAAGTATTACATCAGTACGGGATACATTTCCACCCGGCATACCGGGGATCTGATAAGTTTTCGAGTGTTTTTAATTAAGGAGCAGCAGGAGGAGGAAGTTCGGAGTCATCTTTGTCTTCTTCGATATCCGAGGCATCGTCCTCTCCATCCTCATCCGAACTATCTTCGACATTCTCGACCCCTTCGTCGCCAGTGGCTTCCAGGAAGCTCGGACCCTCTGTCCATTCGTGAATGGGAGAATATTCAACAAGGCTATGGGTGCAAGCCTGGCGCCGAGCTACCCATTCCGGGTCATCGGTCCACTTGGATCCGGTGCGCACATGCGTCAGGAGGTTGAGATCGATCTTCTCATACCACGTGAGTATGTGGTGAAGAAAGGTCTCAGCTGCAGCACGTCCAGCGGACTCCCTCCAAAGGTCGAGCTGAATCTCGATCTCCGGCAGCTTTTCAGCAAGGAGTGAAACACTCTTCGGAGCGCTCTCACTGGGCCAAAACGTGTTGAAGCCTCGGACTGAAACATCAAGGAGATCCCTGCCGTAGTTCTTGATGATTTCCACGCGAGATGACAGGCTGACCAATAGGTCCTCCATGTCAAGGGGAATGCTCTCACCGTTAGAAGCGATGGGAGTACCCCTCTCTCAGCGGAAGTTGGCAACAGCAGCGCTTGCAATAGGAGTACCCTCTGGAAAGTGGCCTAAAAACAAGGCAAAGGAAGAAGCTGAAGAAAAGACATATGAAGTAACCCGGAGAAGTATGTCGGATAAGGGAAAGGAACTTACGTGAAATGTGGCTGTGGATTCGGGTCAATTCATTGATGCAATTATCGCGTCTTTGACGGAGCTGCACCAGTTCAGCGTTCGCCGACTCAAGTTTGACGTCGGCCTCCTGGAGAAGATCGTGGTCCTTGGCAATTTGGAGGTTGAGGCGCTCGCGTTCTTCGGTGAAGTCCTGGCCAGCCTTTTCAAGCTCAGTTTGGTGCTGCGCCTTCATTTCCTTCATTTCTGCCTTTAGCTTGGCAATCTCGTCGTTCTTGGTTCGGAGAAGGGCAAGCTCATCGTCTTTCTTTTTGAGCTCGACCGATCTTGCCACCTTGTTCGAGAAAATGCAGTATCATATCAGGCACAGGCACACTATCTTCAAGAGATGCTGAAATAGCGTGTTCACCCGGCAGTGCCGAGGTATGAATGTTTGCCGAGCCAAGAGGAAAAGAAGATGGAAAGCAAAGCATGGTCGCACAAAAAAACTTACCCTTGATTTGCTCCAGGTTCTTTCGCATAATCTTGTTCTCAGCCTCCACCCCGGTTGCGGAAACCAAATAATGAGATTAGTTCGGCAGAGGGAGTTGAAGGAAAACGGAGAAGCGCCAAGGGAGAAACTTACACCTTTTCTCATGCTCAGCGAGATGTGCATTGTGCTTTGTGAGAAGCATCTTGTGAGTATCCAGAAGACGCTGGAACTCAGCACTCCGGCGGTTGGTGGTCACCTGAAAAGAATACAAAAATTTAGCTTAAGCCTTGCACATATTCAAAGTGTACAAGATCCGGGCCAAGTGGAACTTAACCCGGCTCTAGGTGTGTGCATATTCGAAGTGTACAAGATCCGGGCCAAGTGGAACTTAACCCGGCTCTAGGTGTGTGCATATTCGAAGTGTACAAGATCCGGGCCAAGTGGAACTTAACCCGGCTCTAGGTGTGTGCATATTCGAAGTGTACAAGATCTGGGCCAAGTGGAACTTAACCCGGCTCTAGGTGTGTGCACATTCGAAGTGTACATGATCCGGGCCAAGTGGAACTTAACCCGGCTCTAGGTGTGTGCATATTCGAAGTGTACAAGATCCGGGCCAAGTGGAACTTAACCCGGCTCTAGGTGTGTGCATATTGGAAATTATGAAGGAGCTACGTTAATTCTCTAAGGAGCATCCAGCCGAGTAACAAGTTACTCCCCCGGAGGCTCGGGGACTAATGGTTATACTGCTAGTGCATGATAAGGTAAAGGTGAAGTAACGTACCTCCATCATCCGGCCCGCGAGGTTAATCGCCTTAGAGGCTGTGTTCATCTGAGCAGCGAATTCGGCGGGACTAAACTTCTCCGGGAGATCGTTGTTATAGACGAACTCCGCCTTGTTCTAGTTGTTCATGAACTTGATCAAGGTCGGAGGATATCGCTCACTGCTGAGCATGTGGGGCGCCACCAAGCCCTTCACATGTGCCTCTCTCCTCTCAACCTGAGCAAGGGCCGGACTAGTGTGCAGAACAAGTTGCTGCGCACTAGTTGGTTCGGCAGGGGCGTCCTTAGGTGCTGGAGCCTTCTGGGCAAGCATGGACACGAGGGTGCGTTGTCCAGACCCGGTGGACGCTGCCCTGGTGACATCAGGGGTTTTCTTGCCTTTGGCTTGCTGAGAGGAGGAAGTGGTTGCGGTAGATTTCCCCTTAGGAGCTGCCTGGGTACTTCCTCGCCGAGACTGAGAAGACTCGGACGAGGCGGAGGAGCTTGGCGCTGGTGCTCTTGTTCTTTGGAGCTTCTTTGCTGATTTTCTTCTTTGCGGAGTTGGTCTTTGGTGCTGGTGTTGGTGCTGGTATGGAGGTAGTCTTAGTAGTTGATGGTTGCGGTGGAGCCGAAGTGGTGGATGCCGCTGCCTCGGCTGGATCCGTCTCCCCCGCTCTAGGGTCCCCCCTCTTGACGAGGTGGGTTGGAACTCGGAGCAGCCACAAAACCCTCTGGAATAGGGCTCAGCGGGCGTGACTCGTTGTCACGAGGGGGAGAGGAGCTAGGATGGAGCGGCGAAGAGATGCTAGATCCACTCTGAGGGACCTCCACCGCAGCCCTGTCAAATCAAATAATGTGAGAAGAGAAATTACAACAATGCAAGAAAGGAAAAGTTGTAGGAGAAAAAGAGACTTACGCGTCCGAGGTTTGGGTCTCCTTGGGTTTCCGAGCCCTTCGTGCCGGGGCCTTGCCTGCAGGCTTGGAAGCAGTTTTGTCTCCGGACTTCTTTCGCCTTTTGGAGGGCTGAGAAGGTCCGGAGGAGGAACTTGATGCAGCTCCACACTTCTTCTTCGGCGCTGCCGGAACAGGTTCCCCCGTGGCAAGGGGAGGGTCCTCGTGGATCTTCCCACCGGGGTTAGCTGATGCCGGAAAAGCATAAGAAAGGGGGACAACATCAACATGTTCAATCACCTCGATATCCGAGTCATCTTCATCATCGGGCCAATCTCTAATAGAAGAGGGTTTACCGGTGGGTCGCTTTGTAGCGTCGGTCATCGGGAGGAACATCTCCTAGTCCGGCTCTTCCTTGTCCGGGGTCTCTCGGTCAGGCGCCCATTTAAGGGTCGGATCGGTGCTGTCCTCGAGGGTCTGCTAAAGGAATAGATGAGGAAAAGAATGAGCAACGGAGTCAAAAATGGAACAATGACCGACATATAATTAACCCGGAGTAAAATTTGCGCCACGAAGCTTACCGAGGGAGGGAGCCTATCCCGACAGAAATGCTCAATTCCCCACGTCCATTCAGTGGAGAAGTCCTTGTGGGTCGTGAAGAGAGCCTTGACCCGGTGATAGATATCCGAGTTGCTCAACTCGAAGGACGAGGTCCGGTTGGGGTCGCGGCCGAAGCTCATATGGCACACCTTGTGGGTGCGCCTCTGGAGGGGGGAGATTCGGTTGCGAACGAACATGATCATAGCATCCTCGTTGCGCAACCCGAGCTTCTTCAGCTCTGCAAACTTCTTGTTGACCTGGTTGGCCAAGGCTATGGGTTTCTTGGGGATAACGTCCCACGTTTCTGGGTTAGGTGGACCCGGAGCATAGGGAAGCAGCCGGATCAAGTCTTCAGTGCCCTCATTCTGGACATAAAAGAAAGTCCGGGCCCATCCTTTGCAGGACTCCAGCCCGGTGACTCGAGGGAAAATGGAAAACCTCCGGGGTGAGATGGATGCAGCTCCGAATTGAGTGAGCTGCTTGTCCTCCGGATCAAGTTGAATATTCGGAATGACGTTACGACGAAGGCCGAAAAACCGGATCCATAGCTCCTTCGTGGGCCACAATCCGGCATAGCCCTCGATCGTAGAGGCAAAAGCGGAAAGAGAGGTGATTGCGTTGGCAGGAAGGTGGTGCGGCTGGAGTTCGTACGTGCTCAACCAGTCATGGAAGAAATCACTGACCGACAAACCGAACCCCCGCTGGAAGTGCGACAAGAACACAACGTACTCACCCGGATTGGGTGAGGGGCGAGTTCGGCGGAGGCAAGGCGCGGGATGACGCCGGCGGGGATGCGTCTGGTCCGGTAGAGCCAGTCCAAGTCATCTTGGCAGACCCATGACCCAGCCCACGCACCACGGTCCGTGGCGGCGGAGTCCTCCTCCATTTCTTGCTCAGCAACAACGAGCTCCTCCTCCGTCATTTGATAATCGCTGCCCTCACTGGCGCTAGCGGCGGCGGGGGGCAGAGGCCTAGATTGGCAGCGACCCGTGGTGGAGGAGGCGCGTAGCAGCAGCGACGACGTAGAAATCTGGGGGGAAAATGCGGCGGCGGCGCTGCTGCTTGGGAGCACTGGCGGTAGCGCAGTCGCGAGGAAGACGAATAAGAAGAGAAAAGGGCAGAGGGGCGAGGTGAGGGGAAAAAGCCTAAGTGATGCACCCTTCCCCTATTTAACCTCTCCCACGAGGAGAAGGTGGGACCGCGTCCTGCGGGCAAGCCACACACAATGGCCGTGTACCACCCACATCAACCAATCAACAAGGAGCCACACCGAAGGTCACAGAGTGGAGTTGGTCCCGTGGCGTGACACGATGATGCGGTAAACGAGGAGGCATGCATGACGTGATCCGCGCACAGTGATGACTGACAATTACTGCGGCAGTTACTGTGCTAGCCCTTAAAATGAGACAACATAATGATTAGCCTCCACGTGGGATGGCGTATGAGAGAAGGAAGCAAGACCCGGATAGGACCGTGGTAACCCTGCCAGCAAGTGAAAACTTGGAATGTGCAGAGGGAAAGTAAAGCCATGAGGTCCAAGTTGAAGCGGTAACCCGGCCGGCAAGTGAAAACTTGAAACGTGCAAGGGGGACGTAAATCCGTATAACCCGGGACCAAGAGGTAACTCGGAAATAACGTCCAAAGGTCAAACAAAATTGAACCTGATGTGGCCTTAGCGGCCAAGGCAGCTAAGACCGCACCAGCTTCGGGTACTAATGCTGGGGGGATACCCCCAGGTAGGGTCACGCCGGCGTATAAAGGCCGAGTTAGCCGAGGTTCGGCAAAGCCAAAGCGGATGCTGGCCGGGTCACCTCAAGGCAGGCCGAATCACGGGGTAACCCGGACCAGGGGGCGTTCGCCTAACTAAGTCTCAACCGACTTAAGAAGTAAGTCAGAAATGCGTGTTCAGCTTGTATGCAGGAACAGGTGTGGCCGGATCAGCTACGATCCGTGGCACATCTAGCTTCTAGGAGAAGGAAGGAATCTCGCTGGTCAAAAGAAGCCCCGGTACGCACTGCCTGAGCGAAGTAGACAAGGACAGGACCACCGAGGCATGGCCGACAAGGGTGACGATACCCATGTCGGCTGATGCGGGCGCCGCAGAGGCTCACGTAGCCTCTACATGTGTGACGCAAGGGAAAAGTAACCCGGTTGGCTTACTACTTGGGAGATGGCATATTCTTAGGAATATACCTCCACGTATGCCCTAGATGGAGATCTAGCCCCCCCCTATATAAGGAGGGATAGGGCTTCTGTAGAAAGGGTTCGGATTTGGCTAGTTTGGCTAGGGTTTTAAGGGTGATCTGTGAGCGAGAGTAAGGGAGCTCCTTCTTCCTCCTCTCTCCAATACAGCTCTAGGAGCACTTGTAACCTTGGAGACAAAGCAAATATAAACTTCTGTGTGGAGAATCACTTCACTATCCCTCCCTGGATTCCCCTAGCGTGTATTAGTCCCCACGTTTAGCCTATCCATGGCATCTTCCGTGACACCACCACGACAAAATATAAATATGATCAAAATCTATAATGTATGGGTGTATATTTGGTTGTTGTACATTGTATCATGCATAAGTCACATTTATTAGCTATACCTAACACTTGATTTTTTGGTAACATGGTCTAGCAAAACGATGGAGAGGAGATTCTATAATGATGGAGAAGTGTTTTTGATGTTTGTGCATAGGGTACATTGTGCTAAAGAATATCAATAGTATCTTCTAGATGCTAGAACAGAACATAAGATCCAACAGCTGGCGATGTTGGGATTCGTGAGTCTTGATCCAATAGTCAGTATTCAGTTATTCGTACACTATATAGAGGTAATATAAGATTTTTCTTGAATTTTTTAAGAGAGTGTCAAATTTCTCGGCATGTATATTGAAAACTTCATGTCTAGAATTTTTCATGGAACTGATACATGTAAGATAACGCCACGTGCTAGTTTTCCCCAAAAAATGTTTTGTTTAGTTAGTTTTATTTATTTTTCCAAAACAAGGAAAAATTTGCCAGCATGAAAATTCCTAGCAAGAACTTGAAATCTATAAAACTTCAGAGGTTCTAGATAGAGTGACTGCTTGGGTAAATAAAAATGGTTTTCTAAAAAGTTAGAAGGAAGCTATCACACACTTGTAGATCAAGATTTATTAAATTGACATAAAGTCGTTTAAGAGGATGAAATTAAAAAAATGTTATGTTCATAAAAGTTGGAAACAACCAGAACCAACATTGTTTAGTTAACACACCAAGATGCGCCATCGGCTACTAGCTAGATATGGGAACGACATCAGCGGGTGTACACCTATGGTGAATAAAAATTTCACCTATTTGTTACTCCACCAGAAATTAGATATCTACTCTAGCATTTAGCCTGCTAGTCACCAGATATAACAAGACATTGGCCCTAGTTTGGTGGGATTACTTGTAGATCCACAAACTATGATGATGTGGATATATGGGCATACCCTTGGTCATTTGCCTTGAAGCACAAGAATGTTTGCACATGCTAAGGCAAACTATTAAAATAGTTTTTTCAAATATTTTCCAAATTAACGTTTAGCAGTTTTTGTGGAAATTATTTTTCGTTGATTTTTTTCAAAGGTGATCAAATTTTTGGTGTGGATATTCCTAATAAGAAGTTGAATTGGTATGCCATACTTTTAAGCATGTGGTTTCTCTTAAATTTTTCTAGAAGGGGACACGAGAGACGACTTTTCGTGTTTTTCATATCTACGTTAAATGCTAGTAGTGTGTACTAGTAGTAAGTTGCATCTGCCTTGCTTGTGAGACTAAGATAGTAGGAGTATGACATATCATAAACATGTAATAGAAAAAGCTCAAAAAATAATTATAATTTTGAGCCACAACATATTCATAAAGTATCGGGTTTCACTACAAGAAATCTGCTCATTAGTGACTTTTTTTAACGACCATGGATTTTTTGGTCATAGATCTATGACCATTCTGAAGCAAATGGTCGTAGGGAATTTAGGAGGGTCTAAAATTTGAAAAATAATGACCAATTTAGTTAATAAGGTCATGATATCCTAACACGAAAAGGTCATAGATAGATAGAACTGGTTTGGAGCCTTTTATTTGGTAGACTATGACTAATTTAAATGGTCGTTATGGTTAAATTCTGAGACAAAAAAACCACAGGATTGCCAACTCAGCAATATCACTTCATGTCATGTCCATATGTCATTTTTGCTTACTTGTCATGTCTACATGGCAGCGGAAATGATTCAAATAAAAAGAATCCCCGTGGGGGATCAAACTCACAACCTCAACAACTCTCCCCACACGATCCTAACCACTGCACCACTCAACTCGTTCATGCCAATAAGGTAGCTCGGCCGCCTTTAACCACCGCCGCGGTAGAGTGCGGAAATTATTCCAGAAAGAGACCCCGAGGGGGATCGAACTCACCACCTTGACATCTGCCCATGGGAACATAACCACTACACTAGTCAACTAGATTGTGTCAAATACGGAGCTCGGACTCCTTTAAACATTTTTTTATTTCCACGCAGAAATAATTCCAACAAAAAAGAGAACCAAGGGGGATCAAACTCACAACCTCGCAAACAACCGACAAGAACAAAGCCACTGCACCACTCGACTAGTTTGTGCAAATTAGGGAGCTCGGCCTCTTTAAAACATTCTTTTATTTCCATGCGGAAATAATATGGCAAAAAAGAGCAACCTGGCGCTCGAACCCGCAACCTCCTACTCTAAACACAGCCACCTAACCAACACGCCATTATATACTCTATGTCAAACTACCCCTAGGTGCTATTTATACATGTAAATGTCGGGTTGGGCCTGGGCTAGAAAAAGAGCACCTACACATGTAAAAGTCACGAGCTATTCCCGCGGCTTGGCCACCGGCCCATGGACAATTAGAAGGTCAGTTTTGGGTGGGAATTGTGGGCTTCCTATAAGTTTTGAGCCCACATAATTAGAGGGGCTTCATTTTTTAGGAACACTATAAATATAAATTCAACTTCAATTTTAAATAATACCTCGGATTAAGATGATAAAAATATCATTTTAGTTCATCTCAAAGATATGTATAACCTTCATATTGGCGAGTTTCTCATTTTATGTCATCCCGAGTGTATGGTCTATCTTCTTGTGCTCTCAAAATGTGGCAGGCATGAAGGTTCTTAGCTAGGGGATGAGCCTCACTAAACTTGCATCGGATCTCTGATAAAATGGTATATTGTGAGTCTAAAACTTATTTTTGAAAAAAATCATGAGCATTAGATAATGTACCTATAGTTCAAATCGGACCAACTTCCTACAAATTCGGCGGATATTTGTCTTTTTTGCGAGGGGTGAATGTAAAGGTTTTTGATACTCCAGTTGGGCAATTGTCCATGTAAGGTGATCTAGTATTTTGGAAAAATGGGGTGGAACCATTTTGAAACTCTCATTTGGAGGTTGCTTCACAAAATGCCCCGTTTTTCGCACTCGAGAAAAATGCATTTTTTGAGCGATGAAAAGAAAAACTTCCTCCTGCAATATTGTTCGCCATCCTAAGATGCACATGCGTGCACAAAATGGGCATATTATCACAAACTATGCCACGATTCTTGCCATAACATTGGTCATTTGACCTAAAAGCCATGAAACCTCGAACATGATAGGTCATTTCTATGAAGGTGTTTTGAGATATTTAAAATATAGCAGGTTTGGTATTTTTTCTTGCAACTATGTCACATAATACGATGCCACGTGAAGGATTTACATTGTTTGGACCGTTTTTGAATTTTTTATGCCCGTTTCAAACTTTGGTCAAAACGACAGGCATGAAGGTTCTTAGCTAGGGGATGAGCCCCGCTGAACTTGCATTGGATCTATGATAAAATAGCATATTGTGAACCTAGAAATGATTTTTTCAAAAAATCATGTACCTGTAGTTCAAATCTGACCCACTTCCTACCGATTCAGCAGGAATTTGTCTTTTTCGCGAGGGGTGCACGGAAACATTTTAGATACCCCGGTTGGGACATTGTCCATGCAACATGGTCTAGTATTTTGGAAAAATGGGGTGGTAGCATTTTGAAACTTTTATTTGGTGGTTGTTTCACAAAACGCCCTGTTTTTGGCACTCGAAAAATGGAAAAATGTATTTTTTGAGCGATGAAAAGGAAAACTTCCTCCTGCAACATTGTTCGCTATCCCAAGATGCACATGAATGTACAATATGGGCACAATATCGCAAACTATACCACGATTCTGGCCATAACATTGGTCGTTTGATCCGAAAGCCATGAAACCACGAACATGACAGGTCATTTCTGTGAAGGTTTTTTCGAGATATTTGCAATATACCAAGTTTGGTATTTTTCCTTGCAACTATATTACATAATACGATGCCACGCGAAGGATTTACATTGTTTGGACCGTTTTTTAATTTTTTATGCCCGTTTCAAACTTTGGTCAAAACGGCAGGCATGAAGGTTCTTAGCTAGGGGATGAGCCTCGCTGAACTTGCATTGGATCTCTGATAAAATAGCATATTGTGAACCTAGAAATGATTTTTTCAAAAAATCATGAGCATCAAATCATCTACCTGCAGTTCAAATCTGACTCACTTCCTCCCGATTCGGCAGGAATTTGTCTTTTTCACGAGGGGTGCACGGAAACATTTTAGATACCCCGGTTGGGACATTGTCCATGAAACATGTTCTAGTATTTTGGAAAAATGGGGTGGTAGAATTTTGAAACTTTTATTTGGTGGTTGTTTCACAAAACGCCCTGTTTTTGGCACTCGAAAAATGGAAAATGTATTTTTTGAGCAACGAAAAGGAAAACTTCCTCCTGCAACATTGTTCGTCATCCCAAGATGCACATGAATGCACAATATGGGCACAATATCGCAAACTATACCGCAATTATGGCCATAACGTTGGTCGTTTGACCCGAAAGCCATGAAACCTCGAACATGATAGGCCATTTCTGTGAAGGTTTTTTTGAGATATTTGCAATATACCAAGTTTGATATTTTTCCTTGCAAATATGTCACATAATACGATGCCACACGAAGGATTTACATTGTTTGGACTATTTTTGAATTTTTATGCCTGTTTCAAAATTTTCTCGTTTGAAACTATGGTCAAAACAGCCGACATGGAGATAGGGGATGAGCCTCCCTAAAATTTCATTGGATCTATGATGAAACAGTATATTGTGAACCTAAAAATGATTTTTGTTAAAAATCACAAGTATTAGATCATGTACCCTGTAGTTCAAATCTGACCCGCTTCCTATCGATTCGGTAGAAATTTGTCTTTTTCACCAGAGGTGGGCAGAAAGGTTTGAGATACCCCTGTTTGAACATTGTCCATGCAACATGGTCTAGTATTTTTTTAAAATAGTATGGTAGCATTTGGAAACTTTCATTTGGTGGTTGCTTAACAAAATGCCCCGTTTTTTATACTCGGAAAATGGAAAATGCCTTTTTCGTGCGACGAAAGGGAAAACTTCCTAATACAATATTGTTAAACATTCCTATATCTACATGCTTGCATAATATGAAAACAATATCATAAACTATGCCATGATTTTGGCCATAACATATGTCATTTGGCTTGAAAATAGAAAATGACTTTAAAAAGCCTCTTGCACATGAGGTCCTCTCCAGCCAATGAAATCGCAGGATCCTGCCTCCCACAGGTCGCCCATCTGAGACAGATGTGAACCGTTCAAAGTCAATCTGACGCACCCTAGCCCGTAGAAAGACACACACTCTAGCGCACTCTGATCGACAGTGGCGCACTCTATCCCTCACGGAACCCTATCCCGAGCCCCTCCCCAAACCCTAACATCTTTCCTCTCTCCTCCAACCGCCGCCGCTCAATCCCGCCCCTCTCCTCGACCTCCTTCTCCCACACTCCATCATTGCACCACCGACTCCCAACCTAGTCTCCGCCCGCCGCCGCCCGCGGGGATGTCTGTCGGGCAGCCCAGTAGCTCGTCCCTGTCGCCAGACCAGCACAGATCGAGGCGAAGAGGCCTAAGCTCCCATGGGCGTCTCTGATGGGATGGGGCCAGGCAGGTCATCCCCGTCGTTGACCAGGTCAGGATATCCTGGTCACACCTTGCCCCCGCCCGGCAGCGGCAATGAATCTCCAAGGTCTAAGAAAAGGAGGCACGAGGTAATTGTACAGGATTCCTACTGTCTATCTCATTCTCGTTCTAGGGTTTTTGTGATTGATTGACTGATGCCGTTCCATTGCCCCTCCTTCGCCTCCCCATCTCTGTTAACCGGGGGCACCCCAACTACGAGGGAGGGAGCACCCCAATGACGCCGCTGCTGGATCCACTCCACCCCATCAAGGCTGCCACCAGATCCTCTCGTTCCCTGACAACACCAACCCTAGATCCGCTCCTCAGCAACAACCTAGTCATCGGCGAGCACATGGATGTTTCGTTCAAGTAACCTCACCTTTCTATATCAGTACCACTAGCAAATTACTAATTCATGATTTAGATTTATTTGGATAATCCCAAAATTCTGGAAATGCATGTTTAACACATGCACACAAACATGAAGATGTGGTCTAAATAACTTAGTATTAGGATCCGGTTCATCCTACTATTATTGTATGTTTGCTAGTGGTTGCAGTTCCATAGATTTTGTGTGTCTAGCTTGATTCGATATGATCAGATAGGTTAGGGCGTGATGTTAATTTGTGATCCATATGCTTGTGATCTACTTATATACTATACATCATCTGTTCCGCTAGTAGTAGTAGTACTACTTATTCATGTATAGAGATATTGGTATACAATATGTATATACTAGGGTTGCCCAACGAAACAAAGCAGACCAAATGCAGGGCATGTTTGATGAATACCTAAATAAATCATACTATGGTTATACTACGGACTGCATATTTGCTAATGGTAGAGATATAGCATGATCGAGCCATAGCGGATTCATCTTGATTTGATTGCTAAGCACTCGGTTGATCTACTCTAGTGTAGCAATTTTCAGGTGTACACAGTATTGTAATATATGTGTGAGACTTGATATGATGTGGTAGTTAGTTATTGCCAGGTGTGCACAACATCTGTACTGAATGTATCTTTATTTGATATCTATACTAAGTCAGTTGTGTCCTGCTTCTTGTAAGTTGTAAGTCTAGACTATCTTATTGGACAACAACAAACACGCATAGCACATGTCCACATTCAGTTCATTGAAGCTCCAGTTCGACCTTCCTGTAGCACATGTCCACATTCAGTTGATTGAAGC
The DNA here is from genome assembly GCA_023614405.1 of Avena insularis. Lineage (NCBI taxonomy): Eukaryota > Viridiplantae > Streptophyta > Magnoliopsida > Poales > Poaceae > Avena > Avena insularis. Next base: position 79,364,880 of record CM042692.1, on the reverse strand, counting down.
TCCAGCTCCTTGTACGCACATCACACATGTCAGTATACACATCAGTAATAGCCAGCCTTTTGTTTGCAATGTATGATGAAAATCGGCTCATTTGCAATGCCTGAATAAAAACAATTCCTTTATTGTAATTTGGGACTCGAGTTGCGCATGACGACCTGAGGGCATCGCGGCAAAGGGATCACGAGATGTGTCGGGGCTACTCGTTCACAAGGAGGCGAAGTGCAGGGGTATCGGCGGCATGCGGGTAGGGTCGTGATGTGCTATGTGCTATGTGCTTGAACCTTTTAATTTACATAGGGGGGTGATCTTGATTTCTTTCGTATGTGCTATGTGGTCATGCTACTATGTGCTAACCTTTTAACCTGCCATTATTTTGAGAATTTCTGAATATTTCTTTAACTTCTAGCTTTAGCCGAGACTATTAACTGTTGAACCTGGTTCTCACCATGTAACCTTGTATATTGGCTTACTTTAGAAAGGTTTGAGTGAGTAGTCTTATTGTTTTCTTGTTAGTTATGGAATGATATGAGCAGAATATATAGTTGATTTGAGTTGTCTTATGCTTGTCCTTTTTTTACTTTGTATCTTTGCCTAATATGCTTATTGTTCGTTTTCTTGGTGAATGGTTTAATGTGATTGGTATGCATTTCTTAAGTTTTTTTGGCACACGCTATGGCATGCTATATGTATAAATATTTACAACCAAGGTATTTTGGTATGCTGTTTTGATTTAAGCAATTTTCTCTATGCTATGCATTTTATTGATGGCAAATGAACTACTAGGTATTGTTTTGGTCAGGAGAGGTGATCATGTGCAAGGAAAACAGACTGGAACTGCAGGTCGAGAACATAAAATTCACAGCCAAGGTACCCTCCCCTCTTCTCCTCTGCTACCTTGGCCGCCTGTTCCCTAGTGTTGAAGCTAGAGCACGTGTTCATCGGGAGGAGTTGGGTCAGGTTCATGTTTATACCTGACAAAACATGACTTGTTAAGTTGGGTACTATTCACATGACTTTAATTTAGGAAAGGTTGATATTTGGAATAAATAGTTCTGTATTGCTAGTGCATTTTTATAATGTGAATGTTTATTAGTAGCTATATACTAGCTGTTGATGATTTCCTGTACCATGTTGTATCTTACAATGTACTAGCGATGGTTAATATGTTACACATTTTTAGTTAACATGCTTGTCACTGCTGTTTGCACCTTTTCTCAACTGATGACCTCGCATCTGTATGCTAGACTCACTTGTTCTTTGTTGTGACCAGGTAATGACTGGTGTTGCTCTACGCTACAAAGCTACAGCAAACAGTGGCATGCTGGTGAGGAGAGGAGCCACTGGAGGCAAACGACACAGGAGGTGAGAGACGCGTGGCCGAGTAGTGCTCTGCTTGTTGTGCTCTTCTAACAGTAGTGCTCTGTTTGCTGAACTTTTATACTAGCATTTGCTACCTTGTTATGTTGGTTGTTAACCCAGATGTTGGGGTCTTGTAATCATAGACATTTCTTCTTCTTCTGCTAGTGATGCTTTTCCTGGTTGTGTAATCACATTTATGCCGTGACCTTACATTTACACAAATCTGGGTTGTGGTTTGATGCTTTTCTTGCTTAAATATTGTTTGTATAATGTGGAAATTGAAACCTGGACGAACATGATAGGTGGGACTAGTTGGAGAAAGATTAACAAGTAGGGCTGTAAAACGACTGACATGTGGGGCGTACTACATTTTGGGCTCTAAAAATGCCGGCCCAAGTAATATTTTTGAAAGTAGAACAAATAGGCTGAAAATGGACTCGATGAAGGTTAAGGCCCAAAACTGAAACGAAGCCAAAATAGATGCATGTAAATAGGCCAGTGGCTATGTAAATAGGCTGAATTGTTGGGCTCAGCCCATGTAAACCATCGAACTGGATCGGGCTGAATCTGATCCACGACCATTTGATTTGGTCACAGATTTGCCAGGTAGGATCGGCCACGTAGGCTCTGATGTGGACATGGTAGATAGTTTGTGACCAAAATGAATGGTCATAGAATCTGTGACCAACTGTATTGGTCATAGACATCTATGACCAATTCAGAAAAAAGGTCGTGGTGTTTAACTAGTGAAACTCAGCTTTTGACCTTCTGTATTTGTTAATAAAAAGGTCACAAATTAAAAACCATGACCTTTCCGTAACCAATATGGAGGGTCATGTATCACTAGATTTTTTGTAGTGTTTATATTTGTTTCTTGTACTTTATATCATGTAGAAATCAACCTTTACTAGCTACCTAATACTTTGTTTTTTGGTAACATGCTCTAGAGAAATTATGGAGAAGTGTGTTTTGAGGTTTGTGCATAGCGTTCATTGTGCTAAGTCTACCAATAGAATCTTCTACATACTATAATGGCAAAGAAGATCCAATGGTTAGCAATGTTGGGATTTGCCAGTCTTGATCTGCTAGCGGTCAATGTTCAAAGGTTATCGCACACTATAGTGGTAAGACTAGTATGTATATATGCGCAATGCATGTATTAACATTTGAAGGCCATCTGCAATTTGCTTTAGCTAAAAACATACGTAATGTAGGCATGTTATTTTTTCAATATGGAAGACATGATGGTTTTAGAACATAGTGCAAGTGTCTCAGTGATTCATCATGAGCCACTGTTCAGACCACTTAACAATTATAAAGGTTGGATATTGTTATCTCCTATCTTATCTTACCACTATATAGTGTGCGAATAACTTTGAATATTCACCATTGGATCAAGAACGGCAAATCCCAACGTTGCTAACCATTGGATCTTATTTTATATTTCAACATCTCGAAGATTGTATTGATAGTATTTAGCAAAATGAGTGCCATGCACAAACCTCAAAACACACTTATCCACCATTCTAGAACCTTCAGTCATTTCTCTAGAGCATGTTACAAAAATCGATTATTAGGTAACTATAGCAAAGGCTGATTTGTACATGATATAAAGTACAAGAATCAAATATACACCATATAGTTTAAGGATACGAGCCAGACCTCGAACAATAGCTAACCTATATTTTTGGGCACAAAATTATAATTATTTTTTGGGCAATTTTTTTATATAGTGATAATATGACATACTTCTATAGTTTTATTATGTGAGTCTCACGTGCCGGAATACTAAGGCATGTGCAACTTATTACTACTAGTAAGTATACTACTATATACTGGAGTACATACTCTAAGAATTTACCAGACTCGTTGCGCGAGCTGCCAGCTGCTCGCCACCTCTGTTTCGAGAGTGTATAGTACTCCTACTATCCGATAGACTGCGACCAGCTGGAAGTATGGCCGCTACAAGTACCGATATGACATTTCTCTTCTGAGTGTTAGTGCCCGGGACCACCACCGACTGCGAAAAAACTCACGTGCCACCGAGCGATCGCTCTGCATGTTGTCGTTGTACTAAGTACTCCTTGGAGCATCTAAAAAAAGTACTCCTTGTAGAAATGCTTGGTCAAAGAAAAACACCGAAAACAAGGTCCCCTTATTTATTCATTGTAGCGATGGGAGTAACTGAGTAGAACCACTAGTAGTACTACTAGTATACTATTTCTTCGCAAAAAGCAGTTCAACTTCTCCTTCATTCCACTCTGCGACGAAATTTCTTTCTTCCACGAAATGCATATTACCCTCACAAATACTTGAAGGAATACCCGTGGATTGGCTACGTCCTCCTCGGAGGTCTGCTTTGGCTCAAGGCCAGGCCCGAGAATAGTTCATCTAGCGGGAACATGCCGCCGTTGGATCTGCCTCTCTAGAGCTCCTGGTCGCCCGCGGTAAACGTGTGTTGTCCCTGCCGGCCGACGACGAGATTTTGGGCCCCCTCGAGGCTATCGATCCTGCATTGGCCACGTCACGGAGGCATCAACACGGCAGGCAAAGAAAAGTGGAGCTCTACAAGAAAGTGGCGGTCCCGGTGTGCCTCCCTTTTGACTGTGATGGAGCTTCATTCAGAGAGGGGGCGCTCTGGCTGAACATCAACCGTGGCCAAGTTAAGCCCGTGCGAGACAGCGGCCAATCCTTCCGTCGGGAACCTGCGGCCAACGAGCATGCAACCGCGGCAGACAACTCGGGTAGGCGCCAGGTCACCGTGGCCATGGAAGACGCCATCTTGGGTCCCCTCGATCCTATACTGGCCCTTGCTTACGATCAGTACATGCTCGAGTGCGAGCTGGAGTGTGAGGAACATGTGGACAACGAGCATGCGACCGGGTCAAACAACTCGGGTGGGCGCCAGGTCGCCGTGTTCATGGCAGACCACGCCATCTTGGGTCCCCTCGAGCCTATCAATACTATGCTAGCCCTTGCTTACCATCAGGACATGCTCAAGTTCGAGCTAGAGCGTGAGGAACCTGCAACCAACGAAGGTGCGGCTAAGGGAATCGACTAGGTAGGAGGGCAGGTTGACCTCTTCGGACCTTCGCCTGATGTTAACCACATACAGCAGTGACTTCGCTCCTCGAATTGGTTTTAACAGATTCTTGGGTGTGCTCATCTACTCCTTCCGAGCAATCTCGTCCCTTCGACCATAATCAACACGCAGGAGCGTGCTGTGTGTGAAGCAAATAGTAGTAGGAAGAGTATGGCTCGGCTGCTCGGCTGAAACTGAGCCGGACTCGGCTGCCTTTCCAAGCTAAATTTTAGGGGCCTTTGTGCCAATTGTATGGACTTGGATGTAATTTTCTATTTTTTTATGTAACCTTTAATTCCACCGACCGTTTTGATTCAAGCATGATGCACTTTCGGGTGAAATTAGATATAAAATTATGCTTGAAAAATATAAAATGTAATTTATCCAACCACTTCATGTAGTACTATAGTAAATAAATAGAACATGCTATGAACTCTAAACCACATTAATCGTTCTTCCTTCTAAAAATAATTTTACTTCTTTACCATGCTAACATGCACTGACCTATACCAAAATATGGGCACACCATCATTATCTCGATGATGACAGAGTATGTCCATGACCTTGGTCATTTGGCTTGAAACCCATGAAAGTTCATACTTCCATGCTAAAGATCCACACACTTAAATGCATGACTCTATATCGATAAAATGAAATTAGGTCAAACTTGAATATATGTGAGCATGATAGACTATTACTCTTGAAAATTTCCAAAATTCTTTTGAAGGTACCTAGGCAACCAATATATCAAGAGCCAACAATAGTTTTGAGAAATGCCATTACTGATTAGGATTTTGCATACCAACAAATTTTAGATATGTTTCTCACATCGGGTAGATAAGGGTGCGTCTTGGCCTAGTAAACAATGTTGCCTATGGGAGTTTCGAACAACTAGGAAAAAACATTTTCTCATTTCCAAGTGATTATAGGGATATTTTGTACTAGTAGTAAAGAAAATTAGAAGAATGTGGCTCGGAATGCGACAAGTGTGCCATGTTTCCGGACATAGCGGACCATGCATGTTTTACTTGTGATTCCTAGGTTCTTTAAGTTTTCAAGGTTCATAGATAAATTAACCCACTTAAATTACACTACTGTCTTTGATACAAATTAATGTTCTTAGATTTGTCTAGATTCGGTATATGTATCTAGCACAGAAACATGACTAGATACATTTGAATTTAGACAAATCTATGAACATTAATATGAATTGGAGGGAGTCTATCGAAATTAGGTCAAATTAATTCGAACCACATGTGAGCTGCCGATTGCTATTAAAATTTTACAAAAATCTTTTGAAGTTTCCCATGAGGCAGCCAATATATCGAGAACATGACTGAGAGTTTTGAAAGATTCAACTTATTTCAAAATTTGCATGCCGACAAAGTTAACCCTGCTTTGAAAAAAGAGAGAGAAATAGGCAAAAAAACAGGGGGACTCATGCATGTCATCCTTTTGCTTGTATTACTTGCCATGAAAAATAATAAACATGAGTTTTCACAACTTTTTAAAAAACCCGCTTCACAAAAATGGCCTACCATGTATAATTATGAACATGTTTCAGGCCGAGCGACCAAGCAAGGTCATGGACATATCCACATCATAATTTATGGTAATTTGGTAGCACTAAAAGAAAGAAGATGTGCACATCTTGGCATTAGTAAACATCTTTGCCAATGGGAGTTTCCAAATACTACGAAAAGTAACAACTCCAATTTTCTAAGCGACGGAAATATTTTTTCTGTAAAGCCAAGTACTCCACTTCTTTACTTGACGAGGGTTTACCTCATCAATGCCCATTGTTATGGACATGGGTTTTGGAGAAGAAGGGAGCGCTGGAAGAATCAATGGGCTAGCAAACAAGCACACAGGGGACTCGAAGATTTACCTAGGTTCAGGCCTCATAGAGGTCCCTACTCCTACTTGTCTGCTCGTGGAATTAATAGAGAAATCGAAGATTACAATGGTGCGCATATGCAATCTGGCGAGGGTTGTGGAAACTAGGGTTGCGTGTGTCCTCCTCGCTGCCCCCTCCTAGCCTTTATATAGATAGGCTAGGTCTTGGGTAGCAGGTCGAGTCGGTTACAGGTTAGGGTTTTCCCCTTTGAACTTTCTATCTTTAGCTTCTTCTTGTTCTTCAAGCAATCGAGAGTCCGTAGGTTACTCGAGTTCTCTGTTTGGGCCTTGGCGACATCGTGGGATTCCACTATATTCAGGCCGTATATACCAAGCTCGAGTACCTATAGGGTATACCCATGTCAGTAGCCCCCGAGTGTCCAGTGGAATCACAAATTCGACTGGGGACTTTATGAAGCCTTTCGAGTGCATGAATGAGTATATTTTCGACTGCTCTGTTTATGTCATAGGGATTGTTGATGTGTGTGCCTGATTTAGCCGATGTATCGGTATCAGTTAACTACCTTAGGCTAAAACAACGCAATCTACTCGAACTCGAGTCCCTAGACTCGAATCCAGAGAAGTGCTGGTGTAATTCGACTCAAGCCGCGGAGGTCTTACAGGAGTCGAATTCCAGTATATGGATGTGAGAACTCGACACGTCCGTCAAGGCATGTTCATTGTACCTGTTGGCACGGATATGCTTCTGGTAGTGCGCAGTAAATGTGTTGCCAGGCCTTACTCAGGTCTTATCTTCACGCTGCAAGCGTGACATCCGAATTTTGTCATCACGGAGATGATTCGGGTGACCCAGGAGACGCAGTCTCTTTGTAGGGAAACATTAGAAGGCGATGTCGCCATAAGCTTCAAGTGGGGATGTTATCGACACACAGTACGATGTACAAATAATCATAGGGTGCACGACCAGCTCTCCCTATGGGAGTAGCCCCCGAGTGCCTAGTTGAGTCGAAGACTCGGGCAGGGACTAAAGAACTTTTGCGACTGCTGTCGTCTTTTGTTTGCTTGTTTCAGTCGAATTTATTTCCAACGCTCCCTATGGGAGTAACCCATGTCCATAGTCGAATCGTTGATTCGAGTGGTTGGGTATGCTTTAAATGTCCATATTCCTGTAGAAGAGAAAAATAAAAATCGTAGGGTGCGCGACCAGCGCTCCCTATGGGAGTAGCCCCCGAGTGCTTGGTGGAGTCGAAGTATTCTGCTGCTCAATTTTGGATGACATCAGTGCTGACGATGTGATGACCTCAGTTGCCCGCGTGAGCGGGTTTGATAGGACGTGACGAGCGATGGGTCCCATTTTCTGACTCTGACTTGACTGGGCATGCATAATCTCTGTTTTAACTGTGCCTCCTCGATTTCCGCATGTAATGGGGGTAGTGGGGGACGGTTCACGCTTCAGGTCCTCCACGTGTCGATCACGATGAACGCCACACGTCTGATAGGGTTTTTCCTGGCTGTTGGATTGCATCTTCTAGGGGGTTAAGTAGCAGTGCTGCGATGGTAAATTTTCACATCTGCTGTTTTCTCTGCCTTTGCCTCCGTCACCATTGCTGCTACTCCTCTGCTCCTTTGTGTTCATCTTTTCTCGCGGCGCTGGACCAGCTCCGCGTATTCCCTAGTTACTTCCTCCGGTCACACCGCCACCATAAGATGGGGAAGAAGAAAGGAGGTGTCATGGCTGATTCCGCCGCCACCACTGTTGCTGCCAAGAAGAAGGGCGGCTCCGCCGCTTTGGGCACCAGCACCACCGTCGCTGGAAAAAAGAAGGGCGCGGGCACTCACGTCACCAATGGCACGTGGCGTGCGTCCGTGATCAAATCTTCTGAGATCCATCTCCTATGCCAGGACGGAGTTCTATCTTCCGAAGTCGCTGACGCGCGTGTCCCCGGCGGTGAGGTATTCCCTTCTCCTCCTGCCGGTTTTTGGGTGATGTTCCTAGCGTTCATCATCCGCGGTCTCTCGCTGCCCTTGCATTCTTTCTTCAGGGCCTTCTCCGTTTCTATGGGCTCCAGTTGCATCAGCTGTCCCCCATCCTTCATGTAGCTTGCTACATTAGTCTTTGCGAGTGCTGGCTCGGAATCGAGCCGCACTTCGGTCTTTTCAAACGTCTCTTCAAGCTGAAGCGCCAGTCGGCATCTGGCTCCGTAGTCTACGATGTAGGCGGCTGCGGTATCCACGTCGAATCCTCTACCATGTACTTCGACATCAAACTCATGGCGTCCGTCCAAGGGTGGAGGGACAAGTGGTTCTACATCCGCGACCAGAAGGCCAACGGAGACCAATTCGGACTCGCGCCCTTCGATCCCGCGACGCCGTGCAAGAGGAGGCGCTCCTAGAAGAACGTAGTGATGCCCGACGAGTCCGCGGAAATCGATGTGCTATACGAGCGCGTCTGCGACCTTGAGAGTCACATGGGAAAAGAAGAGGGAGGTTGCGCCCTCATTCGCACATGACTGCGCCGTCGCGTCCAGCCCCTGCAGGCCAGAGTCCACCCTATGTTCTAGTGGGCTGGCGCGGACGATGTCACTCGCTTATCTGCCGATGGAATTTCCGCGAGTGAGGTAGATAAAAGGGTGCGACTGCTCACTAAGTACACCGTCAAGGATGTGCTCCCCATTGAACCAGTCGTGCCTCCCTTCGATGCTGCTAATCCTCCTCCTGAGGTACGATTGTGCTACGAAGTAGCTTTTATTTATCGAATGCTTCTCTTTTCCTGACTTGTACTAACTTGTTTGTTGTATGCAGGATTGGAGTGTGTCACCATGTATGCCCCCTCTTCCTGAGGGGGTTATTCCTCGTGAAGCCTTGGAAGAGGACGAGTCAGAGTCGACCGTCCCATCTTATGTGGAGGAGGAAGCCCCCAAGTCGAGTAGTCCGGACACTCGCAAGCGTTCGCGCAGCAAGGATTCAGATGTGTCGTCTCCTTCGACTCCGGAAGGTGCAGCTGTTGGTGCAGAGTCGCCAATACCTGCCGTTCCTATGAGCACCGTGGCGCCATCTTCTTGCAAAAAGATGCGATTGCCGAAGGAGTCATCGTCAGAGTCGGGGGATCAAACCTTCGATTTTGACAAATTTGATTGGTAAGTATACAGGTCTTCCTTTTTAGTTCTTTTTTGGAATTGCATTCTCTTGATGTTGGTTTTCTTCTACAGTCATCCAGCATCGCCATCTTCTGGCGACGTCCAATTTTTGAAGGAATCTGGAGTCGCGACCTCCAAGGTCAAGAAAGTGGTCGAGCACACTCCTTCTCCTCCATTGGCGGCCCACTCCGGGCATAATTCATCGAGTTCTCCCCATGATGTGGAGCATCAGATGGTTATCCGGACGACCGCGTGCCAATCGACCTCAGAGTCATTGGAGGATCATGCATGTGTAGTATCTCTTCTTCTGACTTTGTAGTCGAATTTTTCATCTATGCCATCTGCTGACCCTTTACCATTTCTTTTGTCACAGCTCATTGTGAAGGAAGCCGCTCGTCTGGAGGAGCAGGTTCTTGCGATGGGTCATCAGCATGCAATGCTGTAGAATCGCCATCACGCAGTTGAAAGTGAGTGTTCTTTACTTTTTCTTCTGCATCCTTGTGATATATTCGACTGACGATTTATTTTTGTTTATGTCACAGCTGAGCATAATTGACTCCTTCGAGACACCGCTTCCCTCGAGAAGACGCTTGCCGCAGCGGTGAAGAGCCGCGATGAGGCAATCGCAGCACAGGACGAATCGCGGAAACGCGAAGAGGATCTGCGCGCCTCCATCGCAGCTAGGGAGAAGTTGTTCGAAGAATAGCTTTTCTCGATTGCCAAGGCTCTCACAAGTATTCCCTTGTCTGGATTTTCGTCGTGTCCCTTCTTTCGAATTTGTTGCTGTGCTAACTTTTGTGCCAATACTTGATTCTTGTGTAGATGCCAGCGGTCTGAGCTTTGACCCCCAGGCACTCCATCGTGACGATGCCCTAGCAGGTGCCATCTCGGCAGTCGAGGATCACAGTGCTGCTGTCTAGGGTATGCTCGGCAAGGCCAAGGGCATGCTCAGTCGCCTCCATGAGGAGTTGGCACCCAAGGCTAAGTTAATCGAAAATATGGATGAGATGGTGGAGTCCCTTGCTGGGGCCATTCCTGCGAGCTTCAAGAACTCACTTCGTGCGGCTGGTGCTTCAATGTCACTCGCGATGGTTCAAGCCCATGGAGTCGAAGTTTATCCTGCAGCGGTCTCCAAGGCGATGCCTGTTAGCGCGGATGGCCAGCAGGTAGTCTTTGCTCCTTTTGCAACTGCTTGTGGCAAGTACGGTCCGCAGCTGATCAATACAGTTGCGAAGTACTCTGAGGAGCTTCAGCGAGACAAGAAGGCGGTGAAGGCTGTGACGTCAGGGGCCAGCAGAAAGTCTGTGGCATCTGATACTGCCACAGACTCGATGAGGCCCCCAAAACCGAAGTCCAAGTCGAAGAAGCCAATTGCTCCTCAATAGTCGTCTCTGTAATAGTTAAATAGCTTATTTCTTTTGTCTAGAACATGCCTTTTGGCGAGTGTATCTGCTGATACTTTATTATTCTTGAATGCATTCGAGTGCTTTGTCTATGCATTGCCTTAGTCTTCTTATTGTCTCTTGCTTGACTTGTGATAGGGCACATCGAGTGGTACTTTGAGCGAACCTCGGAATACGCTACCCCCTGATGATACTTTGGCGCAGTCGCACTCAAGGATGGATGAGCTGTCCCTGCTCTCGCGACTCCGCGACCGCGTGAAGCAGTTGGAGCGCGAACTGCCTGTGCTCCGTGGTAACACGGATGTATGGAAGTCGAGGGCGGAGAAGGCCGTCGCCCGAGAGCAATATCTGCTAGGGGAGGTGACGCAGCTGGGCGACCAGTTTAAGTCTTAGCTCTCTTCTTCCTTTTCTTTTCCTTGTAGTCACTCGCAGTAGTTCGTTGTCTTCTTATTTTACTTTTGCTTGCTATAGTTGTCAGTGCACGCCATCCGCAGGATGAGAAGGATAGGATTGCCATTCGCATGAATGACCTGACCCAAGAGTAGCTTCAGGCGAGTGGATACTTCTGGATGGATCATGGTCGCGCAATCGCACTGGCGACCCTGCAGGACCGTGCGTCGCGAGTGCTTCACTTCTTGAAGAAGTCGCAATCGTGCTTGAAGAATATTTACCAGACGATGTTCCCGCTGGACATTGTTCCCTCGAGCCTGCTGGCCCTTCTTGCCAAATTTCAAGATTTGAGTGCAGTCCGCGAGTGTGTACGACAACAGTTAGTGGCTGGTGCCAAGGCTGCTCTGTCGCTGGTGCGACTACACAGGCCTGATGTGGATGTTGCAGCAATTGCGGCCGGACCACCAGCGCTGCCAGCAGGTTTGACTTGGAACATGGTTCCTCACTACCAGGCGGTGGATCATCCAGCAGAGGAAATCGTCAACTTCTTCGAGGAGCAGAGAAACGTTGCTTTGCTGCAACAGTAGTTTAGTTTGTATCCTGCACATAGTTGTACTAGTGTTGTAAAGTTCATATATATGTTGTGTATATTTGATTAACATTGATGTATATAAAGAGCTTGTTAGCGTGTATGTTTTGCGAGTGCGTTGCACTATGCGATTCCTTTTCGTTAGCCTGACTTGTGTTTATCTCAGCCCCTTGCCAACCTGTCAGGTGCGTTGCAACTAGGTTGGTGATTGTCAAGGGTTTCGATTGGTGTGTCAGCTACTCAGGATATCGCGTTAGTTCATAGAACATATGTGTATAGGGTGGCGTAGCACCCGAGTGGATATTTTGCAAAAATAAAAGGAAATACAGAGTTTTGGGGCACTTAGCTTTATTCATTCGCAGGATAGTATGGGGTACAATGTGTGGCTAAGTAGCCTTGGCTGAGTAGCCTTATTTGTAATGAAAAAATAAAAGACGACTAAGGGTAGAAGCATCGCAGCTGCGCGATGTTCCAGGGGTTGGAGTATGCGACTCCTGTCTTGAAATCTTTAAGGCGATAAGCGCCACCTGGGATCACTTCTATAATCACGTATGGTCCTTCCCAGGGGGACTCGATCTTGAGATGCCCTTGCTATTTCAGTCGCAGGACCAGGTCTCCTTCGACGAAGGACCTGGGGCGTAGCCTTCTGCTATGGTAGTTGCGCAGGTTCTACTGGTAGATCGTTGATCTTTCTGTGGTGATTTCCTGTGCCTCGTCAAGGAGGTCAACAGAGTCTTCGAGTGCAAGAGATGACTCCTGCTCTCTGTAAGCGACCACTCGCGATGCTTTGTATCGTACCTCTGCGGGTAGCACCACTTCAGCACCGTGCACCATGAAGAACAGGGTGTACCCCGTGGCACTGTTTGGAGTTGTGCGCAGGCTCCAGAGTACCGATTGCAGCTTGTCTGGCCAGCAGCCTGCGGCTTGTTCGAGTGGCCTGAGGAGTCGCTTTTTGATGCCATCACAGACGAGCCCATTGGCCTTTTCGACCTGACCGTTGGTCCGTGGATGTGCTACGGAGGCATAGCTTACGTTGATTCCTAGATTCTCGCAGAATTCTTGGAACACCTTGGATGTGAAGTTCTTCCCATTATCCGTGATGATGCTGTGTGGTACTCCGAAGCGATAGATGATGGACTCGAAGAACTTGACTACGCTGTATCCTGACTGGTTAGTCACTAGCATGGCCTCTATTCACTTGGTGAATTTGTCGACTGCGACCAAGAGGTAGACGTAGCCTCCTCGTGAGGATTTTGGGAGCTTGCCGACCATGTCGAGTCCCCATTGCACGAAGGTCCAGGCCAATGGAATTGGCCGGAGTTCTGCGCCTGGTGCGTGTGGCTTGTGTGTGAATCGCTGGCAAGCGTTGCATTTTTGGACGATGTCCTTGGTGTCGTGCATGGCTATAGGCCAGTAGAATCCAGCTCGTAGAGCTTTGGCGATGAGGGCTCGACTGCCAGCGTGGTGCCCGCATGTCCCCTGATGGATGTCGAGTAGAACAGCTCTTCCATCGGCATTGTAGACTCATTGTTGGATTACTCCTGTGATGCTGCATTTGTACAGTTCGCCGTTGATAACAGCGAATGCTTTGGATTGCCGCGCAATGTGCCGTGCGTCAGTCGGGTCGTCCGGTAGCCTTTTGCTGAGGAGGTACGTGATGTACGGTTGAGTCCAAGATGGCTTGATCATCATGACGCTCATTGGTCCTTCGAGTCCTGTGTTAAGCTCCAGGTCATCGAGTGTCATTGGCTCATTGGGCAGCGCAGCCCCCCGAGTCCGTTGCTGCGCTTGTTTTCTTCTCTGCGGCCTTTGGCTTGATGGAGCGTTCGCAGATGCGCTCGAGAAATACCCCAGGTGGTATGGGGGTGCAGGTAGAGCCTATGTTGGCGAGTGTGTCTGCCTCTTCATTGCTTTCACGGCCTATGTGCCGCAGCTCGCAACCGCTGAAGTCCCCTTCGAGTGTGTCGTAGATGTCGCGGTAGGCGATCATGTTGTCGTTCAGTGCGTCGCACTCGTGCATTGTCTGGTTGACGACCAGCTTGGAGTCGCCATATATTATGAGCCTCTTGACCCTGCAGGCTTTTGCCATCCTCATCCCATGCAGTAGGGCCTCGTATTCAGCTTCATTGTTGGAGGCGGTGAACTGCATTCGCAGGATATATTTCAGCTTGTCTCCCTGGGGCGATGTCAGTATGACACCTGCGCCGGCTCCATCCTTTCGCTTTGAACCGTCGAAGTGCATTGTCCAGAGGTAGGACATATCTGGTTTTTCGGGGAGCTGGTTCTCCATCCAGTGAACGAGGAAGTCAAGGAGAAATTGCGACTTGATTACATCGCGTTTTTCATATGTAATGTCTCATGGAGACAGTTCGATTCCCCAAAGCGCGACTCGTTCGGTGGGGTCGGATTGTTGAGGATATGCCCAAGCGGGGCGTCGTTGACTACCACGATTGGGTGCTCCTGGAAGTAGTGGCGCAGTCGCTGGGCTGTCATGAAGACGCTGATGGCTCGTGTATTAACAAGCTCGTTGGGGAACCCCAAGAGGAAGGTATGATGAGCACAGCAGCAAGTTTCCCTCAGTTATGAAACCAAGGTTTAATCGAACCAGTAGGAGCAAGGAAACACCCCAAAGGTGTTGCTAGCTGAGCCTTGGCAGGGCGCACTACTAGTGCTAGTAGCAACGTGGAGACCTGCACAACACAATCACAGAACTTTGTCCCCAACTTGCGATGAGGTTGTCAATCTCACCGGTTTTGCTGAAAAACAAAGGATTAAACGTATCGAATGGAAGGAAGTAATAGTTTGTAGAAAGTAAACACAAAGCAGTAAACAGTTTATAGATTGTATGTAAAAGAAAAGGACCGGGATCCATAGTTCACTAGAGGTGGCTCTCCTTAAGATAAATAACATGCTAGGTGAACAAATTACAGCGGGGCAATTGACAAACATCGAGAAAGCAATACATGCAGATACTAATCATCTTGACTCCTTTGGAACTTGATTGGGCATTACAACATTATATATAGACCGCCATCCAACTGCATCTATGACTAATAATCCACCTTCAGGTTATCATCCGAACCCCCTCCAGTATTAAGTTGCAAGCAACATATTATTGCTTTATGAACTGCGTGTAAAGTAAACAATATGATTCTTCTATGAACAAATGATTGTTGTTTTCTCCCTAGTAGCAATAGCACATCTAGTACCTTAGAGATTTCTATCACTTCCCCAAATTACCAGAGGCATGGACCCACTATCGAGCATAAATACTAACTCTTGGAGTTGCTAGCATCTACTTGGCCAAGATAGCCACTAACAACGGAAAGCATGCAAGATCACAAATAACAAAGACATGATAGAATCAATAATCAATTTGAAATAGCATCTCAATATCCATCGGATCCCCGGAAACACAACATGCAGAATTACAAATAGATGATCTTGATCATGAACGGAGCTCACAAGATCTATACATGAAAGCACAAAGGAGGAGAACCAGCCATCTAGCTACTACATGGATCCGTAGTCCAAGGATGAACTACTCACGCATCACACCGGAGGCTTGCATGGTGATGAAGAAGGCCTCGGGGTGAATTCCCTCTCGGCCAGTGGTGGGAAGAGCTTCAGATCCCTCCCGATCTAGGGATGGAGATGACAGCGGCTACAAACTCTTTCGTGGATTTTTGATCGGGTACTTAGGGTTTTCGTCTCGAGGGCATCTTATAGGCAGAAGGAGAGGACGATGGGGTGCTGGGGTCGGCCAGACCACCCCCTGGCGTGGGCCAGCCCTGGCCGTGTGGCCAGGTGGTGTGGCCGGCCCCTAGCCCTTCTCCATCTCGTATTCTGGCATCTGATGACTTTCGAAAAAATAGGCACTTTGGCTTTTGTCCCGTCCAATTCCAAGAATATTCATTTTCTGACTTTCCTAGAACCAAAAACAGCAGAAAACAGGCAGCTGGCACTGTGGCTCTTGTTAATAGGTTAGTCCAAGAAATCGTATGAAAAGTACTCCAAAGTGTGGACAAAACACAAGAAAGTGGATAAAACCAAGCATGGAACATCAAAAATTATAGATACATTTGCAATGTATCAGACGTCGTCACCTTGACTGCGGTAGTCTTGCTGTTTTGTTGGCGTGAGTACCTCGTTGAGAGGTAGTAATTGGCTGCCTGCACCCGTGGACCTTGTTTTCCTCGGCTCGTTCTTCCACGAGCACCGTGCTGACCAACTGGTTGGTGGCAGAGATGTATAGCAACAGTGGTTCCCTTTCGCGTGGGGTCACCAGTACTGGCGAGGTGGACAGTAGGCGCTTGAGGTCTTTTAATGTTTCCTATGCCTCGTTGGTCCACTCGAATTTGTCAGCTTTGCGGAGGAGTTGGTAGAAGGGTAGTGCATTTTTGCCCATTCGACTGATGAATCGACTGAGCTCCGCAATTCGCCTAGCCAGCTGCTGGACACCTCTTATGTTCTTCGGTTTCACCATGGCCAGTATGGCTTTTATTTTCTTTGGGTTTGCCTTGATCCCTCTCGCAAAGATAAGATACCCGAGTAGTTGCCCAGATGGTACGCCGAAGGCGCACTTGTCCAGATTGAGCTTGATCCGGTAGCGGTCAAGGTTGGCGAAGGTTTCGTGCAAGTCGCTGATTAGTGAAGCTTCCTCTTTGGTCTTGATTACGATGTCATCGACATAGACTTGAATGTTGCGACCAAGTTGGTTTTTGAGGCAAGCCTGCATGCACCGCTGGTAGGTGGCTCTTGCGTTCTTTAGCCCGAAGGGCATTGTGTTATAGTAGAACACACCAAAAGGCGTTGTAAACACCATTTTTTATTGATCTTCCTCCTTCATTCGAATCTGGTTGTAGCCTGAGTAGGCATCGAGGAAGCAGAGGCGCTCACATCCCACAGTAGAGTCGATGATCTGGTCAGTTCGCGGTAGCGGGAAGTGGTCCTTCGGGCAGTGCTTATTCAGAGAGGTGAAGTCCACACACATCCGCAGGATATCCGTGTCCTTTTTTGGTACTAGCACCGTGTCGGCGAGCCAAGTGCTTTCCTTGATCTCGCGTATGAATTTGGCATCAAGGAGTCTGTTGATCTCCATTCCGGCTGCCTTTGCTCTTCGTTTAGAAAATCGCCGAATTGTTTGTTTGACTGGCCTTGCGTCTGGGTTGACATTGAGTGCATGCTTGGCGAATTCCCTGGGAACTCTAGGCATGTCCGCTGGACACCAGGCGAAGATTTCTCAGTGCTCACGGAGGAATTCGACGAGCACGAGTTCCTATGCGGGACTCAAGTTGTTGGTGATGAGGGCCGTCTTGGCAGGATCCGATGGGTGGACCTGAACTTTCTTCGTGTGCACCGATGAGTTGAAGGATAGGTCGGGTGAACTTGGCCGGCTCAGGGGAGGCAGACTGTTGTCTGTCGACTCCTTTAGTCTCACAAGTTCTTCCTGCATGCCGAAGGACTGGGAAATTCTGTTGAACTCCCTATCGCAACTGTCGGACCTCTAAAAGCTCCCGTTGATTGTGATGACGCCATTAGGGCCTGGTATTTTCATCTGCAGATATGCGTAGTGCGGCACTGCCATGAACCTAGCGAACGTGACACGTCCGAGGATGTAGTGGTACTGTGAGGGCCAGTCGACGACTTCGAAGTCGATGCACTCGCGTCAAAAGTTTTTTAGCGTGCCGAAGATGACGTCGAGGTTGATTTTGCCAAGGGGATATATGCCCTTGCCTGGGACGATGCCGTGGAATGTTGTGTCTGAGGCCTCTAAGCAGGTCAGAGGGATCCTCATTGCTCGCAAGGTACTCGTGAACATAAGGTTGATGTCGCTTCCGCCGTCCATGAAGATGCGGCTCATGTCAAAGCCTCCAATTTGTGCCTCGAGTACAAGGGGACAGTGGCCTGGACGAGGTACTTGGCACGGATGGTCCCACTTGTCGAAGGTGATGCTGGAATCGCTTCCACTGAGGTACTCAGTGGTAGATGGTGGCGAGTTTGTCGCTAGATTGACTTGGCGAGTGATGGCCTTTCGCACCTGGTTGGAGGGGAGACCCTTTTGGATCATCATGGTGCCCATGGCCCGCGGGTACGGCTCGCCTCCGTGATGCTGGTCGGGCGCAGCTGCGTTTGGCGGTGGTCCGGGTGGTGGTGGAGGAGCTCCATGTGCCACAGCGCCTGGGGCGGCTCCGTAGGCCCTGTTAACTGCGTCGCGATTCATCCGAGCTAGGCCCTCATGGAGTTTGAGGAATTCGCGGCAGTCTTTGAGGAGGTGGCTAGATTTATTTTTGCCATCATGCTTGTTGATGTAGAAGTGCACGGTGCATGGCCCGGACAACTTGTCTTCAATGGATGCGGCGGGCGCCTCATCGCGAGTGCGTGGCTGCCATACTTGCATGGTTTTCCCGGAGTTGCGGTATCCACCACTGTGGTAGCCGCTGTTGCGGTTGTTGTCGCGCCTATCGACGTAGCCGGCTGCGACCATATTGACGTCGTCGCGGTCATCATAGATGCCCATTCGACGTTTGCTTCGGCGGTCGTGTTTGCGCTCGCGTTCTGCTTCCTCGTCAGAGTGAACGCGATTCTTCACCGAATCTTCTCCATCAGCCCACCGATTCGCAATTTCCATCAGGTGGTCGATGGTTTTGGGCTTCGAGCGGCCCAGCTTCTCCCTAAGCTCTATGCGGCGAACGCCGCCATTGAACGCGTTGATTGCGCGGTCTTCCGAGATATTTTCTGCGGAGTTCTTGATGATGGACCACCTCTGGATGTACGAGCGCAGTGATTCGCCCGACCTTTGCTGGCAGCACCTCGGCTCTTCAATTGACGCGGGCCTTTTGTAGGTGCCCTTGAAGTTGCGCACAAAGCTATAAACCAGCTCTTCCCAACTGCGAATGGATCCGCGTGGGAGGTTGTTGAGCCATGCCCGGGCGGCGCCCTGTAGCTGTAGCTGCAGGCATTGCATGGCCATGCTTCGACTCCCGCCGTGGAGTCTAACGGAGGAGATATGGTCCTCTAACCAGATTTTTGGGTCATGTAGACCGTCAAACTTTGGGTTCTCTGTTGGGAGCTTAAACCCTTTGGGTATTCGCTTTTGCCTGATAGCCCTGCTGAAGCATCTAGCGCCAGAGAGTTACACATCTTCGTATTCTGAGTCAATCGATCAGGCACGTCGCGCCCTTGATTTGTCGATTTTGCACTGCGTGATGTCATCACGCGCGTCGTAGTCGTGGTCGTGTCACCGTGAGCGGCAGCATCGAGACAGGTCGTGACTGTCATCGCTGGATGAGTTCGAGGAATAGCGTTTTGCCAGAGCCTTGCCTTTCTTCGGCTCCAATACGGGCTCTTTGTCGAGAGCAGCTTCGATTAACCCCAAGCCTGCGATCGTATATCGGTGCATGGCAGCTCGAGGGTCTCTAGCTAGCGGCTGGTTGTTGAGGAGGTACATGGTGGCCGCCGTTACCGCGGCTTGCGGCATTTTTGGAAGCACGTTGCCACGCATATCCACTGTCATGGAGCCGAAGTCGAGGACCTTTGTGGCTTCTACACGCTCTTGCTCGGTGAGGTGGGCCAGTCGAGATCGCCTCTTGTTAGCGACGTACTCGTTGCACTTGGAGGAGGATCCTTCGTGGGAGGAGAGCCCAGCCCGTCGGAAGCTCGATTCGTCTGCCGCCTTTTTACGCGCCTCGAGTTGTGCGATTGTTTGCAGTTGGCGTTTGTATTCCTCTTTCAGGAGCCAATGGTAGCCCATCAGTAGTTGTTGTGGGGAGCCGAAAGGCAGAGGGTGGCCTCGTAGGGCTTCTCGACAGCGAGCCCACTCGAGATCGTTGAGCCTTATCACGACACGTTCGCCGGTTTGCTCATTCACCATGGTGGGAGGTTCGGCTGCCCCTTCGTTATTGACAGGGGCGCCGTTGGTAGGGCCACCGTTGGGTGGTCCGCCATTGGGTATGCCGCCATTTGGTGGGTGGGCTCCATGGCCAGCGTTGCCCGTGTTGTCACGATTGGCGGAGGAGTCGCCCGTGTTGATGACGGCGCACATGAAGTGGTTGGGGAAGCTGCTGCTCCCACAACTTTCAGATCCGGAACCGTAGGCTCCATCTTAAGTTGCTAGATCGCCCAGATCAGATTCGCGACTGCTGTCGCTGACCGTATTCTCAACTGTTGTCGAGGCATTGAGCTCACTGAGGATGCCGATCGCGGAGGGAACCACGATGCTGGAGCAATCGATGGTGTTGTCGGCTTGTCAGGCATGCGAAGCGTGCCCATATGACCAACTTGGAAGCGGAATCTCCCGATCGCCAAGCTGATCCCATCGCCCACAGACTCGAAAGCCGGGCGAGTGGCTGGCATGTGGACGGTGAAGTCGAACGCGCCGAAGAGCTGGCGAATCTCCGTTGTTGTGGAGTTGTAGATCACAGTTGATGGGGCCGAAGAAGCCGCAACATCAACACTCCCAATTCCCACAGACGGCGCCAATTAACGAGGGTTTAACTCATCAATGCCCATTGTTATGGACTTGGGTTTTGGAGAAGAAGGGAGTGCTGGAAGCATCAATCGGCTAGCAAACAAGCACACATGAGACTAGAAGATTTACCCAGGTTCAGGCCTCGTAGAGGTCCCTACTCCTGCTTGTCTTCTCGTGGAATTAACAGAGAAATCGAAGATTACAATGGTGCGCAGATGCAATCTGGTGGGGGTTGTGGAAACTAGGGTTGCGTGTGTCCTCCTCGCCGCCCCCTCCTAGCCTTTATATAGATAGGCTAGGTCTCGGGTAGCAGGTCGAGTCGGTTACAGGTTAGGGTTTCCCCTTTGAACTTTCTATCTTTAGCTTCTTCTTGTTCTTCAAGCAATCGAGAGTCCTAGGTTACTCGAGTTCTCTGCTTTGGCCTTGGCGACATCGTGGGCTTCCACTGTATTCAGGCCGTATATACCAAGCTCGAGTACCTGTAGGGTATACCCATGTCAGTACTACTACTACTACTCCAAAAGGGAGGAAGTGCGAGAGCAGTGAGAGGAGGAGTCAAAGGTGGTGCGATGTTAGAGCAAAGCTATGATGAGCTGCTGACATGTGGTACATGATACACTCAAAACAAGTTGTGTTTTATGTCTCCTTCGCTTCCTGATACATTGCAAATGTATCTATAATTTTTGATGTTCCATGCTTGGTTTTATCCACTTTCTTGTGTTTTGTTCCAACTTTGGAGTACTTTTCATATGATTTCTTGGACTAACCTATTAACAAGAGCCACAAGTGCATTTGCCTGTTTTCCTGTTTTTGGTTCGGAAAGTCGAAAATGAATATTCTCGAATTGACGGACAAAAGCCAAAGTGCCTATTTTTCCGGAAGGGATCCAGTGCAACACGACGAGAGAGGGCCAGGGGCAGCCACACCACCTGGTCGCACGGCCGGCCAGCTTGGCGCCAGGGTGGTCCGGCTGACCCCAAAGACCCTCGCCTCTCCTTCCGCCTATAAGTTGCCCTCGGACGAAACCCTAGGCACCCGATCAAAAATCCACGAAAGAGTCTCAGAGTCGCCGTCATCTCCATCCCTAGATCGGGAGGGATCAAGCTCTTCACGCACTGCCGGAGAGGGAATTCACCCTGGAGGCCTTCTTCATCACCATGCAACCCTCCGGTGTGATGCGTGTGTAGTTCATCCTTGGACTACGGATCCATGTAGTAGCTAGATGGCTGGTTTCTCCTCCTTTGTGCTTTCATGTTTAGATCTTGTGAGCTCCGTTCATGATCAAGATCATCTATTTGTAATTCATACATGTTGTGTTTGCGGGGATCCGATGGATATTGAGATGTTATTTCAGATTGATTATTGATTCTATCATGTCTTTGTTATTTGATATCTTGCATGCTTTCCGTTGTTAGTAGCTATCTTGGCCAAGTAGATGCTAGCAACTCCAAGAGTTAGTATTTATGCTCGATAGTGGGTTCATGCCTCCGTAACTGGGAAGTGATGAAATCTCTAAGGTACTAGATGTGTTGTTGCTACTAGGGAGAAAAGAACGATCCTTTGTTCATAGAACAATTGTATTGTTTACTTTACACGCAGTTCGTAAAACAATAATCTGTTGCTTGCAACTTAATACTGGAGGGGGTTCGGATGATAACCTGAAGGTGGATTATTAGTCATAGATGTAGTTGGATGGCGGTCTATGTATTATGTTGTAATGCCCAATCAAGTCTCAAAGGAGTTAAGATGATTAGTATATGCATGTATTGTTTTCTTGGTGTTTGTCAATTGCCCCGCAGTAATTTGTTCACCCAGCATGTTATCTATCTAAGGAGAGCCACCTCTAGTGAACTATGGATCCCGTTCCTTGTCTTTTATATACAATCTACAACTGTTTACTTCTTTGTGTTTACTTTCTGCAAACTTTACTTCCTTCCATTCGATACGTTTAATCCTTTGTTTTCCACAAAACACGGTGAGATTGACAACCTCATCGCAAGTTGGGGACAAAGTTCTGTGGTTGTGTTGTGCAGGTCTCCATGTTGCTACTAGCACCGGTAGTGCGCCCTGCCAAAGCTCAGCTAGTAACACCTTTGGGGTGTTTCCTTGCTCCTACTGGTTCGATTAAACCTTGGTTTCATAACTGAGGGAAAACTTACTGCTGTGCTCATCATACCCTCCTCTTGGGGTTCCCAACGAGCTCTATGTTGAAAGTCGAGTGCATCAAGATCTTTTCTGGCGCCGTTGCCGGGGAGTCGAGGACATCTTCACAAGGGGAGTCCCTCATAACCAATCTCTTTACTTTGTTGTTTTTGTTTTGCTTAGTTTCTTTTTGCTTAGTTTGATTGTTTTGTTCTTAAAAAAACACAAAAAAATTAGTTTTACTTGTTTGCTTTCTTATTTGAAAACCAAAAAAATGACTACTCTTGAAAACACTAAGTTGTGTGACTTTACTAGCACCAACAACAATGATTTTATGAGCACTCCTATTGCTCCACATGTGGCTGAAAATACTTTCTTTGAGATAAAACCTGCCTTGCTCAATCTTGTTATGAGAGAACAATTTTCTGGTATTGGTAATGAAGATGCTGCTTCCCATCTAAACAACTTTGTTGAACTTTGTGAGATGCAAAAGCATAGGGATATAGATGGTGATATTATTAAACTGAAATTGTTTCCTTTCTCTTTGAGAGGAAAAGCTAAAGAATGGTTGAATTCCTTAACTAGGAATAGTATTGATTCTTGGACTAAGTGCAAAGATGCTTTTATTGGAAAATACTATCCTCCTGCTAAGATTATATCCATGAGAAGTGAAATAATGAAGTTTAAACAACTTGATAATGAGCATGTTGCTCAAGCTTGGGAAAGAATGAAATCTTTGGTAAAGAATTGTCCCACTCATGGACTGACTGCTTGGATTATCATCCAAACTTTTTATGCAGGATTGAACTATTCTTCAAGGAACCTATTGGATCCAGCTACCGGAGGTACCTTTATGACCATCACTTTGGGTGCTGCAACAAAACTATTGGATAATATGATGGTTAATTTTTTTGAATGGCATACTGAGAGAGCTCCACAAGGTAAGAAGGTAAATTCTGTTGAAGAAACCTCCTCCTTGAGTGATAAGATTAATATTATTATGTCTATGCTTGTTAATGGGAAAGCCCATATTGATCCAAATAATGTTCCTTTAGCCTCTTTGGTTGCTCAAGAAGAGCAAGTTGATGTGAACTTCATAAGAAATAACAACTTTGGCAACAATGCTTATGGTAATAATGCTTATAGGAACAATTTTGGTAACAACAATTATAAACCTTATCCTCCCAACAATAGTAATGCTTATGGAAATTCTTACAACAATAATAAGAGTGCTCCCTCTGAACTTGAAGTTATGCTTAAAGAGTTTATTAGTAAACAAACTGCTTTCAATAAAACTATTGAGGAAAAACTCTCTATTGCTGAAAGAAATATAGCATCTTTGGCTAAAGCTCAATCTTCTTTGAATAAAATGGCTGCTAAACCTGAAACTAGTGACAATCCCTTTGCAGCTACTAATGCCATACAAGTAAGAATTGATGAAAATGTTAGACTATTAGCTGAATTACATGCTAAGTGGGAAAGAGAAGATGAAATTGCTAGAAACATTAGTGTTTCTACTATTACCACCACTAGTGTTGAGGCTAGTAATAGTTCTACTACTTTAGATGATAAAGTTGATTTTGATCTTGATGGCTGCAATATCTCTGAAGTTATTAAGTTCCTACAAAAGCTTGCTAAAAGTCCTAATGCTATTGCTATGAACATGGCTTTTACAAAACACATTACTGATGCTCTCATAAAGATTAAAGAAGAAAAGATGAAACATAAAGCTTCTATTCCTATAAAACAAGAAGATGGTTGGGAACCCATCATTAATATGAAAGTGAATGACTTTGATTTCAAAGCTTTGTGTGATCTTGATAGTAGTGTTTCTATTATGCCTAGAAGGATTTATGATATGCTTGATTTGCCTCCTCTTGAAGATTGTTATTTGAATGTTCCACTTGATGCTAATGCTAAAAACAAACTCATGGGGAGTCTTAATGATGTTCTTATTATGGTTAATGATTCCTATGTCCCCGTTGATTTCTATGTTTTGGATGTTGAATACAATGCTTCTTGTCCTATTACTTTGGGAAGACCTTTTCTTAGAACTGTTGGTGCCATCGTTGATATGAAAGAAGGCACCATTAAATATCAACTCCCACTCAAGAAAGGTATAGAACACTTCCCTAAAAACATAGAAAAGATTTCTTTTGCTTCTCCTATGAAAACAAAATTTGGTCTTAATGCTTCTTCATTTGAGAACACTTGATTCTTTCTTTTCTTCTTATGCCTAACTTAAAGGCGTTAAAGAAAAGTACTTGTTGGGAGATAATCCAATAGTTTTAGATGAGTCTTGGAAGTTATTACCTCTGTAATAACCTCTCCTTATCCTTTTTATTTGCTTTTTGTGCCAAGAGTAACCTCTAATGAGAGTGAAGTAATGATTGGGAAAGTTGCTGTCTCGAAACAGATTTCTGTGCTTCACCGTAAAAATTCCTGAGAGAGTTCTGTACGTCGGATTGAGCTGTAATGTTTTGTGATTCTGCTCCAGGTTGTTATCTAACTTTCGTTAGTTCAACACTTTTTGATTTGAGCAACAGAAGGTCTTCGAAAAAATTCGTCTTTACCTGCTGGTCTGTTTTGACAGATTTCTGCCATTTTCTGCATTTGCTTATTGCTAGTTCCTTCTTGAGTTCCTTTGGGGAATTGAGCTTTTTGAGGGAAGTGCTACAGTAGATAGTGTTCTAATGGAAGTTTATTTGGTGTTATAACTGAACCTTGAGACTTATTTATCTTAAGTGCACTAATGTTACTAATGAGATTGTGTGAAGTTTTGTATGAAGGAAAATTTCAGGTGTATGGAAGGAATGAGTAATGAGATGAAGGATGGACTAAAGCTCAAGCTTGGGGATGCCACGCGTGTCACCCCAAGAAATATCCAAGAAGTGCAAGCGTCAAAGCTTGGGGATGCCCAAGGCATCCCCTTCTTTATCAATAAAAATTTCAGGTTTCTTCCAAACGCTTCATTTTTATTGTTTCATACACAGTTGTGTTTTTCTTGGAGCGTCTTCTTTTTTGTTTTTGTTTTTAGTTTTCTTGGTTTGCTTAGTTTTCTGAATAAGTTGGTTGGAACCCCTGTTTCATACATTGGTTTGCAAATAGTTTGGTTTGGTTTGGAAAAGAGTAGGAAAGCTCATGCTTATGTGGTAAAAAGAGCTCGTTTTTGACTGTGGCCTATGCTTTGTCATGCCATGCTTGATATTGTTTTGGCTTTATGCTTAGTATTCTTTGTTGTAGCATGACTTTTTATAAACAATTGATATTGCTTAATGTGCCTTGGATGAATCATGCGTTGTTTTAGCATATTAAAGCATAGTATAGTGGTATTCTCTTTCGATGCTTTATTTGGGTTGACTTGGCACATGCTCACACCATGTTATGACTATCCAAAGTCACCATAGCCTCTATGATCCTTTAGTTTTCAACTTGTAGTATCACTTTATGCTTTGATCAATGATGTTTTTTCGCTCTGCATGATTATGGCCATTATTGCTCTCTTAGTTTGTCGCTCCCATTCTTTTGCTAGCCTCCACAACAAAGTATGAGTTCCACTCATGCATCCAACTCCCTAAACCAAGTTATTCCAAAGAGTCCACCATACCTACCTACTAGCTTATGCTATTCCAAGTACATTCATGCTTTTGTTTACCTTCCACTTGTTATGAGAAAACTAGTGATTAAAGCTCTCACGAACTTGATGGCACACTTTACTTTATTGCCTCTAATAAACTTGAACCATTGGGTCCTTCTTTGTTATGATATGCTTGCGCTTTATAAGTTGAAATTAGCAGAACCATGTTTCATGGGGAACGCTTTCAACATTGCACTTGTACTTTGTACCCCTGATATCATGTTCTTTTGCTTACGGATCCCGATTTGTGAAATAAAAGTGGAACTTGTAAGATCATGGAGTTTGTATGTGTTAGAGAAACGCCTGGTAGCTAGCCTAAGCCATGCCTAATCATGGTGGAAACTTGCAGCATCACCATAATGAGCACTCTATGAAGCATACTCAATAAAAACCTATGCAAATAGCAAATAAAAAGATCGCTGAGATGCTCATTGTCTGCTTGCCTTGTCATTTTGATTATGGGAAAGCTCCTGTATCATGTGCAAGGGGTACCCCGTTGGCAGTTCTTAATGATACACATATACTTACAATGACAAGAGCTTACTCGTGACTGAAGTTGAGTAGCATGAGGATCGGTCTTCGTAAGTAAGGGGCATGAGATTTCGGTTTATAACTTGTCAAGCATATCCTCTTAGTTGTGTCTCTTTAACCTTAATCACTTAAAGATGCTTATGATAGGGGCAATGAGAGCCGAAGGCTATAAGTACCATAATTTTTGGGAGCTCTTTACGAGACTTGAATCCCTACTTCCTTTTACAAAAGGTCTTTCTTCCACCATTATATTGAGTCTCACCCTTCTATATTTATGCACTACTTTGAGAGCATAGTGGCCATTCTTAGTTCTATGTGCATTGTCCCAAGACTAGTTGATTGATGCATAACTTATTATTGCTTGTTTGAAACTATTGTATCTAGTCACTCTTATGAACTTTGAAGGTGTCCTTTGCATTTATATTTGCTACTCTATTGAGGGACAAGCTGAATACTTTTATGCTATGTTTTCTTTATGTGAAACAAACAAACGTCTTGCAAAGCATGCTATTCATGATTCTTTTGTTTGTGCCTTTTCATGTCGCATCATAGTTTCTTTGCTTATTGCTAGAACTTTGTCTTTCATGTTATGATTGAAGTACTATGATCCCAGCTTTGAATGTTTTACAAATACATTGATCAAGTCTTTGATGGTGCATGTCACCTCAAAAATTATTTCTTTTTATCACTTACCTACTCGAGGACAAGCAGGAGTTAAGCTTGGGGATGTTGATACATTGCAAATGTATCTATAATTTTTGATGTTCCATGCTTGGTTTTATCCACTTTCTTGTGTTTTGTTCCAACTTTGGAATACTTTTCATATGATTTCTTGTACTAACCTATTAACAAGAGCCACAGTGCCAGCTGCCTGTTTTCTGCTGTTTTTGGTTCCAAGAAAGTCAGAAAATGAATATTCTCGGAATTGTACGGGACAAAAGCCAAAGTGCCTTTTTTTACGGAAGGGATCAAGTGCCAGAATACGAGACGGAGAGGGGCCAGGGGGCGGCCACACCACCTGGCCGCGCGGCCAGGCTTGGCCCGCGCCAGGGGGTGGTCTGGCCGACCCCAGCACCCCCTCGGCCTCTCCTTCCGCCTATAAGTTTCCCTCGGGACGAAAACCCTAAGCACCCGATCAAAAAATCCACAAAAGAGTTTGTAGCCGCCGTCATCTCCATCCCTAGATCGGGAGGGATCTAAAGCTCTTCCCGGCACCCTGCCGGAGAGGGGAATTCACCTTGGAGGCCTTCTTCATCACCATGCAACCCTTCGGTGTGATGTGTGAGTAGTTCATCCTTGGACTACGGATCCATGTAGTAGCTAGATGGCTGGTTTCTCCTCCTTTGTGCTTTCATGTTTAGATCTTGTGAGCTCCGTTCATGATCAAGATCATCTATTTGTAATTCATACATGTTGTGTTTGCGGGGATCCGATGGATATTGAGATGTTATTTCAGATTGATTATTGATTCTATCATGTCTTTGTTATTTGAGATCTTGCATGCTTTCCGTTGTTAGTAGCTATCTTGGCCAAGTAGATGCTAGCAACTCCAAGAGTTAGTATTTATGCTCGATAGTGGGTTCATGCCTCCGTAACTGGGAAGTGACGAAATCTCTAAGGTACTAGATGTGTTGTTGCTAGTAGGGAGAAAACAACGATCCTTTGTTTATAGAACAATTGTATTGTTTACTTTACACGATTCAGTAAAGCAATAATCATTGCTTGCAACTTAATCTTTGGAGGGGTTGGATGATAACTTTGAAGGTGGATTATTAGTCATAGATGTAGTTGGATGGCGGTCTATGTATTATGTTGTAATGCCCAATCAAGTCTCAAAGGAGTCAAGATGATTAGTATATGCATGTATTGCTTTCTCGGTGTTTGTCAATTGCCCCGCTGTAATTTGTTCACCCAGCATGTTATCTATCTAAGGAGAGCCACCTCTAGTGAACTATGGATCCTGGTCCTTGTCTTTTATATACAATCTACAACTGTTTACTTCTTTGTGTTTACTTTCTGCAAACTTTACTTCCTTCCATTCGATACGTTTAATCCTTTGTTTTCCGCAAAACACGATGAGATTGACAACCTCATAGCAAGTTGGGGACAAAGTTCTATGGTTGTGTTGTGCAGGTCTCCGTGTTGCTACTAGCACCGGTAGTACGCCCTGCCAAAGCTCAGCTAGTAACACCTTTGGGGTGTTTCCTTGCTCCTACTGGTTCGATTAAACCTTGGTTTCATAACTGAGGAAAAACTTACTATTGTGCTCATCATACCTTCTTCTTGGGGTTCCCAACGAGCTCTACGTCGAAAGTCGAGTGCATCACTTCCTCTCACCATCCGTCCTCCATCGATCTCTTCTCTGTAGCCGCGGGTGCACAGTCTGGCTTGTCTCTTCCTCGTCCACAGTGTGATGCTGCGCACGTGTGCTTTGGTACGACACATCGATCTAATTCTAGCAACCATTCCACCCCCGAAATTCTAGCGATCTACTGGATTAATAATCATCTACACCAATACCAAAAGTCTCAAAAGTAATAATAATTACAAAAAGGTCCTCAGACCACCTTGCGACGACTACAAACCCTAGGGCGCTAATTGGAGTGTCTCGCTCCTTCAGGACCTATGGTACCCCCGTTCCAAAAAATAAATAAAGAATGCCACCGCCCAATTTTTCGACAAAGTGTACCATGCTTTCTTACAATTCCCAAGTTTTAGGATTTTTCAAGCGGGCATAGAAATGTTTGTCATTTTATTCCTGTTTAATCTTCTTGCTTTTTGATGAGGTTGCTACATGTAATGCTAGTTGTTCTATAGTTCAATTGTTAGGTGTTGTGCATGCTAGTATAAGGCCGACAATATATGACGTGTCACTTTGTTATACCTAACACTTGGTTATACTATTGAACTCGCTCTCATGCACTTGTAGAATACTAATTTAGACCTAATTCGACAAATTGACGGAAAGTCGTCTGAGTGGGTGAAATTATCTAGAAAATTAAGCTTGAAAAATATAATATGTAATTTATCCAACCACTTTATGTACTATAGTAAATAAATGGCACATGCTATGAACTCTAAGCCATATTAATCGTATTTCATCCCAAAAATACTTTTACTTCTTTACCATGCTAACATGCACCGACCTATACCAAAATATGGGCACACCGTCATTATCTTGATGAAGACAGAGTATGTCCAATAATAGTTTCCAAAATATTTCCTTAATATTACTCCTTAATATTTCCAAAATTCTTTTGAAGGTACCGAGGCAGCCAATATATCATGGGCCAACAATAGTTTTGGAAAATGCCATTACTGATTAGTATTTGCATACTAGCAAATTAGACCACGTATGGAAAACATTCAAACAAAATAAAGCATAAAACAAAAACATGAGACTTCATTACATTGGTGTATACTTGTGCTAGTACTATTAATTGCCAAGAAAAATGATAAACATGAGATTCGACAACTTTGGAAAAACGAATTCACATTATAGCCTATCATGTATGAACATTATTCTTGGGTTTTGGCTCGAACAACCAATAAGGTCATGGCCATATATATCGACATATACCCTAGCTACACTTTTAGATAGGGTCCTGACATCGAGAAGATGGGTGCGTCTTGCCCTAGTAAACAATATTGCTCATGGGAGTTTCAGACAATTAGGAAAAAAACATTTTTCACTTTTCCAAGTGATTACGGGGATGTTTTGTACTAGTAGTAAAGAAAATCAAAAGAATGTGGCTCGGAATGCGATAAGCGCGCCATGTTTCCAGACATAGCGGACGATGCATGTTTTACTTGTGATTCCTAGGTTCTGTGAGTTTTCAAGGTTCGTAGATAAATTAACCCACTTAAATTACACTACTATCTCTAATTCAAATTAATAATCTTAGATTTGTCTAGATTCGGGTATATGTATCTAGCATAGAAAATGACCAGATACATTTGAATTTAGACGAATCTAAGAACATTATTATATGGATTAGAGGGAGTCTGTCGAAATTAGGTCAAATTAATTTGAACCACATGTGAGTTGCTCATTACTCTTAAAATGTTACAAAATATATTGAAGTTGCCCATCAGGCAGTCAATATAACGATAACGACTGAGAGTTTTGAAAAATTCAACTTTTGCTTGAATTTGCATGCCAACAAATTAAAGTTGACCCTGCTTTGAGGAAAAAAGAGAAATAGGCACACAAAAACTCATGCATGGCGTCTTTTTGCGTGTATTAACTACCATGAAAAATGATAAACATGAGTTTTCACAACTTATGAAAAAATCGCTTCACAAAATTGGCCTACCATGTAAGTATAAACAAGTTTCAGACCGAGCAACCAAAAAAAGTCATGGACATATCCACATCATAGTTTATGGTAAATTTCCAATATTTGGTAGTACTACAAGAAAGTAGATGTTTACATCTTGGCATTGGTAAACAGTGTTGCCAATGGGAGTTTCCAAATACTAGGAAAAGAAACAACTCCAATTTTCTAAGCGACGGAAGTGTTTTTCCCATAAAGAAAGTAGTCCACTACTTCGTAGGAAGAATAGTGCTCGAAATGAGCATAGTTTTACTCCATACTACTACTCCAAAAGGGAAGCAGGGCAAGAGCAGCGAAGAACAAAAGTGGAAGGCGGTGTGATGTTAGAGCAAATCTATGATGGGCTGCTGACATGAGGTACAAGGTACACTCCACTAGCTATCTTCCACTGATCTCTGCTTCTCTGCAGCCGCGTGTTGGGTTTGCGGCATAGAAAACAAAAAAATTCCTACGATGGGAACTACTAAGCGCCAAGATCTATCTACTAGATACAAGCAACGAGTGGATATACATCCATAGAGAACATACCCTTGAAGACCGACAAAGTGTAACGAGGTTGGACTCGTGGATGATGTAGTCGTTCGCTTGTCGATCTCAAGATCGAGAGGAAGTCCTAGCGCCGCAAATCAGAACGCATCCGTGCTCGCACACACATCCGGTCCACTGAACAACCTCCGCCTCCTTGCTCCAGCGATGCAGAGAAAGCAGCAACTCCTTCCAGATGAAAAGCCACCGGGAACATGTATCTCACTAATCCGAGACCATGGGGGAATAATTCTAGAGGGGAGAGAGATCCTTCACGAGGAGGTGTGAGTGAGAAGCAGGGAGAGGGAGGCCTTTTATAGGGAGAGGGGGGCAACCCCTCCCCATGGTCGGCGTCCATGATGGGTGCCCCCACCTCTTCCTCATTCATGTGGTGCAAGCTCCACTCACATCAATTTGGCCCTCCATTTTGTCCACTCAAAACCCCACTCAAAATGCATTAAATTTCCAGCAAATTTAATACAACTCTCATTTACTAAAAATATTTTATTTATTTTATTCAGAATTTTGTTAATTACTTTAATTAAAAACATTCACATAAAACCCCCTACAACATTTAAAATCACATGCAGAACCAGTTTCTGCAATTTCACCCGAAACAATTCCGGTGTCTATTAAAATAATTCCAGCGCTTTGCAATTCTTTTCTATGGAACACATTTGCTTCAAATGGTGTCGGTATACCTTAAGTGTATCACCCTATGGTTCGTGAATAATGCAGACATGGTCGAGACCCCTCTCAGATCAATAATCAGAAGCGGGACCTTGAGATCCATACTGACTCCCACACATTCAACGATGACTTCTGTGATCATGAGAACCTTTAACGCTAGTAACTCAACCCATTTGTATCATGATATATTACATGTTCAAGATTCGATCATTGGTATCTCCATACCTAGTTTGATCTCGTTACCGACATGCATTATTTTCTTGTTCTCGTGATATAACATTCTAGTGATCACATCACTTGCTTGCAAGCTAACTAATGTGATATCACCGAGAGGGTCTAGAGTATATCTGTCCATCATCGGGATGGACAAATTCCACTCTTAGTCCATGAACCTCAACATAAAACCTCCGGTGTATCTGAACCCACCTTTATAGTCACCCTGTTATGGTGTGACGTTTGATGTTATTACTCTTCCAGTGTTAGCAATTAACATGATCTCATGGTCTAAGGACTAAGATTACTTCGTATGATGTTATAGCAATATAAACATAATGACTTTGATCGTAATGCTATACTTCAGATGAGTGTTCATCACATCATTCCACCAATGTTGTGACCTTATTATTAACAACATTTAATGTCCATGATGAGGAAACCTTGACCATCTTATTAATCAACGAGCTAGTTTATAAGACAGGCATAACTAGGAACCCTTTATTTGTTTATTAAACACACATGTATTAACGTTTCCAATTAATACAATTATAGTATGCAAAATAAACATCTATCATTGACGAGGGTTAAACTCATCAATGCCCATTATTATGGACTTGGGTTTTGGAGAAGAAGGGAGTGCTAGAGGCATCAATCGGCTAGCAAACAAGCACAAAGGGACGCAAGGTTTACCCAGGTTCAGGCCTTGTAGAGGACCCTACTTCTGCTTGTCCGCTCTTGGAATTATCGAGGGAGTTGAAAGTTACAGGGGGTGCGCAGATGCAATCTGCCGATGTTGTGGAAACTAGGTTTGTGATTGTCCTCCTCGTCGCCCCCTCCTAGCCTTTATATAGATAGGCTAGGTCTTGGTAGTAGTTCGAGTCGGTTACAAGTTAGGTTTTGTCCCTTTTAAACTTTCTATCTTGAGCTCACCTTGTGCCGCAAGTAGTTAGAGTCTCCTTAGGTCACCCGAATCTTTGATTGGGCCCTGGTAAC
Organism: Avena insularis; assembly: GCA_023614405.1. Lineage (NCBI taxonomy): Eukaryota > Viridiplantae > Streptophyta > Magnoliopsida > Poales > Poaceae > Avena > Avena insularis. Next base: position 79,331,522 of record CM042692.1, on the reverse strand, counting down.
ATCGTGGGCTTCTGTTAGGCTAGACCATATATGCCAAACTCGAGTACCTATAAGGTATGCCCATGTTAATCATATACTTGGAATACAATAATAACAACTTTATTATTGCCTCTCAGGGCATATTCCCTTTAGTCTCCCACTTGCACTAGAGACAATAATCTAGTTTACATAGTGACAAATCTAACACCCATGGAGTTCTAGTGTTGATCATGTCTTGCCCTAGGGAGAACTTTAGTCAACGAATCTGCTACATTTAGGTCCGTGTGTACTTTACAAATCTTTATATCTCCATCTTTGACATGCTCGTAGATGGAGTGAAACCGGCGATTAATATGCTTGGAATTCTTGTGTGACCTTGGTTCCTTGGCATTGGCTATGGCTCCATTATTGTCACAATAGATCACCATTGGGTCCAACACACTAGGAACCACACCTAGTTCCGTTATGAACTACTTCTTCATCCAAACTGCTTCCTACTGATACGTCGTAAACATATCTATAATTTTGATGCTCCATGCTTGTTTTGTATCAGCTATCTCATGTTTTGTCTACACTTTGAGGCATTTTTATACATTTTTTGGAAATAAACTATTGAAAAGATGCCACAATGCCAGTTGCCTGTTTTCTGCTGTTTTTGGTTTCAGAAAAGCCAGAAAAGAAATATTCTCGGAATTGGACAAAACAAAAGCTGAAGTTCCTATTTTTTCCGACACGACACGGAGTCCAAAGGGGAGACGGAGAGGAGCTAGGCGGCAGGCACATGCTAGGGTGGCATGGGTCACCCTTGGTTGTGCCAACAGGTGGTGTGCCCACCCTGGCATCGCCCCTTCGCCTATATATTCCCCTCGGGACGAAAACCCTAGGTACCCGATCAGAATTCCATGAAAAGTTCCGCAGCGCCGCCACCACCGAAGAGGAGATTCGGGGGACAGAAGTCTTTGTTCCGGCACCCTGCCGGGATGGGGAAGTGCCCCCAGATCCATATCCATTGACTCTGTCACCATCTCCATCGTTGTTGCTGACTCCCATGATAAGGAGGGAGTAGTTCTCTCTCGAGGCTAAGGGCTCTACTAGTAGCTATGTGTTCATCTCTCTCTCTATGCATGATCTTATTAAGATCATGAGCTTTGTAATCTATAGATCTATTCTAATACTCAAGTGCTTTAAATAATCTCTGCTTATCCCCACGTGTGTGAAGTTCACAGTGTGCACACCGTGTGGCACTTTGGCTAAGGTTACATAAATACTTATCATGAGTATAATTTGACTTGGATGTCTCTATGAGATTGTGGTGTTTGTTGGAACCATCTAGCGCTCAAGGTGATAGTGAGGGGCTATCTAGATGGGGAATGCGAACTTTAAGGTGTGCTGTTATAGCCCTACATCGTCCAACTGGAGAGTAGTTCACGGTAGCATCATGAAGAGAAGATATTTAGATGAGAGTGTCCACTAGTGAAAGTATGATCCCTAGGCCTTGTTTCTAAGCATTGAAACACCATTTACAATCAGTCCCGTTAAATGTTTGCTTGCTGCCACTCTTATTTCAGATTGCAATTACCACTTATAATCATCCATATTACTTGTATTTCACTATCTCTTCACCGAACTAGTGCACCTATACACCTGACAAGTGTATTGGGTGTGTTGGGGACACAAGAGACTTCTTGTATCTTGATTGCAGGGTTGCTTGAGAGGGATACCTTTGACCACTTCCTCCCTGAGTTCGATAAACCTTGGGTGATCCACTTAAGGGATACTTGCTGCTGTTCTACAAACCTCTACACTTGGAGGCCCAACACTGTCTACAAGAATAGAAGCGTGCGTAGACATCAAGCTATTTTCTGGCGCCGTTGCCGGGGAGGTAAGGTAAAAGGTACTCACATCCTTTGGATACTAAGCTATCTTCTAGTACTGTTGCTGGTGTGTGAGTGCTCGAAGTTATTTCCTTTAGATTCTGTAATTATATCTTTTTGTTTCTTGTTTTTATTTTCACTAGTTAGGCTTAATGGAAAACAACAACAAAATTAGAGAGCTTTATAGTATTTATCTTGAGTTAGGACATGAAGTGTTTGAAGAGAAAATTAAAAAACCTATGGAACTTTATTTGCATGCTAATAGCAATGTTATTAGTATGAATTCTTTGAACACCATTATTGCTAATGCTATGGAAAAGTCTAAGCTTGGGGAAGCTGGTTTTGATGAGCATGATATTTTTAGTCCCCCAAGCACGGAGGATAAAAAATTTACTTTGATGATACTATACCTATGATATATGATGATTACAATGATGAGTGTGATATTTTCAGTCCACCTACTATTGGGGAGAAAATTAATTATGATTACAATATGCCTCCTATATTTGATGATTATGGTGATGAGAATAATAATGATAGCTATTTTGTTGAATTTGCTCCCACTACAATTAATAAGAATGACTATGTTTATGTGGAGAGTATTAATTCTTTTATGCATGTGGCTCATGATAAGAATGTTTTATGTGATAGTTATATTGTTAATTTTATTCATGATGCTACTGAAAGTTATTATGAGAGAGGGAAAGATGGTTTTATGTATCTCAACAATATTAAGTTTCCCCTCTTTATGTTGAAATTTTTTAAGTTGCACTTGTTTTGTTTTCGTATGCTTGTTGATGTGTGCTTTCATGACTTGTTTCTTTACAAGATTATTTTTCATAGGAAGTGGGTTAGACTTAAATGTGTTTTATATTTGCTTCTTGATGCTCTCTTTTACTCTAAATTCATATTTCTTATGTGAGCATGATTGAAATTATCATGCCTATCTTAATGGCTATACAGAAAGAGCTTTTGGGAGACAACCCATTATATTTTTACTTTAAGTTTATTTTTGTTTTGTTGAGTTTTGGAAGTTATTGCCTCACTAATAACCTCTCCTTATCCTTTTTGTGTGGTTTTTGTGCCAAGAATAACCTCTAATGAGAGAGAAGTAAGACTTGGGAAAGTTGCTGTCCTGAAACAGATTTGTGCTTCACTGTAAAAAATTGTGAAAACTACCTGTATGTCGGATTGAGCTGTAATTTTCTGTGCTTTTGCCCCAGGTTTTTATCTAACTTTCGTTAGTTTAGCACTTTTAGATTTGAGAAACATAAGGTCTTATAAAAAATCGGTTTTTACCTGCTGGTCTATTTTGACAGATTTCTGCCATTATTTGCATTTGCTTCTTAATGTCTTTCTCTTTGAGTTCTCTTTGATCACTTGAGATTTTAGAAGGAATTGCTACAGTATCTTGTGTTTTCATGGAAGTTTTACTTGTGTTGAAACTAAACCCAAAGACTTATTATCTTGAATACACTAATGTTGCTATTGAAGATTGTGTGAAGTTTTATATGAAGGAAATTTTTAAGTGTAGGGAAGAATAATGTGATGAGATGAAGTATGGACAAAAGCTCAAGCTTGGGTATGCCACCCGTATCACCCCAATAAATATTCAAGAAGTACAAGCGTCAAAGCTTGGGGATGCCCAAGGCATCCCCTTCTTCATCAATAATCTTAGGTCTTCTTTCAAGACACTTTATTTTTATTACCTTATGCACTATGTATTGTTCTTGGAGTGTCTTTGTTTTTAGTTTTCTTTTGTTTGGTTTTCTTAAATAAGTTGGTTGGATACCAACACACTACATTTGGAGAGAGACACACCTCGTTATTCATTGCGTAGAACACTCTAGTTTTCACTCTTATTGTTGTGTGAGTGTTCTCCTTTGCTAGTAGTGCGTTTAGCTTTAGTTTTCGATTAGTGTTGGAAAAGAGTAGGAAGTTTCATGCTTATAGTGGTACAAAAGGAAGTTTTTTTGACAGTGACTTAGACTTTATCATGTCATGCTAGATGTTGATTTGACCATATGCTTGGTGATTATTGTTGTAGCATGACTTGTTTCAAACAATTAAGATTGCTTAATGTGCCTCGAAAGAATCATGCGTTGTTTTAGCATACAAAAGCATAATATTGTGGTATTCTCCTTTGATGCTTTATTTGGGTTGACTTGGCACATGCTTACACCATGTTAAGACTATGAACCGTTCACCATAGCCTCTATGATAATTTAGTTTTTTGACTTGTAATATCACTTTATGCTTTAAATTAATAGTGTTTTGTTGCTTTGCATGATTATGGCCATTAGTGCTCTCTTAGTTGGTCGCTCCTAGTCTTTTGCTAGCCTCCACATGTACCAAGTATGAGTTCCACTCATGCATCCAACCCCCAAGAAAACCAAGTTGTTCCAAAGAGTCCACTATAAATTCCTATGCATGGTGTGTTACACCATTCCAAGTATATTCGTGCTTTTATCTACCTTCCAAATTAAACTTGTTATGTGAAAATTAGTGATTAAGGCTGTCACGAACTTGATGGCACACTTTACTTTCTTTCACTTAATAAACTTGAACCATTGCATCCATCTATGTTGCATATATGCCTGCACTTTATAAGTTGAGAATTAGCAGAACCATGCTGTCATGGGGAACGCTTTCAACATTGCACTTATTATTCAGTTGATATCATGTTGTTTTGTTTATGGATCCGGGTGGTGTGAAATAAAAGGGGAACTTGTAAGCTCATGGAGTTTGTATATGTGTTATATAAACGCCTAGGCGACTAGCCTAAGCCATGCCTAATCATGGTGGAAACTTACATCATAACCATAATGAGCATTGTGTGAAGCATCCTCAATAAAAACCTATGCAAATAGCAAATAAAAAGATCGCTAAGATGCTCATTGTCTGTTGCCTTGTCATTTTGATAAGTGATAACTCCTGTATCATGGGGCAAGGGGTACCCCGTTGGTGGTTCTCCATGATACACATGTACTTACAATGACAAGAACTTACTTGTGACTCAAGTTGAGTAGCATGAGGTACGGGACTCGTAGGCAAGGGGCATGATATTTTCGACTTATAACTTGTCAAGCATATCCTCATATTTGTTCACTTTAACCTTAATCACCTAAAATATGCTTATGATAGGGGTAATGAGAGCTGGAAGCTAATAAGTACCATAATTTTTGGAAGCTCTTTATGAAACTTGAAATCGCTGCTTCCCTCTTATGAAGGGCCTTTCTTTTTTACTTTTATGTTGAGTCTTCATCTTCTATCTTTATGCACCAATTGAGAGAGCATAGTCACCATTCTTAGTTTAATATGCATTGTCCCAAAACTTGTTGATTTATTCCTAACTGTGATATTGCTTGTTCTTAAATTATTTGTAACTAGTCACCCTTATGAACTTTGAAGGTGTCCTATGCATTTATGTTTTGCTATACCATGAGGGACAAGCTCAATACCATTCTTTTTATGTTTTCTATATGTGAAACAAACAAACGTCTTTTAATGCATTGTTATTCATGAATCTTTTGTTTGTACCTTTTTCATGTTACAACATAGTTGCTATGTCTTATTGTTAGAACTCTGTCTTTCATGTTCATGTTAGAGTACTTTGATCCTAGCCATCAATGATTTACAAATACCTTGATTAAGATTATGATGGTTCATGTCACCTCAAAAATTATTTTGTTTATCACTTACCTACTTGAGGACGGGCAGGAGTTAAGCTTGGGGATGTTGATACGCCGTAAACGTATCTATAATTTTTGATGCTCCATGCTTGTTTTGTATCAGCCATCTTATGTTTTGTCTACACTTTGAGGCATTTTTATACATTTTCTGGAACTAACCTATTGACAAGATGCCACAGTTCCAGTTGCCTGTTTTCTGCTATTTTTGGTTTTAGAAAAGCCACAAAAGAAATATTCTCAGAATTGGATGAAACAAAAGCTGAAGTTCCTATTTTTCCAGACACGACATGGAGTCCAAAGGGGAGACGGAGGGGAGCCAGGGCAGGAACACCCTAGGCTGGCGCGGATCACCCTGGCTGCACCACCAGGTGGTGTGGCCACCCTGGCCCACCTCTGGCATCGCCCCTTTGCCTATATATTCCCCCCAGGACGAAAACCCTAGGTACCCGATCAGAATTCCACGAAAATTTCCACAGCGCTGCCGCCACCAAAGAGGAGATTCGGGGGACAAAAGTCTCTGTTCCGGCACCCTGCTGAGATGGGGAAGTGCCCCCGAATCCATCTCCATCGACCCCACCACCATCTCCATCGCCGTTGCTGACTCCCATGATGAGGAGGGAGTAGTTCTCTCTCGAGGCTAAGGGCTCTACCGGTAGCTATGTGTTCATATTTCTCTCTATGCATGACCTTATTGAGATCATGAGCTTTGTAATCTATAGATCTATTCTGCTACTCAAGTGCTTTAATTAATCTCTACTTATCCCCACGTGTGTGAAGTTGACAGTGTGCACACCGTGTGGCACTTTGGTTAAGGTTACATTAATACTTATCATGAGTATAATTTGAGTTGGATCTCTCTATGACATTGTGGTGTTTGTTAGAACCATCTAGCGCTCAAGGTGATAGTGAGGGGTTATCTATATGCGGAATGTCAACTTTAAGGTGTGCTGTTATAGCCATATATCGTCCAACCGGAGAGTAGTTCAGGGTATCATCATGAAGATAAGATATTTATATGAGAGTGTCCACTAGTGAAAGTATGATCCCTAGGCCATGTTTCTAAGAATTGAAATACCATTTACAATCAGTCCTATTACATGTTTGCTTGCTGCCACTCTTATTTCAGATTGCAATTACCACTTATAATCATCCATATTACTTGTATTTCACTATCTCTTCGCCGAACTAGTGCACCTATACACCTGACAAGTGTATTGGTTGTGTTGGGGACACAAGAGACTTCTTGTATATTGATTGCAGGGTTGCTTGAGAGAGATACCTTTGACCACTTCCTCCCTGAGTTCGATAAACCTTGGGTGATCCACTTAAGGGAAACTTGTTGATGTTCTACAAATCTTTGCACTTGGAGGCCCAACACTGTCTACAAGAATAGAAGCGTGCGTAGACATCACCTGTGCTGCTTCTGAAGCAGCAACATATTCCACCTCCGTTATTGATCCAGCTACCACAGGTTGTTTGGAGCTCCTCCAACTAACTGTTTCTCCGTTCAAGATAAATACGTATCCAGATTGGGACTTAGAGTCATCCAGATCGATGTCAAAGCTAGCATCAACATAACACTTAGCGACCAACTCTTCTTCACTTCCATATACAAGAAACATATCCGTAATTCTTCTTAAGTACTTAAGGATATTCTTGACCGCTATCAAGTGTTCCGAACCTGGATCATATTGGTACCTACTAGTCAAACTAATAGCATGTGTCACATCCGGTCTTGTACATAGCATGTCGTACATTATAGAGCCTATGGCTGAAGCATAGGGGATCTTATCCATTATTTCTCTTTCTTCCGCCATGGCCGGACTTTGAGTCTAACTCAATGTCTTGCCTTGCAACATAGGTAAGAACCCCTTCTTACTTTCATCAATATTAAACTTCTTTAATATCTTATCAAGGTATGTCCTTTGCGATAGCCCAATTAGGCGCCTTGATCTATCTCTATAGATCTTAATGCCTAATATATATGATGCTTCACCAAGGTCCTTCATCGAAAATTTGTTGTTTAGATAACTTTTAACACTGTTTAAAAGATCTATATCATTTCGAATCAATAATATATCATCCACATATAATATCAGAAATGCCACACTGATCCCACTCACTTTCTTGTAAATACAAGCCTCTCCATAAGTTTGGACAAATCTAAAATCTTTGATCACCTCATCAAAGCGAAGATTCCAACTCCGGGATGCTTGCTTCAGTCCATAGATGGATTGCTAAAGCTTGCATACCTTATCGGCATCCTTTGGATCGACAAAACCCTTAGGTTGTATCATATACAACTCTTCTTCAATGCAGGTTTCTAGTGCATAGCCCCAAAATGATAGTGGCAAGTCAGTCAGAGACATCATAGATCGAACCATATCCAATAAAGTACGATTAGGACTTTCAGGCACACCATTATGCTGTGGTGTTCCGGCAGGCGTGAGTTGTGAAACTATTCCGCAATCTCTCATATGTGCGATAAACTCGTAACTAAGATACTCACCTTCACGGTCAGACCGCGAAAATTTAATCTTTCTATTACGATGATTTACCACTTCACTATGAAATTCCTTGAACTTTTCAAAGGTTTCAGACTTGTGTTTCATCAAATAGATATACCTGCATCTACTCAAATCATCCGCAAAAGTAACAAAATAACAATATCCACCTCGCGCTGACACACTCATTAGACCACATACATCAGTATGCATGATTTCCAATAAATCTGTCGCCCGTTCCATTGAACCGGAAAATGGCGTTCTAATAATCTTGCCCATAAGGCCTGGCTCACATGTATCAAATGATTCAAAATCAAGTGATTCCAAAAGTCCATCAGAATGGAGCTTCTTCATGCGTTTTACGCCAATATGACCTAGACGGTAGTGCCACATATATAAAGATATAGCATTATCAAGTTTAATCCTTTTAGAATCAATATTATGAATTTGCGTAACACTATTATCGATATCCAACAGAAATAATCCATTCATCACAGGTGCATGACTATAAAAGATATTATTAATATAAATCGAACAACCATTGTTTTCAGATTAATAACCACTTCGCATCAAACACGATCCAGATAAAATGTTCATGCTCAGTGCAGGCACCAAATAACAATTATTTAGATTTATCACTAATCCTAACGGTTGGTGGAGAGGTAGTGTTCCGATGGCGATCACATCAATTATTGATACATTGCCGACACGCATCTTGACCTCACCCCTTGCTAGCGGTTGCTTGTTCCGCAACCCCTAATTCGAGTTACACATATTAGCAACTGATCCAGTATCAAATACCTAGGTGATACTACGAGTACTAGTCAAGTACACATCAATAACATATATACCACATATACCTTTGTTTGCCTTGCCGATCTTCTTGTCCGCCAAATACTTGGGGTAGTTGCGTTTCCAATGGCCAGTCCCCTTACAATAATAACACTCAGTATCTGACATGGGTATGCCCAATAGGCACTCGACTACAACCTACCTGGTGCGGCTCGACGGAAGGCTCACTCAACAAATTGCCAAGGTCCGGTTCGAGTGGTATGAAGCCCATATGTACACGGACTCCCAAATGCACAAGATAAGGAAAGCTCAAGACTAGAGTTCTAATCTAACTTGTAACCAACTCGTATTGGTACCTAAGACCTAGCCTCCCCATATATAAAGGCTAGAAGGGTCCAACGAGGAGGAGAGGATACGCCACAATAGATCTAGACACACGCAACCCTAGTTTCCACAACCCTTGCTAGATTGCATCTGCGCACCATTGTAACTTTCGACTCCTTCGATAATTCCACGAGCAGACAAGCAGGAGTAGGGACCTCTACGAGGCCTGAACCTGGGTAAACCTTGCGTCCCTGTGTGCTTGTTTGCTAGCCGTACCGAGATTTCCAGCGCTTCCTCCTTCTCCAAAACCCAAGTCCATAACAATGGGCATTGATGAGTTAAACCCTCGTCAATTGGCGCCGTCTGTGGGAACTGGAAACGCTGATGTTGCGATCTCGACGGCCCCATCACCAACGATCTACGATTCGCCGGTTTTTGAGGAAAAGATCTGCACCAACCCACGGATCCCCGTCTCCAACATCTTCACTGCAGTCAAATTTATCTTCACCAACACGAGTGCATGGCTCAACATCAGATCTGCCGTTTTCGAGCTGCTGATTGGATCTATGGAGTCAAAGCTGTTTCTTTCGGCAAGCTATCATACTCTGGATGGCCGAGTTCAATAAAATCCGAGACGCAAGCCCGGCGACACGTCTTGGAGGTTGTCACGTGTACGCTTGCAAGAAGAATCATGAAGGAAACACATATGAAGAATCGGGAATCACACTTTACCTCATGGCGAGCCAATCAATTACGACTAGGCGTTTCTTCACATGATTTAATCAAAGGAAAAAGTAAAAAAAAGAGCTACGAGTCTTGTAGCTAGATCAAGTCCAAGACACAGATTTACAAGACTCCTGAAAAACAAAAGCAATAGAAGAAATTCAGGGCAGTACGTACGATTGGTTCACTGCCTCGCGTGCATAATTCAAGTTCCAAGTGGTTGATTAGAAAAACTTGATCAAAGCTTCATTTTCGTCTACTTCATCACTGATGCACCAACTCTGCCGCCTCGACCCTTGTTCGCCGTGTTGAGTACGCGTTCGCGATGTCGACTCCATCCGTCGCGCGACTCCATCGACTTCGACCACACGTCCACCCGACGACTCCGTCAACCGCATTTACTCTACACCTGGGGGATCCTTCGACTCTGCCGTATGACTCGCTTCGGTCCTCAACTCCATGCTCGGGGGCTGCGCCCACTTGGTCTACGACTCGCGAGTATCGACCTGTTGCGGTTTGCGACTGCGATGATCCTCTACGGTCTTCAATTATGGCGACTCGCTGCATCCTTCGGATGCGGCAACCCAATGCGATCTTCGATTGCGGCGACCGTCCACATCGGCTTCAGCGACCGCGACTCGGGGGCTTCCTCGACATCGGCGATGCTCTGCGATCTTTAGCTCCAGCGACTCGGGGGCTCCCTCCTCTACGGCGACTCGTCGTGTCCTTCGACTCTGGCTACCTTCTGCGCTCTTCAGATGAGGCGACTCGATACAATCTTCGACTGATGTGGCCCGTTACAGTCTTCATATGCGGCAACTCGTCATAACCACATGACTTCGGTCCGCCGCGTCGACTACGTCCGCCGCGTCGACTACGTCCGCCGCGTGACCTGCTGCTGTGGTGGCTCCCTCCGCTCCGATGACCCGCTGCGATCTTCAACTTCAACGACCCACTACGGTCTTTAGATTGGGCGACTCGGGGGCTCCCTCAACTCCCGCAACCGTGAGCCGCTACAATCTTCGACTCCATCATGCGACTCGTTGTGGTCTTCGGCTGCCGTGATCCGCTGCGGTTTTCGACTCTGCCGACCTACTGAGTCTTCGACTCCATCACGCGACTCGTTGTGGTCTTCGACTGCGGCGACGCACTGCAGTCTTTGACTGTGCCAACCTGTTGTGTCTTTGACTCCATCGTGTAACCCGCTTCGGTCCTCGACTCGAGTGACTCAGGGGCTCCCTTAGCATTGGCGACCCAGCGATTCGCTATGGCCTTCGACTCCGGAGAGACGCTGACTCCTTCGATAATGACAACCCGTTACAACCTTCAACTCCGCCACGCGTCTCGTTACTGCATCGGTCCACGGCCGCATCGATTTCGTCCATGACAACTACCCATAAAGCTAAGTTCTCTACTTAAAGTTGATTTCTTTCTCACTTTAATTGCACTCGATACACTCGGGGGTTGCGCCCTCTTTGAGTAACCTAATGTGCCGTCGACTCCGCGCACTCGAGCACCTCATACGCAACAGCCCAAGTAGCTGATTCTGCCTGACCGTCGAATCCTTGAACTCCGAGTACCTCGGCAAGGTACTGAGACTAAGGGTAATCAGGCTAACGAAAAGGCCAAGCATACAGTGCAAAAGTGTTGACTCGATTGGCACCAGAATCTTACTTTAGAAGTTGACAGGCAAATATTCTTTACAAGATACAGGTACTTCACAACTCTATATGTTTTCTGCAGCCTATAAGGACGTCGACTGCGTCGAGCTATTCTATCGGGGTCCTCCAACAGGAGTCGACAAAACAACTAGCTACGACATACACTCAAGACCCGAGTCGAGTCTATCCTCGGATGGTTGCATCGCTTGATGCTACACACATGCGACGTTGGCCACGCACCTGACAGAAGCGACTACTTCGACTCCATCTGCATCATCGAGTCACCTGGCTAATCGCCGCATAACTCCGCTATGTCGACCTCGACTTCATCGTCAATTCGAGCTCCTTATGCGTGAGACGCTGACCCGTTGCACTTCCGGTCAGTGGTTTCTCCTCGCATGATTTTCGACTAAGCCTACAAGATACAAGTCTCGAGTCTCTGCCCAAGTCTACGACTCTGCCAAACACGTGGGGGCTACTCCAAACTGGAGCACTAGTCGCGCATATACAAGATTCTCGAGTGACACGCTCTAAATCCTCACTCGAATCCACGATTCGACTAAGGACTCGGGGGCTACTCCCATAGGGAGCGCTGGCCACGCACCCGAAGAAGTTTGTGAAGATATCCAAGCATTATGAAACCCTTCACTCGAATCTACGATTCGATTGTGAGCTTCGGGTTACTCCCATAGGGAGCGCTAAAAGCATATTCGACTGAAGCAAGCAAAAGACGACAGTAGTCGCAAAAAGTTTTTAGTCTCTGCTTGAGTCTTCGACTCAACCAGGCACTCGGGGGCTACTCCCATAGGGAGCGCTGGTCGCGCACCCTATAATTATTTTTCCTTGTACATCGTACTATGTGTCGATAACATCCACACTCGAAATGGCGACTCCGCCTCATATTTTCCCTGCAAAGAGATTACGCCTCCTGGGCCACCCGAATCATCTCCGCGATGACAAAATTCGGATGCCATGCTTACAGCGTGAAGATAAGACCTGAATAAGGCCTGGCAACGCATCTGCTGCGCACTACCAGAGATATATCCGTGCCTGCAGGTACGATGAATATGCCTTGACGGACGCGTCGAGTGCTCACACTTATACACTGGGATTCGAACTCTATAAGACCTCCGCGACATGAGTCGAATTATGCCAGCAATTTCCGAATTCGAGTCCAGGGACTCGAGTTTGAGTAGGTAGCATTGTTTTTGCCCTAGAGCAATTAACTGGTCCCGATCCGTCGAGCACACCAGGCACGTTTACCATCATCCCTATGAACTACTATAAATTCGACTGACCCGATGAACTTCCGGGTGAAGTGCTTCGCACTCGACATAATTGTCGACTCTGACATCCTAATGCAAGACCCAGGACTTTTGAGTCTCCATCCGAATCTACGATTCACATGGACACTCGGGGTCTACTGACATGGGTATGCCCAATAGGCACTCGACTACAACCTACCTGGTGTGGCTCGACGGAAGGCTCACTCAACAAATTGCCAAGGTCCATGACGCCTATGACGGTTCGAGTGGTATGAAGCCCATATGTACACTGACTCCCAAATGCACAAGACAAGGAAAGCTCAAGACTAGAGTTCTAATCTAACTTGTAACCAACTTGTATTGGTACCTGAGACCTAGCCTCCCCATATATAAAGGCTATAAGGGTCCAACGATGAGGAGAGGATACGCCACAATAGATCTAGACACACGCAACCCTAGTTTCCACAACCCTTGCCAGATTGCATCTGCGCACCATTGTAACTTTCGACTCCTTCGATAATTCCACGAGCAGACAAGCAGGAGTAGGGACCTCTATGAGGCCTGAACCTGGGTAAACCTTGCGTCCATGTGTGCTTGTTTGCTAGCCGTACCGAGATTTCCAGCGCTTCCTCCTTCTCCAAAACCCAAGTCCATAACAATGGGCATTGATGAGTTAAACCCTCGTCAGTATCAGACTTAGGGCTAGCTCAGGATTTCTTTTCAGGTGCGGCAATAGATTTGCCACCCTTCTTTCCCTTCTATTTACCCTTCTTGTCTTTCTTGAAACCAGTGGTCTTATTGATCATCAACACTTGATGTTCTTTCTTGATCTCCACTTCTGTAGTCTTAAGCATTGACAGAAGCTTAGGGAGAGACTTCTTCATGCCCTGCATATTATAGTTCATCACGAAGCTCTTGTAGCTAGGTGGTAGAGATTGGAGAACATGATGTATGCCTAAGTCAATGGGAATCGTTATTCCCAAGGACACAAGCTTATCAGCGTACCTAGACATTTTGAGTACATGCTCACTAACAGAGTTGTTCTCTTCCATCATGCAGCTTAAGAACTTATCAAAAGCATTATAACTCTCTACGGTAGGATGGGTATCGAAAATCATTTTCAATTCACCCATGGTATCAAAGGCATTACCATTTTGGAAACGCTTTCGAAGTTCTGGCTCTAGACCATACAGTATGCTGCAATGAACTAAGTTGTGATCCTCCTGACGAGTCAAATAGAAATTATATTCCTCGTTAGGGGTATCAGGAGCTGGTGGGGGGCCTAGCAGCGCTTCTAGAACATATTGCTTTTGTGCAACAGTGAGGAGAATCCTCAAATTCATGGCCCAGTTGGTAAAGTTGCTACCATTTGCCGCAAGTTTCTCTTTCTCCATGAACACATTGAAATTAAAATCATGTGGTGAAATCTACAACAGAATCTTTAAAGCTTATTTAGACTAAGTTTATGATAGACTGAGTTCAACTAATCCAAATTACAAATGAACTCCCACTCAAAAACAACAACCCTCATGTTCTTTTGGTGATTACAAGAACTAAATCCACTACATCAAGTCCGATCATCACGTGAGTCAGTGTAGCTTCAAAGGCGAGCATCTATATGGGTATCATATCAACTATATGACTCATGCTTAACCTTTCGGTCCGTGTTTAGAGGCCATGTCTGTACATGCTAGGCTCTCCAAGTAAGAACCTTAGTACTCGCATGTGTAAAACTGTCTTACACCCGTTATACGAACGTGTATTCAAGTACACCCGATCATCACGTGATGCCTTGAAGCAACGAAACAAAAAATGGTGCATACTTAAGGAAGAACACATTTTTATCTTGATATCTAAATGAGGGGTCGTCATATAATGCTACTAAAACGCCAAACAAGCAATATAAGATGCAAACATCATATGTGTAAAGTGAAATGATATGGTTCTTGCACTTAATCACTATCACATGCATCATGGTATGATCTTTATCATTCCTTTGTGTGTAAGACCAAGGTCAATGGAACTTACACGATGTGCATGCTATAATTTCCACGAGTATAAATTATACTTAAAATTATAACATTACCATATCATGACACTAGCCTAGCAACGATCTAAACTAGACGCTTCTAATTTATCAATTGCAAGTTTTTACGTGGCTGAGGGATTTCGAAGATAGAACCGTTCTTACCTAGGAACATGGAACCCCAACAATGATAACCAAATTATTAGCAACTTGTTGTAAATCATATATTGACCATAGTAGGAGAGACAGACACCCGCTAGCCACTTATGCAAAACTAGTCGCATGTCAAGCGTGGAACAGGTCTCATGTGCGAGGACATGTAAAGTTAGTCCGGTCCGCTTCATCCCACTATGCCACTAATATCCAAAATACATATAAGATGCAATAACATGATCATCACCACCCACATACCCTTATGTGTTCTACCCGTGCAAAGCATCTATGCATACATCGGGCTCTGATACCACTATTGCGTTCATAGCATAGAAAAATAAATTCCTACGATGGGAACTACTAAGCGCCAAGATCTATCTACTAGATACAAGCAACGGGTGGATATACATCCATAGAGAACATACCCTTGAATACTGACAATGTGTAACGAGGTTGGACTCGTGGATGATGTAGTCATTCGCTTACCGATCTCAAGATCGAGAGGAAGTCCTAGCACCGCAAATCAGCAGCGCATCCGTTTTCGCACACACGTCCGGTCCACCGAACAACCTCCGCATCCTCGCTCCAGCGATGCAGTGGAAGCAGCAACTCCTTCTAGACTAAAAGCCACCGGGAACATGTATCTCACTAATCCTAGAGCATGGGGGAATAATTCTAGTGGGGGAGAGAGATCCTTCACGAGGAGGTGTGAGTGAGAAGGAGGGAGAGGGAGGCCTTTTATAGGGAGAGGGGGGCAGCCCCTCCTCATGGTCGGCGGCCATAGTGGGTGCCCCCACCTCTTCCTCATTCATGTGGTGCAAGCTCCACTCACATAAATTTGGCCCTCCATTTTCTCCACTCAAAATCCCACTCAAAATGCATTAAATTTCCACCAAATTTAATACAAGTCTCATTTAATAAAAATATTTTATTTATTTTATATAGAATTTTGTTAATTACTTTAATTAACACATATTCACATAAAACCCCCTGCAACATTTCAATATCACATGCAAAACCAGTTTCTGCAATTTCACCCAAAACAATTCCGGTGTCTATTGAAATAATTCCAGCGCTTTGCAATTCTTTTCTCTAGAACACATTTGCTTCAAATGGTGTCGGTATACCTTAAGTGTGTAACCCTATGGTTCATGAATAATGCAGACATGATCAAGACCCCTCTCAGATCAATAATCAGAAGAGGGACCTGGAGATCCATACCGACTCCCACACATTCAACGATGACTTCTGTGATTGTCAGAACCTTTAATGCTAGTAACTCAATCCTTTGTCTCGTGATATATTACATGTCCGAGATTCGATCACCGGTATCTCTATACCTAGTTTGATCTCATTACCGACATGCACATTTTTTTTGTCATTCCCGTGCTATAACATTCTTGTGATCACATCACTTACTTGCAAGCTAACTATTGTGATATCACCGAGAGGGCCCAGAGTATATCTACCGTTATCGGGATGGACAAATTCCACTCTTGATCCATGAGCCTCAACATAACACCTTCAGAGTATCTGAATCCACCTTTATAGTCACCCTGTTATGGTGTGATGTTTGTTGTTATCAAGTTACTCTTCTAGTGTTAGAAATTAACATGATCTCATGGTCTAAGGACTGAGATTATTTCGTATGATGCTATAGCAATATAAACATGATGACTTTTATCGTAATGCTATACTTTGGATGAATTTTCATCACATCATTCCACCAATGTTGTGACCTTGTTATTAACAACATCCAATGTCCATGATCAGAAAACCTTGATCATCTTGTTAATCAATGAGCTAGTTTATAAGAGAGTCATAACTAGGAACCCTTTATTTGTTTATTAAACACGCATGTATTAACGTTTCCAATTAATACAATTATAGCATGCAAAATAAACATTATCATATACTTGGAATATGATAATAACAACTTTATTATTGCCTCTCAAGGCGTATTCCCTTCACCACGGGCGCAGAGTCCTATTTGTCTTTTCCTCGTCTATAGCGTGGCGCTGTGCACGTGTGCCTTGGTACGGCACACCGGTCTACTTCCAGCGACCGTTTTGTTTTCCCCAAAATTCAAGCTATCTAGTACTGGATTAATAATCATAAACACCAGTTCAAAAAAGTTTCAAAAGTAATAATAATTATAAAAAAGGACCTCAGACCACCTTGCGACGAATACAAACCCTAGCGCGATAATATAAGCACCTCACTCCTTCAGGTCCTACGGTACCCCGGTTCCAAAAAATAAATAAAGAATGCCACCGCCCCAATTTTTAGACAAAGTGTACCATGCTTTCTTACAATTCCCAAGTTTTAGGATTTTTCGAACGAGCATAGAAATATTTTTATTTTATTTCTATTTAATCTTCTTGCTTTTTGATGAGGTTGCTGCATCGTAATGCTAGCTATTGTATAGTTCAATTGCTAGGTATTGTATATGCTGGTATAAGGCCGGCAAAACATGATGTGTCACTTAGTTATACCTAAGACTCGGTTATACTATTGAACTTGCTCTCATGCAGTTGTAGAATATTATTTTAGACCTAATTTGACAAATGACAGAAAGTCATCTAAGTAGGTGAAATTAGCTAGAAAATTAAGCTTGAAAAATATAACATGTAATTTATCCAACCACTTTATGTACTATAGTAAATAAATGACATATGCTATGAACTCTAAGCCATATTAATCGCACTTCCTTCCAAAAATACTTTTACTTCTTTACCACGCTAACATGCATCGACCTATACCAAAATATGGGCACACCGTCATTATCTTGATGAAGATAGATTATGTACATGACCTTGGTCATTTGGCTTGAAACCCAAGAAAGTTCATACATAGGAGTACATGATATAGTACGCCATACCGTGAAGTGAGTTTTTCAAGTATTTTTACTGGTACAAAAAATAAGAAAGAATGCCCCCACCAAATTTTCATACAAAGTGGACAATTATTTCTTACAGTTTCCAAGTTTAAGTATTTTCATACAGACAAATTGGACCATGTATGGAAAACATTCAAACAAAATAAAGCGTAAAACGAAAACATGAGACTTCATTACGATTGATGTATAGTTTTGCTAGTATTATTAATTGCCAAAAAATGATAAACATGGGATTCAACAACTTTAGAAAAATGGATTCACATTGTAGCCTATCATGTATGAACATTATTCTTTGGTTTCAGCCCGAACGACTAATAATGTCATGGCCATATATATCGACATATACCTTAGCTACACTTTTAGATAGGGTTTTGACATCGGGTGGATGGGTGTGTATTGGCCTAGTAAACGATGTTGCCAGTGGGAGTTTCGAACAATTAGGGGAAAACATTTTTCAATTTTCCAAGTGATTACGAGGATGTTTTGTACTAGCAGTAAAGAAAATCAAAAGAATATGGCTCAGAATGCGACAAGCGTGCCATGTTTTCGGATATAGCAGACCATGCATGTTTTGCTTGCGATTCCTAGGTTCTATGAGTTTTCAAAGTTCGTAGATAAATTAACCCACTTAAATTACACTACTGTCTCCAGTTCAAATTAATAATCTCAGATTTGTCTAGATTTAGGTATATGTATCTAGCACAGAAACATGACTAGATACATTTGAATCTAGACGAATCTAAGAATATTAATATGGATTAGAGGGAGTCTATCGAAATTAGGTCAAATTAATTCAAACCACATGTGATCTGCTGATTGCTCTTAAAAATTTACAAAAATCTATTGAAGTTGCCCAGCAGACAGTTAATATAACGAGAACGACCATCAGTTTTGAAAGATTCAACTTGTTGCTAGAATTTGTATTCCGACAAATCAAAGTTAACCCTGCTTTGATGAAAAAAGAGGAACATGCAAAAAAGGGACTCATGCATGGCGTCCTTTTGCGTGTATTACGTGCCATGAAAAATGATAAACATGAGTTTTCACAACTTATGGAAAAACCTGCTTCACAAAATTGCCTAGTAATCCCTCTGTTTCAAAATATAAGATGTTTTAGCTTTGTGAAATGAGTGTATCTAGACCCCTTTTAGTGTGTAGGTTCCCTCTAAACCTAGATGAACCTACACACTAAAAGGGGTCTAGTTACGCTCTTTTCACAAAGCTAAAACATCTTATACTCCCTCTATTTCAAAATATAAGATGTTTTAGATTTTTGAAAGGAGTGTATCTAGACCACTTTTAGTGTGTAGGTTCACTCCAAACCAAAACGAACCTACACACTAAAAGGGGTCTAGATACACTCCTTTTACAAAGCTAAAACATCTTATATTTTGAAATGGAGGGAGCCTCCATTTGGAAATATAAGATGTTTTAGGTTTGTGAAGATAATGTATTTAGACACCTTTTAGTGTGTAGACTCAAATGAATCTACAAACTAAAAGGTGTCTAGATACATTTGCTTCACAAATCTAAAACATCTTATATGTCCAAACGGAGGGAGTATGTATGAACATGTTTTACTCCATACTACTACTCCAAAAGGGAGGCAGGGAGAGAACATCGAAGAGGAGTCGAAGGCAGTGCGATGTCACAACAAAGCTATGATGGGCTGCTGACACGAGGTATAGGATACACTCCACTAGCCATCCTCCATCGATATGTTCTCTGCAGCCACGGACACACAGTCCGGCTTGTCTCTTCCTCGTCCACAGCGTGGTGCTGTGATGTGTGCCTTGGTACGGCACACCGGTCTACTTCTAGCAACCTTTTTCCACCAAAATCCAAGCAATCTAGTACTGCATTAATAATCATCAACACCAGTACAAAAGGGCTCACAAGTAGTAAATAATAATTACAAAAAAGTTCATTAGACCACCTTGCGATGACTATAAACCCTAGGGCGATAATTGGATTGTCTCGCTCCTTCAGGACCTATGGTACCCCGGTTCCAAAGAATAAATAAACAATGCCACCACCCCAATTTTCAAACAAAGTGTACCATGCTTTCTTGCAATTCCCAAGTTTTACGATTTTTCAAGCGGGCATAGAAATAGTTTTCATTTTATTCATGTTTAATCTTCTTTCTTTTTTATGAGGTTGCTGTATCATAATGCTAGATGTTGTATAGTTCAATTGTTAGGTATCGTATATGCTGGTATAAGGCTGGCAATAGATGACGTCTCACTTAGTTATACCTAAGACTCGGTTATACTATTGAGCTTGCTCTCATGCACTTGTAGATTATTAAGTTAGACCTAATTCGATAAATCAACAGAAAGTCGTTTGAGTGGGTGAAATTAGCTATAAAGTTAAGCTTGAAAAATACAACATGTAATTTATCCAACCACTTTATGTACTAGTAAATAAATGGCACATGCTATAAACTCTAAACCATATTAATCGTACTTCTTTCTGAAAATAATTCTACTTCTTTACCATGCTAACATGCACTGACCTATACCAATATATGGGCACACAGTCATTATCTTGATGAAGACAGAGTATGTCCATGACCTTAATCATTTGTCTTGAAACCTAAGAAAGTTCATACAAAGTACATGGTATAGTAGGCCATACCGTGAAGTGAATTTTTCAAGTATTTTTATTAGTAGAATAAAGAAGAAAGAATGCACCTACCAAATTTGCGTACAAAGTGAACAATTTTTCTTACAGTTCCCAAGTTTAATTAAGGATTTTTAAAATTTACAAGCTAAAGATCACCGCATTTAACTATATGACTCTATGTTGATAAAACAAAATTAGGTCAAACTTAAATACATTTGAGCGCCATAGACTATTACTCTTGAAAATTTACAGAATTCTTCTGAAGGTACCCATGCATCCAATATATCATGGGCCAATAATAGTTTTGAAAAATGCCATTACTAATTAGTATTTGCATACCAACAAATTTGACAGTGTATGGAAAACATTCTAACAAAATTAAGTATAAAACAAAAAAGTGAGACTTCATTATGATTGGGGTACTTTTGCTAGTATTATTAATGGCCAAGAAAAATGATAAACATGAGTTTCGATAACTTCAAAAAGAACATATTCACATTATCTTACCACTATATAGTATACGAATAACTTTGAATGCTAACTGTTGGATCAAGACTCGCGAATACCAATATTTCCAACTGTTGGATCTTCTTTTCCATTCTAGCATCTAGAAGATTCTACAGATAGTCTTCAGCATAATAAATGCTATGCACAAAACTCAAAACACACTTCTCCATCATACTAGAATCTTCTCCCTCGTTTCTCTAGACCATGTTACTAAAAATTTCAAGTGTTAGGTAGCTAATAATCTTTGACTTATACATGATGATACAAAGTACAAGAACAAAATATACACTCATACTTTATATATGTTGATTAAATTTATAATTTTTTGTGCTTTATCTATTATAATTTTATAGAATGATGATATGTCATACGTCTATTATCTGATTCTCACATGCAGGGGTGCAATTTACTAGTAGCCTACAATGTATGAACATTCTTGGATTTCAGTCCGAAAGACCAATAAGGTCATGGCCATATATATCAATACCCTAGCTACAATTTATGATATGGTTCTCACATCTAGTAGATGGGTGCATCTTGGCATAGTAAACAATGTTGACCGTGGAAGTTTTGAATAATTAGGAATTTTTTTTACTTTTCCAAGTGATTATAGGGATGTTTTGTACTAGTAAAGAATATCAGAAGAATTTGGCTCGGAATACGACAAGCGTGCCATGTTTCCGGACATTGCAGAGCATGCATGTTTTCCTTGTGATTCCAAGGTTCTATGAGTTTTTAAGGTTTGTAGCTAAATTAAGCCACTTAAATTACAGTACTGTTTGCCAAAATTAGGTCAAATGTGTTGGCATATGCATATGCGCACCGTTTAGCTAAGAAACCCATGTTCACTCAGCCATTTAGGGCAGCCACAACGTTGGCCTCGCCAAATCTAATACATAGTAGAATTTGGCTTCGGTTTGCAATATGACTAGTGCTCCACAGTGTACTGGTTCTAAATTATTTGCGTTGTGGGTCCTGGTGCTTACACAACTTGTACTAAAATAGCCCTTTTCCCAACCGTTCTCTCTCCTCCCTCATCACTTTCTTCTGTAGATGCCAAAGGCCTTGGAGAGAATGATTTTCTAATCCCAACAAAACATTTGACATCGGAGCAGGAACTTGCACCAGTTCCCTCTTTACTCTATTTGGGAACTATCCTTACAATGTTAGGAACTAGTTCCAAAAATCTAAAAGTAAATATGGAACCACATTGGGCTATACACTGTGGCTGGCCTTAGCTCACTATAGTATATGGGTCCCATTCATACTTCCTCATCTAGCACTAGAACTAGACATGTGTACACCTCCACCCGGGGGTGGGCCCCCTAAAGGGCTATCTAGGGCAGTCGCCATTGCCATCCATATATCCACACGGCCCCCACCACAGCTCACTTCTAGGCCCTTCCCAGCTATATCCACGACAGCCGGAGTTGTTGTTTTCGCCAGGAGGAGCGTTGCTATGACTCGTGTCGTCTTACACCACCACCGACCCAAATGGCCCAAACCACACGAACTCTAAAGATGAGGAATGGGTCACCTCAGGTGATCCCGGTAACACTGACAGCGAGGAGTTGGCCGTGATCGCCTTCGACGGCTTCGAGGAGCCGTTGGAGCTACGACCGCCAATGCCACGAGGGACAGCGTACCAATCCAACTACGTGCATTACGGGTGGGATGTCTTTGCCCATGTTTTCTGGTCGGAGTACATCCGACTACAAGAACTTAGCGACCTCTACGCATGTCGCGTCCTTGTGGCGCGTAGATACTGCGGCGATGCCTCCATGCGCGCTAGACGCGGTCGAGCTAAGGAGGACTTCGACACGCAGCTAGCGATCTACAACTCCCTGTTCGAGTTCTGGGATGTCGCCAGAGGACCGCCGCCGCCGCGCGCCCTCCTGGTGAGAGAAGCAACTCCCGCCGCTGTGGTATGCCACACCCACACCCTCCTGGCGAGAGCAGCACCTACCCCCACTGCAGGACGTCACGCCGTCCAGGCGAGGACATCGCCTCCCACCACCATGGGATGTAGTTAGTTTAATTATTTGATGTATTTACACGAATTTAAAATATTTAATTATTTTTATGAGGGCCACAACTAGCAACCAACACCACCCCAAGGTTTTTCATCTATCCGCCATCATACTAGACTCCCACCTTTCTTCACAAGATGCACACGCCACTGTCCAATTGCATTCGATGCCTGCTGCTTTTTGAGCCTTCCTTTTAATACTACTCGGGAGGTGAGTCAAGCGTAATTCAGCACTAAATTTTCGTGTGATATTGGCGGGATCTTCTAGTTCAAAATTTTATAGGAATACTGTCTGGATTCTTCCTTCTACCTTTCCCAAAATTTAACCCTTCCTTCACTTATCCGCAAACGCTAGCTACCTCCATACTAACTGGGACTCTTGCTCGCTCGCCCACCGATTCCACAATTCATCTCACATCATCCTCTATCCCATCCCTCCTTAGCCGACTTCCAGGTCGCTAGAGTCTGCTCAACGACGCCGTCATCCATGCTACCGTCATTGCTTCGTAGCATCTGCTTCCTCCACTCCACGGTAGAGTGTCAGCTTCCCCACCACCACAACCGAGAGATGCGTATGCCACACGGACCCCTCACCAGGGCGATGGTTAAAACTCCATACAACCGAGACGAAGGTTGTTGCACACTTCCTATGCCATCTTTCCTTGCATTTCACTACTTCCGAATGTAGTTCATTACTTCCTTGTTGTGCCTTCTCGTTACCAATTATTTCTAATGCATGCTAGTTGTAGTACTGCGGGATCAGTTCAAAGAGAAAAGAAGGAAACTACTATCTGTCAAGCCAAATTGGTTATCTTGCACTAGTACAAAACCTCGCCAGCCCAATGATAACCCCCAACAATCCTCCTGAGACAATGGTTTGCCTCCATTTTGCATATATGCGTGTTGTCATTATGCATTTTATTTTCGAGAGTAGTTCATCCTTTGCTTTCCCTGTCTTGTCATACTAGTATATATTTTTTGTAAGGCATGGAAGATGATGTACTGCCGAGTGAGTACGCAGAGAATCGATGCCAACGAATCCTGAAGAGATTTGGACATGCATATCTAGCCTCGCTCGACACAACACAACTGGTACAGAAATATGGCCTGGTCGAGTACCCTAAACATGCTATTTGTTGCATATTGCTTGTGTTATTTACTATTTGATTTGTTGCATTGCAATTTGCAGAAGTAAGTGCATGATCATGTCCCTGCCAAGGAGGTTCGCAGCACAGATATTCCATGTGCCAGTGAGACAGTCATTTATAGGAACCAAACCGAGGTATGGTGCATGGCCCAAGCTAAGATTAGGCTTCTCCGAAAGGATTTGGACACGGCCACTCGGTGGATTAGAGAATTGAACTGAGGATGGATTTCTACTATTGAAGATGACCTTGATGTTTCCACTGATCTTCGGAAGTTAGTCACTGAAAATTGTGTTCCCAATTCGGTTAATGCAGATGCCAATGACATCAACATGACGGTTTTCTAACACATGAAAGCTCGAGTAGAGATTCTCCATGCATCTTTGCAGGCAAATGATTTTCGAAGGGTGATGCAAGAGCCGCCATGCGAATAGATTGTTATTTCGAATAACGAGGATGACTTTCCTTGTGTTGTCAGCCTGATATTTTCTTTTCTTATGTGCTGGCATTACTTAACTGTAACTACCTATTTGGCACGCTGTATGAAACTGTACTATACCTACTTGCTGCATCTGGACAATGTATCTCGGTCTTGTTCTAGCCATTCGGAAAATGGAAAAACAACATTTTCCCGCGATAAACTTGAAATCTTATTTTGCACTTTCGTTTAGATCTGTACACCCACGTTTTGCGAAAATTAACACATTGCCATGAAAGGTAGTTCGAGAATGACCATGTCCTTGTGCCTATTATCATGAATAAATTCGTGCAACTATATACTTGTGTGGCCCTAAAGTCAAACTTTTCGATTGTAGTAGTAGATTGAGTACAAAAAATCAGCTGAGCAACAAAACACAAGCCGAAATCACCTCTTCAAACAAGCAGTGCACCAGAAACACCCGCTGAAATGGCTCCCGCATCCAAAATTCAAGCGGTACAAAATTTCCATCCCGCCCTTCGGTCCAGAAACAAGGCGCCAAATGCCATTCCTCAAAATGGTTTGTCTCGTAAATTCTCGCACACTATACAATTCAAAGTTTCAAACATACTAGTACCACCCGCGCCCTTTGGGACGAATCCCTCGATATCACCTTGCACGACCATGACCGTGCTCCTTCCGTCCCATCTCCCCTTCATGGCCTCTCCACTGGCATGCCACCATAGTGACCAAACATGTTTTACCAGCTCCCGACGCTGGGCCGCACTAGATAAGATCCTCCGTACACGAGATCCATGGCGCCGGAGCCGGCTCAACAACACCATTGCAGCTTCGTTGGATCCACTTCCCCGACTCCACAACACCGGATCTGCTTCCTCGAACTTGTCCGCGATGCCGGAGAGATGGGGAGGCAAATCCGGTCAGCCGCGAACGGCGAGGTTGTAGCTTGCCATAAGTCCAGCAAAGGTACGGGAAGGAAATCGTGTAATCACGGTCACAAAGGTTGCCGCCGCACACTTCATATGATCTTTATGCATTTGATGTCTGAAAGTAGTTCATTGCTTGTTTCACTGCATTCTCGCACTGAGTTTTTTATCTTGTACTCTAAAATTTCTTGTCGAGCCATCGTATATGCATATGTCTATCATTGTTCCTTAAGATCTTTCAACTGCTTGCTAGCACTGTACTAACTTGCTCTTTTACATGCTCTAGATATATTTTTTGCCGATGCATGTAAGCTGATTTGTGGCCAACTGATGAGGGAGAACGAAAGATTAGGAAAGATAGATTATTAAAGAATTCCAAATATGCATGGTCGCTTGTCATGCAGAGAGTTAGATCTTTCGTAGCTACCACCATCAATCATGAAGTCCAAGATTCTGATGTAGGATTTGATCATCAAGATCAACAAAACCCCGAGGGAGACCTGACTCAGGACGATGGACCGGTCAAGAACCCCCTACCTAATCCGCATGCTTGTCCGCTTCCCAAGGTGCTTGCTCTATCTTGTCATTGAGATATTTGTTACATGTTTTGTACCTCAATTCTCACCAAATGTTATGCAATGCCATCTGCTTAGTTCATGCTATTGAGTTTGCAGCATAGAAAACAAAAAGTTTCCTACGATGGGAACTATATGCCAAGATCTATCTACTAGATACAAGCAACGAGTGGATATACATCCATGGAAAACTTACCCTTGAAGACAACAAAGCTTTGTTAACGAGTGTGAACTCGTGGATGATGTAGTCGAACCCTTGCCGATCTCAAGATCGTGTGGAAGTCCTAGCACCACAAATCAGCAGCGCATTCGTCCTCGCACACACGTTCAAGCCACCGAACAACCTCCACCTCCTAGCTCCAGCGAATCAGCGAAAGCAGCAACTCCTTCCAGACAAAAAGCCACCGGGAACATGTATCTCACTAATCCGAGACCATGGGGAATATATATAGAGGGGGAGATAGATCCTTCACGAGGAGGTGTACTTTGTGAGGGAGGAGAGGGGGCCTTTTATAGGAGACAGGACTCCTCCCCTCCCATGGTCGGCGCCCATGGGGGGTGCCCCCACCAATTCCTCATTCATGTGGTGGAAGCTCCACTCACATCAATTTAGCCTCCACTCAAAATTCCACTCACATGCATTAAATTTCCACCAAATTTAATGGAACTCTCATTTAATAAAACACTTTTATTTATTTTATTCAGAATTTTGTTAATTACTTTAATTAACAAACATTCACATAAAACCCCTTGCAACATTTCAATATCACATGCAGAACCAGTTTCTGCAATTTTAATGAAACAATTCCAGTTTCCATCGAAATGATTCCAGCGCTTTGCAATTCTTTTGTCTAAAACATATATGCTCCAAATGGTGTTTGGCAACCCTTAAGTGTGTCACCCTATGGTTCGCGAATAATGCAGACATGATTGAGACTCCTCTCAGATCAATAATCATAAGCGCGACTTGGAGATCCATTCTGACTCCTACACATTCAACGATGACTTTTGTGATCGTGAGAACCTTTAAAGCTAGTAACTTAATCCCTTAGTCTCACGATATATTACATGTCCGAGATTCGATCATTGGTATCCAAATAAGTTGTTTGATCTCATTACCGACATGCACTCTTTTCTTGTTCCGGTGATATAACATTCTAGTGATCACATCACTTGCTTGCAAGCTATTCTCAATGTGATATCACCAAGAGGGCCCAGAGTATATCTATACATCATCGGGATGGACAAATACCACTCTTGATCCATGAGCCTCTACATAACACCTTCGTAGCACTGATACGTTGCTAATGTATCCATCATTTTTGATGTTGCATGCTTGATTTTATCTACTTTCTTATGTTTTGTTCCAACTTTGGAGTACTTTTTATACAATTTCCTGGACTAACCTATTAACAAGATGCCACAGTGCCAGTTGCCTGTTTTCTGCTGTTTTTGGTTCCAGGAAAGTCAGAAAATCAATATTCTCGGAATTGGACCAGACAAAAGCCAAAGTCGATATTTTACCGAAAGACTCACAGAGCCAGAAGACGAGATGGAGAGGGTCCACAGGGTGGCCACACCATATGGTGGCGTGGGCTAGCCCTGGCCGCGCCACCAGGTGGTGTGGGCCCCCTGGCCGCCCATCGACCTTGCCTCTTCGCCTATAAGATGCCTCCTGATGTAAAAACCCTAAATCATCAAGCCTCTAGCCACAAAAAGTTCCACAACACCACCGCCACCGAAGGGGAGATTTAGGGGACAGAAAGTCTCTGTTCCAGCACCCTGCCGGGACAGGAAAGTGCCCCTGCAGCCATCTCCATCGATCTCCACCACCATCTCCATCACCATTGCCGATTCCCATGATAAGGAGGGAGTAGTTCTCTCTCGAGGCTAAGGGTTCTACCGGTAGCTATGTGTTCATCTCTCTCTATGCATGATCTTATTGAGATCATGAGCTTGTAATCTATAGATCTACCTTGCTACTCAAGTGCTTTAATAGATCTCTGCTCTCCCCATGTGTGTGAAGTTGATAGTGTGCACACCATGGTGGCACTTAGGCTAGAGATTACAAAAACTTGTTATGAGTTATATTTGGAGTTGGATGTCTTTATGAAATTGTGGTGTTTGTTTGAACCATCTAGTGCTCAAGGTGACAGTGTGGGGTTATCTAGATGGGAAAGATGAACTTTGAGGTGTGTTGTTATAGCCCTACCATGGATTAGAGTGTCCAACCGAGAGTAGTTCAGCGTAGTATTATAAAGAAGAATATGTTTATATGAGAGTGTTCACTAGTGAAAGTATGATCCCTAGGCCTTGTTTCTAAGCACTAAAACACCATTTTCTACAAATCTGTTACATGTTTACTTACTTCCATCTTTATTTCAGTTTTACTTTAGTCTTTTCCACGCCATCAAGCTATTTTCTATCACCGTTACCACTTATAATTATCTATACCACTTGTATTTCACTATCTCTTCGCCGAACTAGTGCACCTATACACCTGACAAGTGTATTGGGTGTGTTGGGGACACAAGAGACTTCTTGTATCTTGATTGCAGGGTTGCTTGAGAGGGGATACCATTGACCACTTCCTCCTTGAGTTCGATAAACCTTGGGTGATCCACTTAAGAGAAAACTTGCTGTTGTTCTACAAACCTCTGCACTTGGAGGCCCAACAACTGTCTACAAGAATAGAAGTGCGTGGACATCAAGCTATTTTCTGGAGCCGTTGCCGGGGAGGTAAGGTAAAAGGTACTCACATCCTCGGTGTGAGTGCTTGAAGTTATTTCCTTTAGATTCTGCAATTTTGTCTTTTTGTTTCTTGTTTTCACTAGTTAGGTTCAATGGAAAACAACAAAAAAATTAGAGAGCTTTATAGTATTTATCTTGAGTTAGGACATGAAATGTTTGAAGAGAAAATTAAAAAACCTATGGAACTTTATTTGCATGCTAATAGCAATGTTGTTAGTATGAATTCTTTGGGCAACATTATTTCTAATGCTATGGAAAAGTCTAAGCTTGGGGAAGCTAGTTTTTATGAAAATGATCTTTTTAGTCCCCCAAGCACGGAGGAGAAAATTTACTTTGATAATACTATGCCTCCAATATATGATGATTACAATGATGAATATGATATTTTCAGTGCACCTACTATTGAGAAGGAAATTAATTGTGACTACAATATGCCTCCTATATTTGATGGTTATGGTGATGAGAATAATAATGATAGCTATTTTGTTGAATTTGCTCCCACTATAATTAATAAGAATCACTATGTTTATGTGGAGAGTAATAATTATTATATGAATGTGGCCCATGATAAGAATGTTTTATGTGATAGTTATATTGCTAATTTTACTCATGATGCTACTGAAATTTATTATGAGAGAGGGAAACATGGTTTTATGCACCTAATTAATATTAAGTTTCCCCTCTTTATGTTGAAAGTCTTGAAGTTGCACTTGTTTTGCTTTACTATGCTTGTTGCTTTGTGCTTTCATGACTTGTTTATTTACAAGATTCCTATGCATAGGAAGTGGGTTAGACTTAAATATGATTTGAATTTGCTTCTTGATGCTCTCTTTTACTTCAATTCATATTTCTTATGTGAGCATCTTGTCAAACTATCATGCCTAACTTAAAGGCGTTAAAGACAAGTACTTGTTGGGAGATAACCCAAGAGTTTTAGACAAGTCTTGGAAGTTATTACTTCAGTAATAACTGCTCCTTATCCTTTTTATTTGCTTTTTGTGCCAAGAGTAACCTCTAATGAGAGAGAAGTAATGATTGGGAAAGTTGCTGTCCTGAAACAGATTTCTGTGCTTCACCGTAAAAATTCGTGTAAAATCTCTGAACATCGTTTTGAGGCGTTAATTTTGGTGCTTCTGCCCCAGTTTGTTATCTAACTTTCGTTAGTTCAACACTTTTTGATTTGAGCAACATAAGGTCTTCGAAAAAATTCGTCTTTACCTTCTGGTCTGTTTTGACAGATTTCTGCCATTATTTGCATTTGCCTCTTGTTGGTTCCTTTTTGAGTTCTTTTGGGGAATTGAGCTTTTTGAGGGAAGTGCTACAGTAGCTTGTGTTTTAATGGAAGTTTTATTGGTGTTGGAACTGAACCTAAAGACTTATTATCTTGAGTGCACTAATGTTGGTAATAAAGATAGTGTGAAGTTTTGTATGAAGGAAACATTTCAGGTGTATGGAAGGAATGAGTAATGAGATGAAGGATGGACTAAATCTCAAGCTTGGGGATGCCATGCATGTCACCCCAAGAAATATCCAAGAAGTACAAGCTTCAAATCTTGGGGATGCCCAAGGCATCCCCTTCTTCATCAATAAAATCCCAGGTTTCTTCCAAACGCTTCATTTTTATTGTTTCATGCATTGTTGTGTTGTTCTTGGAGCGTCTTATTTTTCATTTTTGTTTTGGTTTTTCGTTTGCTTTGTTTGCTTTGTTTTCTGAATAAATTGTTTGGACCCCCACTTTCATACATTGGTTTTCAAATAGTTTGGTTTGGTTTGGAAAAGAGTAGGAAAGTTCATGCTTAAGTGGTAAAGAGAGCTTGTTTTTGACTGTGGCCTATGCTTTGTCATGCCATGCTTGATATTGTTTTGGCTTTATGCTTAGTATTATTTGATGTATCATCACTTGTTATAAACAATTGAGATTGCTTAATGTGCCTTTGAAGAATCATGCGTTGTTTTAGCATATTAAAGCATAGTATTGTGGTATTCTCCTTTGATGCTTTATTTGGGTTGACTTGGCGCATGCTCACACCATGTTATGACTATCCCAAGTCACCATAGCCTTTATGATCCTTTAGTTTTCAACTTGTAGTATCACTTTATGCTTTGATCAATGATGTTTTGTCGCTGTGCATGATTATGGCCATTATTGCTCTCTTAGTTTGTCGCTCCCAGTCTTTTGCTAGCCTCCGCAACCAAGTATGAGTTCCACTCATGCATCCAACTCCTTAAACCAAGTTATTCCAAAGAGTCCACCATACCTACCTATTAGCATTTGCTATTCCAAGTATATTCATCTTTTTATCTACCTTCCAAATTAAACTTGTTATAAGAAACCTAGTGATTAAAGCTCTCACAAACTTGATGGCACACTTTACTTTTCTTGCCCTTAATAAACTTGAACCATTGTGTCATCTATGTTGTATATGCTTTCACTTATATGTTGGGGATTAGCAGAACCATGATGTCATGGGGAACACTTTCAACATTGCACTTGTACTTTGTACCTAGTTGATATCATGCTCTTTTGTCTATGGATGTCGTCGGTGTGAAATGAAAGGGGAGCTTGTAAGTCCATGGAGTTATGTATGTCTGTTAGAGAAACGCCTGGGCCGCTGGTCTAATCCATGCTGTCATGGTGGAAACCTGCAGCGTAACCATAATGAGCTGTCTATGAAGCATTCTTCTTATAAAAAAAGAGTCAGATATTGAGAAAAAAGAGAAAAAGAAAAAAAAAGATATGAGAAAAGAGGAAAGAGAGAGAAAAGCACCATATTCCCATGGTAAATAAGAAGATTGCTAAGATGCTCGTTGTCTGCTTGCCTTGTCATTTTGATATGGGGATTCTTCCGTATCATCGGGCAAGGGGTACCTCGTTGGCGGTTCTCTGTGATACACATGTACTTACGATGACAAGAACTTACCGGTGACTAAACTTGAGTAGCATGAGGAGCGACCCTCATATTTAAGGGACATGAGATTTCCAACTTATACTTCGTCAAGCATATACTCCATAGTTTGTTCACTTTAACCTTAGTCACTTCAAGATGCTTATGATACGGGCAATGAGAGCTGAAAGCTATAAGTACCATAATTTTTGGAAGCTCTTTATGAGACTTGAATCCCTACTTCCTTCTATGAAGGCCTTTCTTTTACTTTTTTGTTGAGTTTCCACCTTCTACCTTTATGCACCTACTTTGAGAGCATAGTGTCCATTCTTAGTTCTATGTGCATTGTCCCAAGACTTATTGATTGATGCATAGCTTTGATATTGCTTGTTTTTAAAACTATTTGTATCTAGTCACTCTTATGAACTTTGAAGGTGTCCTATGCATTTATGTTTGCTACTCTATGAGGGACAAGCTGAATGCTACTATGCTATGTTTTATTTATGTGAAACAAACAAACATCTTGCAAAGCATTGTTATTCATTAATCTTTTGTTTGTGCGTTTTCATGTTGCAACATAGTTTCTTTGTCTTATTGCTAGAACTTTGTCTTTCATGTTATGATTGAAGTACTATGATCCCAGCTTTGAATGTTTTACAAATACTTTGATCAAGTTTATGATGGTGCATGTCACCTAAAAAAATATTCTTTATTTTTTATCACTTACCTACTCGAGGACGAGCAGGAGTTAAGCTTGGGGATCTTGATATGTTGCTAACGAATCCATAATTTTTGATGTTCCATGCTTGGTTTTATCTACTTTCTTATGTTTTGTTCCAACTTTGGAGTACTTTTTATACACTTTCCTGGACTAACCTATTAACAAGATGCCATGATGCAGGTTGCTTTTTTTACGCTGTTTTTGGTTCCAGGAAAGTCAAAAAATCAATATTCTAGGAATTGGACCGGACAAAAGCCAAAGTCGATATTTTACTGGAAGACTCACGGAGCCAGAAGACGAGACGGAGAGGGGCCACAGGTTGGCCACACCATATGGTGGCACAGCCCTGGCCGTGCCACCAGGTGGTGTGGGCCCCCTGTCCGCCCACCGACCTTGCCACTTCGCCTATTAGATGCCTCCCGATGCAAAAACCCTAAATCATGAAGCCTCCAGCCACGAAAAGTTCCACAGCGCTGCCGCCACCGAAGGGGACATTCGGGGGACAGAAATTCTCTGTTCCGGCACCCTGCCGGGACGGGGAAATGCCCCCGGAGCCATCTCCATTGATCTCCATCGGGCTAGAGATTACAAATGCTTGTTATGAGTTATATTTGGAGTTGGATGTCTTTATGAAATTGTGGTGTTTGTGTGAACCATCTAGTGCTCAAGGTGACAGTGTGGGGCTATCTAGATGGGAAAGATGAACTTTGAGGTGTGCTGTTATAGCCCTATCATGGATTAGAGTGTCCAACCGGAGAGTAGTTCAGAGTAGTATCATAAAGAAGAATATATTTATATGAGAGTGTTCACTAGTGAAAGTATGATCCCTAGTCCTTGTTTCTAAGCACCGAAACACCGTTTGCTACTAGATCTGTTACATGTTTACTTGCTTCCATCTTTATTTCAGTTTTACTTTAGTCTTTTCCACGCCATCAAGCTATTTTCTATCATCGTTACCACTTATAATTGTCTATACCACTTGTATTTCACTATCTCTTCGCCGAACTAGTGCTCCTATACACCTGACAAGTGTATTGGGTGTGTTGGGGACACAAGAGACTTCTTGTATCTTGATTGCAGGGTTGCTTGAGAGGGGATACCTTTGACCACTTCCTCCCTGAGTTCGATAAACCTTGGGTGATCCACTTAAGGGAAAACTTGCTGCTGTTCTACAAACCTCTGCACTTGGAGGCCCAACAACTGTCTACAAGAATAGAAGTGCGTAGACATCAAGCACTGAACCCATCTTTATAGTCACCCTTTTACGGTGTGACGTTTGATGTTATCAAGATACTCCTCTAGTATTAGTGATTAACATGATCTCATGGTCTAAGGACTAGGATTACTTCGTATCATGTTATAGCAATATAAACTCAATGACTTTGATCGTAATGCTATACTTCGGATGAATGTTCATCACATCATTTCCCAATGTTGTGACCTTGTTATTAACGACATCCACTGTCCATGATCAGGAAACTTTGATCATCTTATTAATCAACGAGATAGTTTAAAGAGAGGCATAACTAGGAACTTTCCATTTGTTTATTAAACACACATGTATTAACGTTTATGTATTAATAAAATTATAGCATGTAAAATAAACATTTATCATATACTTGGAATATACATAATAACAACTTTATTATTGCCTCTCAGGGCATATTCCCTTCAGTCTCCCACTTGCACTAGAGACAATAATCTAGTTACATAGTGATAAATCTAACACCCATGGAGTTCTGGTGTTGATCATGTTTTGCCCTAGGGAGAACTTTAGTCAACGGATTAGCAACATTGAGATCCGTGTGTACTTTACAAATCTTTATATCTCCATCCTTAACATGCTCTTGGATGGAGTGAAACCGACACTTAATATGCTTGGAATTCTTGTGAGACCTTGGTTCCTTGGTGTTGGCTATGGCTCCATTGTTGTCACAATAGATAACCATTGGGTCCAATGCACTAGGAACCACACCTTGTTCGATTATGAACTCCGTCATCCAAACCGCTTCCTGCGCCGCTTCTGCAGCAGCAACATATTCCGCCTCCGTCGTTGATCCAGCCACCACAGGTTGTTTGGAACTCCTCCAACTAACTGCTACTCTGTTCAAGAGAAATACATATCCGGATTGAGACTTAGAGTCATCCGGATCATTGTCAAAGCTAGCATCGACATAACACTTGGCGACCAGCTCTTCTTCACCTCCGTATTCAAGAAACATATCCTTAGTTCTTCTTAAGTACTTAAGGATATTCTCGACTGCTATCCAGTGTTCCCTACCTGGATCAGATTGGTACCTACTAGTTAAACTAATAGTATGTGCCACATCCGGTCTTGTACATAGCATGGCGTACATTATAGAGCCTATAGCTGAAGCATAGGGGATTTTATCCATTATCTCTCTTTGTTCCACCATAGCCGGACTTTGAGTCTTACTCAATGTCTTGCCTTGCAATATTGGTAAGAACCCCTTCTTACTTCCGTCCATTTTAAACTTCTTTAAAATCTTATCAAGGTATGTACTTTGTGATAGCCCTATCAGGCGCCTTGATCTATCTCTATAGATCTTTATGCCTAATATGTATGACGCTTCACCTAGGTCCTTCATCGAAAATTTGCTGTTTAGATAACTTTTAACACTGTTTAAAAGATCTATATCATTTCCAATCAATAATATGTCGTCCACATATAATATTAGAAATGCCACATTTATCCCACTCACTTTCTTGTAAATACAAGCCTCTCCATAAGTTTGATAAATCCAAACTCTTTGATCACCTCATCAAAGCGGAGATTCCAACTCCGTGATGCTTGCTTCAGTCCATAGATAGATCGCTGAAGCTTGCACACCTTGTTAGCATCCCGAGGATTAACAAAACCCTTTGGTTGTATCATATACAATCCTTCTTCAATGTTTCTATTGAGGAATGCAGTTTTGACATCCATCTTCCATATCTCATAATCGAAATAAGAAGCAATTGCTATCATAATCCTAACTGACTTTAGCATCGCTACGAGAGAGAATGTCTCATCGTAGTCAACCCCTTGAATTTTTCAAAACCCCTTTGCCACAAGTTGAGCTTTATAGACGGTTACATTACCATCAACATTAGTTTTCCTTTTGAAAATCCATTTATTCTCAGCGGCCTTTCGGTCGTGAGGTAAGTCCACCAAGGTCCAAACCTGGTTTTCATACATGTATTCCATCTCGGATTTCATGCCTTCTAGCCATCTGTTGGAATCTGGGCTCATCATCGCTTCTTCATACGTCGCCGGGTCATCTATTTCATAGACCATGAAATTCATAACAGGATTGCCGTATAGTTCAGGAGTTGCACGTGTCCTGCTCGACCTGCGAGGTTCAGTAGTGTCCTCTTTCGGAGTTTCATGATCATTATCATTAGTTCCCTCTTCATTCAATGAAGTCAACTCCGGAACAATTTCTGGCACTACGCTACTCGTCGTTGCATGAAGAGAAGGTTCAGTGACCTCTTCAAGTTCTACCTTCCGACTACACATGCCTTTCGCGAGAAACTCTTTCTCTAGAAAGGATCCATTCTTGGCAACGAAAAACCTTGCCTTCGGATCTGTGATAGAACGAATACCCAATTGTTTCCTTAGGGTATCTTATGAAGACGCATTTTTCTGCTTTGGGTTTGAGTTTATCCGGTTGAAGTTTCTTCACATAAACATCGCAACCCCAAACTTTAAGAAACAACAGCTTAGGTTAGTTTCCAATCCACAATTCATACGGTGTCTTTTCAACGGATTTAGATGGTGCCTGATTTAGAGTGAATGCAACAGTTTCTAGTGCATAGCCCCAAAATGATAGTGGCAAGTCAGTCCGAGACATCATAGATCGAACCATATCTAATAAAGTACAATTACGACGTTCCGACACACCATTACATTGTGGTGTTCTGGCAGGTGTTAGTTGTGAAACTATTCCACACTCTTTCATATGTGTGCTAAACTCGTAACTTAGATACACACCTCCCAAACCGTAGAAATTTGATCTTTCTATTACGATGATTTTCCAATTCATTCTGAAATTCCTTAAACTTTTCAAAGGTTTCACATTTGTGTTTCATCAAATAGATATACCCGTATCTACTCAAATCATCCGTGAAAGTAACAAAATAATGATAACCACCACGTGCCGACACACTCATTGGACCGCATACATCAGTATGTATGATTTCCAATAAATCTGTTGCCCGTTCCATTGAACCGGAAAATGACGTTCTAGTCATCTTGCCCATAAGGCATGGCTCACATGTATCAAATGATTCAAAGTCAAGTGATTCCAAAAGTCCATCAGAATGGAGTTTCTTCATGCGTTTAACACCAATATAACCTAAACGGCAGTGCCACATATATGCAGATATATCGTCATCAAGTTTAATTCCTTTAGCATCAACATTATGAATATGTGTAACTCTATTATCGAGATGTAATAGAAATAAACCATTCATCACAGCTGCATGACCATAAAAGATATCATTCACATAAATCGAACAACCATTGTTTTCGGATTTAAACGAATAACCACATTGCATTAAACAAGATCCGGATATAATGTTCATGCTCAGTGCAGGTACCAAATAACAATTATTTAAGTTTATAACTAATCCCGATGGTAGGTGGAGAGGTAGCATTCCAACGGCGATCACATCGACTCTTGATCCATTGCCGACACGCATCTTGACCTCACCCCTTGCTAGTGGTCACTTGTTCCACAGCCCCTGATTCGAGTTACATATATTAGCAACCGATCCAGTATCAAATACCCAAGTGCTACTGCGAGTACTAGTCAAGTACACATCAATAACATGTATATCATATATACCTTTGTTTGCCTTGCCGGCCTTCTATTCTGCCAAGTACTTAGGGCAGTTGCGCTTCCAATGGCCAGTCCCCTTGCAATAGTAGCACTCTGTATCAGACTTAGGGCCAGCTCGAGATTTCTTTTTAGGTGCGGCAATAGATCTTCCGCCCTTCTTTCCCTTTTTCTTACCCTTCCTGTCTTTCTTGAAATCGGTGGTCTTATTGATCATCAACACTTGATGTTCTTTCTTGATCTCCACCTCTGCAGTCTTAAGCATTGACAAAATCTCGGGGAGAGACTTCTTCATGCCCTGCATATTGTAGTTCATCACGAAGATCTTGTAGATAGGTGGAAGAGATTGGAGAACACGATGTATGCCTAAGTCAATGGGAATCGTTATTCCCAAGGACACAAGCCTATCGGTGTACCTACACATTTTGAGTATGTGCTTGCTAACGAAGCTGTTCACTTCCATCATGCAGCTAAAGAACTTTTCAGAAGCATTATAACTCTCTACGGAAGCATGGGTATCGAAAATCATTTTCAATTCTCCCATGGTATCAAAGGCATTGCCGTTTTCGAAACGCTTTCGAAGTTCTGGCTCTAGCCCATATAGTATGCCGCAATGAACTAATTTGTGGTCCTTCTGACGAGTCATATAAATGTTCTATTCCTCGTCAGGGGCATCAGGAGCTGGTGGGGGCCTAGCGGCGCTTCTAGCACATATAGCTTGTGTGCAGCATTGAGGAGAATCCTCAAGTTCATGGCCTAGTCAGTAAAGTTGCTACCATTCGTTGCAAGTTTCTCTTTCTCCATGAACACATTGAAATTAAAAGAAGGTGGTGCCATCTACAACAGAATTTGTAAAGTTTAGACTAAGTTTATGATAGATCGAGTTCAACTAATCCAAATTACAAATGAACTCCCACTCAAAAACAACATCCCTCGTGTCTTTTTGGTGATTACATGAACCAAATCCACTACACCAAATCCGATCATCACGTGAGTCCGTGTAGCTTCAAAGGCGAGCATCTATGTATCATATCAACTATATGACTCATGCTTAACCTTTCGGTCCGTGTTCTGAGGCAATGTTTGTACATGCTAGGCTTGCCAAGTAAGAACCTTAGTACTCGCATGTGTAAAACTGTCTTACACCCATTATACGAACGTGGATTCAAGTACACCCGATCATCACGTGATGTCTTGAAGCAACGAAACAAAATATGGTGCATACTTAAGGAAGAACACATTTTTATCTTGATATCTAAATGAGGGATCATCATATAATGCTACTAAAACGCCAAACAAGCAATATAAGATGCAAACATCATATGTGTAAAGTGAAATGATATGGTTCTTGCACTTGATCACTATCACGTGCATCATGGTATGATCTTTATCATTCCTTTGTGTGTAAGACCAAGGTCAATGGAACTTACACGTTAAGTGTGTTGTAAGGGTATCTACCATACATCAACTTACAACATTACCATATCATGACACTAGCCCAGCAACAATCTAAACTAGACGCCTCTAATTTATTCATTGCAAGTTTAACGTGGCTTAGGGATTTCGGAGATAGAACTGGTCTTACCTATGAACATGGAACCACAACAATGATAACTAAGTTATTAGCAACTCATTGTAAATCAGATATTGACTATAGTAGGAGAGATAGACACCCACCAGCCACTTATGCAAAACTAGTTGCATGTCAGTCGTGGAACCGGTCTCATGTGTGATGACATGTAAAGTTGGTCTGGGCCGCTTCATCCCACTATGCCACCAATATCCAAAATACATGAAAGAAGCAATAACATGATCATCATTTCCCACATATAAACATATTTGTACTACCCGTGCAAAGCACCTACGCATAGATCAGGCTCTGATACCACTGTTAGGTTTGCAGCATAGAAAACAAAAAATTTCCTACAATGGGAACTATACGCCAAGATCTATCTACTAGTTACAAGCAACGGGTGGATATACATCCATGGAGAACTTACCCTCGAAGACAACAAAGCTTTGTTAACAAGTTGGAACTCGTGGATGATGTAGTCGAATGCTTGCGAATCTCAAGATCGTGTGGAAGTCCTAGCGCCACAAATCAGGAGCGCATCTGTCCTCACACACACGTTCAACCCACCGAAAAACCTCCACCTCCTAGCTCCAGTGAATCAGCGGAAGCAGCAACTCCTTCCAGACAAAAAGCCACCAGGAACATGTATCTCGCTAATCCGAGACCATGGGGAATATATCTAGAGAGGGAGATAGATCCTTCACGAGGAGGTGTACTTTGTGAGGGAGGAGAGGGGGCCTTTTATAGGAGAGGGGGGCTCCTCCCCTCCCATGGCTGGCACCCATGGGGGGTGCCCCCACCTCTTCCTCATTCATGTGGTGGAAGCTACACTCACATCAATTTAGCCTCCACTCAAAATTCCACTCACATGCATTAAATTTCCACCAAATTTAATGCAACTCTCATTTAATAAAACTCTTTTATTTATTTTATTCAGAATTTTGTTAATTACTTTAATTAACAAACATTCACATAAAACCCCTTGCAACATTTCAATATCACATGCAGAACTAGTTTCTGTAATTTCACCCGAAACAATTTCGGTTTTCATCGAAATGATTCCAGCGCTTTGCAATTCTTTCGTCTGAAACATATATGCTCCAAATGGTGTTTGGCAACCCTTAAGTGTGTCACCCTATGGTTCACGAATAATACAAACATGATTGAGACTCCTCTCAGATCAATAATCAGAAGCAGGACCTGGAGATCCATTCTGACTCCTGCACATTCAACGATGACTTTTGTGATCATGAGAACCTTTAACGCTAGTAACTTAATCCCTTTGTCTCACGATATATTACATGTCCGAGATTTGATCGTCGGTATCCAAATACCTAGTTTGATCTCGTTACCGACATGCACTCTTTTCTCGTTCCCGTGATATAACATTCTAGTGATCACATCACTTGCTTGCAAGATATTTCAATGTGATATCACCAAGAGGGCCCTGAGTATATCTATCCGTCATCGGGATGGACAAATCCCACTCTTGATCCATGAGCCTCTACATAACACCTCCATAGCACTGAACCCATCTTTATAGTCACCCTTTTATGGTGTGATGTTTGATGTTATCAAGATACTCCTCTGGTGTTAGTGATTAACATGATCTCATGGTTTAAGGACTAGGATTACTTCGTATGATGTTATAGCAATATAAACTCAATGACTTTGATCGTAATCCTATACTTCAGATGAATGTTCATCACATCATTTCCCCAATGTTGTGATCTCGTTATTAACCACATCCAATGTCCATGATCAGGAAGCTTTGATCATCTTGTTAATCAACGAGCTAGTTTAAAGAGAGGCATAACTAGGAACTTTCCATTTGTTTATTAAACACACGTGTATTAACGTTTCTATATTAATACAATTATAGCATGTAAAATAAACATCTATCATATACTTGGAATATACATAATAACAACTTTATTATTGCCTCTGAGGGCATATTCCCTTCACATGCATCATATATGTTCAACATATCTTGCCTTACTGTTCTTCTGTTCTATCCACGTACCATTTTACATAGGACTTTGATAGATTAATGTATCGCTTATGTGTGTCAGGAATCAACTGGTTCACCTAAGACCCTTCTAGATACCAGCAGGGAGAAAAACTATGATCGGCAAGTGTCTGATTCAGCATTGGTTTTTGTTGATGAACAATATTTCGAGGGAGACATGACTTAGGAAGTTGGACCCGTCAAGGACCTCCCTGCTAGTCCGCCTGCTTGGCCACCCCCAAGGTGCTTGCTCTATTTTTTTAATTTTGATATCTGTTGCATCTTCCATGTTTTCTATCTCAAGCCCACCAAATATTTTGCAATGCCCTCTGCCTAGTTCATGCATCATATATATTCAGTACATTTTTCCTTACTATTCTTCTGTTCATCTGTGTCACATTACATATAGAACTACAACTAATTAAAGTATCATTTATGTGTGTCGGGAATCAGTTGGTTCATGTAAGACACGTTCAGGTACCAAACGCAAAGCGTTGACAAGCGGTCCTACTAATGCTACCGGTGGAACACAAACACACGTCGGGAAATACAATAAACAAAAATCAGGAAACTCACATACGGCTAAAAAGTGTCATCTTGGCGGCACACCACAAGTTCCAACAGAAGTAGACGCAGCAAATACCATCCCACACATTCCACAATCACCTATGGCCAATCCAGATACCTGATACGTCCATTTTGCATCACTATTCTATATCATAATTTACTGTTATTCATTGATATATTTCATATTAAGAAATGATACTTATGTTATTTCATCTGTTTTTGCATGGTTGATGACTTTTGGAGCATGGACCGCTGCAGTCAGGATTCTGATGGAAAAAGGGCTATTTGGAGGCAAAATTCGCGAAGATCAGAAAATCCGGGAAAATACATGGAAAATTCTATTTTTCCAGAAGACGAAGATTGCTATAAGGGGGAGTGGAGATGGGCCACAGGGGGCCCACACCACCCCCTAGCATGGGCAGCCCTAGGCCGCGCCAGCAAGTGGTGTGGCCACCCTGGCCCACTCTAGGATCTCCCCTTTGGCCTATATTATCCCAAGGGAACCCTAATACCTAGAGAGGGACCACAGAAAGATTCACCCCCTCTGCGGGGCGGAATACTACACAGAGAGAAAGATTGCTCCGGTAGACAGAATTCTACTGGGGAAATTCCTTCCCGGAGAGGGGAGATCGTCGCCATCAACACCACCATCAAGCTGGACTTCATCGGGATCATCATCATCATCACCACCATCATCTCCACCAGCACCATCATCACCACTTCATATCGCTGTAACAATTGGGTTGAATCTTGCATAGTTCTTAGGGGAAACTTTCCCAGTGTTGATTACTCCTTGTAGTTGATGTTGTTGAGTGAACCATGGAATTATCGTTTATGTTCAGATTATTACATATCATTATTTCATCTCTGATCTTGATCCATATGAGTTCTTGTGAGTAGTTAATTTAGTTCTTGAGGACATGGGAGAAGTCATGTTGTTAGTAGTGGAATTGTGTTGAGAAAGATTCAATAGTTTGATATTTAAGTTGTGGTGTATTTCTTCCAGTGGTGTCATGTGAATGTCGACTACATGACACTTCACCTATATGGTCCTAGGGGAATGCATTATGTATTTGTCTACTAATCGTAGGGGTTGCTGGAGTGATAGAAACCTGAACCCCCGTTAGGAAACCTTTGCACAAGGGATGTCAGGGTCTTAGAGTTTAAAGTCGTGGTTAGGTTTCTACCTTAATTACTTTCTTGTACTTGCGGATGCTTGCAAGTGGTATAATCACAAGTATGTATTAGTCCTAGGAAGGTCGATACATTAGCACAGGTTCACCCACACAACAATTAGCAAACTAAAGAAGATTAATCAACTATATGAAGCAAAAACACTTGACGATATTCCCGTGTGTCCTTGAGAACGTAAGTAATACAACAGGCTTGTCCTTTGCTAAAGAAAGGATTGGGTCACTTGCTGCATTTATTCTTATTGTCTTTTATTTTACTCACACTTTATTTATCTGCATTATCAACAACCCCTAATAATTCATTTGCTAAGTCTTTACAGAGAATTCCTGCTCCAAGCCACTCGTCAACACCTTCTCCTCCTCGTTAGGTTCGACACTCTTACTTATCGAAAATACTGCGATAAACCCCCTATACTTGTGGGTCATCAAGACTATTTTCTGGCGCTGTTGCCGGGGAGTGAAGTGCTATTGGAGAGTGGAACTAGTAAAGGAAACTTCTACTGTGAGTATTGTTTATTTCTGTTAGTTACTTTATTCCAATATGGATAATTCGCTGAGTTTCTTATTTCGTAATGCTACTACCACTACTAAGGTAGTAGATGAATCACCACCTACTGAGAATGATACTTTTAAAATACCTACAAGAATTATTGATCGTGTTATGGATAACTATTATGTTGGAGATGGAACTGTCCATCCTGGTGCATTTCCTCTTTATACACGAATTATGCGGGTTGTTCAAGTGTGCAGGTATTACAACAGATCAAGTCAAGAAGAAGTTATTCTCATTATCACTAAAAGGAAGAGCTGAGGAATGGTATAAGCTGCTGAAGAATGGCCAATCTCTTGAATGTGAGGAAGTAGTGCCTCTCTTTTATTCTAAATTTTATCCTCCTGGTGAGATTCATAAAGATCGGAATCAAATATACAACTTTTGGCCTCTTGATGGAGAGAGTACAACTCAAGCTTGGGGGAGATTGAAGTTACTAGTGGTCAAATGTCCTATTCATGAGCTCCCTCACAATATTATTGTCAATATCTTTTATGCAAGGCTTTCTCTTCATGATAAGGATTTATTTGATGCCTCTTGTGCTGGATCATTTACACGCATGGAAGAAGAAACTAAATGGGATCTTCTAGACCGTATTCAAGACAATGCTGAAGCATGGGAGGATGATAAAGGAAGAAAGTCAGGTGTAAATTATGATTATGAATGCATTGAATCTT
Source organism: Avena insularis (assembly GCA_023614405.1). NCBI lineage: Eukaryota > Viridiplantae > Streptophyta > Magnoliopsida > Poales > Poaceae > Avena > Avena insularis. The sequence goes on along the minus strand of CM042692.1, from coordinate 79,287,618 downwards.
TTATGGGAACTGATGTCTTTCAGAATATTAGTAATGCTTATGGTCTTGATTCTCAAGTTATTGCAAATTGTTTTAAGGCTTTTGCCTCTTATATTGAAATTCTGAAAAAGGAATGGAACAAGTATCATGCACCATATAAAGATATTGTTGATTATGTTCCTGTTAGAAGTACTGAATTTTGCACTATCGATCACATCTTACCTGAACCTTATATCGAGAAAATACCCTTCCCGAATAAGGTAAAGGAGCACCCTATGATAACTAGTGTAATTAATAAAAGTACAAAGAGAACTGTAAAACCTGATGAACAAATAAACATTAAACCTGCAGTAGCAATTGTGAAAGACCTAGTCACTAAAAGTGTAGAAAAAGGACACATTGTCTTCTGTGAGGATGCTTCTAATATCGTCTCATATGCAAATAGAACTAAAAATGCTAGTGTCCCTGTGCTTTCTGTTAGAATTGGTGATCATTGCTATTATGGTTTATGTGATATTGGTGCAAGTTCAAGTGTTATTCCTTACGAGCTTTATAAAGAAATTATGCATGAAATTAGTCCTTGCGACCTAGAAGATATTTATGTGGTTATTCACCTTGCTAATAGAGAGACCATCTCTCCAATTGGTATTGTAAGAGATGTGGAAGTTCTTTGTGGTAAGATTAAATATCCGGCTGATTTTCTAGTACTTGGTTCAGCTGCTAGTAAAACCTATCCTATCATTTTTGGTAGACCTTTCTTGAACACATGTGGAGCCATTATAGACTATAAAAGGGAGAAAATTTTAACTAAATTTGATGGGGAATCTTATGAGTTCAATTTTTCAAAATTTACTAAAGTTCCTTGTGAAAATGAAGCCCCTAATGAGGATTATAGAGTTGAACAACTTGCTTCTATCTCTCTTGCTCCTAACAATGCTTTGCAGCAATTTATGGAAGACCACGAAAGTGAAACCTTCATGGAAGAAAGAAATGAGATTGACGAGATTCTCCATTGTCAACCAAAGATGCTTAAGCATAACTTGCCTCTGGAAGATTTGGGTACCACATTGCCACCTAAAACGGATCCGGTTTTCGATATAAAACCTTTACCTGATGATCTTAAATATGCTTACATTGATGATGATAAAATATATCCTATTATTATTAGTTCTAAACTTTCTGGGAAGGAAGAGGAAAGATTATTGGAGGTATTGAAGAAACACCGAGGAGCTATGGGCTATACTCTGGATGATTAAAAGGGGATTTCTCCTACTATATGTCAGTATGCTATCAATATAGAACCAGATGCAAATATAGTGGTAGAACATCAACGTCGTTTAAATCCTAAGATGAAGGAAGTGGTAAGGAACGAGGTATTAAAACTCCTTGATGCTGGTAGTATTTATCCTATTGCTGATAGTGTCCCTAAAAAAGGGGGAATTACCGTTGTGCCTAATGATAATGATGAGCTTATTCCCCAAAGAATAGTAGTAGGTTATAGGATGTGCGTTGATTTCAGAAAAGTTAACAAAGTTACTAAGAAAGATCATTACCCACTTCCTTTTATTGATCAAATGTTAGAAAGGTTGTCTAAAAAGACCCATTTCTGTTTTCTTGATGGATACTGTGGGTTTTCTCAAACTTCTATTAAACAACAAGATTAAGAAAAAACTACTTTTACATGCCCTTATGGAACCTATGCTTATAGACGTATGCCTTTTGGTTTGTGTAATGCTCCTGCTACTTTTCAAAGATGCATGTGTGCTATCTTTCATTGTTTTTGTGAAGAAATTGTGGAAGTATTTATGGATGATTTTTCCGTCTATGGAACTTCTTTTGATAATTGTCTACACAACCTTGATAAAGTTTTGTAGAGATGTGAAGAAACTAATCTTGTTCTTAATTGGGAGAAATGCCACTTCATGGTCAATGAAGGGATTGTGCTTGGACATAAGATTTCCGAAAGAGGCATAGATGTTGATAGAGCTAAAGTTGAGACAATTGAGAAAATGCCCTGTCCAAGAGACATCAAAGGTATTTGTAGTTTCCTTGGTCATGCTGGTTTCTATAGAAGGTTTATTAAAGATTTCTCTAAGATATCAAAACCCCTCACTAATCTTCTTCAAAAGGATGTACCCTTTGTTTTTGATGATGATTGTAAGGAAGCTTTTGAAACTCTAAAGAAGGCTTTAACTACTGCTCCTATTGTTCAACCACCTGATTGGAGCTTCCCTTTGAAATCATGTGTGACGCTAGTGATTTTGCTGTAGGTGTTGTCCTTGGGCAACGAATAGATAAAAAGTTAAATGTTATCCATTATGCTACTAAGACTCTTGATGCTGCTCAAAAGAATTATGCTACTACTGAAAAAGAATTCTTAGTTGTTGTCTTTGCTTATGATAAGTTTAGACCTTATATTGTTGACTCAATAGTTACCATTCATACTGATCATGCTGCTATTAAGTACCTTATGACGAAGAAAGATGCTAAGCCTAGGCTTATTAGATGGGTGTTGCTCTTACAAGAGTTTGACCTACATATTGTAGATAGGAAAGGTGCTGAAAATCCTGTTGTTGATAATTTAAGTCAATTGGAAAACATCTCTTTTGATCCTATGCCTGTTAATGATAGTTTCCCAAATGAACAGTTGGCTGCAGTAGGGTAAGCTCGCGAGGGAGCCCTTGGTATGCTGATTATGCTAACTTTATTGTCTCCAAGTATTTGCCTCCAACTTTTGCAGCTCAGCAAATAAGGAAGTTCTTTTACGATTTGAGGCATTATTTTTGGGATGACCCACATTTATATAAAGAAGGAGTAGATGGTATTATGCAAAGATGTGTTCCAGAATATGAACAAAAGGAAATATTGTGGAAATGTCATGGTAGTGCCTATGGAGGACATCATGCAGGAGATAGAACATCACATAAGGTGCTACAATCAGGTTTTACTGGCCTACCCTTTTTAAAGATGCAAGAAAATTTGTCTTATCATCTGATGAGTGCCAACGAGTTGGTAACATTTCTAGACGCAATGAGATGCCTATGAATTACTCTCTAGTTATTGAACCATTTGATTGTTGGGGATTCGACTTTATGGGTCCTTTTCCCCCTTCAAAAGGTTATACCCATATTCTTGTTGTTGTTGACTATGTTACTAAGTGGGTAGAAGCCATACCTACAAAAAGTGCTATTGGGGAGACCTCTTTAAAAATGTTTAAGGATATTATCTTTCCTAGGTTTGGAGTGCCTAGGTATCTTATGGTTGATGGAGGTTCTCATTTCATTCATGGTGGTTTTAGAAAGACCCTTGCTAAATATGATGTTAATCATAGAATTGCTTCAGCTTATCATCCCCAAACTAGTGGACAAGTAGAGTTATCAAATAGAGAAATTAAATCCATCTTGCAAAACACTGTTAATAGATCTAGAAAAAATTGGGCTAAAAAGTTGAACGATGATTTATGGGCTTATAGGACTGCCTATAAAAATCCTATGGGAATGTCTCCTTACAAAATGGTTTATGGGAAAGCTTGCCACCTGCCTTTAGAATTAGAACACAAAGCTTATTGGGCAGTGAAAAAACTTAATAGAGACTACAAACTTGCTGGTGAGAAAATATTATTTAACTTAAGTTCGTTGGATGAATGGAGGAGTGAAGCATATGAGAATGCTAGACTCTTTAAGGAAAAAGATAAAAGATGGCATGACAGGAGAATTCTTAAGAGAGAGTTCCATTTTGATGATTTATGGGCTTATAGGACTGTGGCTCTTGTTAATAGGTTAGTCCAAGAAATCATATGAAAAGTACTCCAAAGTGTGGACAAAACATAAGAAAGTAGATAAAACCAAGCATGGAACATCAAAAATTATGGATACGTTAGATACATATCAACATCCCCAAGCTTAACTCCTGCTTGTCCTCGAGTAGGTAAGTGATAAAAAGAAAGAATAATTTTTGAGGTGACATGCACCATCATAAACTTGATCAAAGTATTTGTAAAACAATGATAGCTAGGACCATAGTACTTCAATCATAACAAGAAAGATAAAGTTCTAACAATAAGACAAAGCAACTATGCATGCAACATGAAAAGGCACAAACAAAAGATTCATGAATAACAATGATTTGCAAGACGTTTGTTTGTTTCACATAAATAAAACATAGCATAATAGTTTTCAGCTTGTCCCTCATAGAGTAGCAAATATAAATGCATAGGACACCTTCAAAGTTCATAAGAGTGACTAGATACAAATAGTTTAAAACAAGCAATTTTTCAAGTTATGCATCAATCAACTAGTCTTGGGACAATGCACATAGAACTAAGAATGGCCAATATGCTCTCGAAGTAGGTGCATAAAGGTAGAATGGAGACTCAATATAATGGTCGAAGAAAGGGCCTTCATGGAAGGAAGTAGGGATTCAAGTCTCATAAAGAGCTTCCAAAAATTATGGTACTTATAGCTTTCAGCTCTCATTGTCCCTATCATAAGCATCTTGAAGTGATTAAGGTTAAAGTGACACAACTAAGAGGATATGCTTGACAAGTTATAAACCAAAATCTCATGCCCCTTACTTATGAAGACCGATCCTCATGCTACTCAACTTTAGTCACGAGTAAGCTCTTGTCATTGTAAGTATACGTGTATCATTAAGAACCGCCAACGAGGTATCCCTTGCACATGATACGGGAGCTTTCCCATAATCAAAATGACAAGGCAAGCAGACAATGAGCATCTCAACGATCTTTTTATTTGCTATTTGCATAGGTTTTATTGAGGATGCTTCATAGAGTGCTCATTATGGTGATGCTGCAAGTTTCCACCATGATTAGGCATGGCTTAGGCTAGCGGCCCAGGCGTTTCTCTAACACACATACAAACTCCATGATCTTACAAGTTCCACTTTTATTTCACACCGCCGGGATCCGTAAGCAAAAGAACATGATATCAGCGGGGTACAAAGTACAAGTGCAATGTTGAAAGCGTTCCCCATGAAACATGGTTCTGCTAATTTCAACTTATAAAGCGCAAGCATATACAAAACATAGAAGGACCCCAATGGTTCAAGTTTATTAGATGCAAAAAGTAAAGTGTGCCAATAAGTTTGTGAGAGCTTTAATCACTAGTTTTCTCATAACAAGTTTAATTTGGAAGGTAAACAAAAACATGAATATACTTGGAATAGCATAAGCTAGTAGGTAGGTATGGTGGACTCTTTGGAATAACTTGGTTTAGGGAGTTGGATGCATGAGTGGAACTCATACTTGGTTGTGGAGGCTAGCAAAATACTAGGAGCGACAAACTAAGAGAGCAATAATGGTCATAATCATGCAGAGCGACAAAACATCATTGATCAAAGCATAAAGTGATACTACAAGTTGAAAACTAAAGGATCATAAAGGCTATGGTGACTTGAGATAGTCATAACATGGTGTGAGCATGCGCCAACTCAACCCAAATAAAGCATCAAAGGAGAATACCACTATACTATGCTTTAATATGCTAAAACAACGCATGATTCATCCAAGGCACATTAAGCAATCTCAATTGTTTATAACAAGTCATGCTATAGCAAAGAATACTAAGAATAAAGCCAAAAAAATATCAAGCATGGCATGACAGAGTGTAGGCCACAGTAAAAAACGAGCTCTTTTTACCACATAAGCATGAACTTTCCTACTCTTTTCCAAACCAAACCAAACTATTTGCAAACCAATGTATGAAAGAGGGGGTCCAACCAATTTATTAGCAAACTAAGCAAACAAAAGCAAACGAAAAACCAAAACAAAAATGAAAAGATACTCCAAGAACAAAACAACTGTGCATGAAACAATAAAAATGAAGCGTTTGGAAGAAACCTGGGATTTTTATTGATGAAGAGGGGATGCCTTGGGCATCCCCAAGATTTGATGCTTGTACTTCTTGGATATTTTTTGGGGTGACACGCATGGCATCCCCAAGCTTGAGCTTTAGTCCATCCTTCATCTCATTACTCATTCCTTCCATACACCTGAATTTTTTCCTTCATACAAAACTTCACACAATCTTTATTAGCAACATTAGTGCACTCAAGATAAATAAGTCTTAAGGTTCTATTCTAACACCAAATAAACTTCCATTAAAACACTAGATACTGTAGCACTTTCCTCAAAATGCTCAATTTCCCAAAGAGAACTCAAAAAGGAAGCAACAAGAAGCAAATGCAGAAAATGGCAGAAATCTGTCAAAACAGACCAGAAGGTAAAGACGAATTTTTTTGAAGACCTTATGTTGCTCAAATCAAAAAGTGTTGAACTAACGAAAGTTATATAACAACCTGGGGCAGAAGCACAAAAATTAACGCCTCAAAAAGACGTTCAGAGATTTTACACGAATTTTTATGGTGAAGCACAGAAATCTGTTTCAGGACAGCAACTTTCCCAATCATTACTTATCTCTCATTAGAGGTTACTCTTGGCACAAAAAGCAAATAAAAAGGATAAGGAGCAGTTATTACTGAAGTAATAACTTCCAAGACTCGTCTAAAACTCTTGGGTTATCTCCCAACAAGTACTTGTCTTTAACGCCTTTAAGTTAGGCATGATAGTTTGATAAGATGCTCACATAAGAAATATGAATTGAAGTAAAAGAGAGCATCAAGAAGCAAATTCAAATCATATTTAAGTCTAACCCACTTCCTATGCATAGGAATCTTGTAAAGAAACAAATCATGAAAGCACAAAGCAACAAGCATAGGAAACCAAAACAAGTGCAACTTCAAAATTTTCAACATAAAGAGGGGAAACTTAATATTGTTGAGATGCATAAAACCATGTTTCCCTCTCTCATAATAACTTTAAGTAGCATCATGAATAAAATTAACAATATAACTATCACAAGAAACATTCTTATCATGAGCCACATGCATAAAATAATTAATACTCTCCACATAAACATAGTCATTCTTATTAATTATAGTGGGAGCAAATTCAACAAAATAGCTTTAATTGTTATTATCATCACCATAATCATCAAATATAGGAGGCATATTGTAATCATTAATTTTCTCCTCAATAGTAGGTGGACTGAAAATATCATATTCATCATTGTAATCATTATATATTGGAGGTATAGTATCATCAAAGTAAATTTTCTCCTCCATGCTTGGGGGACTAAAAATATCATGCTCATCAAAACCAGCTTCCCCAAGCTTAGAATTTTCCATAGCCTTAGCAATAATGGTGTTTAAAGAATTCATACTAATAAAATTGCTATTAGCATGAAAATAAAGTTCCATAGGTTTTTTAATTTTCTCTACAAACACTACATGTCCTAACTCAAGATAAATACTATAAAGCTCTCTAATTTTGTTGTTGTTTTCCATTAAGCCTAACTAGTGAAAACAAGAAACAAGAAGACAAAATTGCAGAATCTAAAGGAAATAACTTCAAGCATTCACACCGGAGGATGTGAGTACCTTTTACCTTACCTCCCCGGCAACGGCACCAGAAAATAGGCATTTGCCGTGGGAGGTTCTTCTTCTCTAATCCTCCGATGTGAATACCTTTTACCTTACCTCCCCGGCAACGGTGCCAGAAAATAGCTTGATGTCTACACACTTCTATTCTTGTAGACAGTTGTTGGTCCTCCAAGTGCAGAGGTTTGTAGAACAACAGCAAGTTTTCCCTTAAGTGGATTACCCAAGGTTTATCGAACTCAGGGAGGAAGTGGTCAAAGGTATCCCTCTCAAGCAACCCTGCAATCAAGATACAAGAAGTCTCTTGTGTATAGGTGCACTAGTTCAGCGAAGAGATAGTGAAATACAAGTGGTATAGATAATTATAAGTGGTAACGGTGATAGAAAATAGCTTGATGGCGTGGAAAAGACTAAAGTAAAACTGAAATAAAGATGGAAGTAAGTAAACATGTAACAGATCTAGTAGAAAACGGTGTTTCAGTGCTTAGAAACAAGGCCTAGGGATCATACTTTCACTAGTGAACACTCTCATATAAACATATTCTTCTTTATAATACTACGCTGAACTACTCTCCGGTTGGACACTCTAATCCATGGTAGGGCTATAACAAAACACCTCAAAGTTCATCTTTCCCATCTAGATAACCCCACACTGTCACCTTGAGCACTAGATGGTTCAAACAAACACCACAATTTCATAAAGACATCCAACTCCAACTATAACTCATAACAAGTTTTTGTAATCTCTAGCCTAAGTGCCACCATGGTGTGCACACTATCAACTTCACACACATGGGGAGAGCAGAGATCTATTAAAGCACTTGAGTAGCAAGGTAGATCTATAGATTACAAGCTCATGATCTCAATAAGATCATGCATACAGAGAGAGATGAACACATAGCTACCGGTAGAACCCTTAGCCTCGAGAGAGAACTACTCCCTCCTCATCATGGGAATCAGCAATGGTGATGGAGATGGTGGTGGAGATCAATGGAGATGGCTCTCGGGGCACTTCCCCGTCCCGGTAGGGTGCCAAAACATAATCTTTCTGTCCCCCGAATCTCCCCTTCGGTGGCGGCGGCGCTGCAGAACTTTTCGTGGATTTCTGATTGACCATCTAGGGTTTTGGTATCGGGAGGCTCTTATAGGCGAAGGATGCAAGGTCGGTGGCCGGCCAGGGGGCCCACACCATGCCCTGGCGTGGCCTGGGCTGGCCCGCGCCAACGGGTGGTGTGGCCACCCTGTGGTCCCTCTCCGACTCTCCTTCTGGCTCCGTGAGTCTTCCGGGAAAATAGTAACTTTGGCTTTTGTCCCGTCCAATTCCGAGAATATTCATTTTCTGACTTTCTGGAACCAAAAACTACAGAAAACAGGCAACTGGCACTGTGGCTCTTGTTAATAGGTTAGTCCAAGAAATCATATGAAAAGTACTCCAAAGTGTAGACAAAACATAAGAAAGTAGATAAAACCAAGCATGGAACATCAAAAATTATGGATACGTTAGCAACGTATCACTATTCAAGTAGTAACTCCGGAAAAATTTATCAAAGACCAAATTCAGAGACCTAGAGAGTCCGTTTCCGAATAGGTAACAGTTCTGGTAAGAAAATTTCCGCGAAAATTATGTCCAGTGATATTTTTGCAGTTTTTATACAGCAAGGAAAGCAACGAAGCAAAAGAGGGATGGAAACGGAGCTAGGGTGGCTCACACCACCCACTAGAGCGCCCCCTGGCTGCGCCAGCCGGTGGTGCGGCTGCCCCGGACTCCATCTCCCACCCGTTTTCTCTCAGTATGAGGTTAAGTTTAAACGCATAAGTGCTGCTGCTAGTTTTAGGATGATGGAGACCAGGATGCCTTTTGTTGATGGGGAGGCCTTACCTTGGAAGTCGGACGATGATGAGAGAATACTACCACCACCGAAGGAGTAATTCGTCATCAGGTTTTGGCATCCCCTTGGTTTGTTCCAAGCTTGGGGGAGTGCCGCGGTATCACATCAGTATCTTCTATCTTTTTACCTTTTTAGTAGAGTCATATCATGAATAGGGAAGTTATCATGTAGGATGGTTTGCATTATGGAAGTGTCCCCCCTCTCGTTAGATATCTATGTATCCCTTGGAGTGAGTTGCCGTTATGGAATATTAATGAGAAGTTCTTTCATTTACTCTTTTGCATATCTTATATTAGTTTTCAATTCATGTTATATGATTGATCTTGTTGTTAGTATTGGTATCACTTTGGGATCATTGAGTTAATTTAGTTGGTTTTGGCAAACCTGGCTCAGTCAGTAGCAGCACTATTTTTGAGAATTGAATGAAAAATATAAAAGTACTCTAAAGAAATATAATTTCAACATCTTTCTTTCTTGATTTGCTCATAAGTTTAGTATTCTATAGTTAAGATCTTTTGTGCTTCCAAGGAAGATTGCATGTTTGTTTTTATCACTTGTATGTTTGTTTGTTTCCTTCAACTCTTATGCTTGCTACCCAGCCTTGCTAGCCAAAAACCTGTACTAAGAGGGTATGCTTCTCGTGCATCCAATCCTTAAACCAAAACCTATGCCATTTGTGTCCACCATACCTACCTACTAGCACTATTGCTATTCCAAGTAAATTCATGTTTTTATCTACCTTCCGAATTCAACTTGTTATGAGAAAATTAGTGATTAAATCTCTCACGAACTTGATGGCACACTTTACTTTCTTGCACTTACTAAACTTGAACCATTGTGCCCATCTAGGTTGCGTATATTCTTGCGCTTTGTAATTTGTGAATTAGCAGAACCATGCTGTCATGGGGAATGCTTTCAAAATTGCACTTTATTTAGTTGATATCATGCTCTTTTGTTTATGGATGTCGTCGATGTGAAATGAAAGGGGAGCTTGTAAGTCCATGGAGTTATGTATGTGTGTTAGAGAAACGCCTGGGTCATTGGTTTGATCCATGCCTAATCATGGTGGAAACCTGCAGCATAACCATAATGAGCAATCTATGAAGCATTCTTCTTATAAATGAAGAGATAGAGATTGAGAAAAAGAGAAAAGGAAAAAAAAGAGATGAGAAAATAGGAAAGAGAGAAAAAAGTAACATTTTACCATAGTAAATAAGAAGATTGCTGAGATGCTCGTTGTCTTCTTGCCTTGTCATTTTGATATGGGGATTCTTCCGTATCATCGAGCAAGGGGTACCCCGTTGGCGGTTCTCTATGATACACATATACTTACTATGACAAGAACTTACCGGTAACTAAACTTGAGTAGCATGAGTAGCGTCCCTCATATTCAAGGGACATGAGATTTTCAACTTACAACTTGTCAAGCATATCCTCATATTTGATCACTTTAACCTTAATCACCTAAAGATGCCTATGATAGGGGCAATGAGAGCTGAAAGCTAATAAGTATCATAATTTTTGGAAGCTCTTTATGAAACTTGAAATCCCTGCTTCCCTGTGAAGGGCCTATCTTTTACTTTTTAGTTGAGTCAGTAAACCTATTCCCTTCTATCTCAGCAAGTATTTTGAGTTGTTGTGTTTCATTCATTCATATGATGATTTACTCAATCATGTTTCCTATGTTCCTTGTTTTGCACATTGCTCTTATCTTAGTGAATACTACTTTGAAAGCTATCATTGAAAGCCCTTTACGTGTGAACTCCTACAAATTGTCAACTATTCTTCAACCAAGAGCTAAGTTTGCCATTGCCAATTATGATTTATTTTATGTATCTTTATTGTGTTTCCTTTACCAATTGCAAGATAAGTTATATAATAGTGAGTTGTCTTCTATTATGATTTATGCATTGATGAATGTGGTGCTTCTTGTCTGTATTCTTTTATCAACTCTTCACTCCATAAACCTGAGGTCATGTTTATTGAGCTCAGTTTTCGCTTGGGGACAAGCGAAGTCTAAGCTTGGGGGGAGTTGATACGTCCATTTTGCATCACTATTCTATATCATAATTTACTATTATTCATTGATATATTTCATATTAATAGATGATACTTATGTTATTTCATCTGTTTTTGTATGGTTGATGTCTTTTGGAGCATGGACCGCTGCAGTCAGGATTCTGATGGAAAAGGGGCTGTTTGGAGGTGAAATTCGCGAAGATCAGAAAAACCGGGAAAATACATGGAAAATTCTAGTTTTCCATAAGACGAAGATTGCCAGAAGGGGGAGTGGAGATGGGCCATAGGGGGCCCACACCACCCCCTGGCGCGGGCAGCCCTAGGCCACGCCAGCAGGTGGTGTGGCCACCCTGGCCAACTCCAGGCTCTCCCCTCTGGCCTATATTATCCCATCGGAACCCTAATACCTGGAGAGGAACGACAGAAAGATTCCGCCGCCTCTGCGGGGCGGAAAACTACAGAGAGAGAAAGATCTCTCCGGCAGACAGAATTCTGCTGGCGAAATTCCTTCCCGGAGAGGGGAGATCATCACCATCAACACCACCATCAAGCTGGACTTCATCGGGATCATCATCATCACCACCATCATCTCCACCAGCACCATCATCACCACTCCATATCACTATAACAATTGGGTTGAATCTTGCATAGTTCTTAGGTGAAACTTTCCCAGTGTTGATTACTCCTTGTAGTTGATGCTGTTGAGTGAACCATTGAATTATTGTTTATGTTCAGATTGTTACATATCATTATTTCATCTATGATCTTGATCCATATGATGTCTTGTGAGTAGTTCGTTTAGTTCTTGAGGACATGGGAGAAGTCATGTTGTTAGTAGTGGAATTGTGTTGAGAAAGATTCAATAGTTTGATATTTAAGTTGTGGTGTATTTCTTCTAATTGTGTCATGTGAACGTCGACTACATGACACTTCACCTATATGGGCCTAGGGGAATGCATTGTGTATTTGGCTACTAATCGTAGGATTTGTCGCAGTGACAGAAACCTGAACCCTCGTTAGGAAACCTTTGCACAAGGGATGTCAGGGTCTTAGAGTTTAAAGTTGTGGTTAGGTTTATACCTTAATTACTTTCTTGTACTTGCAGATGCTTGCAAGGGGTATAATCACAAGTATGTATTAGTCCTAGGAAGGTCGGTACATTAGCACAGGTTCACCCACACAACCCTTAGCAAACTAAAGAAGATTAATCAACTATATGAAGCGAAAGCACTTGATGATATTCCCGTGTGTCCTCGAGAACGTTTGGTCATCTTAAGTAATACAACCAGCTTGTCCTTTGCTAAAGAAAGGATTGGTCCACTTGCTGCATTTATTCTTATTGTCTTTTATTTTACTCGCACTTTATTTATCTGCATTATCAAAAACCCCTAAAAATCTGTTTGCTAAGTATTTACGGAGAATTCCTGCTCCAAGCCACTCATCAACACCTTTTGCTCCTTGTTGGGTTCGACACTCTTACTTATCGAAAATACTGCGATACACCCCCTATACTTGTGGGTCATCAATACCCAGCAAAAATTGACAGCCGAACCAGCTTTGACCTCTACTTTCCTAACACTGCTGGCACAACACCAACAAGCTAGCGATGATCACCAACCTGTTGATCAGCCCGGCGCCAAACAAGGTATGTGTTCTAAGTATTATCGATGCATGATTCCTTATATATACCATGCAAGGTTGATGTAACGGTTGAATTGGCAGCTACATGGAGATCTAAGAAAAGGGGGCCAACGGTAGGAAAAACTTGAAGCTAAAATTTCCGGATGCAAACAAGATATTGCATCAATTCTATTGTGCCTGGCAAGCGAAGGCTAGAAGATCTAGAAGAATCTTCTTTTCTAGCATCGGAAATAGGCTTTTTTTCACGAATGATATTCCCATCTTCGCATCATTCAAGCTCCCCCAATAGATCCCTGACCATTACATGTAAGTCATGGTGCTCTGTCCCATGCATTCAAGCTTGCTCTTGGTTCTATTCTAAGTCACATAACACATCAAATGTTCCATTCTTGCCGACAGACAAAATTCAACTTCGATCAGGATAATGAGGATGTAGAGTATGTTCTCATCGACATGTTCTCCTGTTCTTTGCGCCAACAGCACCATAGGCTAAAGAATAAATACTTTGATGGTAAGGAAAGCAAGGATATTCAAAAAACGACTCCTATGGAACATACTTTGACTGACCAACAGTGGATAGATCTTCTCGACCACTGGTTTGATTCAAAGATTATGGTATGGTATGTGAAGACTGATACCATATCACATTCTAAATTCCTATTTGCACATCTATATCACTAGTCTCCTTTTGCAGACGAACACTAAGAAAAACAAGAGAAACCGTGCCGCACAACACTTAACAAACCGGACTGGATCTCGTGCATTGGTTGGGCACCTGAGCGCAATAGTAAGGATAATTAGTTTTTAATCTTGTAGAGCCTTTGTGCTTCTTATATATTGATCGTGTGTTCCTCCCATGTTGTAGAAAGGTGTGGTAAGTCTGCAGCAATAATTCCAGGCATGCCAGACATGCAAAAAAGAAGGGCTCAATCCCACCATTGAGAGTGTTATCGTCAGTCTTCTATTCGATTGATATTTTGTGATGACACACCCTTAGTGATTTATATGTGTATTTAGATGTGCAACACTTCCTGAACTGCTTCCCAGTTTTGTTTTTAATTTAAGTAGAAGATTTCAAACTAGTGTGAGTTTTAGTTTTCAACTGTACAAAGAGTTGTCTTTAGTATATCATGCACCCGACGATGAAGAAACAAACAGATGCCATGTTGGCATAGTCCTGTTATTAGGTGCTAGTGATAAAATTCTTATCAGTATGATCAAATAGCTAAGCTTTTACTACAATATATATGATGTGTAATCAGCCATGCCAACTTGTAAGATTTGTTCATAGACAGATTAATTGTGTTGTCTACATGTTTCTCTGTATTAGCTTTTCTTCTCTCACCCATGTCTACCAACTGATAACCTTACAGAATAAATTTAATGAGGAGATGGCAAAATCTGGGAAAGATGGTCTGGAACAAACCCAATAGGAATGTCTAGAAACATTTAAAATGGTACTAAAGGGTGAAGGTCATCGTAAAAGCACGTTCCTGCGTAATGTTGTTTTGTCACAGTGCGAGTCCAAGTCGGCGTATTTGTCTAGTCAGGAAGAAATTGTAGCACTACAGGCCGAGCAGGAAGTGCGTAGACATGCAATCGATGATATGATACAGAAAGCATTAGCAAGTGATGTGAAGTTGAAGATCATACAAGATCAGTAGAATTCTCGAGAGCCCATAGATGAAGAAACTCTTCTAAATTGAAGATGATCCCTGACAATAACAGGTGAGTATAATGGTCCTATGAAATGGTTTCTGCTACTGAGCCTAGGTTGTGTTTGGGGCCATGTAACAAAAACAGAGGAAGTATTTGTTTCACATCATGCTTTTATCTGTTTACGGTGTGCTCCACGCACAAAAATCATATGCCCGAACCTCACTCTCTCAGCCTTGGATTCATGAACCTCACAAAGGTTTTATCTTCTTTGGACAACCGCCAAATTCAAAATCTCAGTCCATCGACAAATCCTACCACCTACCCTGTTTGAATCAGATATTATGTATCCAATTTCTTTGCCAATATGGTCAGTATTTTTATGATCAGTTGATGTGACTCTCAGCCTTAAATTCATACAGAAGGAGTACCATTAACGAAATTAAAAAATCTCAGTCGAGCGACAAAACCTGCATCCAACCCTATTTGAATTGGAGTTATCCAATTTTCATTATGGATGATAAGTTAATGTCACTCTCGACCTTCAATTCCTGAATAGGGAGTACACCTTTTATCCAAATATTGCTTGGACACTAGACAAATTCAAAATATCAGTCTGCGCAATTATTATGCTCATGGATGATTAGTTGATGTGACTCTCAGACTTGAATTCCTAGATAGGTAGCAAACAGTCTACTAGCTTTTTTCTATTATTATTTGGCCGGTAGCCAAATTAAAAATCTCAATCGAGCGGCAAAATCATACACTAACCTTGAAGCATTTCCCGCCCCACAGTTCCAAAAACTTTGCGGCAAAATCTCCCACCGGGGAGTACCATTTTTCTGTTATTATTATTTTGCCGGTAGCCAAATTCAAAATCTCTATCAAGTGGCAAAATCAAACAATGACTTTGAAGCATTTCCAGCCCCACCGTTTCAAAAACTTTGAGGCCAAATCTCCCACCGGGGAGTACCACTTTTCTATTATTATCATTTGGCCGGTAGCCAAATTCAAAATCTCCGTCGAGTGGCAAAATCACACACTGACCTTGAAGCATTTCCCGCCTCACTATTTCAAAAACTTTTAGGCCAAATCTCCCACCGGGGAGTATCACTTTTCTATTAATTATTATTTGGCCGGTAGCCAAATTCAAAATCTCTGTCGAGAGGCAAAATCAAACACCAACTTTAAAGCATTTCCCGCCCCATCGTTTCAAAAACTTTGAGGCCAAATCTCCCATCGGGGAGTACCACTTTTCTATTATTATTATTTGGCCGGTAGCCAAATTCAAAATCTCAATCGAGCGGCAAAATCACACACCGACCTTGAAGCATTTCTTGCCCCACTGTTTCAAAAACTTTGTGGCAAAATCTCCCACCGGGGTGTACCATTTTTCTGTTATTATTATTTGGCCGGTAGCCAAATTCAAACTTTCTATTGATCGGCAAAATCAAACACCAACTTTGAATCATTTCCTGTCCCACTGTTTCAAAAACTTTGAGGCCAAATATCCCACTGGAGAGTACCACTTTTCTATTATTATTATTATTTGGCCGGGAGCCAAATTCAAAACCTCGGTCGAGCGGAAAAATCACACACCAACCTTGAAGCATTTCCCACCCCACTGTTTCAAAAACTTTGAGGCTAAATCTCCCACCGGGGAGTACCATTTTTCTATTATTATTATCTGGTCGGTAGCCAAATTCAAAATATCTATCGAGTGGCAAAATCAAACACCGACCTTGAAGCATTTCCCTCCCCACCATTTAAAAAACTTTGAGGCCAAATCTCCAACTAGGGAGTACCATTTTTCTATTATTATTATCTGACTGGTAGCCAAATTCAAAATCTCTGTCGAGCAGAAAAATCACACACCTACCTTGAAGCATTTCCCGCCCAACCGTTTCAAATACTTTGAGGCCAAATCTCCCGCCAGGGAGTACCATTTTTATATTATTATTATTTGGCCGGTAACCAAATTCAAAATCTCTGTCGAGCGGCAAAATCACACACCAACTTTGAAGCATTTCGTACCCCTCTGTTTCAAAAACTTTTGACTTAAAATTCCCATTCTACCCATTGTTCAGACGCCCTATGGGCACACTAAAGTTGGTAGCTTGGGGGCACGATCGTAATTATTTTTCTATTCATCTGCATAGTCCCGATTCGCGTAGTTTTTCCTGCTGGCACTCCCAAAATCACAGGCTTCTCTCCCACGCCCTCACCTCCACGACCACTACACGCACCGACCAACGGCTATTCCACGGTAGCCGGAGCCGCTTGATCTGCGGTCTGGTGCACTGCGCCGGAGCCGCTTCACCAACGCACACCCCCATCGGATCTTGTTCACCGGGTCTCTCTGCCACTCCACTGAAGATGTGGTCTCACTAACCGCGCCTAGGGCGTCGTCGACCGCCCATGCTTTGCTTCCCCGCCGCCGAAAGCTACCCAACTGTAATGGAGCCACTTCACCGTTGTCCACCAGACGAGATCTAGTTCAAAGAGTTCTATGTCCACCGCTCCAGACCAGCTGCACGGGCGTCGCCGTTGACTGCACCGGCATTGACGGCCTAAGATCCGATTCCCTGACGCTCACAGCCATCGCAACCGCAGCACCCTTAGTGACCTGGACGTCACACGCATGGTACCGACGATGCTTAGATGCCTCTCCGACCAAGGTAACCAAATCACCAACCCATTTTTGTTTTGTTAGTGGTATAGCAGGTTCAAGCCAGTCGCAGTGAACTACATTTTTGTAATCGTGCTAGTACATACAAGTCACTGGGCACGCCTGTTCTTTGTGCTAGTACATACACGGTCATTAGACATGTTGGTTTGCATTTGCTGCTTTACAAATTTCAAGTCATGCACATGTCTATTATTTTCATGCACATGTTCTTAGCTACTCCATACACCAGTAATTATTGGCTATTGTGTAGTTCTTGCAAAATGTAATATCAGTAGAAAATATTAATTTTGATTCCCTGCTCCACAGATACTAAATCTATCTGGTTATTCCTGAGCTAAGTTCCTGCTATTATTTCCTCCATGGCATCGTTCTGCTATCCTGTAGTACCCGTTCAAACTCTTCGTACAAGTTCGATTATAACTTTATTGTTGCCACCTAGTTCTTCAAAAGCTACAACACTGACTATTTTTTTTTCTTTGTGTAGAGTTCAAAAAGGGAACACTGAACATGTTGGTTTGCACAGCCCACAGGTTCACCAGCGATACCATTATATATATTCTGTATCTGGTGCTGGTTCATCCTAATCAATGGCAATTATTCTTTACTGTATTGTTCATTCATGTTTTCCATTCCTGATCGAAAAGTTCTGGTACGGTGTGGTTATAATTTCTATGTGGTTCATTCTTAGCTACGATAGTAACTGCATGCTATTGTGTAGCTCACCACAAATTCCGAATCACCTAACGTCTCTTTCATTTCAGGAGATACCACTACTTCTATATATATTTTCTGAAATGACCTAGCTAGTTTGTATTTGCTGAAATTCTAAGAAACACTTTGTTTGATTGCTCATTTCATTCTAGGCACACTTGTATAATGCTTATTTGTCCCGTTCTACAGGTTCACAAGCCCCGTCATTATATCTCGTATGTGGTTCTGGTTCATCCTAAGCAACGACATAATTATCCTCTACTATATAGTTCATTCGTGGTTTGTATTCCCGCTCTACAAGTTCTTATTATAGAGTTATAATTTCTATCTGGTTTATTCTTAGCCATGAGTAGTTTGTCTTGATTGCTATATTAACTTATTATTTAGTTTCAAACTGCAATTATTGCTATTGCCACCAAAGAGGGGGGCTGCAAGATCATGTCTCAAGGGGGTATTCTAATGTAGCTATCACACTCAAAGGGAGATGCAGATGATGGATTGAGAAAGCAAATTGAGGACTCTGCTGTCAACTTGATTGTCAACTGAAATGCTGAATTTTCTTTCCCTTGTATTGATATTATGTAATATTTTTAAGAAGTTTGCAGCTAATGTAATATCTAGAAAACTCGCATAGGCCATGTAGGCATTTAGTTGACACCGTCCACGCATGGCGGTAGGCGGTACCATAACTGCGCCAGCCAGGTCGATCAGGTAATAGTATAGGGCTTTGTTATTTGCCCGTCTTGTATTGGGCCTACCATGAATAGTAAAAGATGCTCACTAATTATACTCCTTTTATGATATTTGCATGGGCTTTAGAAAGGCTGAAACTGTAGAAGTCCGTGAACGTAATGGGCTTACCCTCAGGTGGCAAGTAGTAATAGTAACAAGCTAGAACAGTAATAGGCCAAAAAATTAATAGGCCAGAACACCAGCAGGCCAGAACAGCATCAACCCAGCACAGTAACGGGCCAAAGCAGTAACGGGCCAAAACAGTAACATACCAGAAAAGTGAAAGGCCAGAACAGTAGTAGGACAGAACAATAAAGAACCACAACAGTAATGGACCTGAACAGTAAATGGCTAGAATAGTAACGAGCTAGAACAGTAGCATGCCGGAATTTTTTATCAGATAAAAATAGTAACAGGCCGACAATATTGCCAGGCCAGAACAATACCAGATCAGAAAAGTTGTAGGGCGCTTGTGGGCCTGAAAAGTTGACAGACGGTACAGTAAAACGCCAGAACAGTATCGGACCTTCTCGAAGATGGGCCATTAGTAGGCGGCCCAGGACGAGCTATGAGAATAGTGACGGGCCAACCGTAAGCCTTAACAGTATCAGACCGACTTGACGCAGGCTGTTAACGAGCCGCACAATATTCGAACAATGTGGGCTTCTATAGGTCAAAATAGTAACGGGCATGAAAGTTCGCGGGCCGCTGCTGGCTGCATCTTTTGGGCCCATTTCAAACAGTGTAGGACGAAACAGTAACATACCGTCTTCTTATTGGGCTCTCCTCATGGGCCGGCCCACTTAATATTTAGCAAGCCATGGCTGGGCCTGGCTTTTGCCATGGTTTCTGTGACTGTTAATGGCAATAACCAGCCGTTAATAGCGGCTACCACGTGGCAGTTTGCATGACGTCAGCAGTCAAGGCAGCTGGCAAATAGATCTACAATGGAACAAGTTTTCATGGCTGAAGGGTGTGATCCGCCACGGTCGAAAAAAATCCGTGGTAGATTCTTTTGTGACAGGGCTTTTACCATGAAGGCTATCCATCGTAGATAACTTTTTAACCACAAAAAACAGGCCTTCAACCATGAAAATCGTCCGTTGTAAAAGCCAACTTTTCTTGTAGTCAAAGACACCAGTGGAACTGCGGTCATTAAGAGAGCCAGCCTAATCTGCACCAGAAAAGGCAATAAGAAATGTAGAGGAAGACTTTGTGAGAGTGATCCCAAGTTTCTATGTATCCTTCACATTGATGGGTTCGTAGCATGGAAAACAAAAAAATTCTACCGCAAGAACAAACAAAACCCAGATCTAATCTAGATAAAAGCCAAGATCTAATCTACTAGACATGAGCAACGAGATAGATCGGTACTAACCCTCGTAGAACCAAAAGCGTTAACGAGATTAGATCTCGTGGATGATGTAGTCGATCCCTTGCCGATCTCAAGATCGTGTGGACGATCCTTCCGGCGCCACGTTCCGGCAGCGCTTCCGCAGACGATCACACGTGCGGAGTCGAAGCAGACCTTCCTCTCCCCGTTCCAGCGAGCAGCAGAGGTAGTAGATCTTCTCCATGGAATCCCAGCAGCCCGACGGCGTGGTGGTGGTGGTGGAGATGAGAATTCTGCAGGGCTTCGCCTATGCCTGTGCAGAAGAAACGTTGAGGAGAGAGGCGGCTGAGATTGGGAGTTATGAGACAAGGTGCAAGAGGGGGCGCCCCCTCCCTTCTATTTAAAGGAGGGAGGCGCGCCTGGGGAGGGGGAGTCCTAGTAGGACTCCCCTCCTTGGGCCGGCGGTGGGAAGGGGGGAGGAATTTCCCCCCCACGAATCCGTATCTAGCCCCACTTGGACTCCCTTGATCCTTTCTTGGTTTTCAAGTAAACTCCAAGAAATCCTCTAGAACCTTCCAGAACATTCTAAAACCTTCTAGAATCTCCATACAAACACTCCGGAACATTTCCTAACTTAGAAAATGATTCCCAATATATGAATCTTATTCTCCGGACCATTCCGAATCTCCTCGTGATGTCCCGGATCCATTGCGAGACTCCGAACAACATTCGGTCTCCAACGCAAATTCCATATCTACTTCAAACAACTTCGAACCTTAAGTGTGTCACCCTACGGTTCGTGAATATGCAGACATGATGAAGACACCTCTCCCATCAATAACCATCAGCGGGATATGGAGATCCATAACGGCTCCTACATACTCAACGATTACTTCGTGATCGATTGAACCATTTAACATACGAAACCAATTCCCTTTGTCTCGTGATATTCTACTTATTCGAGGTTTGATCGTCGGTATCTTCATACCTAGTTCTTCCTTGTTACTGATAAGTACTCTTTACTCGTTCCATGTTATGTCATCCCTTGTGACCCAGTCACATGCTTGCAAGCTATCTAGATGATATTCCACCGAGAGGGCCCAGAGTATATCTATCCGTCATATGGATGGACAAATCCCAATCTTGGTCTATGCGCTTCAACACATACTTTTAGAATACCCAATGACACCTTTATAACTGCCCAGTTACGAAGCGGCGTTTGATGTCATCAAAGTACCCATCCGGTGATGGTGATTAACATAACCTCATGGTCAAAGGATTAGGTTACTATGTATTTCAAAGCTTACAGCAATACGAACTTAATGACTTGATCTTATGCTACGCTTACTATGGGTGTGTGTCCATTACATCATTCTCCTAATGATATAACCTTGTTATTAATCACATCCAATGTCTATGATCAAGAAACCATGATCATCAATCAATCAACAAGCTAGTTCAACAAGAGGCTTACTAGGGACTCTTTTATGTTTACAAAACACACAAGTATTAGTGTTTCCTAATAATAAAATTATAGCATGGGATGTAAACATTCATCACAAACACAAAGATATAATAATAACCCCTTTTATTATTGCCTCTTGGGCATATCTCCAATAGTCTCCCACTTGCACTAGAGTCAATAATCTAGATTACATGGTAATATACCGAACACCCATGGCGTTTTGGTGTTGGTCATGCTTTGCTCCAGGGAGAGGTTTAGTCAACGGATCTGCTACATTCAGGTCAATGTGTACTTTGCAAATCTTTATGTCACCATCTTGGACATACTCGCGAATAGCATGAAAACGTAGCTTGATGTGCTTCAACTTGCTTTGTGACCTTGGCTCCTGTGCATTAGCTATGGCACCTGTGTTGTCGCAGTAGATAGCCATCGGGTCTAACACACTGGGAACCACGCCAAGTTTAGTAATGAACTCCTTCATCCATATGCCTTCTTGTGCAGCCTCCGAAGCAGCTATGTATTCCGATTCAGTTGAAGATTTCGCCACAACGCTCTGCTTGGCACTCCTCCAGCTTATTGCAGCACCATTCAAAATAAATACGTATCCAGACTATGACTTCGAGTCATCTGGATCGGTGTTCCAACTAGCATCAGTGTAACCATTTACAACAAGTTGTTCATCACCTCCATAAGAAAGAACCATATCCTTAGTCCTATTCAGGTACTTTAGGATATTCTTGACCGCTGTCTAGTGTTCCGTTCCAGGATCACTTTGATATCTGCTAGTCAAACTAACAGCATGTGCTATATCCGGTCTCGTACACAGCATGACATACATGATAGAACCTATGGCCGAGGCATAGGGAATTTTATTCATCGTTTCTCTATCTTCTGCCGTAGCCGGACTTTGAGTTTTACTCAAGGTCTTACCTGACAACATGGGCACGAACCCTTTCTTGCTCTCTTCCATTCTAAACTTCTTTAGAACTTTGTCTAAGTATGTACTTTGTGAAAGCGCTATTAGGCGTCTTGATCTATCTCTATAAATCTTGATGCCTAGAATATATGCCGGTTCGCCAAGATCCTTCATCGAAAAACTATTATTCAAATAGGTTTTGACGCTATTTAGAAGTTCTATATTATTCCCAATCAACAATATGTCATCTACATATAGTACTAGGAATACTACAGAGCTCCCACTCACTTTCTTGTAAATACAAGCTTCTCCATAAGTTTGTATAAATCCAAAGTTTTTGATTACTTTATCAAAACGTTGATTCCAACTCCGGGATGCTTGCTTTAGTCCATAAATGGAGCGCTGAAGTTTGCATACCTTGTCAGCATCTATAGGATCGACAAAACCCTTGGGTTGTACCATATACAACTCTTCCTCAATGTCACCATTAAGGAACGCCGTTTTGACATCCATCTGCCAAATTTCATAATCGAAATATGCAGCGATTGCTAACATAATCCTCACAGACTTTAGCTTCGCTACTGGTGAGAAAGTCTCATCGTAGTCAACTCCTTGAATTTGTCGGAACCCTTTTGCGACAAGTCAAGCTTTATAGACGGTAACATTACCATCAGCATCTGTTTTTCTTTTGAAAATCCATTTGTTCTCGACAGCCTTACGGCCATCCGGTAAGTCCACCAAAGTCCATACTTGGTTTTCGTACATGGATCCCATTTCGGATTTCATGGCTTCTAGCCATTTGTCGGAATCTGGGCTCACCATAGCTTCTTCATACGTCGCAGGGTCATCAGTGTTGTCCACCAACATGACGTTCAAGGAAGAGTCATACCACTCAGGAGTGGTACGAACCCTTGTTGACCTGCGAGGTTCAGTAGTAACTTCGTTCAAAGTTTCATGATCATCATCATTAGCTTCCTCTCCAGTTGGTGCGGCGGCACGAAACATCTTCGGTCTTTGCGCTACTCTCAACTCGAAGAAGGTTCAATAACCTCGTCGAGTTCTACTTTCCTTCAGTCACTTCTTTCGAGAGAAATTCCTTCTCGAAAGGATCCATTCTTAGCAACGAGAACTTTGCCTTGGATCTATGATAGAAGGTATACCCAATTGTTTCTTTAGGGTATCCTATGAAGACGCATTTCTCGCTTTGGGTTCAAGCTTATCGGCTGTAACTTCTTTACATATGCTTCGCAACCCCAAACTTTAAGGAGCGACAACTTAGGTTTCTTTCCAAACCACAATTTATGCGGTGTCGTTTCAGCGGATTTAGATGGTGCCCTATTTAAAGTGAATGCATTGTCTCTAATGCATAGCCCCAAAATGATAACGGTAAATCTGTAAGAGACATCATAGACGAACCATATCTAAGAGAGTTCGATTCGATGTTCGGACACACCATTCTGTTGTGGTGTTCCGGTGGTGTCAACTATGAAAGTATTCCACATTTCTTTAAATGCATGCCAAACTCATAACTCAGATATTCACCTCCACGGTCGAGCATGAAACTAAATCTTCTTGTTACGATGATTTTCCACTTCACTTTGAAATTCCTTAAACTTCTCGAAAGTTTGGATTTATGTTTCATAAAGTAGACATATCCATATCTACTCAAGTCATCCGTGAAAGTGAGAACATAACGATATCCACCGCGATGCTACACTCATTGGACCGCACATCGGTATGTATTATTTCCAATAAGTCCGTAGCTTCGCTCCATTATACGAGAGAATGGAGTCTTAGTCATTTTCCCATTAGACATGCTTCGCATCTTTCAAGTGATTCAAAATCAAGTGATTCAAGAAGTCCATCGAATGGAGTTTCTTCATACGCTTCACTCCAATGTGACCATGACGGCAGTGCCACATGTATGTAGAATTATCATTCTATTTTATTCGTTTAGGATCTATGTTGTGAACATGTGTATCACTACTTTCGAGATTTAATATGAATAAACCATTCATCTCAGGTGCAAAACCATAAAGATATTACTCATATAAATCGAACAACCTTTATTCTCAGACTTAAAAGAGTAACCGTCTCTTAATAAACAAGATCCAAATATAATGTTCATGCTTATGAGCACCAAATAACAATTATTTAAATTTAAAATTAATCCCGATGGTAGATGTAGAGGCGTGCGGCGATCACATCAACCTTGGAGCCATTTCCAACGTGCATCGTCACCTCGTCTCTTGCCGGTCTTCGTTTATTCAGGCTCTGTTTGAGTTACAAATATGAGCAACGAACCAGTATCAAATACCGAGCACTACTACGATTACTAGTAAGATACACATCTATAACATGTATATCAAATATACCTTTCTTCTTGATGTTGCCGATCTTGAGATCTGCGGTACTTGGGGCGATTACGCTTCCATGACCAGCACCCTTGCGAGAAGCACTCGGTTTCAGGTTTAGGACCAGCCTTGGGCTTCTTAGCAGGTGCGGCAGCTTTCTTGCCGTCCTTCTTGAAGTTGCCCTTGTTCTTAGGCTTGCCCTGTTTCTTGAAATTGGTGGTCTTACTGACCATCAACACTTGGTGTTCTTTCATGATCTCCACTTCAGTAGTTTTCAGCATGGATGATAGTTCAGGCAACGTCTTGTTCATGCAGTGCATATTGTAGTTCATCACAAAGTTCTTGTAACTTGGTGGCAGTGATTGGAGGACACGGTGAATCCCCAATTCATTAGGAATCGGTATCCCCAACTCTCGGAGTTTGTTTGCGTGCCCAGACATGGTGAGCACGTGCTCGCTAATGGAGCTACCCTCTTCCATATTGCAGGTAAAGAACTTCTTGGAAGCTTCATAGCTTTCCATGGCCGCGCGAGTCTCAAATATGAGTTTGAGCTCCTTAATGATTTCAAATGGGTCATGGTGCTCAAAACGCTTTTGAAGCTCCGATTCTAAACCGTCTGAGGATGGCACCTCGAACTGTGGAGTAGTGATGTTTCAGTGGCATAAACATTCTTTATGTCATCGGTGGCATCTTATGCAGGTGGGTCACCTAAGCGGTGCTTGAGCACATAGGTCAATGACCAGCCACGAGGGCGATCTTGATCCACGGAACCAGTCCGTGAAATTGCTTCCATTGTTCTTAAGCTTTTCTTTCTCTAGGAACGCATTGAAATTGATGGAAACGTTCGCCATAATCTACAACAAATTTGCAAGTAATTTAGACTAAGTTTATGACAAATAGTGTTCAAATTTAATTCTTAAATCAACTAGGTGAACTCCCACTCAAAACAACATCCCTCGCAGTTGTTTTAGTGATTACGAACCAAATCCACTACACCAAGTCCGATCATCACGTGAGATGATGTAGCTTCATCGGCGAACAATCCTCATGTTCATCATATCAATCATATGACTCATGCTCTACCTTTCGGTATTCCGTGTTCGAGACCATGTGCGTACATGCTAGGCTCGTCAAGATTAACCTTAGTTTCGCATGTGCAAATCTGGCTTGCACCCGTTGTATGCACCGAGAGTCTATCACACCCGATCATCACGAGATGCTTGAAGCGACGAGTCTTAGCGGTGCCAACTAAGGGCGAACACTTTATTACTTGATATTTAGTGAGAGGGATCATCTTATAATGCTACCATGATCTAAGCAATACAAGATGCATAAAGGATTAACATCACAGGCAATTCATAATTTGTGTGATATGATATGGCCCTTTCTTCTTATGCCTTCGATCTCTATCTCCAAAGCACGGACATGATCTCCATCATCACCAGCATTGCGTCAAGGTCCGTGGCGCCGCTTCATGGTTGTTCATCTTCACTAGCAACTATTACAACTACTTGGAACAAAGCTATTACAAGATGAATAGACACGCAGGTCTTAACAGAATTAAAGACAACCATTAGGCTCACTCGTTGCCATATTACAACAGGGATCATTGCATACATCAAATACAATCACAATCACATGTAGGCCATATCACATCACAAAACCCCTGCAAAAACAAGTTAGACGCCTCTAATTTTCTTTGCAAGTTTTACGTGGCTTGGGGCTTTCGACTAAGAACGCATCTTACCTCTGGCCCGAACCACAACGTTGATACAAGTGCTATCAAGTGCAAAGTGTAGATTTGATCTATACTATGATGGGAGAGACAGACACCCGCAAAGCCACTTGTGCAATACGAGTTGCACGTCAAGCGTGGAGCAATTCTCATGTACGATGACATGTAATGTTAGCCCGAGCCGCTTCATCCCACCATACCGCAAGATGCAAAGTACACACATAGAAAAAGATGGCACGAGCACCAACACCCACAACCTCATTGTGTTCTACTCGTGCAACAGATCTACGCATAGACAAGGCTCTGATACCACTGATGGGTTCGTAGCATGGGAAACAAAAAATTTCTACCGCAAGAACGAACAAAACCCAGATCTAATCTAGATAAAAGCCAAGATCTAATCTATTAGACATGAGCAACAAGATAGATCGGTACTAACCCTCGTAGAACCGAAAGCGTTACGAGGTTAGATCTCATGGATGTTGTAGTCGATCACTTGCCGATCTCAAGATCGTGTGGACGATCCTTCGGGCGCCGCGTTTCGGCAGCGCTTTCGCAGAAGGTCACACGTGCGGAGTCGAAGCAGACCTTCCTCTCCCCGTTCCAGCGAGCAGCGGAGGTAGTAGATCTTCTCCACGGAATCCCAGCAGCACGACGGCGTGGTGGTGGTGGAGATGAGAATTCTGTAGGGATTCGCCTATGCCTGTGCAGAAGAAACGTGGAGGAGAGAGGCGGCTGAGATTGGGAGTTATGAGACAAGGTGCAGAGGCGCCTCCCTTCTATTTAAAGGAGGGGCGCTGGGAGGAGTCCTAGTAGGACTCCTCCTCCTTGGGCAGCGGAGAAGGGGGAGGAATCCTCCTCCCCCACGAATCAGTATCTAGCCCCACTTGGACTCCCTTGATCCTTTCTTGGTTTTCAAGTAAACTCCAAGAAATCCTCTAGAACCTTCCAGAACATTCCGAAACCTTCTAGAATCTCCATACAAACACTCCGGAACATTTCCTAACTTAGAAAATGATTCCCAATATATGAATCTTATTCTTCGGACCATTCCGAATCTCCTCGTGATGTCCCGGATCCATTCCGAGACTCCGAACAACATTCGGTCTCCAACGCAAATTCCATATCTACTTCAAACAACTTCGAACCTTAAGTGTGTCACCCTACGGTTCGTGAATATGCAGACATGATGAAGACACCTCTCCCATCAATAACCATCAGCGGGATCTGGAGATCCATAATGGCTCCTACATACTCAGCGATTACTTCGTGATCGATTGAACCATTTAACATACGAAACCAATTCCCCTTTGTCTCGCGATATTCTACTTATCCGAGGTTTGATCGTCGGTATCTTCATACCTAGTTCTTCCTCGTTACTGATAAGTACTCTTTACTCGTTCCATGTTATGTCATCCCTTGTGACCCAGTCACATGCTTGCAAGCTATCTAGATGATATTCCACCGAGAGGGCCCAGAGTATATCTATCCGTCATATGGATGGACAAATCCCAATCTTGGTCTATGCGCTTCAACACATACTTTCAGAATACCCAATGACACCTTTATAACCGTAGCGATTCTGAGCGGCGTTTGATGTCATCAAAGTACCCATCCGGTGATGGTGATTAACATAACCTCATGGTCGAAGGATTAGGTTACTATGTATTTCAAAGCTTATGTCTGAACTTAATGACTTGATCTTATGCTACGCTTACTATGGGTGTGTGTCCATCACATCATTCTCCTAATGATATAACCTTGTTATTAATCACATCCAATGTCTATGATCAGGAAACCATGATCATCAATCAATCAACAAGCTAGTTCAACAAGAGGCTTGCTAGGGACTCTTTTATGTTTACAAAACACACAAGTATTAGTGTTTCCTAATAATACAATTATAGCATGGGATGTAAACATTCATCATAAACACAAAGATATAATAATAACCCCTTTTATTATTGCCTCTTGGGCATATCTCCAACACACATATCTAAGAATATGTTTTGCAGCTGTCCAGTCTTCTTTAGTTGGAGCATGAAGGTACTGACACACTTTATTTACTGAGAAGGACAAGTTTGGACGCGTCAAGGTCAAGTACTGTAAAGAGACTATCTTCAGGACCAATAGGTGTACCACCTATGAGGGACAACTGTTCAGAAGAAGATAATGGTGTAGGGGGCGACTTACAATGGCACAGACCAACTTTATCAAGTAAATTTGTAGCATATTTTTCCCATGTCAAGAGTAGACCATTGTGATCCTTTTTTACCTCAATACCAAGAAAGTAATGTAAGTCACCAAGATCCTTGATAGCAAAGTTCTTATTGAGATATCTAAGAAGGACTATAATGGCATGATCTGAGGAACTTGTCACTATAATGTCAGCAACATAAATCAGAACACATATAGTGATACCTGACTTGTTGAAAATAAACATTGATGTATCAGCCTTTGATGGTGTAAAACCAAGATCACTGAGCTTGGAACTCAGCCTAGAATACCATACTCAAGGGGCTTGTTTCAATCCATAAAATGCTTTATCAAGTTTGCAAACATGATGTGGAGCATGAGGATTTTCAAAACATAGAGGTTGTTTCATGAAGACCTCCTCTTCTAGAACACCATGAAGAAACGCATTATTGACATCTAGCTATCGAAGACTCCATCCACGAGAGACAGAAATAGACAACACAATCTTGATGGTAGAAATCTTCACCACAGGACTGAAAGTATCCTCATAATCAATGCCATATTTTTTCTTAAAACCTTTTGCAACCAAGTGTGCTTTGTATCTATCAATAGAACCATCTGCTCTTTTCTTTATACGGTAAACCCATTTGCAATCAATCGAGTTTTTGTTGGTACTCAAAGGAACAAGGTGGCATGTCTTGTTCTCAAGGAGTGCATTACATTCCTGCTCCATTGCTCAACACCAATTTGGATCATTAAGAGATTCATAAGTAGTACATGGTTAAACTCTGGATGAGAGCATGGCATATCAAACAGTGCCGTTAGTATATTGTTTGGGATGATGTATACCTTTCTAGAGTCGAGTGCAAACACCAGGTGGCAATGGAGCAGGTTCATTTTCAACATGTTCTTGAGTTGCAGTGCTGGCAGTAGAATCAGCTGCACCAGCACTGCCTATAGACGATCCTGCAGGCGAGGAGGGAGCAGCCAACCGCATAGAGGAGCTCGGTGAAGCAGCGTCCAACGCATGTCCAGACGATGACAGCGCGCCAAGCGAGGCGCTAGTTGGAGGAGCAACATTGGTCGTCGCGGGAGAGGGTGCACATGGGCGCTGTCGGCCGAGCGCGTGGCCACCAGGCGCGACATGGGACGGCGTGCAAGATGGGGGGACAAGTTGTTGTTGTCCCTGCGTGATGACGAGGCGGGCGACAGGGTGGGATGATCGTCCTCGGGAACTTGCGCCTCGAGATCGGTGCTCCCACGGGAATTCATCTTCATTTTATGAACTAATTTCTTCACTGTTTTGGCTGGGATTTGATGCTAGAGTTGCACTACCCTGTTGCACATTAGTAATAGGCACAATAGAAGGCATATGATCATCAATATTTTGTGCACCCTCGGAGGAAGTGGTTTGAGATGATGGAAGAAGAATAATTTCTTTCCTAAGGAGGGGAACGACATTAGGACACATGGAGGGAAAAGGAAACACATTCTCATCAAAGACAATGTCACGGGAGATAAACACACATCCTATAAACATATCTAGGCACTTGACACCTTTATGGAGAGGGTTATAGCCAAGAAAAACACACCGTGTAGAATGAAAAGAAAGTTTTCATGCATTATAAGGACAAAGATTAGGCCAACAAGCACAACCAAAAACACGAAGAGCGTCATAGTTTGGTGGAACATGAAGGAGACACTCAGAAGGATTTTCCAGATTAATGACTTTGCTAGGGAGCAGTTTATGAGAAAAGTGGCTATGAGGAAGGCTTCATCCCAATATTTGAGAGGCATAGATGCACTAGCAAGCAAATCAAGACCAACTTCAACTATATGACAATGTTTTCTTTCAGTGGATCCATTTTGTTGATGGGCATGGGGACAAGAGACATGGTGTGTGATGCCTTGATTTTGGAAGAAAGCATTGAGTTTATCATACTCACCCCTCCAATCAGTTTGCATAGTAATGATTTTTCTATCAAACTTGTGCTCAACATCATATTGCTGATAAATAAGAAAAGCTTGATAAACATCAGAATGCTTTTTAAGCAAATATATCCAAGTGAACTTGCTAAAATTATCAATAAAGGTTACATAATATGCATGTTTTCCAACAGAAAGAGGAGTAGGCCCCCATACATTAGATTTTTTTTGTTCTAAAGGAACAGTGGATCTACCGGTGGAGATGGGATATGGCAACTGGTGACTCTTTGCGAATTGACAAGAGTCATAAACATATGGAGTAATCTCTGGGGTGTAAGCTATTTTGTTTCTTCTACGAACTTGTTGAACCACGAACAAAGATGGATGTCCTAAGCAACGATGTCATGTAGAGGACGACGACTTTATTGTGATGAAAGCATGCTTGGAGGACTCATTAGATATAGGCATCAAGGGATATAAACCTCCATAGCATGCCCCCTAAACATAATTCATCGTGTTTCTTGGTCCTTGATCAAAAAGAAGAAAGAATGAAACTCAATATAGACATGTTGTCAAGAGTAAATCTATGAACGGATAGAAGATTTTTAGAAGCACTAGGAACATGTAATATGTCATTGAGATCAAAAGAATTATGAGAGGTGTGCAAAATTGAATGACCAACATGACTAATGTGCATACTTGTGCCTTCGGTTGTGCGAACACGGTCTTGCCCATTGTACATATCATGTGTAGAAAACTTTGTTCAGCTGCCTAGTGACGTGGTCGGTGGCGCCAGTGTCATAGTACCAGTTGGTGTCATCTCCACAAGAGGCAAAGTTGGCACCCTTATTCCCACGATCTCCATTATCACCACGATCATCGCCATAGCGCCACCAATAGTCCTTTGCAGGATGCCCATGAATGTTGCAAATCTGACATGTAGTATCAACATAGGGGGTGGGCTGACGATCACGCCGATTCCCACCATCACCACGTCTGTCCCCATCATCACGACGGCAGGGACGGACATCATCCTGGCGATGACCTTGTTATCCACCTCGGTAACCACCTCCATCACGTCCACGGTATCCGCGATCATCGTGACAGCCACAATCACGGTACTCCTACTGCTTACCATGGCCATCATAGCAACCACGGTTGTCATCATCATGACAACGGGGACGATCATCACGCCAACGGTCTTGGCCACCACGATCATCCTGCCATCGGTCCTGGCCACGGGAGGGGGCAACACCTCCACGACGAGCAATGTTTGTTGATGAGGAAAAATAGTGTCTTCATCCTTGTGCATGCGATCAAAAGCTTGGAACTGACTAAACAGATCAGACAAGGTAGTGCCGGGATTTGCACGGACAGTGGTGATGAGCGAGTTGTAGGAGCTGCCAAGTCCTTTGAGAACGTACCAAACGATCTCTTCATCATCAAGTGGCTTCCCTACATTAGCAAGCTCAAAAGCAAGGGTTTTCATCTTAGCAAAATATTTTTCAGCAGATAACTCTTTTTTCTTTGTCTCGACAAGGACAGTACAGAGGGTTGAACTCTGGTCTTGGACGCAGTAGAGACGTGGCCGTTGATAGCAGTCCAGGCCTCGGCTGAGGACTCCATACCAACGACATGGGCTAGCACATCTGGGGAGAGGGCATTCAGGAGCCACCTCGGAACTTGCTAATCACGGGCAATCCACGTAGCATACTCAGGATTTGGGATGGTTACCTTCTTCTTGTTGACATCCTCTGTGTCGAGCAGCTTGTCAGGAGCTTCCTCAGATCCTTCAACCAGCTCGAGGACGCACACACCACGAAGGGCAGGAAGGGCCCGTGCTTTCCACACGAGGGCGTTGTCATGCGTCAGGAGCTGAGTGGGAGGGGCGCCGAGAGCGGCGGACAGAGAAGTTGGAGACGACGACGAGGCCATTGGAGTAGAGTTGAGCAGCGACCAATCTTGTACCACGGCAGGAAAAGAGGTTGTTTTTAGGCCATGGTAGGGGCGGCAGGGGTTTGGTGGCGGCGACGCGATCTGTCGATCGGAGGTGGCGGCAAGGGTTTTGGCGGCAGCGACACGACCTGGTGCGGCGGCGGCGACACGGATCTCAAGATCAGATGCGGCGGCGCCGATTTGGTGTATGGTTTTTAATCTTGGGCTTTGTTTTTGGGTTTTGATTTGGGTGTGTGTTTGTGTTGCGGTAGCGGCAGAGAGGCCGTGGCGGGGGCCGCGGAGATCAGCGCGGTGGCGGCGGGTTTTGGGAGCGACAACTAGGTCGAGGAAGAGAAGGGCTCTGGTACCATATTGATGTTATGGCAGGAACCGTATTTGGCCTCGTACGGGGTTCGTGTTAATATATAGCCAACGAGGACAATGTATGAATACATGTGGGGTATACACGTACACACATAGCGTACGGTATACAAAGAGGAAATAAAAAGACCTATTACATTATCTAACATCTTGATTATTTCCATATAGTCCTTTTTATATATAAATAAGTTTACATTTTAGTGTAGCATGTGTTACCTGCCACGTCTAAGTTTACCCTAATAATCTAGCATGTGTTTTACCATATGACGTGCTTGGGGAGACAGACACATACCACATGTCAGTTAGACTCTTTTATTTTCAAACGTTCTATGAAAAACAGATCTGTCACTTGAAAACCAACTACAGTAGTTACGTGCCCGTATTGTGCACCGACTTTGCGTTTTCGACACAGGAGTTTGTTACTTGGACATGGACCGCATCGAACAAACTAAGATCATTAAAAGGCGAGTGCTACGCGTCCTCCCGCGGATATTTCTCCCGGATCCCCCGCCTTCCCGTGACACGTGTTCTCCTAAAAAGTCCTTAAATCCCGTTTTTGCTACAAACTTACCCATTTTTCTATAAACTAGTCCCTTTTTGCTACCTGTAGAAAACGGTTCGATCCAGAAAAAAGAACTGACGGACTAGACCTTGCCGGAGGATTCGCCGGAGATCTTGTCGGAGACCTTGTAGCAAAAAAAAATTTAATGTAGCAAAACCGACTTCGCCGGAGACTCTCGTCGGAAAAAACATCACCGGAGACCCAGTAGCAAAAAAAATTATGCTATTATAGCAAAACCACAAAGCGGTGGTAGCAAAAAAAAATCTAGTGTAGCAAAGGGGACATCGCCGGAGACTTCAACCGAAAACCTCGTAGCAAAACCGTAGACATTGGTTGTAGCAAAAAAAATATGCACAAGTAGCAAAAAATTTATGAATAGATAGCAAAAATAATATGCTAAGGTAGCAAAATCCTAAGCCCACATGTAGCATCGCCGCCACAGGTAGCACACATCGGCGTCGTATGTAGCAGCCCCGGTGGCATCCGGTAGCACCGCTCACAGGAGCACCTCCACCCCGTGGACTCCATCTCCGGCGACGGGAGACAGGCGGAGGAAGCCTCGATAGCCATGGCCACAGGGCACAGAGGACAGCTGGGCGTGAGGGCCGACATAGGGCGGTGGAGGCGTCACGATAGAGGCTCGCAGTCGGCGGCACCGACGACAACCACCATGGAAGGAGGAGGGGCCGGGCGTGGAGGCCGGAGGCCGGCGTGTAGCGGTGCCGATGACGCCCACCATGAGAGGAGGATGAAGCAGGAGACGGAGGCCCGCGCGGCAGAGTAGTCGCTTCTCAAAGGAATGAACCTGGGAGGAAGAAGGATGGGGAACTTGTCGTAGCTCCGGCCGGCGGCGACGGATCTGGTAGCCATACGGGAGGCTGACAGCCCGAGGGAGGGCAACAGCAGATGTGGCAGGAGGAACGGGATGCATCTCTTCCTGGAACGATAAGGTGGGCCCATCCAGGCTGCGTTCGCTAGAGTCCAACCGACCCGGGGGCCTAGTATCATTTTCCTTATTAAAATGATATGAATTGACGTGATGTCTCAATATAAAAATCCTGCATTTTGCTTTTAGTATATTATATAAATAAATAAGTAAAATAAATAGATACATGCCATAAGAGAAACCGTGGTGGGTTTTGGTGCATAATAAGCTACAAACCCTAGATCTTGTAGAGGAGCTTGATGGGGATGTGTGGCTTCTCTTGCCTGAGTGTTAATTTGTTAATTTAGTGAGTTGTAACTAGGTTACAACTGCCAATTAATAAAAAAAAATATAAGTTGCAATTGAGAATTAGCACAAATAGAATGATGACATAAGACGACTAAGATATAAGTTCTCGTGCGCCTAAGATCAAGGCAGTCGCAATAAATAAATAGTTACATTCCATAAGAATAACCGTGGCGGGTTTTGGTGCATAATCTAGAAACCCTAGATCGACTAGAGCTTGAATGGGGATGTGTGGCTTCTGTTGCCTGAGTGTTAATTTGTTGATCTCCCTTGTGCCCCCTGTTTTTCTTTGGCTTGATCCTCAAGTAATTACCGATCTAATCTCGTAAGGAGATGATATATATGACCCATGGAACCCCTGAACCTGGTGTTCCTTACACGCAATCATCGAATCAAGGACATAGACCAGGGTCAGGGATGCATGCAAGAACGTATACACACTCCACCTCGTGCCGCTATCAGTGGCAAAACAGCAGCGGTAGTGTTTTGACAGCAAAGTTCCAACCCAGATTAAACTTAGATCGAGCGTACAGACCGCACCGAACTGGTTCCGAATTAAAAGCTCGTCGAAACGGCTGCGCGATGGAGCGCGCCATGGACCACGGGATGCTGGATTCCATGAGCTAGCGCCACAACAATTAACGCGCAGCATATTCTTCTGCTCGCGCGGCAGCAGCTCGGGTCGGCCGGCCCCCACGGCGCGGCAGCGGCAGGCGTCCTCCAGCTCTCTCTCCGTGCATGCATGGCGAGGCCTATCCTAGCTATCCGCGGCGTGACGAGCGCGGCGGGTCCCCGTGCGCGCGGGCCACGGCACGGCACGGTTGGACGACGCCATGGTCCACGCCGATCTTTCCAGCACACTATAGCCAGCCCGGCCTAGCTCGCTGCGACGCGCTCTCTCGCCAAAAGCTCTGCGCAGTAGAAAACAAATGTTTGCACCCTGCAGATTCTGCATGCCCACAGCACAGGCCACAGGGCACGCCTCGCCCAGCCCCGGCGCGGCCCAGCGCCCGATCGAGTGTACAGTCTCGACGTGGCCATCAAGGACAAGGAGGGGCTTCAATAATGGCGGGACGGGCAAAAGTACAGCACGGGGTAGCGGGACGGGAAAGGGCAGCATCACTGCACTGCTTCGAGCTGCTGCACTTGGCAGTCCACACCACCACGGACCCCCTGCGCACACGTTCACCAGCCTTTCCCCCCGCCCCACGCCGCGCTGACGACGACGGCAGTGGGAACAACGGGGAAGGGCACTGCATGGATGGATGGGGCAATGGGCATGCGCAACGCTAGCTAGCTAGATTCAAAGGAGGGAGAGCTCCAGAGGTTGCATTGCATGCGCTCCCTCCCGAAGGAAAAAAGAGACCCGCCCAAAAGACATCATCACCAGAATTTCCATTTCTCTTTCCTTCCTTCCTTCGCCTCCCCCGACCTTTCTTCCAAAAGAGAAAGTGGGCGGGAGCTTGCAAGGCTGGCTCCTGGTACGTCCCGTCTCCACCCTTTCCGACCGTGGAGCCTATGTTAGCTTGCAAAGCGCGGCATTGCCAATGCCAAGGCGAGGACGTAAATGCGCGTGCCGGCTTAGCAAGGCTTGGCGTTGGTTGGAGCTCGGCCTTCCTGGATAAATGGCGGATCCCTCGTAATGAATGCAAGAGCAGACGGGCCTAGCCAACTCATAAATGTAGAAAGGTCGCCAAAGTAAATGGTCCATGAAAACAGTGGTGATGAGGCGGGACTAGTGGTGGTAAAAGGAAGGACGATGCTTCATTCAATCCACACATAGTCTAATCAGAACTCACCAGGAGCTGCAGGCCGGCCATGGCTAGCTGCTGCCAGCCATGCTCCGATCCCGTACAGGACCATTACTTGTGCTAAGTGCAAAATGTGGCAGATGCATTAACGCAGCCGATTCCGTGAGATCTCACAACCGACATACAGTGATTATTAAAAAAAAAAAACGAAAATACACATAAGATGGAGTGGATGGATCATGAACAAGTTCGTTGGTGGAAGCAAGGAAGAAGGGATGCAACAGTGTACTAGGGCTAGATTGCCGGGTTATCGGAGCTCACCGGTTTGCTGTGGAAGCCAACATTTCTGCTGGAACACATCTGCCCTAGCTGTAGCTCAGCAGCCTAGAAGAATGGCCGGACCCATGGAAGTAAAATTATCCTGCTCCTCAAGTCCCAACCACAAGAAATATAGTGGGGGGAAATAAAGGGATGAACCGATCCATGCATCCCAAATCCCCATGCCGGAAATTTCGATTACAAACACAAAAGTATACTGCATTCCCAAGATACAAATCTGCAAATGAATGGCCAAGCCCTCCTCCTTCCCAACAACAACGTCACCATCGTCACATCTACTACTCGCTACTAGGAAACGACAATGGCGACGCAAAACCAAAGAACGACAATGAAATAAGATAATGTAGCAAGAGAGAAAGAAACAAGAGTCCACCTCCTTTCTTCTAAAACCAACAAGAACTACCGCACTACTTGTGCTCGCTAAGTCGCTAGTCGCTACGAACCTACGTACTCGTCAGCTCGAGAAGGTTATGCCGCTAACGAAGGATGGATGGATGATGCGAGAGTACCTAGCACCGGCCGGGAGCTAGCTAGAGAGCGGCGCATCAGCGTCAAGGCTTCTTGCCGAGGGTGTGCTTGTTGTTGTGCATCCAGACCTTGAGCACGTGGCGCTTCACGCACACCTCCTCGCAGAACTGCTGCACGGCGGCCTCGTCGTGCTTCTGGATGCGCCACCCCAGCCTCTCCGCGAAGGCCTGCATCTTCTCCTTCTGCTCCTGCGAGAACCTGGTGCGGAAACGCTTCTTGCCGGACCCGGAACCCGAACCGGACGGGCCGGCGGAGCCGAAGGACATGCCCATCATGGAACCCATCACCATGGGGCTCAACATCCCTGACATGTCCTCCGCTTCGTCGCGACCGGAGTGGGAGGTGGACGGGAGAGCCAGCGGGCGATGCGCGTGCCCGGATGCTGCTGCGGCGGCTACCGCGGCTGCCGTGGCCATCTGGTGCTGCTGCTGGTGTTGGAGGTAGGCGGCCGGGGTGCGGTAGTAGGGGGAAAACTGGTGGTGCGGCGGCAGAGCGCCGTAGGCGGTGATGGCGGCAGGGGACACGGCGGCGGCGTCGACGCCGGTGGGGAAGTCGGATTCCTTTCGGTGGAAGTTGCGGTGGCAGCCGCAGGCGGCGCAGCGGAGCGCGTCGATAGAGCCCTCCTCGCCAGCGGCCATGAACTCGCCGCAGCCGTCCACGGCATGCCCGCCGATGCCGACGGCGTGGTTCTTGAGGCACTCCCGGTACCTGACACCGCCTGTGCCTCCTCCGCCGCCGCTCCCGGCTGGTGTCCTGAAGCGCCCTCCTCCAGAGTCAACAGGCTTCGGCCCCCCGCCACCGCCCAGCTGCCCCGGATGCAGCGGCACCTCGTAGCTCGAGCTCACCGGCATCGGCGCCATCTCCTCGTCACCCTCGCCATCATCGTGGTCGTCGAAGTCCATGGCCGATCTGTGTGGGAGGGATCTACTCTCTCTTGAGATTTGTCGCGTGTTCTTGGGCAAGGTTAACGAAAAGGGCTTAGGGAGTAATAGGGTACGAGAGGGGGGATAAGAGAAATATAGGGGACCGTGAACTGTGGACAGGCCCTGCTAATTTTGATGCACCGCTGGGGCAGCGGCAGCAGCAGGCTGCAGGCAGGCAAGCTGCTGTTGTGTCCTTGGGATGATGATGTAACTCTCTTTCTCTCTCTAGACTGCGCACTACTCCTCTTCTCTCCTCTCAGGCGCACCTGTCACACTGTGCCATGACGCTCATGCGTTGCTCCGCTATATCTTTGTTGTCTCGTTCTCGATCCCTTTTCTTTCTTTTTTTCCCTCTCTTTATATACTTGTTAACCGAGTGTGATGCACTTTTCACGGGATTTGGCTCCAACTGGTTTTAAAATGGGTACGTATTAGATTTCTTGATTTGGCGGCCCCTCTCTCCGTTTCATCTCGCATAAAATCGAATGTTTTACTCATGCTTTCCGTAACAGTGTTATTAGGAGCATCTCCATAGCATTGACAAAAATTGGATCGACAAACTGGTTTGGGCAGTTCTATCCGTCCCCGGGATGGAAACTCCCCAGCCGTCCAGATTGACGGTCAGGTATTCTTTCCGTTCCTGCTTTTGCTATAAATATTTATGCTTTTGTTATAAATAGTCCCGTTTTTATTACATATAGCAGAAATAGAAAATAGAATAAAAAGACTGTCTCACCGAAGACCCTGTAGCAAAATATTGTGCTAATGTAGCAGATCAGACCTCACCGAAGATTTTCGCCGGTAGACCTTGCCGGAGACCATGTAGCAAAAACTTACTCTATTGTAGCAAAACCGTAAAAGGTATGTAGCAAAAAATTAGCAACTGTAGCAAAAAACGACTTCGCCGGAAACCTTGTAACAAACCCGACTTCGCCGCAGAGATTGTCGGGAGACCTTGCTGGAAATCATGTAGAAAAACTCTACGCTACTGGAGCAAAACCACAAAACACTTGTAGCAAAACATTATACTAATGTAGCAAACCAGAGACATCGCCAGGAACTTTCGCCGAAAAAATACCTCGTAGCAAAAAAAACTCTATCCTAGCAAAAACATATAATTGTTGTAGCAAAAAATATATAGGTATGTAGCAAAAACAAATCTGGTATCAAAAGCTTTACGCTATTATAGCGAAAAGCACGTAAGAACACAAAAGTAGCAAACGCAATAAACATATGTAGCAAGAAAAATAAGCAAAATATAGCACAATCCTCTGTAGGGAAAATTTAACACCTTGCCGCACCATCGCCGTCCTCGACCACCGGCACCATGGGGAGACAGCCAGCACCGCTGGAGCACGTGCAACAGGGATCCTATCCCCTAGAGGAGTTGGTAGAGAGGGAGGGCTTGCCGGCGAGACCACCAGTAGACAGTGCGGGGCGCGCGATGGTGGGATTCTATGTTGCTGTGGTGGGAACCCTCAGGCCATGGAGGGGGATGGGGAAGAAGGCTTGGTGGCTCCAGCGGCGACGATAGATGCTAGCTCCGGAGGGAGCTCTCAGCGGGACGTCAATTTCGACGATGGGGCGGAGGCGGGGAACATGCGCAGTTCGGGGGATCCGGTTTGTGGTGGCGGCGATGGCCTAGTCTAGCGGCAGCGGGTGCTGGCGGTCTAGAGCAGTTCCCGTGGACGTGTGTCGTTTGAGAAATAAACGTAGGTGGACCCGTCGAGCGAGAGCGGCCCGGGGATCGAACGGAACAATCTCTCCAGGAACAATATCCTTTTCCTTTTATCAAAAGGAGAGAGAAGGTTTGGTAACCCAATTTGCTTTCGGCTTTTCAAACCTCCCTATAAAACGGATTGGCAAAACTAGAATGGCA
Source organism: Avena insularis (assembly GCA_023614405.1). Lineage (NCBI taxonomy): Eukaryota > Viridiplantae > Streptophyta > Magnoliopsida > Poales > Poaceae > Avena > Avena insularis. The sequence goes on along the minus strand of CM042692.1, from coordinate 79,247,393 downwards.
AGATTTGAGCTCCTCTTCTATTAGGCATATGCAGTGAAAATTACTGCTCTTGATTTCAAAAATAGTTGAAACTTGTACTTTTGGAATATATATATAGGTAAAATAATTGATGCATATATCTAAGGTGTAACTCTAGTATGCATATTTTAGGTATGCGTATTTTAGGTATGTGTAACTTACATATGTATACCTTCATGTATGTATAGGTCATAAAAAAATGCGCGTTTCACGTATGGTGTCTGAGCACCATGGTGCACTAGTTATTATATATATATATATATATATATATATATATATATATATATATATGAAAATACTTCTTACTTCCGGGAGTAATTACACCCACATCTTATATACTACCTTACGGAAGTATTTGTAATACTTTATCTATTTGAGTATATTCATATACTATATCTAAGATACTTAAAAGTAAGTTAGGTGAAAAAATTGCAAGTGCACCCATAGTTTGCACTATATATGTAAAATAGCGTTATATTTATACGTACAAAAATAGTATGTGAATAAAAACTACATGCTACCGAAAAAATAGTATATATACTGTCTAAATATTATTATATACTTCATACTACGCGTACATACCTTTCAGTATGATAGATACTGCCTAGATAATGTGAAACACGTGTGGGTGTAACTACACCCGATTGTAGTATAAATATGTCCTATATATATATAGAGTGAGAGTGACGCTATTTGACCCACATGGTGTAGAATAACTATTCTATACCCACCCACTATCTTCCAAACCGTATATTATTTTTACGTCACGTAAATTTTCTCTTACCTCGGAAGTCGAGAAGAACGTAAGAAAATTTAGACATGTCGTAAAAAAATCTGTTTACATGCCGTATAAAAATACGACGTAAAATGCGTATTTTTTATGTTTTTTATACTATAATGACTCATAAATCATATTTTTATGTTGATTTTTTTACGTTTCTGATGAACATGAACATAATTATTAGTATACAAAATATAAATTTCTATATGTGACAACATAAAAATATGTGGGGTGCAAAATAACTATTCTGCATCCTGGGTGCTGAATAGGGTTTCTACAACCGGTTGTAAATTAATAATCTACAACCAGTACTGGACTTATTTAGAAAGCACGTCTGAACTTGTTTTTTGGTTTGAACTGTATCTGGCTTCTCTAGTGGAACTATTCTGGACGAGGAATCACTTCGTATACCTGTTTATATTCGTCGGCCGAAACCGAACCATGTATTAGGATCGCGCAGATGTTGGAATGATCAATTAAACATGGATTGACGTCTGACATCGTGCTCGTGTTTGTTCGCCGATCTGCATTCCGTTGCCCGTCGAATTTACCGTCTGGTTAATTGTGTATAGCAAATTGATTTGTCGCCAGGTGTACTTAAAATGGAACAATCATTGTACTGTTGCTTCGTGTTAATTCAATTTTGTATTTGTAGCCTCGTAATTAAGATCTATGGAGATCCCTGTATCTGTCTCACAAGTATTGATTATGTTTTTTCGCTATTTTTGTTTCTTTCTTTTAATTAATCATGCACGGGTATTGTTCTATTTACGATTTTATCGGTTTTTAATTTTTTTAGCTGGTATGTTCGAATCGTTCAATAGAGTCGGCTGATTTTTCACGCATTTTCGTTCGTGTCAACGGTGGTGGCGGCTTCACGGTGCGGAGCATGATTTTATCTAAATTTGTTAGTTTGAGTTTGTGCTATTTTGTTCGTTACTTGTCAAAACATCTGTCGTGCCAATTGTTGTTCGATTCTCAGTGGAAATGTAGTGCGTATGTACCAATACAGATCCGCGGTTTTTTTATTGTTGTGCAGATAGATAACGTCGAAGTGTTTCATTTTATCTGGCTGAACTTTTTGTGGACGCCGGAATGTACTTAACATGATACCATGACTGAACTTTTGTGATTTAGAAAAAATAGTTCTGTAAGATTTTTTATAGTAACAATATACAGTTGTACTTTTTGTGCATTAATGCTAAACTTTTCCCTAATAATCGTTGTACTTTACTTCTTTTTATGATTGTAACTCTAATATTTTACGATTATGTCAATTAGTTATATTATTTCTAGTTTTTTGTTGAGTATATATATGTTATAGTTTAGTCTGTTAGCTATCATGTTGGATGCATAAAGGTTGTTACAGTTTAGATGTATAAGTCCATTTTTTTCTCTTTTCAGTTTTGTTCGTGTGTTTCAGCATATAAGTCTATGTTTTGTATTTGTATTTTGTTCATTTTGCTGCCCTTCTTCTGTTTGCCTACGTACCATCCACACTATACTCTCCGTTTTCATCAATGGCCAATGTTCCCTTCAGTCGTGAATTCAATGTCTAATGCCACGGGAGTAGTTCCATCAAAGTCATATACACCAACAATGGTGCATTCGTTGATATTTTGGATCGCCAAGGGTGAGTCTATCCTTGCTGAAGCTGTTGTGAAAGTTGTTGAAGTTGATGTCGTACTCTGCAGATGGTTTTAAGTTGTAGACTGCTGCCGTCATTCAGTTCTGTGTAGGAGAGGAGTGTTTGGTGTACCACTTAGCGCACGTTGTTGATCCTAGTGATAAGATTTTGAAGTTTACCAAAAATTCCAGTTATACCTTTGCTGGTTTCGATATCTTCCAAGACAAGAAAGTGCTTGCTCGGTCTTCTCCATGTTTGTTTATTTTATAGCATAAAGATATTCATGTTATGTGGAGAGATCTAGACCTGAAATCGAAGAAACAGACTCAACATATTAAAGATTTTGATGCTGCTATCATAGATCCGTATTATAAGAATTTGAAGAATGATTTTGGAGATAAAGAGCACGACATGTGGGCTGATCCACTGCCCCTCCCCAGGCTCACCTGGATTATGCTGCTAGGGATGCATACGTTGCGTACGAACTATATAAGCGTTTGGATGTATTAGAGAGAGGATTTCTTTTCTATTTACAAACTTTTTTCGAAAAAGCGAGCATGGGGTTTGGGTGATTAGGACATGGTGTTAGCTTTCAATAAATTTGTTCAACATAATTTTATTTATTTTTCTTGGTTACTAGTAATTTGTATGTTTTTTTTAAATTCCCCATGCATCCCATTTACTTGTACTTTTATTCGTCGTAAGGTTGAACTTATGTGCTAATAAGAGCTTTACATTTTGGGTTATTTTCCTTTTTTTTGTTTTACATCATAATGTACCTATTTGTTTTGATTTGCATAAATCTTTGAACTTGTTTGTTGTTTAGGCCTGTACTTTCTATTGTTTAACAGTTGAACTGTCCTGTATAGAAATGTTGTACTTATATTTTTTATATATGGTGTATGTTTTCTACTATTATTTTTTATCTAGACTAATGATCATAAGAAGTTCGTGTACCATATTTTTAATTGTAATTGTACTTATGCCACAGTAAACACATCGTCGACCCTTGTATTTTTTGTTTTATACTACTTGTACTTTTATGTGTTTTATGGTTGTACTTACCTTATTTGTGGAGGCTCCAAACTTATGTACTATGAAAATATAGTGTTGATGCCACCGTCGATCCTTGTACTTATCCTATTATACTACTTGTACTTTTCTGTGTTTCGTGACTGTACTTCCCATTTGTCGAGGCTTTTAAGCTTATGTATTTTTGAAACGTAGCGTTGATGCCATGGTAAATACACCGTTGACTCTTATACTTATCCTATTATATAACTTGTATTTTTTTATGTTACGTGGTTGTATTTACCTGTTGTGGAGGCTGCAAGTTTATGTTTTTTGAAACGTAGTTTTGATGTCAACGCCGATCCTTGTACTCATCATTTTATATTACTTGTACTTTTCCATGTTTCGTGGTTATACTTACTGTCGATGATGCTTTAAGATGATGTATTTTGAAACGTATTGTTTATGCCACAGTAAACACACCGATGATCCTTATAGTTGTCCTTTTATAAAAATTGTACTTTTTTGTGGTGCATTGTTGTACTTACCTGCTATGTAGGCTGCAAGCTTTTGTACTCTGAAACGTAGTGTTGATGCCACAGTAAATACAACATCGATCCTTGTACTTATTCTTTTTTATAACCTGTATTTTTCTATGTTACGTGGTTATACTTATATGTTATGGAGGTTGTAATCTTATGTAATCTGAAACGTAGTGTTTATATCATAGTAAATACACCGTTAAGCCTTATAGTTATCCATTTTGATTGAACTGTACTTTTCTGTGTAGGGTGATTGTACTTATCTATGTTGTGGAGGCTGCAAGGTTATGTTTAAGTGTATGAAATCTTTTTGTTTGATATGTATGTTTCTCCTTCGAGGTACGGGTAACGATGTCCCAGTCGTTATATCATGGAATCATCTTACGTGGGTACAGTAGAAATTTGGATGGTAAACACACCAAGCACACATGTACTTACTTTTTTATTTGACATGTACTTTCCCATATGTCTTGATTGTACTTACCAGGTTTTGTAGGCGTACCATTTTTTGGTATTGTACTGATTCTTTTTATTATGATTTTTTTACATTTTTATCTGTTAACTGTTTCAAATATGTTAGATTAAAGTTCGTGTTTTACTTTTTTTTCTATTTTTAATATTTTTTATTTGCGTTATTTATTTTTATAGATAATTTTTTCTTTCCTTTAATGTTTTTTCAAAAGCAGTTATTACCTGGTAGTGCCCTATATTCACGGCGGCTTGTCCGTTTCCGTCTTCCCCTCTACTACTACAGTTCTCTTTTCTTCACAGCGCCCTGCCGCCCTCTATCTTAGAGATTCCCTACGATCTTCTCTAGTTTTCTCCATGCCGCCCGCATTCTTCGCGCATCCGGGAACTGCTACGCCGCTAATCGCGACTCCGCGCGGACTTATTTGGTCTGGTAGTTTCTCCCTCTTATCTCGCTCGTTTTTCCGCAACGCATCGCAATGTTGCGCCGTTGTTGGTAACCCCTGTCGCCATCTTAGCTTCTAGCGCGTTCTCACGGCGGACTCGATACACCGCTGTCGTTGGTTGTCGCCGTCGTATGAGTCCCTCCAGTCCAATTTTTTGAACCGATTTGCTTTTTCCCTCTGTCTAAAGTTTGTTTTAAGCCGATCTAGGGTTCTTCATCTCATTCGTCCTATTGATGCGTGGATTGTTGGTGTTTCTTCATCATGGATTGTAATCCGACATCTCCTCTTCCTCATCCTAAAGCAGTTGTAGGTATGTTCATTGAAACCAGTCTCAGTTTTATTTTTGCATTGTTCCGTAATGCATGCCTGTTCTTCTAGTGTTTGACTAATTTATCCTCTCTTTTTTGATTTGTTAATGTTTGTGATGTTCTTATGTTGATCTTTCTGTTCCGAAAAACATATGAAATTATATTGTGTTTCCTTTTTGTTATTTTATTGTACTGTCTGATTTGGGAAACATGAACTTATTTAATGTTTGTTGTGTTTTTTTGATTGAACAGGTTCCAATGATAAAATCAACTTAATAGATATGATTTTGCACATGTACATGTATTATTTGTTTTCTTTGGGAATTTGCTTGTATGGGGTTGTTTATTTATTTCGGTAGTACGTATTGTATACTTAAGAACTTATACACTTGTACTTATTTCTTGATAGAGGTTGTACAGTTTTAGAATTTCTTGTATTGTTTTTAGGATTTTGTTAGTGTTTTTGTAGTTTAAATATTTATTGTTCTTATTAATTTTGCATTCTTATACTTTTTCCTGCTGTGTGGCTAAACTTATTTCTTATGTGCATTTGCTTAGAAATTAATTGTACTTGTTAGATGTATTTGATTAATTTTTTTGGGTTTACCTACTGTCGTTATGTTTATTTTTTTCAGTTGCTGGAAGTACATCTTCTGATGGTGATGCCAATGTTGATGATGCATCTGTTAGATGTGCAAGTAAGAAAAGAAGGTGCATCAGTGGATGAACTTAAGGATGCTACTGATTCTATAGGTGCAGTTCTTTCTTTATTGTTTTGTTTCTGCTATTTGTTTTTGTCTGTAGCTATGATATTTAGGTAGTACATATTATGTACTTAGGAACATGAAAGGTTGTACTTACTTACTTATATAGGTTGTACTTAGTTAGTTTAGATATCAGTTGTGCTTATTTTCACTTGGTTGACTAACTGTTGTTTTATGTTTATTTTTTTAGTTGTTGCAAGTAAAGATGCCGATGTTCCTCTTGATCGGCATTCACCTTCTATTTCTGGTAATGATGCAAATGTTGGGGAGAAAGCTATTATAGTTTGACAAGGTAGCACAGAAGGTGCCTCAGTGGAGGATCTCAACAATGATGCTGATACTATAGGTGCATTTCTTTCTTATTTTACCTTTTGTATTGTTTTTTTTGTGTCTGCGATTGTTTGTTTTCAAGACCTGTGTTATATTGTACTAAACTAATACTGTTTTTATGTGTCTGCATATGTTTCGGTAGCTTCTATTGATGAAGTTGTTTCATCTTTGCAAGTAGAGTTTCCATCAGAACCCGATGAAGGTGGTTTGAAGCATGATTGTGATATTGAGGGCGATGTTAATGATGATTCTTTAGAGCTGTCTGAGACACAGTCGCAGTCTGCTGATGGTTTAGATCCTGTCACTCAGTTGGGGGATGTCCAGTTTAAGTTAGCTGCTGAGAAGAAAAGGGATTTAGAGAAGATTCAGCGTGTAAGAGAATGTAAGAAAAAGTCTCTAGCAGATGATCTGGTTTTTGATGGAGATTGTACATCGAAGTTAGTAGATGACCAAAGCTCTGATGCTGCTCTTGTCAATGCTAATGTCCCAGCCAGAGAGCGTAGGTCCAAGGCAAAAAATGACCAATCATCTGTTCCAGTTTCCCCAACAGATGTTTCTACCGAACCATATGTTGGTTCCGGACCTGATTATTTTGGTGCCATGTCTGATAGTCCACCTAGCTTGAAGAAGTCTAGGGACGGAAATTTAAGACACTGTATGTCTCCAGCAGTCCATGTAGAAGCCTGCGTGTCTTTGATGTTACAACAATAGTGATACCTGAAGGTAGTAGGCAGGAGAGCCCGCGTTTGGTTGCTAAGCAGAAACCCTGCCCAAAACCCAGCCCTTTGAAACCTAAAGCAGCCTGTGTGAATAAGACAGCTGCTGCATCGATAGATTGTGCTCCTATTGTTAAGCAGCTTGTTAAGGGTAAGAAGGGTACACCTAGTGTTAAGCCCATCGTCGATGCAGTGAAGAAAACTGTTGCTGGAAAGCGCAAGAAGTCATCGCCCAAGGCGAAAAAGGCAAAACATGTTGATAAGGATGAAGAATTTGTTGGAGAGGAAGTCAATGATGATGTTGATGAGGATAGTGATGATGATGATTTTGAAGAGGAGGATGTGGTGAGTTTTTTTAAGTACTTCAATTTTTGTTTTATCTTGTACTTTTCTAGATATAGTGGTTAAACTAACATGCTTGATGTAGTTGTACTTACTTGTTTTTTATAATGATCAAGAACTCCCATAGATTATGTATGAACTGTACTATACATCATTCCTGAACTTTTTGTAACCGAATAGTTGTACTTTCATTTTTGTAGCTGTTTTGTTCTGCATTTCCTTGCTTATAATTTATGTTTCATACGTGTTCCATTGTTTGCAGCCTAAGAAAGATGGCAAGTCAAAGAAGAGGAAGCGAGTAGACAAGGGGGTCAAAGGTATTAAGGTAGATGAAAACAAGATGAAAGTGATTAAGGAAGATGAGAACAAGTTCAATACAACGACAAGGTGCTCTCTGAAGGAGTTGCATTTGTGTCTAAAGTTACTGAAGCCCCGCCAGCTTGCTCAGCTTGAGGCGGAGATATGGGTCATCTTAAGGATTTTAAAATTAGGGAAAACATCAACCGTCGGTTGATCGGTTTCTTGATGTATAATGGTGACCCTGTTACAATGATCCTTGACCTTGGTGATGGTTTCAGGAAATTTCAGGTAACTCCTAACAACATAGAGATGCTTTGGGGGCTTCCTCGTGGGAACAACACGACACATAGGCCATATCAAACTGATTATCTCAATGATTTGATGGAATTAAAGACTAAACTTGGTTCTAAAAGGAGCAAGCATATTGAGACCAAAGACCTTCGTGTTATCCTTAAAAGACTATTGGATGAGTGTGGTGATGATGAAGTTGTTGATGAAAAGAAGGATAAGCTCGTTATGAAGGTTTTTGGGCTCATTCTTTACGACAAGTTCCTTTGCCCAGGTTATTATGTTAGGGTGTCAAGGGAGGCCCCCATGGTCATAGATTTTGATGCAGCCAAGTTAAAGGATGTTGACCTCTGTCAGCTTCTTTATGATGAGCTGAAGAAAGTTGTATTTGCTTGGCAGGATGCCAAAGCTGATTGGAAAGCTATTCCTGGCTATGAGATTACTTTTCTTCTTATCTATGTTGATCTCATTTCAAAACAGCTTAGTCATGTTGATAAGCGTACTCCTCATATCCTTTATTTGAATGCTAGCAATCTGAGGAAGCTTTTCGACTTGGACCTTGTGCAAGCAGGGAATAAGTTCCCTCATACCTGGATTTATGACAAGCTTCCGGTGAGCATACTTTTATTATTTTTTGATGTATGTTATTTTTCCATTTTTTATGCCTTCATTTTCTATTGTTGAGCTAATTTACCTTTTTTACTTTGATTTCCCCTTTTCGTGTTATTTGTAGTGGAAGAACCCAAGTGAAGTTGTGTACTTTGAAAAATTGCTAAAACCTATTGGTATCCGGTCTCCTTTGTCGAAGAGGAGTTCTGCATCTTTGCTAGCAGTTTTTCCTCCTTCTCCTAAGAAATTGCTGGTAGGAAGTAGCAGTTCAGCTAGGCATGATGTTGAAGGAAGCATTGTTAACCCTTGTGTTTCCACTTTCCGAGAGCTTGAATCTCTTTTGAAGAAGGCTTTTGAGGTTTCTCTATTGCTGCCAAGTACTAGTGTTTGACTGAGTCATATTTCTGGGCTTCTAAGTGTTGATCATGCTTTCGATGAGGCAGATTCAAAGGATGAACTAGCTTTCGAGCAAGTTAGTATTAACATCCTTCAGAATTCTATCCCTCACGCCCAAGGTACTCTTAGTTTGGTTAGTAAATCGCAGAATGCTCGGTGCAAACCTTATGAAGAGCGAGCTGCAAATTTGCTTGGTGAGTTGAATGAGAAGATCTTTGCCATCGCTGCTTGCGCACTGGTATCGCTACTGAAGGTTCTACTAATGTTACTGGCTATAAAGGCCATGTTGATGAGCTAGCAGCCAGGGATAAAGTTAGTTGAACTTTCTTCATTGTTATTGTTGAACTGCCTACAATTTGTTCCTTGAACTTACCTGACTTCTACACTTGTTTTTATTTTTCCTCCATGTTCAATGTAGGATATTGGTGTTGGAGATGTTGCCGACACCACTGCTGCTGTCACTGCTGAAGGTTCTACTGATGCTACTGGGCTCGTTGACCAGGTGCCAACCAGGGATATAGTTAGATAAACTTTCTTCATTTATTTTGTTGAATTGCTGGCATTGTGTTCCTTGAACTTACTTGATTTGTACACTTGTACTTATTTTCCTCCCTGTGCAATGTAGGATATTAATGTTGGAGATGTTGCCAACACCACTACTAAAGGTTCTGCTTATGCTACTAGATATCAAGGCCTTGTTGATGAGGTGCAAACCAGGGACATAGTTAGATGAACTTTCTTCATTCTTTTTGTAGAACCGTCGGCATTGTGTTCCTTGAACTTGCTTGACCTGTACACTTATTTTATTTTTATCCTTGTGCAATATAGGATATTAATGTTGAAGATGTTGCTGACGCCAGTGCTGCCGTCGTTGTTGATGCTACCGTTTATCAAGGCCACGTTGATGAGGTGCCAACCAGGGATATAGTCAGTTGAACTTTCTTTGTTATTTTTGTTGAACTGTCAGCATTTTTTCCTTGAACTTACTTGATTAGTAGAGTCGCTTTCAGAAGATACATGTGTCTCATCCTACCAGTCCTCTTGAGGACAACGAGAGAACTGAATCTGTTAATCATGACGAGGCGGCTGAAGATGCAGCTCTTGATGATATGTCTTCTTGTCCCATTGTTGTTGATATGCATACCGGAGATGTAAACATGGCTGATGTTTTTCTAGGCGCTAAACAAGTTGAAGGAGAAGTTGAAAAAACTGTTGAAGTTGCTCCTGCTGTAGGTGCTACTATTGAAATAGCTGTGAATGTTCTTCCAGGACATGCAGCTACTAAAGCAGCTGTTGCAACTCCTTCTGCTTCTAGTGATGCTGCTGAAGAAACTCATGCAGTTGTTCCAGCAACTGATGATGCTGCCAAAGGGACTGTAAATGTTGTTGTTGATGCTGTTGCATCTAATATTTATCATGATGGATTTGTTCCAGCTTCTAGCTTATTCCCCCCTTTGGAAATGCAGAATGTTGAGCAATCAGAAGCAGATTCCATGGCAACCATTGGTGAAATTGATGGTGTTGAAGAGATGGTTTCTGAAGGTGTTGTTGTGCCAAGGTCTTCTTCTCCAGATATAGGCAAGAACACATAAAGACCATCTTTCTTTTTTATCCTTTTTATATTTGTCTATTTGTTATGTCTTGTTGAACTCTCTATGGATGTGGGAATGTAAAAAACTATGTCCGTATGTATTGTTTGTGATGAAACATGTGATGTTATCTATATGCAGTTCATTTCATGTGTTCTAGTGCAGGCAGGAATCCATCTTTTGTGTTTATGTTTTTGATGTCTTTTGTTTTCCGACTCGCTAAGAGGTCATCATAAGTGCAAGGATATCTTTTTTTATGCATCGTGAACTTCCCGTAACGGTACTTGTAGGTGTTATATACTTTCTGGTTCAATTGCCTGAACTTTTATCTATCATGTTGTTGAACTTAGTTGTGCCCAACACTCTACTTTACTGTTCCAGCAAACTGCACAGTTTGCTATTGTGCAGTTGAACTTATCTTGTAAACTTTGTTGTACTTTCCTGTGTTATCTCTTGAACTTTTCTTGTTTATTTGACTTCTTTTTGTAAACTTTCAGATCCGTCAATTCTAGTGTATAAAGTTAATCTACCAGAAGCCATTGAAAGATTTTACCACATGGTCACAAGCATTAGGATGAGTCACCCTAAAGGGTATGTTACCATACTTTATTTTCTTGTTTTTTACTTATTTTTTCTTATTATTTGTTCATGTTTTTCTCGGAATTTTATAGTTCACTGCATATGTTTGAGAATGATATTGTTTCCTCTATAGTTGGTCGTATTTCCGATTCATTCAGTATGCCTAGTTTGCATGATGATCAGCCAGAAAATGTTGGTTGTCTTGGTTCTGAGACATCGATGATTGGCATTTATCTTCTGGGTGAGATGTATCGTGACTCAAAGAAGCTTGTTGTGCCTTATTATGTCACTATAAGCTCTATTTGCTCTTTTATATTATTTTTTGTGTTCTGTTTTTTCTATTCTTTCTTTTTAGAATATATTCATGTAATCTTTGTGCTTCCTTTTTGTGATGATTCTTCTATTCTGTGGTGTTTTATATAAAAGTGTGAGGAGGTGGTTTGCTAAATGTAACATTGATAAACATGATCTTGTAAGTTCATTTAGTTTTTACTACGTGTGGGTTGTCCATTTCTATACGCGATGTATATTTCAGGTTTTTTTTCTCATATGTAGACAATTTGTTAATTTTTCCTGATAGGTTATGTTCCCGATGTTGGATCCTCATATGAGGAAGGGCACAGTTGGCCACTAGGTCACAATTTTCCTTAATTTGAAAGATGAATGTTTCCAGTACTTGGATTCTCTGTACACATCGCATGATCACGTTGGTTGGTCCATTTATCGTATTATGGTGAAAAGTATATGTACATTTTGGACCGATGGTAGAGTTTACTTGGATAGGCCTCTTACACCAATTAGCATTGACGGTTTCCCAACTGAATATATGAATGTCCCTCGACAAAAAATGGGTGAGTTAAATGTCTGTATTCATTGTATTATGATTTTTGTATTATCCTTGAAATTTGTTTTTTCCGTAACTTTTATTGAACTTTATACTTCATAGCTCTTGTACTTTCCGTGAGTCAGGCCTAGACTTTCTGTTTCTTTAAGAGATAAATAGACTAACTTTTTAATTTTTCTTCAATTTTGGATGCAGGCGTGATTGCGGGTGGTTCATGTTACAGTTCACTGATTCGTGGACTAGGGAAGCACACACTGATTTCACTTATAAGGACATCCCAAACATGGAGAAGTTTATGATTTTCAAATGGGTGATGTGCGGTGTTTTCAAAGTTGATTTTGTTAACTTGTTTGGCTACCACCCAAGTAAATGCCCTAAACTTGTCATTTCATTGTACCTGAACTTTACTGTCTTTTTCCCTATTTTAATACTTGTGTTCTTTACTGTATTCACTTGAATCCATTACTGCAGGTGATTAGATGGATATATTTGATGGAAGTTTCTATCTATTCGAGACCCAGATGTATCAGGCTGATTTTGATGCTTTCAGTGTGACTAGCCAGGAAGAGCGTCGCATCCTTAGTGCATGTTTTGCTGTCTAGAGTCGTAAAGGCAAGGCTGCTATTGCCAATACGCCTGCAGGGAAGAAGCTGCATGTGTTCAAGTTGGATCTTGAAGATGACGATTTCAACGATATTGCCAATAAGTTTGTTGATTCGACTGACACATATGACTTTGTTGATCCAAAAACAAGGCCAGGAAAGAAACTTGCTGGTGTAAAGAGGAAGGTTGATCCTGCTGTGGATTCCCAGAATATGGTTTCCAACTGGAGGGCAACTAAAAGGCCGTTGAAGTGGAGCGGACCTGTTGAGCCTCTCAAGCCTCCTGGTAAATTTATGCACCTCCGTCATGCAAAGATTCTGAGGGAATTCATGCTCAGCAAGTATGCTGAGAAATATGAAGAGTGAGTTTTATGTATTTTTTGATCCTTCAGTTAGTTGTTTGTTCTTTTAAGTTATATAGGTTTTACATCTGTTTGTTCCATATTCTGTTATGATATCTCTGATTATCAATTTTGCTTCATTTCCTTTATGTTGCAGTGTAACATTTAGTAGATTCCTGCATGGGATAGACAAAGATGGTGAGGCAGTTGATACAATCATTACAGGTAAAGAGTTGACAAAAGCATTTGGCGACCTGGGTGAGTTTGAAGGAGAGATTTTTGGTTTTATTGTAAATCAATGGAAGACTAACCCCTGGATGAACCACACTTTTGTGTCCGGGTCTCGTGTCTTATTGAGCCCGTACTTCCTTATGGTAATTGTTTGCAGCCTTCTCTTTTTTATTTTTTATTTTCATTGACTGCATTCTGAACTTTCCTTAATCTTTGTGTTGAACTTACTATGAATATGTGGGTTGTACTGCTATTTGCTGATAGTTCGATGAAATTTTCATTCCGCTATTTGTAGTATGTTCTGGGTATGGATGATATGACGTCGAGTAAGAACTTCAATCTTGATAAGGCAACGACGCAGTTTAAACATTTTGTTACCGAGCCAGAAAATTTGTTGAAAGCTAATCTGGTAACATAACTCCTTTTTATTTTTATTCTTTTATGTTGTAAACATTGTTTTGTTTTTGAGTTTTATAGTGCAATGTTATATTGAATTATTATTTTTTAAACTATTGAATAGATACTGATTCCTTCTTGCAAAAGAATGCCTAGTTCAAAACGTCTACATTACTGTGTGTATGTGTTCAACAAGTACAGGGGTAATATTCATGTTGTAGATCCATATCCATCGCCAAAACCGAAGAGAGGAAAGAAGGCGGATTTCCTTACTAGGAGTGCCTTCCATGGTAATTATATAGTTGAGCTTGTGAGTTGGTTTATCTTTGATCTTTTTTTGTTTCTGTACCATTTTCCTTTTTTATTTCCTTAATTATGAATCTGTTATTTTTTGACCTTACTTTTCCTTCATTATTTTCATTCGTAATAGGCTACTAGGTTTTTCAAGGTCATGGAAAGAGCTTATGGGAAAGAGGTTTACACAAAAAGTGGTCATCCGAATTACATTGTGCAGGCAAAAGAATCCATCATGGTAAAAGCCCCGTCACAAAAGAATCCACCACAGTTTTTTCCTGACCGTGGCGGATCGCACCCTTCAACCACGAAAACTTGTTCCGTCGTAGATCTATTTGCCATCCACGTTGACTGCTGACGTCGTGCAAAATGCCACGTGGCAAACACCATTAACATCCAGTTACCGCCGTTAACGGCCATAGAAACCATGGTAGAAGCCAGGCCTAGCCAAGGCCTTCTAATAATTAAGTGGGCCGATCCATTAGGGGATCCCAATAAGATTACGACCCGTTACTGTTTCGTCCTGCACTGTTTGAAATGGGCCCAAAATAAGCGACCAGCAGCAGCCTGAGAATGTCAGGCCCGTTACTGTTTCGGCCTAAAAGAAGCCCACACTCTTCAAATACTATGCGGCCCGTTAAAAGCCTGCGTTTAGTAGGCCCGATACTGTTAAGGCCCACAGTCAGCATGTCACTATTTGCACAGCTCATCCTGGGCCGCCTACGAATAGCCCAATTTTGAGAAGATCCGATACTGTTCTCGCCTTTTACTATTCTGGCTCGTTACTGTTCTGGCCGTCTACTATTCATGTCCGTTTCTGTTTAGGTCCTTTACTATTCTGGCCCGTTACTATGCTGGTTGCCGCTGTTCAGGCCTGCTACTATTCAAGCCTGTTACTGTTCTGGCCTATTACTGTTATGGCCTGTTGATTTTCTAGTCGGTTGCTATTCTGTCCTGTTACTATGCTGGGTTGCCACTGTTTTGGTCTGTTGGTGTTTTGGCCTATTTCTATTTTAGACTGTTACTGTTCTGGCCTGTTACTATTCTAGCCTGTTACTGTTTTGGCATGCTATTGTTTTGGCCTGTTACTATTTTGACCTATTACTATTCTACCCAGGTGCCGTTACTGTTTCGGTAATTCTCAAGCCCATGCAAATATCATAAAAGGAGTATAATTAGCGATCATTTTTTACTGTTCATGCAAGGCTCAATACAAGAAGGGCAAATGACAAAACCCTATACACTTACCTGATCGACCTGGCTGGCGCAGTTATGGTACCGCCATTCGTGGACGGCGTCAACTAAATGCCTACATGGCCTATGCGAGTTATCTAGATATTACATCAGCTGCAAACTTCTTAAAAATATTACATAATATGAACATAAGGGAAAGAAAATTCAGCATTTCAGTTGCCAATCAAGTTGAAAGCAGAGTCCGCAATTTGCTTTCTTAATCCATCAACTGCATCTCCCTTTGAGTGTGACAGCTACATTGGAAAACCACCTTGAGACATGATCTTGCAGTTCCCTCTTTGGTGGCGATAGCAATAATTGCAGTCTGAAACTAACTAATAACAAGTTAATACAACAAAGAAGACAAACTACTCATAGATAATAATGAACGAGATAGGAATTATAACTGCATAATACGAACATGTAGAATAGGAATGCAAACCATGAATTAACTATATAGTAGAGGATAGTTATTTGCCTAGGACGAACCAGAACTAGATACGAGATATAATGGCGTGTCTTGTGAACCTGTAGAACAGGACAAACAAACATTAGACAAGTATGACAACAATGAAATGAGCAATCAAACAAAGCTTTTCTTAGAATTTTAGTATAAACTAGCTAGGTCATTTCAGCAAATATATATGAAAGCAGTGGTATCTCCTGGAATGCAAGAGACGCTGGGTGACTTGGAATTTGTGGTGAGCTACACAATGGCCTGAAGTTACCATCGTAGCTAAGAATGAACCACATAGAAATTATAACCACAACATACCAGAACTTGTCGAGCAGGAATAAATAATAATTATGTCGTTGATTAGGATGAACCAGCACTAGAGACAAAAAATATATAATGGGATCGCTGGTGAACCTGTAGGCTGTGCAAACCAACATGTTCAGTGTTACCTTTTTGAGCACTACACAAAGAAAAAGAAAATAGTCAGTGTTGCAGCTTTTGAAGAAACATATGGCAACAACAAAATTATAATTGAACTAGTATGAAGAGTTTGAACGGGTACTACAGGATAGCAGAACAATGCCAGGGACAAAATAATAGCAGGATTTTGCAAGAACTACACAATAGCAGGCAATTACTAGTGTATGGAGCAGCTAAGATAAGAATATGTGCATGACAATATAACAAACATGTGCTTGACTTGAAATTTGTAGAGCAGCGAATGCAAACCAACATGTCTAATGACATTGTATGTACTATCACGAAGAAAAGGCGTGCCTAGTGACTTGCACGTACTAGCATGATTACAAAATGCAGTTCACTCTGACAGGCTTGAACCTGCCATACGGCTGACAAAACAAAAACGGGTTGGAGCTTTGGTTACCTTGGTCGAAGAGGCATCTAAGCATCATCAGTACAATGCGAGTTACATCCAGGTAACCGAGGGTGCTGCGGTTGCGGTGGCTGTTGGCCTCGGGGAAGCAGATCTTGGGCGGTCAATGTCGGTGTAGTCAACGGCGACAATCGTGTAGCTGGTCTAGAGCAGTGGACATGGAAC
The DNA here is from genome assembly GCA_023614405.1 of Avena insularis. Taxonomy (NCBI): domain Eukaryota; kingdom Viridiplantae; phylum Streptophyta; class Magnoliopsida; order Poales; family Poaceae; genus Avena; species Avena insularis. The sequence goes on along the minus strand of CM042692.1, from coordinate 79,230,824 downwards.
TTGTTGAATTAGATCTCATCTGGTGGACAATGGTGAAGCTACTTCGGTATGATTGGGTAGCTTTCGGCGACGGGGAAACAGAGCGTGAGAGGTCGACAACACCATAGGCGCAGTCAGCGAGACCACAACTCTGGTGGAGTGGCAGAGAGACCCGATGAACTAGATCCGATGGGGTGGGCATCGATGAAGTGGCTCCGGCAGCCGTGGAATTGCCGCCGGGCGGTGCGCGCGATGATCGTGGAGGTGAGGGCGTGGGAGAGAAGCCTGGGATTTTGGGAGGACCAGCTGGAAAAACTGCACGAATCGGGACTATGGAGGTGAACAGAAAAATAATAACGACCGTGCCCCCAAGCTACCGACTTTAGCATGCCCATAGGGCGTCTGAACAATGGGTAGAATGGGAATTTTAAAGTCAAAAGTTTTTGAAACGAAGGAGCGCAAAATGCTTCAAAGTCAGTGTGTTATTTTGCCGCTCAACAGAGATTTTGAATTTGGCTACCGGCCAAATAATAATAATAGAAATGTGGTACTCCCCGGTGGGAGATTTCGGCTCAAAGTTTCTGAAATAGTGGGGCAGGAAATGCTTCAAAGTCGGTGTTTGATTTTGCCGCTCAACAGAGATTTTGAATTTGGCTACCGGCCAAATAATAATTAATAGTAAAGTGGAACTCCCTGGTGGGAGATTTGGCCTCAAAGTTTTTGAAACAGTGGGGCGGGAAATGCTTCAAAGTCGGTTTTTGATTTTGCCGCTAGACAGAGATTTTGAATTTCGCTACTGCCCAAATAATAATTAATAGTAAAGTGGTACTCCATGGTGGGAGATTTGGCCTCAAAGTTTTGAAACAGTGGAGCGGGAAATGCTTCAAAGTTGGTTTTTATTTTGCCTCTCGGCAGAGGTTTTGAATTTGACTACCGGCCAAATAATAATTAATAGAAAAGTGGTACTCCCCGGTGGGAGATTTGGCCTCAAAGTTTTTGAAACGATGGGGCAGGAAATGCTTCAATGTTGGTTTTTGACTTTGCCGCTCGACAGAGATTTTGAATTTGACTACTAACTAAATAATAATTAATAGAAAAGTGGTACTCCCTAGTGGGAGATTTGGCCTCAAATTTTTTGAAATGGTGGGGGCAGGAAATGCTTCAAAGTCAGTGTTTGATTTTGCTGCTCGACCTTTATTTTTAATTTGGCTACCGGCAAATAATAATAGAAAAATGGTACTCCCGGTGGGAGATTTACCCTCAAAGTTTTTGAAACGGTGGGGCGGGAAATGCTTCAAAGTTGATTTTTGACTTTGCCGCTCGATAGAGATTTTGAATTTGACTACCGGCCAAATAATAATTAATAGAAAAGTGGATCTCCCCGGTGGGAGATTTGGCCTCAAAGTTTTTGAAATGGTGGGGTGTGAAATGCTTCAAAGTTAGTGTTTGATTTTGCCGCTCGACAGGGATTTTGAATTTGGCTACCGGCCAAATAATAATAATAGAAAAATAGTACTCCCCAGTGGGAGATTTGCCCTCAAAGTTTTTGAAACGGTGGGACAGGAAATGTTTCAAAGTCGGTTTTTGACTTTGCCGCTCGATAGAGATTTTGAATTTGACTACCGACCAAATAATAATTAATAGAAAAGTGGTTCTCCCCGGTGGGAGATTTGGCCTCAAAGTTTTTGAAACTATGGGGTGGGAAATGCTTCAAAGTCAGTGTTTGATTTTGCCGCTCGATAGAGATTTTGAATTTGGCTAGCAGCCAAATAATAATAATAGAAAAATGGTACTCCCCGGTGGGAGATTTTGCCACAAAGTTTTTGAAACGGTGGGGCAGGAAATGCTTCAAGGTCAGTGTGTGATTTTGCCGCTCGATTGAGATTTTGAATTTGGCTACCGGCCAATTAATAATTAATAGGAAAGTGGTTCTCCCTAGTGGGTGATTTTGCCTCAAAGTTTTTGAAACGGTGGGGCTGGAAATGCTTCAAAGTCAGTGTTTGATTTTGCCGCTCGACAGAGATTTTGAATTTGGGTACCGGCCAAATAATAATAACAGAAAAATGGTACTCCCTGGTGGAATATTTTGCCACAAAGTTTTTGAAACGGTGGGGCAGGAAATGCTTCAAGGTCAGTGTGATTTTGCCGCTCGATTGAGATTTTGAATTTGGCTACCAGCCAAAAAATAATAGAAAAAAGCTAGTAGACTATACACTATCTGTCCAGGAATTCAAGTCCTAGAGTCACATCAACTAATCATCCATGAGCATAATAATTGTGCAGACTGATATTTCGAATTTGGCTAGCGTCCAGGCAATATTTGGATGAAAGGTGTACTCCCTATTCAGGAATTGAAGGCCGAGCGTGACATTAACTTATCATCCATAATGAAAATTGGATAAGTCCGATTCAAACAGGGTTGGCTGCAGGTTTTGCCACTCGACTGAGATTTTTTAATTTCGTTAATGGTACTCCCTCAGTATGAATTTAAGGCTGATTCACATCAACTTATCATCAAAATACTGACCATATTGGCAAAGAAATTGGATACATAATCTTCGATTCAAACGGGGTAGGCGGTAGGATTTGTCGATGGACTGAGATTTTGAATTTGGCGGTTGTCCAAAGAAGAAAAAACCTTTGTGAGGTTCATGAATCCAAGGCTGAGAGAGTGAGGTTGGGGCACAGGATTTTTGTGCATCGAGCATACGGTAAACAGATAAAAGCATGATGTGAAACAAATACTACCTTCGTTTTTGTTACATGGCCCCAAACACAACCCGGGCTCTGTAGCAAGAACCACTTCACAGGACCATTGTACTCACCTGTCATTGTCAGGGTTCATCTTTAATTTAGACAAGTCTCTTCATCTATGGGCTCTCAAGAATTCTGCTGATCTCATATCATCGATTGCTTATTTATGCACTTCCTGTTCAGCCCGTAGTGCTACAATTTCATCCCGACTAGACAAATACGGCGACTTGGACTTGCACTGCCACAACCCAGCATTATGCAGGAACGTGCTTTTACGATGACCTTCACCTTTTAGTACCATTTTAAATGTTTCTAGACATTCTTCTTGGGTTTTTTCCAAACCATCTTTCCCAGGTTTTGCCATCTCCTCATTCAATTTAATCTATGAGGTTATCAGTTGGTAGACATGGGTGAGAGAAGAAAAGCTAATACAGAGAAACATGCAGATAACACATTTAACCTGTCTATGAACAAATCTTACAAGTTGGCATGGTTGATTACACATCATATATATTGTAGTAAAAGTATAGCTATCTGATCATACTGATAAGAATTTTATCACTAGCACGCAATAACAGGACTATGCCAACATGGCATCTGTCTGTTTCTTCATCGTCGAGTGCATGATATACACAAGACAACTCTTTATACACCTGAAAACTGAAACTCACAGTAGTTGGAAATCATCTAGTACTTAAATTAAAAAGAAAACTGGGCAGAAGTTCATGCAGTGTTGCACATCTAACTATACATATAAATCACTGAGGGTGTTTCATCACAAAATATCAATCGAACAGAAGACTTACAATAACACTCTCAACAGAGGGATTGAGCCCTTCTTTTTTGCTCGTCTGGCATGTCTGGAATTTTTGCTGCAGACTTACCGCACCTTTCTACAAAGTGGGTGGAACACATTATCAAAATATAAGAAGCACAAAGTCTGTAGAAGATTAAAAACTAATTATTCTTACTATTGCACTCAGGTGGCCAACCAATGCACGAGATCCAGTTCGGTTTGTTAAGCATTGTACGGCACGGTTTCTCTTGTTTTTTCAGCGTTCATCTGCAAAAGGAGACTAGTGATACAGATGTGCAAATAGGAATTTTGAATGTGATATGGTATCAGTCTTCACAAACCATACTGTAATCTTTGGATCAAACCAGTGGTCGAGAAGATCTATCCAGTGTTGGTCAGTCATAGTGTGTTCCATAGGAGTCGTTCTTTGAATATCCTTGCTTGCCTTACCATCAAAGTATTTACTCTTTAGCCTATGGTGCTGCTGGCGCAAAGAACAGGAGAACATGTCCATGAGAACATACTCTACATCCTCATTATCCTGATCAAAGTTGAATTTTGTCTGTCGGGAAGAATGGAACATTTGATGTGTTATTTGACTTAGAATAGAACGAAGAGCAAGCTTGAATGCATGGGACAGAGCACCATGACTTACATGTAACTTTTGCAGTAATGAATTGTAATGGTCAGGGGTCTATTGGTGGAGCTTGAACGATGCGAAGATGGGAATATCATTCCTGACAAAAACGCCTATTTCGGATGCTAGAAAAGCAGATTCTTCTGGATCTTCTGGCCTTCGCTTGCCAGGCACAATAGAATTGATGCAATATCTAGATTGCGTTCCGGAAATTTTAGCTTCAAGCTATTTTCCTACCGTTGGCCCCCTTTTCTTAAATCTTTGTGTAGCTGCCAATTCAACTATTACATCAAGATTGCACGATATATATAAGGAAACATGCATCGATAATCCTTGGAACACATACCTTGTCTAGCGACGGGCTGATCAACAGCTTGGTGATCATCGCTAGCTTGTTGGTGTTGTGCCAGCAGTGTTAGGCAAGTAGAGGTCAAAACTGGTTTGGCTGTCAATTGTTGCTTGGTATCTTGATTGGCAATTGGTGATTGTGGAATGTGTGAGATGGTATTTGCTGCGTCTACTACTATTGGAACCTGTGGTGTGCCGCCAAGACGACACTTTTTTTAGCCATATGTGAGTTTCCTGATTTTTGTTTATTGTATTTCACAGCGTGTGTTTGTGTTCCACCGGTAGCATTAGCAGGATGGCTTGTCGACGCTTCGCGTTTGGTACCTGAACGTGTCTTACATGAGCCAGCTGATTCCTGACACACATAAACAATACTTCAATCTGTTATAGTTCTATATGTAATGAGATGCACATGGAACAGAAGAATAGTAAGGAAAAATGTGCTCTATATATATGATGCATGAACTAGGCAGAGGGCATTGCAAAATATTTGGTGGGATTGAAATACAAAACATGGAAAATGCAACAGATATCACAATTAAAAAATAGATCAAGCACCTTAGGGTGGACAAGCTGGAGGACTACCAGGGAGGTCCTCGACAGGTCAAACTTCCTGAGTCAGGTCTGCCTCGAAATATTGTTCATCAATAGAAACTAATGCTGAATCAGACACTTGCCGATCATAGTTTTTCTCCCTGCTGGTACCTAGAAGGGTCTTAGGTGAACCAACTGATTCCTGACACACATAAGCGATACATTAATCTATCAAAGTCCTATGTAAAATAAGATGCGGATAGAACAGAAGAACATTAAGGCAAGATATGCTGAACATATATGATGCATGAACTAAGCAGATGGCATTGCACAACAATTTGGTGGGAATTGAGGTACGAAACATGGAAGATGAAACAAATATCACAATGACAATACAAAGCAAGCACCTTGGGCAGTGGACAAGCAGGCGGATTAGGGAGGGGGTTCTCGACCGGTCCATCTTCCTGAGTCAGGTCTCCCTCGGGGTTTTGTTGATCTTGAGGATGAAATTTTGCATCAGAATCCTGGACTTCATGATTGGTGGTGGTAGCTACGAAAGATCTAACTCTCTGTGGGCCGAGCGACCTTGCATATTTGGAATTCTTTAATAATCTATCTTCCCTAATCTTCCTCATCAGTCGGCCGCAAATCACCTTACATGCATCAGCAAAAAATATATCTTATGAGATTTAAGAGCGAGGTGTGTGTATAAGAGCAAGTTATTACAGTGCTAACAAGCAATTGAAAGCTTTGAAGGAATAATGAAAAACATATGCTTATATGATGCCTCGACAAGAAATGTCAGAGTACAAGATAAAAAACTCAGTGCGAGAATGCAATGAAACAAGCGATGAACTACTTTCAGACATCAAATGCGTAAAGACCATATGAAGTGTATGGCGACAACCTTTGTGACCGTGATTACGCCATTTCCTTCCCGTGCCTTTGTCGGACTTATGGTGAGCTACGACCTTGCCGTTCGCCCTTGAGCAGATTTTCCTCCCCATCTCTCTGGCGCCATGGACAAGGTTGAGGAAGCAGATCCGGTGCCATGGAGTCGTGGAAGTGGATCCAACGAAGCTGTGACAGCGTTGCTGAGCTGGCTCCGGCGTCGTGGACCTCGTGTACAGAGGAGCCGATCTAGTGCGGGCCGGTGTCGGGAGCTAGTAAAATGTCTTCGATCACTATGGTGGCATGCCGGTGGAGAGGCTGTGAAGGGGAGATGGGACGGAAGGAGCACGGTCGTGGTCGTGCAATGTGATCTAGAGGGATTCGGCCCAAAGGGCGTGGGTGGTACTAGTATGTTTGAAGCTTTGAATTGTGTGGCGCGTGGGAATTTACAAGAAAAACCATTTTTAGGAATGTCATTTGGCGCGTTGTTTCTGGACCGAAGGGCGAGATGAAAATTTAGTACCGTTTGAATTTTGGACGCAGGAGCCCATTGCGGCGAGTGTTTCTGGCGCACTGATTAGTAAGAGGTGATTTCGGCTTGTGGTTTGTCGCTCAGTTGAATTTTTTATACTCGATCTACTACTGCAGTCTAAAAGTTTGACTTTAGGGCCACACAAGTATATAGTGCACGAATTTATTCACGATAATGGGCACGGACTACCTTTCATGGTAATGTGTTAATTTTCAGCAAAACGTGTGTCTACAAATCTAAATGAAAGTGCAAAATAAGGTTTCAAGTTTATCACGGGAAAATGTTGTTTTCCATTTTCCGAATGGCTAGAATGAGACCGGGATACATTGCCCAGATGCAGCAATTAGGTACAGTACAGTTTCATACAATGTGCCAAAGAAAATATCAGGCTGACAACACAAGGAAAGTCATCCTCATTATTCGAAATAACAATCTATTCGCATGGCGGCTCTTTCATCACCCTTCGAAATTGGGAACACGATTTTCAGCGACTAACTTCTGAAGATCAGCGACAGCATCAAGGCCATCTTCAATAGTAGAAATCCATCCTCGGTTCAATTCTCTGATCCGCCGAGTGGCTGTGTCCAAATCCTTTTGGAGAAGCCTAATCTTAGCTTCGGCCATGCACCATACTTTGGTTTGGTTCGTAGAAATGGCTATATCACTAGCACGCTGAATATCTATGCTGCGAACCTCCTTGGTAGGGACATGATCATGCACTTGCTTCTGCAAATTGCAATGTAGGAAATCAATTAGTAAATAACATGCAAGAGGCAATAAATATCCATGTTTAGGGTACTCGACCAGGCGATGTTTCTGTACCAGTTGTGTTGTGCCGAGCGAGGCTAGATCCGCATGTCCAAAACTCTTCAGGATTCGTTGGTAAGACATGGCATGTTTCAGCAGTACATCATCTTCCATGCCTTACAAAAAATATATACTAGTATGACAAGACAGGGCAAGCAAAGTCTGAACTACTCTCAAAAATGAAATTCATAACGACAGTGTGCATATATGCAAAATGGAGGAAACCATTGTCTGGGGAGGATTGTTGGGGGTTATCATTGGGCTGGCGAGGCTTCGTACTAGTGCGAGATAATCAATTTGGCTTGACGACTAGCAGTTGCCTTCTTTTCTCTTTGAACCGATCCCACATTACTACAACTAGCATGCATTAGAAATAATTGGTAACATGAAGGCACAACAAGGAAGCGATGAACTACATTCAGAAGTAGTAGTAAAGTGCAAGGAAAGTGGGCATATGAAGTGTGCAACAACCTTCGTCTCAGTTGTACGGAGTTCTAACCATTGCCTTGGTGAGGGGTCTGTGTGGCATACACATCTCTTGGTTGGGGTGGTGGGGAAGCTGACACTCTGAGTGGGGGAAGTAGATGCGACGAAGCAAGGACGGTAGCGTGGATGATAGCGTCGCTGATCAGACTCCGGCGACCTAGAAGTCGGCTAAGGAGGGATGGAATAGAGGATGATGTGAGTATGGATTGTGGAGTCGGCGGGCGAGCGAGCGAGAGGCCCCGTCTGTATGGACGTAGGTAGCATTTGCCGAGAACTGAGAAGTGAAGGAAGGGTTAAAATTTGGGAAAGGTAGAAGGGAGGATCCCGCCAATAATCCTCTAAAATTTTGAACTAGAAGATGCCGCCAATATCACGCAAAAATTTAGTGCTGAATCACACTTGGCTCACCTCCCGAGTAGTATTAAAAAGAAGGCTCGAAAAGCAGCACGCATCGAATGTGATGGGACGATAGCGTGTGCAGCTTGTGAAGAATGGTCGGAGTCTAGTACGGTGGCAGATAGATGAAAAAGAAAATTGGGGTGGTGCTGGCTGCCAGCCGTGGCCCTCATAAAAAATAAATAAATATTTCAAATTCGTGTAAATACATCAAATAATTGATCCAATGGTTAGCATTCAAAGTTATTTGTATGAATGGGCCCATATACTGTAGTGAGCAAAACAGCTGAGTGAACTTGGGTTTCTTAGCTAAACGGTGCGCATATGTATATGGTAACTCATTTGAACTAATTTAGGCAGACAACACTGTAATTTAAGTGGTTTAATTTAGCTACGAACCATAAAAACTCATAGAACATAGGAATCACAAGGAAAACATGAATGCTCTGCAATGTCTGGAAACATGGCGCGCTTGTCGCATTCCGAGCAAAATTCTTCTGATTTTCTTTACTAGTACGAAAGATCCCCACAATCACTTGGAAAAGTGAAAAATGTTCTTTCATAATTGTTCGAAAGTCCCACAGTCAACATTGTTTACTACGCCAAGGCGCACCCATCTACCCGATGTGAGAACCGTATCATAAGGTGTAGCTAGGGTATCAATATATATGGCCATGATCTTATTGGTCCTTCGGACTGAAACCCAAGAATGTTCACACATTGTAGGCTATTAGTAAATTGCACGTGCCATGCACGTGAGACTCAGATAATAGACATATGACATATCATCATTATATAAAATTATAATAGGTAAAGCATAAAAAATTATAAATTTAATCAACATATATAAAGTATGGGTGTATATTTGGTCCTTGTACTTTGCATCATCATGTAGTAGTCAAAGATTATTAGCTACCTAACACTTGAAATTTTTGGTGACATGGTCTAGAGAAACGAGGGAGAGGATTCTAGGAGTATGATGGAGCAGTGTGTTTTGAGGTTTGTGCATAACATTCATTCTGCTGAAGACTATCTATAGAATCTTCTAAATGCTCGAATGGAAAATAAGATCCAACGGTTGGAAATATTGGGATTCACGAGTATTGATCCAATGGTCATCATTCAAAGTTATTCATATCTTACCACTATTAGTAAATTTCACATGCCCTGCACGTGAGACTCAGATAATAGACACCTGACATATCATCACTATATAAAATTATCTATACTATTATAATTGAGAAGTTTGGAATTGGATCCATAGCACCAAACCTGATCGTTGGGCTATTAGATCCAATGGTTCAGAGCAGCTAGATTCATGTTAAATAGTACCTAGAGCAAACTCCACCATGTTCTAGAATCATCATTTCACCACTCCCAAAATTTCATAGCACGGTAGGTTGAATTCTCAATATGTGTAGATAGTTACTATTAATAGACTTAATTTATGCATTTTGGGGGTGGTGACATGATGGTTCTAGAACATGGTGGAGTTTGCTCTAGGTAACATGGTCTAGAAAAACGAGGGAGAAGATTCTAGAATGATGAGGAAAGTGTGTTTTGAGTTTTGTGCATAACATTCATTGTGATGAAGACAATCAATAGAATCTTCTAGACCATTAAAAAATAGAATCTTCTAGATGCTAGAATGGAAAAGAAGATCCAATGGCTGGAAATGTTGGGATTCGTGAGTCTTGATCCTGTTGGAAATATGCCCTAGAGACAAATAGTAGTAAGGACTATTATCATATTTCATATAGTTTATGATTAAGCTTTATATCATGCTATAACTGTATTGAGTGGAAACATCAATACACATGTGGTATACAAACAACTAGGGGTTCCCAGTGAAACTCTAGTCACTGGTACATTGGTCAACAGATGATCATGTTTCCTGATCATGTGGCATTTATGCCAGTTGGAAATGAAGTCATCTCATTCCGAGAATGAGATGATGAACCAATACCCAACCTAAACATCGTGACCCGATCATGTCACGAAGTTCAAGTTACTATGATTAGAAATGGATCCTCGTAGACTATTCCTTAGACCGTGAGGCTATATCAATCACTGTCTCTCGAGAGTGCTTTGATAGCATCAAGCTCCACTTGGTAATACAGTGGTTATAAAAGTGTGTTCAGGTACTCGGAGGAAAGCGTTGAGGCAATATATGCCAAGAGCGGCATTTGTCCGTCCATGTGACGGGAAGATACTCGAAGGGCCCACTCGGAGAGGTTATATCCAATAGCTGCGCAGCGTGTGATTTGATCACGGGGATATCACTTGTCGGAACGAGTCAAGTAGCGTTGTTTGGTAACGATATTGAACACGACAGGGTGATGTCATTGATCAGATCTCGGGAAATGCAAGTATCGAGAGAGAAAGGGAATAAGACACGACTGTCCCGGTTCAAACGACGAAAGATCTTCATGGAACGCACATGGGTCACATGGCCATCCAGGTCCCTCTATCGATCATTGGTGCGGGAGTGTCCCGACCATGTCTGGAGTGTTTCCGAACCTTGGGGTATCACACTTAAGGGCTTGATGATGCTTATAGAGTGTTTATAGGATCGGTGGAATCGCCAAAGAATAGTAGAGAGAAAACCGGAAGGGTTTCGGTAAGTCCAGAGGATGTCCAGAGTGGAGGTGGAAGGTGTTCCATAGCCATGGAGGTTGAATAATATGTGAATGAATGTTAAATATTGATTTAATCATTTATTCATAATTATTTAATAAAGAGAAAAATCAATTTAAATGGTCAAAGGCTTAATGGGCCAATTCCCGGAGGGGAGAGGGCCCATTAGGGAAAGGTGAGAGGGAGAAGGGGCCAAGGGGGTGGCCGGCGCCCTAGTCGGCCATCCCCCCCCCCCCGCGTGGGGCCCATGGGGGTGGCCGGCGGTGCCACCCCTCCCCCCTCCTCTCCTTTAGTCCCACCCTGGGACGTTGAGGGAGGTAGTACCTCCCCTCCCCCTATATATAGTGGGGGTATTTGGCCAAATAAAATACACCAATAATCAATAAAGGTCTTCTCACTTTTGGGAGGACCTCTAATTGATATTTTCTCCCTCCCCCTCTCTCTCTTGTGACCGTGGTCCCAAGTCTAGACTGCGCGAATGAGAGACATCTTCACCGCGGAGCGCCGTTGTGCTACGGGATTCGGATCAGGGAGCTCTACTTCCGCAACTTCTGCTGGATCGGGGAAGCAGGAGTTATCATCAGGCACCAGACATGTGTAACTCCCCGCGAGGTGTCGCACTTGAGGCACTCAAGTCGTTGGAGCCAAAGGAGCGCAAGGACTTCATCACGACCTTGAGGTTGGTTTTGTCTCGTTTACATCAACCATGCTCTCCTGAGCATTGACAACGCTTTTAGGTCTTCAAGGGTAAGTTCGCGAAAAGCCCCTCCCATTACTGTATTACTAATAGATAGGTCCTGGCAGCTTCAGGGGTTCAGGAGCATAGGGTAAAAATTATTGTTTTCATACGCGGAACCCCAACAGTGGTATCAGATCTAGATCTATGCGTAGTAATGCTAGTACGGGTAGAACACACGAGATGTAGTGTGTGGGCGTTGATCTTTTAGTTGTTACCCTCCCACGTGTACTTGTGTATACCGCAGTAATGCTTGATGAAGCAGCGCCCAACCAACTTTACGCGTTCATTCACGAGACTGGTCCACGCTTGACATACGGCTTGTACCGTATAAAGTGTCTTAGGGGGGTGTCTGTCTCTCTCGCATTAGTTGGTATACCATTTGCAACGGAGGGCCCCGAAAGGGGTGTAGTAGAGACAACTACTTGATCAGCGTTGTGCTGAAAGTTCTTAGGTAAGAACGGTTCTTGTGCGAAAGCTCATTCAGCCACGTAAAACATGCAAAAATAAAGTAGAGCCGTCTAACTTTGTTTTGCAGGGGGCGTTGCTTTGTGATATGGTAGTGGCAAAGGTAAAGTGATTACCTTTTTTATGTAGTAGTAGATAGTCATGGAGGTGACGGACTACCACGCCGGAATGACATTGGTACCCTGGTGTCTACGGCGCCAGAACCCTCACGCCGGAATCCGGTGACGACGGATGGAGATCACGACATGAAGGACCATATCACATCTCATTTACATTCAATGTTATTGTTTGTATATATTATTGTGTGCTAGTATTAGATACTCGACGGTAGCCTAATAAGATGATCCCTGTTAAAATTACCAACGATTGTGTTCCCCCTTAGTGTGCACCACCAAGAAAGTTCTTCGGTATGAGGTGACCCAGGGTGACTGGGTGTCAGATATATCTACGTTCGCATACAGTGGGTGTAAGCCATGTTGCACAGCGAATACACTAAGATTGAGTTGGCGAGCCTAGCACGCCATAGAAGTGTGGCCTCGGAACACGGACGGTCGAAAGACCGAGCACGAGTCACATGAATGATGTGACCGACGTTTAGCGTCCACCTTTGAACCCACATCGATGGCCGTGTCAATCGGGGGAGATGTGGCTGATAGGGGTCGTGTTATCACTAGGAACCCTTGTGGGGATAGGTGTTTCTGAGTGGAGTTATTATTAACTCATTTAATTATAAACTTAGTCTAAATTCCTTTTGCAATTATAAATATAGATGGCACCTTTCCTATTGACGATTGATTGGTTAGAAGGAGAGAAGCTCAGATTAGATGGATCAAACTTCTCCATATGGGTTGCACGTCTCCATGTTCTCCTTAGAGAGAATGACATGGTCGACTACATACTTGATGGGATGGATTTGGATCAGCCCACTAACCTAGAGACCCCAGAGCAGCGGAAAGACTGCTATCTCCTCGTGAGATGGCCTCCTTCATTTCAGTTACCATGCGTTTCGGAATGGTGGATGAGCTGTGGCCTTTAGTGGGTGATGTCAACCCTCGTTCGGTGATGCTACAGCTTATGACACATTTTGTGGAACAAGCACGCATATGGGAGCATGAGCTGATGGGAGACTTCCTCTCCATTAAGATAGAGGAGAAGTCATCACTGGACGACCACTTGGAGCGCATGCATGATGTGTACATGAGGCCTGCATACTTCCTAGATAGCTGGATGACGGGGTCTTTTGCAAACGACATTGTGCTATGGTCGCTGCCACCAAGCTACCAAGCACAAGTCAGGACTTGCATAATGAGGGGCAACGCGGAATCAATGGAGTTCCACCGGTTCGTGACACATCTCAGGAATGTGTTGGTTGAACCAGATGTCGCTCAGGTCATCAATGACAAAGGTATATATTTGATATACAGTTTTATAAATGTTATAATCTTGCAAACACATCTGCAGTGTTAAGTATATCTGATACTTGTTCTGTTTTACTGAAAACAGGTCCTTCTGCATGAGAGGTGCTTGCTAGAGAGGAGGTGACGTTGCGTGTTGATGGCGAGCATGATGATGATGGCCAACAATGCTCTCCCTCAACATTTATCATTTAGTTTGTGTTTTAGGATGATTATTGTAATCAAGAGACTATGAACTTCTTTAGTGTGTCTCACACTTTGTGAGACGGTTATTCATATGAGTTTGTAACAAATAGTTGTTCTACTTTTATGAATGATTTCTATTCGTGTTCATATCTTGTTTGATTATGTGTGAATTATCCTTGTTGTTTGAAACTAATTGATAATACATGAACATTTGTAAAATATTGAAATGCCTTAAAATACCCAACTGAAATGATATTTCATTACGGAATGAAAACCATTGTTTAAAATTCAAAGTTATGCTGATAATATGTGAAAGTCATTCGATTTCTTATCACATATAAATCATGCCTAAGTTTGGCAAAATAACTTGAACACCATGTATTACTTGAATACAAAGTGTTTAATGAAATGTTAAAAGTAAATACATATTCGATGTATTATGTTTTAACGAAAATGGTAATTATCATTATATGATTGTTTAAATGTGTAAAGAAGTTTACCAAAGGAAACATGAATATGAAACTATTTGATTTGATCAAAGTGTTTCATCAACAAAGGGTATAAATATAAAAGGGAATCTAATTACTATGATTTGATCAATAGTAATGAAATTCAACTTTATAAGAATGGCATAAAAGGAAAAATTGTGAAATGCAAAGCGTTTTGAAACGTCAAAATGCAAAGAATCACAATATGATATTAGATATCAAAGTGGGTGAATAGAAGGCACCAAACAAATCGTTGTAGTGTAGATGTAGAGACCATTAGTTAAGAAATAGTTAGCACTCAATTAGAATGTAGTGAACCATTTGAATTCGTGAAAGTTTAGGGGTTATTCGATATAACCAAAACAATAGCGAATAAGTCATTGTAAAGTATTCATTGGAAACATTGAATACGAAATCCATAGCTGAAACCAAAAGAAAAGCAAAATTCGTATTGCTTGGATTTTGGTGCATTCTTGAGAAAGCTCACTTCTAGTGATGTTTCTCAATTATGGAGCAAATGGAAAATAGTGTAAAACACGATGAGGATTCAAAACTCTGTATTAGAGTGTTGAGAAGCGCAACGGATAACGTTCCTGAATGATTCTCTTCACAGAAGGAAAGAATCAATGATATTGATCATTGTGTTTTCCCTACTTGTGTTTTCACTACATAAAGTAGGATTCAAAATGTAATCCATATCTTGTATGGAGATATTTGTGAATCATTTGTCATGATTACTAGAATATGACATACCTACGAACTACTAAGGAAATAATGGTAAACTAAAATTATGAGAAATCCTAAAAGCAAAATTCACTTGAGATTAGAAAGCAATTCGTTGCTGAATCTCACAAGTAAAAGAAGTTGCTTGAATTTTCCCAAATGACTACAAAGCCATAGTGGAAAAGGGGATGAATGACAAAAGCACAATTTTTCAAGCAATTGTCAATTAAGGAACTGGTCCTTAATAACTTAAATTAGGAATAGTATTAAGTTTAACATCAATGGTTGATAGAAAGAAAAAGGACGATCATCGTCCACTATGTTGAGACATAGGTTCTATCTTAGTAAACCATGATGATAACTTAACATAATATGTGATCCAATAAGGAATGTTTAAAAGTGATTAAGTTCAAATCACAGAACTTTGAGCTGAGTTTTTCCGCAGTGTCTAATAGAGAACTGCAGACATGTTTTCAAATCCATAAAGGATGGCATATCTTAAAACATAAAGGGTTATGTTATAAGGGAATATGTTGGAAACTCCTGTAGATACCGATTAAAGTCAAGTAGGAAGCGAGGTGAACAGAACATCGAAAGTTGCACAGAGTGCACTAGTGTTTCGATGAATACATTTATAATAATAGATAAGGGTACCATATAAAGTGTTGTATAATGTTATGGCGGGGCTAGTTCGCCTTTAACGTAGAATGATGTGTCCCAGCGCACAGTGCCCAGGAGAAAGCCCTCGAGGTTGATCTAAAGTCACTGTAGGCTCCTGGAATCAGGCCTTGTTCTAAAGTCACAAATGTTATCATGTGATGATAAAGTATTAATGTCAATCAAGGTGACATTAGTAAGTTGCAAAGGATTTGGGACTGTAAAGTACAGACCCAAGACTCAACCTCTTCCATAAGCAAGCATGTTCAGGGTACCGGATATGGTGCCAATGATTAAGGAACAAATGCAGCTAGTGTATTTGTACTCTAGTGCAAGTGGGAGACTGTTGGAAATATGCCCTAGAGACAAATAGTAGTAAGGACTATTATCATATTTCATATAGTTTATGATTAAGCTTTATGGCATGCTATAACTGTATTGAGTGGAAACATCAATACACGTGTGATATACAAACAACTAGGGATTCCCAGTGAAACTCTAGTCACTGGTATATTGGTCAACAAATGATCATGTTTCCTGATCATGTGGCATTTATGCCAGTTGGAAATGAAGTCATCTCATTCCGAGAATGAGATGATGAACCAATACCCAACCTAAACATCGTGACCCGATCATGTCACGAAGTTCAAGTTACGATGATTAGAAATGGATCCTTGTAGACTATTCCTTAGACCGTGAGGCTATATCAATCACTGGCTCCCAAGAGTGCTTTGATAGCATCAAGCGCCACTTGGTAATACAGTGGTTATAAAGGTGTGTTCAGGTATTCGGAGGAAACCGTTGAGACAATATATGTCAAGAGCGGGATTTGTCCGTCCATGTGACGAGAAGATACTCGAAGGGTCCACTCGGAGAGGTTATATCCAATAGCTGCGCAGCGTGTGATTTGATCACGGGGATATCACTTGTCGGAACAAAGTCAAGTAGCGTTGTTCGGTAACGATATTGAACACGACATGGTGATGTCAATGATCAGACCTCGGGCAATGCAAGTATCGAGAGACAAAGGGAATAAGACACGACTGTCCCGGTTCAAACGACGAAAGATCTTCGTGGAACGCACAGGGGTCACATGGCCATCCAGGTCCCTCTGTCGATCATTTGTGCGGGAGTGTCCCGACCATGTCTGGAGTGTTCCTGAACCGTGGGGTATCACGCTTAAGGGCTTGATGATGCTTAGAGAGTGTTTATAGGATCAGTGGAATCGCCAAAGAATAGTAGAGAGAAAACTAGAAGGGTTTCGGTAAGTTTGGAGGATGTTCGGAGTGGAGGTGGAAGGTGTTCCATAGCCATGGAGGTTGAATAATATGTGAATGAATGTTAAATATTGATTTAATCATTTATTCATGATTATTTAATCATTGATTTAATCATTTATTCATAATTATTTAATAAAGAGAAAAATCAATTTAAATGGTCAAAGGCTTAATGGGCCAATTCCCGGAGGGGAGAGGGCCCATTAGGGAAAGGAGAGAGGGAGAAAGGGCCAAGGGGGTGGCCAGCGCCCTAGTGGGCCAGCCCCCCCGCATGGGGCCCATGGGGGTGGCCGGCGGTGCCACCCCTCCCCCCTCCTCTCCTTTAGTCCCACCCCGGGACTTTGAGGGAGGTAGTACCTCCCCTTCCCTATATATAGTGGGGGTATTTGGCCAAATAAATACACCAATAATCAATAAAGGTCTTCTCACTTTTGGGAGGACCTCTAATTGATATTTTCTCCCTCCCCCTCTCTCTCTTGTGACCGTGGTCCCAAATCTGGACTGCGCGAACACGAGACATCTTCACTGCGGAGCGCCATCGCGCTGCAGGATTCGGATCCGGGAGCTCTACTTCCGCAACTGCTGCTGGATCAGGGAAGCGGGAGTCATCGTCAGGCACCGGACATGTGTAACTCCCCGCGAGGTGTCGCACTTGAGGCACTCAAGTCGTTGGAGCCAAAGGAGTGCAAGGACTTCATCACGACCTTGAGGTCGGCTTCGGCTCGTCTACATCTACCATGCTCTCCTGAGCATTGACAACGCTTTTCGGTCTTCAAGGGTAAGTTAGCGAAAAGCCCCTCCCTTTACTGTATTACTAATAGATAGGTCCTGACAGCTTTAGGGGTTCAGTGGCGTAGGGTAAAATTTATTTTTTTCATACGCGGAACCCCAACAGATCCAACGGTCAATATTCAAAGTTATTTGTACACTATATAGTGCTAAGATTATAACAGGTAAAGCAGAAAAAATATAAATTTGATCAACATCTATAAAATATGGGTGTATATATATTTGGTTCTTGTACTTTATATATCATGTAGAAGTACGTCAACGATTATTAGCTATCTAAAACTTTAAAATTTTGGTAACATGATCTAGAGAAACGAGGGAGAAGATTCTAGAATGATGGAGAAGTGAGTTTTGTGCATAGCATTCATTGTAATGAAGACTATAAATAGAATGTTCAAGATGCTAGAATGGAAAATAAGATCCAACGGCTGGAAATGTTGGGATTCACGAGTCTTGATCCAACGGTCAATATTCAAAGTTGTTCGTACACTATATAGTGGTAAGATCATGTAGAAGTCAATGATATTAGCTACTAGTAAGTTGCACGTGCCTTGCACGTGAGACTCGGATAGTAGACGTATGACATATCATCACTATATACAATTATAATTAGTAATTCACAAAAAAATATAAATTTGATCAACATCTATAAAGTATGGGTGTATATATTTGGTCCTTGTACTTTGTATCATCATGTAGAAGTCAAAGATTATTAGCTACCTAACACATGATTTTTTTGATAACATGGTGTAGAGAAACAAGGGAGAAGATTCTAGTATGATGGAGAAGTGTGTTTTGAGGTTGTGCATAGCATTCATTATGCCTAAGACTATCAATAGAATCTTTTAGATGATATAATGGAAAAGAAGATCCAATGGCTCGAAAAGCTGGGATTCACGAGTATTGATCCAACGGTCAACATTTAAAGTTATTCGTACACTATATAGTGGTTTGTAATGAAGACTATCAACAGAATCTTCAAGATGCTAGAATGGAAAAGAAGATCCAATGGCTGGAAATGTTGGGATTCGTGCGTCTTGATCCAACGGTCAATATTCAAAGTTGTTTGTACACTATATAGTGGTAAGATCATGTAGAAGTCAACGATTATTAGCTACTAGTAAGTTGCACGTGAGACTCGGATAGTAGACGTATGACATATCATCATCACTATATATAATTATAATTGGTAAAGCAAAAAATATATAAATTTGATCAACATCTATAAAGTATGGGTGTATATTTGGTCCTTGTACTTTGTATCATCATGTAGAAGTCAAAGATTATTTAGCTACCTAACACATGAAATTTTTGATAACATGGTCTAGAGAAACAATGGAGAAGCTTCTAGTATGATGGAGAAGTGTGTTTTGAGGTTTGTGCATAGCATTCATTATGTCGAAGACTATCAATAGATTCTTCTAGAAGCTAGAATGGAAAAGAAGATCCAATGGCTAGAAACACTCGGATTCGTGAGTCTTGATACAACGGTCAACATTCAAAGTTATTCATACACTATATAGTGGTAAGATAAGATAAGATAAGATCATGTAGAAGTCAACGATTATTAGCTACTCCGTAATCGGGAGAAGATTCTAGTATGATGGAGAAGTGTGTTTTGAGGTTTGTGCATAGCATTCATTATGTTCAAGACTATGTATAGAATCTTCTAGATGCTAGAATGGAATAGAAGATCCAACGGTTGGAAATAGTAGGATTCACGAGTCTTGATCCAACGGTCAACATTCAAAGTTATCATACACTATATAGTGGTTATATCTCTACTTCTATAATGGAGCAGTTTTGAATTGGATCCATAACACCAATCCCGCCCATTGGGCTATTCGATCCAATGGTTCAGAGAAGTTGGATTCATGTTGAATAGCACCTAGAGCAAACTCCACCATGCATGTTGTAGAACCATCATGTCACCAACCCAAAATTTCATAGCATAGTAGGTTGTATTCTCTCTACTACTATAATGGAGCAGTTTTTAATTGGATCCATAGAACCAATCCTGACCATTGGGCTCTTAGATCCAATGGTTCAGAGCAGCTAGATTTGTGTTGAATAGTACGTACCTAGAGCAAACTCCACCATGTTCTAGAACCATCATGTCACCACCCCCAAAATTTCATAGCACATTAGGCTGTATTCTCAATATGTGTACATATAGTTATTATTAATAGACTTAATGTATATGCATTTTTTCTCTAACAAGACTATTGGTCAATAACAACTCAATTTTTGTTAAATCACATTTCATACATTAGAGAAAAAATTCATAAATTAAGTCTATTAATAATAATTATATACACATATTTAGAATATAGCCTACTGTGCTATGAAATTTTGGGGGTGGTGACATGATGGCTCTAGAATATGGTGGAGTTTGCTCTAGGTACTATTCAACACGAATCCAGCTGCTTTGAACCATTGGATCTAACAGCCCAACGACCAGGATTGGTGCTATGGATCCAATTCAAAACTGCTCCATTATAGTAGTGGAGATCTAAAATATGAAATTTTTGGTAACATGGTCTAGAGAAATGAGGGAGAAGATTCTAAAATGATGGAGAAGTGTGTTTTGAGTTTTGTGCATAGCATTCATTTTGATGAAGACTATCAATAGAATCTTCTAGACCGTTCAAACAAATAGAATCTTCTAGATGCTAGAATGGAAAAGACGATCCAACGGCTGGAAACGTTGGGATTCACGAGTCTTGATCCAACGGTCAATATTCAAAGTTATTTGTACACTATATAGTGGTAAGATAAGATTATAATAGGTAAATCAAAAAATATATAAATTTGATCAACATCTATAAACTATGGGTATATATATATTTGGTTCTTGTACTTTGTATATCATGTAGAAATCAACGATTATTAGCTATCTAAAACTTTAAAATTTTGGTAACATGGTCTACATAAATGAGGGAGAAGATTCTAGAATGATGGAGAAGTGTGTTTTGAGTTTTATTAATCTATAGAAGCGATTATTAATCTAGTAGATGGCTTGAATTTTGAGGGGGGGGGGAACGGTTGCTGGAAGTAGATCGGGTGCCGTACCAAGGCACACGTGCGCAGCGCCACGCTGTGGACGAGGAAGATACAAGCCGGACTGTGCACCCGCGACTCCAGAGAAGAGATCGATGGATGATGGATGGTGAGAGCCAGTGAAGGAGAGAGAAAACACAACTTGTTTTGCATGCATATTACTACTAGTAGGTCCATATATTTACTACTAGTGGAGTGTACCTCATGTCAGCAGCCCATCATAGCTTTGCTCTGACATCGCACCACCTTCCAACTCTTCCTCCCGCTGCTCTTGTGTTGCCTCCTTTTTTTGTGGAAGGAGCGGCCTCCCTTTTCAAGTAGTACTAGTACGGAAGTGGAGTACTTTGCATTACAGAAAAAAATATTTCCCTCGCTTAGAAAATTGGAGTTATTACTTTTCCTAGTATTTGGGAACTCCCATTGGCAAAGCTGTTTACCAACGCCAAGATGCACACATCTACTTTCTTGTAGTACTACTACAAAATTCCCATAAACATAGATATGTCTGTGACCTTGCTTGGTCGCTCGTCCTGAAACCTGTTCATACTTATACATGGTAGGCCATTTTTGTGAAGCGCTTTTTTTGAAAAGTTGTGAAAAACTCATGTTTATTATTTTTCATGGGAGGTAATACAAGAAAAAGGACGCCATGCAATGAGTCCCCGTGTTTTTTTGGCCTATTTCTCTCTCTTTTTTCAAAGCAGGGTCAACTTTGCCGGCATGCAAAGTCTAGAAAGAAGTTGAATCTTTGAAAACTCTCGGTCATGTTCAACATATATTGGCTGTCTAGTGGTCAACTTGAAAAGATTTTTGTGGAATTTAAAGAGCAATTGCAGCTCACACGTGGTTCGAAATAATTTGAAATAATTTCGATAGACTCCCTCCGATCCATATTAATGTTCATAGATTCATCTAGATTCAAATGTATCTAGTCATGTTTCTATGCTAGATACATATACCCGAATCTAGAAAAATCTAAGAACATTAATTTGAATCGGAGACAAATCAGATAATAGAAGTCTGACATATCATCACTATATAAAATTATAATAGGTAAAGCAGAAAAATATAAATTTGATCAACATATATAAAGTATGGGTGTATATTTGGTTCTTCTACTTTGTATCGTCATGTGTAGAAGTCAAAGATTATTAGCCACCTAACACTTGAAATTTTTGGTAGTAACATTCTGAGAATGATAAGATTCTAGTATGATGGAGAAGTGTGTTTTGAGGTTTGTGCATAGCATTAATTATGCTGAAGACTATCAATAGAATCTTCTAGATGCTAGAATGGAAAACAAGATCCAACGGCTGGAAATGTCGTTTGGATTCACGAGTCTTGATCCAACGGTCAATATTCAAAGTTATTTGTATTCGTAGACTATATAGTACTTGGTAAGATAAGATTGTATGAATAACTTTGAATGCCGACCGTTGGATCTCAATACTCGCGAATCCCAATATTTCCAACCGTTGGATCTTCTTTTCCATTATAGCATCTAGAAGATTGTATAGATAGTCTTCGGCATAACAATGCTATGCATAAACCGAAAAACACACTTCTCCATCATACTAGAATCTTCTCCCTTGTTTCTCTAGACCATATTACCAAAAAAATTAAGTGTTTTAGGTAGCTAATAATCTTTGACTTCTACATGATGATATAAAGTACAAAAACAAAATATACACCCATACTTTATGTATGTTGATCAAATTTATATTTTTTTGTGCTTTACCTATTATAATTTTATATAATGATGATGTGTCATATATCTATTATCCGAGTCTCACGTGCAGGGCACTCCTCTCGTTGCTCTCGGGCTACCTACCTTTTGGAGTAGCAGTACAGAATGAAGTGGAGTAGTTTGCTTTATAGAAAAAATATTTCCATCGCTTAGTAGAGTTGTTACTTTTCCTAGTATTTGGAAACTCGCATTGGCAAAGTTGTTTACCAATGCCAAGATGCACACATCTACTTTCTTGTAGTACTACCAAATTACCATAAACTATGATGTGGATATGTCCATGACCTTGCTTGGTCGCTCGTCCTGAAACCTATTCATACTTATACATGGTAGGCTATTTTTGTGAAGTGGGTTTCTTTAGAAGTTGTGAAAACTCATGTTTATTATTTTTCATGGCAGACAATACAAGAAAAAGGACGCCATGCATGAGTCCCCCTATTTTTGTTGCCTATTTCTCTCTCTTTTTCCAAAGCAAGGTCAACTTTGCCAGCATGCAAAGTCTAGAAAGAAGTTGAATCTTTGAAAACTCCCGGTCGTGTTCTCGATATATTGGCTGTCTAGTGGGTAACTTCAAAATATTTTTGTGAAATTTAAAGAGCAATTGGCATCTCACATGTGGTTCGATATAATTTGACCTAATTTCGACAAACTTCCTCTGATCCATATTAATGTTCATAGATTCATCTAGATTCAAATGTATCTAGTCATGTTTCTGTGCTAGATACATATATCTGAATCTAGACAAATCTGAGAATATTAATTTGAATCGGATACAATAGTGGAATTTAATTGGGTTAATTTATCTACGAACCTTGAAAACTCAAAGAACCTAGGAATCACAAGTAAAACATGGATGGTTCGCTATATGCGGAAACATGGCGCCCTTCATGCATTCAGTGCCACATTCTTCTAATTTTCTTTACTGCTAGTATAAAACATCCCCATAATCAGTTGGAAAAGTGAAAAATGTTTTTTTCCTAATTGTTCGAAACTCCCACGGGCAACATTGTTTACTAGGCCAAGACGCACCCATCTACCCGATGTCAGAACCCTATGTAAAAGTCTAGCTAGGGTATAAATTGATATAGAAGGTCATGACCTTATTGGTCGTTCGTGCTGAAAACCAAGAATAATGTTACATCATTATGGACTATAATGTGAATCCATTTTCCCTAAGGTTGTCGAATCTCATGTTTATCAGTTTTCTTGGCAATTAATAATACTACTAGCAAAAGTACCCCAATCGTAATGAAGTCTCATGTTTTTGTTTTACGCTTTATTTTGTTTGAATGTTTTCCATACGCGGTCAAAATTGTCGGTATGCAAATACTAATCAGTAATGGGATTTCTCAAAACTATTGTTGGCCCATGATATGTTAGCTGCCTGGGTACCTTCAAAAGAATTTTGGATATTTTCAAGAGTAATAGTCTATTGCGCTCACATGTATTCAAGTTTGACCTAATTTCGTTTAATTGACTTAGAGTCATGCATTTAAGTGCACGTGGAGCTTTAGCTCGGAAGTTTTAAAAATACTTAAACTTGGGAACTGTAAGAAAGAATTGTCCACTTTGTATAAAAAATTGGTGGGGCCATTCTTTCTTATTTTTCTACCAGTAAAAGTACTTGAAAAACTCACACTTCTGGTATTGCCTACTATATCATGTACTATGTATGAATTATTTTGGGTTTCAAGCCAAATGACCAAGGTCATGGACATACTCTGTTTTCATCAAGATAATGACCGTGTGCCCATATTTTGGTATAGCTAGGTTGGTGCATGTTAGCATGCATGGTAAAGAAGTAAAGGTATTTTTTGGAAGGAAGTGCGATCAATATGGCTTAGAGTTCATAGCATGTGCCATTTATTTACTATAGTACATAAAGTGGTTGGATAAATTACATGTTATATTTTTCAAGCTTAATTTTTTAGCTAATTTCACCCACTCAAACGAATTTCCGTCGATTGTCAAATTAGGTCTAAATTAATATTCTACAAGTGCGTGGGAGCTAGTTTAATAGTATAACCGAGTGTTAGGTATAACAAACTGACACGTCATCTATTGCTGGCTTTATACCAGCATGTACAATACCTAACATTTGAACTATAGAACAACTAGCATTACATGCAACAACCACATCAAAAAGCAAGAAAATTAAAGAGGAATAAAATGAAAAACATTTCTATGCCCGCTTCAAAATCCTAAAACATAGGAATTGTAAGAAAGCATGGTACACTTAGTCTGAAAATTGGGGCAATGGCGTTCTTTATTTATTTCTTGGAACCTGGGTACCGTAGGTCCTGAAGGAGCGAGACACTCCAATTAGCGCACTAGGGTTTGTAGTCAGCGCAATGTGGTCTGAGGACCTTTTTGTAATTATTAGTATTACTTTTGAGACTTTTTGTATTGGTGTAGATGATTACTATTAATCCAGTAGATGGCTTGAATTTCAGGGAAAAAACGGTTGCTAGAAGTAGATCGGTGTGCCGTACCAAGGCACACGTGCGCAGTGCCACATTGTGGATGAGGAAGAGACAAGCTGGACTGTGCACCCGCGGCTGCAGAGAAGAGATCGATGGAGGATGGATGGTGAGAGCCAGTGAAGGAGAGAGAAAACACAACTTGTTTTGTGTGCATATTACTACTAGTAGGTCCATATATTTACTACTAGTGGAGTGTACCTCGTGTTAGCAACCCATCATAGCTTTGCTCTGACATCGCACCGCCTTCCGACTCCTCCTCCCGCTGCTCTCGTGCTGCCTCCTTTTTTTTGTGGAAGGAGCTGCCTCCCTTTTCGAGTAGTACTAGTACAGAAGTGGAGTACTTTGCTTTATAGAAAAAAAATATTTCCATCACTTAGAAAATTGGAGTTGTTACTTTTCCTAGTATTTGGGAACTCCCATTGGCAAATCTGTTTACCAACGCCAAGATGCGCACATCTACTTTCTTGTAGTACTACTACAAAATTCCCATAAACATGGATATGCCCGTGACCTTGCTTGGTCACTCGTCCTGAAATCTGTTCATACTTATACATGGTAGGCCATTTTTGTGAAGCGGATTTTTTCAAAAGTTGTGAAAAACTCATGTTTATTATTTTCAATGGCAGGTAATACAAGCAAAAGGACGCCATGCAATGAGTCTCCCTATTTTTTTGGCCTATTTCTCTCTCTTTTTTCAAAGAAGGGTCAACTTTGTCGGCATGCAAAGTCTAGAAAGAAGTTGAATCTTTGAAAACTCTCGGTCGTGTTCTCCATATATTGGCTGTCTGGTGGGCAACTTCAAAGATTTTTGTGGAATTTAAAGAGCAATTGGCAGCTCACATGTGGTTCAAAATAATTTGACATAATTTCGACAGACTCCCTCTGATCCATATTAATGTTCATAGATCCATCTAGATTCAAATGTATCTAGTCATGTTTCTGTGCTAGATACATATACCCGAATCTTGAAAAATCTGGGAACATTAATTTGAATCGGAGATAGTAGTGTAATTTAAGTGAGTTAATTTATCAACGAATCTTGAAAACTCGAAGAACCTAGGAATCGCAAGTAAAACATGGGTAGTTCGCTATGTCCGGAAACATGGGAACCTCAAAACACTTCTCCATCATTCTAGAATCTTCTCCCTCGTTTCTCGAGACCATGTTACCAAATTTTGAAGTTTTAGATTAGCTAATATTCGTTCACTCTACATGATATACAAAGTACGAGAACCAAATATACACCCATATATTATATATGTTGATCAAACTTTTTCTTTTCTGCTTTACCTATTATAATTTTATATAGTGATGATATGTCAGACGTCTATTATCTGAGTCTCACGTGTAGGGCCGTGCAACTTACTAGTTTACTATAGTACTACATGAATTGGTTCGATAAATTACATGTTATATTTTTCAAGCTTAATTTTATACTCCGTAGCTAATTTCACCCGAAAGTGCATCATGCTTCAATCAACACATTCGGTGGAATTAAAAGGTTACATCAAAAAATAGAAAATTACATCCAAGTCCATACAATTGGCACAAAGGCTCCTAAAATTTAGGTTGGAAAGGCAGTCGGGTCCGGCTCAATTTCAACCGAGCAGCTGAGCCATACTCTTGCTACTACTGTTTGCTTCTCACATGAAACACAATGTGCACCCGCATGTTGATCATGGTCGAAGGGACGAGATTGCTCAGAACGAGTAGAGGAGCACACTGCCCCCTACCGAGTCGATTCCCCCAGCCGCACCTTCGCCGACCACAGGTTCCTCGCGCTCGAGCTCGAACTTGAGCATGTCCTGATGGTGAGCAAGGGCCAGCATAGGATCGATTGGCTCGAGGGGACCCAGGATGGCATCGTCTGCCACGGCCACGGCGACCTGGTGCCCATCCGAGTTGTCTGCCCCGGTCGCATGCTCGCTGGCCACAAGTTCCTTGCGCGCGAGCTCGAACTTGAGCATGTCCTGATCATAAGCAAGGACCAGCATAGGATCGATAGGCTCGAGTGGACCTAGGATGGCGTCGGCCACGGCCACGGCAACCTGGCGCCCACCCAAGTTGTCTGCCCCGGTCGCATTATCGCTAGCTGCAGGTTCCCGGCGGAAGGATTGGCCGCTGTCTCGCACAGGCTTAACTTGGCCACGGTTGATGTCCAGCCAGAGCGCCTGCCCGGATGCAGCTCCGTCATAGTCGAAAGGGAGGCACACCAGGACCGACACTTTGTTGTAGAGGTCCACTTTTGTTCGCCTGCCGTGTTGACGCCTCCGTGATGCGGCCAACGCAGGATCGGTAGCCTCGAGGGGGCCCAAAATCGCGTCGTCGGCCGGTAGGGCCAACGCATGTTTACCGCGGGTGACCAGACGCTCTACAGAGGCGGCTCCAATGGCGGCATGTTCCCGCCGAATGAACTGTTTCGGGGCCTGGCCTCGAGCCAAAGTAGACCTTCGAACACGACGCAGCCAATCCACCGGGATTCCTTCAAGTATTTGTGAGGATAACATGCCTTTGGTGGAAGAAAGAAATTTCGTCGGAGAGTAGAATGAAGGAGAAAGTATAGTACTAGTAGTAGTACTAGCGGTGCTACTTAGTTTTACTCCCACCACTAGGGGACCTCTTTTTTGGTGTTTTTTCTTTGACCAAGCATTTCTCCAAGGAGAACTTTTTTAGATGCTCCAAGGAGTATGCAGAGCGACTGCTTGGCGGCGCGTGAGTTTTTCACAGTCGGTGGTTGTCCGGGGCATTAACTCACAAGAGAAATGTCAT
Source organism: Avena insularis (assembly GCA_023614405.1). Classification (NCBI taxonomy): domain Eukaryota; kingdom Viridiplantae; phylum Streptophyta; class Magnoliopsida; order Poales; family Poaceae; genus Avena; species Avena insularis. The sequence continues at coordinate 79,203,229 of CM042692.1, read as the reverse complement.
ATCGGTGCTTGTAGCAGCCGTACTTTTAGCTGGCCACATTCTAATCGGATAGTAGGAGTACTATACACTCTCGAAATAGAGGTGATGAGCAGCTGGCAGCTCGAGTAACGAGTCTAGTAAATTTTTGGAGTATGTACTCCGGTATATAGTAGTAGTAAGTTGCACATGCCTTAGTGCTCCGGCACGTGATAGAATTATCAAAGTACAGTATGTCATATTATCTCTACTACTATAATGGAGCAGTTTTGAATTGGATCCATAGCACCAATCCTGACCGTTGGGCTATTAGATCCAATGGTTTAGAGAAGCTGGATTCGTGTTGAATAGTACCTAGATCAAACTCCACCATGCATGTTCTAGAACCATCATGTCACCACCCCAAAAATTTCATAGCACAATAGGCTGTATTCTCTCTACTACTATAATGGAGCAGTTTTGAATATGAATGATCCATAGCACCAATCCTTATCGTTAGGCTGTTAGATCCAATGGTTTAGAGCAGCTGGATTCGTGTTGAATAGTACCTAGAGAAAACTCCACCATGTTCTAGAACCACCATGTTGAATAGTACCCATGATATTTCATATGTCTATTATATGAGTCACACGTGCATGGCATGTGCAACTTACTAGTCACTATATAGAAGTACTCCGGCATGTGAGACTCGCATATTCAATTTTTTTAGCTTTACCTATATTATATAATCTTACCACATTATATTGTGTAAGCAGTACTTTGAACTTTGAAAAATCGATCAAGCCTGGCAAATCCCAATATTGCAAACCGCTGGATCTTTTATCCATGCTTGCACATAGAATATTCCATTGATAGTCTTTAGCACAGTGAACGCTATGCACAAACCTCAAAACACACTTCTCAATAATTTTAGAATCTTCTTCGTCATTTCTCTCGAGAATAACGAGTAATATGTAGCTAATAGTAGTAGGTTGATTTCTTCATGACACAAGGTACATGAACCAATTATACACCCTATACTTTATGGACGTGGCTCAAAATTATAATTATTTTTCAGTGATACCAACACAATCTCTTTCATCATTAATTGCTGTGACACATAAGACACTTCCATGCATGTAATAAGGTCTTTGACAATGGGGGAGTCTCTTAGCGCGTCATCCTAGGCAAAATGATTTTGTGGCATGTCAATTAAGGAGGAGAGAGGGTGTTGCTGTATCTTAGCTAAGATACACCCCTTGTACATAATCATAGGAAAAAAGAGTTGATTGCCCAATAAAATGCATGCATGAGAGAAAAAACATTAAATTAAGATACAACCTCTAAACTATAATGCATTGGAGAGGTTGTCTATTAGATATTTATAACTCCTATGGTAACGTGCTAAGCTACACCCCATTGTGAAAGGCCTAATGCATGATACAATATGTACCACTTGATACCTCCATTGGGGCTAGTCTCATACTCTCATCCCAAACAGAGGTAGAGTAGTAGTACTAGTACCTCCATACATGTAGACAAGTTACAAAGAGTCTGCCGACATACAATATACGTTGGTTGGGACGTGGTGAGGCGGACATCCTCTGGGCCAGGTTACTCCGTAAGTCGGCCTGCCTTGAGGTGACCCGGCCAACTTTCGCTTTGACCTTGCCATACCTCAGCTAACTCGGTTATACCCCGGCGTGACCCTACCTGGGGTATCCCCCCAACACAGATGGCCATGCTAGGAGGCCAAGCTCATAGGAGAGGTGCTTATACTAGAGTGTGTAAAGGAAAGGTTATGTTTGATTATCTGCATACTAAGTATGATGATTCAGGGTTATCCCTGACAGATGTTGTCGTGGTGGTGGCATGGCAGATGCCATGGATAGGCTAAAGATGGGGCCAATGAGTGCTAGGGGAATCTAGGGAGGGAGAACATGGTGATTCCACACACAGAAGTTCTTGTATTCTCTCTATCAATGGTGTTTACAAGCGTTCTTGAGGCCCTTAGCAAGAAGAAGACAATGTCTCTTACCCCTCACTAACTAGCCCTCGAGTTCTGCCTTAGACAGAGAGAGATTCCTCTAAAAATGCCGTCCCCTCTCTATGGAGGCCCTGGTGCTCCTTATATAGGGAGCCCGGGTTACAATTCTAGGGCATAGGTGGCATCATATTCTATGAATATGCTCCTTCCCTAAAGCAGATGCTTCTTTATTCTTCTTTACCGGCTCGTCCGGGCTTTGGACGTAACCCGCAGCATCATCCTCGTCTTTTGGCGTCACAGGCTACGTCATTCGGCTTTGCCTGCGTCACCTTGGTCACTGCTGACCCTCTGGTCCTCTCCTTTACTTTACTTTGCACATGCTTCAGCTAATAAAGCCACCTTTTGACCAGCGGGAGATTCCTTCTCTTTGAAGCCAAGGTAATCCGGCTAGCATATAGCTAATCCGGCTTACCCACTTACCTAAAAAATAGATAGGCATGGCCGGCATAGATCTTATGCCGGCCGGACCATTGTCAAGGCAATGCCCCACGGGCCGGGCCACACCGTGATTCGGCCTGCCTTGAGGTGACCCGGTCAGCACTTTGCTTTGACCGTGTCGTACCCCGGCTAACTCGGCCCTTATACGCCGTCATTGCCCTACCCGGGTGTATCCCCCCAACATTAGTCCCCGAAGCTGGTGCGGTCTTAGCAACTTTTCAGTTGTTAAGGCCACAGCAGGTTCCCATATCCGAATCTTTTATTCCTAGGACCGAGTTATCTCACAGCCCGGAGTTTCTTCTCTTGCGATCCTTTTGCTCTTTCCGGGTTACTCCTCATTGGCTAGGTACTTTTCTTGCTTATCCGGGTTTCTTTTCCTTATCTCGTATGCTTCTCCACATCCTACGTAGAGGGTAATCATCATTTGCCTCATTTTAAGGGCCATGCGCATTTACCGCGCCGATTACTATCGCTGCGTCAGGCATAACTGCTGTAAACGTCTCATCACTGCAGCGCCTCGTTAACTGTAACGCCATGTCCCGTCATGGGATCATTTGCTCCCGTGGCCCCTTCTGTGGCCTTGCTCTGATTGGTTGCTTGGGCCGCACACGATCACTGCGTGCGGCATGCCACCCACAAAGGATCCCACGATGCTTGTGGCACGGTTAAGTAGAGGGTGCGATGCACTCCCAGGGGAAGTTCCCCCATTCGCGTCGCACCCCCTGTTCTCTTTCTTCTTCACTGCGACTCCGCCTCCGCCGGTTTTCTTCTCCTCGAGCTCCACTACGACCGTGCTCCAGCGGTATTTCACGCCAGCGCCACCCTTTCCAGTGCCACTCGCCACCACGGGGCCTTGCGCTTCCCGTTTCCCCTCTTCCAGCTACCATTACTCAGATTATCCCCTCGAAAGCTTCAATCTCGCCATGACTGAAGCAGAAGCTGGAATGGTGGCACAGCAGGAGGAAGGGACGGAGAGCCACAAGCGTGGATGCTGGGATGGCTCCATCGCCCGCGAGGAGGACCTGGCTTGGCTCTACGCCTCCCGTCGCATCCCCGCCGGCGTCGCCTGCCGCCTCCCCTCCGGTGAGATTACTCCCACCCCCAAATCTGGGGAGTACGTAGTTTTCTTGTCGCATTTCCAACGCGGCTTCGGCCTTCCCACCTCTGATTTCTTCTTCAATTTCATCTCCACCTACAAATTGCAACCGCATCATCTTCCCGCAAATGCTATCACCTCTCTGTCCTCTTTTGCCTCCAACATTGAGGGATATATCGGCCTCTGGCCAACCAAAGAACTTCGGATCAAGTTCTTTGGTTTGCGGAGGAATGTGGTTCCGGATAAGGAGCATGCCCTGGAGGACAAACATTTGACCTAGTGTGGCGCCGCCTCCATCTCTCCCCGGAAACAATCCGTCTTACCCCGGGTCATGGTGCTCGAATCTTGCAAGGGCTAGGCCCGGACCTTCTTCTATGTCCGGAACACCACCAAGGAGGACCAGATCCGGCTGCTCCCCTTCAGACTCGGTCCTCCAGATACTTCGCAATGGGAAAGCATTCCCAAGCGCGCTACAGCCCTGGCGAATCAAGTGGCTCGCCGGATCACGGAGCTGCTTAAGGAGCATCTCCGGGGGAGGATATCATGATCACTTTCCTCCGCAGCCGGGTCTCCCCCGTCTAGAAGCGAGCCCACAAGATCTGCTACCTTAGCGGTCCTCTTGACCCTCACCGGACCTCCTCCTTCAAGCTGGATAACTCGGTAGTTTACCGCCGGGTTAAGGCCGTCTTCAACATGGAGAAGGAGTTCTCCGAGGCCTGGGAGTGGGGACTTGAGCCCTTCACTCGCGCCAACCCTCCTCCAAGGGTAAGTTAATCTTCTCTTGTCATCCGGATTTTGTTTGTATGTTGATTTCCCTTTGTAACTTGGTGATTATTCTCTTCGCGATTTCTCCAGCAACTGCTGGAGGATGGCGAGGATCCGGCCAGCAAGTGGTTGGAGGACCGCCCTAAGGGAGACGAGGTGGAGACTGACCCGGAAGCCTTCTTGCCTGCCCCGGACGTCATCAAGCGCAGCGCTAGTAAGGCCTCTTCTCTAAGAGATTGGCCAGACGATGATGATTCGAACATTGAGGTCCTGGAGGTACTTGATCCGGTTCTTATTTCTTATTTGCATCTGGCCTATGTTCGAATGTTCAGCTAACTCGGACGCTCAGGTCCATGATGTTCCCCCGCTTGCGACCGGTGGCCCGGCCCCGACCCCTTCCCAGAAGCGTGCAGCTACCCCGGCCGTAGCTTCGAAGGCGCCGCCGCCCATGAAGAGGCAAAAGAAGTCCGGGGTTAAACCCTCGGCCAAGCCTGCCGCCAAGAGCATAGTCCAGAGGGCACCCAAACCTCGGGCTCCTCCTACCGTTGATGAGTAAGCCCTTTTAGCATTGCTACCTCGGATTCTTCCATTGCTTGCCTTAGTGTCTGGTTAGTTCTTTCTTTTTAACTTGTTGTCCTTCCTTTTTTCCAGAGCTCCTGTGGATATTCCCCAGAGCGGTTCCAGCATAGCCTCCCCACTCCGGAGCAATCCCTCTCCCCCCGTAATGATGACCAACGTCCGCTTAGCCCTATTCATGAGGGTTCTGCGGTCGCGCCTGACCAGAGTCCACCTCGTCAAGAGGAGGGCAACGTCAACATGGGGGGTAGCGGGCCGGATCTGGACACGACAATGCTGGATTTGCCCAGCTCCTCGGTCTCTGTGCCCAACGTTGAGGCGCCAACTTCACCGGCGCCGCCCCCAGTATCCCTAGTACCAGCAACAACACCAGCAACACCAGCAGCAGCAACAATGACACGGAATAACAACAACACCGGCGGCATACAGCGGAAGCACCGGTAACATCACCAGCAGCAGCAAGAACAACCGCAGCAAGGGCCTCCAAGCCTCCTAAGGGGAAAGCTCCTTTGGCCCCCACCAGGTCTGCCCCATCAATCACTGATTTCTTTCAACATGCTCCTCAACCCTCATCCGGCAAAGCTACGAAGACTTCCGGGTCAGCTTCGTCCATGCCAGCTTCCGGATCAGAGGGTAGCAAACAGATGGTATTGCACACCAGCCCCGCTGTGGCTCAATCCGCCAGGCGCGAGGCCCATGTGAAGGGCCTAGTGACGAGCGTTACAGTCGACATCTCCTTGAGTATGTGAAGAACTGGAAGAACACCGACATCATCGACCCTCAGCGCGATCTCCCAGAAAGGTTCGGCCCTGCTGAGTTCAGCGTGCAAATGAACTCCGCCACTCAGGCTATCTCCCTGGCTGGCCGGATGATGGATGTAATCCTTTTTCTCCGCTGTTGATGTTTTTCGTAACTTAGCATTTGTAGGTATATCCCAGTCCCCGAGCCTCCAAGGGAATAACTTGTTATTCGGTCGGATGCTCTCTAGTTTCTATTCATACTGTCATTAATTTGCACTAAATTTTGGGCCGGGTAGTTCCCTTGGCCCGGATCATGTAGTCTTCAAGTATCCACACACCTAGAGCCGGGTTAAGTTCCACTTGGCCCAGATCTTGTAGACTTCAAATATCCACACACCTAGAGCCGGGTTAAGTTCCACTTGGCCTGGATCTTGTAGACTTCAAATATCCACACACCTAGAGCTGGGTTAAGTTCCACTTGGCCTGGATCTTGTAGACTTCGAATATTCACACACCTAGAGCCGGGTTAAGTTCCACTTGGCCCGGGTCTTGTAGACTTCGAATATCCACACACCTAGATCCGGGTTAGGTTCCACTTGGCCAGGATCTTGTAGACTTCGAATATCCACACACCTAGAGTCGGGTTAAGTTCCACTTGGCCCGGATCTTGTAGACTTCGAATATCCACACACCTAGAGCCGGGTTAAGTTCCACTTGGCCTGGATCTTGTAGACTTCGAATAATTTTTACTATCCCTAAACTTTTGTCTCTTTCTTGTTTCAGATTACCACTAACTGCCGATCCGCTGAGTTCCAGCGCCTGCTGGACTCCTACAAAGACATACGCGAGCATCATGGTAAACTCCTGGAGGAGTACCAGAAGAGGGGTTAGTTTCCATTTCTCTCCCTTCCTTGTTCATTCAAACTTCTTAGAGCTTATATGAATATTTTGTCCGTATTAAGCAGCCGAGGTTGAGGCTGAGAATATAATCACAAGGAAGAATCTTGTGGAGATCAAAGGTAACTTCATCCCCTTTACATGATCATCGTACCCTCCATGCTTTATCCGGTGGACACTCATATTTTGGGTCCTCCGAATCATGTTGCCGTTGCTCTTGGGGACAGTGTTCGTATGCCTGAACTGATGACCCACTGCCTGGAAGAATCAGGGAAGTATGAAGCTAAACTGAAGAAGAAGGACGCTGAGATAGCTCGGCTCCAGCAGCAGGACTCGGAGATTACTCGGCTGAATGCCGAAATCCAGAGGCTCAAGAGCTCTCATCAGTCCGCGCTGGAGAAGGCCAATCAGGAGTTTGCCGAAGAGAAGGAGCATTTAGTTATGCAAATCTCTAAGGACAAGAGCTTACTGGAGGAAGCCGACATCAAACTTGCGTCGGCGATCACTGAGTGCGAAAAACTCTGGGTCCACAACGCCAACACTGATTCCGAGCTTCATCGACTTCTCTTATAGATTGCACGTAAGTTCTCCGCTCTTGCTTGATTTGTTATAATTCGGATTTGGTCCATCCGCTCATTGTTGCTCCTCTTATCCTTAGGTTAATTTCCAGAGAGCGATTCATTCGCCGCCTCCGCCGTACGCGAATCTCGTGAGCAGCGTGGAGTTCCTGTTAGCCCTGATGCCGAGCCAATTCCTTATGCCACAGAGGATCTCCTGGCGAGTCTCACCGCTCGTCTCGAGATACTAAGGAATTTCGGCGTGGACATTATCCCAGCTACAACATGGATGTTTGGCTGCCTCTGGCCCAGCAAGACCATTCCCAAGAAAACCTCGGCCTTCATAGCCAAACTCATGGAATGTGAGACGCAACTAGACCTGTGGCGCGAATCTGCGGCACGGGCTGGAGCCGACATTGCTTTGAAGTTTATGCTTTCATGGTATGAAGGGATTGAATTGGCATTGCTCAAGCATATGCGCATCGGGTCTAAGTGGTGCAAGGATCCAGAGTGGATCACGCGCCGCCAGGCCTATGCGAACAATCTCATTCAGTACTCCTTCTACCATGCCTGGAATGAGGGGCCAAGCTTCCTTGATGCTGCTGATGATGAAATTGTCTCTGGAGCTGAAGAAGGGAATGAGAGCAAGGACTCCGAGTTAGGCAACGAAGTTGAAGACCCGGAGGAGAACGAAGTTGACCCAGACGACGAGGCCGAAGCTAGCGCTCCTCCCGCACACTCCGGAGTACCTCCCTCAAGAGATGATTCTCCTACTGCTTCTACCCCTTGAAAAACACTCATCATATTTATCAGATCCCCGGAATGCCGGGCGCAGATGTACTTAAATACCTTGGTTTGTTTGTGCTACAATTTTATGTTTCGAACTAAGTTTTTATTGCCGGATTAGCATGGGCGAAGTCCCCGAGTTTCATTTCCTGTTCCTCCAATTTTCGACTCGGCTCACGTCTACCTTGATTCGGGTTTTTGACTTACGAGTCCGAGGTTCAAAAAATTGTCTTAACAGTACTTGAAACCTTGAGATTAGCTCAAAATGATTCGTCGCTTTAGTGAAGAAAATAAACTAAGGGTTGTTTTTCATGTACTTTGTCATTCCAAACTTGTTCTCTTGCTTGCCATGAAGCCAATTCTTGTTGGACAGCAGCAAAGTTGAAGAGTCAGGTTTTTGGTGCTAACACATTACTAATCCAACTAAGACGTAAGCAATTTAACCCAGCCGACATAAAGAATATGAAAAGAAGACAAGTGCTATAGCAGTCCCCGAGTCTCTGCTCGGGGTGGCAAAGTTTTTATTGATAAGCTCACTGCCGACATACATACCGACATACGAGTAGTTCAGATACAATCACCTCTCAGGTGTAGAAAGGACGCAGCAGTGCTACGTTCCATGGTCTTTTGGATTCCTCTCTCGACCTGTCCACCTTGTTCTTTTGCTGGGGCTGTGCATCAATAAGATAGTAGGAATCATTGCGCAAAGCTTTCCTCACAATGAAGGGCCCTTCCCATGGGGGGATAACTTATGCATGCCAGCGGTGCGCTGTATTAGCCTTAGCACCAAATCACCTTCCCGAAAAACACGGGGGTTTACTTTCCGGCTATGACAGCGTCGGAGATTTTGCTGGTATATGGTGGATCTGGACAAGGCCAGTTCTCTCGCTTCTTCCAGTAGATCAACATCATTCTGCCGGGCTTCGTGCACTTCGGCCTCTGTGTATTGGGTGACCCTAGGCGAATCGTGCTCTATGTCGGCTGGTAATACAACATCTGCCCCATATACCAGAAAGAATGGCATATAGCCCGTTGATCGATTCGGAGTTGTTCTTAAACTCCACAGTACCGCTGGTAGTTCTTCTATCCAGCACCCCGCTAATCTTTGCAGCGGCTCTATGAGCCGGGGTTTTATCCCGAACAATACCAGTCTGCTGGATCTTTCCACTTGCCCGTTCGACGTGGGGTGGGTGACTGAGGCGACATCTAACCAGATCTTCTTTTCCTGGCAGAACCTCGCAAATGCTCCTTCGGCAAAATTTGTCCCGTTACCAGTTATGATGCTATGAGGGTAGCCGTACCTTAAGATTATATCCTTGAGGAATCTTACTGTTGTTGCCCCATCACATTTCCAAATTGGTTTCACTTCAATCCATTTGGTGAATTTGTCAACCATGACCAGCATGTGGGTCATCCCTTCTTTGGCCGGCTTAAATGGCCCTACCATATCTAGGCACCATACAACAAATGTCCATGTAATTGGGATAGTTTTCAGCTCCGACATTGGCAGGTGAGTTTTCGCGGCGTATCTTTGACAACCATTACATTTTCTCACCAAGTCCTCTGCTTGCCCCAAAGCACTGGGCCAATAAAATCCATGCCGGAAAGCCTTTGCTACTAAGGCCCTTGAGGAGGCATGGTGGCCACATTCCCCTTGGTGAATATCTCAGAGTATGTCGAGTCCTTCCTCTGGATCAACACACCGTTGTAGTACTGCTGTCACACTCTTTTTGTATAATTCAGCATTGATAATGGTATAAGCCTTTGCCCTTCTCTGAATCTGCCTTGAACTTATTTCATCATTCAGCAAGATTCCCTCCTTTAGGAAATCAAAAATTGGCTTGGCCCAAGACGGTATAGGTCGGACGGGAAATGGTTTCTCAGCCACTTCCATTGCATCCACCGACATAACTCCTGCCAGATCAAGCTGAAGTCCCGGGTTTTGAAAGGGCGATCGGGGTCCCGGTTTGAAGCAGATCCACAGGTTTCTTGAGGTGCCTCCCCATTCTATTTCCATAGGTGCAACTCCTGATCCGGTGAGCGTCGGGATATAAATTGAGTCTAATTTGGGTGAGGGTGTGATAGACGGTTTTCTTAAGTGTTGCAAAGCCACATTTGGCGGGATGGGTTGCCGGGATGAGCCCATCTAGGACAGTGTAGCTGCTGCCTCGTTTTCAATCCGAGGTATGTGATGGAACTCACACCCTTCAAAAAACCCGCTTATCTTCTGGACATGGAACCTATACAAGGCCATGTTAGCATCTAGGGCATACCAATTTCTAGACACCTGCTATACCACCAAAACCAACACTATATCCAGCGTATCCCTACTTCCTTTGCCACTTTGAGACCATGTACCAACGCTTCGTATTCTGCCACATTATTCGAGGCACTGAAATGGATCTGTAGGACATACTTCAGTTGATCCTTCTTGGGCGAGGTAAGCACTACCCTGGTGCCTAATCCATCTTTCAGTTTCGATCCGTCGAAGTGCATCTGCCAATAATTGGAGTCCGTCAGGGGTGGCTCGTATTGCATTTCAGCCCAGTCCACAAAGAAATCCGCCACAGCTTGTGATTTGATCGCATCTCTCCTGTCGAACTGTGGCTCGTATGGAGCTAATTCGATTGCCCACTTCGCTATTCTGCCGCTTGCGTCCTTGTTACTCATGATTTCTGAGATGGGTGCCTCACATATCACCTTGATGGGGTGTTCCTTGAAGTAGTGCTTGAGCTTCTTGGCCGACATATATATGCCGTATGCCATCTTCTGATAATGAGGATAGTTCTGTTTTGATGCTGACAATACTTCGCTCAGATAATACACCGGTCTTTGCACCGATTTTCCTTCCTCTTCACGCTCCACTATGATCACTGCACTTACGACTCGGTTGGTCGCGGCTACGTAAAGCAACATCGATTCCTTAGGTAATGGTGCAGCTAGTATTGGCGCGGTAGATAGCATCTTTTCCAACTCTTCAAATGCAAGATCCGCCTGTGGCGTCCATGTGAACTTATCTGCTTTTTTCATTAACTGATAGAGGGGCAAGGCCTTCTCTCCCAGTCGACATACAAACCGACTTAACGATGCCAGGCAACCGGTGAACCTCTGGACATTGTTAAGACACTTTGGTAACTCCATTCTTTCTATGGCCCAGATCTTCATCGGGTTAGCTTCAATGCCGTGGATAGATACCAGGAAACCGAGTAACTTTCCGGCTAGTACGCCGAAGGTGCATTTCTCTGGGTTCAGTTTCATTCGGAACCTTCTCAAGTTCACGAACGTCTGCCGGATATCCTCAAGGAGCGTAATGCTTTCCTTGGTTTTTATCACCACATCATCCACATACACCTGCACATTCCGACCTATCTGGTTGTGTAAGCATTTTTGCATACATCGCTGGTACGTTGCTCCTGCATTACGTAATCCAAACGGCATAGTTCGATAACAATAAGCCCCGTACGGGGTAATGAACGCAGTCTTTATTTGATCATCCGGATTTAGGGGTATCTGATGGAAACCAGAATACGCGTCAATGAATGACAGTAGTTCACATCCGGCAGTTGAGTCTATGACCTGATCTATTCCAGTGAGTGGGAATGGATCTTTCGGACATGCCTTATTCAGGTTCGTGTAATCAATACACATGCGCCATACCACTGCCATGTTTGGATCATCCTTCTTTTTCTCCACCAGCACCGGATTAGAGAGCCAATCCGGATAGAGTACCTCCATGATAAATCCGGCCGCTAGCAATCTTGCTATCTCATCTCCAATTACTTTTCTTCTATCTTCTGCGAAACGCCTGAGAGGCTGCTTTACCTGCTTAGCCCCGGGTCTTACATTCAATGAGTGCTCAGCCAACTCCCTCGGTACACCTTGCAGATCTTGCGTAGACCAAGCAAAGATATCCCGATTCTCACGGAGGAAGTTGACGAGCTCGCTTTCCTATTTGCTGCTTAACCCGACACCTATGGTAACGGTGCGCTCTGGGAACAGATCATCAACTGGCACTTTCTTCGTATCCTTAGTCGCTTGGAACGATACGCTCCTATGCGGGTTGGTCAGGGCCGACATATGTTGTTGCGCGGATTGAGCCAATATCGCCACCTCTAGTATCTTCCTCTTCTCTTGAGCTATCATGAGTGACTCGGCTAAATTAGATCCGGTTGATGCGCACTCGATCGAACACCAGAAGTCCCCTGATATTGTTATCACACCCCTTGGTCCGGGCAACTTCATCTTAAGGTAACTGACATGGGTAGTTGCCATGAATTTGCTCAGAGCTGGCCTGCCGAGTAATGCGTGATAAGCACTTTCCAAATTCACTACCTCAAATTCTAAGTTCTTAGTGCGGCAGTTGTCTCTTGTGCCGAATAACACGTCAACCTGGACCTTACCTATTGGTTCACAAGAGATACCTAGCACAATACCGTGAAAAGTGGTCCTTGTTGCTTGCAGCATATTCTCTGTGATCCCCAATTTGTGCATGGTATCCTTGTACATAATGTTGATACTGCTGCCATTGTCAATCAGTACCTTGGAAAACCTCACGTTGAGATTCGGTATGATAAACGTCGGATCCAAGACTAGAGCGTAGGTTCCTGGGCTTGGCATGATCTTCGGGTGATCCTTGATACTCCATGTGATCTCTTGATCCCTCCAAGGCATATATCTCGGCACAGCCGGCATTACTGCATTCACCTCCATATGTCGGCGTTGTAAGCTTTTCCGGTCATTCTCTTCTGTGGTGAACACACAATAGCTTTGATGATGTTCCCTGTACTCATTTCGTCCTTCATTATCGTTGTAACCTTGGCCTTGTTGCTGGTTATTCCCTACTTGATGTACCACATCCCTTGTTTCCGGATTCTCGTACCTCGGCGGAGGTGGTGGCAGCATCAGTTGCTGTCCATTTCCCCCTGTTAGTAACGGTGGCCGGGGTGTTTCATTTCTAGGTGCTTCGTTCCGAGGTGCCTGAGCATTCCCCGAACCCACCTGTTCCAACTTCCTCATCCATTCACACTGCCGGGTCGTATGATTCGCCGGACTGTTCAGACTTGGCGTATGAAATTTGCAAGGTTGATCTAGCATAGACTCGAACGTATACCTCGGCCTATCCTTTCGTTCCTGCCATTGTGTTTTCTGCTCCGGGGTCCAAGGCTTTCTTCCTTCGCTTTTTTGCTGCCAGTTTTGCCCTCCAATTTTCTGGCGTTGGCTTGCTCTGAAATTGGGCTGATCCGGTCCACTGCTGCAACCTGCTGCGAGTTATACCGATAATCCGGATGCTCATCCCTTCTTTTTCCTCGGAAATCATTCCTCCTTGATGACCCGGAGTTATCTTGGTTGTAATATTCCTCATTTGCTTTGTTGGACATTAGCCGGGGTTGAGTTGGATCTCCCAAGGCATATGAATCTGCAATCCGGATTGTCTCGGACAAGGTGGTTGGCATATCTTGTTGTAACCTTTGCCACAGCATACTTCCATACCTACATCCCTGAGCGAACCATGAAATTGCTTGCAATTCAATCACCCCTACGCACGAGTTTCGCGCATTGCACCACCGAGTCAGGAAATCTCTATCCGGCTCATTCGGTCTTTGCCGGCATAGTGCAAGGGTCTGTGGTCTGTTGGGTCTCTTGTAAGTGCTTGAGAAATTGCTAACAAACAGTTCCTGAAAATCCAACCTACAGTTGACACTCCCTGGTGGCAAATTGTTCAGCCAGACCCGCGCTGGTCCTTCTAGCATCTGTGGTACATATCTCACTGCCCATCTCAAATTCCCTGTCGCGATCTTGATGGCCATGGCATAATCAATCAGCCAATCCTCTAGCCTGGTACTCCCATCATAGGTTCGGGTTCCCCTGGCTAGTTGGAAGTTCGGCACAGGTGGCTCATTCATGATCTAGGGCCCGAAACATGCTGGACCCGGTGGACCTTGTAGTTTGATTTGCTCCGACCTATAAATCCTATCCAACTTTAACCTCGCATCATCTGGTTGCAAGTTCCTGCTTCCCAACCGTGATCCAATCACATGGTTATCCGTTCTGGGGTATCCATCTAACCATAGCCGACTAACCATCATTGTATATTTCTTGATCCGGGTGCGTAGGGCGCTATTGTGCTGCTTGTCCTACACTTCCTCCTTGCCGAGGTTCGTGCTGTTGTGCATGAGGCACATTTTGCCCTGGTCCCACAAGATTATGTTGTCCGGAATTGCCGTCGGCAGCGTTTCTTTGACCAGCATTGCCTTGGTCATGGTTACCTCGGGCAGCCCAACCCTCGGCTGGTACTATGGCGATCCTCATCAACTTGCACTGCTTTTCCTTTTCTGGCTCTTACCGGATCATAAGGGACCATTTGCTTGTTTCTTCTCCTAGAGTCCACTACCTCTTCTCTCCTGGGGTCATGACCCGAAGACGACGCGGCTCCTCTGGACCTCGCCGGGTTATTTCTGGCCGAATGTACCACCTGCGAGGCCCCTGGTGGTGCTGGGTTAGCTTTGTTTATTTCTTCATTTTGTTTGCATGCGACCCTCAACAGGTGATTCACTCTTTCTTGCTGCCTTTGACGAGCCTCACCGGTCAAGCCTTCTAACTCATATGCGGCCGCGTTTGCTGCTCTGAGGTTCTTTGCTAGGGTACTGTACCTATCCAACCCTCCTGTCACTATAGTAGCTGTCTGAACCGTCCTAGGCTTGTACTCCTTGTCAATCTCTGTGATCAGGTTCTGCCTCGGATTTTCACTCCATCGATACGGTTCGCCTTAGCATACTCTCTCAAGGTGATGTTCAGCGACTGATGCAGCTCAGCTACCTTCTTTGCTCCAGCTAACATCTTCTGCCTAGTTTCCTCTAACTCAACTTGCGCCTGAGCTAGATCTACCACAGGTGCTATTGGTGTTGCTAAGCTATCTATTGCTTGTTGGAGCACATTCTCTGGCTTCTCTAGTGGAGGAAACCTAGACCTGGTCTGTTTGGGCGTTACCTGTGGCTCTGGCGCCGGATCTTTGCTCGGTCCCGCAACCTACGCGGTCATCATAACTTCAACGCTGCTAGTGGGGGAAGCGATACACACTCCACGAGCAGCGCTGAGAGATGGTTCGCCCCCTTCGACGACCTGCCGCGGGTGGACGTAGGACACATCCACCCCGACGTAGATCTTGTGCGCGCCAAGCTTGATGAAGACGCCGTTGCACGATGGAGGGTTCCTACCAAAGCTTCCCGTGTTGTCGCTGACGTAGTCCAGCGTTCCAAAGTGCTGAACCAAGCCTGAGACGATACGCTCGCCGGTGCTCGAGAAGTTTCCCGTCTAGATTTTCACCCCTGCTAGCACCGCTAGCCCCACGGTGGGCGCCAACTGTCGTGGTGGTGGCACAGCAGATGCCATGGTAGGCTAAAGATGGGGCCAATGAGTGCTAGGGGAATCCAGGGAGGGAGAACGTGGTGATTCCACGCACGGAAGTTCTTGTATTCTCTCTATCAATGGTCTTTACAAGTGTTCTTGAGGCCCTTAGCAAGAAGAAGACAATGTCTCTTACCCCTCACTAACTAGCCCTCGAGTTCTGCCTTAGACAGAGAGAGATTCCTCTAAAAATGCCGTCCCCTCTCTATGGAGTCCCTAGTGCTCCTTATATAGGGAGCCCGGGTTACAATTCTAGGGCACAGGTGGTAGCAGATTCTATGAATATGCTCCTTCCCTAAAGCAGATGCTTCTTTATTCTTCTTTAACGGCTCATCCGGGCTTTGGACGTAACCCACAACATCATCCTCGTCTTTTGGCGTGACAGGCTACGTCATCCGGCTTTGCCTGCGTCACCTTGGTCACTGTTAACCCGCTGGTCCTCTCCTTTACTTTACTTTGCACATGCTTCAGTTAATAAAGCCACCTTTTGACCAGCGGGGGATTCCTTCTCTTTGAAGCCAAGGTAATCCGACTAGCATATAGTTAATCCGACTTACCCGCTTACCTGCAAAATAGATAGGCCTGACCGACATAGATCCTATGCCGGTCGGACCATTGTCAAGGCAATGCCCCACGGGCCGGGCCACACCGTGATTCGACCTGCCTTGAGGTGACCCGGTCAGCACTTTGCTTTGACCGTGTCGTACCCCGGCTAACTCGGCCCTTATACCCCGGCGTTGCCCTACCCAGGGGTATCCCCCCAACAGATGTATCGAATTTTTGGTGAAAGTGTACCACCTATGCAGAGTGTCAAACTATTCGAATACCCGCGTCCGCGGTTATGGACAGTTGGAGTGGCCATACTGTTCCGTTGTCAGATGTTTTCAAAATGACTTATGAAATGAATTGTGACATGACTTGACCACAACAGAGTTGTGACCATGACAACTAAGTTTCCCCACTTAGGTGATTTAGAACTTTATTTTATATTTCTTTGTTTCTGAACTCAGCTTAGGTTTCGAACTTAACTTTACAAATAAACCTAGAACTTAGCATTCCTATTAGAACTACCTTACTTGTTAGTGATAGTTTGCAAGTACTTAAAGAGTACTCATGGCTTTGTCCCTGGCTATTCCCGTGGCCAGACTATGAGGAGGACTATCCGGAAGAAGTATAGCAGGACGGTTACGACAACTAGGATCATCTCCCATCGTCAGTATTGCCTGTGACACTGAAGATGGATCCCACCACTATGCTATTTATCCCGCTACTTGTTTGTATTAAGACTGGATCATGAGATCCTTTATTTGTGTAAGACCTTATTATGGTTTGTAATGGATGATGTACTGTGATATCCAATCTGTTATGTCTCGCAAAAATGGTAATCCTAGGATTGCGATGTATGGCATAATAGGCATCTGGGATTAAAAACCCAGGTGTTGACAAGTTGGTATCAGAGCCATCCTGACCATAGGAGACCCTAGTTAGAATGGACGTCCGAACGAAAACTTAGTTTCAAAAAAGAAGAAGTGAGTATTTATGAAAACCTATTTCCTCTCTTACCCTTGGGATTCTTTCTCTCAAAAAAATACATGTTCCTCAAAAATTCTTACATTACTACATAAATTTTGACACACTTGATCACTTCACTAACTTTCTCATCCTAAATTCTTATAGATGGAAGTTCAGTACTGCAAGTTCTACCAGTTGGGCAACGGAGGCCAACTGATCTTCAAGAGGGATCTTGATGCACTGTCTGAGTACTTGGAGTGCCCACATCCAGAATTCTTTGGAGCTCAACTCAATGGTCCCCCAGGAGGAGATTTACAATGGCTAGTAGTTCCTGATCTTCGAGGCAAGTTAGAGGCACCAATGTCTGAGAAGATTCAATTCATCGTGAGCGAGAACAACTGGCTAAATGGATTAGCCAGGGCAATGCATGAAGCTCTCGCTCGTCTTTGCGCACAGAATGTCAACCTAATCCAAGGAACCCTCTTTGCTCACTATGCAAGCTGTGATTCTATGGGAATGCCACTAGAGATGCCAAGTCACCTGGAGTTGAAGCGTCAAGTGGAGAACCTCGACTTCCTACTGTCCGACAGACAGAAGGAATTGGACAATGCTAGAGAGTTCGCCAACCACAACCTTGCCATTGCCGCCCAGAAGGCCCAGATGTTCTCACTGCTCGTCAAGGATCGTCAGTCACTTCACCGTCAACATGCAAAGAAGGATCGCACCATCGACCGTCTTTGCAAGAAGGTGGCCGACCTCGAGAAGACCATTAAGGACCAAGAATCTCAGCTTGCAGCAAAATAAGAAGAGGAGGAAGGTGAAGACATCCAAGGGGATATTCACTCATATTCACTCATACCTCAAAGATATGGACTTCTGTGGTGCATATTGGTTTCGTGCACCACTGAAGTGCCAAAATTCCGTGACGCATATTTTCTAGTGCACCACTGATATATATCTGTGGCACATGGTTTCACATATGCGCCACTGAATATCTTGTCTATCTATAGGCTGTTTCCTAGTAGTGTGATGACTACCTGGAGGATGATGCCATGGACTTCTACACCGATGATGATGACTTAGACTTCATCGATGATGAGTAGATGCACTAGAGCCCTATCGTAGGAGTGAGAAATATCGGTTCCATTGTATCTTAGCTTGCAGAATGGTTCTTAAAACCATCTGTTTTCCCTTTTGTTGTGGTGTGTGTGTGTGTTTGTATCGTGTGCTTTGCTTGAATGAATGAAAAGAAGTTAGTTGCAAAACCTAAGTCAAACTCAAAGTTTTAGCTTTGAAACCAAAACCATGAACCTTAGAACTTTCCCTCTTACCCCATTATCTATCTCAATCTTCAGATGATTCGTGGAAACCAAGGAGGGAGCAGCTCATCGCAGGACCCAATGCTGCAAATTCTACAGACGCTCATTACAGACCGCGAAGCTAGTAGGGCAGAGCGCCAAGCAAATCTAGCCACACTACAGCAGATCGCCCAGATGGCTCACAACAATTAGAACCATGGAAATCAGGATCATCATGGATCCAAACTCAAAAACTTCCAGAATACCAATCCCCCAATCTTTAGCAAGTCTAAAGACCCGCTGGATGCTGATGATTGGTTACATGTGATGATTGGTTACAGACCATGGAGAACAACTTAGAAGTCGCCGGAGTGGATGCCAACGAGAAAGTTCTGTTTGCCACCCACTATCTGGCAGGTGATGCAAGAGCATGGTGGAACAACACGCGCACGATGAATCATGGTCAAGTGATGACGTGGGAAGCCTTCAAGGTCAAGTTCAGCCGCACCCATGTGCCGCAGGGTCTAGTCACCAGAATGAGAGATGAATTCAGAGAACTAAAGCAAGGCAGAATGACTGTATTGGAGTACCGTGACAGATTCTTGTCCCTCGCTAGGTATGCACCTAATGAGATCAACACGGAGGCCAAGAAGAAGGAGAGATTCCTGAACGGACTGCATGATGAGATGTAGATGCTACTCGTCAACATCCGTTTTGAGGATCTCGAAGAGCTAGTCGACTCTGCCATTCAGATGGAAGGGAAGATCAATCAAGTGAACGACAACCACAAACGCTAGATGATGCACCAAGCTGGATCCAACAGTCACTAGAAGTATCGCCCCAACCCGTCTGTCGGATATGCCCCGCGGAACAATCGACCCCCAATGTCTCGCCCAAGCTACCCCAACCGTAGCAGAGGAAATGTGAAGTCCGGAGGAAACAACAACAACAACCCCGACAACTCTAGAAATTTCAACCGTGCACCACCCAAGTCCCACAACAACAACAACAACAACACTGCACCGAGAACTAGAAGCAATGTTGTGCCCGTGGCAGCAAAAGACAAGTCTTAGATTACTTCTTTCGAGTGTGGAGTGAAGGGTCACTACTCCAATGAGTGTCCCAAGAAGATTGCCGCCACTGCCAATGTGAATACCCCAGCTCAACAGCAGCGTCATGTTCAGCTCGGAAGAAGATTCACCCCAGGGAACCCTCACAACCGCAACGACCGTCTCTTCCACATGAACGCCCAAGAAGCGCCAGATGTCGTGCTGGGTATGTTTTCTGTCAACTCAGTTTTAGCAAGAGTGTTGTTTGATTCTGGAGCATCGCACTCAGTTGTCGCCGAAGAATTTGCATGCACCAGTAAGATTCACCCAACCAACTTGAAGCATGTCATGATAGTTCAAATACCCAGTTCAACCACAAAAGCTAGAAAAATTTGCAAAGTTGTGCCTATCAGAATACATGGCATAGATTTTTATGCCAATCTAATAGTACTTGGAACCAAAGGTTTGGAAGTAGTACTAGGAATGGATTGGATATCAAAGCATAAAGGATTGATTGACTGTGCCAAGAAAGCCATCACCATGACCAGTAGCTCTGGAGTATCAGTAGAGCATACATCTGAAACCTTGCCCCGTCAATTCAAGTGCAACAAGAGTTGAGCCCTACCCACCATAGACCAAGTCAGAGTAGCCTGTGAATACCCCGACGTATTCCCAGATGAATTTCCCGGTATGCCCCCGGATAGGGATATTGAGTTCATCATTGAACTAATTCCTGGAACCGGACCCGTAGCTCAGAGACCCTATAGTATGAACCCCTTAGAGTTAGGGGAACTGAAGAAGCAATTGGATGCTATGCTGGAGAAAGGCTTGCTTCAACCAAGCACATCGCCATGGAGATCGCCCGTGTTGTTCGTCGACAAGAAAGATGGAGGCAACCATTTGTGCACAGATTACAGGAAGCTGAATGATGTCACAATCAAGAACAAGTACCAATTGCCAAAGGTAGAGGATCTATTTGATCAGTTGACTGGTGCCAGTGTGTTCTCTAAGATTGATCTTAGGACTGGTTATCACCAACTTAAGATTCATGCGACGGATATTCCAAACACTTGCTTCACCACCAAATATGGATTATATGAGTATACGGTCATGTCTTTTGGGATTAACCAATGCCCCCGCTTATTTCATGAATCTCATGAATAAGATCTTTATGAATTTTCTGGATAAGTTTGTCATTGTGTTTATCGACGATATTCTTATCTACTCCAAGTCAGAAGAAGACCATGAGCAACATCTGAGAATCATCCTTGAAACCCTTAGAGAGCATCAGGTGTATGCCAAGTTCAGCAAATGTGAGTTTTGGCTGAAATAAGTAGGATTCCTCAGACATATTGTGTCTGCCGGAGGAGTCACTATTGATCCCGCCAAGATCAAAGATGTTGAAGAATGGGAAGCCCCCACCACTCAAACCCAAGTCCGTGCATTTCTCGGATTAACGGGATATTACCGCAAGTTCGTTGAAGGATTTTCGAGCATCTCCAGACCCATGACACAATTGCTGAAGAAGGACAAGAAGTTTGAATGGACCGACAAATGTGAAGCAAGTTTCCAAGAGCTCAAGAAGAGATTGATTTCAGCCCCAATATTGATTATGCTAGATATCAAGAAGTCGTTTGATGTGTATTGTGATGCATCCAAGATTGGTCTTAGATGCGTATTGATGCAAAAAGGCAAAGTCATCGCATATCTGTCTCGACAAGTGAAGCAGCATGAGCAAAACTATCCTACCCATGATCTGGAATTAGCAACTGTAGTTTTGGCACTGAAGACATGGCGTCATTACCTTATGGGTAATCGCTATGAGATTTATTCAGATCACAAAAGCTTGAAGTATATTTTCACTCAGAAGGAGTTGAATATGAGGCAAAGGAGATGGATAGAGTTAATCAAGGATTATGACCTTGACATTCACTATCACCCTGGCAAAGTTAATGTGGTAGCGGACGCTCTTAGCAGATTGCCGTGTAGGCTAAACACTATGATCAAGGAGAAGCAACCAAGTTTGCATGAAGAGTTGGAGTAGTTTAGAACTGAGCTAGTTAGCAAAGGATTTTTAGATAGCATTGAACTTCAACCCACTTTGATTAGTCAAATCAAGGAAGCCCAGAAAGGAAATGCAAGTATCGACGGAATCAAGCGTCGTATTGGTACAGGAAAGGTACCTAGATTCACCGAAGACGAAGAAGGAGTTCTGTGGTATAAAGGACGTATCTGTGTGACAGCAGATTCGGAGCTGAAGCAAGTTATCATGCAAGAAGCTCATGATACTCTTTATTCTATCCACCCCGGAGGAACGAATATGTATCAGGATTTGAAGGAGCAATTTTGGTGGCACAAGATGAAGAGAGAAATCAGAAGCTACATCGCCAAATGTGATATCCGTCAAAGAGTCAAAACGGAACATCAGAGACCCGCAGGACTGTTGCAACCATTGCAGATTCCGGAATGGAAATGGGATTACGTCGGAATGGACTTTATCACCGGTTTGCCTACTTCTAGTGGGGGAAATGACTCTAACTAGGTCATCGTTGATAGATTGTCCAAGGTAGCTCATTTTATACCTGTCAGGACAACCTACCAGAGTTTGAAGCTGGTAGAGTTGTACATTGCTAGAATTGTTAGTTTGCATGGAACCCCCAAGACCATAGTGTTGGATCGACGAACCCAATTTACCTCAAGATTTTGGCAGAAAGTCCAAGAAGGATTAGGAACCAAGTTGAATTTTAGCACAACTTATCACCCGCAAACCGATGGATAGACTGAAAGATTCAACCAAATCTTAGAAGATATGTTAAGAGCATGTGTGTTATAGTATGGATCAAAATGGGAAGATTGCCTACCTTTCGTAGAATTCTCATACAACAACGGTTATCAAGCCAGTTTAAAAATGGCCCCATTTGAGTTCTTATATGGAAGAAAGTGTCGTACCCCTTTGAATTGGTCGCAAATAGGAGAGAGTCAGATTTTCGGACCTGACATCCTACGGGGAGCCGAAGAGAAGGTTCACAAAGTCTGTGAGCACCTCAAGACCGCCCAATCCAGAAAGAAGAGTTATGCTGACAAGAGAAGGAGAGACCTGACTTTCAATATCAGAGATTTTGTGTATCTCAAAGTTTCTCCATTGAAGGGAACGCAACATTTTAGTCTGAAAGGAAAGTTAGCCCCTAGATATATCTAACCCTTCAAGATTCTGAATCGTCGAGGAGAAGTATCGTATCAACTGGAACTTCCTAAAGAGATGTCTGGCATCCATAATGTGTTTCATATCTCGTTACTTCGCAAATGCCTAGAAGTTTTCAAGAACATCGATCACCGAGCTGTTGATATCAATAAGGATCTGACGTATCGTGAAGTGCCCATCCGTATATTGGAGGAAGCTTACAGAACCACTAGGACCCGGAGTATCAACTTTGTCAACATACAATGGAGCAACCATACCGAAGAAGAAGCCACTTGGGAGCGAGTAGATTACATTAGGACTGAGTTCTCAGATCTCTTTAGTTCCTAGTTTTCTTTCTTAAATCTCGGGACGAGATTTTTTTAAGGGGGGAAGATTTGTAACATCCCAAAACTTTAATCCAAGATATCAAGATCCAAATCACCCAATTTAGGGTTAAAAAAGTTATCATTAAAATAATGAGGAATGCATATATGTGTTGCATTAATGTGGAATTGTTTTTGAATTGCCATGATTGTTTGTTCTAATGGTTGTAAAATGATTCTAAGATGAATTCCACATCATCTAGATCATTCCCAAGCAAAATCGAAAGAAAAATAAATCAAATAGAATTAATAAATGGAAATGGTCACTTTTGCCATTTTAATCAACTAGGCCACTTTGGGTGTTCCTAGAACTCAAATTCCAACAGAAAAAATTCTCACTCTTTGCACCCCTTGATAGTACAAGTAAAGATGTACCAAGGACCACTTTGAAATCTTACAAAAACATTTAAAATCTAAATTTAAATGACATTTGAAAATGGAATCAAGTGTATGTACCTAGATCACACTTTTTCAAAAACCAGGCAAATGAATTCAATTTGACAATCCCCAGCAACCACACACTACCAAGCAATAGTGAAGATCACTCAAAAAAATTTGTTCAAAAATTTCAAAGTTGAATTCTTTCGGCCATTTTGTCAAACACCTTAGGTGCACAAATATGGCAAAAATCACAAACACTGTTGTGAGCAGGGTTCTGGCCAATTTGGTCTCCCATTTTGCAACCATAGTGCCCCCAGTGCACCCCCTACCCTGTACCAGCACGGCCACCCACTGTGCACACGACCAAATGGTCATGGCCACCCTGGTCGAGCCCATTTGAGCACCCCCACCGTCGACAGCACGACCCTAACGCCGCCAGCCTCGCCTACTATGTCTAGCACGTCGCCTGTCCTCCACTTCCCCCTCCAGGCCAGCCCGAGCTCGAGGACAGAGAGAAGAGGAGCCAGGAACGCCATGCCTGGGCCGTGTCTGCCAAGCCGCCGCCGCCCCGCAGTTCACGCACTATCCCCGCTCAACCCGACCTTGCCTCGCTCCCGCCGCCAGCCTACAGACATGCCCATTCCCTCGACCGTGCCCCGTATCCGCCGGCCGCCACGAAACTCGCCGTCGACTGAGGCAGCGTGCGCGCAACAACGCTCGCTTCTCCCGACCACCTTGGACTGCACGAGCACCTCCGTGACGATCGCCAGGGAACCGCCCACCGTCCTAGCCCCAGAGCCATGACTATAGCCCGCTGTGCCATCGTCTTCGACGAGCCGCGCCCATGCCTCTCTGCACCCCTCGCCCCGCTATAAAAAGGAAGCCCCCGGCACCAATTCTTCACACCATCTCCCTCCAATCCACCTCAGAGACCTCCCAGGGCCCGACTGGAGCAAGCCGCTGCCCGTAGCACCCCAATTTCACCGAAGACTGCCGCAGAAGGAGGAGAAGGGCGCCATTAATCCAAGCCATATCCAGGGACGCCGTCGGTACCAGGAGAACCACCTTCCTCGACTCGTCCAGTTTCCCGCCTCACCGACCCTCGCCCGAGCTCCGGTAAGCCTCCCCAGACCCTCACCGACTGTGCCAGGGTTCCTCCCCGTCATGCACTGTTCCAGTGAGGATGATGGATGTGAGCCGTTGATCCAGGATCTAATCCTACGGTCACCCTCCTCCCATACATGTTCGGCATCCCCTGTCCCACTGACAGGTGGCGCCTGCACTTAAGCCAGCCCAGGCGTTGCGCGGAGCACAGTGGGGTGGCCCATTTATTTCCTGCGCAACCCAGTAGATTCAAATAAATCTTTTTCAATTTTAGCTTAAACTCAATTCTGTCCTTTAGTTCAAAAATCATTTCAGAGAGTTCTACTTCACCAAAATTAATGATTCCAATTGTGTTGGAAAGATAATTAAAATCCTATCCAAGCCCGTTGGATTTAAATCAATCAGAGTTAGAGATCTCTCCTAGCAAAAATAACAAGACAGAGGCTTTTTCACATTCAAACATTTTTCTAAAATCAACCATAATAATTTTTGAGTTGATTCGAACTCTCAAAAATCACATTTGACCATTCCTATCTAAATATGTAATAATATTAAGGTTTGCATGTAGTGACTTTGGACTAGTACCAAAATGATGCTATATAGGCATTTCTAGTCAATTTAAATCATTTAAATATTGAACTTAAACTTATTAAATTGTGATCCAACATTTAAATCACATTCCCATGTATTAGAATATGTGGTGATTACATGTGTCCACATGATCCCATATTTTAATTGGAGAATATTAAATCTTAGTTATTTTCAATGAGTAGAAATTACTTTTCTCAAATAAAATAAATGAAAATAGTTCATTAAATCTTGTGATGAATGTGATGATACTAGATCATCAAGTGTGTGCCTTAGTGTGCTAAATAGACTAGTTAAGTATTGTTTGGTGATTGTGTATTCCCATATGTATTTATAGACGATAGTACCGACCAAGTCTACGAGGAGGAGGAGTTCTACCCCGAAGAAGAAGAGGAGAATTTCAACCACTGCACCAATCAAGGCAAGCTATTACTGGCAAGCTATTGTTAGCAAGCTAGAATTAAGCAAGATAACCTAAGCAAGTTGCATTAGGCATCCCACATTAGTGAACACTCTTAACTTGGTGATTATAACTAAACCAAAAACTTGATCAGTCTAGATGGGAATACTTAGTGAAAATGACTTATGAAAACCTTGGAATGATGAGTCATTCTATTGAGATGTTTTGACATGTGTTGAGAAACACAAATGGTTTATGATGATGATGAAAATGTTGAGGCATGAGCCTTAGCCCTTTTATAAAAACTGATGGTTGGGTTCGGATGCGATACCATTCCAATTTCATCGTACGACCACAATACTTGAATTGGGTAAGGCTTAGCCAGAAGTTTATATGCATTAGTATTAGTTCCCTCGCGGGAGAGGTTTGAGCTGAGGCTACCTCTCAATGTTGTCCACCTATGCAGTGCCCAGGATGGCAGATGGCCATGGCTGGGAGGCCAAGCTCATAGGAGAGGTGCTTATACTAGAGTGTGTAAAGGAAAGGTTATGTTTGATTATCTGCATACTAAGTATGATGATTTAGGGTTATCCCTGACAGATGTATCGAATTTTGTGGTGAAAGTGTACTACCTCTGCAGAGTGTCAAACTATTCGAATAGTCGTGTCCGTGGTTATGGACAGTTGGAGTGGCCATACTATTCCGTTGTCAGATGTTTTCAAAATGACTTATGAAATGAATTGTGACATGACTTGACCACAACAGAGTTGTGACCATGACAACTAAGTTTCCCCACTTAGGTGATTTAGAACTTTATTTTATATTTCTTACAAATAAACCTAGAACTTCGCAATCCTATTAGAACTACCTTACTTGTTAGTGATAGTTTGTGAGTACTTAAAGAGTACTCATGGCTTTGTCCCTGGCTATTCCTGTGGCCAGACTATGAGGAGGACTATCTGGAAGAAGGACATCAAGACGGCTATGACAACTAGGATCATCTCCCATAATCAGCATTACATGTGACACTGAAGATGGAGCCCACCGCTATGCTATTTATCCCGCTACTTATTTGTATTAAGACTGGATCATGAGATCCTTTATTTGTGTAAGACCTTATTATGGTTTGTAATGGATGATATACTGTGATATCCAATCTATTATGTCTCGCAAAAATGGTAATCCTGGGATTGCGATGTATGGCATAACATGCATATAGGATTAAAAACTTGGGTGTTGACAACCCCGTTGGTGGTTCTCCATGATACACATGTACTTACAATGACAAGAACTTACTTGTGACTAAAGTTGAGTAGCATGAGCTCCGGGACTCATAGGCAAGGGCCATGATATTTTCGACTTATAACTTTCAAGCATATCCTCATATTTGTTCACTTTAACCTTAATCACCTAAAGATGCTAATGATAGGGGCAATGAGAGCTCAAAGCTAATGAGTACCATACTTTCAACATTTGGAAGCCTTTATAACTTTTCAAATCTTTTCTTTTACTTTTATGTTGAGTTACCATTTATTCTTTGAGCACCTTCCCGAGAGCACAACTGTCATTCTTAGTGTAATGTGCTTGTCCCAAAACACGGTTAATTGTGACATAACTTTGACGCATGTAATCTTTGATATTTTTTACTTCTAGTCTTCACTTAAAACTTTAGAGGTGCCCTAGCATTTATGTTTTGCTCCAAAAAGAAAGGCAAGCGAGCTACCAATTTATCATATCTTCTTATGAGCATTACAATCCTGCATATGCTTATGTGTCATCTTGCTTATTATTATTGAGTTGGAATCTCTTCATTGTTTGCATGACTACTGGGTAAACTTATTTGCATACTCTTTATTATGAATTGCCTAAGTATTTGATCATATGCTGAGAATATATACATCTTATGAAGCAAATGTGTTCGTGAAAGTTCTTTTATCGCACTTAGTTTTCAACTGAATTGCTTGAGGACAAGCAATAAGCTAAGCTTGGGGGGAGTTGATATGTCCAAAACATATCTACTTTCCTGAACACTTTTGCTGTTGTTTCTTCTCTAATTTGGGTGATTTGGATACAACTAATGCGGACTAACATTGTTTTCAGCAGAATTGCTTTGGTGTCTCGTTTTTGTGCATGAAATCAACTTTCAGGAAAAATCCCAAAAAATATCGCAAAATCCCTATTTTACCAGAAGACTCACGAAGCCAGAAGACGAGACGGAGTGGGGCCACGAGGGGCCCACACCACCTGGCCGCGTGGGCCAGGCCAGGCCACGCCAGGAGGTGGTGTGGCCGCCTCGGCCTCCTCCTCGACCTATCCTTTCGCCTATATAAGCCCTCTCACCTAAAAACAGAGGGGGGTTCGGTGTTTTTCCAGATAGAGTTCTGCTGCACCTCCACCACCAGATACCGCGATTCGGAACCAGAAACTCCGTTCCGGCACCCTGCCGAGACGGGGAATTGGAGGAGATCATCTCCATCATCATCACCATCGCTTCTCCATCAACCATCCATGATTCCCCCATCCATGAGTGAGTAATCCCCCGCAGTAGGCTATGGGGATGGTAGGGATTGTATGAGATCGTTCATGTAATGGCATCAGATTATAGGGCATGGTGCTTAGTATCTATTGTTAGTGCTTTTTGACTTTGTTGCAACTTGTTATGCTTAATGCTTGTCACTAGGGCCCGAGTGCCATGATTTCAGATCTGAACATGTTATTGTTTTATGATGATAGTATTGTTTATGATCTTACCTGCAAGTTGTATACACACATTATTGTCCGGAACCTAAGGCCCCGAAGTGACTGAAATTGGGATAACTGGAGGGGATGGCTATGATGTGAGGATCACATGTGTTCAAGGAGTGTTAATGCTTTGCTCTAGTGCTCTATTAAAAGGAGCACCTTAATTTTCACTAGATTCCCTTGAGGTCCCGCTGCAACGGACTGGCAGGACAAAAGATGTTGTGCAAGTTCTCATTGCGAGAACGTATGACTATGTATGGAACACATGCCTATGATTATTTAGTACTTGAATACTTTATCTTATTTATCTGCAAATTCCCTATATCTTGATTGTTACATGAATTGTCTTGTCCATGCAACGCCCGTCCATCCATCCCTATGCCTACCGCACTTTAATCCTACTGTTTACTGCAATTGTTACTACTGTCTTTACTTTTACTACTGCTATTACTTTGCTATTTCTATTACAAAACTATTGCTACTGATAAACTACTGCAAGAAAGACTATTTCCAGGTGCAGCTGAATTGACAACTCAATTGTTAAGGCTTATAAATATTCTTTGGCTCCCCTTGTGATGAATCAATAAATTGGGTTTTACTTCCCTCGAAGATTGTTGCGATCCCTTATACTTGTGGGTCATCATGCACCGTTTAGCCACGAAAACATGTTCCGTCATAGATCTGTTCGCCAGCCGCATTGACTGCTGATGTCATGCAAACTGCCACGTGGTTGTCGCTGTTAACGGCCAATTACCGTTGTTAATAGACAAAGAAACCATGGCAGAAGTCAGGCTGAACCAAGGCCTGCTAATTACTAAGTGGGCCTATCTATGAGGAGAGCCGAATAAGAAGATGGCCTGCTACTGTTTCTCACTATTGAAATGGGCCCAACAATGCAGCCAGTAGAGGCCCGTGAACTTTTAGGCCAGGTACTATTTCAGCCTACAGAAGGCCCAAGTTGGTCCAAGACTGTGCAACCCATTAGTAGCCTGCGCCTAGTCGGTCCGGTACTGTTAAGGCCTGTTGTCGGCCCATCACTGTTCTCGCAGCCCATCGTGGGCCGCCTACTATCGGTCCTTCTTTGATATGGCCCGTTACTGTTCTGGCCTTTTACTGTTCCGTCCATTAACGATTCAGGCCACAATCCGCCTGTCACTATTCTGGACTAGTAATTTTGTCGGCATGTTACTGTTCTTGACAGGAATTTTCTTGGATCGGTATTGTTCTGGCCTTTAACTGTTTTGGCCCTTTACTGTTGTGGCCCTTTACTGTAGTGGCCTGTTACTATTATGGCCCATTAATCCTTGAGCCTGTTACTGTTCTATCCTTTTAAAGTTTCTTGCTTTTTAGTGTTGTGGCCTATTACTGTTATGGCCTGATTCTGTTCTGTCTTGCTACTGTTCTGGCTTGTTACTGTTACGACATGTTACTATTACATGTTCCCACATGTGGGTTGGCCCATTATGTTTACGGTATTTTACAGTTTTGGCCTTTCTAAAGCCCATGCCAATATCATAAAAGGTGTGTAATTAGCGAGCATCTTTTACTATTCATCGTTGGACGAATACAAGACAGGCCAATAACAAAGCACGGTATTGTTCCCTAATCGACCTGGCTGGCGTAGTTATGGTAACGACTACCGCCATGTGTGGACGGTGTCAACTAAATGCCTACATGGCCTATGCAAGTTATCTAGATATTACATCAGCTGCAAACTTATTAAAATTATTACACATTACAAATCAAGGGAAAGAAAATTCTTAATTTCAGTTGACAATCGAGTTGATAGCAGAGTCCTCAATTTGCTTTCTCAATCGATCATCTGTGTCTTCCTTTGAGTGTGATAGCTACATTGGAGGTGACATGATCTTGCAACCCCCTCTTTGGTGGCGATAACAATAATTGCAGTCTAAAATTAAGTAATAACAAGTTAATATATCAAACAAGACAAACTACTCATTTGACTGATATAACAGGAGCTATGAACTGGAGTTTACAACTGGCAATGGTTCAATTATTGACCAACACGTCACACAAATAGGACAAGCAAGAACCACATTAAACAAGTGTGCCTACCGTGAAACGAGCAATCAAAAAATGTGTGCGCATGGCTTAGAATTTCAGCAAATAAAAACTAGCCAGGTCATTTTAACAAATATATATATGGAAGCAGTTGTATACCCTAAAATGCAAGAGACATTGGGTGACTCGAAATTTGCGCCGAGCCACAAAATGGCATGCAGTTACTGTCATAGCGAAGAATGAACCAGGTAGAAATTATAACCACATCATACGAGAACTTGTAGAGCAGGAATGCAAACCACGAATGAACTATATATAGTAGAGGATAGTTATGTCTTTCCTTAGGACAAACCAGAACCAGATGCGATATATAATGGTGTCGCTCATGAACCTGTAGAACAGGACAAACAAGCATTAGACAAGTGTGCCTAGAATGAAATGAGTAATCAAACAAAGTGTTTCTTAGAATTTTAGCGAATATAGAATAGCCAAGTAATTTCAGCAAATATATATGGAAGTAGTGGTATCTCCTAGAATGCAAGAGTCGTTGGGTTACTTAGAATTTGCGGTGAGCTACACAATGTTATGTAGTTACTGTCATAACTAAGAATTAACCAGATAGAAATTATAATGGCATCAAAAGATAACTTCTAGAGCAGGAATGCAAACCACGAGTGAAGTACATAGTAGAGGACAGTTATGTCGTTGCTCAGGACAAACCAGCCCCAGATAAGGAAGTAATGGCATCCCTTGTGAACCTGTAGAATAGGCTATGCAAACCAACATGTTCATTGTTCCATTTTTAGCTCTTTGCAAGAAAAATAAAATAGTTAGTGATGCAAGAAAAATAAAATAGTTAGTACATTGTTCCATTTTGAAGAACCGGATGGCAACAACAAAATTATAATCGAATTAGTACGAAGAGTTTAAACGGCTAATACAGGATAGTAGAATAATGCGAAGGAGGAAACAATAACAGTAACTAAACTCAGGACGAACCAGATAGATTCAGTAACTGTAGAGTAGGGAATCCACACTATATTTTACACTGACTTCAGATTTTGCAAGAATTACACGGTAACAGGCAATTACTGTTATATGGAGTATCTAAGAACATATGCATGATAAAATAATAGACATGTGCCTGACTTGACATTTGTAGAGCAGCGAATGCAAACCAACATGTCTAATGACCTTGTATATACTAGCACGAAGAACAAGCATGCCCAATGACTTGTATGTACTACCACGATTACAAAAATGCAGTTCACTGCGACAGGCTTGAACCTGCTATACTGCTGACAAAACAAAAACGGGTTGGAGATTTTGTTAACCTTGTTCGGAGAGGCGTATAAGCATCATCAGTACCGTGCGGGTGACATCCAGGTCACCAAGGGTGCTGCGATTGTGATGGCTATCAGCGTCAGGGAAGCAGATCTTGGGCGGTCGATGCCGGCTTGAGCAGGGTGGACGAGAGCGTCGCTGAGGCAGATCTAGTGTAGTGAATGGCGATGGCCGAGCAGCTGGTCTAGAGCGATGGACATGGAACTCCTTGAACTAGATCGTGTCTAGTGTACGCCGGTGAAGCGGATCTGGTATGGTTGGATAGCCTTCGACGGCCTGGAAGCAGAGCTTGGGCGGTCGATGACGCCATAGGCATGGTGAACAACATCGCAACTCCAGTGCAGTGGCAGAGAGACCCGGTGAACTGTATCCGGTGGGTGAGCATCGTGAAGCGGCTTCGTGGCGGTGCACAAGACCGCAGCTCAAGCGGCTCGGGCCGCCGTGGAATTGCTGCTGGCCAGTGCGCATGGTGGTCATGGAGGTAAGGGCATGGGAGAGGGGGCTAGGATTTTTGGAAGGACCCGCGGGAAAATCTGTGCGAATCGAGACTAAGGAGGTCAACAAAAACATAATTACGATCATGCCCCCAAGCTACCGGCTTTAGATTCCCCATAGGGCGTGAGAACAATGGGTAGAATGGGAATTTTGAAGTCAAAAGTTTTCGAAACGGAGGGGCGCAGAATGCTTCAAGGTTGGTGTGTGATTTTGCCGCTTGATTGAGGTTTTGAATTTGGCGACCGTTCATCTAATAATAATATAAAAATGGTACTGCCTCGGTGGGATTTTTTGTCTCAAAGTTTTTGAAACGGAGGGGCGCGAAATGCTTCAAAGTTGGTGTATGGTTTAGCCGCTCAATAGAGATTTTGAATTTTACTAGCGCCCATCTGATAATAATACAAAATGGTACTCCCTCGGAGGGAGATTTTGCCTCAAAGTTTTTGAAACAGAGGGGCGACAAATGCTTCAAAGTCGGTGTGCAGTTTTGCCGGTCGATTGAGATTTTGAATTTGGATAGCGTCCATCTAATAATAATAATAATATAAAAATGGTACTCCCCCGGTGGGAGATTTTGCCTCAAAGTTTTTGAAACGGTTAGGAGGGAAATGATTCGAAGTCGGGGTGTATGATTTTTCTGCTCGATTGAGATTTTGAGTTTGGCTAGCGACCATGTACTACTAGTATTAGTAGTAAAAAAGGTGGTAGAACGTATGGCTATCTGGTCAGGAATTCATGACCGAGAGTCAGATCAACTAATTATCCATATAACCACACTTGAGGCACTCCCTGTGTTTGGTATTACTACTAGGCTGGAGTAGTATTCCCAAAATACTAGTAATACTTAGGTTGGAGAATTAACTTCACCTATTTTCTTTATCACTAGTTATTGCATGCAATAGTAATCCTAAAATCTAGCCAATGCACATGGCCACCGCATCTAATTGAAAACATGGAAGCCAATGGATGCACTCCCGTTTTAACAACATGAGCTGCCAGGAGCATTACAAGACGTGGTAGTTCATATTTTTCGGTCAACTAGAGGAGTAATTGAGTAAAACTAGGAGCATTAGTTTGTCCTTCGACCTAGCAATTGAGGCTGTACAAATAATTAAGGACCGTGCTATTGAGCGAACATGAGGTTTTTAGCTTCAGGGAGCACACACCCCATCCGGCCACACGGTGAGCATCCAACGACGCAACTAAAAAGCGAAATTGAAAAAATTGAAAATGCCATGCAAAAAAATAGAAAATGCCATGCGTTTGTGTGTGCCTTGAGGGACTAGGGAGCGCATGTTTTCTCCTTAGATTTTGGGATAGTTAAATACAATGAGGTTATGATACTACTAGTACTACTAGTATCATCCTACACCTACACATTCATGTGCTCCCAGGAGTCGTATGCTGGTGCGCACGACCGTTGTCTCGTAATTAGTGTACGTGCCGGTGCCAGTTTGATGAAACGTGCTTGTGGTTGGTGTGTGCATACCGTCGTCTCGTTTCCACATGCTTCGCTTGGCTTTCCCAGGCCTTTGTTTAAATGTGTGTCCCTGGAATCGCTTCCCATGCCAGTCAACGGGACCGAGACCATGATGAGTGCATAATTGCATCATGTTTTATATTATTATTTTGCATTGTAGTTGTAGGATCTTGATATTTTAAGGAGTTCACGCACACATTTTATGTCTATTTTCACCAGGATGAGGACATATGATGGATACAATTGATACAATTCTTGGAGCAGTTGTATTGCGGAGAAAAGGAGGAAAAAACAACGTAAATTGCTTATTTGGGAAATATCAATAACACCAGAAGAAAAACCGCAGCGATCAAGGTTTCTAGAGAGTTTGACGACCAACTATACGGCAGGAATAATTTTCTGGCCGTATAGTTCCCGTCGTATAGTTGGCGCCGCCACCGCCTCCTCAAATAGTTTCACCCCATGCAACTGGATCAGAGAGACGAGATACAGAAGAACCATAAATCGATGAAACCTCACCTCGAGAAGGGATCTGGAGGGGTAACTCGTCCATCGAGGATCGATCTTCGCCTTGCGCAGATCCGGGAGGCTAAGGCATCGATCTTCATCATCAACCGTTGCATCACCACCATCTCCATCCATCCCATCTAGATCTTGTCTAGATCTTGTTGTAATTTCTATACTCGTTGTGGATTTATACAAGTACTATTCATCTATGATAGATTCCATTGTTATTGTCATGATGTTGATTGCCTCCATGTCTTATTAGATCATTAGTTCTTGGGGGGATGGAGTAACCCTAGTATGAGATTGAAATAAGATAAAGTTTATTGTGATATTTATCGTTGTGACCATGTGTAAGATTGTCTTCATGTTGATGTTGGGAGAAGTCGACCTCTCAATATTTGCCTCTTATGAAGACTTGATGGAGGGAACTACTTGTGGGTAGATGGAGGTGTGTTAGCACTTACAGTGACTATAAAGCTATTGGCACCCCTTACGTATCAACTTGGAAACCGAGGAAACTTACGGAACACTATCCATGCCATGGGATACGTCCTACGGGATTAAGTATCTTAATAGCGCTGCAATTCGATTGATGTCGATTGCTGTATGTTGTGGTTATGAGGATGATATGAGCAGTGGTTGCTGCCTATTTGTCCAAATAAGGAGTTCTTCCCACACATACATAGTTGAGAATGTTCATGATAATAATCTTTACCTTAATTCTTTATACTAGGGGTGTATCCACTACTCCCTGAGAACGACTTTTTCCCATTGCAGTTCCAATCTCTTTTACATACACGATACTTACTTTCTGTGTTTAGTTGTATTACTTTACTTATTGTTCTCTTATACCAAAAACCCAAAAACACATTTTTACACAATACTCGCATCTTATCTTTTACTTAGAACTTTATTTAGCATTTCTATTGTAGTATTTATTTCAAGAGTTATTAGACTTCAGACTCCTGCACCCTGTGGGATCGATATCTTTATTTCGAAACTAGCTACAAATGATCTATGCACTTACAGTCATCAAGCTATTTTGTAGCGCCATTGCCAGGGAGCTAAGCGTTGTAGGTCTTTTAGTTTTTTCTTATTTATTTTTGTCTTGCTAAGTTTTGTTTTGAGTTACAGGTTTCCACCAACATGATGGAGTTTGAGCATATGGCTAGTGCTAACCCACTCAGCTACTTTGGGAAGCCCTATGATATTTATAAAAGGGACAACTCCAATGAGAAGACAAGGGGGTTTGAAATAAATCCTCTACTACTTTGTATTCTACACAATAAGAAATTTACTGGAGATGAAGAAGATCCTGATCCATATGAGCATATTGCATGTTTCAATTATATATTTGGCACTTTCCAATTACCGGGATATACCACTAATGAGGTAAGGGTTAAACTTTTTAGTCAGACTTTGACTAGTACAACTATCTCATGGTATAGATCTCTACCCCCAAACGCCACTACTACTTGGGATAATTTAGCCAGTGAGTTTCTAGTAAAATATTATCCATTATCAAAATGTTTTGGAATCAGGCGTCTTATAATGACTTGGAGGAACCGTCCTAATGAAGGACTAGTAAGAGATTATATCAGATTTAAAGATTTACTTAATCAATGTCCTCATCATGATTTGCCTAAATGGTATTTATTGCGTATCTTTTATGGTGGTTTAATTGAACCTAATAATATTGAACTAGACTCTTGTGCGAGAGGAGCCATTATGAATCTTCCTATAACTAAAGCTTGGGCTTTACTTAATAGAATTCACAATCATATAGTTTCATGGAATTTTGGTCTAGGAAGTGAAGGAGGCATAGAAATAGATTATGATTGTATTCATGACTATAATAAAAAGGGCCATGTTAACGAATTATCTAAAGAACTTTATTTGGATTCAGATCTTGTGTTGCATGTTGTTAAAGCTTTTACAGAACACATCAAAGATCCACAAGTGGGTTTGGTATAGTATGTTCCACCACCCAAACCTGAGAAGAAAAGAGAAGTTAAAGCAACACTGGCCTCCCTAGAACCAATATATGAGATACCTTTCCCTAAACCTGCACAGAAGCATATTTTTGAATATGAACAGGTCAAAGCAGTATAGGAGAAGAAGGAAAAGGAAAATATGCCAGAAGTTGAGGAACATCTAGAAGAAACCAAAGATGAAGAGGTAACCAAGGAAGCAATTACATCTATGTATGCACATTATAACATAGTTGAACTTGATAAAGAGACTTTCTTATTGGTTGAAGGTAAAACAAAGGTAAAAGATGTGGGTAAGCC
This sequence comes from Avena insularis, assembly GCA_023614405.1. NCBI lineage: Eukaryota > Viridiplantae > Streptophyta > Magnoliopsida > Poales > Poaceae > Avena > Avena insularis. Next base: position 79,167,191 of record CM042692.1, on the reverse strand, counting down.
TATTCTTCCCTGCATATTCAAAGAAACCTCGCATTATGGTTTATGCGATCTTGGCACCAAAGTTAATGTTATATCCTATGATTTTTATTTAGAAATAAAAGAAGAAATAGAACCAGCCACAATTGAAAATACTGATATGTCAATCATGTTAGCCAATAAAACTCTTAGAATTCCAATGGGAGTAGTTGAAGATGCAACTATCACAATTGGAAATAAAAACTTTCCTATCGATTTTGTAGTTGTTGATATGCCAGCTAACACTCTTTGCCCAATTATATTGGGAAGAAACTTTTTGAGTGATGTAGGTGCCAAAGTTGATTTCAAAAAGGAGTTTGTGGCTCTTAAGCTTGGGAAAGCGGAAAAATAATTCACTTTTCCAAATTTAAAGATAGACCTCTGCAAATACAAGAAGAAGAGAAAGAGAAAATTATTGAGGAAATGGCAGCTCTCTTCTTTGGTGATCAAGAAGAAGAAATAAATGAAGACTCAAATTATGAAGAAATAGTTATGGAGAACAGGTCCCTAGAAAAACTATAAGGTGAATTCGATTCACTTCCCATTACAGGGCCTCCAACTGATGAGGCTTTTGAAGAGCCAGAAAAGAGAGGGGACGCGGAATTACCACCCCCAGAATTGAAGACCCTACCAGATAATCTTAAATACAGATTTTTAGATGATAAAATTAAATTTCCTATTATTATTAGTGCTAAACTTTCAGGAGAAGAAGAAGAACTCATGAAAATACTTAAGGAGCATCGCAAGGCCTTTGGGTACTCAATGGATGATTTGAAGGGCATTAGTCCCATGATAACTGTCCATCAAATATTCATGGAGGAAGGTGTTAAACCTCTTGCAGAATTTAATAGACGACTGAAGCCCGAAATGAAGGAAGTGGTAAGAAAAGAAATAGTACGCCTATTGGATGCAGGTATAATATATCCTATGAAAGAAAGTGAATGGGTAATTCCTATTCATTGTGTCCTTAAGAAGGGTGGTTTTACTGTTGTTCCTAATGAAAACAATGAATTGCTACCTACTAGAACTATTGTTGGACATAGAATGTGTATAGATTTCAGGAAATTGAATAAAGAAACTAGGAAAGATCACTATCATTTACCGTTCATAGATCAAACTTTAGAGAGGTTAGCAAACCACACTCATTTTTGCTACTTGGACGGATACTCTGGTTTTTCTCAAATAGTTGTTCATCCTGATGACTAACTTAAAACAACTTTCATTAGCCCTTATGGTTTACATGCTTACCATCGTATGCCTTTTGGTTTATGTAATGCTCCAGCTACTTTTCAAAGATGCATGACTGCTATTTTTGCGGATTTTATAGAACTAATAATGGAAGTATTTATGGATGACTTTTCTATCTATGGAACTTCATTTACTAGTTTCTTGGATAATCTCAAAAGATTTTTGCAGCGTTGTGAAGAAACCAATCTTGTTCTAAACTGGGAGAAGTGCCATTTTATGCTCAAAGAAGGTATACTCCTTGGACATAAGGTATCACCTAAGGAAATCACTACAACAGATATGATATTTATTGACAAAATGGCTTGTTGACAAAGTTGTGAACCGTCATATATTATCTTAATCGTTGATGGTTTGGTTACGGTGTCAAGGATTAAGTTTAATGTACGACGGTTTAGTATTTTGTCATTGTTATATCATCATGGATTACTCTTCCGGGTGGTTTGTCGATGTTGATGACAAAATTTTATCATGGTGCATTTAAATTGTCACTGAAAATCATGCGGGACCAAGTTGTCAGTAGGAGAAAATAGTTTATCAAAATTTAAATGATGCTTTATAAAACAATGAGGCAAAGAAATTAAATGTAAAATATTGTCTTACACGGGGTTTGAGCTCGCAACCACGAGTTGATTAGTGTTATTGCCGCTATGGTAGAGGTAATGAGTTTACCATGTATAGTTGTCGCGTTGTTTTGTAATAGAAATTAATTGTTATAGGATATGTCATAATTAGATGATGTTTAACTGTGTGATTAGTACGAAAGATCTTACAAAACCACGTTGCCATGAGAGTCCTTCCAAGTCGAGGCGGTGTGAGGCAGGATAGGAGGAGGCGAGCATGGTTGCCGTTAGTCCGATCCCGGTCGTCGTTGATCCGATCCCGGTCGCCGTTTATAGTAGGAGAGGTCATGGACACGTCTATTGCGGTTAATCGGAGCTCTATTTGGAAGGCGGCGCATAGGTAGGCTTTGCCAGGAGGTTAGTTTCATTTACATGTTGGCTTGTACCTGATCTATGAAATTTTAAAAGGTTAGATCGCGTGACAGTGCCAACAGATTGTATAGTTATTATTGTTTTCAACCAGTCGAACGATGTAACTATGTAATCTTCATATCATGTATTGCATGTAGATTAGTTTATGCGTTTGCAAATATTGAATTCATATATTAGTATTAATGATTTGTAATTACTACTGATAATGAATTTGATTCTATAATTTGTATTGCAGGTAATGGATCATGATTGGATTAAGAATGGGAAAAAGTTCATAGGTCCATACATGAAAGGTTGTAAAAAGTTCATCAAGTTTGTGCGACAACATAAGACAGAAGATGAAGAAATTTTATGCCCGTGCACTTGCTGCCTTAATCTTGTACCTCTTGATTAGAAAAAAGTGTTGTGACACATAAATTGTAATGGTATGTCCATGCATTACAATAAATGGATATTTCCTGGGGAGGCATTTAGTGATAATGGAAACGATAGTGATAGCCAGCACAGTGAGGGTCATGGTGCATATGATAGTGACAATGATGAAGAATATGATGAATTCAATGATAATAATTATGTTGATGATGCATATAATATGGTTTCATGAGTTGAAGAAGTCTAGAAAGAAAGGTTGTAATGAGCCTAACTTCTTTAAAAGCTACTGGAAGAAGCCAAGAGAGAGCTTCATGAGGGATGCAACACTTATACAAGGTTGGCATTTATTATGAGGCTTCTTCATATCAAAACATGCAACCAGGTCACAAACAAAGCATTTGATCTTTTTCTTTCCCTGTTATGTGATGCTTTGCCATGGGTGGATTTTCCAAAATCTTATGTTGATGACAAGAAAGTACTATCTGAAGTTGGGCTTGGTTATGAGAATATGTGTGCAAGTTTGATTGTGCTTTGTTTTGGGGAGATCATGAGAAGAATACACATTGTCTTGTTTGTGGATTTTCGAGATGGAGAGACCCAAATGGAATCAAGAACGTGCCTCACAAGGTTTTGAGGTACTTTACTATAATTCCAATATTACAAAGATTTTTTGTTTCAACAGAATTGTCAACACATACGAGGTGGCACAAAGAGAAGAGGGTTATTGAGGATGTTGTTTTGAGGCACCTAGCTGATGGAAATGCATGGAAACACTTTGATGAGAAGTTTGGTTGGTTTTTTGATGACCCTAGGAGCATATGGCTAGGCATTGCCATAGATGGATTCAACCCCTATAGTAGTACCATGAGCAGTTCATACAGTATGTGGCCAGTATTTGTGATTCCATATAAGAACTTCCCACCATGGATGTGCATGGATCAATCCAACTTTATGTTGTCATTGCTTATACCAGGGAAGGATTTTAATGTATTTATGAAGCCTCTTATTAAAGATATGATGAAGCTATGGGCAGATGTTAACACATATGATGTTTTTGTAGAGGATGACTTCAAATTGCACGCTGCTTTCCTATGGTCTATTCATACTATCCAGGGTATGCTACCATATTTGGCCATAGCACTAGAGGATTTTATGCTTGTGTGTATTGTGATGGGAATCCTTGCTATGAGCCACTTGAAAACAAAATTGGGTACATTGGACATCGTCGGTTGCTTCCTAAGGATCACCCCTATAGGAGAAGTAAACTGTTCGATGGTAACATTGAGAAGAGGGATCCACCAAGGCAGTTCAATGCAGTAGAAAAAAAGGAGACGCTAGAATCAGTTAAGGATTACATACATGGTAAAAATCCAACTTGTAAGAAGCACAAGCGTGTTGTTAAAGGTGAACCAACCTGGCACCTTAGGGTCAACTTACATGATTTACCTTATTGGTCCACACTTTTATTATCACACAACCTTGATGTGATGCACATCGAGAAGAACATATGTGACAACATAGCAGGTAGACTTCTTGAAATTGATGGAAAAAACAAGGACACTGTCAGTGTTAGAGTTGATTTGAAGAAAATGAACATTAGGAGGAAATTTTGGATGGAAGAAGAAGGGGATAGTTGTTTGAAGCCACATGCCCCCTAGACGCTTGAAAAGTAAAAGAAGAAATGTGTTTGCAGGTTTTTGGCAAAAACTAGGTTCCCAAATGGTTTTTGTTCAAACTGGGAAAGGTGTGTGGATATTGAAGTTGGAAAAGTATATGGTATGAAGACACATGAATGCCACATCCTTTTGCAGCGTATTTTGGCAGCTGGCTTGAATGGCGTTGCACCAAAAGAAATGTATGAGGCTATTGCTGATTTGGGGAGTTTTTTTAGAGAGTTGTGTGCTAGAACTCTTCCTGTCAAAGTCCTGAAACGACTAAAGGTAGAGATAGTTTTAATTATTTGCAGACTTGAGAAGCTCTCGCCCCTGCATTTTTTGATATCATGGTGCACTTAGTTGTTCATCTTCCTAAGGAGGCTATTCTAAGGGGGCCTGTCCATTATGGCTGGATGTATCTAGTTGAGAGAAGACTAGGTTATCTTATGTCTACTGTCCGTAACAAAGGAAGGTGATACGTCCATAACGTATCTATAATTTTTGATGATTTTATGCTAATAATATGCTTTTGACACTCCTTTTTGTATAAAGTTTATGATTTATTTGGACTAACCTACTAATAGTTGCAAAAGTGACAATGTTCTTGTTTTACACTTTGATGTGTAGGAATTACCAAGAATACAAGTGGAAACCTTGGTGGAGTCAAATTGGGATTTTTCCACAAATTTGTCTCAGAACTATTTTTGAAGATGGTCACGTTTCGGGTCGAAGACGGTGTCAAACAGAAAACTCCTGAACCACAAAGTTGTTGGAAATTTCGTGATAAATGTTCTGGACATAAAATTTAGCTCATTCCGAGTCCGGACAGGCCTTCTAGGCCAGATTTACTGCAGCCCAAGATGGGGTGACGGGAATCGAGAAGCTATATAAAGGGAGGAAACTTAATTTCCCAGGGCATCTCCACCCACGAATTTCAGCCACCAAATCCACGTTTTGCCTCCCCATGGATCCCATCTGCATGGGGGAGGGCTCCCAAGAAGCCATGAAGGAAGGGGGCTAAGGGGCGGTGCTCCCCATGATACCAGCGGCGGGGAAGGAGTCCCCCGTGCCGCCGCCGGCGCCGCCGGCGCCCTCTTCACCATCTTCATCGCCATCTCCATCACCTAAACCTCCTAGTATGCAGTGGTTCATCCTCCCACACACCTCTGTACCATCCTATGTAAACATGGTGTTTGATGCTATAAGTTATAATCCTATGATCTATGTCATGTTTGTGTAGTTTCTTTGTTCTTAGATTGAATGGTTGAACATATTTGGTTCATTAGAGTTGTATGTTGATATGGTACAATCCATTGGTGTCTATTATATTTGTGCGCGCATGGATTAAACATCATAGGGTTTGTAGTATGTGTAAGAGGAAGGGGAGAGTTCTGCCGGAGTGACAGAATCCTGAGGACGCGAACCGGAACATTGCACGTATGGGAGTAAGAGGACCATTAAAATTAAGCCTATGGTTGGGGAAACCTTAATGCATTGTTAGTAGTTACGGATGTTTGCTAACAATTCAATCATATAGTACATGTAATTCCAAGTAGTGAAGCGCATGTATATTTAGCCTATCCCACATAGAAAACTGCATCGAAGAAAATGAACCCGATCTATTTGCTATTTAAACTTGGACAAAGCCACCACAATTACCACCACTATTCTACATTCACGGTTCTGTTAGTTTAGTGTATTTTATTGCTGCAGCAACTAGCTTTACTTTCTTGTTATTTATTATCATGCAAAGCTATCTCTAGTACTCGTATTGTTGCTCTAGTTTTATTTCCTAGATAATGCAAACGTTTAGTATGCGTAGAGTTGTATCAGTGGTTGATAGAACTTGAGAGAATATTTATCCTACATTTAGCTCCTCGTTGGGTTCAACACTCTTACTTATCGAAAAGGCTACACATGATCCCCTATACTTGTGGGTTATCAAGACCTTTTTCTAGCGCCGTTGCCGGGGAGCAATAGCGTGTGGATGAATATTCTTGTGTGCACTTGTTTGCTTTATCTCTAAGTAGTTTTTACTTTCGGTTTTAAGTTGTTATCTATCTTAGTATGGATGGGGAATGCTAATTACAAAAAATTTAGTTGTACTTGTTACCTAAAAACATTTTCAAAAAGGAAAGTGATTGGAAAGATGAGTAATGGTTAAGTGGGGGTCGACCTTGAACACTTGTGTTCATGCCTATGAAACCAAAACAAATCTTCCGATGGAAGCTTTTCAGTTAAAAACTTGTAAGAATACATAAAGCCTTGGAAAAAAGATATTTCCGGTATTGATCTTAATGCTTATTCATTCGAAAATACTTGAATCTTGCTTCTTATTCCTAACTTAAAGGCATTAAAGAAAAGTAATTATTGGGAGATAACCTAAAAGTTTTAGTTGAGTCTTGGAAGTTATTGCTTCAGTAATAACCTCTCCTTATCATTTTTGTGTGGTTTTTGTGCAAGAGTAACCTCTAATGAGAGAGAAGTAATGCTTGGGAAAGTTGCTGTCCCGAAACAGATTTTTGTGCTTCGCTGTAAAAATTCGTGAAAAATCATTGTATGTCGGTTTGAGCTGTAATTGTTTGTGATTCTGCCTCAGGTTGCTACCCAACTTTCTTTAGTTCAACACTTTTATATTTGACCAACATAAGGTCTTCGAAAAAATTGGTTTTTACCTGTTGGTCTGTTCTGACAAATTTCTCCCATTATTTGCATTTGCCTATTAATATCTTTCTCTTTGAGTTTTCTTTGATCATTTGAACTTTTTAAAGAGAGTACTACAGTATCTTGTGTTTTACTGGAAGTTTTATTTGTGTTGGAACTGAACCAAAAGACTTATTATCTTGAGTACACTAATGAAGATTGTGTGAAGTTTTGTATGAAGGAAAAAATTCAGGTGTAGGGAAGAGTAATGGAATGAGATGAAGAATGGACAAAAGCTCAAGCTTGGGGATGCCACCCCCTATCACCCCAAGAAATATCCAAGAAGTACAAGCATCAAAGCTTGGGGATGCCCAAGGAATCCCCTTCTTCATCAATAAAAATTTCAGGTTTCTTCCAAACACTTCATTTTTTATTGTTTCATGCACAGTTGTGTTGTTTTTGGAGCGTCTTTGTTTTTGTTTTTGGTTTTTGGTTTGCTTAGTTTGCTTGAATAAATTGTTTGGATCCCCTCATTCATACATTAGTTTTCAAATAAAGTTGGTTTGGATTGGAAAAGAGTAGGAAAAGTTCATGCTTAAGTGGTAAAAATGAGCTTGTTTTTGACTGTGGCCTATGCTTTGTCATGTCATGCTTGATGTTGTTTTGGCTTTATGCTTAGTGATTTTTGCTGTAGCATGACGTGTTATAAACAGTTAAGATTGCTTAATGTGCCTTGGAAGAATCATGTGTTGTTTTAGCATATTAAAGCATAGTATTGTGGTATTCTCCTTTGATGCTTTATTTGGGTTAACTTGGTGCATGCCTGCTGGCTCGTGGTTGATATCAAGCTCGTTGGGGAACCCCAAGAGGAAGGTAAGAGGAGCATAGCAGTAAGCTTCCCCCAGTTATGAAACCAAGGTTATCAAACTAGTAGGAGCAAGGAAACACCTCCAAGGTGTTGTTGCCAAGTTGGAATCCTGCACAACACAACCACAGAACTTTGCCCCCAACTTACAGTGAGGTTGTCAATCTCACCGGTTTTGCTGAAAACAAAGGATTAAACGTATTGTGTGGAAGAAAGTAATAGCTTGCAGAAAGTAAACAGAAAACAGTAAACAGTTGTAGATTGATGGTAAAAGAAAGGACCGGGGTCCATAGTTCACTAGTGGTGGCTCTCCTTAAGATAGATGACATGTTGGGTAAACAAATTATAGCGGGGCAATTGACAAACATCGAGAAAGGAATCATGCATATACTAATCATCTTGACTCCTATGAGATTTGATTGGGCATTACAACATTATACATAGACCGTAATCCAACTGCATCTATGACTAATAATCCACCTTCAGGTTATCATCTAAACCCCCTCCAGTATTAAGTTGCAAGCAACAGATAATTGCACTACGCATTGCGTGTAAAGTAAACAATAAAATTGTTATATGAACAAAGGATTGATGTTTTCTCCCTAGTAGCAACAGCACATCTAGTACCTTAGAGATTTTTGTCACTTCCCCAGATTACTAGAGGCATGAACCCACTATCGAGCATAAATACTCCCTCTTGGATTTGCTGGCATCTACTCGGCCAAGATATCTACTAACAACGGAGAGCATGCAAGATCACAAATAACAAAGACATGATAGAATCAATAATCAATCTGAAATAGCATCTCAATATCCATCGGATCCCCGCAAACACAACATGTAGGATTACAAATAGATGATCTTGATCATGAACGTAGCTCACAAGATCTAAACATGGTAGCACAAAGGAGAAGAACCAACCATCTAGCTACTACATGGACCTGTAGTCCAAGGATGAACTACTCACACATCACACCGGAGGCTTGCATGGTGATGAAGAAGGCCTCCATGGTGAATTCTCCCCTCCGACAGGGAGCCGGGAAGAGCTTCAGATCCCTCCCGATCTAGGGATGGAGATGAAGGCGGCTATAGACTCTTTCGTGGAATTTTGATCGGGTCCTTAGGGTTTCTGTATTGGAGGCATCTTATAGGCAAAAGGAAGGCCGAGGGGGTGCCCTAGGCGGCCACACCACCCCCTGGCGTGGGCCAGGCCTGGCAGCGCGACCAGGTGGTGTGGCGGCCCTCTGGCCCCTCTCCGTCTCCTATTCTGGCTCCGTGTCCTCCTCAGTGAAAAACTGACTTTGGCTTTTGTCCCGTCCAATTCCGATAATATTCATTTTCTGACTTTCCTGGAACCAAAAACAGCAGAAAACAGGCAACTGGCACTATGGCATCTTGTTAAGAGGTTAGTCCAAGAAAGTGTATAAAAAGTACTCCAAAGTGTGGACAAAACATAAGAAAGTAGATAAAAACCAAGCATGGAACATCAAAAATTATGGATACGTTAGCTACGTATCAACATCCCGAAGCTTAACTCCTGCTCGTCCTCGAGTAGGTAAGTGATAAAAAGAAAGAATAATTTTTTGAGGTGATAGGCACCATCATAAACTTGATCAAAGTATTTGTAAACATTGATAGCTGGGATCATAGTACTTCAACATAGCATGAAATATAAAGTTCTAACAATAAGACATAGCAACTACGTTGCAACATGAAAAGGCACAAACAAAAGATTCATGAATAACAATGCTTTGTAAGACGTTTGTTTGTTTCACATAAAGAAAACATAGCATAGTGGCATTCAACTTGTCCCTCATAGAGTATCAAACATAAATGCATAGGACACCTTCAAAGTTGATAAGGGTGACTAGATACAAATAGTTTAAGAACAAGCAATATCAAAGTTATGCATCAATCAACAAGTCTTGGGACAATGCACATAGAACTAAGAATGGCCACTATGCTCTCAAAATAGGTGCGTAAAGATATAAGGTGGAGACTCAACATAAAAGTAAAAGAAAGGCCTCATAGAAGGAATTAGGGATTCAAGTTTCATAAAGAGCTTCCAAAAATTATGGTACTTATTAGCTTTCAGCTCTCATTGCCCCTATCATAGGCATCTTTAGGTGATTAAGGTTAAAGTGACACAACTAAGAGGATATGCTTGACAAGTTATAAGTTGAAATCTCATGCCCCTTACTTACGAGTACCGAACCTCATGCTACTCAACTTCAGTCACAAGCAATCTCTTGTCATTGTAAGTACATATGTATCATCGAGAACCGCCAACGGGTAACCCCTTGCACATGATACAGGATCTATCCCATAATCAAAATGACAAGGCAAGCAGACAACGAACATCTCAGTGATCTTTTTATTTGCTATTTGAATAGGTTTTTATTGAGGATGCTTCATAGAGTGCTCATTATGGTTATGCTACAAGTTTCCACCATGATTAGGAATGGCTTAGGCTAGCGGCCCAGGCGTTTCTCTAACACACATACAAACTCCATGATCTTACAAGTTCCCCTTTTATTTCACACCGCCGGGATCCATAAGCAAAAGAATCATGATATCAACGAGGTACAAAGTACCAGTGCAATGTTGAAAGCGTTCCCCATGATGCATGGTTCTGCTAATTTCAACTTATAAAGCGCAAGCATATACTCAACAAAGATGGACGCAATGGTTCGGGATTATTAATTGCAAAAAAGTAAAGTGTGCCATCAAGTTCGTGAGAGCTTTAATCACTAGTTTTCACGTAACAAGTTTAATTCGGAAGGTAGATAAAAACATGAATATACTTGGAATAGCAAATGCTAATAGGTAGCTATGGTGGACTCTTTGGAATAACTTGGTTTTAGGAGTTGGATGCATGAGTGGAACTCATACTTGGTTATGGATGCTAGCAAAAGACTGGGAGCAACCAACTAAGAGAGCAATAATGGCCATAATCATGTAGAGCGACAAAACATCATTAATCAAAGCATAAAGTGATATTACAAGTCAAAAACTAATGGATCATAAAGGCTTATGGTGACTTGGGATAGTCATAACATGGTGTGAGCATGCGCCAAGTGAACCCAAATAAAGCATCAAAGGAGAATACCACAATACTTATGCTTTAATATGCTACAACAACACATGATTCTTCCAAGGCACATTAAGCAATATCAATTGTTTATAACAATTCATGCTACAGAAAAGATCACTAAGCATAAAGCCAAAACAATATCAAGCTTGGCATGACAAATGATATGCCACAGTCAAAAACAAACTCCTTTTACCACTTAAGCATGAACTTTCCTACTCTTTTCCAATCCAAACCAAACTATTTGAAAACCAATGCATGAAAGAGGGGGTCCAACCAATTTATTCAGAAAACTAAGAAAACCAAGCAAATGAAAACCAAAAACAAAAAACAAAGACGCTCCAAGAACAACACAACTGTGCATGAAACAATAAAACTGAAGTATTTGGAAGAAACCTGTGATTTTTATTGATGAAGAAGGGGATGCCCAAGGCATCCCCAAGCTTTGACGCTTGTACTTCTTGGATATTTCTTGGGGTGACATGGGGTGTCATCCCCAATCTTGAGTTTTAGTCCATTCTTCATCTCATTACATCATTCTCTCCATACACCTAAATTTTTTCCTTCATACAAAACTTCACACAATCTTTATTAGCAACATTAGTGCACTCAAGATAATAAGTCTTTGGGTTCAGTTTCTACATCAATAAAACTTCCATTAAAACACAAGCTACTGAAGCACTTCCCTCAAAAATCTCAATTCCGCAAAGAGAACCCAAAAAGGAACCAACAAGAAGCAAATGCAAATAATGGCAGAAATCTGTCAAAACAGATCAGCAGGTAAAAACAATTTTTTCGAAGACCTTATGTTGCTCAAATCAAAAAGTGTTGAACTAATGGAAGATAGATAACAACCTGGGGAAGAATCATAAAACATCACGCCTCAAAAAGACGTACAGAGATTTTACACGAATTTTTACAGTGAAGCACAAAAATCTGTTTCGGGACAGCAATTTTCCCAAGCATTACTTCCCTCTCGTTAGAGGTTGCTCTTGGCACAAAAAGCAAATAAAAAGGATAAGGAGAGGTTATTTACTGAAGTAGTAACTTCCAAGACTCATCTAAAACGTTTGGGTTATCTCCCAATAAGTACTTTTCTTTAACGCCTTTAAGTTAGGCCTAAGAAACAAGAAAAAGGATCAAGTGTTATCAAATGAAGAGGCATTAAAACCAAATTTCTTGCCCTTACCTCTCTTACTTTTATTCTTAACCTTGGGGAACATATGATTGTTTGGTGGAGAATAAAAGTGAATGGTGCCCTTTTCCACATCTATTATTGCTCCAAGGAGTTTCAATAGGGATCTTCCAAGTGTGATTTGTCCTTTTCCTACACATTCAATAACAAGGTAATCAGTAGAAACCATTTTCCCTAGGATCTTTGTAACCACTCCTTCAGCTATTCCAATTGGTAATATTGTGGCATTATTAGAAAGAAATATTTCTTCTCCTCCTTCAGAAAGTCCCCAAAGATTCAAAGATTGATAGATCTCTTTAGGCATAAGACAGAATTTAGACATGATATCACAACGAGCATGAAAAGTTTCATTATTTATAACAATCTTTACTGTGGGAAGCCATTTTGAGAGTTCAGAATTTATTGGAACATAATCATGATGCTCTCTAAGCGTATTATAGCAATCTTTTAAACTAGCAGTGTGGGTCTCAAGAGTGTTCAATCTAGCAAATATGTTCATAAAGGAAGAATCAGATTTGCTAGGAAAGTTGTAAGTAAAGACCAACTTCTTTATGGCATTAAAAGCATCATCATCATTGCATTGGAGGAAATCTCCTCCAACTACAGCATCCAAAGCATATCTATAGCAAAGAGCTATTCCAAGGTAAAAACTGCTAAGAAACAAACTTTGAGTCATTTTAGGTTCAGTTTTTTCATGTAGATCAGAGATTCTAGACCAAGCTTCTTTGAAACTCTCTTCAATTCCTTGTTTAAAAGTGAAAATCATTTCCTCAGGTGACATAGTGATTGGAGCAATGCTAGACATAATGGCAACTTAAGATAGGAACTAATAATTTTTGTGTGTTTTTAATAAAGAAAGAAAACTAGTAAAACTATTTTTTTGTGTTTTTGATAAAGAAACAAGCAAACAAAACAGAAATCAACTAAGCAAAAAAAAACAACAAAGTAAAGAGACTGGTTATGAGGGACTCCCCTTGTCAAGATGTCCTTGACTCCCCGGCAACGGTGCTAGAAAAATACTTGCTGGCTCGTGGTTGATATCGAGCTCGTTGGGGAACCCCAAGAGGAAGGTATGATGAGCACAATAGTAAGTTTCCCTTAGTTATGAAACCAAGGTTATCGAACCAGTAGGAGCAAGGAAACACCTCCAAGGTGTTGTTGCCAAGTTGGAATCCTGCACAACACAACCACAGAACTTTGCACCCAACTTAGAGTGAGGTTGTCAATCTCACCGGTTTTGCTGAAAACAAAGGATTAAACGTATTGTGTGGAAGAAAGTAATAGCTTGTAGAAAGTAAACAGAAAACAGTAAACAGTTGTAGATTGATGGTAAAAGAAAGGACCGGGGTCATAGTTCACTAGTGGTGGCTCTCCTTAAGATAGATGACATGTTGCGTAAACAAATTACAGCGGAGAAATTGACAAACATCGAGAAAGCAATCATGCATATACTAATCATCTTGACTCCTATGAGATTTGATTGGGAATTACAACATTATACATAGACCGTAATCCAACTTCATCTATGACTAATAATCCACCTTCAGGTTATCATCCGAACCCCCTCCAGTATTAAGTTGCAAACAACATATAATTGCATTACGCATTGCGTGTAAAGTAAACAATACGATTGTTCTATGAACAAAGGATTGTTGTTTTCTCCCTAGTAGCAACAACACATCTAGTACCTTAGAGATTTCTGTCACTTCCCCATATTACTAGAGGCATGAACCCACTATCGAGCATAAATACTCCCTATTGGAGTTGCTAGCATATACTCGCCCAAGATATCTACTAACAACAGAGAGCATGCAAGATCACAAATAACAAAGACATGATAGAATAAATAATCAATATGAAATAGCATCTCAATATCCATCGGATCCTCGCAAACACAACATGTAGGATTACAAATAGATGATCTTGATCATGAACGGATCTCACAAGATCTAAACATGGTAGAACAAAGGAGAAGAACCAACCATCTAGATACTACATGGACCCGTAGTCCAAGGATGAACTACTCACACATCATATTGGAGGCTTGCATGGTGATGAAGAAGGCCTCAAGGGTGAATTCTCCCCTCTGGCAGGGTGCCGGGAAGAGCTTCAGATCCATCCCGATCTAGGGATGGAGATGACGGCGGCTACAGACTCTTTTGTGGAATTTTGATCGGGTCCTTAGGGTTTCTGTATTGTAGGCATCTTATTGGCGAAAGGGAAGGCCGAGGGGGTGCCCTAGGCGGCCACACGACCCCCTAGCGCCGGCCAGGCCTGGCCGTGCGGCCAGGTGGTGTGGCTGCCCTCTGGCCCCTCTCCGTCTTGTATTATGGCTCCCTGTCCCCCTCGGTGAAAAACTGACTTTGGCTTTTGTCCCGTCCAATTTCGAGAATATTCATTTTCTGACTTTCCTAGAACCAAAAACAGCAGAAAACAGGCAACTGACACTGTGGCATCTTGTTAATAGGTTAGTCCAAGAAAGTGTATAAAAATTTACTCCAAAGTGTGGACAAAACATAAGAAAGTAGATAAAAACCAAGCATGGAACATCAAAAATTATGGATACGTTAGCAACGTATCAATGCTCACACCATGTTAAGACTATCCCAAGTCACCATGGCCTCTATGATCATTTAGTTTTCGACTTGTAATATCACTTTATGCTTTAATTAATGATGTTTTGTCGCTTTGCATGATTATGGCCATTATTGCTCTCTTAGTTGGTCACTCCCAGTCTTTTGTAGGCCTCCATAACCAAGTATGAGTTCCACTCATGCATCCAAATCCAAATAAAACCAAGTTATTCCAAAGAGTCCACCATACCTACCTATTAGCATTTGCTATTCCAAGTATATTCATGATTTTATCTACCTTCTGAATTAAACTTGTTATGTGAAAATTAGTGATTAAAGCTCTCACGAACTTGATGGCACACTTTACTTTCTTGCACTTAATAATCTTGAACCATTGTGTCCATCTTTGTTGCGTATATGCTTGCGCTTTATAAGTTGAAGTTAGCAGAACCATGTATCATGGGGAACGCTTTCAACATTGCACTTATTATTCTGTTGATATCATGATTCTTTTGCTTATGGATTCCGGCTGTGTGAAATAAAATGGGAGCTTGTAAGCTCATGGAGTTTGTATGTGTGTTAGAGAAACGCCTGGGCGGCTAGCCTAAGCCATGCCTAATCATGGTGGAAACTTCTAGCATAACCATAGTGAGCATTCTATGAAGCATCCTCAATAAAAACCTATGCAAATAGCAAATAAAAAGATCGCTGAGATGCTCATCGTCTGTTGCCTTGTTATTTTGATATGGGATAACTCCTGTATCATGGGGCAAGGGGTACCCCGTTGGCAGTTCTCTATGATACACATGTACTTACAATGACAAGAACTTACTAGTGACTAAAGTTGAGTATCATGAGATTCGGTACTCGTAAGTAAGGGGAATGAGATTTTGAACTTATAACTTGTCAAGCATATCTTCATATTTATGTCACTTTAACCTTAATCACCTCAAGATGCTTATGATAGGGGCAATGAGAGCTGAAAGCTAATAAGTACCATAATTTTTGGAAGCTCTTTATGAAACTTGAAATCCCTGCTTCCCTCTGTGAAGGGCCTTTCTTTTTTTACTTTTATGTTGAGTCTCCATCTTCTATCTTTATGCACCAATTGAGAGAGAACAGTGGTCATTCTTAGTTTAATGTGCATTGTCCCAAAACTTGTTGATTGATTCATAACTTTGATATTGCTTGTTCGTAAATTATTTGTATCTAGTCACCCTTATGAACTTTGAAGGTGTCTTATGCATTTATGTTTTTCTATACCATGAGGGAAAGCTGAATACCACTCTTATTATGTTTTCTATATGTGAAACAAACAACCGTCTTTCAATGCATTGTTATTCATGATATTTTGTGTGTACCTTTTCATGTTACAACATAGTTGCTATGTCTTATTGTTAGAACTCTATCTTTCATGATTCATGTTTAGAGTACCTTAATCCCAGCTATCAATGCTTTTACAATAATGATGATCAAGATTGTGTTGTTTGCATGTCACCTCAAAAATTATATTGGTTTTATCGTTTACCTTCTCGAGGACGAGCATGAACTAAGCTTGGGGATGTTGATACGTCCATAACGTATCTATAATTTTTGATGGTTTTATGCGAATAATATGCTTTTGACACTCCTTTTTTATAAAGTTTATGATTTATTTAGACTAACCTACTAATAGTTTCAAAAGTGCACAATGTTCTTGTTTTACAATTTGATGTGTAGGAATTACCAAGAATACAAGTGGAAATCTTGTTGGAGTCAAATTGGGATTTTTCCAGAAATCTGTCTCAGAACTATTTTTCAAGATCGTCACGTTTCAGGTCGAAGATGGTGTCAAACGGAAAACTCTTCAACTACAAAGTTGTTGGAAATTTCGCAACAAACGTTCTGGACATAAAATTTAACTCATTGCGAGTCCAGATGGGCATTCTAGGCCCGATTTACTGCAGCCCAAGATGGGGTGACAGGAATCGAGAAGCTATATAAAGGGAGGAAACCTAATTTGCCTAGGGCATCTGCACCCACGATTTTGCAGCCACCAAAGCCACATTTTTACCTCCCCCTTGGATCCCATCTCCATAGGGGAGGGATCCCAAGAAGCCATGAAGGAAGGGGGCTAAGGGGCGGTGCTCCCCCACGATACCGACGGCAGGGAAGGAGTCCCTCACGCCGCCGCCGCCCTCTTCACCATCTTCATCACCTAAACCTCCTAGTATGCAGTGGTTCATCCTCCCACACACCTATGTACCTATATAAACATGGTGTTTGATGCTATAAGTTATAATCCTATGATCTATGTCATGTTTATGTAGTTTCTTTATTTTTAGATTGAATGGTTGAACGTATTTGGTTCATTAGAGTTGTATGTTGATATGGTACAGTCCTTTGGTGTTCATTATATTTGTGTGCGCATGGATTAAAGATCATAGGGTTTGTAGTATGTGTAAGAGGAAGGAGAGAGTTCTGCCGGAGTGACAGAAATCTGAGGACGCGAACCGGAACATTGCACGTATGGAAGTAAGAGGACCATTAAACTTAAGGCTATAGTTGGAGAAACCTTAATGCATTGTTAGTAGTTACGGATGTTTGCTAACAATCCAATCATATAATACATGTAATTCCAAGTAGTATATTTAGCCTCTCCCACATAGAAAACTGCATCGAATACAATGAACCTGATCTATTCGCTATTTAAACTTAGATAAAGCCACCACAATTACCACCACTATTACACACTCATGGTTCTGTTAGTTTAGTGTATTTTATTGCTGCACCAACCAGCTTTACTTTCTTGTTATTTATTATCATGCAAAGCTATCTCTAGTACTCGTATTGTTGCTCTAGTTTTATTTCCTAGATAATGCAAACATTTAGTGTGCGTAGAGTTGTATCAGTGGTTGATAGAACTTGAGAGAACATTTATCCTACCTTTAGCTCCTCGTTGGGTTCGACACTCTTATTTATCGAAAAGGCTACACACGATCCCCTATACTTGTGGGTTATCAAAAGGCCTGAAGGTTCAATTGCTGAAGGGTATATCGTCGATGAGTGCGTCACATTTTGCTCTAGATATTTTAATGATGACATGGAAACATGATTTAACAAAGCTGAAAGGAACCAAGATATCCAAAGGGAAGTTAGTGCTGATGAGTTCAAAGTTTTCTCTGATGGAGCCAAAGGGTTTGGAAAATCATATTTGAATTTTTTTGAGAAGGAATTTGATAACATGGTTTGGTATGCTCTGAAAAATTGTGAAGAGGCAGAACCTTATATCAAGTAAGTTTTTTGGACATCATTATGCATAAATAATTGCTGGCACTTATACTTAATATCATATTGTCTCATTTTTATTCGTTTATTCCAGCGTTTGTCGAGAAGAATTACTTGTTAGGGGTGCTAATAACATAGATGAGGCACTCAAGAGAGTGTTCTTAGCATGGTTTAAAAACCATGTGACTCAACTGAACAATGCGTCTGAAGATTTGAAGTCACTTGCAGATGGGCCAGACTAGCGTGTCATTGTGCACTCTTCTTGCAATATAAAGGGTGCTAGGTTTCGTATGGTCACTCGGGAGAAGAACCTAAGAACTCAAAATTGTGGGGTAATGAATAAGGCATCTATTGGTGTTCAACAAGATAATGAGTTTTATGGTGTTCTGCAGGAAGTTCTAGAGCTCAAGTATGTGCCTAATAAGCATGGTCCCAGATCAGTATTCCTGTATCGCTGTGACTGGTTTGATCTAGATAGAAAAAAATCAAAGATGAAAGATGATGGACACTACAAAAGTGTTAATACTTCTTTTGTTTGGTACAACAATGCCCCCTTCATATTGGCAGATCAAGCAGAATCATGTTTTTATTTGGAATATATTGAGTTTGGTTTCCCTTGGAAAATTGTGTAGACATTCAGCAATAGGAATGTCTATGATGTACTAGAAATTGAATTTGGTAATGAAGCTACTAATCAAGAGAACTTGGCATACCAGGAGGACATATGTCAAATGGATCGTAGATTTCAACATGTAGTTGTCGAAGAAGATGAAGATGATGATGTCGAGGTTGTTGATCATCCAGACAAAGTGGAACGTGTTGCAGCAAGATTTGTCCAAGATCTAGAAAAGGAAGACAATAGTATAGAGGACATGGACATAAGTGATGATGAACATGTTTACAACCTGGAAGACCTTGCAAATGATGCTGAAGGCAGGAACTCTAATTATGATACAGGTGTTGAGGATTAGATATGTGAACTACATTATTCATAATTTTGGAAAACTTGTTGGATTATGAACCAAACTCATGTGTTGTAACCATAACCAGTGATACCAATGCATCTTGATAACTATATACATCAAAAGGCAGGGCACATAGTTTTCTCCACACACGTCACACTATTTCTAGAGTTAGAAACACATACTACTGCCAACAAATAGGACTAGCTTCTTGCAGATGTTATGGTAGATTAGTTCTAATATTCACGGTGATGCTTGCCCCCCTTATTTGAAGGAGTACCCTAGGTCACAAGATTGATGATGCGAAATAGTTCATACACGACATATCCATCAGTGGCAGGATACTCCAAGTTCTTCTCTGCAAGCGGCTTCCATTCCCAGTATTCATGGCCTTGGCGTTTGGCAAAGTCCTTGACAAAGGAAACCTTGATGCCACCGTACCTGGAGTGGATGAGGTTTGTAGCCATGGCAGCCATCCTAGCCCTATCTCCCTTACCTTTTAGTTTGAAGATGTCCTGGATGTCGATGTGTTTGCCTTGTGGAATGTACAACCATTCTTCCCGCATCAATTTTCTGTCATTCCTTATGTCCACACCAACAAAAGTTACATTTCTCTGATAAAGGAAATCCCGAAGGCTATGAACATAGTCCTTGCACCTACATTGCATTATTTAACTCAGGTAGTTCAAAATATGTTGCAGTAACAAATACAATGATTCTATATTAAAAGAATAAAATGGCATGCTTGAACTGTGCCATTTAAGTACTGGAAAAGGTTTAACCTTGTTCAAAAATTGAAAAGGCTATCCAAAGTAACATTACAACTAGGATTATTACAAGGTGTACTAGCAAATCTGATTTGAAGAAGCACATTCACAAATATAACACAAGCAATTCTGATTTCCAAATTAACTTTACAAATTAGACTATAGAATTTCCTAATTAGGAATTCACAAATATAACACAAGCAATTTAGAGTGTTATTGTCTCCAAAATATGCACATATTGCAACAAGGAACCTGCCTGGTGTTTTTTTGTTCATTCTGTACCTACAATTGGGCCAACGGGTTAGGGTGTTAAATGGGCTAAATATGACTACATCAGAAGCAGCATTTCCTTACTCGAAAAAAGGATAAAAACTACAGCATAATCAGATGAACTACAACAAATCGAACCTGATTATGTGGAAGACGAGGATGTGCTCCTTCATCGCAATCTTCTTGACCGCAATCTTCTTCTGCATGAAGTCGTACTCCAAATCGAGGCCAACAAACCTGACCTCCTCGTCCTTGAGCCACTCCAGGTACATGGCGAGGATGCGGTCGACGGTGCTTCCCTCATTGGTGTAGACGGCTTGGATGCATGTGTTGCCGGGGACATGGAATCAATGAACCTCCATTGTTCGCTTGTTGTCGTCCTTGCTGACCACTAGGGCGTCTGAGTTCATCAAGGCTGAGCCTCCCGCACCCATGGAGGAATAGGATCGACGGGAAGAAGAGGAACAAACGATTGGAACCGCCATAGAATAGATGGAAGGCTAAAGGCACTATCTAGAACCGCCGTAGAAGAAATGGAGATGAGAATTTGGGGTTTTTGCAGGGATGTGGTTTACTCCTAGTTTTTTGGTTCGTATGTTCGGTCATCGAGGAGAGAGTCACATCGTAGCACTATAACCAGTAGAATAAAAATTAATTTTATTCTCTACCTACCGCAGTAACTAGTGGCACATTAAAATGTGTAGAGAACAAATGTGTACTTATATTCATTACGTACCTAATTACAATACTGTTTGAACAACCTAGTCTGCAAACATATGAACGTGTCATGCATATTACTTGTGCATCTTCATTTGTTAATTACGTAGTAAAATGAGTAAATTTATGAAGATTACCGTAAGTGCACACATTAAATGTTGCAAACTCAATCATTGAAAAGATTAACTTGTAGCCATATTAATGTATTGCAACCGTACACACATGTTGCAAATCGTGCATAAATAATAGTCTTCAAGACAAATATGACATTACTAGTTGAGGCAACATTGTAATGTCCTAAAACTACTGACCAAGTTCAACATCTAGCACATGAGAGACAAATAGATAGGCGCCATGATCACCAAGGTAGAGCATCATGAACAACTTGTGTCCAATATCAAAACTATGTTCCTTATCCTTGAATTTGTCCCATATGTTGATGCACGCACGACCATCATCAGTAGAAATGGTGTACATCGATTGCACCATCGTCTTAGGATCGCAAACTATAGTAATAGCACCTTCTTGGTCCATGTCGTTTGGAAGAAGACGATGAGACAGTTTCTATTGAAAATTTGCAAACAATGGTGTTCGTGACAATTAAACATTAACTAAGTTAGATGAATTATGATGTAATAAAAAATACCATAAAATTCTTGGTGCAGTTGGACCAATTCAAGGTATGAAGCAATCCATAAGCTCTTCCAAGATCATAGTCTCCAGCATCATGATGGTCTACAAACATGTCAAGCTTTCCTACCTCTGTGCACACCTTCTCCATCATTCTCCAATTAAATTGGTTCCTTTAGTTGTAATGAGACGATCAACTATGTCTTTCCCCTCATTACCCAAATGGTAGTATGCTACAAACAAAATGTGGCAAAAATCGTTATGCATTGAGCATTTGGCACATAAGTAAAATCACAATATGTTAAACCCAGAATGAAATTAAGATAGAAGTATTACTTGGATGGATTAGAGGGAAATTTCCACAGACAACACTATTTCATTCACAAAGTTATTTGTGAATGGTGAAATTTGTTAGAGTATTAGGTAAATACCTTGTTATGGTAGTTTATATAGAGATAGGATCTATTTACGTACAGTCCTAACTTGACTCGTACTCTAAGATAATCCTCTGTATGCCTATATATACTCGCCCATAAGGCTCAATAATATATCCAACATATTCCGCCAAACTCATACTCTTTCATGGTATCAGCCTAAATCGATCTCAACCCCTAGCTTCCACCGCGCTGCCCCCGGGGAGGTTGATCTCCATGATCTCCGTCGGGGGCTGCGCAACCCGTATGCAGGGTTCGTCCACCGATCCGTGATCGGCTGCCCTGTAAGTCTTTTTCTCCGATCTCTTGATCGGCTTTCTTTTAGGTTTACCGATGTTAGATCGGATTGAGTCACCCACCACCGTCGTCATCGCAGCTCCTCTACTCTGACCATCGGCATTGAGGATCTACATCGCGTTCGTGCGCTTGCCCCCTCCGCTTCTGCGCCTGCCTTGGCAGGCTGTCGCGCCCTCACGGCAGGTTGCCGCGCACCATGGACGGCTGCTATGCCTTCCTCGAAAGGCTACCACAGCTGCCCCCCTCGGATCCTCTTCGTCGTTTCATAAAAACTAACTTTTCCAAGCTTAGACTTTTCCATGTTATTAGCAATAATGGTGTCCAAAGAATTCATACTAACAACATTGCTATTAGCATGCAAATAAAGTTCCATAGCTTTTTTAATTTTCTCTTTGAACACTTTATGTCCTAACTCAAGATAAATACTATAAAGCTCTCTAATTTTGTTGTTGTTTTCCATTAAGCCTAACTAGTGAAAATAAAAACAAGAAAAAAAAATTTAAAATTGCAGAATCTAAAGGAAATAACTCCGAGCACTCACACCGGAGGATGTGAGTACCTTTTACCTTACGTCCCCGGCAACGGCGCCAGAAAATAGCTTGATGTCTACGCACTTCTATTCTTGTAGACAGTTGTTGGGCCTCCAAGTGCAGAGGTTTGTAGAACAGTAGCAAGTTTTCCCTTAAGTGGATTACCCAAGGTTTATCGAACTCAGGGAGGAAGCAAGGAAACACCCCAAAGGTGTAGCTAGCTGAACGCTGGCAGGGCGCAGTATCGGTGCTAGCAGCAACGTGGAGACCTACACAACACAACCACAGAACTCTGTCCCCAACTTACGATGAGGTTGTCGATCTCACCTGTTTTGCTGAAAACAAAGGATTAAATGTATCGAATGGAAAGAAGTAATAATTTGTAGAAAGTAAACACAAAGCAGTAAACAGTTTGTAGATTGAATGTAAAAGAAAGGACTGGGGTCCATAGTTCACTAGAGGTGGCTGTCCTTAAGATAGATAATATGCTGGGTGAACAAATTACAGCGGGGCAATTGACAAACATCGAGAAAGCATATAAGCATATACTAATCATCTTTACTCCTTTGAGACTTGATTGGGCATTACAACATTATACATAGACCGTCATCCAACTGCATCTATGACTAATAATCCACCTTCAGGTTATCATCCGAACCCCCTCCAGTATTAAGTTGTAAGCAACAGATTATTGCATTACGAATTGCATGTAAAGTAAACAATACGATTGTTCTATGAACAAAGGATTGTTGTTTTCTCCCTAGTAGAAAAAACACATCTAGTACCTTAGAGATTTCTGTCACTTCCCCAGATTACCAGAGGCATGAACCCACTATCGAGCATAAATACTAACTCTTGGAGTTGGTAGCATCTACTTGGCCAAGATAGCTACTAACAACGGAAAGCATGCAAGATTACAAATAACAAAGACATGATAGAATCAATAATCAATCTGAAATAGCATCTCAATATCCATCGGATCCCCATAAACACAACATGCAGAACTAAAAATAGATGATCTTAATCATGAACGGAGCTCACAAGATCTAGACATGATAGCACAAAGGAGGAGAACCAGCCATCTAGCTACTACATGGACCCGTAGTCCAGAGATGAACTACTCACGCATCACACCGGAGGCTTGCATGATGATGAAGAAGGCCTCAGGTGAATTCCCCCTCTGGTAGGGTCGGAAGAGCTTGATCCCTCCCGATCTAGGGATGGAGATGACAGACTCTGAGACTCTTTCATGGATTTTTGATCGGGTACTTAGGGTTTCCGTATCAGAGGCAATATATAGGCGGAAGGAGAGGCCGAGGGGGTGCCTGGGGCGGCCAGACCACCCCATGGCGCGGGCCAGGCCTAGCCACACGGCCAGGTGGTGTGGCCAGGCCCCAGCCCCTCTCCGTCTTGTATTCTGGCTCCAAGTGTCCCTCGGCAAAATAGTAACTTTGGCTTTTGTCCCGTCCAATTCCGAGAATATTCATTTTCTGACTTCCTGAAACCAAAAACAGCAGAAAACTAGAAGCTGTCACTATGGCTCTCGTTAATAGGTTAGTCCAAGAAATCATATGAAAAGTACTCCAAAGTGTGGACAAAACACAAGAAAGTAGATAAAACCAAGCATGGAACACCAAAAATTATAGATACATTTGCAATGTATCAGTATCCCAAGGGCTCCAATTTCTCTCTATGTGGCTATACTGATTAGATTGGGCTGGTGATAAGGATGATAGGAAATCAACTTCTGGAGCTTGTCAATTCTTGGGAAGGTCTTTGGTATGTTGGTATTCTAAAAAGCAGAATTGTATATCTCTCTCCAACGCCGAGGCTGAATATGTGGCTGCTGCTAGTGCATGTACTCAATTATTATGGACGAGGCAAACTTTAAAGGAATACGGTATCAATTGTGACAAAGTGCCTCTTTTAGTGAAAGTGCGATCAAAATTGCGTACAATCCGGTGCAACACATAAGGACAAAACATATTGAGATTCGGAACCATTTTATTTGGGACCATGTAACCCGAGGTGATATTGATCTTTATTTTGTGAGAACGAAGAATCAACTTGCTGATATTTTCACGAAGCCACTTGATGAAGCAAGGTTCTGTTACTTGAGGAATGAGCTAAATATCGTTGATTCAAGGAGCTTGTCTTGATTACCCATGCACTCACTCTTATATCTCATCCTTGTTTGGTCTAGGTGTGGGCATGGATATAGGGGAGTGTGGTCCTAATTAATGCCGAAAGTAAGTAAAATCATTTCTCTTAATATCATTTTGTGATATGTGAGCTTATTGATGACTATTGGTCATGAACCCAAGATATATCTTCGCGGTGTCATACCATGCACTCCAACAAGGTGTCCTCGGCCACCGCCCTCTTCCATGAGAAGAGTTGGTTCTATGTGGATCTTCATGGTTGTTTTTGCTCATCTCTTGTTCTTATGGAAATCACACTCAATTTTGGCTTTTAGTTGATTTTATTCTTGCAATCTTGAGTGTGTAGTACCATCTCAGTTTAGTTTTCTAATCCTAAGCCTCTCTTTATCCCTAAGCGATCTATTCTAGCACACAAGTTCTTTGTTCACCTTGTGGGGTTTTGTTTGGGGACGCGCATGCCTGAACCTGTGTATAACAGGATTTCAAAAATTAGGCCGGATAATCAGGCCCAAGTGGTGGCCAGATAATCTGGCCCTGGCGGATTCTGCCTCTTAAGGGCTGGGCGTCGGGGGGAAGGGCTCACACAGAGCAGTTCTTCTCCCTCGACCCCTCTCCGTCTCCCCAGCCGCTGCCCGCTTCCCCTACCCTCCCAGGAGCCTTTCCGGCCACCGGATTCTTCGGGCCTCCCCTGAATCTTCTTCCTGTTGCCCCCTGGTACCTCCTCCTCCATGTTCTTCCTTCAGTGAGTGAGGCTAACTCCCTCTCTCCCCATGTTTTGAGTTGATGTGTCTCTTGTTGGTGAAACGTGGACTAGAAGGTTGTTTTTTTTTCGTGTAGAGATCGTAGTCTTGCAGTTCCTATGTTCGATCTACGTTTTTGCATTCAATCTTGGAGAATCTGAGTATGTCTTCTAGGGCCGGATTATCTGCCCCTCGCCAGGCCGGATAATCCGGCCTCATAGAGTCAAATCTGCTTCAGATTTCTATAGATTTTTGCATAATCTATGTTTGGACTATGGATTATTTGCCTACTATTTCTACTTTCCCTCCTGGACTTGTGTGTATGCTTATCCCCATACTATCCATCTTATTTGTTTCACATGTGGTTCCAGTGCTCCCAAGACCTACAAGTGTCGTCCTCGTGGCCTCTATTTCTGGGACGACGGTGGGGGTGGTCTAGTGGACGAGGTTGAAGTGAGAAGGAGGAACAAAGAGGCTGACCGTATGGCTGAACAGGCAAAGAGGGACAAGGCCAGGAAGGGTGTGTCCAAGAAAAAGGGAAAGGAACCAAAGATCAACTATAGGAAGATGGATTCTGTTACTTACTCTTCTATTCGCCATCGTGATCTGTTTGCGGAATCTACGCAAGATACTGAGCTCGGTGACTCCCACTTTTGGTGTGCTGACCAAAATTCTATTTATAAAGATGTGTATGCTCAGCTGAAGATTCGCCCTATGCATCCCATGATTATTGCTGAGGCCATGGAAAAGCCTCAACTTGTTGATGCTATGTTCATGACGGAGAGGATGGGGCTGCACCACTTCATGGCCCTTTAGTGTTCCTATGACTCCGAGGTAGTGAAACAATTCTTCTCCACTTTGGTCATTTGTGGTGATGAGCACCGCACCATGTAGTGGATGACTTGTGACATGCCAATGCAAGCTAATTGTCGGAATTTTGCTGGGGGCTTGGATATCCTTTCCGCCACAGGGACCGTGCTAGTGGCCATCATATCATCACCCAGCTCAAGCCCAATAAAGATGTTATCCTCTATCCTTGCATAGTTGACAATGGTATTGTGGGTTCCTTTGCTGGTCTTTCTCCTCTGTATGCTAGTTTGGTGGGCATTTTCCGTGACTCTATCACTCCGAGTAGGGGAAACAACGACAGTATTCGTGGTCATTTGGTTCAACTGCTACCTTTTTCCTATGAG
Source organism: Avena insularis (assembly GCA_023614405.1). Classification (NCBI taxonomy): domain Eukaryota; kingdom Viridiplantae; phylum Streptophyta; class Magnoliopsida; order Poales; family Poaceae; genus Avena; species Avena insularis. Next base: position 79,140,573 of record CM042692.1, on the reverse strand, counting down.
GTGGCCTCTTGTGAGGATGAGTCTACGGACTACAAGCTGGATGTGATGGATTTCATCTATCATGAGTTGACTGATGCAACGTTCAATAGGCTCTCCATCCCATATGCCCCTTACATTATGATGCTGATCAAGCACCTGCTTCCCACTAGAGAGTTTCACATGGATGTTGAGCATAAGGTGAAGAAAATATACAACAAGGTTAGGAATACCTCACATCCATCTTCTGCTTCTGAGGGGATCATGAGGGATGCCCGTGCCAGTGCTCGCAGGCCTCCAGTGCCTCCTATTGCTCGTGAGGTCAAGCAGCTAAATTGGTTCCAGCGGAACATTCTTTGCATGGGGGTGGACACTCGCAAGGGGCACTATGCGGAGTACAAGCAGCGCCACGAGATGGCCCATACTCAGCAGCTCATTCTTCACCATGTGTTCACGGTGTCTGGCGATCCTCCTGCTCCTACTGCTCCCACTCCCTATGCTCAGTGGAATTCTTTGTCAAGGCTCAACTATGGAGTGCTTGAGCGCCACATGTTTCCTACCCGGGCGAGGGAGCCTAATGCACCAGCTGATGACGAGGAGGAAGATACCGTGGAGCTTGAGGATGGGGACAAGGACATGTAATATGATGAGGACTACGAGTGATCCCTTGGGGTGCTAGCATCGCTCTTCTTCCTTTTTGGCGTTTCGATGCCAAAGGGCGAGAAGTAGTCTATTAGGTCTTCATGGATTTGCACGGGTCGGGCACAAGCATTTGCACTTTATCTTTTTGGTCTTTTTCCTCGCTTGTGCCCATTTAGCGTTGAACTCTTATTCGTGGTTTGCTTTGTATGAGACTATGTTTATGTGTGGCTCTGGATTTATCTCGTGGATTATCCTTATAGATTCATCTATCATATTGGATATCTATCTCAAGGAAGGCGTTCATAATGGTTATCACATTGGGTATTCTTATACTATATTGAGGATGCCTCTCTCACAATGGTATGATTATTTTGTTTATGTTCAAATGAAATAGACTTGTACCTACTTGTGTGCATTTGTATTCAAATGCAAATTTTTATTATGCACACATTGAGGGGGAGTCTTTTTGATTTGTTAAATGATGTTGTTATTTGAGCTATCTTGCAAATCCTAGTATTGTCATCTAACACCAAAAAGGGGAGATTGAAAGAACATTTCATGATATCTTATGTTTTGAATGTTAGATAACAATACCATGGAGTCTCTCATGTGTGCTAAGTGCTATAGGAAAAAGAACTTGTTGTTGGGGGGTCGGATTATCCGCCCCCATCAAGGGCCGAATAATCTGGCCTGACCCTCTTACCCAGAGTTGGCCGCGTGCGTGCTTCTGTCTGGGGGTGGATTTTCCCCCGGACAATCCGTGGCTAGGGCGGATTTTCCCCTAGCCGGATAATCCGGCCTTCTCTTAGGGCCGGATAATCCATCCCCCAGGGAAAGTGGCCAAGGGAGCATCGACACGAGCCTCTGTCTGGGGGCGGATTTTCCCCTGGACAATCCGTGGCTAGGGCAGACTTTTCTCCCAGCCGGATAATCTGGCCTTCCTCTTGAGCCGGATAATCTGGTCCCCAGGAGAGGATACCAAGACTGGCTCGGCGCGGCCTTCTGTTTGGGGTTGGATTTTCCCTCGGATAATCCGAGGCTAGGGCGGAGTTTTCCCTAGGCCAGATAATCCAGCCCCCACTTAGGCTGGATAATCCGGCTCCCGAATGCCCCAACGGCTCAGTCTGGACAGGGTGTATAAAATCCCCATCCATCCCTCCTGTCAGTTCTCTTGATTCATTCGAAAAAGTTCAGCCCTATTGCGAAAGCTCTCATTCAAGATCTCCCACTTCAAACACCTGAAGGCTTCGATCTTTGGGGGAATTGAAGGAGGAGACATCATTCATCATCATCATGAATCAAGCGCCTCAACTCCTATCCATTCACTTGGAGAATCCCTTATCTAGTATTCTTGTTAATATCTAGATCTTGTGTTTCTTTATTGATAACATTTGTTATTGTGGCAGCTTGTTGTCATTACAGTAGCCCCCAATTCGGTTGTGGAGTTGTGCCCCGCTAGTTGTGTAAAGGCTCTGGTTCTCTCCTCGAAGGGTTCCAATAGTAGAAAGGTGGATCAGGCCTTTGGTGGCGAGATCCATTAGAGAACAGGGTGAGGCCTATTGTGGCGTGGTGGTCTTAGTACCGCCCACCCATCCAACGCAAATGTACTTCCCTTAACAAGGAAGGAACTACGGTAAAAGAAATCCCGGATCTCTGCGTGCTCCACTATGGTTTCCTCGTTCCTCACACTTACTCGCCTTTACTTGCTAGTAGTTAGGTTTGCATATAGGGAAATTCTACATAGTCGCATATCTAGAGAATTTACCTTTTGTGTCAAGCCTAAAATTGAAAAAGTATTAAAATTTGAAGTAGCACTTATTCACCCCCTCTAGGTTCCCATACGATCCATTTCAATTGGTATCAGAGCCTAAGAGAAGTATGGGCACTAAGGAAAATTGTAGTGAGGCTGTGGACAAGTTCACAATGGATGACCTAAGGACGTTGGAAACAACTATGTTGAAATCTTTTGATACCAAGATGGAAGAGATGCAGGAAATAATTGCTCGTCTCACCTCATCTACAACCCCACCTCCATCTTCCTCTAAGGCCACCACTCCTCTATGTAAGTATAAGGCTCATGCTGAATCTAAGGAAGATGAAGTGGTGGGTGAGAAAAACAATGGCTCCGCTTCCAAGAAGGGAAGTTGTAAGGAGGATTATAGTGAGGTCTCTCACTTATATTCTCCCGACCCACCTATCCCTCATCCTTATATAAACAATAGGGGTGATCCACCCAAGCTTACTGCATCCTCATTTAATCAATGGCAATTCTTAATAAAATCTCATGTGTGCAGTTCATCAACTGAGCTTTGGAGTATCATTGAAGATCGTCTTCATGTTGGAGACCCCACTAACTTGACTAGAAGAGAAGTTGTGGATAGTCAACTAAATGCAACGGCTCTTCACATGATTCAACTCGGTGTGGGTCCCAAGGACATGCCACATATTGAGCACTTCAACCCCGCCAAAGAAGCTTGGGATGGTCTCACCGACCTATTCATTGGAAATGAAAGCATGCGAAGAAATAGATATGATGCTCTTAGCAATGAAGCCGAAGGATTTTACATGTTGGATGGTGAGGACCATGAAGACATGTATAGAAGTCTCAAGGGCATTGCAACAACATTTAGAAAGCATAGAGCTACTCACATTGATGATGATTGGATCAAAAGGAAATATGTGAGTGCTCTCATGCCATTTGAGCCAACGGACTTGAAGAGTTTGCAAGGTAGACACAACTACAATCAAATGACTTCCAGTGAAGTCATGCAAGAAATGGCGTCATTCAAGGTTGCAGCTAAGAAGTTTCCTTGGTCATGTGGGTTTTTATAGAAATGAAGTGGATAGAGCTAAGGTTGAGGCCATAGAGAGAATGCCACAACCTAGGGATATAAAAGGTATAAGAAGTTTCCTTGGTCATGTGGGTTTTTATAGAAGGTTCATTAGGAATTTCTCTGGAATATCTAAACGTTTGACTAACCTCCTGCAAAAGGGAGTAAGATTTAACTTTGATGATAAATGTCTTGTAGCCTTTGATAAACTCAAATATGCTTTATTCCATGCTCCTACCATTAAACCACCTATCTGGGATATGACTTTTGACTTAATATGTGAAGCTAGTGATGATGCTGTAGGAGTAACTCTGGGACAACACATTGGTCGCAGATTTAATATTATACATCATGCTAGTAGAACTCTCAATAGTGCTCAAAAGAATTATCCTAAGGAGGAGAGGGAACTTTTTGCTATATTTTTCTCTTGTGATAAATTTCGTTCTTATATAGTTGATGCAAAAGTAAGAGTTCATATGGTTCGTGATGGTTTAAAACAACTCCTTGAGTGGAAAAATCATAAGCCAAGACTGATCCGTTGGATCTTTTACTTCAAGAATTTCAATTGCAGATTATGCGGAGGCAAGAAATAAAGATGTTGGATGGAGTGTCCATATTCACCCAGCAAGACACTAATATTAATTATTGAGAGGAACTTTAGTCCTGGTGATTTTCGTTTATGAGAATTATTAAATGAACTAAGGTCAATTCCTCCAAAAGAGAAGAAGTCTTCGTTGTTGGAGGAGCTTGTCATCCCCGAATAAGTAAACGGTAAGTGCAAGGTAGGTGTTCTTACAGTGATTTGTTTTCACAAATTTTACTTCTAAATTTTTTGTCTTTGAATTCCTCGTGTTTTTCTGAAGTTTCTGAAGGTTTTTACCAACTATATGGTCGCAACTATACGACCGAAGAAAAACCTCCCGCCATATAGTTGGTCGCTAAACCTTCTGTATCCTCTTTCCAAAATTTTTTTTGTCTAGAAACTATACGGTCGCAACTATATGACCGGGGAAAGTCCTCCCGCCGTCTAGTTGGTCGTTGAACTCTCAGACATTTTCGATTTCGATGTCTGGATCAATACGGTCGTAACTATATGACCAGAGAAAATCCTCCCGCTATATAGTTGGTCGTTAAACTCTCAGACATTTTCGATTTTTGATGTCTAGATCTATATGGTCGCAACTATATGGACGGAGAAAATCCTCCCGCCATAAAGTTGGTCGTTAAACTCTCAGACTTTTTTCCATTTCCTTTTCATTTTTTCGGTTTTTCATTTTCTGAGTAAAAAAACGGTTTTGTCGGTTCCGAGTCGGTAACTTAATCGACCTAGACTCAAGATATTTGGAAATATCTGCCTGGAACCAACTATACGGCCGGAGAAATACGGGCCACGCCCGTATAGTTGGTCGTTACGCGGCAGTACTCCTCCAAATCCGTGATTTCTTTCCCTATTTTGTTAAGATTCTTTTCTTGGGTGTGAATTTGGTCTCTCTCGCGTGTTTTACCGACCTTGAACCCTCCTTATATACTGCCATTGTCTCTCTCTAAATCATAATCACCAGGAACCAATCTAGCCATGCGCTATCCCGTCCTAGGCCGTGGAAAACCCCTGGGTTTCATTGCTCCTTCCAGGGACCGCTCTCGCAGCCCATCCATGGAGGACGACAACAAGGAGGTGGAGAGGTTTAGCCCGGGGTACAAGGAGTATGTGAAGCCAAGCTTCTACAACAATGATCCCGATGAAGATTGGAGTGACATCTACATCCGCCTTGATGTCTATGACCCCCCGGAGATCAACTAGGCGGTAATGAAGAGCGCTCAAGGAGAGAGAGAAGGTCACAAGCCGCATGGAGAAGGGCGTGTGGAGACACTCAAGTTCATCGCCATGGACCCCAGGCCGCACAAGCGTAAGGAATTACCTAATATTGGTGCAGGTGCTACCAAGAGAGCGGCGGTGCCACTCTTGAAGCCTACCATTGGTGCTCGTATGAGGGTGAAGCCTCAAGAAGAGTGGAGGAACGCTTTCCACTTCCCCGATCCATCAATTATGGATGAGGAAAAAGAAGCTTCCCCCAGGACCAAGGACCACGTGCGAGCACTGGAAATATATCTGAAGCAGGAGCTACTCCATCGCGTCAAAGTCCATCACCGTATCAATGAGATAGAGAAGAAGGACGATCTTCTCCCATTGGTGACTAAACTCGCAGATAAAGTGGACACCTTGCAATCTGATTTGTGTAGGTGCTACAGCCGCATCACCGCTCTGGAGGATACCAACAAGAAGCTACACACCGCGGTGTTACATGCCATGGCGCCACACTGATCTACAATAATCACAGTATCAAATAATCGTAAGGGATTATTTGATCCCACCTGGCTTGATTCCAAGCTTGGGGAGATCTTTAAGACCTTGTAATCTATCTTATAATTTTTACATTACTATTTTAGTTTTGCATTAGTTCGAACTAGAATTAAAGTTTGCATCATTAGAATTCCCTTTAGGAATAGTCGATCCCTTTTATGAAATTCCGAGTTTATTATCATATATGGAGAAATATTGAGTTTGTGTTTGTCCTATTGGATATATGAATGGCTTGAGTGTAATTTTACTTGCACTTGATGATAGAAAAAGGAGTCTTCCATACCATTGGTATTAATGGAACATACAAAGATAATTTGGTTAGTATGTTGTAAGTACATGTTTTGATTTAGAAAGAAAGAAAAATTATCTAATCAGTTAAGTTTAAAAAGAAACCTTGAACAAAGGAAAATTAAAAGTGCTATCTAATTAGAGTGAGAACAAGACGAGGTAGAATATTCAAGCTATAAAGATTTCTTCATATACAATTGGAATTTGGTAATTGAGATCGTTAAACTTTGAATTCCTACATGAAGTGGAATGTATGGATAGCTCCTTTGCATAACACTTAAACAAAAGTGTGAGCATATATATAAAAAAGAGGAAAAGATAGAAGAAAAAGAGCGAATGTGCAAAGAGAAAATAGGCATACACCACTACATTGTAGTAATACAAAGAGACGTTTTGATATTTTGAATCCCAAGTGAATATGTTAATCCTAAAACACTTGGTACTATCTCGCTAACTCATTCGGTCGAACCAAATACTTTTACATCATGTTGAGATTCATCTTTTGTGACCGGTTGATCACTAAGGTGTGGAAGCCTTCTAATATTATTCAGATGGTTCGAGTAAGGTACTATTCATGAACTTATTCCTATGTATCATATATGATAAACACATGCTGCAACTGCCTTATTTATTTTATCGACTCAGCTTCATGAATATGAGGATCACATCCATTAAGCTAAACTTGCTCGGGACGAGCAAGAGTCTTAGCTTGGGGAAGTTGATGAGTTCATAATTGCATCATGTTTTATATTATTATTTTGCATTGTAGTTGTAGGATCTTAGTATTTTACGGTGTTTGTGTGCACATTTTATGTCTATTTTCACCAGGATCAGGATAGATGATGGATACAATTCTTGGAGCAGTTGTGTTGGGGAGAAAAGGAGTCAAAAACAATGTAAATCGCTTATTTGGGAAATATCAATAACACCAGAAGAAAACCCGAAGCGATCGAGGCGCCCAGAGAGTTTGACGACCAACTATACGGTGGGAATAATTTTCTGGCCGTATAGTTCCCATCGTATAGTTGGCGCCGCCACCGCCTCCTCAAATAGTTTCACCCCGTGCAACTGGATCATAGAGACGACATATAGAACAACCAGAAATCACCGAAACCTCATCTTTGGAAGGCATCTGGAGATGGAACTCGTCCACCGGGGATCCATCTTCAGCCTGCGCAGATCCGGGAGGCTAAGGCATTGATCTTGATCGTCAACCGCTGCATCACCACCATCTCAATCCATCCCATCTACATCTTGTCTAGATCTTGTTGTAATTTTCGTACTCGTTGTGGATTTATACAAGTACTATTCATCTATGATAGATTTCATTGTTATTTCCATGATGTTGATTACCTCCATGTCTAAGTAGATCATTAGTTTTTGGGGAGATGGAGAAACCCTAGTATGAGATTGAAATAATATAAAGTTTATTATGATATTCATCGCTGTGACCATGTGTTAGATTGTCTTCGTCTTGATGTTGGGAGAAGTCGACCGCTCAATATTTTCCTCTTATGGGGACTTGATGGAGGGAACTACTTGTTGCTAGATAGAGGTGTGTTTGCACTTACATTGACTATAATGCTATTGGCGCCCCTTACGTATCAACTTGGGAACCGAGGAAACTCACGGAACACTATACATGCCATGGGATACGTCCTACGAGATTAAGTCCCTTAAAAACACAGTAATTCGATTGATGTCGATTGCTGTCTGTTGGTATTATGAAGATGATGTGAGCAGTGGTTGCTGCCTATTTGTCCAAATAAGGAGTTCCTCCCACACATACACAATTGAGAATGTTCATGATAATAATATTTACCTTAATCCTTTATAATGCTAGAGGTGTATCCTCTACTCCCTAAGAACGCCTTTTTCCCATTGTAGTTCCAATCTCTTTTACATACACGATACTTACTTTCTGTGTTTAGTTGTTTTACTTTACTTATTGTTCTCTTATACCAAAACCCCAAAAACACCTTTTTACACATTACTCGCATATTATCTTGTTACTTAGAACTTTATTTACCATTTCAATTGTAGTATTTATTTCAAGATTTATTAGACTTCAGACTCTTGCTCCCTGTGGGATCGATATCTTTATTTCGAAACTAGCTACAAATGATCTGTGCACTTGCAGTCATCAGACGACACGAACGCCATCATCCATGGCCGGCAAGAAGCAGGAGGACTTGCCATGGGCTGGTCTCCCTGAGGGAATCGTCTAGAAGATAGGTGATATCTTCCTTACGACAGACGACTTCGACTACTACACCCCTTCCGTGCAGTCTGCAGCGCCTGGCGTGGCTTCACAGAGGAGATCTTTATGCCAGCCAACTTGATTGTTCTAGAGCACCAGTTGTCGGAGGAGTATCTGATAGACGACGCCGCCATCACAATGCTAAACGTGAGAACTGGTCACCACCTTAAGAAGAAGATTAGCCGGGTTATTCACAGGTGCTTTCTTGATATTCATCTGGATATATGCGATCCTTTTTTTGCATTCACGTCCTATACTATCTGTTTTTCAAGTTCTATTTCTTCATCCACTTGTTTCCCAGGGCTTTGCTCCATGGTTTACCTTGATTGAATTTCAGTCTATTTACCTTGACTGAATCTCTGTTTCTCCTCTGCTCTCTCTCTCTCTCCCTCCCTCCCTCTAGAAGGCACTTTTATGTCGGTAGTACAACTGGCGGTCTCCTTGTACTTGGAAAGAGGGTGCATCCATACAAGACCCGGTTATACAACCCCTTCTTGGGCGCTATCAAGTGCCTGAGGGCGGAGATACCAACCGAGCATGTGGCTTCTGTCACTGTGACGATGTTCCCATCGTTGATGGTGTGTTGGGGGGATACCCCCGGGTAGGGTCACACCGGGGTATAAAGTCCGAGTTAGCCAAGGTACAGCAAGGTCAAAGCGAATGCTGGCCGAGTTACCTCAAGGCAGGCCGAACCTCGGGGTAACCCGAACCAAGGGATGTCCACCTAACTGAGTCTCATCTGACTTAAGCCATAAGCCGGATAAATGAATCTAACTTGTATGCAGGAACATGTGTGACTGGATCAACTACGATCCGGGTCATAGCAAGCTTCTAGGAGAAGGAAGGTATCTCGCTGGTCAAAAGTAGCCCCGGTACGCACAGCATGAGCGAAGCATACAGGGGCAGGACCACCGAGGCGTGGCCGACAGAGGTGACGACGCCGATGTCGGCTGACGCAGGCGCCGCAGAGGCTCACATAGCCTCTGCATGGATGACACGGGGGAAAAGCGACCCGGTCGGCTTACTATTTTGGGAGGAGGCATATTCCCTAGAATATGCCTCCACGTATGCCCTAAAGTGGAGACCTAGCCACTCCTATATAAGGGGGGCTAGGGCCTCTGTATAAGGGGTGGGTCTCAATTGGGTAGAGCTTATTGTATTGATCTCTATAGACTGGTTGTGACTTGGTTCCTGAGGGCTAGCTAGCGGGGAGAGTAAGAGAGTACCTTCTTCCTCCTCTCTCCAATACAGCTCGAGGAGCACTTGTAATTTGTGAAGTGAATCAAATACAAACCTTCTGTGTGAGGAATCACCTCACTATCCCTCCCTGGATTCCCCTAGTGCTATTAGTCCCCACCTGTAGCCTATCCATGGCATCTACCGTGACACCACCACGACAGTTGGCGCCCACCATGGGACTAGCGGCACTAGCAGGGGTCAAGATCCGGACGGGAAACCTCATCGGCACCGGCGAACGCATCGTCTCCGGGCTCGTTCAGCGCTTTGGAGCGCTGGACTTTGTCACCGACAACGCTGGCTGCTTCGGCACGCGCCCACTTCCACGCAACGGCCTCTTCGTCAAGCTCGGCACGCAGAAGGTCTACGTTGTTGTGGACGTATCGTGCGTTCATCCGCGGCACGTCGTCGAGGCAGGGGAGCCACCCCTTAGCGTGGTTCACGAGGCGCGTATCACTCACTCCCCGGACCGTGCTGAGGTGATGATGACTGCGCCAGGGGCAGGCACAAGCAAGGATCCGACACCAGATCCGGAGGTAACACCTAAGGCACCGAGGAAAGGTAGAGGTCCTCCACTAGAAAGGCCTGAGAATGTACTGAGAGAGGCTATGGATAGCTTGGCAAACCCAGTGACAACAGTGGTAGATCCGGCTCAGGCACAGGCCGAGCTAGAGGAAACTAGGCAAAAAATTCTAGAGGGAGCGAAAAAGTTAGCTGCGGCTCAGCAGTCGTTGAACATGATGTTGCGTAAGTACGCAAAGGAAAATAAAGTAGATGCTGTAAAAGTGAAGGGGAGAAATCTCATGAGTGAAATGAACAAAGAGGGTGATACTAGGATTGAGGAGTCAGAGAACTGTTTGTCAGTGGGGCTGCCGAAGTATAGTACCCCAGCAAAAAACCTCAGAGCAGCGGATGCAGCTGCGTCCGAGTTAGAGGGTCTAACGGGTGAAGCCCGTCAGAGACAACAAGATAGGGTCAATGAGTTGGTTCGGATCGCGAACAAGCAAAATGAGGAATTGCTCAGGGCTAACCCGGAGAGAGCTGGGGCCTCCAAGATCGTTCATTCGGCGGTGGGTAACCCGGACAAATCTGCTGGAGCCGCATCGTCTCCTCATGGTGGTCCTAGGAGAGAAGAGGTAGTAACCTCGGCCAGGAGAAACAAACAGATCGTTCCGTATGACCCGACAAGGGCAGGAAAATCAAAAGAGGTACAGAAAAACAATGATCGACGAAGCGTAAGCCGAGGTGAAGCTGGCCGAGGTAACCGCGAACAAGGCAATGCCGGTCAAGGAAACGCTGTAAATGGCAATGCCGGACAGCGCAACTCGGCAGGACAACCGCAGCAGCGGAATATACCAAGGCAAGAGCAAAGTGTCGGCCGAGGTATGCAACAGAGAGGTGCACCACGAGAGAAAGACCGGTATAACGATGGAGATTCGGAAATGGTGAATGCAGGATACCCAAGGCCGGACTATCATGTGATAGGGTCGAGATTGGGAAGCAGGGATTTGATGCCTGATGACACTAGGTTGAAACTAGATTGACTGTATAGGTCAGAGCAGATTGAGAGTCAGGGTCCTCCGGGTCCTGCGTGTTTTGGACCCCGGATCATGAAGGAGCCACCGGTACCTAACTTCCAGTTACCCAGAGGCACAAAGACGTATGACGGCATTACTAAGCCGGAGGATTGGTTGATAAACTATGCTACAACTGTGAAAATTGCTACAGGCAACTTGCGATGGGCTGTGAGATACGTACCCCAGATGTTGGAAGGGCCAGCAAGGGTATGGTGAAACAATTTGCCGCCCGGAAGTATTAACTGCTGGATCAATTTCGAGGAAATGTTTATCAGTAATTTCTCAAGTACGTATCAGAGGCCAAATAGGCCACAGACCCTAGCTATGTGTAAGCAGAGACCGAACGAGACAGACCGGGAGTTTTTAACCCGGTGGTGTACCGTGAGAAACTCGTGTGAGGGTGTGATAGAGTCGCAGGCCATAGCATGGTTTGCGCAGGGGTGCAGGTATGCAAGCGAGCTGTGGCAGAAGTTGCAAATGAAAATGGCAACCACTTTGGCAGAAATGATCCAGATTGCTGATTCATATGCTTTGGGTGATCTGACTCAACCCAGACTCGTGTCAAACGAGTCAAATGAGGAGTACTAAGAGAGAGATGGAGCCGGATCATCCCGGAGGAATGATTACAGAGGTAAAAGAAGAGATGACAGACCGGATCACCGGTACAGTTCGTAACAAGTTGCAGCTGTGAATCAAGATCAGCCCGGAGTAGGGAGTAATCAACGTCAGAAAACTGGAGGGCAACAATGGACACCAAGGAATGATGGCAAGAAAACTTGGACGCCAGAGCAGAAGAAACAGTGGCAAGAAAAGAAGGACCGTCTGAGGTACACTTATGAGTCGATGTTGGATCAGCCGTGTAAATTTCACACGCCAAATCCGAGTAACCCAGCGGGTCATACGACGAGGCAGTGTGAGTGGATGCGTAAGATAGAACAAGGTGGCTCGGGGAATGCTCAGGCACCCCAGAATGATCAACCTCGGCAGGAGTTACCCTGGCAGCAATTGCTCTCTGGAGCGAACATGCAACAGCTAATGTTGCCTCCCCCTCCGCTGAGGTATGATAACCATGAGAGAAGGGATGCAGTGCATCAAGTAGAAAACCAGCATCAGCAGGATCAGAGGTACCCCGGAAATGAGGGGAGGAATGAGTACAGGGAGCATCATCAGAGTTACTGTGTGTTTACCACTGAGGAAACCGATAGAAAGAGCTTGCAGCACCGACATATGGAGGTCAATGCGGTAATGCCAGCGGTGACGAGGTATATGCCTTGGTCGGACCAGGAAATTACCTGGAACATCAAAGATCATCCCAAGCTTATGTCGAGTCCTGGTTCGTATGCGTTAGTGCTGGATCCGACATTCATTGGTCCTAACATCAATGTGAGGTTCTCGAAGGTACTGATTGACAATGGCATTAGCATTAACATCATGTATGCAGATACAATGCGCAAGTTGGGTATCTCAGAGAACATGCTCCAAGCTACAAGGACAACTTTCCATGGCATTGTTCCAGGCATCTCTTGTGAGCCAATAGGCAAGGTCCGGGTTGACGTATTGTTCGGCACAAGAGATAACTGCCGAACTGAGAATTTGGAGTTCGAAGTGGTGAACTTGGAAAGTGCGTATCACGCGTTACTCGGAAGACCAGCACTGAACAAGTTCATGGAAAGCTGCCACATCAGTTATCTGAAGATGAAGTTGCCCGGGCCAAATGGAGTGATTACCATTGCTGGGGATTTCCGACGTTCCATTGAGTGTGCGTCGGCCGGGTCTAACCTAGCCGAGTCACTCATGATTGCGCAAGAGAAAAGAAAGATCTAGGAGGTGGCGGCGTTGGCTCAGTTCGCGCAGCAATATATGCCGGCATTGAGTAATCCGCATGGTAGCGTTTCGTTTCAAGCCACAAAGGATACCAAGAAAGTGCCAGTTGATGATATGTTCCCAGAGCGCACCGTAACAATTGGTGCCGGGTTGAATGATAAATAGGAAAGCGAGCTCGTCAACTTCCTCCATTAGAATCGGCATATTTTTGCTTGGTCCACATAGGACTTGCAAGGTGTTCTGAGGGAGTTGGCCGAGCACTCTTTGAACGTGAGACCCGGAGCAAGGCCGGTGAAGCAACCTCTCGGCCGCTTCGCCGAAGATAGGAGAAAAGTCATTGGAGATGAAATAGCTCGGTTACTAGCAGCAGGATTTATCATGGAAGTACTTTACATGGATTGGCTATCTAATCCGGTGCTGGTGGAGAAGAAGAAGGATGATCCGAATGTGGCAGTGGTTTGGCGTATGTGTATCGATTACACGAAGCTAAACAAGGCATGTCCAAAAGATCCATTTCCACTGCCAAGGATAGATCAAGTCATAGACTTGACTGCTGATGTGAACTCTTGTCATTCATTGATGCATATTCTGGTCTCCACCAGATACCTCTGAATCCGGATGATCAAATAAAGACTGCATTTATCACCCCGTATGGGGCTTATTGCTATCACACCATGTCGTTTGGTTTACGTAATGCAGGGGCAACGTACCAAAGATGTATGCAGAAATGTTTGCACGACCAAATAGGTCAAAATGTCCAAGTGTATGTGGATGATGTGGTTATCAAGACCAAGGAAAGCAAAACACCCCTTGACGATATCAGGTAAACATTCGCGAACTTGAGAAGGTTCTGGATGAAGCTTAACCCGGAAAAATGTACCTTCGGTGTCCCGGCTGGAAAATTACTCGGATTTCTCGTATCCAGCCGAGGTATCGAAGTTAATCCAACTAAGATCTGGGACATCGAACGAATGGAACTGCCGAAGTGTCTTAACGATGTCTAGAAGTTCACTGGTTGCCTGGCATCGTTAAGCCGGTTTGTATGTCGGTTGGGAGAAAAGGCAGTGCCTCTTTACCAACTCATGAAAAAGTCGGACAAGTTCATTCGGATGCCGCAGGCCAATGAAGCCTTTGCCCACTTAAAGAAGATGTTAGCCACTGCACCAGTGTTAGCCTCTCCACTATCAAAGGAGCCAATGTTGCTCTATATAGCCTCAACCAACCGAGTTGTAAGTGCAGTGATTGTGGTAGAGCGCGACGAAGAGGGTAAGTCGGTGCAAAGGCCAGTGCATTATCTGAGCGAGGTATTGTCAGCTTTAAAGCAAAATTATCCGCACTATCAAAAGGTGGCCTACGGTGTCTATATGGTTGCTAAGAAGTTGAAGCATTACTTTGAGGAGCATCCCATCAAAGTAATATGTGAAGCTCCCATATCCAAGATAATGAGTAACAAGGATGCGAGTGGTAGGATTGCGAAATGGGCAATTGAACTAGCTCCCTATGCACCACAATATGACAGAAGAGAAGCAATCAAGTCTTAGGCTGTGGCCGACTTTTTTGTGGACTGGGCCGAGGTACAATACGAACCACCGCTACCAGATCCGAACTACTGGAAGATGCACTTTGACGGGTCAAAAACAAAAACTAGCCTAGGTGCCGGAGTTGTACTTACCTCGCCAAAGAAGGACCAGCTGAAATATGTGCTGCAGATCCATTTCGCGGCATCAAACAATGTCGCTGAATATGAAGCACTTGTGCATGGGCTCAAAGTGGCGAAAGAAATTGGGATACGTCGGATCCAATGCTTTGGCGACTCGGATTTGGTCGTTCAGCAGGTGTCGGGGCTGCGGGGCGCTCTTGATCCAAACATGGCATTATACAGATTCCATGTGCAGAAAATATCTGGTTATTTTGAGGGATGCAAATTTCGTCATGTACCCCAGGTGGAAAATGAGGCTGCCGACATGTTGTCGAAGCTCGGATCAACCCGACGAGCAATTCCACCAGGTGTAGCATTAGAGCACCTCAGAAAACCATCTATCAGACCGTCCCCAGAAACCGACTCAATCTACGTCCCGGAGGATACAGAATCCGGAGTTGTGCCCATGGACGTTGACATGGGAGGTGCTGCGCGAAACCCGGGGACTATCTCAGTGAACCCGGGGACTGCCTCAGCAAACCCGGGGATTGCCTCGCAGGACCCGGGGACTGCTCAGTGTGATCCGGTTGAAGTTATGTCGGTGGATCAGATGGAAATTGATGAGGATGTGTTCCCTGTGCGAGCAATACCAGCTTGGGCACTGCCTATATTTCAATTCCTGAAAGATGGAACATTACCCACTGAGGAGGTGCTATCTAGGAAAACTCAGAGGAGAGCAAAGGCATATACAGTCGCCAATTCCGAGCTATACAAAAGGAGTGTGACCAATGTCCTCCAGCGATGTGTTGACCCGGAAGAAGGGCTTCACATCCTCCGAGATATACATCGAGGGGAGTGTGGGCATCATGCCTCATCCCGAGCCTTAGTGGCAAAAGCTTTCCGGCATGGATTCTACTGGCCAAGTTCCTTAGAGCAAGAAGAAGATCTGGTGAGAAAATGCAATGGTTGTCAGAGGTATGCTACCAAGACACATATGCCTATGTCGGAACTCAAGACCATACCAATCACATGGCCATTTGCCATATGGTGTTTGGATATGGTTGGCCCGTTCAAACCAGCAAGGGGGAATATGACTCACATTTTGGTCATGGTGGATAAGTTTACAAAATGGATCGAAGTGAAGCCAATAAGAAAGTGTGATGGAGCTACGGCCGTGACATTTCTCAAAGACATCATCTTGAGATACAGTTATCCTCACAGTATCATAACTGATAATGGCACAAATTTTGCTGAAGGAGCATTTGCGCGATTCTGCGGGGATAAGAAGATCCGGCTGGACGTTGCCTCGGTACCTCATCCCGCATCGAACGGACAAGTGGAAAGATCCAACGGATTAGTATTATCCGGGATAAAACCCAGGCTCATTGAGCCGCTGCAAAGATCAGCGGGGTGCTGGATAGAAGAACTACCAGCGGTACTATGGAGTTTAAGAACAACTCCGAATCAATCCACAGGCTATACGCCATTTTTTCTGGTATATGGGGCAGAAGCTGTATTACCAGCCGACATAGAGCATGATTCGCCTAGGGTCACCCAATACACAGAAGCCGAAGTGCAAGAAGCCCGGCAAAATGATGTTGATCTGCTGGAAGAAGCGAGAGAATTGGCATTGTCCAGATTCGCCATATATCAGCAAAATCTCCGACGCTATCATAGCCGGAAAGTAATCCCCCGAGTTTTTTGGGAAGGCGATCTGGTGCTCCGGTTGGTACAACGTACTGCTGGCATGCATAAGTTATCCCCCCATGGGAAGGACCATTCATTGTGAGCAAAGCACTGCACAATGATTCTTACTATCTTATCGATGCAAATCCACAGGAAAAGAACAAGGTGGACAGGTCCGGCGAGGAATCTAAGCGTCCATGGAATGTAGCTCTACTTCGTCCTTTCTACACTTAGCAGAGAAGTGTATGTATCCGGGTCTTCTCATATGTCGATATGTATGCCGGCAATGAGCTTATCAATGAAATGTTGGCACCTCGAGAAGTAACTCGGGCACTACCTTAGTAATATTTGTTGTCTTGTATTATTTGTGCGTCAGCTGGAGTAAGTTGTTCTACTTAACTCGGACTAGTAGTGTGTGAGCACCAAAAACCCAACTCTTCGACTTGCTGCTGTCCAACAAGATTTGGCTTCATGGCAAGGAAGAGAACAAGTTTGGAATTGCGTAACACATGAAAAACGACTAAGGAAAAGAACTTAATCGAGCCAACGTTTGTTTTCGGACTAACCTTGTATTTACTTTCAAATTATTATGCTGAATTATTTTGAGCTAAGCCTAAAGTTTCCAAGTATTGTTAAGACAATTTTTGAAGCTCGAATTCGTAAGTCGTAAAACCGAATCAAGGTAGACACGAGCCGAGCCAGAAGATTGGACGAACGAGAAAATGAAACTCGGGGACTACGCCCAACTTAATCCGGCATAAAAAACTTAGTAGCAAAATATCACATGTGTACTGGATACAATTCCACCCGGCATACCGGGGATCTGATAAATTTTAAAGTGTTTTCACTCAAGGAGTAGCAGGAGGAGGAAGTTCGGCATCATCTTCGCAGTCTTTGATGTCGGAGGCATCGCCCTCTTCATCCTCATCCGAGCCGTCTTCAACATTCTCAGCATTTTCGTCACCAGCGGCTTCTAGGAAGCTCGGTCCCTCGGTCCATTCATGAATGGGAGCATATTCGATGAGGCTATGGGCGCAAGCCTGGCGCCGAGCTACCCACTCTGGGTCACTAGTCCATTTGGATCCGGTGCGCAGGCGCGGTAAGAGGTTGAGGTCGATCTTCTCGTACCACGTGAGTACGTAATGGAGAACGGTCTTAGCTGCGGCACGTCCAGCGGACTCCCTCCATAGGTCGAGTTGTGTTTCGATTTCCATCAACTTTTCAGCAAGAGCTGCGGTTCCCTCCGGAGTGTCTTCGGCGGGCCAAAACGTGTTGAAGATTCGGACTGCAACGTTAAGGAGATCCTTGCCATAGTTCTTGATGATTTCCAACCGAGACGACAGGCTGACCAACATGTCCTCCATGTCATAGGGAATGTCTTCACCGTCAGGAGCAACGGGAGTACCCCTATCTCGGCGGAAATTAGCAACAGCGACGCTCGCAATGGCAGTGCCCTCCAGAAATTTTCCTGAAAGCGAGACAAGAGAAGCAAGTAAAGAAGAGACATGTGAAGTAACCCAAAGAAATATGCCGGATAAGGGAAAGGAACTTACGTAAAATGTGGCTTTGGATCCGGGTCAATTCCTTGGTACAGTCATCGCGTCTTCTGCGGAGTTGCACAAGTTCAACGTTCACCGACTCAAGCTTGACGTCGGCCTCCTGGAGAAGTTTTCGGTCCTTGGCAATTTGGAGATTGAGGCGCTCGCGCTCTTCAGTATAGTCCTGGCCAGCCTTTTCAAGCTCGGATTGGTGTTGTGCTTTCAGCTTCTTCATTTCTGCCTTTAGCTTGGCAATTTCATCATCCTTGGTTCGGAGGAGGGCAAGCTCATCGTCTTTCTTTTTGAGCTCGGCCTGATGCTGCCCTGCTTATTCGAGAAAATGCAGCATCATATCAGGCACGGGCACACTATCTTCCAGCGATACTGTAATAGTTTGTTAACCCAGCAAAGCCAAGGTATGAATGTTTGCCGAGCCAAGGAGAAAAGGAGATAGAAAGCAGAGCAAGGTCGCGCAAAAGTAACTTACCCTTAATCTGATCCAGATTCTTCCTCATAAGCTTGTTCTCAGCCTCCACCCCAGCTGCAAAAACCGAATGATGGATTAGTTCGGCAGAAGAAGATGAAGGAAAGCAGAAAAATGTGAAGAAGAGAATTTACCCCTTTTCTCGTGCTCAGCGAGATGTGCATTATGCTTTGTGAGCAGCATTTTGTGAGTGTCCAGGAGACGCTGAAACTCAGCGCTCCGACGGTTGGTGGTGACCTGAAAAGAGTACAAAAATATAGCTTTAGCCTTGTGCATATTCGAAGTGTACAAGATCCGGGCCAAGTGGAAATTAACTCGGCTCTAGGTGTGTGCATATTCGAAGTGTACAAGATCCGGGCCAAGTGGAACTTAACCCAGCTCTAGGTGTGTGCATATTCGAAGTGTACAATATCCGGGCCAAGTGGAACTTAACCCGGCTCTAGGTGTGTGCATATTCAAAGTGTACAAGATCCGGGCCAAGTGGAACTTAACCCGGCTCTAGGTGTGTGCATATTCGAAGTGTACAAGATCCAGGCCAAGTGGAACTTAACACGGCTCTAGGTGTGTGCATATTCAAAGTGTACAAGATCCGGGCCAAGTGGAACTTAACCCGACTCTAGGTGTGTGCATATTCGAAGTGTACAAGATCCAGGCCAAGTAGAACTTAACCCGGCTCTAGGTGTGTGCATATTCGAAGTGTACAAGATCCGGGCCAAGTGGAACTTAACCCGGCTCTAGGTGCGTGCATATTCGAAGTCTACAAGATCTGGGCCAAGTGGAACTTAACCCGGCTCTAGGTGTGTGCATATTCAAAGTGTACAAGATCCGAGCCAAGTGGAACTTAACCCGGCTCTAGGTGTGTGCATATTCAAAGTTATCAAGGAGTTAAGTTAGCTTTCTAAGGAGCATCCGGCCGAGTAACAAGTTACTCCCCCGGAGGCTCGGGGACTAATGGTTATATCACTAATATCTACAGCATGCTAAGGAAAAGGTGAAGTAACGTACCTCCATCATCCAACCCGCAAGGTTAATCGCCTTAGCGGCTGTGTTCATCTGAGCAGAAAACTCGGCGGGACCGAACTTCTCCGGGAGATCGTCATTGTAGACGAACTCCGCCTTGTTCCAGTTGTTCATGAACTCGATCAAGCTCGGGGGATATCGTTCGCTGCTGAGCATGTGGGGTGCCACCAAGCCCTTGGCATGTGCTTCCCTCCTCACAACCTGAGCAAGGGCCGGGCTGGTGTGCAAGACAAGTTGCTGCGCACTAGCTGGCTCGACAGGGGTGTCCTTCGGTGCTGGAGGCTTCTTGGAAAGCATGGACGCGAGAGTGCGCTGTCCAGCCTCGACGGACGCTGCCCTGGTGGCGTCAGGGGCCTTTTTTCCTTTGGGCTGCTGAGAGGAGGAAGTGGTTGCAGCATATTTACCCTTGGGAGCTGCCTGGGTGCTTTCTCGCCGAGACTGAGAAGACTCGGATGAGGCGGAGGGGCTTGGCGTCATTGCCACTGCTCTCGGTGCTGTTGCTGGTGCTGGAGTTGGTGCTGGTGCTGTTTTCTTCTTCGCAGGAGGTACTGAAGTAGACTCGGTCGTAGCTGATTGCGGCGGAGCCGAAGTGGTGGATGCCGCTGCCTCGGCTGGGCCAGTCTCCCCCGCTCCAAGGTTGCCCCCTCTTGACGAGGTGGGCTAGAACCCGGAGCAGCCGCTGAACCCTCCGAAATAGGGCTCAGCAGGCATGAATCGTCGCCACGAGGGGGAGAAGGGCTAAGTCGGAGAGGCGAAGGGATGCTAGATACACTCTGGGGGACCTCCACCGCAGCTCTGCCGAATCAAATAATGTCAGATGAGAAACAATAACAATGCAAGAACAAGTAAATGGCAGAGGGAAAAAGAGGCTTACGCATCCGAGGTCAGCGGCTCCTAGGGCTTCCGAGCCCTTCGTGCTGGGGCGTTGGTTGCAGGCTTGGAGGCAGTCTTATCCCCAGACTTCTTTCGCCTTTTGGCTGGCTGAGAAGGTCCGGAGGATGAAGTGGATGCGGCTTCCCTTTTCTTCTTCAGCGCAACCAGAACAGGATCACCCACGTCAAGGGGAGGGTCCTCATGGATCTGCCCACCGGGGTTAGCTGATGCCGGAAAAGCATAAGAAAGGGGGATAGCGTCAAATGCTTCCATCACCTCAACATCCGATGTTCTTCATCGTCGGGCCAATCTCTAATAGAAGAGAGTTTACCGGTGGGTCGCTTGGTCGCGTCGGCCATTGGGAGGAACATCTCCTGGTCCGGTTCTTCCTTGTTCAAGCTCTCCTGATCAGGCGCACATTTGAGGATGGGCTCGGTGCCATCCTCGATAGTTTGCTGAAGGAATTGCTAAGGGAGAAAAAAGACAACAGAGTTAAAAATACAACAGCAACCGACATAAGATTTAATTCGGAGAAAGTTTGTGGCACGAAGCTTACCACGGGAGGAAGCCTATCCCGGCAATAGTGCTCAATTCCCCACGTCCACTCAGAGGAGAAGTCCTTGTGGCTGGTGAAGAGGGCCTTGACCCGACGATAGATTTCTGTGTTGCTCAGCTCGAAAGATGAGGTCCGGTTGGGGTTGTGGCCCCAGCTCATGTGGCACACCTTGTGAGTGCGTTTCTGGAGAGGGGAGATCCAGTTGCGGACGAATGTGATCATGGCGTCCTCGTTGCGCAACCCGAGCTCCTTCAGCTCCGCGAACCTTTTGTTGACCTGGTTGGCCAAGATCAGGCTTCTTGGGGACAATGTCCCACAACTCCGGGTTAGGAGGACCCGGAGCATAGGGGCGAAGCCGGATCAGGTCTTCAGTGTCGTCGTTCCGAACATAAAAGAAGGTCCGGGTCCATCCTTTGTAGGAGTCCAACCCGGTAACCCGGGGAAAGACGGAGAGCCTCCGGGGTGAAATGGACGTAGCGCCGAACTGTGTAAGCTGCTTGTCCTTCGGGTCAAGCTAGATGTTCGGAATTACGTTACGACGAAGGCCAAAGAACCGGATCCATAGCTCCTTTGTGGGCCATAATCCGGCGTAGCCTTCAATCGTGGAGGCGAAAGCAGAGAGAGATGTGATAGCATTGGCAGGAAGGTGGTGTGGCTGGAGTTCATAGGTGTTCAACCAATCATGGAAAAAATCGCTAACTGGTAAACCAAACCCCCGCTGGAAGTGTGACAAGAACACCACAAACTCACCCGGATTGGGTGAGGGGGCAAGTTCGGTGGAGGCGAGACGTGCGGTGACGCCTGCGGGGATGCGTCTGGTGCGGTAGAGCCAGTCCAGGTCATCCTGGCAGACCTAGGATCCAGCCCACGCACCGCGGTCCACCGTCGCGACGTCCTCCTCCATCTCCTGCTCGGCAACGACAAGCTCCTCTTCTGTCATCTCAAGTTCGCTGCCCTCGGTGGTGCTAGCGGCGGTGGGGGGCAGCGGCCTAGATTGACAGCAACCCGTGGAGGAGGAGGTGCGCAGCGGCGACAGCGACGCAGATGCGTGTGGAAGCAGTGCGGCAGCGGCGCTGCTACTCATACGCGGTGGCGGTGGCGCTATCGGGGGAGAAGATGAAGAAGAAGAACTAGAGGCAGAGGGGCGCATAAGTGGGAAAAAACCCAAGGGGCGCACCCCTCCCCTATTTAACCGCTCCATCGAGGAGGAAGTGGATCGTGTTATGAAGATATGCCACACGGTGTGACCGTGTATAAACCAGATTGACTAATCAGCGAAGAGCCACACGGAAGACCACAGGGTGTAGCAGATCCCATGACGTGACGCATTGATGTAGTTAACGAGGAGGCAGGACAGACGTGACGTGCGCTATAGTGATAACTGACAATTACTATAGCGGTTACTATGGCTGGCCCTTAAAATGAGGCAAGCTAATGATTATCCTCCACGTGGGAAAGCGTACGAGAGAAGGAAAGATAACCCGGATGAGATTATGGTAACCCGGCCAGCAAGTGAAAACTTGAAATGTGCCAAGGGAAAGTAAACCCATGAGATCCGAGATAAGAGGTAACTCGGAGAAGGAGCACAAAGCTCGGTAAAATTGAACCTGCTGTGGCCTTAGCGGCTAAGGCAACTAAGACCGCACCATCTTCAGGGACTAATGTTGGGGGATACCCCCGGGTAGGGTCACGCCGGGGTATAAAGGCCGAGTTAGCCGAGGTACGGCAAGGTCAAAGCGAATGCTGGCCGAGTTACCTCAAGGCAGGCCAGACCTCGGGGTAACCCGGACTAGGGGATGTCCACCTAACTGAGTCTCATCCGACTTAAGCCGTAAGCCGGATAAATGAATCTAACTTGTATGCAGGAACATGTGTGACCGGATCAACTATGATCCGGGTCATAGCAAGCTTCTAGGAGAAGGAAGGTATCTCGCTGGTCAAAAGTAGCCCCGGTACGCACAACATGAGCGAAGCGCACAGGGGCAGGACCACCGAGGCATGGCCGACAGAGGTGACGACGCTGATGTCAGCTGACGCAGGCGCCGCAGAGGCTCACGTAGCCTCTGCATGGATGACGCGGGGGAAAAGCGACCCGGTCGGCTTACTATTTTGGGAGGAGGCATATTCCCTGGAATATGCCTCCACGTATGCCCTAAAGTGGAGACCTAGCCACTCCTATATAAGGGGGGCTAGGGCCTCTGTAGAAGGGGTGGGTCTCAATTGGGTAGAGCTTACTGTATTGATCTCTATAGACTGGTTGTGACTTGGTTCCTGAGGGCTAGCTAGCGGGGAGAGTAAGAGAGTACCTTCTTCCTCCTCTCTCCAATACACATCGAGGAGCACTTGTAATCTGTGAAGTGAATCAAATACAAACCTTATGTGTGAGGAATCACCTCACTATCCCTCCCTGGATTTCCCTAGTGCTATTAGTCCCCATCTTTAGCCTATCCATGGCATCTGCCGTGACACCACCACGACATGGTGTTTACATCAAACCATCAGAACACCACCATTCGGTGAGCGGCTGAGGGCACAAAGGAAGGAAGTCGCCCGGTCTTTGGTAAAGGGTGGTACTCGCCGTATGACTTCGTGCAACTCTGGAGCATGCCTTCTTATGCTGGTGATGTTTTCGTTGCAGACAGATACGAGTCTGTCCTCTCGACTATGTGTGATGCTGCTCATGGAGATGTCCATCTATAGCGCTCCGCCCGAACCCTGGAGATGCATCCCACCGTTGCAGACCCTATTTGAGGCTGCCAGTTCCCAGAGAATCGTTTTACCTCGTCGAGTCCAACGGGGAGTTGATGTTCATTGTGAGTGGACCGGTCTATGGCGGCAGGCCGGTTGTTTACCGGGTTGATACCTAGAACCGTGTCCTTCAGTTGTTCAAAAGCATCGGAAGTCGTGCTCTCTTTGTTGCTGACAATCGGTGTGTCTATGTTGACAGCGCCAGGGTACCCACGGTGCAGGCCGGTAGCATATACTCTAAGGACCTATCCGAGATTAGATCTTACAACTTCGAGGCTCTTGCGTGGGAAGAGGAGCCAAGGGTTGTATATGTGCAAATGTGAGTTCTGGCTAAAAGAAGTAGGATTCCTTGGACATATTGTGTCGGCAGGAGGAGTCGCTGTTGATCCCGCCAAGATCAAAGATGTTGAAGAATGGGAAGCCCCAACCACTCAAACCCAAGTCCGTGCATTTCTTGGATTAGGAGGATATTACCGCAAGTTCGTAGAAGGATTTTCGATCATCGGAAGACCCATGACCCAATTGTTGAAGAAGGACAGGAAGTTTGAATGGACCGACAAATGTGAAGCAAGTTTCCAAGAGCTCAAGAAGAGATTGATTTCAGCCCCAATATTGATTATGCCAGATATAAGAAGCCATTTGATGTGTATTGTGATGCATCCAAGATTGGTCTCGGATGTGTATTGATGCAAGAAGGCAAAGTCATCGCATATCTGTCTCGACAACTAAAACAGCATGAACAAAACTACCCCACCCATGATCTTGAATTAGCAGTTGTAGTGTTAGTTTTGAAGACATGGCGTCATTACCTTATGGGTAATCGCTGTGAGATTTATTTAGATCACAAGAGCTTGAAGTATATTTTCACTCATAAAGAGCTGAATATGAGGCAAAGGAGATGGATATAGTTAATCAAGGATTATGACCTTGACATTCACTATCACCCCGGCAAAGCCAATGTGGTAGCGGATGCTCTTAGCAGATTGCCGTGTAGGTTAAACACCATGATCAAGGAGAAGCAACCAAGTTTGTAGGAGTTGGAGCAGTTTAGAACTGAGCTAGTTAGCAAATGATTTTTAGCTAGCATTGAACTTCAACCCACTTTGATCAGTCAAATCAAGGAAGCCCATAAGGGAAATGCAAGTATCGACGGAATCAAGCGTCGTATTGGTACATGAAAGGTACCTGGATTCACCGAAGACGAAGAATGAGTTTTGTGGTACAAAGGACGTATCTGTGTGCCGGCATATTTGGAGCTAAAGCAAGTTATCATGCAAGAAGCCCATGATACTCTTTATCCACCCTAGAGGAACGAAGATGTATCAAGATTTGAAGGAGCAATTTTGGTGGCACAAGATGAAGAGAGAAATCGGAAGCTACATCGCCAAGTGTGACATCTGTCAAAGAGTCAAAGCGGAACATCAGAGACCCGCAGGACTGTTGCAAACATTGTAGATTCCAGAATGGAAATGGGATTCCGTCGGAATGGACTTTATCACCGGTTTGCCTACTTCTAGTAGGGGAAATGACTCTAACTAGGTCATCGTTGATAGACTGTCCAAAGTAGCCCATTTTATACCTGTCAAGACAACCTACCAGAGTTCGAAGCTAGCAGAGCTGTATATTGCTAGAATCGTCAGTTTGCATGGAACCCCCAAGACCATAGTGTCGGATCGAGGAACCCAATTTACCTCGAGATTTTGGCAGAAAGTCCAAGAAGGGATAGGGAACAAGTTGAATTTCAGCACAGCTTAACACCCGAAGACCGATGGACAAACTAAAAGAGTCAAGCAAATCTTAGAAGATATGTTGAGAGCTTGTGTGTTAGAGTATGGATCAAAATGGGAAGATTGTATACCTTTCGCAGAATTCTCATACAACAACAGTTACCAAGCCAGTTTGCAAATGTCCCCATTTGAGTTCTTATATGGAAGAAAGTGACGCACCCCTTTGAATTGGTCGCAAGTAGGAGAGAGTCAGATTTTCGGACCCGACATCCTACGAGAAGCCGAAGAGAAGGTTCACAAAGTCCGTGAGCACCTCAAGACCACCCAATCCAGACAAAAGAGTTATGCTGACAAGAGACGTAGAGACCTGACTTTCAATGTCGGAGATTTTATGTATATCAAAGTTTCACCATTGAAGGGAATGCAACATTTTAGTCTGGAAGGAAAGTTAGCCCCCAGATATATTGGACCCTTCAGGATTCTGTAACGTTGAGGAGAAGTATCGTATCAACTGGAACTGCCAGAAGAGATGTCCACCATCCATAATGTGTTCCATATCTTGTTACTTCGCAAATGCCTAGAAGTGCTGGAGAAGACCGAAGTTTTCAAGAACATCGATCACCGAGCCATTGATATCAACAAGGATCTAACGTATCGTGAAGTACCCATCCGTATCTTGGAGGAAGCTTAATGAACCACCAGGACCTCAAGTATCAAATTTCTCAAGATCCAATGGAGCAACCACACCGAAGAAGAAGCCACTTGGGAGCGAGAAGATTACATTAGGACTGAGTTTCTAGATCTCTTTAGTTCCTAGTTTTCTTTCTTAAATCACGGGACAAGATTTTGTTTAAGGGGGGAAGGTTTGTAACATCCCAAAACTTTGATCTAGGTTAATCAAGTTCAAATCACCCAATTTGGGGTTAACAAAAACTTTTTAGCATTAAAATAATTAAGAATGCATATGTGTGTTGCATTAATATAGAATTGTTTAGAAATGCCATGTTTGATTGTTCTAATGGTTGTAAAATGATTCAAAGGTGAATGCCACATCATCTAGATCATTCCAAAACTAGATCCAAAGAAAAAAGAAATCAAATGGAATTAATAAATGCAAATGGTCACTTTTGCCATTTTAATCCACTAGCTCACTTTAGGTGTTCCTAGAAGTCAAATTCAAACAAACATGGTCAACTCTTTTCACCCCTTGCTAGTACAAGTAAAGATCTACCAAGGCCCACTTTGAAATCTTACAAAAACATTTGAACACTAATTTTAAATGACATTGGAAAATTGAATTCTTTACATATGCATAGAACCCACCTTGTCCCCTCATTGGGCTATATAAGGAGCCCTCCCCAGCACCATTTCTCCACACTCCAACACTCCCCACCTCTCACTGAGTCCCTCACACCATCCCCGGAGCCACTCGAGCCACCGTTCGCCGGAATTTCACCCAGAGCCGCCACAGCAGAGGAGGAAGGGGGAAGTCGATTGCGACCACCCTAGGAGCCGCCACGACCACGCCTGAGACCGCCGTCGACCACCGGTTCGATCGCCCCCATCGCCACATTAGCTAGAGCCCTGGTAAGCCCCCAATCGACCCCCACCGAGCCGCTAGGGTTGAGTCTCGCCGGTGACCTGTTCGTCATCGACGACAAACCACGACCGTTGATCTCTGTTCTAATCGCACGGTCCACATCGCCCCGTACCGCTTTGCCTTAGAGTCAGCCGCTGACGTGTGGACCCCCCTGTTAGTTGCCTTCTATGCCGCGGAGCGTCACTAGGCCGGCCCGTTTAGTTTCCCGCCTTAGCCCGCAGATTCAAATAAAGATTTTTCTATTTAGACTTAAACTCAATTCTTTCCGCTAGTTTAAAAATCAATTCAGAGAGTTCTACTAAAAATCAACCATAATATCTTTTGAGTAGATTCCAACTCTCAAAAATCACATTTGAGAATACCTATCTGAATATGTAATAATATTTAGGTTTGCATGCAGTGACTTTGGACTAGTACCAAAATAATTCTATATAGGCATTTCTAGTCACTTTGAATCATTTAAATATGAATCCTAAACTTTATAAAATGTGATCCAACATTTAAATCACATTCCCATGTATTAGAATATGTGGTGATGACATGTGTCCACATGATACCATATTTTAATTGGAGAATATTAAATCTTAATTAATTTCAGTGAGTAGAAATTACTTTTCTCAAATAAAATAAATGAAACTAGTTCATTAAATGTTGTGATGAGTGTGATGATACTAGATCATCAAATATGTGCATTAGTGTGCTAAATAGACTAGTTAAGTATTGTTTGGTGATTGTGTATCTCGTATGTATTTATAGACGATAGTACCAACCAAGTCTACGAGGAGGAGGAGTTCTACCCCGAAGAAGATGAGGAGAATTTCAACCACTACACCAACTAAGGCAAGATATTGTTAGCAAGCTAGAATTATACAAGCAAACCTAAGCAAGATGCATTAGGCATGCTTTGGTTATACCCTGTGATTTATAACTATCCCAAGTTTTACTTACAAGTTTTACCCTTTTACTTTACCAAAGTTTCTTTACTTCTAGTAATGCTTTGTGAGATTTTAGAAAGTAGTTTAGATAGCATAAAGAGTATAAAACTTGGCCTATACTAGATCTCATTCTATGGCATGAGATTGAGATTAGCATCCCACCTTAGTGAACACTCTTAACTTAGTAGTTGGAGCTAAACCAAAACTTGATCACTCTAGATGGGAATACTTGGTGAAAATGCTTATGAAAACCTTGGAATGATGAGTCATTCTATTGAGATGTTTTGACATGTGTTGAGAAACACAAATGGTTTATGATGATGAAAATGTTGAGGCATGAGCCTTAGCCCTTTATAAAAACTGATGGTTGGGTTCGGATGCGATACCATTCCAATTTTACCGTACAACCACAATACCTAAATTGGGTAGGGCTTAGCCGGAAGTTTATATGCATTAGTATGAGTTCCCTCGCAGGAGAGGTTTGAGCTGAGGCGACCTCTCGATGTTGTCCACCTATGCAGTGCCCAGGATGGCAGATGGCCATGGCTGGGGGGCCAAGCTCATAGGAGAGGTGCTTATACTAGAGTGTGTAAAGGAAAGGTTATGATTGATTATCCGCATACTAAGCATGATGATTCAGGGCTATCCCTGACGGATGTATCGAATTTTTTGGTGAAAGTGTACCACCTCTGCAAAGTGTCAAACTATTCGAATAGCCGCGTCCGCGGTTATGGACAGTTGGAGTGGCCATATTGTTCCATCGTCAGATGTTTTCAAAATGACTTATGAAATGAATTGTGACATGACTCGACCACAACAGGGTTGTGACTATGAAAACTAAGTTCCCACTTAGGTGATTTAGAACTTTATTTTATATTTCTTTGTTTCTGAACTTAGCTTAGGTTTCAAACTTAACTTTGCAAATAAACTTAGAACTTAGCTTTCCTACTAGAAGTACCTTACTTGTTAGTGATAGTTTGCGAGTACTTAAAGAGTACTCATGGCTTTGTCCCTGGCTATTCCCATGGCCAGACTATGAGGAGGACTATCCAGAAGAAGGACAGCAGGACGACTACTGCAACTAGAATCATCTCCCATCGTCAGCATTGCCTGTGACCCTGAAGATGGAGCCCCCCGCTACGCTTATTATTCTGCTACTTGTTTGTACTAAGACTGGATCATGAGATCCTTTATTTGTGTAAGACCTTGTTATGGTTTGTAATGGATGATGTACTGTGATATCCAATCTGTTATGTCTCGCAAAAATGGTAATCCTTGGATTGCGGATGTATGGCATAATAGGCATCTGGGATTAAAAATCCGGGTGTTGACAACGATTACTAAGACGGCTATCCATCAGATTGATGGATTGGGTGGGTCTGCTCCTGATGTATTCTCTTCAGGTCAGCTCTTTGTGTGTTCACTTTGTTGAGTGAACATCTATGAATTTTGCATGTTCTATGGTTCCCGTGTAATACAATGGATGTTCTCCCTGTTCAAGAAGATCATGTGTTTTACCTCTTACAATTTCACTATTTTTTCATGTACGTGTAATAATTCTAATAGATGATCAGTTTGTAACAATCCTCAAACAACTTACAACTACCAATTATAGTAGATTATTACAATCCTTAGTAAACTTGACAGTAATAAAATGAAGCATAAAAGTTGCATCAGAGTCTAGACAACTAAAACAAACACCATAACTGGTGTTACAAAAAAGGTCTCTATGGAGCTTGCATCACGAGACATGTAACAACTAGCTTCCCATGAGAGCTGCATATGAGATTATTAAGTATGTTCTGCGTTAAAGCTTGCCTGTTTTTCAATTCATATAAGCCTTTGCGTCCTATGGTGATTATTGAATCTGTTTTGTTGGCTTCTTGCTCAATAATATCACGAGAATATTGGAGGGCATCCTCAAATAATCTTTCGGCTGGAATAAGAGTATTAGTCGAAGTGGTGTGCCACCAGCAATAGGTATTGTCACTTCTGCTGTGTGAAACAAAATATAAACTTGGATAAGCAGGTCTTTGTTCGACATTCAGATGGTCCTTTGCAGCCTAAAACAAGTTATAACAGCATTACCATGTAATCACACCACCATGAATTTTAAATGTGTCAATACGGTAATATATAAGGAAGGAAGCAATTAATAGTGGTGGCTCATACATCTATTTCTTCTTGAATAACTGGACTAGCTGGCGCCATGGAGCGATGCGAGCATGTTCTGCTCTGTGAAATGAATGCTCAACTTGAAGATGGCTGAGATCAATAAAAAACAAGTTACTTAAACAAAAGACTTGGGAAACAAACTACAAGTTCATTTCAAATAACAATGCGAGCAATTAACCGAAGTACCTGATGCAGACTGCTTAAACTAGAATGTGCAGAACAGGAATAAAACAAATATGAAAAATCAGCCATTATGTTTCTCATATATAAACTAGCCAGACCCTACACAACGAAATATGCCACTAATTTAATCATAGACAAAAAAGAGTAACTCAGTAAACAAACACACATCAATTGTGGGCCTCGAATATACTAGCCAGATAATTTCAGACAAAAAATGAATCAAGCAATCATACATTTAGTTATTCATGAACATCTAGATAACTTCAATGGTTCGGCGTCTTGAGAACAACAAACTGAACCATCAAGTTTTTTGTATTAAAATAGCCAGTTCATGTAACTATGATACATAGTAGATATAAGAGTGAGATGAAGTGCACAGAGTTCCTTATAATACATGTCTATTATACAGGATCTAATTGCTATAGAAAATTAAACTAAGCACATGGAACAAAACCAAACCATAGTGGGGCTAAAATGTTTGACGCCAATTTTTGGAAAAAATATAAAAACAAGAAATACAAATGGTAAATTTAAACAAAACAAATGTGTCAAGGACCAAACTTTGGCTACCAAACTTCGGGTGGAGGGCTTACAGTAGATGTTACACGAGATCTACGGTGGCTCGTGTGGACGGGCGGAGTATGTACTCCATTGTTGCTCCTCTGCATAAAGGTAAGGCCAACTATAAACACAAACAGGTTCCAACATGATATACATTGGCATGAAGTGAAACAAAAGCGATGGGGTCTTATGAGATTATAGGAGCCATTCACTCTATGATATTGTGTGCAAACTAAGGCTGCTCCTTGCATAATAACAACAAATAGTTTGAGCCGCAGGTTAAGAGGGATCAAATCGATAGTATATAATGGTCAAATAGTATGACGTGTGTAAACGTGTAGTATAGGATAGCAGGACAATAGCATGATGGAAATATTATAGTTTGTAAATCGTCGAATGATAGAG
This sequence comes from Avena insularis, assembly GCA_023614405.1. Lineage (NCBI taxonomy): Eukaryota > Viridiplantae > Streptophyta > Magnoliopsida > Poales > Poaceae > Avena > Avena insularis. Next base: position 79,109,447 of record CM042692.1, on the reverse strand, counting down.
ATATTATATAATCATATCTCATGTGGACAAGTACAACAGAGAATGTAAACAAATATGTTAAGTGACTAATAATTCACGAAGAAATATACATAAAAATACTTCAATGCATGGAGTTTAAGCGTAACCACAATGGGGTAATTTAGTACATAACAGGTATATGAAGTAAAGAACCTGTTAGTTAGGAAATTTAGCATGAATACAGTACATTGCCAACAAACAAATTGCACAGGGAGATCTGGTTTTACCTCGGTCGAGGCGGTGTCTAGGCCTCTTCCACATCCTCACGGGTCATGTGGAGGTCACCGAAGGTGCTACGGTCGTAGTAGGTGTCGACGACGGGGAATCAGATCTTGGGCTGGCGAGGATACGAGCAGAGCACTAGACCACGGCGTTGGTGGAGAAGATCCGAGGTGGTCGATGATGTGCTCAATGCACCGGACAAGAGGGTTCATTGAGCAGATCAGGTGTGGCGGGTACGTCAGCTAAAGTGTAGCGGGGATGTTCCGGCCGATGATGTATTCCTGGAGGAGAGAGGGGGTAGGGTTTAGGTACTACTAGTACTATAATAGAAAAATACGAGTGAAGCCCCCCCCCACCAAATTTAATAGGGGTCGAATGGGAATTTCGAAGTATCTGAAATTTTGGGGCACGAACTATGTTCGGATACGCAAGATATTTTACAGCTTTATTTTGGTTTTGTATTTTGTCATGGTTCATGTAATAATAGATAATTGGTAGGCCATACTCCCTCAATCCAACACCTCAACTGATCATCCATCGTCGTACTCCCAATGCTCAGGATCACGAAGAAGAATGGATATCATACTTAGGAGTTTCAAAAAATTATGAGATAATTTACATCATGTTGGGAGCATGATGTTATACAATCATGAAAATTTGCATGTTCCAACTCATTCATTTCACAGTCATGTTGGGAGCCATCTTATCAACATGTTTTTTTAACATACATAGGTGATGCCCTAAGGTTATCCGCAATGTGTAAAAAGGCACACCTTAAGGCCTATGTGGCATACACTAATTAAGGTTCACCTTATACAGTGTGGAGAAAATAAAGTTATCTTTAAGCCTAAGGTAAACCTCAAAAGCTGAAGAGTTGCCCATAGAAAATAGAAAAATCATTTCCCCCCTCTCCTTATTTCTCATGTGATCGTTTTCAAAAAAGGGGTTCAAAATTTTCAAGATTCTAAATCTTAGCTAGAAGTCAAACTAGTTGTCAAAACTCTCTGTGGTTTTTCATATATTAACTGACCTCTAAAAACTTTTTTATAGAACTTTCAAAGCAACCTACAATTTATTACTTGTACTTCAAATTCGACCTTATTTCGATATATCAACATAAAGTCATTCAAGTGAGTGGAGTTATATAGCTGGGAAGCTTGAAAACTCCTAAAACATGGGAATCACAAGTACGACATGTTGTTGATTCCCTATATATGTCCGAAAACTTGGTTTGTTGCATTCAAATCGACTATTCTTCGCACTAGCGTTACGAAAAAGAATGATCTCATCATAAGTGAGAAAATAGAGAATGTTCTTTCCTGGTAGTTGGAAACTCACACCCACATCACTTCTTACTACCAGAAGATGCACCCATCTACCTCTGAAATGACATTTACTTCAAGAGAAATCTATCTCGCTTACTTGTAGCTCAAGTTTGACCTAATTTCGTTAAATTGTCAATATGCAAAATCTTAGCAAGAAGTTGAACCTATCGTCAAAACTCTCGTTCTTTTCTGATATATTAATTGTGACCCCTCGATGGGTACCTCCAAATTAAAAGTTTTTTCGTAAAACTTTCAAAGCAAAACCTACAATTTACTTGTAGTTTCAAATTTGACCTAATTTTGATAAATTGACATAAAGTCATTAAAATGGGTAGAGTTAGCTAGGAAGTTTGAAAGCTTATAATTATCTATACCACTTGTATTTCACTATCTCTTCGCCAAACTAGTGCACCTATACACCTAACAAGTGTATTGGGTGTGTTGGGGACACAAGAGACTTCTTGTATCTTGATTGCAGGGTTGCTTGAGAGGGGATACTGACCACTTCCTCCCTGAGTTTGATAAACCTTGGGTGATCCACTTAAGGGAAAACTTGTTGCTGTTGTACAAACCTCTACACTTGGAGGCCCAACAACTGTCTACAAGAATAGAAGTGCGTAGACATCAAGCTATTTTCTGGCGCCGTTGCCGGGGAGGTAAGGTAAAAGGTATTCACATCCTCCGGTGTGAGTGCTCGAAGTTATTTCCTTTAGATTCTGCAATTTTGTCTTTTTGTTTCTTGTTTTCACTAGTTAGGCTTAATGGAAAACAACAACAAAATTAGAGAGCTTTATAGTATTTATCTTGAGTTAGGACATGAAGTGTTTGAAGAGAAAATTAAAAAACCTATGGAACTTTATTTGCATGCTAATAGCAATGTTGTTAGTATGAATTCTTTGGACACCATTATTGCTAATGCTATGGAAAAGTCTAAGCTTGGGGAAGCTAGTTTTTATGAAAATGATCTTTTTAGTTCCCCAGCTTTGGAAGATAGCTATTCTATTGCTTATGATGGTACCAAACCTCCAATATATGACGATTACAATGATGAATATGATATTTTCAGTCCACCTACTAATGAGGAGAAAATTAATTATGATTACAATATGCCTCCTATATTTGATGATTATGATGATGAGAATAATAATGATAGCTATTTTATTGATTTTGCTCCCACTACAATTAATAAGAATGACTATGCTTATAGGGAGAGTAATAATTATTTTATGCATGTGGCTCATGATAAGAATATTTTATGTGATAGTTATATTGTTAATTTTATTCATGATGTTACTGAAAGTTATTATGAGAGAGGGAAACATGGTTTTATGCATCTCAATAATATTAAGTTTCCCCTCTTTATGTTGAAAGACTTGAAGTTGCACTTGTTTTGCTTTACTATGCTTGTTGCTTTGTGCTTTCATGACTTGTTTTTTTACAAGATTTCTATGCATAGGAAGTGGGTTAGACTTAAATGTGTTTTGAATTTGCTTCATGATGCTCACTTTTACTTCAATTCATATTTCTTATGTGAGCATCTTCTCAAACTATCAAGCCTAACTTAAAGGCGTTAAAGAAAAGTACTTATTGAGAGATAACCCAAAAGTTTTAGATGAGTCTTGGAATTCATTACTTCAGTAATAAACTCTCCTTATCCTTTTTATTTGCGTTTTGTGCCAAGAGTAACCTCTAATGAGAGAGAAGTAATGATTGGGAAAGTTGCTGTCCCGAAACAGATTTCTATGCTTTACCGTATAAATTCGTGTAAAATATCTGTACATCCTTTTGAGGCGTGAATTTTTATGTTTCTGCCCTAGGTTGTTATATAACTTTTGTTAGTTCAACACTTTTTGATTTGAGCAACAGAAGGTCTTCGAAAAAATTCGTCTTTACTTGTTGGTCTGTTTTGACAGATTTCTGCCATTATTTGCATTCGCTTCTTGTTGGTTCCTTTTTGAATTTTTTTGGGGAATTGAGCTTTTTGAGGGAAGTGCTACAGTAGCTTGTGTTTTAATGGAAGTTTTATTGGTGTTGGAACTGAACCTAAAAGACTTATTATCTTGAGTGCACTAATGTTGCTAATAAAGATTATGTGAAGTTTTGTATGAAGGAAAAATTTCAGGTGTATCGAAGGAATGAGTAATGAGATGAAGAATGGACTAAAGATCAAGCTTGGGGATGCCACGCGTGTCACCCCAAGAAATATCCAAGAAGTACAAGCATCAAAGCTTGGGGATGCCCAAGGCATCCCCTTCTTCATCAATAAAAATCCCAGGTTTCTTTCAAACACTTTATTTTTATTATTTCATGCACAGTTGTGTTGTTCTTGGAGCGTCTTATTTTTAATTTTCATTTTGGTTTTTCGTTTGCTTTGTTTTCTTAGTTTGCTTAATAAATTGGTTGGACCCCCTCTTTCATGCATTGGTTTTCAAATAGTTTGGTTTGGATTGGAAAAGAGTAGGAAAGTTCATGCTTAAGTGGTAAAGAGAGCTTGTTTTTGACTGTGGCCTATGCTTTGTCATGCCATGCTTGATATTTTTTTGGCTTTATGCTTAGTATTATTTGCTGTAGCATTACTTGTTATAAACAATTGAGATTGCTTAATGTGCCTTGGATGAATCATGTGTTGTTTTAGCATATTAAAGCATAGTATTGTGGTATTCTCCTTTGATGATTTATTTGGGTTGACTTGGCGCATGCTCACACCATGTTATGACTATCTGAAGTCGCTCTGCATGATTATAGCCATTATTGCTCTCTTAGTTTGTTGCTCTCAGTCTTTTGCTAGCCTCCATAACCAAGTATGAGTTCCACTCATGCATCCAACTCCCTAAACAAAGTTATTCCAAAGAGTCCACCATACCTACCTATTAGCTTATGCTATTCCAAGTATATTCATGCTTTTGTTTACCTTCCAAATTAAACTTGTTATGAGAAAACTAGTGATTAAATCTCTCACGAACTTGATGGCACATGATACATTGCAAATGTATCTATAATTTTTTATGTTCCATGCTTGGTTTTATCTACTTTCTTACGTTTTGTTCCAACTTTGGAGTACTTTTCATATGATTTCTTGGACTAACCTATTAATAATCGCCACAGTGCTAGCTGCATGTTTTCTGCTGTTTTTGGTTCCAGGAAAGTCAGAAAATGAATATTCTCGGAATTGGACGGGACAAAAGCCAAAGTGCCTATTTTTCCAGAAGACTCAGAGCTGAGACGAGGAGGAGGCAGGCTAGCCACACCACCCCTAGGCGCGGGCTGGGCCTGGCCGCGCCAGGGCATGGTGTGGTGGCCCCAGGCACCCCCTCGTTCTCTCTCTTCGCCTATAAGAAGCCTTCTGACCTAAAAACTCTGGGGAGGTTCGACATTTTTCCACGAAAAGTTCCGCTGCGCCGCCACCACCGAAGGGGAGATTCAGGGGTCAGAAAGTCTCTGTTTCGGCACCCTGCCGGGACGGGGAAGTGCCCCCGGAGCCATCTCCATCGATCTCCACCATCATCTTCATCGACCATCCATGTTTCCCCCATCTAGGAGTGAGTAATCCCTCGATGTAGGCTATGGGGATGGTAGGGATTGGATGAGATCGTTCATGTAATGGCATCAGATTGTTAGGGCATGGTGCCTAGTATCTTCTATTAGTGCTTTATGACTTTGTTGCGACTTGTTGTGCTTAATGCTTGTCACTAGGGCCCGAGTGCCATGATTTCAGATCTGAACATGTTATTGATTCATTATGATAGTATTTTTTTGGTCTTATCTACAAGTTGTATACACACGTTGTTGTCCGGAACCTATGGCCCCGGCGATGTAAATCGGATAACCGGAAGGGAAAGGCTTTGATGTGAGGATCACATGTGTTCACGGAGTGTTAATGCTTTGCGCCGGCGCTCTATTAAAAGGAGCACCTTAATTGCCAGTAGTTCCCTAGAGGCCTTGCTGCAAACGGGCTGGCAGGACAAAAGATATTGTGCAAGTTCTCATTGCGAGCACGTATGACTATATATGGAACACATGACTAGGATTGTCTAGTACTTGGATGCTTTATCTTATTTATCTGCAATTGCCCTATGTTCTGATTGCTATGTGAATTGTCTTATCCATGCAACGCCCGTCCATCCATCCCTATGCCTACCACACTCGAATCCCACTATTTACTGCTTTTGTTACTACTGTCTTTGCTTTGCTACTGCTGTTACTTTACTATTCCTACTACAAAACTGTTGCTACTGATAAACTGCTATGAGCAAGATTGTTTCCAGGTGCAGCTGAATTGACAGCTCAGTTGTTAAGGCTGATAAGTATTCTTTGGCTCCCCTTGTGTCGAATCAATAAATTGGGTTTCACTTCCCTCGAAAATAATGCGATACACCCCATATACTTGTGGGTTGTCAATGGTTGGTTTCTTTGAAACAAAATGTTATTGGAAAGGTGGGTTCACGGAAGATGAAAAATATTATTATAAGGAACACCGCTTGTCACAAAAAGGGAAACACTTATGGGAACAAATTGATAGATTGTATACCATTGCTAGAAACGTGTGCTCTACTTATAATGTGACTTATTGCTTTGATAAATCTTGTTGCTGTAGGAGGTACAAACACCTCCCTTTTCAATGTGAGTATAATGATAATGTTACCATATCTTCCTATGTTAAGGGAAATTATGATCTTTATGATGTGGAACAAATTGAGGAATTTATTGCTTGGAAGGGTGCATTTGAACTTGCTAGTTTGCTTGAAAATATTGATGATTCACCTTATAAGTGTGAGGTGTATGGTATACTTAAATTTTGCTTTGATAATTACAAGGATGAAAATGGCTATATTCTTGAGTCTTTTAATAGATGCTTTCCACAAATGGAAGAGACTAATGCCTTGCAGGATCCTATGGAAGAAGAAATTGATGAACCTGAAATCTCATTAGATGAAAAAGAGGAGGAGAGTGATGAACAAAAGGAGGAAGAATGGATTAGCTACCCATGCCTACCTTCTAATGAGAGTAACTCTTTATCCCTTACATTATTTGATTATCCTCCATGCTTACTAAAGGAGGATGAATGTTATGTTCCCGTGGTTTCCTTTGAAAATGTTTATGATAAGGCTCTAGTGCTGGTAGATCATGAAAAGCATGCTTTATGTGATAGTTATATTGTTGAGTTTATTCATGAGGCTACTGAAAATTATTTTGAGAGAGGAAAATATGGTGGTAGGAGTTTTCATGGTATTGAAACACCTCTCTATGTGCTGAAAGTTTTGAAGTTACTCTTGTTTTATCTGCCTATGCCTGTCACTTTGTTCTTTGCAAATTTATTTGCTTACATGATTCCTATGCATAGGAAGTGGGTTAGACTTAAATGTGTTTTGAATTTGCTCCTTGATGCTCTCTTTTACTTCAACTCATATGAACTCATATTCATATGCCTGAAGATGATAATATGTCTATTATTCTTGGGAGACCTTTTCTTAAATACTGCAGGATCTATTATTAATTGTAACCAAGGGAAGGTGACCTTCAATGTCAATGACAAGGAACATACTATCTATTTCCCCAAGAAGATTAAAAGGACTTATGGTTTGAATTCAATTGAACATGTTGAGGGCATTCAAGTTGGAGAAATATATTGTCCCATACGAAGAGAAAAATTTGAAACTATTATGATTGGGACCATTGCTATCAAGGTTGAGGTAACATAATCATTAGTGGGATACAAAGTTTTGTCTCATATGGAATTGTTTTGGTAACAAGACCTGATCAACCTTGTTAACAAAAGGATTTCATTGAACAAAACAATGTTTTCACCATGATTATCTTCGCTTACTTCTATTCTATCCATTTTTAGTTTTTGCTTTTGCCTAACTTAAAGGCGTTAAAGAAAAGTACTTGTTGGGAGATAACCCAAGAGTTTTAGTTGAGTCTTGGAAGTTATTACTTCAGTAATAACCGCTCCTTATCCTTTTTATTTGCTTTTTGTGCCAAGAGTAACCTCTAATGAGAGTGAAGTAATGATGGGGAAAGTTGCTATCCTGAAACAGATTTTTGTGCTTCACCGTAAAAATTCCTGAGAGAGCTCTGTATGTCTGATTGAGCTGTAATTTTTGTTCTTCTGCCCCAGGTTGTTATCTAACTTTCATTAGTTCAACACTTTTTGATTTGAGCAACAGAAGGTCTTCGAAAAAATTCGTCTTTACCCGCTGGTCTGTTTTGACAGATTTCTGCCATTTTCTGCATTTGCATCTTGTTGGTTCCTTCTTGAGTTCTTTTGGGGAATTGAGCTTTTTTAGGGAAGTGCTACAGTAGCTGGTGTTCTAATGGAAGTTTATTTGGTGTTAGAACTGAACCTTGAGACTTATTTATCTTAAGTGCACTACTGTTGCTAATGAGATTGTGTGAAGTTTTGTATGAAGGAAAATTTTCAGGTGTATGGAAGGAATGAGTAATGAGATGAAGGATGGACTAAAGCTCAAGCTTGGGGATGCCACGCGTGTCACCCCAAGAAATATCCAAGAAGTACAAGCGTCAAAGCTTCGGGATGCCCAAGGCATCCCCTTCTTCATCAATAAAAATCCCAGGTTTCTTCCAAACGCTTCATTTTTATTATTTCATGCACAATTGTGTTTTTCTTGGAGCGTCTTCTTTTTCGTTTTCGTTTTGGTTTTAGTTTTCTTGGTTTGCTTAGTTTTCTAAATAAATTGATTGGCCCCCCTCTTTCTTACATTTGGTTTGCAAATAGTTTGGTTTGGTTTGGAAAAGAGTAGGAAAGTTCATGCCTATGTGGTAAAAAGAGCTTGTTTTTTACTGTGGCTATGCTTTGTCATGCCATGCTTGATATTGTTTTGGCTTTATGCTTAGTATTCTTTGCTGTAGCATGACTTGTTATAAACAATTGAGATTGCTTAATGTGCCTTGGATGAATCATGCGTTGTTTTAGCATATTAAAGCATAAGTATAGTGGTATTCTCCTTTGATGCTTTATTTGGGTTGACTTGGCACATGTTCACACCATGTTATGACTATCCCAAGTCACCATAAGCCTTTATGATCCTTTAGTTTTCAACTTGTAGTATGACTTTATGCTTTGATTAATGATGTTTTGTCGCTCTGCATGATTATGGCCATTATTGCTCTCTTAGTTTGTCGCTCCCAATCTTTTGCTAGCCTCCACAACCAAGTATGAGTTCCACTCATGCATCCAACTCCCTAAACCAAGTTATTCCAAAGAGGCCACCATACCTACCTACTAGATTATGCTATTCCAAGTATATTCATGATTTTGTTTACCTTCCACTTGTTATGAGAAAACTAGTGATTAAAGCTCTCACGATCTTGATGGCACACTTTACTTTACTTGCCCTTAATAAACTTGAACCATTGTGTCGTCTATGTTGTATATGCTTGCACTTATTTGTTGGGAATTAGCAGAACCATGCCTTCATGGGGAACGCTTTCAACATTGCACTTGGTACTTGTACCTAGTTGATATCATGCTCTTTTGTATACGGATGTCGTCGGTGTGAAATGAAAGGGGAGCTTGTAAGTCAATGGAGTTATGTATATGTGTTAGAGAAACGCCTGGGCTGCTGGTCTAATCCATGCTGACATGGTGGAAACCTGCAGCGTAACCATAATGAGCTGTCTATGAAGCATTCTTCTTATAAAAAAAGAGTCCTATATTGAGAAAAAAGAGAAAAAAAGTGATACTATGAAAACAGGAAAGAGAGAAAAAAGCACCATATTCCCATGGTAAAAAAGAAGAATGCTGAGATGCTCGTTGTCTGCTTGCCTTGTCATTTTGATATGGGGATTCTTCCGTATCATCGGGCAAGGGGTACCCCGTTGGCGGTTCTCTATGATACACATGTACTTACGATGGCAAGAACTTACCGGTGACTAAACTTGAGTAGCATGAGGAGCGGCCCTCGTATACAAGGGACATGAGATTTCTGACTTATACTTCGTCAAGCATGTACACCATAGTTTGTTCACATTAACCTTAATCACTTCAAGATGCTTATGATAGGGGCAATGAGAGCTGAAAGCTATAAGTACCATAATTTTTGGAAGCTCTTTACGAGACTTGAATCCCTACTTCCTTTTATACAAAGGCCTTTCTTCCACCATTATATCGAGTCTCCACCTTCTATCTTTATGCACTTACTTTGAGAGCATAGTGGCCATTCTTAGTTCTATGTGCATTGTCCCAAGACTAGTTGATTGATGCATATATTGATATTGCTTGTTTTAAACTATTGTATCTAGTCACTCTTATGAACTTTGAAGGTGTCCTATGCATTTATATTTGCTACTCTATGAGGGACAAGCTGAATACTTCTATGCTATGTTTTCTTTATGTGAAACAAACAAACGTCTTGCAAGGCATTGTTATTCATGAATCTTTTGTTTGTGCCTTTTCATGTTGCATCATAGTTTCTTTGTCTTATTGCTAGAACTTTGTATTTCATGTTATGATTGAAGTACTATGATCCCAGCTTTGAATGTTTTACAAGTCTTTGATGGTGCATGTCACCTCAAAAATTATTCTCTCTTTTTATCACTTACCTACTCGAGGACGAGCAGGAGTTAAGCTTGGGGATGTTGATACATTCCAAATGTATCTATAATTTTTGATGTTCCATGCTTGGTTTTATCTACTTTCTTCTGTTTTGTTCCAACTTTGGAGTACTTTTCATATGATTTCTTGGACTAACCTATTAACAAGAGCCACGATTTGCCACATGTTTTCTGCTGTTTTTGGTTCGGAAAGTCAGAAAATGAATATTCTCGGAATTGGACGGGACAAAATCCAAAGTGCCTATTTTTCCAGAAGACTCCAGGAGCCAGAATACGAGACGGAGGAGAGCCAGGGGCTAGCCACACCACCCCTAGGCGCGGGCTAGGCCTGGCCGCGCCAGGGCATGGTGTGGTGGCCCCAGGCACCCCCTCGTTCTCTCTCTTCGCCTATAAGAAGCCTTCTGACCTAAAAACTCTAGGGTGCTTCGACATTTTTCCACGAAAAGTTCCGCTGCGCCGCCACCACCGAAGGGGAGATTCAGGGTCGAAGAAAGTCTGTCATTCCAAGACTGCCGAGACGGGGAAGTGCCCCCGGAGCCATCTCCATCGATCTCCACCATCATCTTCATCGACCATCCATGTTTCCCCCATCTATGAGTGAGTAATCCCTCGCTGTAGGCTATGGGGATGGTAGGGATTGGATGAGACCGTTCATGTAATGGCATCAGATTATTAGGGCATGGTGCCTAGGATCTTCTATTAGTGCTTTATGACTTTGTTGCGAGTTGTTGTGCTTAATGCTTGTCACTAGGGCCCGAGTGCCATGATTTCAGATCTGAACATGTTATTGATTCATTATGATAGTATTTTTTTGGTCTTATCTACAAGTTGTATACACACGTTGTTGTCCGGAACCTATGGCCCCGAAGTGACAGAAATCGGGATAACCGGAAGGGAAAGGCTTTGATGTGAGGATCACATGTGTTCACGGAGTGTTAATGCTTTGCTCCGGCGCTCTATTAAAAGGAGCACCTTAATTGCCAGTAGTTCCCTAGAGGCCCCGCTGCAAACGGGCTGGCAGGACAAAAGATATTGTGCAAGTTCTCATTGCGAGCACGTATGACTATATATGGAACACATGCCTAGGATTGTCTAGTACTTGGATGCTTTATCTTATTTATCTGCAATTGCCCTATGTTTTGATTGCTATGTGAATTGTCTTATCCATGCAACGCCCGTCCATCCATCCCTATGCCTACCACACTCGAATCCCACTGTTTACTGCTTTTGTTACTACTGTCTTTGCTTTGCTACTGCTGTTACTTTACTATTCCTACTACAAAATTGTTGCTACTGATAAACTGCTATGAGCAAGATTGTTTCCAGGTGCAGCTGAATTGACAACTCAGTTGTTAGGGCTGATAAGTATTCTTTGGCTCCCCTTGTGTCGAATCAATAAATTGGGTTTCACTTCCCTCAAAAATACTGCGATACACCCCCTATACTTGTGGGTCATCAGCACACATTACTTTTCTTGCCCTTAATAAACTTGAACCATTGTGTCGTCTATGTTGTATATGCTTGCACTTATTTGTTGGGGATTAGCAGAGCCATGTTGTCATGGGGAACGCTTTCAACATTGCACGGGTACTTTGTACCTAGTTGATATCATGCTCTTTTCTCTATGGATGTCGTCGGTGTGAAATGAAAGGGGAGCTTGTAAGTCCATGGAGTTATGTATATGTGTTAGAGAAAGCGCTGGGCATTGGTCTAATCCATGCTGACATGGTGGAAACCTGCAGTGTAACCATAATGAGATGTCTATGAAGCATTCTTCTTATAAAAAAAAGATTCCTATATTGAGAAAAAAGAGGAAAGAGAGAAAAAAACACCATATTCCCATGGTAAATAAGAACATTGCAGAGATGCTCGTTGTCTTCTTGCTGATATGGGGATTCTTCCGTATCATCGGGCAAGGGGTACCCCGTTGGCGGTTATCTATGATACACATGTACTTACGATGACAAGAACTTACCGGTGACTAAACTTGAGTAGCATGAGGAGTGGCCCTCGTATTCAAGGGACATGAGGTTTCTAACTTATACTTCGTCAAGCATGTACACCATAGTTTGTTCACTTTAACCTTAATCACTTCAAGATGCTTATGATAGGGGCAATGAGTGCTGAAAGCTATAAGTACCATAATTTTTGGAAGCTCTTTATGAGACTTAAATCCCTACTTCCTTCTATGAAGGCCTTTCTTCCACCATTATATTGAGTCTCCACCTTGTACCTTTATGCACCTACTTTGAGATCATAGTGGCCATTCTTAGTTCAATTTGCATTGTCCCAAGACTTGTTGATTGATGCATACCTTGATATTGCTTGTTTTAAACCATTTGTATCTAGTCACTCTTATGAACTTTTAAGGTGTCCTATGCATTTATACTTGCTACTCTATGAGGGACAAGCTGAATACTATTATGCTATGTTTCTTTATGTGAAACAAACAAATGTCTTGCAAAGCATTGTTATTCATGAATCTTTTGTTTGTGCCTTTTCATGTTGCATCATAGTTTCTTTGTCTTATTGCTAGAACTTTGTCTTTCATGTTATGATTAAAGTACTATGCTCCCAGCTTTGAATGTTCTACAAATACTTTGATCAAGTTTATGATGGTGCATGTCACCTCAAAAATTATTCTTTCTTTTTATCACTTACCTACTCGAGGATGAGCAGGAGTTAAGCTTGGGGATGTTGATACATTGCAAATGTATCCATAATTTTTGATGTTCCATGCTTGGTTTTATCTACTTTCTTATGTTTTGTCCACACTTTGGAGTACTTTTTAGATGATTTCTTGGACTAACCTATTAACAAGATGCCACAGTGCGAGTTGCCTATTTTCTGCTGTTTTTGGTTCCAGGAAAGTCAAAAAATGAATATTCTCATAATTGGGTGGGACAAAAGCCAAAGTTCCAATTTACCGGAAGACTCACGGAGCCAGAATACGAGATGGAGGAGGGAGTAGTTCTCTCTCGAGGCTAAGACGTGGAGTACACCCCCAGGCGCGGGCACCCCTAGGCCGCGCCAGGGCATGGTGTGGGACCCCTGGCCGGCCACTGACCTTGCCTCCTTCGCCTATATATTCCTCCCGAGGCAAAAATCCTAAATAGTCAATCAGAAATCCACGAAAAGTTCCGAGCGCCGCCGCCACCGAAGGGGAGATTCGGGGGACAGAAAGTCTTTGTTCCGGCACCCTGTCGGGACGAGGAAGTGCCCCCGGAGCCATCTCCATCGTTCTCCACCACCATCTCCATCGTCGTTGCTGATTCCCATGATGAGGAGGGAGTAGTTCTCTCTCGAGGCTATGGGTTCTACCGGTAGATATGTGTTCATCTCTCTCTATGCATGATCTTATTGAGATCATGAGCTTGTAATCTATAGATCTACCTTGCTACTCAAGTGCTTTAATAGATCTCTGCTCTCCCCATGTGTGTGAAAGTGACAGCGTGCACACCATGGTGGCACTTAGGCTAGAGATTACAAATACTTGTTATGAGTTATATTTGGAGTTGGATGTCTTTATGAAATCGTGGTGTTTGTTGGAACCATCTAGAGCTCAAGGTGACAGTGTGGGGTTATCTATATGGGAAAGGCTTACTTTGAGGTGTGCTATTATAGCCCTACCATGGATTAGAGTGTCCAACCGAAGAGTAGTTCAGAGTAGTATCATGAAGATAATATATTTATATGAGAGTGTTCACTAGTGAAAGTATGATCCCTAGGCCTTGTTTCTAAGAATTGATACACCATTTGCAATTAGATATGTTACATGTTTACTTGCTTCCTTCTTTATTTCAGTTTGCCTTTAGTCTTTTCCCACGTGAACCACACGCCAGCAAGCTATTTTCTGGCACCGTTACCACTTATAATTATCTATACCACTTGTATTTCACTATCTCTTCGTCGAACTAGTGCACCTATACACCTGACAAGTGTATTGGGTGTGTGGGGGACACCTGAGACTTCTTGTATCTTGATTGCAGGGTTGCTTGAGAGGGGATACCTTTGACCACTTCCTCCCTGAGTTCGATAAACCTTGGGTGATCCACTTAAGGGAAAACTTGCTGCTGTTCTACAAACCTTTGCACTTGGAGGCCCAACAACTGTCTACAAGAATAGAAGTGCGTAGACATCACTCACACTGACGACATTGTTTACTACAAGAAGATGCACCGATCTACCTCAGAAAATACATTTAATTCAAGAGCAATCTATTGTGCTTACTTAGCTCAAGTTTGACCTAATTTCGTTAAATTGTCAAGATTCAAAATCTTAGCAAGAAGTTGAACCTATCGTCAAAACTCTCGGTGTTTTGTAATATATTAATTGTGACCCCTCAATGGGTACCTCCAAATGATTTTTTGTAAAACTTTCAAAGCAACCTACAATTTACTTGTAATTTCAAATGTGACCTAATTTCAATAAATCGACATAAAGTCATTCGGTCAAATGGGAAGAGTTAGCTAGGAATATTGAAAACTCATAAAACATGGGAATCATTGGTACAACATGTTGGTCCACTATATATGTTGGTAAACTTGGCTTTTAGCATTCAGATCCAATATTCTTTGGACATTTCTTTACGGAAAAGAATAACCTCGCTCATCATCACTTGGGAAATTGAGAATTGAATATTCTTTCATGATAGTTGGAAAATCACACTGATGACACTGTTTACTACAATAAAATGCAATCTCTCACGCTTACTTGTATCTCAAGTTTGACCCAATTTCGTCAAATAGTGTTGTGATGAAAAATCTTAGCAAGAAGTTAAACCTGTTGTCAAAACTCTTGGTTGTTTCTCATATATTGATTGTGACCCCCCAATGGTTATGGTACCTCCAAAAGTATTTTTGTAAAACTTTAAGATCAACCTACAATTTAGTTATAGTTCAAGTTTGACCTAATTTCGATAAATCAGCATGTAGTCATTCAAGTGGGAAGAGTTAATTAGCTAGGGAGTTTGGAAACTCAAATACAAATGGGAATCATAAACACGTTGGTCCAATTAATATGTCTAGAAGCCTGGCTTATGGCATTGAGATCCATATTCTTCGGACTTTCTTTTCAGAAAAGAACCATCTTGTCATCACTCGGAAAACTGAGAATTTTCTTTATTGATAGTTGGAAACTCACACCGATGACATTGTTTACTACAAGAAGATGCACCCATCTACCTCTGAAAATACATTTAATTGAAGAGAAATCTATCGTGCTTACTTGTAGCTCAAGTTTGACTTAATTTCGTTAAATCGATAATAAGTCACTAAAGTGTGTGAAGTTAGCTAGGAAGCTTGAAAAATCCTAGTACTAAAAACTTGGGTATTACGTATAAGAAACATGGTCCAGTTTGTGTGATAATTGGGGTGGTTGCATTTTCTTTTAACTGTGGTAGGTCTCGTAGAAGTGAGGTGCTTGAGAGTTAACACGGTCGGTGGAACTACAAGTTACATCAAGGGCCTCATAAAAATGAAAATTGTACCCAAGTCCATGCATTTACCACAAGGACCCTGAAATTGAGAAATGAAGTGTGTGTTTTGAGGTTTGCGCATACTAGCATTCATCGTGCTAAATATTATCAGTAGAATATCTATAGATGCTAAGAATGGAAAAGAAGATCCAACGATTAGGAATGTTTGGATTTGCCAGTCTTGATCCAATGGTCAATGTTCGAAGTTATCCATACACTATATAGTGGTATGGTATTGTAAGAGATAATATAAGAAGCACTGTGAATGGCCAATCTTTTGAGTAACCTTCCCTCTTGATGTTTGGGAAGCAAGTGAAAATTTTGAAAACTATAAAATTTTGAATTTTTTCCACCAAGGACCAAAGTGGTTTCCTTCCTATGTACTCTTCATCCCTACTCCACACCAATGTGGATGCCGAACACGCCAGAGACACAGAGCCGCCGTACCAAGGCACACGTGCGCAACACCACACTCTGGACGAGGGAGAGATCAATCGGGCCGGTGCGCGAGGGGAAAGGGGAGGAGAGAGGGAGGATGGATGGTGAGACGCAGTGAAGGAGAGAGAAAACACACAATTTGTTTTGCATGCATAGGTCCTGAAATTTACTACTAGTAGAGTGGCCGCAGGAGTACCTCGTGTCAGGAACCCATCATAACTTTCCTCTGACATCGAACCGCCTTCAACTCCTCTTCACTGTTGCCCTCTTACCCTGCCTACATTTTATTCTCTCAGCATGTACAACGTGTGGACAGAGGTGAGCAATTGTCTAAGAAAATAAATGAATACTACTACTAGTGTACTATAGTATTTGCTTTTTCCCTAATAAGGGCATCGACAATGTGTACAAAATCACACCTTAAGGCCTAGTATGTGGCATCTCCTTAAGTTCACCATATACATTGTGGAGAAAATAAAGTTATATTTAAGCCTAAGGTGCACCTCAAGCTTGTGGGTTGCCATAGAGAATAGAAAAATCATTTCCCCTCTCTCCCTATTTCATGTGATCGTTTTCAAAAGGTGTTCAAAATTTTCATGATGCAAAATCTTAGCTAGAAGTCGAACCAACCGTCAAAACTCTATGTGGTTTCTGATATATTAATTAAACGCTTGATGGGTACCTCCAAAGCTTTTTCATAAAAAATTCAAAGCAACCTACAATTTATTACTTGTAGTTCAACTTTGACCTAATTTCATTAAATTCAAGAGCAATCTATCGTGCTTACTTGTAGCTCAAGTTTGGCCTAATTTCATTAAACTGTCAAGATGCAAAATCTAAGAAACAAGATGAACCTGCCGTCAAAACTCTCTGTGGTTTCTGATATATTAATTGACCCCCCCTCCGATGGGTAACTCCAAGATATTTTTCGTAGAACTTTCCAAGCAACCTACACAGTGTACTTGTAGTAGTTCAAATTTTACCTAATTTCAATAAATATACATAAAGTCATTCAAGTGGGTGAAGTTAGCTAGGAAATTTGAGAACTCATAAAACATGGGAAATTGTAAGTACAACATATTGTTCCACTATATATGTCTAAAAACTTGGCTTGTGGCATTCAGATCCATATTCTTCAGACTTTCTTTATGTGAAAGAACAATCTCGTCATCACTAGGAAAAGTGAGAATGTTCCTTCCTGAGATAGTTGTAAACTCACACCAATGACATATTTTACTACAAGAAGATGCACCTATCTACCTCTGATAAGACATTTAATTCAAGAGCAATCTATTGTGCTTACTAGTAGCTGAAGTTTGACCTAATTTTGTTAAAATATCAAGATGCAAAATCTTAGCATGAAATTGAACTTGTGTTCAAAACTCTCGGTTGTTTCTCATATATTGACTGTGAACCCCCGATGGGTACCTCCAAAAGCTTTTTCGTAAAACTTTTAGAGCAACCTACAGTTTACTTCTAGTAGTTCAAATTTGACCTTATTTCGATTAATGGATGGAAAGTCATTCAAGTGGGCACAGTTACTAGGAAGTTTGAGAACTCATAAAACACAAGAAATCGTAAGTACAATATGTTGATCCACTATATATGTGTGAAAACTTGGCGTGTGGCATTCAGATCCATACTCTTTGGGATTCCTTTACGGGAGGGAATAATCTCGCCATCACTCGGAAAATTGAGAATGTTCTTTCCTGATAGTTGGAAACTCACACTGACAACATTGTTTACTACAAGAAGATGCACCCATCTACCTCTGAAAATACATTTAATTCAAGATAAATCAATCGCGCTTACTTGCTTGTAGCTCAAGTTTGACCTAATTTCATTAAATTGTCAAAATGGAAAATCTTAGCAAGAAGTTGAAACTATCATCAAAACTCTCGGTGGTTTCTGATATATTAATTGTGCCCCCCGATGGGTACCCCCAAAAGCTTTTTCGTAGAACTTTCAAAGCAACCTACAATTTACTTGTAGTTTCAAATTTGACCTAATTTCGATAAATCGACATAAAGTCATTCTAATGGGCAGAGTTAGCTAGGAAGTTTGAAAACTCATAAAACATGGGAATCATTGGTAGAACTTGTTGGTCCACTATATATGTCTGTAAACTTGTCTTGTGGCATTCAAATCCAATATTCTTCGGACTTTTCTTTAGGAAAAAGAACAACCTCGCTCGTCCTCACTCAGAAAATGTATTGAATGTTATTTCTTGATAGTTGGAAACTCACACTAATGACACTGTTTACTACAAGAAGATGCACCAATCTACCTTTGAAAAGACATTTAATTCAAAAGCAATATATGGCGTTTACTTGTACCTCAAGTTTGACCTAATTTCATTAAATTGTCAAGATGCAAAGTCTTAGCAAGAAGTTGAATCTATCTTCGAAACTCTCGCTGGTTTCTGATATATTAAGTTTGACCCCTCGATGGGTACCTCTAAAAGCCTTTTCATAAAACTATCAAAGCAAAACCTACAATTTACTTATAGTTTCAAATTTGACCTAATTTCGAGATATTGACATAAAGTCATTCAAATGGGCGGGGTTAGCTAGGAAGCTTGAAAACTCATAAAACATGGGAATCACATGTACAACATGTTGTTGATCCACTATATATGTATGTCAACTTGGATTGTGGCATCCACATCCAATATCTTTGGACTTCTCTTTATGGAAAAGAACAACCTCGCTCGTCTTCACTCGGAAAAAGTAGAATTGAATGTTCTTTCCTGGTAGTTGGACACTCACACCCACGACACTGCTTACTACCAGTAGATGCACCCATCTACCTCTGAAATGACATTTAATGAAAGAAATCTACTGCGCTTACTTGTAGTTCAAGTTTGACCTAATTTCGTTAATTTGTGAAGATGCAAAATCTTAGCAATAAGTTGAACCTATCATCAGAACTCTCCTTCTTTTCTGATATATTAATTGTGACCCCTCGATGGGTAGGTCCAAATTAAAAGTTTTTTCGTAAAACTTTCAAAGCAAAACCTACAATTTACTTGTAGTTTCAAATTTGACCTAATTTTGATAAATCGACATAAAGTCATTAAAATGGGCAGAGTTAGCTAGGAAGTTTGAAAGCTCATAAAACATGGGAATCATTGGTACAACATGTTGGTCCACTATATATGTCTGTAACTTGGCTTGTGGCATTCACATCCAATATTCTTCACACTTTTATTTACAGAAAAGAACAACCTCGCTCGTCTTCACTCAGAAAATGTAGAATTAAATGTGCTTTCCTGATAGTTTGAAACTCACACTGACGACATTGTTTACTACAAGAAGATGCACCAATCTACCTTTGAAAAGACATTTAATTCAAGATCAATCTATCGTGCTTACTTGTAGCTCGATCAAGTTTGACCTAATTTCGTTAAATTTTCAAGATGCAAAATCTTAGCAAGAAGTTGAACCTATCGTCAAAACTCTTGGTGTTTTCTGATATATTAATTGTGACCCCTTGATGGGTACCTCCAAAAGATTTTTCGTAAAACTTTCAAAGCAACCTACAATTTACTTTTAGTATCAAATTTGACCTAATTTCGATAAATCGACATAAACTCATTTGGTCAAATGGGCAGACTTAGCTAGGAAGTTTGAAAACTCATAAAACACGAGAATCGTTCGCACAACATGTTGGTCCACTATATATGTCGGTAAATTTGGCTTCTGGCATTTAGATCCAATATTATTCGGACATTTCTTTTACAGAAAAGAACAACCTCGCTTGTCATCACTCGGAAAATTGATAATTGAATGTTCTTTCATGATAGTTGGAAAATCACACTGATGACACTGTTTACAACAAGAAAATGCACCCATCTACCTCTGAAAAGTCATATATTTCAAGAGTAATCTATCACGCTTATTTGTAGCTCAAGTTTGACCCAATTTCGTTAAATAGTATCATGATGCAAAATCTTAGCAAGAAGTTAAACCTGTTGTCAAAACTATCGGTTGTTTCTCATATACTGATTGTGAATCCTCGATGGGTACCTCCAAAAGATTTTTCGTAAAACTTTCAGAGCAACCTACAATTTACTTGTAGTATATAGTTCAAATTTGACCTAATTTTGATTAATCGACATAAAGTCATTCAAGTGGGTAGAGCTATAAGCTAGGAAGTTTGAGAACTCATAAAACAAGGGAAATCGTAAGTAAAATATGTTGGTCCACTATATATATGTGAAAACTTGGCTTGTGGCAATCAGATCCATATTCTTCGGACTTCCTTTACAGGAGAGAATAATCTTGACATCACTTAGAAAATTGAGAATGTTCTTTTCTGATAGTTGGAAACTCACACAGACATCATTGTTTACTACAAGAAGATGCACCCATCTACCTCCAACAAACATTTAATTTAAGAGAAATCTATCACGCTTACTTGCTTGTAGCTCAAGTTTGACCTAATTTTGTTAAATTGTCAGGGTGCAAAATCTTAGCAAGAAGTTGAAAATATAGTCAAAAATCTCGGTGGTTTCTGATATATTGATTGTGACCCCTCGATGGATACCCCCAAAAGCTTTTTCATAGAACTTTCAAAGCAACCTACAATTTACTTATAGTTTCAAATTTGACATAATTTCGATAAATCGACCCAAAGTCATTCAAATGGGAAGAGTTAGCTAGGAAGTCATTTAAATATTGGTAGACATTTAATTCAAGAGCGATCTTTCACGGTTACTTGTAGATCAAGTTTGACCTAATTTTGTTAAACTGTCAAGATGCAAAATCTTAGCAAGAAGTTGAACGTGTCATCAAAACTCTCGGTTCTTTATGATATATTAATTGACCCCTGAATGGGTACCTCCAGAAGATTTTTCATAAAACTTTGAAAGCAACCTACAATTTACTTGTAGTTTAAATTTGACCTAATTTGTATAAATTGGCATAAACTCATTCAAGTTGGCGAAGTTAGCTTGGAAGTTTGAAAGCTCGTAGAACATTGGTATCGTTAGTATAACATGTTGGTCCACTATTTATGTCTAAAAACTTGTCTTATGTGGTATTCAGATCCATATTCCTTAGAGTTTCTTTACATAAAAGAACAATCTCGTCATCACTCAAAAAATAGAGAATAAAATGTTCTTTTGTGATTGTTGAAGACTCACACCGACGACATTATTTACTACATGAAGATGCACCATCTACCTCTAAAAATTCATTTTATTCAAGAGCAATCAATTGTCCTTACTTGTCTAGCAAAAGTTTGACCTAATTTTGTTAAATCGGCAAAAAGTCACTAAAGTATGTGAAGTTAGCTGGGAAGCTTGAAACATCCTATTTCTAAAAACTTTGGAATTATAAGAAACCATGGTCCACTTTGTCAGATAATCGGGGCAGTGTAATTTTGTTTTAATTGTGGTAGGTCCCGTAGGAGCGAGGTGCTTTAGTTAACACGCGCTCGGTGGAAGTACAAGTTAAATCAAGGACCTCATCAAAATGAAATTACATCCAAGTCCATGCATTCAGCACAAGATCCCTGAAACTAAGCAGTGAAGTGTCTTCTGAGGTTTGCGCGTATTCTAGATATTGTAGAGGCAAAATTTGTTCTGAAATAATCTACATTCTAGCTTTTACTACTAGCACATAGTAAACAAGAACTCATAAAACAGAGTGATCATACTCTCTATTGGAGTAGTAACTTGGATTAGTTGTTCACATATCTAAGTACTACTACTAATAATTTCTCAAAAAAAGTACCACTAATAAATGCAATACTAGTTTGTCTGATTTTTTCTAAGATGTACTACTAGTACTAGTACTGGTACTCCCTCTATCTGGGATTATTAAGGCCATTTAAATTTGATAAGACTAAAAAAGTTAATTACAGGTTGGTGTCGAAGACATGCATGCAGTCTTCAGTCTCTCTCCTGCAGCATTGTACACCTTGCACCAGGCCGCAGGCTTTTCCATCTCTCTCTAGGAGTAGATCTTCTTGCCTCTCACGTGGATCTTCTTTCCTCAGTCTCTCCCTCTATCTGTATTGTACTATATGGTATAGTACAACGTGACACCTACTTTACTCACCTGTCAACTTTTTGCAGCCTTTTTGTTTCGATGAAGCATGTACATTGTGTGGACACTATCTAAGAAAAAAGTGGCCAAGTGTAGAGCCTCAGCAGCCATCGGTGCGCCGATGCCTAGCATATTCCTGTAAACTCGTACCAGTATAGTATGAAACTCAATCATTATACTCTTCAGTATACCCACTCAACCCAGGTTTCTGGCCAGCGGGCACTACGTCGGCGAGCCAATCTTCCCTCTGTAACCAGTCCCACAAGTTTGTGTACCGTGTCGGCGGATTCAACCGTGAGCCGGCTACTATGGATGTTGTTGAGTCTGAGGCGATGATTGAGTGCCCCTATGACGGCTGATTTAGCTTGGTCGCCTTCGACAAGCTCGACGAGCATAAGATCGCGTGCCTGCACGGCCTGTGCTCCTGCATGGATCTTGCCTGTGATTTCATTGTCTCACCGGCAGGGCTACTTCCCCACATGAAGGAGGCCCACGAGGTCATAGTAACCAGGGCCATCTACAACAGCACCTTATTTTGCCTTATCCCGATTCCGCCACCAACAAGCACGAGGGGATTCACACGCTTCCTCTTTGGAATGACGATGTTGTGTTCAGCATAACCATCAGCGTGTCTGGCCCGGCCGTCGTCATGTCCTTGGTGTGCATCAAGCAGGACATGTGCTTGTGGTCGTGGTACACGGTGAAACCGTGTGCTCCTGGCCTGCCGGGGTCGGCGAACTTCTCGATGGTCGAGAGCCTTAATGCGGTAATCAAGCTGACACACAGCTCTTCGCCGGCCAACTTCATGTCTGACAAGCTCAGGACGTACCTCAGGGTGCCGCCACGGTTCCTGATGAAGGTTGGACAGTTAACCCATGTATCTTTCTGGATTTGCATCGACAGGAAAAAATGATCTTAAACTATAGCTGATGATCAAGACTATAATGGTGTATTAGTAGATAAATAGTACTAATAGGAGTACTATTTTACTACTCCAGTTTACTAGTAGTAGTCGCATGTAGGTTCTATTTTCGCACTACGGAGGATGCATTTTGGATGTAAACTAAGTTTGCTGCTAATGTTATTACGGAGTATTTAGGGGTTTATTATGACTTTTATGTAATTGTTCACTTCTATGGCGTGGACCGGATATATTCACACTAACTGTCCTTACGGTTCTTCAATTTAGTCATCTAACTCAGTGATTACGAAATGTTCTGCCCAAACTTATCAATTCGACTTGATTTAAGTCTTGAACCAGGATTGATGTCGAAATTGCGCTGGTGTGGACGACATATCGATTTGGGTCAAGCGTGCAGGATAGGCTGCCCTAGAATTTTGCACGTAGGGCATCCATCATCTCGAACAATAAACAGCAGGCCCAATATTTGCATATCAACTACCACTTCCCCTCCCCGCACATCCTTCCGGGTAAGCAACACCACGTCATTTTCACCTCCATGCCAAATTATTTTTGTTTTTGTTTGAGAGAAGGAAACAAAGTGATGCTTAGACCAATTCAACACATTACACCCATTGGGTTACATTACCAAAAAACAAAATTAGCTCAACATCCATATTAAGAAGGAAATTCAGCTCAAACACGTGAGAAAACTGGAGGCAAATCCAAAGCAGCCCACCTCACTAACCCTGTGACAAGGACACACTTAAAGAAATACCATTCGGATTCCTGTGGACATTGGTCTGGGCGGTGTACTTCTTGAAGAAACGATTTTTGCATTGGTCACACTTAACAATGAGCAACTCTGTGTTGGGCACACGATACTCCTTCGGACTCAAGCTCAAACCACTAGAGACACCACTTGCCATACTCGAGCTCCAACCACAAGGTGCGCTCGTGCGGGAATATCAGGGCACAAGACAAGGGAAAAACAATTGAATTAGGGTTAGGTATGTGCGATATTTCGAATAGAACATATCCTATAATTATCCGACATGTCAGCTTCACAAAATCAATCTTGTAGGAGATTATCTCACCCTAACTGGCTATTATACGAGAGGCGCTAGGTGCGATGTTATAGGGCGGCTACTCTCCTGCATGCATGACCAACATCCACGTGTCATCTAGGCTAACACAATTTTGACTGCAAACCTCGCTTACAACTAAATTTAGTCATGTTGACAAGTTTGTGCGTAAACTTTAGCAAATCACGAGTTGGAGGGCTATATCGAGCCCCACACACAAGTACACGGATTGTTTGTATTCTTAACTCCATGGACCATGTGTAATCAAACGACCATGCATGGTTGCGATCTACGTGAGGATACAACACGGTGGAGAGTATTGTGTGTTTCATGTGATCATCGAGCACAAGCTGATGCCATTCGTGAGTACATGCCATAAATACATTGATGACTTGGCTCATAGTTTTTCTCCAGTAAAGCAAATTGGTATAACTTCTGCGTGTTGCGGTACACCGACTGACTTCTTGACGAACACCCATATGCGCTAATCGAGCATACGAGTTACGCATCCTGGGGTAGGGTCGCTCTCTGAGATCTCACGTTCTTTGCGGTGCCTGTGCGGTACAATACCACTATTGTTGGAACATCCGAGATGACGAGGAGGTGTTTTTCAGTGTTGATGCTTTCTTCGGTTCCTCCCCATTTTCTCAGATTTAAGAAATTGAAAACACAAGGAGGGTCAGGATTAACCAATGCCTCTTTAGCTTGGATGACATGAAGGGTTATCGGACAATCATAGCCGTTCTTATGTTTTCGGTTTCCTAAGTTTGAGAGAACAGGAGGACACCAGAGTAAAACTATTATTTGTTTTCATTGACAAGAAGAATTGATCTTCATCTTATCATATAATGGTCCTATTGTGAATCGAATGATGTATTAATTACTAGTAGTCGGAAGCAAGGTCTTTTTGGGATTAGGAAGGTTGTATTTGGCTATAAAATGAGTTTTACTGTTTACTACTCTATACTATGTTACTTCGACTACTACTAGTACGGATTAGTACTCCATCCATCCCAAATTAACTGACTTCACATGTACTCCCTCCTTCCCAAATTAGGACGCGCATTAGTTTTTGTCAAAGTCAAACATAATAAACTTTGACTAAATATCTATAAAATAATATGGACATCTACGACATTAACTCAATGTTATCAGAATCATCATGAACCTTGTTTTCATATTATATGTGTTTGACATTATGTAACTTAGTATGTTTGTACATATATTTAGTCAAACTTTATAAATATTGACTTTCACAAAACCTAGTATGCTTTCTAATTTGGAAATGAGGGAGCATCTAAGTACTTAAATGCGTCGAAATACATGCGTATCTAGACAAAACCAAGTCAGGTACTACTATTTTAGGATGTAGGGAGTAATTATTTATGAGTATTCGATTTTTCACAAAATTTTTACTGCTACTGCACGTGTCCACGACTAGGGCATGGACCAATGCATAATAATCACGTGACCATGCGATGGCGATCTACTCCATACTAGTAGTACTGGATTACCCTATGTGCGGAGGTGCACTAGTTGAGCACACGCTCGTGCCGTTCCTAAGTAGTACCACTATTATACGCAAATAGAAGCACATAAATAGATAGATCTTGTTGCTCATCGTACTATTTTTACCCCTGTAAGGCAAGCTGAATGTGACTACTATAGTACTATATTGGCAGAACTTCTACTTTTGGCCCTACAAGATAAATGTGGAACTCTCTGTGTAACATTACTGTACGAGTACTTCTTGTAGTACGTACTACATGGTAGTAGTAGTACTAATATACTCCATAGTTTTTCGGACGCACAATAAAATAGTGCAGTAAGTCTGTTTGGTCAAGCTCCATGCAACGAGCATTGGTTTGACAAGACAATTCAGGTTTTTAGATATCCAAATTTCTACTCCAGCTCGATGGCTCAAGACACGAAGCAGCTAGTACTCCTCTATCCTTCGGCTACCGCCTAGATCAAAATGAACAAGCAAAAGATTGTGTATCTTTAAAATCACCATGGCCATTTATTACCTGCAGAGCTTTATTTTGTTTTCTTAGAGACACCTGCAAAGGCTGATACGTACTAGTACTAGTTATAACGTGTTATGATTAGACCCTACAACTAGTACTAGACATTGACTCTAGTAGCTACTCTCGTCACACTGAATTGTCCAAGAGGTGGAGTTCCTTTTTTTCAAGAGGTGGAAACCTTTTTTATCCCTTCTTTGATTCAAAGAAAATTCAAACGATTTGTGATGGATTTTGTCCCTTAGGAAATAATCCCAAGCTGTTTTTTTGATTCATAGGATTCCAATATATAGGAATTATGTCCCGTGTAGAACGCAGGATAGGAAAAATCCAGGAATAGGAAAAACATGGGAATTGAGATTCCTTCAAAGTATTCCTTTCCAATCTATTTTTGAGGAAAATTTCCATCCACTCCGCCTGTAAATACCCGGATTTTCAAGTCCAGATGTCTGTTATGCCATACATCGCAATCCCAGGATTACCATTTTTGCGAGACATACCAGAATTGATAGCACAGTACCTCATCCATTACAAACCATAATAGTCTTACAAATAGTTGATCTCATGATCAAGTCTTAATACATATCAAAACAACGGAAATAAACATAGTCGAGACTCCATCTTCATTGTCACAGGCAATGCTGATGATGGGAGATGATCCTAGTTATCGTAGACATCTTACTGTCCATCCTCCGGATAGTCCTCTTCATAGTCTGGCCATGGGAATAGCCAGGGACAAAGCCATGAGCACTTTTAAACTACTCGCAAACTATCACTAATGTAAGTAAGGTAATTCTAATAGGAATCCTAAGCTCTACTCTTGTTTGCAATAAGCCAGTTTTATTTTAGAAGTACTTAGTAATAAAGACCTATTTTAGTTGTCTAGGTCACTCAAGTGGGAACCTAGTTGTCATTTCCACAACCCTGTTGT
Organism: Avena insularis; assembly: GCA_023614405.1. Taxonomy (NCBI): domain Eukaryota; kingdom Viridiplantae; phylum Streptophyta; class Magnoliopsida; order Poales; family Poaceae; genus Avena; species Avena insularis. The sequence continues at coordinate 79,082,400 of CM042692.1, read as the reverse complement.
GGTCAAGTCAAGGTCATATTTCAAGTCACAAGTCATTTTGAAAACATCTGACAACGGAACAGTATGTCCATGCAACTGTCCATGACCACGGACGCAGCTATTCAAATAGTTTAACACTCTGTAGAGGTGGTACACTTTCAACACAAAATTCGATACATCTGTAAGGGATAGCCCTGAATCATCATACTTGGTATGCGGATAATCAATCCTAACCTTTCAATTACACATCCTAGTATAGGAACCTCCCCTATGAGTTTGGCCTCCCAGCCATGGCCATCTGCCATCCTGGGAACTGCATAGGTGGACATTCATATTCACGAGGTAGCCTCAGCTTATCCTCTTTTCATGAGGGATCCCATACTAAGACACATAAAATTCTAGTTAAGCCCTACCCACCTCAGGTATTGTGGTTGTATGGTAAAGTTGGAATGGTATCGCATCCTAACCCAACCATCAATTTTTGTTCAAAGTCAAGGCACATTCCTCATTCATCATCATCTTCAAGTCATTGTGTTTCACCACCCATGTCAAAACATTTCAATAGAATGACTCATCATTCTAAGGTTTTCATAATCATTTGCTCCAAGTGTTCCCATCTAAAGTGATCAATATTAGTTTAGCACTAGCAACTATCAATGAGGGCATCAATATTAAGAGGTGCTAATCAAGTATAACTACCTAAGTCTAGTTCTATGCTCTTGATAGCATCTGCCCTATTTTCCACTAATCACCATTTAATTAACTACTTAAGAAACTTTGGTAAAGGGAAGAATAAAGCTTGTAGGTAAAACTTGGGATTGGTATAATCAAGGTTACATCACAATATCCTGCATAGTGGAGCTTGCATAGGTTAACTTGCATAGTGGAGCTTGCATAGGTTAACTTGCATAGTGGAGCTTGCATATGTTAATTGCATAGTGGAGCTTGCATAGGTTCACTTGCATAGTGGAGCTTACCTTGTTAGGTACAGTTGTCGAAGTTCTCCTCTTCTTCATAGAATTCTTCCTCCTCATAGCCCGGGTTGGTACTAGCGTCTATAAATAAATACGAGGTACACAATCACCAAACAGTACTTAACTAATTCTATTTAGCACATCAAGGTTCACACTAGATGATCTAGCATAATCTCAACCACCATATGAATTAGTGACATAGTCTTATTTATCTTATTTTAGAAATGCAATTTCTACTCATTGAAAAATACTTAAGATTTAATATTCTTCAATTATAAAATATGGGATCATGTTGACACATGTCATCACCACATATTCCAATACTTGGGAATGTGATTTAAAGTGGATGGCATAAGTTACAAGTTTAATTTTCTATTTAATATGATTAAAATGACTATATAGCCATTCTTTTAATCTTAGTCCAAGATTACTTCATCTGAAACTAAATATTTTTATATACTTAGATAGATCATGGAAAATGAGATTTTTGACAATTGGAATCAACTCAAAAGCATTTATGGTTGATTTTAGAAAAATGTTTAAATTTGGAAAAGTCTCTGCCTTGTTATTTTTACGATGGGTGATCTATAAATTCCAACTGTTTGAATCCAATGGGAGTGTTTAAGATTTTCATTTCCTTTCTAACAAAATTGGAATCATACAATTTGGTTAAGTAAATCTCCTTGAATTCAATTTTGAAATAAACTATAGAATAGGGTTTGGGAATAAAATGAAAATCTAAATTTGAATTCGTGGGAACGTGCGGGAACGATACTAGGACGGCCCAACTGCACGGCGCGCGCACAGTGGACTGCACTTATGTTGGCCCCACATGTCAGTGGTTGTTCTAACGTGAAGCGGTATAAGCTAATCTTGGTTGCACGATTAGAGCACGATCAACGACTCAGCGTCATCGTCTCCGTCGCACGGCGCGCACGAGATTCAACCCTAGCTCTATGGCAAGGGTCATTGGAGTTTATGAGGGCTCTAGCTAGGTACGACGGTGAGGGCAAACGAGTTGGTATACGATGGCGGTTCGAATGGTGGTCGCGGCAACTCCTGGGGCGGCCCCTAGCGCTAGCTCCGTTCCTTCACTGCGGCGGCGGGCTCCGGTGAAATTCCGGTGCTGCACGCCTCGGCTTGCTCCGGGGATAGGTCAGAGGGCTTGCTGGGGGAGAGGTGAGCCGAGTGGGGTGAATTTTGAGGCAAGGGGCAGGATATATTTATACCCGGTGAGGGGAGCATTGGGGCATGGCTTGGGCTCGTCGGCAACATCAATACAGGGGGCTATGGGCATGGCGGAGGGTGCAGGTTAACGTAGGGGTCCTTAGCGATTGTCATGCGCACAGTGGCACGGCGAGGCGCGGTCTCCATCGGTTGGGGGCGTCCATGCCACTCTCGGGTACCGCAGGCATTCGTCACGACATACGATGGTCACAGGTCACGTGGGGTCAAGCGGGCATGTCTGGTAGGTCGCTGGCGAGGCGGCGAACGCATTGATGCAAGAGGAGAGCATGGAGCGGTGTGGGATTGCTCGGCGCTCTGGCGCAGCGCTCGGCATGGCGGACAGAGAAGTGGGCGCGACTGTGCTGGCGTCTCCACTGGCTATCGTTGATCGAGGCTTACATAGGAAGGTGCGGTGAGGTCATGGATATCTCCTAGACATCATGGGTGAGGGCGGAAAAGCTTGTGGCATCTTGTCCATGTCGGGTCGGCATGGTGAGCTCGGGTATGGGCTGACACTGGTCCAAGGGGTGAGTGAGAGAGGCTCAGCTACACGGGCTGGTACTGGGGTGATCGTGGGCGACTACTGGAGGCTTAGTGAAGTGACCCAGCATACCACTGTATGATGTAGTACACTATAGTCGTTGACACAACACCAATGAAACACCGTTCACCAGTATTACATCCCTCAGAGTGGTACAACAGAAACACATCAGGTGCAAGACATGACTATAGATTACAACTCGACTCTTTACAAATGATCCATAGAACACTCTAGATTAAAGAGAGAGAAAGAAACTTCTTACAAGGAAGAACCAGAAATAATAACTCCAAACTATCGGGCTAAAAAGACTAATATCTAAACCATAAAGCTTGTGATTACTACTAATGCAACTCTCTATAGAAGTAGGTTTTATGGCTAGAGTATCTACTCTTATCTAAATAGAGACTTCGTCTTCACTTCGGTTGATGAATATGTTGACTTCATTGATTTGATTGAAGAACTTGAGATGTCGATGATGGTTTCTTGAGGAGGAATTGATGTTGACATCGTCTTCAATGGCTTACAACCTAGCAAGGGTTAAGAAGGTATGATTGAGTACGAGCGTACTCAGCAAGTTCACTAAAAAGGAGTGTATGATGCACTATCTCTACAGCCACTGACCATAGGTCATAGGCAATGCAGTTTTTCGTAAACATTTCTTCAAAGATTGCTTTTATTCTGAAAACTATGTCCGACAGCCTTCACAGGTTGACTAGAACCTTCATGGGGTTCCTTTCTTGCCGTGTTCGTAGCTCCTTCCCGGAATAGGGAGTAACATGTCACAATTCTTACGCTCTGCAGAGGTGCGTCACTTTTCCCACAAGAGACCTTAAGCTTTGTTGCATAGCCAGGAGTATGTCCCCATTCAAACTTCCATGGTTTGAGGCCCAACTTAAGATCCAAGCCAATCGCTACCCTCTCCGTGACCCCATATGTCTACATGATCCTCCGGAGCTGACTACACCTCCGTTAAGCCCCCTTTTTGGGCAAGCTACAACCCTGGTGAGTTCCCGAAGACTCTATGAGTTGGTGATACCCTTGGCAAGCTCCGTAAAGGTCCAACTATACCTCCGATAGCCACTCATAGATAATCTAGATACCAATATTATGGGGCCTAAGGGTGCCCACCCATATGCTGGATCCACACAAGGAATCACAGCATCACGATAAGGTCATCTTGCCTCCATATGTAAGGAAGAAGATACAGCTGACTCCTCCGTCCCATTCCAAATCTCATGGTTGACGCGTAATATATGTCGCTAGAATCACTGGCGACATTGGTTGTTAAGTCCTAGATATTATGTTCCTTTACCACTGGAACTGTATCAATAGATTATTACCAACTGGTAAATAATCCATAACCATATTATTATGAAGATAGTGTTTTCTGACCTTTTTGAAATGCAGGTGATGACAACATTTGAGTTACAAGCATTTGATAGAAAATAATCAAAGGACATGAGCAAGTTGTGAACTTGCCTATTGTGATTGCAAGATTATGCACTCACGGTCTTCGATACAATATAAGATCCAAAATCTGGAAATAGCATCATTGGTCTGGTAAGGACTAATGTTTAAAGAAGCAAGATGCAATTAGCATAAGTAATTTAATGCGGTTTGATAAATGCGAAACCCCAGAATAATCGTATCTGATCTAGGGTTTGAAGTTTGTGATGAGTTCTTTGGAATGTGTTGCACTTTTATATCAGCTTCACACTTGTGCTTCTTAATAAGGCTTGTGAGAGTGTGTGAAACAATATGTAGATACAACAAGTAATATGCAATATTAAAGCACTTAAATGAATCATGGTATCTTGAATATGTCTTAAACAAGATTAAGAATCAATTAGAGCTTTTAAAGAACTGTTCAAGGTTTACTTTTAATGTTGCTTAAAAGAATAACTCTTGAGGAAAACATTACTTTACAAAGTAAAAAGTATTAAAACTTAAGGCTAACACTTTAAGGTTTTCTTATTAATTATAAGTACTAAAGTAGAAAACAACTAGTATTGTTGAGTAGCTATTCTACTAGTAAATGGAGATTTTTAACACTCCATGAAGGTGAAACAAAAGTATTATGCATTGATAGAAGTGGTGTTTTCTTGATTTTATAAGTGGATAGAATTACTTACTTATTATAGAATTAATACTCATTTCTATGAACATGGGAATTCCATCATGTTAAATACTTACAAACTTTCCTTAGCCTTTAGAGTGGATTCCGATACTGGTAAAAGAATTAGTATTCAAATCTTGATGATTTTATAATTGATAAACAATTTTTGGAGAGTAAGTTTTACTCAACTCTGAATGGTAGTTTTAGTAAGAACAACTTGAATTGGTTAGACCTGCTTTAACTTCATTTAAACATAACTTGCATTTGTTATTACACTTTTAGACTTTAAACAAATAATGCTAAAGGTAATAGTAAGTATTTATATATTTTTAATGAATTAAAATAAAAGAAAAGAGTTAAAATAAGATTTATTAGACATTTACCTTTTATTTTACTTCAAAAGTGAGAGTTGACATTTTTGATGTGTAGAATTTATTTTTGTGATCATTTTGGTATATTATAAGTATTTTTGGGATTTTTTAATAATAAGATATGCTTTTTACAAATTTTATCACTTTATAACTATTAAATAAATAATAAATATTACTTAAGTGATATAATATTTTAAGTTTATAGTTTTACACTTTACTTCTTATTTTTCCAAGAATTTTAGTATATTATTTATATTTTTCCCATTTACCAATATTAAAATATGAATTTTCAAAGTATTATTAGTTATAAAATCTTTATTAAATAATAATTATTTAAATAGTTAACACAATAATATTTGATAATAAGTTTATAATATATATTTTATTTTTCTAAGCATCTTGATATATTATATACATTTTTCTAAATTATAAAACAAAAGATATAGAATTAACAAGATTTAATCCTTTTAATAAATTTCTGGAAATTATATTTATAGTTAAACTTATTTTGTTTTATCTCTTTATTAAACAGATAATCTTTTTACACCCAGACCCAAACTAGACCTAGACACTGACGTGGGGTCAGGGCCACGTCAGCAATCCATGTTGGTGAAGACCAGTCAAACAACTTTTGTTACTAACCCTATTTCTACCCAGGTTCAATGACAAGCGGGTCCGGGCCACATCACTTGCCACATGGGCAAGGACCAAGTCAAACAGAACTGCTGATCCTAGCTGGCATCATCTCGTCGGAGGATGACGTCTTCCCCACCAGAGCACGGCGGAGACGCCCATCTATGGCATTACAGACACTACGAGAATACGCATTCGAATGAGGAGACTAAAACGGACCTAGGAGTGACTCCGGCAACAACCACAAGCGGCGGCCGATGGTGGAGCATGACGGTACGACATTGTAGAGTCAGAGGGAGCGAGTGGAGGGCACAGGGAGATGTAGAAACTCACCGTGGTTATGATGGTGACGACGGTGAGGCACGGGGAGGGCCGACGAGATGTCGGGCTCGATTCCGGCCGACATGGCGCGCGCCTGCTTGCGAGCCTTGCTGGAGATGAACGGGGAGATTATGGTGAGCATGACTATTCCCCTGGTTGGCTCGGGGACGGTCCGTGGTGGCGGAGACAGCAATTCCGGTGGCTAGGGTTTCAGTGTCCCCTCTAGAAGAGAGGATAGGAACGAGAAGAAGGTGAAAATGGGGATGAGGATGGCCTGGAGCGTCTCGGTGGTGATCTTATCCCTCTCCCAGGCGTCGGTGGAGAGTATCGTGGCGCAGGGCTGACGTCAACGACGACATCGGGCGGCAGCGAGTCCTCCAGCGAGCTGCTTGTGATGTCCCAAGGTAGACGACAACGCGTTCTTTGCAGAAAACCCCCTGGCCAAATCTTTGTCTCAACCCGCGGTCCTTCCTTCGGTCCCACTTGTTAGCCAGATGAAGAGGGAAGCTGGGCTGCTATTGGGCCAGTGGGGCGGTAGATAGGCAGAGAGGAAATGGGGCTCGGGCAAGATTTGGTCTATTCTGTATTTTTTCCATTTCTAATTCTTTTCTTTACTCTGTTTTATATTCCTTTATCTATTTAAAGTTTAAATTTAATTGGTGATACTTGTGAATATGTACTGAACATTTATATATCTATTTGTATCCTTGGACTCCTGTTTTTGTATTTTTTTACTATTCATGATTATATAAAGAATTATTTTCATTAGAAAATACTAATAGGGATTAGGGTTTTAGAGATTTGTTTCTCATATGAAAATCTCATAGAAATGTTCTTGTTTTCACCATGGTAATAGTTATGGCAAGAACTAAAAATGTTGAATGATATGTAAATAATTCCATTCATACTTAGCCTCATAAAAGAATTATATATATAATAAGGTATTAAATCTTGGTGTTTGCAACATGGTGATTTGAGGTCCATGGTTCTCCCCATTTGGGGATTTCACCAAAAGCAATCCTACTTGATTTATAGAGATTAGAATTACTACATAACAATCTTGGTTAGGTAATGGTGAATCAATAATACTAATTGGTGGAGAAATGCTCATGTTTATTCAGATATAGGTATATGGGTTCTGGGAGGATTTAATAACACATATTCAATTATGGATATGGATGATTACTAAGGTTTTGAATAATGAAGTAGAGATGGGTCTTGTCATGGCTGCATGTATAGCTAGCTAAAGGTTTCTAAATAATTCTTACCTCAATACTTCACTAAACTTATCTTGAGATAAGGAATTCATTTCCTAAATATACTCTAGATATCTCTCTTATCTTATTCACAAAGATCACATCTTCATGAATAAGACAATCGTCTGACTCCACCATATCCATCATCATATGATGACTTGGTCATGCCACTTCAACATTATTCCATTCTTACTCCTAGCATATAACACCTCTTAATTAACTACCATTGATGCACCTATCAATGTAGCTACTACTAACTCCATCTATTAACTTCCTTAAATCCATCTTGCAACTACTTCCAAGACTTGCAAGATTATAGTTCTCTCTATATCACATGTGATATCAATCCTCTAGAATAGGTATGGTACTACTCTCCGGAATACAAATTTGTTCTTGTTTTACCTTGGTTAAACTATTATACTTCCATATACTCCATACAAATTATGTCATATACTTCATTATACCCTAGCTTGACTTCTCCTAATCAAGCTAGATGATTCATCTTACTAGGGCTTTACCTAATCTAGTATACTCACAAGTCTGCTTCAACACCTAGTCATCTATTCTCAAGTGACTTGGGAATAATGACCACCATAATATAATCATACTAAGCTTAGGCTTCTAGTTGTCTGATCAACACCTATCATCAACTAAGTAGTAGACTCGTACTAGTCTCTCTATAAAGCTGATCTTGTTAAAGAAGCTTACTTCATACATATATCTACTTGGCTTAACAAAATTATTATCAGATTCTCCACTGCTACTAGCTTTCTCATAGCTTCTCAATTACTAGCTTAACTCTTGGGTTTAGGTACTGCTTCTAGTTAACTCATGAGTGAATTAAGTCCTCCAACATCAAATGATTTCATCGCCACTAAGGATCACATTCCTTTGATGATGTCACACTCTACCATAACTAGTTCCTTCTTCTTATTAACTTACTTAAGGTCTTTGGGAGGTTTATATAATAGGTCCAAGCTAAAGGTTAACAAGTTCTAGGTCAAGAATTGGTCACTCAGTAGTGATGTTCCATTGACACTAGGACTTGATTAAATAGGAATGTCACCTCTTAATATCATATTAAGGGTATGTGTTGAATGGTCTTGGCTTGACTTCCCTTACTACTCTATTTGTAATAATAGTTAGTGCTTAGAAACTACCATGATTCTCTTGGTATAATAACTATTGCAAGCAAGTATATCAAGGTTTAGTTATGGGGTTTCATTACTTAAGTTATATACTTAACTTGGTATTCAAGGTTTGTTGTAGATAATACCTTGATATCATCTTTAGAATATTAAGTATTCATCCTTGAGTTGTGGTATGGAATACCATGTAATGATCTCTAGGAGATCAAGTACTCTTTATTAAGTAGTGTGTTGTGACTTAGTTTTATTACATTTGATCTACCCTTAGATCAAATTATATTACCCAAAGTTAAAGTTTTAGCAAAGGTCATATTGAAACTTATCGCAGTCAACTTGATGATCTACTTCAGTTCCACCAAGTTAAGAGGAGCTCCAATCACTTTGGAAAGTTTTATTTAAAAGCATGAAAATTATTCGGATTTTCTATACATGAGTGCAATGCACACACACATGTGTTCAGCTTATTTCTAAGCTCTAATGCTAGGATGTTACACTTAGTGAGGTACCAAGGTGATCACAAGATTTCTCCAAACAGTGTATAGTTGGTAGCTTTGTACTGTGCCTGATAAGTGTTCGATCAAATGGCCACAAGAGGTAAACATTTGAATTTTCAAATTCTTTTTAGTGGGTTGGATGATCATAAGCTTGAGACTCTCTGGTTGCAAGGCTTGGTCAAGTGGATAAAGTTTTGGATGGTTTTTGAAAAATGGCTATCTTGATACATACTCTAGATTCAATTTTGAAAAATCCCTCAAATGGATTTGAATTTGTTCTGGTAAGTTTTGAAAGTTCACTTGTGTTCATTGTCACTTGGTCTAGCAAGGTGAGAAAAGAAATGGAATTGTTTCTGTTTGAAATCATTTAATAGAGATGCCCAAAGTGGGCTAGGTGTTAACTTTTGCAAAAATGACAATTAGATCATATGCTTCATAATTTGATTTTCTTTTGATTTGGTTTGGTTTGTATTTGACCTAGATGATATTGTTTTGATCTTTAGATCAATTCTCATCATTCACAACAAACAAACATGGCATGACATGCATTAATACATCATTAACAACACAATTAGCATTCATATAGTTTTTAATAATAAAAGCTTTTGTTAACCCTATTTTTGGTTGATTGGAAAATGATATTCTCCTTTTAATATTTTTGATATGTTACACCAATCTCATGATATAATTGCTTTGCTTTCCCTGTGATTCAAACACATATGTGATCCAAATTCCTCTAGTTTCCTCTTTGTATGTTTTGAGAATCCTGCAAATCAAACGAGCCCTGGGAGATGGTCTTCTTTTTTTATCTTTGATCATTTTTTGTTTGAACATCGGGTCATAGAGCTTCCTCGAAACATGAGGGAGGAAATTGCACAAACCTCCAACAATTGGATTCCAAATTGCAGGGAACTCTAGATAATCATGATAGTATAGTTGTAAGAAACTACTACAATTACTTTTGGGTAAAAATGCTACACATAGCACAAAATTTCCGATTAGCCCTCTTAACATTATTTCTTACATACCCAGGGCTCAATAGTTGGAGATCCTTGCAATTACGGCTCTAATTGTTGGAGGTTTGTGCAAGTATCCTCAACTAGAGCCCCACCCCCAACTCGCCCCCCTTCTGCAGTACTAGTAGTACTACTACGCACCATCACACTTTGTATTATCCATCTCACCCTGACTGCTAGATCCCGCCAACGATCTTCCCTCCCTCCCCCACCCCACCCCACCTCAAAGAAAGCCCCCAAGACACCATCTGCAGCCTCCTTCCATGGTGAGATCGAGCAAGGTCAGTAAAGATCCTGAGCAGTTTCAGAAGGTGTTCACCAAAGGCCCCCTTCAAGTACTCATCAACCATTGCGACGCCACCACCTCCACGAGCCTCGTCGGTTCGTCCAAACATATTCTTCAATCATCAAAAGAGAGCGGAACTACGCCTTCTACTCATCCGTTTGGCCTCCCATGTGTTCTTCATTCTCAACCGACAATGAGACCATGGGAATCCAAAGACTTCTTCAAAGTGGCGGGTAGCTCGTGTAAGCTGACGCTGCTGGACAGGTTCTCCTCCGATGCTGTGATGCCAAATGATTTTGATGAGCAGCGAGCAGGCAGTAATGGATATTGGATCGTCACAGTTGGGTCCGATTTCAGGTGGGACCTTGTCAACGTGTACACTAGTCATAAGGTTGTTATTCCGCAAGTGTCGGGGTTTGAACCGACCGAAGGTTCTGCACTTACATTCTAGGATGATGCTGATGAAGGTCGACGTACTAAACTACAGATGATAGTTAGTTTCTAAGTTTCGATAGCTACTAGGGGATACAAAGATTTCTCTCTTGTCACCATTTTTGAATTCAAGATTGATTTCCTTAACGTGAATGATAGTCATTGATGATCAGTTTGTGTGAACTTGTTCGAGTGCTACTTCAGATACTGTGATGCAATTATCCAACACAATCATGTGTTCGTCGTGACCGAGAACAGTTGTGTTTATGCATGGAAGCCTCTGGAACATGGTAAATTCTCCTCCCTACTTATTTTATTAGCTTTATTCCTAAATCGATGTAGGATAATTTTTATGAACTTTCATTGGTTAGTAGGAATTCCATAAAACTTTTAGTTTCTTTGATTCAAAGCAATTCCCTAGGAATTTCAGAGGAATGCAATCTTTAGGAAGTTTTCTTACATATAAGTAGTTTGTTTCATATGATTGAGTTCTGCTGATAGTATTGCTTCATCTCCTAGTACATCCCATGGAAAATATAGTATCTACTAGTAGTACTTATGTGAGACTCGGATATTATTCCTTAATCGATGTAAGATATTTTTTTCTGAACTTTTGTTGGTTAGTACGAATTTCATAGGAACTTTAGCCTCTTTGATTCATACGAATTACCTAGGAATTTCAGAGGAATGCAATCCTTACTAAGTTTTCTTACATATAAGTAATTTGATTCATAGGATTGAGATCTGCTGATAGTAATGCCTTGTCTCCTAGTACTAGTACATCCATGGAAAATATGGTATCTACTAGTAGTACTTACGTGAGACTTAGATACTAGGCATATGACATATCATAACTATATAGAATTATAATACTAGGTAAAGCTCAAAAAATTAGAAATTTGATCGACACCTATAAATTATGGGTGCATATTTAGTACTTGTATTTTGTATCATGTAGAAGTCAATGTTTATTAGGTACCAGTACTTGTAAATTTTTGTTAGCATGGTCTTGAGAAATGAAGGAGAAGATTCTAGAATGATGGAGAAGTGTGTTTTGAGGATTGTGCATAGTGTTCATTGTGCTAAAGAGTATCAATAGAATCTTCAAGTAGATGCTAGAATGGAAAATAAGATCTAACGAATGGCAATGTTGGGATTCGCAAGTCCTAATCCAACCGTGAATATTCAAAGTTAACCGTACACTATATAGTGGTAAGATAAGATACGATATTAAAACTCCTAGAAATAATCCTTGTTGGTTTTCCTTTGGTATATAACACACCAAAATCATGTAGGATCAAACCTTGCTTTTTTCCCTATGAACTTTACATTGCAAGATCCTATAGGACTATTTCATTCGATCCTATGAATCAAACCGTATCTGTAGGAGAATTTCCATAGCATAATTCCCATTTGAAAAAGAAGGAGAATTTCCATAGCATCTCCCTAGGTTGGCATTTTTTACGCAATCAAACATCTTAAGTATAATCAAGATTTTTGAAAATAGTACTATATATCAACTTCTATAATGTTAGATCAATAATAGTATTATTTCCATGTTACATTTCCTTTCCCTTTGAAGGTCCTTTCCTTATCCTATCTCTACGCGATGTTATTTACCTGACACATGGGTTTGCTGAGGACGATGAGGAGGATGATCCTGGTAGGTGGTGGTTAGCAAGATTTGCCTTTGGTTCAAGACTTCTTCTGGTCTATACATATGGTGTCTCAGGTAATGCAATTGCTGATGATAGTAGTGTTGTTCACTATGGTCGCACTGTTCGCACCTATCCTTTCGGGTTTGAGTGCATGGTGTTCTTGATGGACACAAGCTAATTAACTACAGCTAACCAATGGAAAAGGTTTACTGACCTTGGATCATATTCTCTTTTCCTTGGAGTGAACTATCCGATTAACATTGCAGTAGGCGATGCAAATGATCCGCCAGGACATCTGACGAGAAGGAACTATGTTTACACATCACATCAAGAAATTGGCTACGAGTATAGGGCGCATCCTGAAATTTGCCGCTTTAGTCTGAATGGTGACTGATGGCTCTGAAATATAGCCATCTAACGCCCACATTTAAACTGGATATTAGTCATATTTATGATAAAATATCTCTCTAAACCATGCCACATGCTAATATTCAGAGGGGTATGCAATCCTTTGTTCTTGTGTTTTTCCTGCGCAGATAATGTCGTTTAAAGGAGGGAATCACAACATTAAATTCAAAGATACGATATTTCCTTCGACCAGAAGAAACCAGGATCCGTCCAATGAAGCAAGACGCCGTAACGACCAACTATATGCCCGGAGCAAAAATTCCGACCATAAAGCTCCGGCCGTATAGTTGGCGCCGCCACCATTAGGTCAAACAGAACAACTTTCGTGAAGGGACCCCTATATAAAGAAGCCTCACGCGACGGCAAAACATATCTCGCTTTGCCCCGAAGAAGCCAGACTCCGCCAAAATGCCGCCTCAGATCTCCAAACCCTTCTCCATCTTCATAGCCATACTCCACCACTTGTAACAGTAGATCTCTTCTCCGATTGGCGACATTGTAAGACTATTGCTATCAATCTTATGATTTTCATTACAATGTTTGTGATTGTTGATCTCATCTCTATGTGTGAGTAATTCTCCTTGGGCTAAGAGCTTCGGCCTAGCCATGTAGCAATTGTGCATGTGAATTATCATAGATGGGATCGTGTATTAGTGTGTATGACATGGTGATTATTGTATCCTCTCTTGACTCAATCCAAGGACTTGTTAGGTACCCAAGACCCCGAGGGTTGAGCCAGGTATAGGGAGTATGAGTGATGACTGATCTGTAGGTTGGGAACCCCAGTGAGAAGGGTAGTGCAGTGTATGTGAGGGATTTGCTTGGGATTAACGGTGACATCACGATGCATATCATTAGTTCTCTTTCTTGTATGGATGAGACTAGTAGGTTATTGCTATAAGCGGCTGCAGAGGCAATAGCAATTATGGATGCATTGCCCACATATAATTTATCTTTCTCTAACAAGTACACACATGCTTTATTTCTATCTTTTATGTCCATCAGATGTTTTGCACAGCTACAGGTGAAACCGAACACCCTAGGCCCTCTCTCTCCATCATCGACAACAACCAAAAGACGCAAACTACTGGTCCGGTGAAAATACAAAAGGAATTATAAAACTCCCGAAGGTCTGTTAAAGTAACTTCACTACACATTCGCTTCCCGGGGATTCGATAACCTAGGTCTACTAGGGAAAAGAAGATATACTACATCTGTATTCCGGATCGAAGGTATCAGTGACACAGCTGTTGGTTTCCACACCAACACTCGCTGGATATGGTTGGAGACTCTGTTTTGGTTCATCTCAAGCTTCTCAAACGCCTTGGAGTGGAATGAGCCTGTTCAAGGATAGCTCATTTGGTCTCGGCCTTCTGTTGAACTCTCTCTTTTGGATGGTTTTTAGCTGATGTACGAGTACTCAGCATTTAGTTTCGCACTCAGTCCGGCTTGTAAAATACTCTGTATGACCAAACCATTTTTGTACACTTGGTAGTTTCTCTAGTGTGTATATTTCACCAAGCTAGTAAAAGAACCTTATTAGGAGTAAAGTTGTACTCTACTACTACGACATAATTTCTTCCAGGATGTTGTATACTAGTAGTACTATTAGTATTACTCCTTGTAGGTCCATAGTTTTGTTTCTTTTTTTCAATGCAGTTTGGGTCCTGTAACAAGCTACTGCCTAAGTTGGACGTGTTGGTACTTCGTTCTGAAACTGCATGCGGTGGAAGGAACACGATGTTTCCAGGTTTACCAGTAAAAACATGTCGCTCATCATGGCATCGCTAGTGATTTGACAAGGCAATATTGTACGACGGTCTACTAGTCTAGTTTTTGTCTTCTTCTGAACAAGTACTGCCAGTCTACCTAGTAGTAGTAGTAAAGGTCTACTGGTAGGAGTACTAGAGAACTCGATGAAGCTAGCTGGAGTACTACTATCAGTAGCTGCCGCAGAAGAGAGAGGGAGGGAGTTTTGCACACGCTGATGCACGTGGCAGTGTGTTCCTTCCGAGATAAGATGTATTTAACTCCCTCGCCGGCCTCCCCCCACGCACACACATATTGTTTGTGACCACCCCTGGAGTTTTATTCAGTCCCTTCTTCCCATCCACTATCGCCCCTGGACTTTCACTCCATACTGTTTGTGACCACCTCCTCGGCTCCGTCCTCTATAGGTGGCTGCGAGATCAGCATGGCAACCTTCTGTAGGGCAGTGGCACATCCATCAGCCCTGTCCCGCGGCAACAATGGCAGTTTGTGAAATACTAGAACACTCGTACCTATTCCCTCCATTTCATAACATAAGATGTTTTAGCTTATGTGGAGCGAGTGTATCTAGATTCACTCCGAACTTACATGATAGAGTTGATGATGCGGTTAAATTTTTATTGTCGATTGCGCAGCATTTTCATGTGCAGAGTAGTTCTTATCTCGGGTATGCCTCCTTTTTTGTAGACTAGGATTGCATAGAAGCTTGTTTTCTGGCTAGATCCCATAAATAAGAACAGTGGGGATCCGTTCAAAGTTTATAGTTCGACGGCGCAAACTTTTGAACATTTGCATATATTTAACAATCAATATCATGTAATCAATATTACAAATTACTGTAGAAGGAGATAGGGAAAGAGCAAAAAAGAGGATTCTCGATGAAATAGGTTCCAATTGTATGACTTCTGCTATCCTAGATGACAAGGTAAATCAATATAATGATGTATGTTCTTGTCGTCCCACACAAATGCTTTCGCTATAATCTATGTTTATCTTGTAACTGCAGAAGCACAAAGTTGAAGAAGACTCTCAGTTTCCTGATGACGGAGTAGAAAATAGATGTCAGATTGCTACACCTAAGATGCCACCTTGTTTACCTTACATGGAGACCGCAATTGCGGCTAATCTTGATGAGCCTGCACCTGCCATCGTCGTGCCAGATGATCGAGGTGGTGGATTGGTTTTACCATCGGCAAATACTTGTGAGACTGGCCAGCGAAGAGCCTTCAGAGGACATTGCGATGCTCAATAGTTCACCTATTATGGAGACTCATGCTACCGATTCTGGTGCTTTTGTTGCTGCTTCTGATCCTATACCCGGAATCATCGTTCCACCTAAAGGAGGTGATGAATTAGGTTTACAATCTATAGAGATTGTTGCACCCGAAGGTGGTGAACTATGATGTGGAGCTTTCTTTCTTATGATTTTCAAGCTTTTCTCTAGAACCTATATTATGGAGCTACCTTATGCATTTCTTACACTTTTGCCTATTGAATTGTAGTGTGGAACTGGAACTACTCCTAATATGTAATTATATTCAGATGCTTAAGTATTATTGATGATAAACTAATGCTAGCTGAGCTGCGTGAGAATTGGCCTCTGCCACTTGCAGGCGTGGTTCCTGGCTCATCTCGTTTACATAAGCATGGTGAAAAGATGGTCCTGTTCCTTTTCTTGTAATGCCATTATGCTTGTGTTATTGGTCTGGCAATTTTATGCTGATTTTGCCACCCAATCCGTATGTATGTTTCTACATACAAACATATTTGTACACATGAATTGAATAGAAAACAAAATCTTATTTGCATCGACTAACACAAGGAGACATGCAAATATTTATTTATTTATTTTTGAAACAAGGCAAAAGATTTGCCATTTTCATTGATAGAGAGGGACATGCAATTCAATTACATTACGATAACTACTCGTACAAGTCATAGAATGGTAGGGATTTCCATAGGATATCATCACCTCTTGCATCTTGTTCTACAGAAGGTGGTATTACCCGATCCACAACCTTCTTTTCCTTGGGATGACAATGTCAACTGCAGGATTTCGAGTCTAAAGACAATCTAGTCCAGGTTCATTAGGACAACCTCCAGTTGCATCGGTCTCCACAGAAGGTACATCAGCGCTATGCCAGTCACCATTGGAAATGCAAGATGAAGCTGTTGTTATACTCCTATCAGGACCACAGATAACAACCAGAAATTCAAGGTCCGAAATCTAGCGTTACAAAATAGACAAGAGGTTATCCCATGTGGACAATTCATAGACAATTCACAGTGCAATTTGAGCATCTTACGTGATCCTTAGATCTTAGTCCATTCGGTCTTTTTATTGGTGGCACAAAATTTGCTGGTACTTTTATTTCTACGAAGAACCAACAAAACATAGCCAAGTCAGACATCTGAATATATCTAACTTTTCTACAGTCTATATTATATGTGAAGATATCTTTGCATAACACTCACTTATCAAAATGTCTACGGATATCTTCCCGCTCCTTGGAAATGCGAAGTGGACGTTCTATAGGGTACATCCATCTATACTGTACTGTACCTCTAAGTACTTCCTCGTCAGGTACATCAACAGCCCAATGCTCCATCGTATCAAAGAAGTATGGGGAATATATCAGGTCAAAAGCTTGCACAGGAGCTCTGCCAAGTCCTTTTAAGATGTTTTCCAACTCTTCTGTCTTAAGCTTTACTATAAATTTGCCGAAAGGACGTACCTACCCAAATCTGCAAGCACCTTTTAAATCTAGATGGTCACAAGCTTTAACTATTTCTAAGAGAGGTGGAGAACAAACCAAAGCCAATAAGAATGTCCAGTGCTTGAATCTAGCAGGCAAAGCGTGGGGATCGCCCATCTGACCGATGGCCCATGCGTCTTGTGAAGAACGGCGTGGCCAATGGTGGTAGGCCAGCACTATTGATAGAAAGGCGTTGATAAGTTTTTTTTAAGGCGTGGAGAAGTTTGCGTCCTGGTTCTAATCCGGTGCATCTCCCATAAGAACCACAGAAAAATTGAAGAGACAGCGGTTGGTCGCTCGATTGAGGGTGCGCTTACGAAAGTTTAGGGTCTCGGCAGAAAGTTTTGGCAGGCACGGGGTGTTTTTCCTCAATTTTCACAGAAATATCTGTGAATATTTTATAGGATTTTCTAGTTCTTAAGAGTCACCTCTCTTGCCATTGGATTCACCTTGCGATTCATGCAACGTGAGGGTTATCCATTTGTTGCAACTAGGTTGTAACTAGAAATTTAATGAGTTGTAACTACTAGGTTACAACTGAGAATTAGCACAATTAGTAGGGTGACATCAACGCCTTAACATAACAAGTTCTCACGCACCTCGGATCTAGGCGCTCATATGTTATACCTTTTTCTGTGTTGACGTCTTTGTTTCGAATCTAGCCGAGCGACATCATGTACCTTGGGATTTTAACTATCGAGTCCACGAAATTAGCCCATCCGCTCTCATTATAGCCCAAGACCTTCTAATTCGGCCATGTTTTACGTCATTCAGGCACGACAAATAGCCTAGTTGGAATGGGAGAGAGCCTATGATAAATAGCCCATGGATAATAGCCCAGCAATCCCTTCTTGGCCCTTTTTTCTTCAATTCGGTCTTTTTTGGGAACTGTCCACCCACCCCTAAAAAACTCCGCATATCCATGCTTTTAAGTACTACCTACTACATTATGTGTAACATTATGTAATTGAGCTGCTATCAATCACGCGTAGCAGATGGATAAGCATTTTTTAAGAAGAAAAATAAAAAAGTTATATACGATGTTAGTATACATTTTTTACGTTTAATAAAAGCATAATAATTTTCTTGTGTAGTGGCAAAGCATGCAGTTTATCCATAGAAATATTTCTGTATTGAGCGGCTAACATGGCTGACCCACCTGCCTGCAGCTAGTGCCCATTAACCTTACGATACAAGAGATCAAGTTTAACAAGCAGGTTTAAAAAGTACTTGTACAAATGTCATGACCGGAAAAAAGAAGACCACGATAGACACATTTCTTGTCCAGAGAGGCTGACACGTGGATCCTAGCAGCAAGACCATACACGACTGCCGCATTGAACAACGTTACCAAGGTCAAACCGGCGAACGCGACCGAAAAAATGTCCAACATACACACGTTTACTCTATAGAGGAGGCTGACATGTGGACCCAACAAGGAGACATTATACAGGTGATGTATCGAGCAACGTTGCCAAGTTCCAAACAGGGAGGCATGAGAGAAGAAAATAAGTCCAGCATGCACACGTTTCCTACATAGAGGAGGCTGACATGTGGGGCCCACCAGCCTGTATAAACGGCTAAAGCAGTGAGCAACGCTATCAAGTTCGAAACAAGAAGGTGTGACCCAGGGAAAAAATTCCATCATACACATGTTTCTTCTAATGAGAGGATGACATGTGGGACCCAGGAGGTTGATTAAACGGTAGATGCATCGAGCAGCGCTATCAAGCTCGGAATAGGATAGCACGAGCGAAGGAAAAAATTCCATCATACACACGTTTCTTCTAATGAGAGGATGACATGTGGGTCCCAGTAGCCTGATTAAACGGTAGATGCATTGAGTAACTCTATCAACTTCAGAAAAGGGTAGCGCGAGCAAAGGAAAAAATTCCATCATACACACGATTCTTCTAATGAGAGGATGACATGTGGGACCCAACAGCCTGATTAAATGGTAGATGCATCGAGCAACATTATCGAGTTCCAATCAAGGAGGCGCGACCGAAAAGTATGGTCCGCTAGAGACACTGACGTCTAGGACCCACATGCCTCAAAAGACTTTAGCAAGTCAACATCACGCGCGGAACCGAAAATCTTGCTTCTGTCACGCGCTAGCCGAGCTTCCTCCATGTTTTTAGCGGTTCCATCATAGTAGAGGGCCGCAAAACCGGAAAAAAAGTTTTCCATCGACCATGGTCGAGCCGAGAAATTTGTCGCAGAAGACCCGCCTTCTACGACGACCATCGGGCGAAGTCACCGCAGAAGGAAACATTTCTTGTAGTGTGCACCGTTAAGAAACTTCGTCGTTTCGAAGCACCACGTGATGATCGGGTGTGATAGGCTCTACGTTCGCATACAACGGGTGTAAGGTAGTTTTACACACACGAGTACTAAGATTCATACTTGGCGAGCCTAGCATGTAAATACATGGCCTCGGAACATGAAACGAAAGGTAAAGCACGAGTCATATGAATGATATGATGTCCATATGATGCTCACCATTGGAGCTTCACCACCTCATGTGATGATTACTTTCTTTATAATATATATATATAGGTCTGGACTTTTTGAATAAAACATCAACAATCAAAACTTGTCCATGTGATGCTCTCCATTAGAGCTGCACCACCTCACGTGATGATTGCTTTCTTTATAATATATATAGGTCTAGACTTTTTGAATAAAACATCAACAATCAGAACTTAAGTTTCGATTATTGTTTCTTGAATTTTGGACATAGTGTAGTGAATTTGGTTCGTGTAATCACCAAAACAACTCGAGGGATGTTGTTTTGAGTGGGAGTTCATTTAGTAATTTGGATTAATGTGAACTCAATTTATCATAAACTAAATTGAAGCGAATTTGCATAGTTCGTTGTAGTCACTGGCATTTGTTTACTACCTTGTGTTTAGCTATAATTGAGATAATAGAACTGAATTCTGCAATTTTACTTTACGAACTGGTATAATATTGTTTTATGAGTGTCAATCTAAAGTTTAAAGTACTATTGCAAACTTTCAGAAAAACCTCACTTACTCTGTGAAATTCAATAAATAGTATTGAATCAACAGTAACAAATTCCAGTGTAAGTATCTAAATATCATGCTTGCCTCCATGATTCTTGATATTGAAAATTGTTTTAATATCAACGTTATCTAGGAGTTGAAAATTGTTTCAGGAACCATCATGTGTATAAGATATTATGATATAGGAAACAATTCTTGGTTTCAATATCATAGAGTATAATTTTATAAAATACATGTTCTCGTATTGTATGAGAATTTGCAAAGGTTGGAGACGCTACGCATCCTGATCACCCAAAAGGTTTTGGTAACTAACATTATATTCACGATTCGTCCTTATGAGATATAGTAGCTTGATCATGAAAGTTGTCATGATAAGGATGGATAGAATATGTAGGTAAAATGTTATTACATTAAAAGGATTAGTAAAAGGAATGAAATTTGAAGGAACACCAAACATTTGATGATGGTGATCCACATTACGGGTGTATTCTTTGCTTGTTAAACAATGTGGTTTTGGGGTATTGGATACTGAATTAGTTGGTGTAAAATGTCACATAGAGTGACACAATTCACGAACTACAATGTCCTAAGTAACTAGCAACAGAATATGTGATGATGTTCACCGAAAACAAATAATGTGTTATTGTGTTTCTGGTTGACATCAAAAGCTTGCCTTATGATTTGTTTAAATAATTGTTATTTTGTTATGATATTATAAGAACAATGGTTGTTCAAATAATTTCCATATTCCATTGAACATGGATGAACTCTTACAAATCTAGTTAGATAAATCACGTCAATAAACACTAATGCTAAAGTGTCATAAGAAGAATGATTAGAAGATCACTTATGAGTAACACTATCGTTTAAATCATTTTGGAAATAAAAACATGAATATACTCCATGTTGATGGAATTTTTGAGTCTTTTGATTTTTGAATCAACTCACACTTGTGAGAATTTCCTAGAAATGATTTAAATTTCGTTCATAGGCCAAAGAGGAACAAATAACTAACTTATTGGACATTGTGCATATTGATGTATATAGTCCATTATGGGTAGCCATATATGGTGGATCATTCAAACTTCATATACTTTAACCAAAGATTTGAGTGAATATATGTATATTTACTTAATCGGGGAGAAGTATGAAATGTTTGAAAATGTTCAAATGATTTCGAGATGAAGTGGAAAATCATTGTAATGAGAAAATCAAGAATTTATTATTGGATAATGAAGGAAAATATTTGAGTTACAAGTTCAGCAAAAACACCTAAGATTCAAGGTATCATTCCATGGATTTATGTTCCCGATAAACCAAAGGAGTATGGAGTATTCAAGAGATGTAATCAAACCTTGTTTGACATGGTAGGATTAATGGTGTTATTTATAAAATTGCCATTTTATTTTTAAGATTAAGCTTTAGTGACTACCGTTTTTATACTGAAAAGAGCTCCATCATGATCTGTTGAAATGACACCATATGTGTTATGGATTGGGATAAAACCCAAGTTTTCTTTTCTTAAATTTTGGTATGCTAGGCCTAAGTAAAATGTTTACAACCAAAGTAGGATAAGTATGGTGTTGTAGGTTATCCCAAAGCAACAGTTAGGTATTCCTCCATAACACCGAAGACAAAAGTGTTTGTCACTTAGAAACGTCAAATTTCTTGAGAAGAAATTTTTTCGCGAAAAGTTAAGTGGGAGGACAATAGAACTTTGATATAGTTATTTAACCTTAGCTATATGCGCTGAGTTCCGCAATGCCGGAAAGTGTCCCGGAGGCAGCTATAATGCTCATAGTTCCCGTGCCTCAAAGGTTATGGTCACGGAGATCTCAGTTCCTATTGAACCGCGTAGGTCGGGTAAACAATCAAATACTAATAATTGAGATTAAATTATTATTTGACAATGATGAACCGACTATATGCAAAGAAGCAATGATGTTCCTTGACTCCGTCAAATGGCATGAAGCCATAAAATCCGTGATAGTTCCATACACGAGAACCCAAGTTACTGAACTTGGAAGACTCTGTGAAAGTCATAAAGCCTATCATTCATATTTGTATCTATAAAATGACATGGATCTTTCGCATCTATGAAATAGTAAACATATCGGTAAACAGTTTACAACAATGTTGAAGGAGTTGAATATGATAGATTCAATCTTTCGTAGCGATATTTAGTCTGGACGGAGTAGTGTAGCAACTACTACATATGTGAATTGTTGTATATGCTAGTTGAATAAACAAAACAACATTCTTCTAATAGAATGGTTACCTGGGACGTGTACGTGACATGGTCCGAAGGGTTTTGTTAAATCAAAGGATGCTAAAAAGGCATGCAAACTTCAATAACTTAAGTACACATAGCAGAGTTGGAACATTCTTATGATTAATCCGTTAAAAGGTTTAATTTCATCAGAAACGATGATGGTTCTTGCATTTGCAAGAAATTAAGTGGGAGCATTGATACATATTTCAAATACATTGTGTATTAGACATATTGTTGATTGGAAATGATGTATCTTTTATTGACACAAGTTAAGGATTTCATTAAAATTACATTTAAATGAAATATTTGGGAAAACCAGAATATTTGGCATAAAAGTCTATTTGGATATATTGAGGTGCTAATATGATTATGCCAAATGTACATATATGAAATATTGAATAAGTTTAGTATGAAAACAGCGAGAAAGGTTCTTGCCACATGGAAAAGTTTGAATCAAGATTCAAGTGTATTGACACTTGATGAGTGAAATGAGATTCAAGTGTTTTGACACTTGGTGAGTAAAATAACATGAATATCTTGATAAACGAGACTCAAGTGTTTTGACACTTGGTATGTAAAATCACATGAATATCTTGATAAACGAGATTCAAGTGTTTTGACACCTGGTGAGTAAAATCACATGAATATCTTAATCAATCATACCGTGATATGTACATATCCAGATACGTCCTATCCTCTAAATGTTATGAGCATATACCAGGGTGACTCGTAAGATGATCATTGGACAATAGTAAGGATATTCTTCTGATCGTTGGAAGAACAAAGAATATATTATGTATGTAGAAGTGACAAATAGTTCATTGTAAAGTGTTAAATTGGCACTAAATAGATAGTTCATTGTAAGATGTTACATTGGTACTAGTTTTGTCATAAGATACAAATTAAGTTTATCTCAATTTATGCTATGGGTTAAGGTGGCACAATTTGATGGAAGAAAGTTCCATGATAGATTTGGATGAGTTCCAAAAGATTAAGTATTGTGATGAATACTACAACAAAAGGCTAAGTATAAGACCGCTCTAGTAGGTGTATTTCCAAGTGAGATAGTACTATGAAGATCTACTGTACGACAATAGTGTCAACATGTTTTCATCTCAAGAAACTAAGGTCTCACCAAAATGACTTGATTTATACAATGCCATCTCATTTGAGAATGAGTGATGTGTAGAGACACAAAGAAATGCAAATACACACGAACCTAAAAGTGTCAGATCCGAAGAATATGTTTACCACTAGCAAACGCGTATATATAGCACCAAATGCCATAGGTGTTGAATGTGCAAGTTACTCAAACTAGATTATTGACTCTAGTGCAAGTGGGAGATTGAAAGAAATATGCTTCAGAGGTAATAATAAAGTGGTTCTTATATTATATTCCATGTTCATGATAAATGTTTATTTCTCATGCTATATTTGTGTTAACCGGCAACGTTAATACATGTGTGTTTAATAAACAAAGAAATGTTTCCTAGTAATGTCTCTCATTACACTAGCTTGTTGATTAACAGATGATCAAGGTTTCCTGATCATGACATTGGATGCTGTTAATAACGAGGTCACAACATTGGTCAAATGATGTGATGAATATTATCTGAAAGTATAGTAATACGATCATGCCATTATGTTTACATTGCTATGACGTCATTCAAAGTGACTCTAATCCTTTGACCATGAGATCACTTCAATCACTAACACTGGAAGAGTACTTTGATTCCATCAAACGTCACACCGTAACAAGGTGATTATAAAGATGTCATTGAGTACTTAGAGAGTCTTAGTTGAGGCTCGTGGATCAAGAGTGGGATTTTTCCATCCCGATGATAGAGAGATATATTCAGGGCCCTCTCGTTGATATCACATTAACATAGCTTGAAAGTAAGTGATAAGTTCACTAAGAATGTTATATCATGGGAATGATAAAAGAGTATTTGTCGGTAACGAGATCGAACTAGGTATGGATGATACCAAATGATCGGATCTCAGACAAGTAAAATATCGAGAGACAAAAGGAATTGGTTGGTGCGAAAACGGTTCACGCCTTGGGGCAGCCTCCCCTCCCCCTATAAAAGGCCATCTCGTCCTCCTCTCATCATACACCATTCCATTTGTCTCATGTGCCGTTTGGTTGGCATATTCTCCCCCTTGCTAGCTTGTCCACTATCACGAGTACGATGCTTAGGTGAGGCCCTGCTCAAGACCTTCTCCTCCACCACCACTACCATGTCGTAGTATTGTTGGAGTTCTCGAGGATCCACTACTTCTGCTGCCCAACATGGAGCAAGGACGGAGGTCGTCGGCACACCATACGTGTGACCGATTATGGAGGCGCTGCCCTTTGTGGCGCTTATATTCATTGCGTCCTCGAGGACGGTCATGTACATTCTACACCAGCCACATTTCATTGCAGGAATGTTATCCCGCTTATAGTCTTCGAGGGTGAGTCCTTCTGAAATCGTTACAAGTATCGCCTACATTTGTTCTTGGCAGTTGCAACCATAGGAATTTTTTTGTTTTCTATGCAACGAACCCCATCACCCACACACCCCGTAGTCTTTGCCCTGCCCATCCTCGTCTGATGCTGCAAGTTCCTGGAACTCGTGGAGTCTCCACATGAATCACCAGAGTCTCTGCCCAAGACGTTCCGACCGAAGTCTCTACCCGCGCCCGCTTAGAGTCTCTGGCCCAATCCCATCCATCCGCATATGCAAGCCCCTAGAACAAATCCAGATATTCCGCCCGCTAGACCAGAGTCTCCGGCCCGCCTTGATGGGGTTTGTTGCATAGAAAACAAAATTTCCTACGGTTTGCAACTGCCAAGATCGAATTTAGGCGATACTTGTAACGGTTTCAGATGGACTCACCCTTGAAGACCGTAAAGCGGGATAATGTTCCTACAAAAAATGTGGTTGTTGTAGAGTGTACATGACCGTCCTCAAGGACGTGCAGACGATCAGCGCCACAAGAGGGCAGCGCCTCCGTAATCGGTCACACATATGGTGTTCCAACGACTCCCGTCCCTTTCTCCATGTTGGGCGGCGGAAGTAGTCGATCCTTGGGAAGTCCAGCAGCACTACAACTTAGTGGTGGTGGTGGTAGCGGAGAAGATCTCGAGAAGGGCTTCGCCTAAGCACCTTGCTCATGGCAATGGACAAGCTAGCAAGGGGAGGAAGGTGCCAACCAAAGGGCATATGAGAGGAATGGTGAATGCGTGATATGAGAGGAGGACGAGGAGGGGGCCTTTTATAGGTGAGGGGGAAGCCCAAGAAGGCATGGAGCACAGCCATATGGCTTCCCCCACATATTCCCCAATTATGTGTGTGGACACTCAACTCACATCAATATAGGTCCACTCATCTTCCATTTAATTTCCACTAAAAAATCAAAGGTCTTTCAATTAAAGCACTTTAATTCTCTTGGTTTAAGGCAACTCAATTTAATGAACACTTCATTTAATGAGTACTTCATTTAACGAACACTTCATTTAATGAACACATTAGCATTTTATTCCCTTGCTTTGTTTCGATGCCATGAAACTATTTTGGCAAATTCGACAGAACAAATTCCTGCGATGTCCATTATCTTCTCCTACATTCCCTATCCACTCAATTGCATTGACTAACCTTAAGTGTATCTCCCTATGGGTTCGAGAACTATGTAGACATGATCGAGACTTTCTCTGATAAATAATCATTAGCGGAACCTGGAGATCCATAATGACTCCCACTAGCTCCACGAAAATCCAATGATCGTTTGAACCTTTTTCGTTGTAATCAAATTCCTTTTGTCTCACGATATTTTACTTGTCCTAGATTCGATCACTCAGTATCATCCATACCTTGTTTAATCTCGTTCCTGACAAGTGCTCTTTTTCTCGTTCCTGTGATATAACATTCTAGTGATCAAATCACTTGCTTGCAAGCTATGTCAATGTGATATCACCAAGAGGGCCCTGAGTATATCTCTCCGTCATCTTGATGGAGAAATCCCACTATTGATCCATGAGCCTCAACTAACACTTTCAAAGTACCCGACGACACCTTTATAATCACCCAGTTACGAAGTGATGTTTGATGTAATCAAAGTACCTTTCTGGTGAAAGTGATTGACATGATCTCATGGTCTAAGGACATTGAGTTACTAGGAATGTAATAACAATATAAACTTGAGGACATGATCCTATTTCTACATCTACTTCGGGTGACTGTTCAAGATCATTCTCCAATGATATGACCCTATTATTAACAACATCCAATATTCATGATCAGGGAACCTATGATCATCTGTTAATCAAGAAGCTAGTATTAAGAGAGGCTTTACTAGGAACCTTTTCTGTTTATAAATCACACATGTATTAATATTTCCTATTAACAAAATTATAGCATGAAAAATCAACATTTATCATAAACATGGAATAAGATAATAACCACTTTATTATTGCCTCTCATGCATATTCCTTTCAGTCTCCCACTTGAACTAGAGTCAATAATCTTGTTTGAAAAAAAACTTGCGCATTCAACACCTATGCCACTTTGGTGATGTATATATGCGTTTGCTAGTGGTAAATATAATCTCCAGATCTGACACTTTTAGGTCTATGTGTATTTGCATGTCTTTGCATCTCTACGCATCACTCATTCTCTAATGAGTGGCTTTGTATAAATTTGGTGAGACCTTAGTTCCTTGGGGTTTAAAACATGTTGATACAATTGTCACACAATATATCTTCATAATACTAGCCCATCGAACCACACCTTGTTCCTTTGCTGCTACCATAGCAGTCTTATACTTAGCCTTTCGTTACAGTATTCATCACAATGTCCATAACTTTGGAACTCATCCAAATCCATCATGGAACTTTCTTCCATTACACTGTGCTACCATAACCTTTAGCGTAAATTGAGATAAACTTAATTTGTACCTTGTGATGAAACTAGTACTAATGTAACACTTTACAATAAACAATCTGTATAGTGCCAATGTAACACTTTACAATGAACTATCTTTCTAGCATCAATATACCACTTTTCAATGAACTATTTGTCACCTCTACATACAAAATATATTCTTAGTTCTTCTAAAGATCGTATGAATATCCTTACTATTGTCCAATTATTATCTTATGAGTCACCCTGGTATATGCTCATAACATTTAGAGCATAGGACATATCTAGATATGTACATATCACGGAATGATTGATTAAGATATTCATGTGATCTCACTTCACCAAGTGTCAAAACACTTGAATCTCGTTTATCAAGTACCAAGTGTAAAAACACTCAAATCTTGATTATCAAGATATCCATGTGATTTTAATCACCAAGTGTCAAAAACACTTGAATCTTGATTCAACCTTATCCATGAGGCAAGAACCTTTCTCGTTGTTTCCATATTGAACTCATTCAATATTTCATCTATGTACATTTGGCACAACCATATTAGCATTTCAATATATCCAAATAGACATTGATGCCTAATATTCGGGTTTTGCCTAAGTGTTTCAACCAAATCTAATTTCATTGAAATTCTTAACCCATGTCAATAAAAGATACATCATTTCCAATAAACAATATGTCTTATACACAATGTATTAGAAATATCTCTCAGCGCTCCCACTTAATTTCTTGCAAAAGCAAGCATCTTCATTGTTTCTGATGAAATTAAACATTTTAATAGTTTTATCATGGTGAAGATTCCCACTCCGCTATGCTTATTTCATCTATTGTAATTTGCATTCCTTTTTTAGCATCCTTTGATTTAACAAAACCCCTCGGACCGTGTCACGTACATGTCCTAGGTATCCATTATACTAGAAGAAAGTTGTTTTGTTTGTTCAACTATCATATACAACAATTGACATATGTAGTGGTTGCTACACTAATCTGTCCAGACTAATATTGCTACGAAAGACCGAATCTTGTCGTATTCAACTCCTTGAACATTGTTGTAAACTAGACCGATGTTCAGAAGATAGGCTGGTGTGCAACAACATCAAACATAAGAGAGACATTGTTAAGTCGTGTTCGAGCTGAATAAACTTTCCTAATAGCAAACAAATGATAACCAAATTCATAGACCATCCACGTAATTTCTCCAACCAACATCTCGCATGGTCATAGTGAGGCAACAATGGGATCAGCCACCAACATGTTATGTAAGACGCTTTTATCAAGACCTCTAGGACCAAACTTATCAAAGTAGATAGATACTGGTATAACTAGAAAATCAGCTCCTCTAGAAGATTTCTTAGTTAGATGTAGCCGCCTGTGCTGAATAGGCCACCATTAATCATGATGCTTAAATTGTAGGGGTTCGCAGCATAGAAAACAAAAAAATCCTATGATGGGAACTACTATACGCCAAGATCTATCTACTAGATACAAGCAACAGGTGGATATAAATCCAGAGAAATCATACCCTTGAAGACCGACAAAGTGTAACGAGATTTTACTCGTGGATGATGTAGTTGTTCGCTTGCCGATCTCAAGATCGTGAGGAAGTCCTAGCACCGCAAATCAACAGCGCATCCGTACTCGCACGCATGTTCAGGCCACCAAACAACCTCCACCACCTTGCTCCAGCGATGCAGTGGAAGTAGAAACTCCTTCCAGATGAAAATCCACCGGGAACATGTATCTCGCTAATCCTAGATCATGGGGGAATAAATCTAGAGGGGGGAGAGATCCTTCACGAGGAGGTGTGAGTGAGAAGTGAGGAGAAGGAGGGCTTTTATAGGAGGAGGAGGTGCCCCTCCCCATGGCCGGCGCACAATGAGGGGTGCCCCTTCACCTCCCTCATTCATGTGGTGGTAACTCCCTCCACATAAATATGACCCTTCACATTCTCCACTTAAGTCTCCACTTAAATGCATTAAATTTCTCCAAATTTAATACTCTATCATTTAATAAAACTCTTTTATTTATTTTATTCAGAATTTTTTAATTACTTTAATTAAAAAACATCCACATAAAACCCCCTGCAACATTTTAATATCACATGCAGAACCAGTTTCTGCAATTTCACCCGAAACAATTCTGGTTTCCATCGAAATAATTCCCGCGATTTGTTATTCTTTTCTCTAGAACATATTTGCTCCAAATGGTGTTGGTATCCCTTAAGTGTGTCACCCTACGGTTCGCGAATAATGCAGACATGATCGAGATCCTTCTCCGATGAATATTCATTAGCGGGACCTGGAGGTCCATACTAACTCCCATACATTCAACGATGACTTATGTGATCGTAAGAACCTTTTACGGATGTAACCTAATCCCTTTGTCTCACGATATATTACATGTCCGAGATTTGATCATTGATATCTCCATACCTAGTTTGATCTTGTTACTGACATGCACTCTTTTATTTCTCGTTCCCGTGATATAACATTCTAGTGATCTCATCACTTGCTTGCAAGCTAACTAATGTGATATCACCGAGAGGGCCCAGAGTATATCTATCCATCATTGGGATGGACAAATTCCACTCTTGATCCATGAGCCTCAACATAATACCTTCGGAGTATCTGAACCCATCTTTATAGACACCTAGTTATGGTGTGATGTTTCATGTTATCAAGTCACTCTTCTAGTATGATCTCATGGTCTAAGGACTAAGATTACTTCGCAAGATGCTATAGCAATATAAACACAATGACTTTGATCGTAATGCTATACTTTAGATGAATGTTCATCACATCATTTCACATATGTTGTGACCTCATTATTAAAAACATCCAATGTCCATGATTAGGAAACCTTGATCATCTTGTTAATCAATGAGCTATTCTATAAGAGAGGGATACTAGGAACTTCTTATTTGTTTATTAAACACATATGTATTAACATTTCCAATTAACACTATTATAGCATGCAGAATAAACATCTATCATATACATGGAATACGATAATAACAACTTTATTATTGCCTCTCAGGGCATATTCCCTTCAGTCTCCCACTTGCACTAGAGACAATAATCTATTTACATAGTGATAAGTCTAACACCCATGGAGGCCTGGTGTTGATCATGTTTTTCCCTAGGGAGAACTTTGAGGTCTGTGTGTACTTTACAAATCTTTATACCTCCATTCTTGACATGCTCGCAGATGGAGTGAAACCAGCGCTTAATATGCTTGGAATTCTTGTGAGACCTTGGTTCCTTGGCATTGGATATGGATCCATTGTTGTCAAATTAGATCACCATTGGGTCCAACACATTAGGAACTACACCTAGTTCCGTTATGAACTCCTTCATCCAAACGGCTTCCTACGCCGCTTCTGAAGCAGCAGCATATTCTGCCTCCGTTGTTTGGAACTCCTCCAACTAACTGCTGCTCTGTTCAAGAGAAATATGTATCCGGATTGAGACTTAGAGTCATCCGTATTAGTGTCAAAGCTAGCATCGACATAACACTTAGCGACCAGCTCTTGTTCACCTCCGTATACAAGAAACATTTCCTTAGTTCTTCTAAAGTACTTAAGGATATTCTTGACCGCTATCTAGTGTTCCGAACCTCGATCAGATTGGTAGCTACTAATCAAACTAATAGTATGTGCCACATCCTATCTTGTACATAGTATGGCGTACATTATAGATCCTATGGCTGAAGCATAGGGGATCTTATCCATTATCTCTCTTTCTTCCGCCGTACCCAGACTTTGAGTCTTACTCAATGTCTTGCCTGGCAACATAGGTAAGAACCACTTCTTAGTTCCGTCCATATTAAACTTCTTTAATATCTTATCAAGGTATGTACTTTGCGATATCCCAATCAAGCATCTCGATCTATCTCTATAGATCTTTATGCCTAATATATATGACAGTTCACCAAGGTCCTTCATAGAAAATTTGCTGTTTAGATAACTTTTAACATTGTTTAAAAGATCTATATCATTTCCCAGTAATATGTCATCCACATATAGTATTAGAAATGCCACATTGCTCCCACTCACTTTCTTATAAACACAAGCCTCTCCGTAAGTTTGGACAAATCAAAACTCTTTGATCACCTCAGCAAAGTGGAGACTCCAACTCTGGGATGCTTGCTTAAGTCCATATATGGATCGCTGAAGCTTGCAAACCTTGTCAGCATTCTTAGGATCGACAAAACCCTTTGGTTGTATCATATACAACTCTTCGTCAATATTACCATTGAGCAATGCAGTTTTGATATCCATTTGCCATATTTCATAATCGAAATATGCAGCAATTGCTAACATAATCCTAACTAATTTTAGCATCGCTATGGGAGAGAATGTCTCATTGTAGTCAACTCCTTGAATTTGTCGAAACCCGTTTGCGACAAGTCGAGCTTTATAGACGATCACGTTACCATCACCATTAGTTTTTATTTTGAAAATCCATTTATTCTTAACGGCCTTTCGGTCGTGAGGTAAGTCGACCAAGGTACAAACTTGGTTTTCGTACATGGATTCCATCTTGGATTTCATGGCTTCTAACCATTTGTTGGAATCCATGCTCATCATCGCTTCTTCATACATCATAGGGTCACCTATTTCATCAACCATGAAATTCATAAAAGGATTTTCGTACAATTCAGGAGATACACATGTCCTCCTTGACCTGCGAGGTTCAGCAGTGTCCTCTTTTAAAGTTTCATGATCATTATCATTAGTTCCCTCTTCATTCGGTGAAGCCAACTCCGAAACAATTTCTGGTGCTGTGCCACTCGCCGTTTCATGAAGAGAAGGTTCAATAACCTCTTCGAGTTCTACCTTCCAACTACACACGCCTTTCGTGAGAAACTCTTTCTCTAGAAAGGATCCATTCTTTGCAACAAAACCTTTCCCTCGGATCTGTGATAGAAGGAATACCCAATTGTATATTTAGGGTATCCTATGAAGATGCATTTTTCTGCTTTGGGTTCGAGTTTATCAGGCTGAAGTTTCTTCACATAAACATCGCAACCCCAAACTTAGGTTTGTTTCCAAACCATAATTCATACGGTGTCGTTTCAATGGATTTAGACGGTGCCGTATTTAAAGTGAATGCAGCGGTTTCCAGTGCATAACCCCAAAATGACAGTGGCAAGTCAGTTAGAGACATCATAGATCGAACCATATCTAATAGAGTGCGATTACAATGTTCCGACACACCATTATGTTGTGGTGTTTCGGCATGCGTGAGTTGTGAAACTATTCCACACTCTTTTCATGTGTGCGCTAAACTCGTAACTTAGATACTCTCCTCGATGATCAGATCGCAGAAATTTAATCTTTCTATTACGATGATTTTCCACTTCATTCTAAAATTCCTTGAACTTTTCAAAGGTTTTAGACTTGTGTTTCATCAAATAGATATACCCGTATCTACTCAAATCATCCGTGAAAGTAACAAAATAATGATATCCACCTCGCGCCGACACACTCATTGGACCACAAACATTAGTATTTGTGATTTCCAATAAATCTGTCGCCCATTCCATTGAACCGGAAAACAACGTTCTAGTTATCTTGCCCATAAGGCATGGCTCACATGTATCAAATGATTCAAAATCAAGTGATTCTAAAAGTCCATAGGAATGGAGTTTCTTCATGCGTTTAACACCAATATGACCTAGACAGCAGTGTCACATATATGCAGATATATCATCATTAAGTTTAATCCTTTTAGCATCAACATTATGAATATGTGTATGAGTACTATCGAGATTCAATAGAAATAAACCATTCATCACAGGTGCATGACCATAAAAGATATTGTCCATATAAATCGAACAATAATTGTTTTCAGACTTAAATGAATAACCGCTTTGCAATAAACATGATCCAGATACAATGTTCATGCTTAGCGCAGGCACCAAATAATAATTATTTAAGTTTATCACTAATCCCGACGGCATATGGAGAGGGATCATTCTGAAGGTGATCACATCAACTATTGATCCATTGTTGACACGCATCATGACCTCATCCCTTTCTAGTTGTCGCTTGTTCCGCAACCCCTAGATCGAGTTACATATATTAGCAACCGATCCTATATCGAATACCCAGGTGCTACAACGAGTACTAGTCAAGTACACATCAATACCATGTATATCACATATACCTTTGTTTGCCTTGCCGGCCTTCTTGTCCGCCAAATACCTGGGGGAGTTGCGCTTCCAATGGTCAGTCCCCTTGCAATAGTAGCACTTGGTATCAGACTTAGGGCCAGCTCAGGATTTCTTTTCAGGCGCAGCAACAGATTTGCCGCCCTTCTTTCCCTTCTGTTTACCCTTCTTGTCTTTCTTGAAACCTGTGGTCTTTATTAATCATCAATAGTTGATGCTCTTTCCTAATATCCACATCTACAGATTTAAGCATTGATAGAAGCTCGAAGAGAGACTTCTTCATGCCTTTCATGTTATAGTTCATCACGAAGCTCTTGTAGCTAGATGGCAGAGATTGGAGAACACGATGTATGCCCAAGTCAATGGGAATCGTTATTCCCAAGGACAAAAGCATATCAGCGTACCCAGACATTTTGAGTACGTGCTCACTAGCGGAGTTGTTCTTTTCCATCATGCAGCTAAAGAACTTTTCAGAAGCATTATAACTCTCTACAGTAGCATGGATATCGAAAATAATTTTCAATTCACCCATGGTATCAAAGGCATTGCAATTTTCGCATTTTTTTTGAAGTTTCGTCTCAAGCCCATACAGTATGCCGCAATGAACTAAGTTGTAGTCCTCCTAACGAGTCAAATAGACATTCTTTTCCTCGTTAGGGGCATCAGGAGCAGGTGGGGGGCCTCGCGACGCTTCTAGCACATATTGCTTTTGTGCAACAGAGAGGAGAATCCTCAAATTCATAGCCCAGTTGGTAAAGTTGCTACCATTCGCAGCAAGTTTCTCTTTCTCCATGAATACATTAAAATTAAAAGCAGGTGGTGCCATCTACAATAGAATTTGTAAAGTTTATTTTGACTAATTTTATGATAGATTGAGTTCAACTAATCCAAATTACAAATGAACTCCCACTCAAAAACAACATCCCTCGTGTCATTTTGGTGATTACATGAACCAAATCCATTACACCAAGTCCGAT
This sequence comes from Avena insularis, assembly GCA_023614405.1. Lineage (NCBI taxonomy): Eukaryota > Viridiplantae > Streptophyta > Magnoliopsida > Poales > Poaceae > Avena > Avena insularis. The sequence continues at coordinate 79,047,648 of CM042692.1, read as the reverse complement.
CATCATGTGAGTCGCTGTAGTTTCGAAGGCGAGCATCTATATGGGCATCATATCAACTATATGACTCATGCTTAACCTTTTGGTCCGTGTTCCGAGGCCATATTTGTACATGCTAGGCTCGCCAAGTAAGAACCTTAGTACTCGCGTGTGTAAAACTGTCTTACACCCTTTGTATGAAAGCACAGAGTCGAGTACACCCAATCATCACGTGATGTCTCGAAACACGATTCATAGAATGGTGCATACTTAAGGAAGAACACAATTTTTATCTTAATATTTAAATGAGGGATCATCTTATAATGCTACTAAAACGCCAAACAAGCAATATAAGATGCAAACATCAAATGTGTAAAGTGAAATGATATGGTTCTTGCAGTTGATCACTATCATGTGCATCATGGAATGATCTTTATCATTCCTTTGTGTGTAAGGCCAAGGTATATGGAACTTACATGTTAGGTGTGTTGTAAGAGTATAAACTATGCATCAACTTACAACATTACCATATCATGACACTAGCTCAACAACGATCTAAACTAGACGTTTCTAATTTATGAGTTGCAAGTTTTACGTGGCTTAGGGATTTCGAAGATAGAACCATTCTTACCTACGAACATGGAACCACAACGATGATAACCAAATTATTAGCAACTCGTTGTAAATCATATATTGACTATGGTAGGAGAGACAGACACCCGCTTGCCACTTATGTAAAACTAGTTGCATGTCAAGCGTGGAACCGGTCTCATGTGCGAGGACATGTAAAATTAGTCGGGCTGCTTCATCCCACTATGTCACCAATATCCAAAGTATATATATGATGCAATAACATGATCATCATCGCCCACATATTCATATATGTACTACCCGTGCAAAGCATCTACGCATAGATCAGGCTCTGATACCTCTGTAGGGGTTCGCAACATAGAAAACAAAATTTTACATCCAGAGAAATCATACCCTTGAATACCGAGAAAGTGTAACAAGATTTGACTCGTGTATGATGTAGTCGTTTGCTTGCTGATCTTAAGATCGTGAGGAAGTCCTAGCGCCGCAAATCAGCAGCGCATCTGTACTCGCACAGACGTTCAGGCCACCGAACAACCGCCGCCTCCTCGCTCCAGCGATGCAGTGGAAGCAGCAACTCCTTCCAGACGAAAAGCCATCGGGAACATGTATCTCGCTAATTCGGGACCATGGGGGAATAAATCTAGAGGGGGAGAGAGATCCTTCACGAGGAGGTGAGAGTGAGAAGTGAGGAGAGGGGTCCTTTTATAGGAGGAGGGGGTGCACTCCCCATGGCTGGCGCCCCATGGGTGGTGCCCCTTCACCTCCCTCATTCATGCGGTGGTAACTCCCACCACATAAATATGACCCTTCACATTCTCCACTTAAGTCTCCACTTAAATGTATTAAATTTCTCCAAATTTAATACTCTCTCATTTAATAAAACTCTTTTATTTATTTTATTCAGAATTTTGTTAATTACTTTAATTAACAAACATTCACATAAAACCCCCTGCACCATTTCAATATCACATGCAAAACCAGTTTCTGCAATTTCACCCGAAACAATGCGCATTTCCATCAAAATAATTCCAGCGCTTTGTAATTCTTTCCTCTAGAACATATTTGCTCCAAATTGTGTTGGTATCCCTTAAGTGTGTCACCTTACGGTTCGCGAATAATGCAGAAATGATTGAGACCCTTCTCCGATCAATAATTAGTAGTGGGACCTGGAGATCCATACTGACTCCCACAAATCCAACAATGACTTATGTGATCATAATAACCTTTTACGCATGTAACCTAATCCCTTTGTCTCGCGATATATTACATGTCCGGGATTCGATCATCGTTATCTCCATACCTAGTTTGATCTCGTTACCGACATGCAATCTTTTCTCGTTCCCGTGATATAACATTCTAGTGATCTCATCACTTGCTTGCAAGCTAACTAATGTGATATCACCGAGAGGGCCCATAGTATATCTATCCGTCATCAGGATTGAAAAATTCCACTCTTGATCCATGAGCCCCAACATAATACCTTCGGAGTATCTGACCCCATCTTTATAGTTACCCAGTTACGGTGTGACGTTTGATGTTATCAAGTCACTATTCTAGTATTAGCAATTAACATGATCTCATGGTCTAAGGACTAAGATTACTTCACAAGATGCTATAGAAATATAAACACAATGACTTTGATCGTAATGTTATACTTCGGATGAATGTTCATCACATCATTTCACAAATGTTGTGACCTCATTATTAACAACATCCAATGTCCATGATCAGGAAACCTTGATCATCTTGTTAATCAATGAGCTAGTCTATAAGAGAGGCATGACTAGGAACTTCGTATTTGTTTGTTAAACACACATGTATTAACATTTCCAATTAACACAATTATATCATGCAAAATAAACATCTATCATATATATGGAATACGATAATATCAACTTTATTATTGCCTCTTAGGGCATATTCCCTTCATAAATTTGATGCCAAACCTCACTACCTTGAGCACTGATGCGTGAATAATGAAAAACTTGGAAAATTTAATACTGGGGGTCATGCCTCGGTAGTTGTTCAAAAGAATCTCTTTGAGATGCATATCAAGGCACATGATGGGATCGAGCCTGCTACATTGCATCACATTTTTCATACCAATATCAATTTTTGACTGCAAGATCAGAGAACAAATTAAGTACGATGGCTAAAACTACAAAAAAGGTAACACATAATAAACTTCCATTGTAAATGTTACTCTACCAAATATTGGTCCACTGATCAAATCTCATAATAGGTTTAGCTCCATGTAATTGTACTTTTTTGCTGGTGGCTAACATTTAATAACAAAGATTTTCACCTCGGTGTATAGTTTCTCCATGCAGGGAAAGCATCAAAGGAATCGAACAACTGCATCTAGATTGGGGCCGATAGAATTTAATACCAAGACCTTCACTATGCGCATAGAACTGGTCAAGATGGTAGGCATCATTTTTTGGAGGACAGAGGTACATACATCAAGAAAAATAATAAGAAGTGAGTTTCAAGAAGACCAAGAGCAAGTAGAAGAATAGTCTACCTTCACGCTTATACCTCCAATAACTAGATGAGAGAATTTGTTAGACATGTAGCCCAATACTGTCAATTTTGGAGCGTGGATGACCCTGACAACGACTATCTGGATCAAGTAGGATCAATATCTCTAGGAGAGGTGCATCATCGATGACCAGGTCGTCACACACCTCAAGTGCCCCGTTGTTCCCCTAGCAAGACACATCTAACGTATGTAGATTCTTCGAGGTGATGTGGAGGCTACCGAACCCGTGGATCCCCTGAATCTGAAGGCCCTCAAGTGCAATACAGCCGGCGAGCAGGCGGTGGATGGCCCCATTTGAGATGCCGACATCATAGAGCTGGAGGTGCTTGAGTAGGGGAGAAGTAGTGGCGGCGCAACATCAATCGGGAGGAAATATTATCACTCGAAGCAGGCGGTGCACAACATGGGCAAAGAGTGCGACCGTTCTCCACCATCAAATTTGAGCTCATAGAGTTTATTTAGGATGGCGGATAGGAACCACTTTTCAAACATGGCATGAAGATTGCAGTTGGGGTGAACCGGCAGATGGTTAGGTGCCTGGTGGGCTCGGGGTGCGTGGCGAGGATCTTGGAGACTACGGCGGTGTGTTTTCTATGTTGGTAAGAGAGCCCGTAGCTGACGATGAGGTTGAGGGGGGCGGATGACCAGACAGGGCGCCACCGCTAGGAGAGGGATATTATCCGCATGACAGACTTGGTAGGGATGAGGGAGATGATGATGTACAACATCTCGTTAGGAGGAAGCTGATGAGGTCGAGGCAAGCCAAAGGCTCTTGCGGTTCTGGCTCGACCTGCTTCTACTTGTTGTCCGCCTCGTCCTCCATCTTAGCCGGAGGCAACACAGGCAACACCGCTATCTCCTTGTCTATGGATCTTTCTGCATGCGGTATGTGGTGGACCGGTTATGTCGGTAAGATCGAGGCAGTGGTGCTAGGTGGGCGTGCAAAAGATCCGGTCTGAAAGTGGTGGAGTGGGTCAGTGGGGAAGGGGAATCGATTGTAATAATAAAGCGCCCTAGGCTTCAGCAAAAATAAAGCACCCTTTATCAATAAATTTTAAATCACTATGGTTGGGAGAGCTACAACCTTTCTATTTAAATTTTTTTTTTGGGAATCCACTATTCCACGAACGTGATAATCTAGTGCGCTTGAGTGAGGAAGCAACGACAGTGTTATCATTGCAAAAACAAAACAAGAAAAAATGTGAAAGTTGTTAGATCCAACAGTTAGTAATTTGTCCTCACAACTCTTATTGTTCCTTCACGCTCATTGATTAATGAAGAAACATTCTTCCTTTAGATTTTCAGAAGTTATTCGGTCATGCACATATATCATATTCTATAAAGTATGGTAGTACAACATACGTAGACCGCAATTGATCAGTCAAGCTAATCACTATTGTTCTTATTTAAAATGAACAAATTATCAGGTTTTAGAGCATGTCCAACAAACTTTGTGTATTGAATTGCTAAATGTTGGCTATAGGAGGAGGAACATGAAGGTTTATCAATGCAACAAAATTTCTGATTTCCTAGCCTTCTTATAATAGCAGGTACTATTTGCCCTTCCTAGCCAAAATCATGTCTACATGACAATGACATGTGGGCTCAACTAGTTGGCCACCTACTACTCATCTTCTTCCTCACACGGAGTTGCGGGTCAGCGTGCATGTCAACCGGACTCATGGGGGTTAGCTGTGGATGGCAACACAAGGGAAGAGGGGACATGGATTACGACAGGAGGAGGTCAAGCACATGGGGCCAACCAGCCCCCGGTGTGGCGGTGGATTGCTATCGCATTGGCCGACGTGCGTGGAGGTGAGGCGGTGCAGGGCGAGGAAGCACAGGCGGGTTGAGAGCACCTGGGCACCGCCGAGGTTCTCTTCCACCGATGATGATTGCAATCCGATTGAATCATCTGCGATGACCGCGAGCGGAGACACCTCGATACAGCGGCATAGAAGCTCTCGAATCCGCGAAAGAAGAGGGACGGGACAACAAGATCCTCGTGGGAGGCGATGGGATAGTGGTTATCATCATTGGCCACACGCTAAATTTTCCGCGAGCGGTAGTGGACCTCTCACGCCAATGTTTTGGAATTATAGGAAGTGGCGTATGACTTTTTGCAAATCTTACCACTATATAGTGTACGACTGTTTTTGAACAATTAAATTTGAATCAAGACTAGTAAATCCCAACAATGTTAACTATTGAATCTTCTTTTCCAGATGGTATCTAGAAGCTTCTATTGATTGTCTTTAGCATAATGAATGCTATGTACAAACAACAAAGTATCTTCTCTAGCATTGCTCTAGAGTATGTTACCAAAAATTTTGAGTATTAAGTAGCTAATAAAGGTTGATATCTACATTATATAAAGTACGCGAACCAAATATACACCTGGTACTTTATGGAAGTGGCTCAAAATTAGATATTTTTTGAGTTTTACTATTATAATAATTTTGTATAGACATGGTATGTCATACTTTTATTATAATATATTATCTTAATGTATCATATCTTACCATACCCACCACTATATAGTGAATGGATAACTTTGACCTTTGACCGTTGGATATTCCTTCCACTCTAGCATCTAGAAGATTCTATTGATAGTCTTTAGAACAACGAACACTACGCACAAATAACAAAACACACTTTCCATCATTTCTCTTGACCATGGAGAGTACTAGGTAACTAATAGGTTGATTTCTATGTGATATAAATTACAAGAACCAAATATACACCCGATAGTTTATGGATGTGGTTGGAAAGTATAATTATTTTTTGAGCTTTACCAATAATAATTTTATATAAAATATGATATGCCATACTTCTATTATCTGATTATCACATGCAAAGCACGTGCAACTTACTAGTATACCAACTGGAAGTGTCAATATTGACGGCTTTACAAATTATGTGTGGTGCACTTATACAAAGGTTGTTGAAGCGGTGCTTTTGACCAAATTTCTCAATCTTGACTTGTTGGGTGATGAGAGTATATTTGCATCATATTTTACATTATTATTTTTCATTGTAGATGTAGGATTGACGAGGGTTTAACTCGTCAATGCCCATTGTTATGGACTTGGGTTTTGGAGAAGGAGGGAGCGCTGGAGACATCTATCGGCTAGCAAACAAGCACAAAGGGGACAAAGGATTTACCCAGGTTCAGGCCTCGTAGAGGTCCCTACGCCTGCTTGTCTGCTCGTGGAATGATTGAGGGAGTCGAAAGTTACAATGGTGCACAGATGCAATCTGGCGAGGGTTTGTGGAAGCTAGGGTTGCGTGTGTTCCTTGCCGCCCCCTCCTATCCCTTATATAGATAGGCTAGGTCTCGGGTAGCAGGTCGAGTCGGTTACAAGTTAGGGTTTTCCCCTTCAAACTTTCTATCTTTAGCTTCTTCTTGTCCTTCAAGCAATCGAGAGTCCATAGGTTACTCGAGTCCTTTCATCTAGGCCTTGGCGACACCGTGGGTCTGTATGTATTTGGACCGTATATACAAAGCTCGAGTACCTGTAGGGTATACCCATGTCAGTAGCCCCCGAGTGTCCAGTGGAATCGCAGATTCGTCTGGGGACTTTTGAAGCCTTCGAATGCCTAAATGAGTACATTTTGATTGCTTTTATTTTTGTCATAGGGACTGTTGATATACGTGCCTGATATAACCGAAGTATCGGTATTAGTTAACCACCTTAGGGTGAAACAACGCAATCTACTCAAATTCGAGTCCCCGGACTCGAATCCGGAAAAGTGCTGGTGTAATTCGACTCAGGCCGTGGAGGTCTTACAAGAGTCGAATTCCAGTTATATGGGTGTGAGCACTTGACGCGTCCCTGAAGGCATGTTCATCGTGCCTGTAGGTACGGATATGTTTCTGGTAGTGTGCAGTTAAATGCGTTGCCAGGCCTTATTCAGGTCTTACCTTCACGCCGTAGGCGCGGTATCCGAATTTTATCATCACGGAGACGATTCGGGTGACCCAGGAGACACAGTCTCTTTGTAGGGGGAAAATTATGAGGCAGTGTCGCCATGAGTTTCGAGTGTGGATGTTATCAACACACAGTTTTTTGTACAAATAATCATAGGGTGCGCGACCAGCGTATCCTATGGAGTAACCGAAGTGCTGGTTGAGTCGAAGACTCGGCGAGACTAAAGAAATTTTATGATGTCGTCTTTTGCTTGCTTGTTTCAGTCGATGACTCAGGCAGGTACTAAAACACTTTTGCGACTGCTGTCGTCTTTTGCCTACTTGTTTCAGTCGAATTTGTTTCCGGCGATCCCTATGGGAGTAACCCATGTCCATAATCGAACTGTTTTTTGAGTGGTTGGGTTTGCTTTTGTGATTGTCCATGTTCCTGCAACAAGAAAAAGAAAAATCGTAGGGTGTGCGGCCAGCGCTCCCTATGGGAGTAGCCCCCGAGTGCTTGGTGGAGTCGAAGACTCCAGCAAGGACTAAAAATAGTCGAAGTTTTCCACTGCGTAGCCTTGGTGACGTCGGTCTTGGCCATATGACCTTAATTGCCCGCGTGAGCGATTTTGACGGGACGTGATGAGCGGTGGGTCCCACTTTCTGACTTTGATTTGACTGAGCGTGCGTAATCTTATTTTTAACCGCGCCTCCTCGATTTCCGCGCGTAATGGTAGAAGTGGGGGGACGGTTCGCGCTTCCTCTTCTCCACGCGTCCAACGCGATGTGTGCCACGCATCCAATAGGGTTTTTGTCAGCCGTTGGATTGCATCTCCCAGGGGTTAAGTAGGGGTGCTGCAGCGGTAATTTCCCATCTGCGCTCTTTCTTCCTTGCTGCCATCGCCATTCTTGCCGCTTTTACCTTTCCTGTGCCCATCTTCTCCACGACGCTGGACCAGCTCCATTCGTTCCCGGGCTACTTCCTTCACTCACATCGCCGCCACGCAATGGGGAAGAAGAAGGGAGGTGCTGCCGCTGATTCATGACCCACCGTCTCTGAAGAGAAGAAGGTGGCTCATTGCTGCGCGGCACCAAGAACGGCGGAAGAAGAAGGTCGCGGGCACCCGCGTGACCAATGGCGCATGGCGCCCCTCTATCATCAAGGCGTCGGATCTCCGTCTTCTTCGCCAAGATGGAGTTATCTCTGCGGATCGCCGTCGCGCGTCCCAATGGTGAGACCATTCCTGCTCCTCCCGCTGGTTTTCGAGTGATGTTTCTTGCATTCATCATTCGCGGTCTTTCCTTGCCTCTTCACCCCTTTCTTAGGGGTCTTCTTTGCTTCTATGGGCTCTAGCTCCATCAGTTGTCCCCAAATTCGCTCCTCCACATCACTTGTTTCATCACTCTCTGCGAGTGCTGGCTTGGAATCGAGCCACACTTTGGTCTTTTCAAGCGCATCTTTAAATTGAAGCGTCAGTCCGCATCTGGCTCTTTAGTTTATGACGTAGGTGGTTGCGGAATCCACGTTGACCCATCCCACCTACTTCGACATCAAGCTTACCAAGTCCGTCCAGGGATGGAGGGACAAATGGTTTTATGTTCGCGACCAGAAGGCCAAGGACGAGCACTTTGGACTCGCGCCTTTCGATCCCACGACTCCCTGCAAGAAGATGCGTTCTTGGAAGAACGTGATCATGCCTTCCGAAGTCGCAGAGACAGACGTGTTATATCAGCGCGTCTGCGACCTCGAGAGTCGCATAGGCGCAGAAGAGGGAGGCTGCGCCCTTGTCAGGACTTGGCTGCGTCATCGCGTCTAGCCTCTCCAGGCCAGGGTCCATCCCATGTTTCAATGGGGTGGCGCTGATGATGCCACTCGCATGTCTGCTGATGGCATGTCCGCGAGTGAGGTAGATAAGAGGGTGCAACTGGTCACGAAGTACACCCTCAAGGATGTGCTTCCGAACGAGCCAGTCATTCCTCCTTTCGATGCTTCGAATCCTCCTCCTGAGTTACAGTTGTGCTACATAGTATCTTATTTTCTCGATTGCGTTTTCTGTTGCTTACCTGTTATGTTTGCTGATCTTTACTGTTTGTATGCAGGAGTGGGTGGTGTCGCCTTGTATGCCTCCCCTCCCTGAGGGGATTATTCCTCGTGAAGCTTTGGAAGAGGACGAGTCCGAGTCATTGTCCCTTGATGTGGAAGAAGCCCCGAGTCCGAGCCGGATACTGCAGCGTTCGTGGCAGAAGGGATTCCGACGTCGACTCCTTCAACTCCGAGGCGTGGCTGTTGGCGGAGTCACCAATTCCAGCTGTTCCTATGAGGGTTGTACCGTCTTCGCAAGAAGATGCGATTTCCCAAGGAGTCTTCGTTGAATCGGCACGCCACGTTTGATCTTGACAACTTTAAGCGTAAGTTCTTTGGGTTATTCATTCTTTTCTGTTTTCTTCTTGTTGGTTTTTGCCCTGGAGTTTACCCTTTTCTCAATGTGGATTTTGTCTTGAAGTCAAGAGGCATCGTCATCTTCGGGCGACGTCGAATTTTTGAAGGAATCGGGAGTCGTGACTTCAAGGGCCAAGGTAGAGGTCGAGCGTGCTCCTTCTCCGGTGGCAGCCCACTCCGGGCACAATTCTTCGAGCTCTCCTCACGTAGGGGAGCATCGAGTAGTTGCTCGGATGACGGTTCAGCAAACTTCTTGGTCATTTGGAGGACCATGTAAGTATAGCTTCCCTTCTTTTTTAATGTGGTAGTCAACGCCTTCTGCTGCCCTCTGCTGACTCCTTGTTTTGTGCGATAGCTCCTTGTAAAGGAAGCCACGCAGGTGGCGGAGCAGGTGATGGCGATGGGTCGCCAGCATGCGATGCTGGAGACGCGCCACCGTGTGGTCGAGAGTGAGTGTTCTATACTTATTCTTTTCGTCTTCTCTCTGTTTTGGTATAATCGACTAACAGCCAATTATTGACTGCCATGTAGCTGAGCATAACGCTTTACTGCGCGATGTCGCCACGTTGGAGAAGACACTAGCCGCAGCTGTGAAGGGGCACGACGAGGCAATCGCGGCTCGTGATGATGCCCAGAAGCGCGAAGAGGATCTGCGCGCCTCCTTTGCGGCCAGGGAGAAGTTGTTCGAAGAGCAACTCAGTCGCCAAGGCCCTCTCAGGTACCTTTACTGGTAGATATTTTATTGATGTTCTTCTCTGCATCTGTAGTGCCGGTGGCACTAGAAGTTTGATCCATGTGTGTATTTTGGTGTAGATGCTGGCAGCTTGAGTTTTGATCCACAAGCCCTTTGTTGTGATGACGCTCTGCGGGCGCGGTATCTGCGGTCGAGGATAGTAGCGCCGCTGTCCAAGATACGTTGTCCAAGGCCAAGGCCACCCTGAGTCGCCTCCGGGAGGAGTTGATGCCGAAAGCGGAGCTGGTCGACAATGTGGAAGAGCTGGTGGAGTCGCTCGCTGGGGGTGTGCCTGCCACGTACAAGAACTCCCTCCGCGCAGCTGGCGCGACCATGTCGCTTGCCATGGTGCAAGCCCACGGAGTCAAAGTAGATCCTTCTGCGGTGTCGAAGACGATGCCTTTTGGCGCGGATGGTCAGCAGGTAGTATTCGCTCCCTTTGCGACTGCCTGTGCCAAATATGGCCATTCCTTGATAAACACTATTTCCAAGTATTCAGAGGAGCTCAATCGTGCGAAGAAGGCGGCGAAAACTTCGGCCTCAGGGGCCGGCAGAAAGTCAGTGGCATCTGATACTGCCATGGACTTGATGAATCCCCCGAGGTCATCAAAGTCGAAGAAGCCAGCTGCTTCGTAGTTAGTTTCTTGTAATAGTTGTTGAATTGCTCTTTTGATTGGAGAACATGCCTGTTGGCGAATGTGTTTTTAGATACTTTTATGCTGATCCTGAATGCATCTGTTGCTTTTGACTTTTGAGTTGGTCGCCTTATTTGCCTCTGGCTTGATTTTTGGTAGGGTACATCAAGTGGTCCTGTGGGGGAACCCCGGACACGCCATCTCTTGAGGATACAATGGCACCACCACGCTCCAGGGTAGAGGAGTTTTCCTTGCTTTCGCGACTTCGTGATCGTGTTAACAACTGGAGCGTGAGTTGCCCGTGATCCGCGGTAGCGCGGACGTGTGGAAGTCAAAGGCTGAAAAAGCCGCCGCCCACGAGCAACATCTGCTTGGCAAGGTGACGCAGCTGGGCGACCAGTTTAAGTGTTAGTTTGCTCATCCTCGTCTTTTCCTTTGTAGTTAATCGCAATGGTACGTTGTACTCATGTTGTTGATGCTGCTTCGTGTAGTTGTTAGCGCACGCCATCCGCAGGAGGACAGGGATAGGATTGCTATCCGCCTTCATGATCTCACCCAGGAGCAACTTCAGGAGAGTGGATACTTCTGGGTAGATCATGATCGTGCGACTGCGTTGGCGACCCTGAAGGATCGCGCCTCGCGAGTGCTGCTCTTTCTGAAGAAGTCGCAGTCGTGTTTGAAGAACATCTATCGGGCAGTGTTCCCGCTGGATGATACTCCATCAAGCCTGCTGGCTCTCCTCACCAAATTTCAAGATATGTCCGCGGTTCGCGAGTGTGTGAGGCGGCAGTTGGTGGCTGGTGCCAAGGCTACCCTTTCCATGGTGCGTTTGCACAGGCCTGACGTGGATGTCGCCACCATTGCCTCTGGGCCACCGGTGCCACCAGTAGGATCTTCCTGGAACATGGTGCCGCACTATCAGGCGGTGGACCGTCCAGCCGAGAAGGTCGTCGACTTCTTCGAGGAACAGACTAATGTTCTTCTGTTGCAAGGGTAGCCAAATATGTATCCTGCACATAAGTGTACTAGTTTTGTAAAGCTCGTATATATTTGTAGATAATTTTCTATTGAATGTGTACAAATAGCTTTGAGCGTGGGGTGCATTGCACTTATGCGAGTCCTTTTCGTTAGCCTGGCCATCTTTTGTATCGTTCCCTTGTCAACCTGTCAGGTGCGTTGCAGCTGGGTTGAGTTTGTGTTAAGGGGTTCAATTGATGTGCCAGCTACTCAGGATGTCGCGTTATTGTTCGAAGAACATATGTGTATAGGGTGGCATAGCGCCCGAGTATGAAAATTGACAAAGTAAAGGAGGGCACAAAGTTTCGGGGCACTTAGCTTTTATTTATTCGAAGAATAGTACGAGGTACAATGTGCGGCTAAGTAGCCTTGGCCGAATAGCCTTATTTGCGATGCAAAAGTAAAGAAAAACGACTAAGGGTAGAAGCGTCGCAGTTGTGCGACGTTCCAAGGGTTGGAGTGTGCGACTCCTGTCTCTAAATCTTGAAGGCGATAGGCACCGCCTGGGATTACTTCTGTAATCACGTACGGTCCTTCCCAGGGGGATTCGAGCTTGAGATGCCCCTGTTGCTTCAGTCGCAGGACCAGGTCACCTTCGACGAAGGATCTGGGGCGAAGCCTTCTACTGTGGTAGTTGCGTAGGTTCTGCTGGTAGATCGTGGATCTTGCTGCGGCGATTTCTCTTGCCTCGTCGAGGAGATCGACGGAGTCTTTGAGTGCAAGAGATGACTCTTGTTCGCAGTAAGCGACTACACGTGGCGCCTTGTATCGCACTTCGGCGGGTAGTACTGCTTCTGCTCCGTGTACCATAAAGAATGGCGTGTAGCCGGTGGCGCTGTTTGGAGTTGTACGCAGGCTCCAGAGTACGGATTGGAGCTCATTTAGCCAGCAACCTGCAGCTTGCTCGAGTGGTCGAAGGAGTCGCTTATTGATGCCGCTTCAGACGAGCCTGTTTGCCTTTTCCACCTGATCGTTGGTCTGTGGGTGTGCTACTAAGGCGTAGCTGATGTTGATCCCCAGGTTATCGCAGAATTCTTGGAACTCCTTGGATGTGAAGTTCATTCCGTTGTCGGTGATGATGCTGTGCGGCACGCCGAAGCGGTAGACGATGGACTCGAAGAACTTGACTGTGTTGTGCCCTGATTGCTTGGTCACTGGCATGGCCTCAATCCACTTGGTGAATTTGTCGACTGCGACCAAGAGGTAGACGCAGCCTCCTTGCGAGGACCTTGGAAGTTTGCCAACCATGTCGAGTCCCCACTGGGCGAAGGGCCAGGCCAATGGAATAGGCCGTAGTTCTGCGCCTGGTGTGTGTGGCTTGTCCGCGAATCGTTGGCAAGCATTGCATTTTTGGACAATGTCCTTGGCATCGCGCATGGCCGTGGGCCAGTAAAATCCAGCTCGTAGAGCTTTGGCGACGAGGGTGCGACTGCCTGCGTGGTGCCCACAGGTCCCTTCATGGATGTCGAGGAGAATTGCTCTTGCATCGGCCATGGAGACACATCGCTGTAGCACTCCTGTGATGCTGCGTTTGTATAGTTCGTCGTTGATAACGGCGAATGCCTTGGAGCATCACGCGATGTGTCGTGCGTATGTCGGGTCGTCCGGTAGGCGTTTACTGAGGAGGTACGTAATGTATGGCTGCGTCCAGGATTGTTCGATCATCATGACGCTCATTGGCCCTTCGAGTCCTGTGTCTAGCTCCAAGTCGTCGAGTGCCATTGGCTCATTGGGTGGCGTAGCCCCTGAGTCCATTGCTGCGCTTGTTTTCTTCTCTGCGGCCTTTGGCCATCATGGAGCGTTCATAGATGCGCTCGAGAAATACACCAGGTGGTATGGGGGCGCAGGTAGAGCCTATGTTTGCGAGTGTATCCGCCTCCTCGTTGCTTTCGCGACCTACGTGTCGTAGCTCGCAACCATCAAAGTCCCCTTCGAGTGTATCATAGAGGTCGCGGTACGCGATCATGTTGTCGTTCAGTGCGTCGCACTCGTGCATTGTTTGGTTGACGACTAGCTTGGAGTCGCCGTATATGATGAGCCTTTTTGCACCGCAGGCTTTTGCCATCCTCATCCCGTGCAACAGGGCCTCGTATTCAGCTTCGTTGTTTGAGGCTGTGAACTGCATTCGCAGGATGTATTTCAGCTTGTCTCCTTGAGGTGATGTCAGTATGACACCTGCTCCTGCACCGTCTTTCCGCTTGGATCCATCGAAGTGCATGGTCTAGAGGTAGGACATATCTGGCTTGTCTGGGAGTTGATTTTCCATCCAATGCACAAGGAAGTCAGGGAGAATTTGCGACTTGATTGCGTTGCGCTTTTCATATGTAATGTCTCATGGAGATAGTTCGATTCCCCAAAGCGCGACTCATCCCATGGCGTCGGGGTTATTGAGGATATGTCCCAATGGGGCATCGTTGACTACCACGACTGGGTGTTCCTAGAAGTAATGGCGCAGTCGTCGGGCGGTCATGAAGACGCCGTACGCCAGCTTCTGGTAGTGCGGGTACCGTTGTTTTGTTGGCGTGAGGACCTCGCTGAGGTAGTATACCGGGCATTGTACGCCATGGACCTTGTTTTCCTCTGCCCGTTTGACAACGAGCACTGTACTAACCACTTGGTTGGTAGCGGATATGTACAGCAGTAGTGGTTCCCTTTCCCGTGGAGTCACCAGTACTGGCGATGTGGATAACAGGCGCTTGAGATCTTCGAATGCTTCTTGCACTTCATTGGTCCACTCGAATTTATCAGCTTTGCGGAGGAGTTGATAGAAGGGCAGTGCCTTTTCTCCCATTCGACTGATGAATCGACTGAGGGCCGCGATTCGTCCGGCTAGTTGCTGGACGCCTCTTATGTTTTTTGGCTTCTCCATGGCAAGTATGGCCTTTATCTTTTTCGGGTTTGCCTCAATCCCTCTCACGGAGATGAGATACCCGAGCAGCTGCCCAGATGGTGCGCCGAAGGCGCATTTGTCCGGATTGAGCTTGATCTGGTAACGGTCAAGATTGGCGAATGTTTCGCGCAAGTCATCGATTAGAGAGGCTTCCTTTTTGGTTTTGATTACTATGTCGTCGACATAGACTTGGATGTTGCGACCCAGCTGCTCCTTGAGGCAAGCCTGCATGCACCGTTGGTAGGTAGCTCCCGCGTTTTTTAGCCCGAAGGGCATTGTGTTGTAGCAGAACACACCGAAGGGCGTTGTAAACATGGTCTTCTCCTGGTCTTCCTCCTTCATTCGAATTTGGTTGTAGCCTGAGTAGGCATCGAGGAAGCAGAGGCGCTCGCAACCAGCGGTGGAGTCGATGATTTGGTCGATCTGTGGTAGCGAGAAGTGATCTTTTGGGCAGTGCTTGTTTAAAGAAGTGAAGTCCACGCACATCCGTAGGATATCCGTGTCCTTTTTTGGCACCAGCACCGTATTGGCGAGCCAAGTGCTTTCCTTGATCTTGCGTATGAATTTGGCCTCGAGGAGTCTGTTGATCTCCATTTCATTCCGCTTCGTGGCTCAGACGATCGCTGATTGTTTGCTTGGTGGCCTTGCGTCGGGGTTGACGTTGAGTGCGTGCTCGGCGAATTCCACAGGAACTCTGGCATGTCCGCAGGACACCGTGCAAAATTTCAGTGCTCATGGAGGAATTGACGGCCGAGTTCCTATCTTGGACTCAAGTTGTTGGCGATGAGGGCCGTTTTGGCGGGATCTGATGGATGGACCTGCACCTTCTTTGTGTGCACAGATGAGTCGAAGGAGAGGTCAGGTGAGCTTGGCCTACTCAGGGGCGGCAGACTGTTTTCCGTCGTTTCCTTCAATCGCGTGAGCTCCTCCTGCATGCCGAAGGACTGGGAGATTCTGTTGAATTCCCTGTCGCAACTGTCAGATTGCTCAAAGCTCCCGTTGATCGTGATGGCGCCGTTGGGACCTGGCATCTTCATCTGCAGGTAGGCGTAGTGGGGTACCTCCATCAACCTAGCGAACGCGACGCGTCCGAGGATGCAGTGGTATTGTGAGGGCTAGTCGACAACTTCAAAGTCGATGCGCTCGCGCCGGAAGTTCTTCGGCGTGCCGAATATGACGTCGAGGTTGATTTTGCCCAGGGGGTATACGCCTTTCCCTAGGACGATGCCGTGGAACATTGTGTCCGATGCCTCCAAGCAGGTTAGAGGGATCCTCATTGCTCGCAAGGTACTCGCCAATATGAGGTTGATACCGCTTCTGCCATCCATGAAGACGCGACTCATGTCGAAGCCTCCAATTTGCGCCTCGAGTACGAGGGGGTAATGGCCTGGGCGAGGTACTTGAGGCGGGTGGTCATGTTTGTCGAAAGTAATGCACGACTCACTGCCACTGAGGTACTCAGTGGTGGATCGTGGCGAGTGCGTGGCCAAGTTTACTTGGCGAGTGATGGCCTTCTGCACCCTATTGGAGGGGCGCCCCTTTTGGATCATCATGGTACCCATGGCCCGTGGGTACGGTTCGCCTCCGTGGTGTTGGTCTGGTGAAGCTCCGTTCGGGGGTGGCCCAGGTGGTGGTGGTGGTGCGCCATGTGCCACGGCGCCTAGAGTGGCTCCGTAGTCTCTTTCGACTTCATTGTGGTTCATCCGAACCAATCCCTCATGTAGCTTGAGGAACTCACGACAGTCCTTGAGGAGGTGGCTGGACTTTCTCTTGCCATCATGCTTGTCGATGTAGAAGTGTACCGTGCATGGCCCGGACAGTTTGTCCTCGATGGAGGTCACGGGTGCTTCATCGCGAGTGCGGTGTTGCCACACTTGCGTTGTTTTCCCGGAGTCAGGGTGTCCGCCGCTGCGGTATCCGCTGTTGCGGTTATCGTCGCGTCTATCGGCGTAGCCGACTGCGACCATGTTGACGTCATCGCGGTCGTCGTAGACGCGCATGCGACGCTTACTCCGGCGGTCGCGTCTTCGTTCGAGTTCTGCCTCCTCGTCAGAGTGAACGCGATTCTTCACCAAATCTTCTCCATCGGCCCACCGATTCGCGATCTCCTTCAGGTGGTCGATGGTCTGGGGCTTTGAGCGGCCTAGCTCCTCCCTGAGTTCCATGCGGCGGACACCACCGTTGAATGCATCAATCACGCGGTCTTCCGAGATGTTCTCCGCGGAGTTCTTGATGATGGACCACCTTTGGATGTAAGAGCGCAGCGATTCGCCAGATCTTTGCTGGCAGCATCTCAGTTCTTCGATTGAGGCGGGGCGTTTGTACGTGCCCTTAAAGTTGTGCACGAAGCTGTAGACCAGCTCATCCCAGCTGCGAATGGATCCGCGTGGGAGGTTATTGAGCCATGCCCGGGCGGTGCCCTGCAGCTGTAGCTGCAAGCATTGCATGGCAGTACTTCGACTGCCTCCATGTAACCTGATGGAGGAGATGTGATCCTCCAGCCAAATCTTGGGGTCCTGCAGACCGTCAAATTTCGGGTTCTCCGATGGGAGTTTGAACCCTTTAGGCATTCTCTTTTGCCTGATGGATCTGCTGAAGCATCTGGCGCCGCAGAGCTCCCCATCTTCTTCTTCCGAGTCAGTCGATCGAGCACGTCGTGCCCTTGACTTGTCGATCTTGCACTGCGTGAGTTCATCGCGTGCATCGTAGTCGTGATTGTGTCGCCGTGGCGTGGATCGCTGACGAGGGCGAGGAGTAGCGCTTTGCTAATGCTTTGCCCTTTTTGGGTCTGTACGGTTCCTTGTCGAGGGCGGCCTCGATTAGCCCCAGGCCCGCGATCGTAGATTGGTGCATGGCCGTTCGGGGATCTCCAGCTGGTGGCTGGTTATTGAGAAGGTACATGGTGGCCGCCGTCACCGCGGCATGTTGTGTCCTGGGAACCACGTTGCCTCTCGTGTCGACTCTCATAGAGCCGAAGTCAAGGACTTTCACGGCGTCTATGCGTTCTTGTTCGGTGAGGTGAGCCATCCGCGCTTGCCTTTTCCTGGCGAGGTGCTCGTTGCCTCTTGAGGAGGATCCTCCGTAGGAGGAGAGCCCAGCGCGACGAAGGCTTGACTCGTCCGCCGCCTTTTTACGCGCCTCAAGTTGCGCGATTGCTTGTTTTTGGCACTTGAATTCCTCTTTTAGGAGCCAGTGGTAGCCCATGAGTAGCTCCTGCAGGGACCTGAAGGGTAAAGGTGCACCTCGTAGGGCTTCACGGCAGCGTTCCCACTCTTGCTCGTTGAGCCTGATCACGACGCGTTCGCCGGTTTGCTCGTTGATTATGCTAGGAGGTTCGACTGCTCCTCCGTTGCCACCGTTACCCCCGTTGTCGGTGTTGGGCGGGTCGGTGCCATTGCCGGTGTTACCACCGTTGCCACGATTGGGTGGATCGGTGCCGTTGCCGGTGTTGCCACCGTTACCGCGGTTCATGGAGGTGTCGCCCGTGTTGATTACGGTGCACATGAAGTGATTTGGGAAGCTGTTGCTTCCACAACTTTCAGATCCAGAACCGTAGGTTCCATCTTCAGTGGCCAGATTGCTTAGATCGGAGTTGCGACTGCTGTCGCTGACCATGTTCCCAACTACCGCCGGAGCATTGAGCTCACTGAGGGTGCCGATCGATGGAGGGAACCATGATGCTGGGGCAATCGTCGGTGCCATCGGCTGATCGGGCATGCGAAGCGTGCGCATCTGACCAATTTGGAAGCGGAAGCTACCAATCGCCAGGCTGATTCTGTCGCCCACGGACTCGAAGGCCGGGCGAGTAGCCGGCATGTGGACGGTGAAGTCGAAGGTGCCGAAAAGCTGGCGAATCTCCGCTATTGCAGAGTTGTAGATCGCGTTTGATGGGGCCGAAGAAGCCGAAACATCAGCACTCCCAGTTCCCACAGACGGCGCCAATTGACGAGGGTTTAACTCGTCAGTGCCCATTGTTATGGACTTGGGTTTTGGATAAGGAGGGAGTGCTGGAGACATCTATCGACTAGCAAACAAGCACATAGGGGACAAAGGATTTACCCAGGTTCACGCCTCGTAGAGGTCCCTACTCCTGCTTGTCTGCTCGTGGAATTATCGAGGGAGTCGAAAGTTACAACGGTGCGCAGATGCAATCTGGCGAGGGTTTGTGGAAGCTAGGGTTGCGTGTGTTCCTCGCCGCCCCCTCCTAGCCCTTATATAGATAGGATAGGTCTCGGGTAGGAGGTCGAGTCGGTTACAAGTGAGGGTTTTCCCCTTCAAACTTTCTATCTTTAGCTTCTTCTTGTCCTTCAAGCAATCGAGAGTCCACAGGTTACTCGAGTCCTTTCATCTGGGCCTTGGCGACACCGTGGGCCTGTACGTGTTTGGACCGTATATACCAAGCTCGAGTACCTGTAGGGTATACCCATGTCAAGGATCTTGGTATTTTATGTCGCTCGCATGCACATTTTATGTTCGTTTTCACCAGGATCAGGACAGATGATGGATCCAATGGACACAATTCTTGAAGCAGTTGTACTGAGGAGAAAAGGAGTCAAAAACAACATAAATAGCTTATTTGGGATATATAAATAATACCAGAAGAAAACCTGAAGCGAACAAGGCTTACAGATGGTTTAATGACCAACTATACGACCAAAATTATTTTTCCAGCCATATAGTTCTGGTCGTATAGTTGGTGCTGCCACCGCCTCTTCAAATAGTTTCACCCCGTGCAACTAGATCAGAGAGACAACATACAGAACACCCAGAAATCACCGAAACCTCACCTACGGAAGGCATCTAGAGGGGGAACTTGTCCACCGGGATCCATCTTCACTCTGAGCAGATTCAAGAGGCTAAGGCATCAATCTTCGTCATCGACCGCTGCATCACCACCATCTCCATCCATCCCATCTACATGTTGTCTAGATCTTCTTGTAATTTCTGTACTCGTTGTGGATTTATACAAGTAGTATTCATCTATGATAGATACCATTACCATTGCCATGATGTTGATTGCCTCCATGTCTGAGTAGATCTCTAGTTCTTGGGGACATGGAGAAAACCTAGCATATGATTGATATGAGATAGAGATTATTATGTTATACATAATTATGTGTATGTGTTAATTGTCTTCATCTTGATGTTGGGAGTTGTGCATAACCTTAATATTTGCCTCCTACCGGGACTCGATGAAGGGGATTACTTGTCTGTAGACGGAGGGATGATAGCACTTACTGTGACTATAAAGCTATTGTCATTCTTTACGTACTAACTTGGGGAATCAAGGAGAACTCATCAAGCCATATCCATGCCATGGGAGAAATCTCTTAATAGCGGGATAATACGATTGATGTCATTTATTTGGCAGTTGTGGTTATGAAGGATGATGTGAGCAGTGGTTGCTGCCTATTTGTCCATATATGGAGCTCCTCCCATATACATACATATTATGAGAATATTTGTCATAATAATCTTGATTGCTTAGTCTAAATTGCTAGAGGTGTATCCACCACTCCCTGAGAACGCATTTTCCCTATTGCAGTTCTGAAGTTCTTTACACACGCGATTCTCACTTTCTGTATTAAGTTTTGCTTTACTTTAAATTACCTCGCTCAATCAAAAACCCAAAAACAACTCTACTTTTCTTGCATCTTAAAGTTATTTCTTAAGTACTTTGTTTAGTTGTAGTTAAAATCATTTTAGTCTTTGGCCTACTCCTCCCTGTGGGGTCGATATCTTTATCTCGAAACTAGCTACAAACGATCTGTGCACTTGTAGTCATCAAGCTATTTTCTGGCGCCGTTGCTGGGGAGCTTAGGGTTATAAGTCACTTTAATTTTAGTTATTTACTTTCGTTGTACTAATTTTTACTTAAGTTGTAGGAACGGAACAATGGACAACACTCAGCATTTAAACCATCTTGAGGCAGTAAGGAAAATGGGTTCACCCATGGATGCTTTTACAGCTGTCAATAGAAGCATAAATCCGGATGGAATTGAGATCCACCCTTTATTATTTGAACTACTGCACTCTAAGAAATTTGCAGGAACCAATGAAGTGAGTCCATATGGACACTTATAATTCTTTGAAGACGTTCTCAATTCCTTTATATTCGATGACTGTAATCTTGATATGGTTAAAACCTAGTTGTTTAGACAAACTCTCTCTAATAATGTTTGTGACTGGTACAAATCTTTTTGTGCAGAAGCACCGAGGACTTGGAAGGAATTGACAACCAAATTCCTATCAAAATATTACTCAGAAAGCAAAGCTCACATGATGAGAGGTATTATTATCAGTTTCAAAAATAATCCTAGTGAGGGCTTATATGAAGTATATCTAAGGTACAAACACTACCTAGATAATTGCCCCCATCATCGTTTTCCTGATTGGTTAATCACTCATACTTTTTATGGAGGGCTAAATATTGAAAATAGAATAAATCTAGACACTGCTTCTAATGGCAGTTTTCTATCTTATACCTATGATGAAGCTTGGAATCTAATAATATAAATGAGGGAAGCAACAGAAAATCTTAAAGATAAGGAAAACATTACAATTAGTTTTTCTGAATATGCTTGCGTTAACGATTTCCTTACAGATGAAAGGACTGGTGCAATGATTAAAGCCCTCGGTATTGATTCTTATTCAATAAAGAAAATTATTGAGAATTATGCAGGACATTTGCAGGTACCAACAGAATGGAAACCACGTAAACCCCTTGAAGAAAAGAAGTGTGCAAGAGTGATAATGGAAGAATTCTCCTCAGTACCTATTCAAGAGATCATCAAGAAAAGGCAAAAAGTGGAAGAACAAATAAAGAAGAGACCTAAGAAACCAGAAAAGAACCCTGAAGTTACCAATATAAATAATGTTATATTAAAGGATCTTATGGAAGCATGAATAGTGGACAATGAAGTGGTTATGCTAGACCTTGAAACCTCAGATTTCATCGAAGGTAAGGTATGAGGTCACGAAACTTCTAAACCAATGACTCCTATATATTATGGAGAAACTTTCTTATATGGAATTTGTGAGCCGATTTGTACTATAAATATTATGCCTTCATCACTTTATGAGGAACTTTGCTATAATTTAAATAATCCAGATGTGGAACCGGTAAACACTACTATTAAATTGTCTAACAGGACTAATATAAAATCGGAAGGTGTAATCAGAAATATCTATGTCTTTATTGGATCACTCATGTAGCCCCCTGATTTTCATATTGTTGATATGCCCCGAGATTCTTTTTGTCCTATTCTTTTAGGCAAAGAAGGTTTAATCCGAAAATTAAGGAAGTAGTAAGAACAGAGGTTATACGCTTATTATATGTTGGCATAATATATCCTATTTCTGACTATTAGTGGGTTAGCCCAGCTCATTGCATACCAAGACAAGGTGGTCTTGATGCTGCTATGAATGAGGATGGTGAGCTAGTTCCTGTAAGGTCCGTTGTAGGATATCGTATGTGCATTAATGTTAGGAAGCTAAACCGCGAGACATAGAAAAATCATAAACCTATACCATTCATGGATAAATTTTAGAAAGACTTAGTAATAATTCTTATTTCTGTTTTCTTGATGGTTATTCTGGATATTCTCAAATTTCCATACAACCAGAAGATCAAGAGAAAACAACTTTCACTTGCCCTTATGGCACATATGCTTATAGATTAATTCTGTCTGGCTTATGTAACGTAGTAGCAACTTTCCAAGAATGTGTTCTAAAGATCTTTGATGATTTTGTTGAGAAGACTATGGAAGTTCTAACAAATGATTTTGTTGTTTGTGGAACAACCTTTGATAATTGTCTCTACAATCTAACCAAAGTCTTGCAGAGATGCAGGCAATCAAATTTGGTTTTGAATTGTGAACAATGTCGTTTCATGGAAAGAGAAGGTAAAGTTTTCAGGCATAAGGTTTCAGAGAAGGGAATAGAAATAGATAAAACTAATATAAATGCTATAGAAAATCTTCCAATACCTTAGGACATTAAAAACTTAAAAAAATTCTGGGACATGCGGGGTTTTTTAAGAGTTTTATAAAAGATTTTGCTAAAATATCTATGCCTCTCACCAACCTTCTTGATAAAGAAACTCCATTCTACTTAGATCATGACTGCATTGCATATTTGGAGAACCTTAAGAATAAATTAGTTTCAGCACCTATCATGCAATCTCCAAAATGGGATGAACCTCTTGAAATCATGTGTGATGCTAGTGACTATGCCTTAGGGGCTGTGTTAGGATAGCGAGATGGAAAGAATTCGAATGTTATTTATTACGCTAGTATACCTCTTAATAAGATTCAGAAACATTATGCTACTATAGAACAAGAGTTCCTAGCTATAATTTTTGCTTGCGACAAATTTAGATCCTACATCATTAATTCTAAGGTAATAATTCATACGGATCACCAAGCTTTGCATCACCTCCTTGTGAAAAAGGATGCTAAGCCCAAGTTTATTAGGTGGGTTTTATTACTACAAGAATACAGTTTGCAAATAGTAGATAAGAGGGTAAAGATAATCCGGTAGCAGATTATCTCTCTAGGATGGAGGGAATAATTACTAACCCCGTACCTATAAATGAATCATTTCCGGGAGAATATTTAGCAAATGTTGAAATTGTTGATCCATGGTATGAAGATTATGCTAATTATCTCTCAACAAAATTTATACCTCCTGGTATGACAAGAAATCAAAGAATGAAATTCTTTAATGATCTTAAATATTACTTTTGGGATGATCCGTATCTATATCATCATGGACCTGATGGAATGATTCGGAAGTGTGTTCCTAACCATGAAATGAATGCAATATTGAAAGCTTGTCATGATAGTCTGTATGTAGGGCATCATGCAGCGAACTGCTGCAAAGGTAATTCAATCTGGATTCTATTGGCCCACCTTGCTCAAGGACGCACATAGGTATGTGGAATACTGCGATGCTTGCCAAAGAAGAGGTAATATAGATAGGAGACAAGAAATGGCAATGAATTATAGTCTCATAATTGAATCTTTTGATGTATGGGGGATGGATTACAAGGGACCATTTATAGAATTGAATGGTTATACTCATATTCTTGTTGCTGTTGACTATGTTCCTAAATGGGTTGAAGCTATTCCAACAAGTCATGCAGATGCAGCCACCTTAGTGAAGATGATCAAGATGTCATATTCCCCAATTTGGAGTTCCTAGATTTCTAATCATTGATGGTAGTTCTCATTTTATGAAAGGAACTTTCAGGAAAATCCTTAGAAAATATGGAGTAACTCACCACGTTGCTTCACCATATCATCCTCAAGCAAGTGGTCAAGTGGAACTCTCTAATAGAGAATTAAAGACCATTCTCGAGAAGACGATGGACAAATCAAGAAAAGATTGGTATTACAAGTTAAATGACACTCTATGGGCATACTATATTGCGTTTAGAAATCCAATGGGTATGACACCTTATAAGATGCTGTACGGTAAGGCATGCCATTTACCTTTAGAATTGCAACATAAAGTTTTTTGGGCAATGAAGAACCTAAATTATGATCTTAAAGCACCAGGATAAAAGCGTTTATTACATATTCATGCTTTATATGATTTTAGAAGTGAGGCCTTTGAGAATGCTAGGTTGTTTAAGGAAAAACTAAAAACATTACATGATAGCAAAATAGAGAATAAGACCTTTAAAAGTGGAGACAAACTGTTGCTCTATAATTCTCGTCTTAAGTTTTTTCCAGGGAAGCTCAGATCGAAATAGGAAGGCCCATATATAGTTGAAGAAGCTTATTCATCAGGGACAGTGAAGCTCTAGGGAAAAACACCCTCTCTTGCACAGGTGGTAAATGGACAACGCTTGAAGCATTATCGGGTAAAATAAGATATAAGTGCAGTCACCATAGAAGTGATCACCCTAGAATAAGTGATTAAGCAAAGATATACAAGGAATGGCAACTGCAAGAAGAATCGACTCGAGACGGAATGAGCAACACTACGGTCAAGCTATTGACCATAAAAGAGCACTTCATGGGAGGCAACCCATGCGAAATAAAGGTTTGAGTAAGTTTTTAAATTTTTAATTGAAGTTTTATTTAAGAATTGTGTTAAATAACGAACATTTGATGCTCTAGCGAAGAATAAGAAGGAAGATTGATAATGCCAAAATTGGTCGAAAATCTAAGCTGGCATTTTTGTCAAAACTTGATATTTTGTTAAGTTTCAGATTAATAAAGAATCCTTGGAGAAGAAGAAATTTTTGGTGGACATGGAAGGTTTAACGACCAACTATACAGCGGGAATAAAAATTCTGGCCGTATAGCTGTGGTCGTATAGTTGTTTCGACATCACCCCTTCCATCCACGAAAGGTACTGATAGTTTAACAACCAACTATACGGACGAAATGAAAAATTATGCCCGTATAGCTGCCGTCATATAGATATCGATGCCTTTGACAAAACAGTTTTCTGAGTACTGATAGTTTAACGACCAACTATACAACGGGAATAAAAATTTCACCTGTATAGTTGCGTCCATATAGTTATCGACCCATCCAAAAATCTTATTAAGAGTCCAGAGAGTTTAACGACCAAATATACGGCGGGAATAAAAATTCCCGCCCGTATACTTTTGGCCGTATAGTGAAGGAAATATGCCCTGACAATAATAAAGTTGTTATTATGTATTCCTTGTATATGGTAGATGTTTATTTTGCATGCTATAATTGTATTGATAGGAAACGTTAATACATGTGTGTTTAATAAACAAAAAGGGTTCCTAGTTATGCCACTCTTATAGACTAGCTCGTTGATTAACAAGATGATCAAAGTTTCCTGATCATAGACATTGGATGTTGTTAATACGAGGTCACAACATTTGTGAAATGATGTGATGAACATTCATCCGAAGTATAGCATTACGATCAAAGTCATTATGTTTATATTGCTATAACATCATACGAAGTAATCTTAGTCCTTAGACCAAGAATCATGTTAATTGCTAACAAGGGAAGAGTATCTTGATAACATCAAACGTCACACCGTAACAGGGTGACAATAAAGGTGGGTTCAGTGCTACGAAGGTGTTATGTTGAGGCTCATGGATCAAGAGTGGAATTTTTCAATCCCGATGATGGATAGATATACTTTGGGACCTCTCAATGATATCACATTAAGATAGCTTGCAAGCAAGTGATGTGATCACTAGAATGTTATATCATGGGAACGAGAAAAGAGTGCATGTCGATAATAAGATCAAACTAGGTATTTGGATAACGATGATTGAATCTCGGACATGTATTATATCATGAGACAAAGGGATTAAATTACTTGCGTTAAAGGTTCTCACGATCACAGAAGTCATCGTTGAATGTGCAGGAGTCAGTATGGATCTCCAGGTCCCGCTTCTGATTATTGATCTGAGAGGAGTCTCAATCATGTCTACATTATTCGCGAATCATAGGGTGACACACTTAAGGCTTGCCAGACACCATTTAGGAGCACATATGTTTTAGACAAAAGGTTTGCAAAGCGCAGGAAATGTTTCAATAGAAACAGGAATTGTTTCGATAGAAACCGGAATTGTTTCGAGTGAAATTGCAGAAAGAGGTTTTGCATGTGATATTGAAATATTGCAAGGGGTTTTATGTGAATGTTTTTTAATTAAAGTAATTAACAAAATTCTGAATAAAATAAATAAAAGAGTTTTATTAATTGAGAGTTGTATTAAATTTGGTGGAAATTTAATGCATGTGAGTGGAATTTTGGGTGGAGTCAAAATTTATGTGAGTGGAGCTTCACCACATGAATGAGGAAGAGGTGGGGGCACCCCCCTTTGGCAGCCGGACATGGGAGGGGAGGAGCCATCCTCTCCTATAAAAGGCCCCCCTCCCTCCCTCACAAAGCACACCTCCTCGTGAAGGATCTCTCTCCTCCTCTAGATATTCCCCCATGGTCTCAGATTAGCGAGATACATGTTCCCGGTGGCCTTGCATCTGGAAGGAGTTGCTTCTTCCGCTGATTCACTGGAGCGAGGAGGTGGAGGTTGTCCGGTGGCTTGAAACGTGTGTGCGAGGACGGATGCGCTGCTGATTTGCGGTGCTCGAACTTCCACACGATCTTGAGATCGGCAAGCGTACGACTACATCAACCATGAGTTCCTACTCGTTAACAAAACTTGTTGTCTTCGAGGGTAATTTCTCCATGAATGTATGTCCACCCGTTGCTCTATATCTTGTACATAGATCTTGGCGTATAGTTCTCATCGTAGCAATTTTTTTGTTTTCTATGCTGCAGACCCAACAGTGGTATCAGAGCCTGATCTATGCATCTTCTTTTTCATGCACAGTTGTGTTGTTCTTGGATCGTCTTCTTTTTCGTTTTCGTTTTGGTTTCTCGTTTGCTTTTGTTTGCTTAGTTTTCTGAATAAATTGGTTGGACCCCCTCTTTGATACATTGGTTTGCAAATAGTTTGGTTTGGTTTGGAAAAGAGTAGGAAAGTTCATGCTTATGTGGTAAAGAGAGCTTGTTTTTGACTGTGTCCTATGCTTTGTCATGCCATGCTTGATATTATTTTGGCTTTATGCTTAGTATTCTTTGTTGTAGCATGACTTGTTATAAACAATTGAGATTTCTTAATGTGCCTTGGATGAATCATGCGTTGTTTTAGCATATTAAAGCATAATATAGTGGTATTCTCCTTTGATGCTTTATTTGGGTTGACTTGGTGCATGATCACACCATGTTATGACTATCTCAAGTCACCATAAGCTTTTGTGATCCTTTAGTTTTCAACTTGTAGTATCACTTTATGCTTTGATCAATGGTGTTTTGTCGCTCTGCATGATTATGGCCATTATTGCTCTCTTAGTTTGTCGCTCCCAGTCTTTTGCTAGCCTCCACAACAAAGTATGAGTTCCACTCATGCATCCAACTCCCTAAACCAAGTTATTCCAAAGAGTCCACCATACCTACCTACTAGCTTATGCTATTCCAAGTATATTCATGCTTTTGTTTACCTTCCGAATTGAACTTGTTATGAGAAAACTAGTGATTAAATCTCTCACGAACTTGATTTCTTGCCCTTAATAAACTTGAACCATTGTGTCGTCTATGTTGTATATGCTTGCACTTATTTGTTGGGAATTAGCAGAACCATGCTTTCATGGGGAACGCTTTCAACATTGCACTTGGTACTTAGACCTAGTTGATATCATACTATTTTGTATATGGATGTCGTCGGTGTGAAATGAAAGGGGAGCTTGTAACTCCATGGAGTTATGTATATGTGTTAGAGAAACGCCTGGGCCGCTGGTCTAATCCATGCTGACATGGTGGAAACCTGCAGCGTAACCATAATGAGTTGTCTATGAAGCATTCTTCTTATAAAAAAGAGTCCTATATTGAGAAAAAAAAAGAGAAAAAAAAGATTATGAAAAAGAGGAAAGAGAGAAAAAAGCACCATATTCCCATGGTAAATAAGAATATTGCTGAGATGCTTGTTGTCTGCTTGCCTTGTCATTTTGATATGGGGATTCTTCCGTATCATCGGGCAAGGGGCACCCCGTTGGCGGTTCTCTATGATACACATGTACTTACGATGACAAGAACTTACTAGTGACTAAACTTGAGTAGCATGAGGAGCGGCCCTCATATACAAGGGACATGAGATTTCTAACTTATACTTCGTCAAGCATGTACACCATAGTTTGTTCACTTTAACCTTAATCACATCAAGATGCTTATGATCGGGGCAATGAGAGCTGAAAGCTATAAGTACCATAATTTTTGGAAGCTCTTTATGAGACCTGAATCCCTGCTTCCTTTTATGAAGGCCCTTCTTCCACCATTATATTGAGTCTCCACCTTCTACCTTTATGCACCTACTCTGAGAGTATAGTGTCCATTCTTAGTTCTATGTGCATTGTCCCAAGACTAGCTGATTGGTGCATAATTTGATATTGCTTGTTTTAAACTATTTGTATCTAGTCACTCTTATGAACTTTGAAGGTGTCCTATGCATTTATATTTGCTACTCTATGAGGGACAAGCTGAATACTATTATGCTATGTTTTCTTTATGTGAAACAAACAAACGTCTTGCAAAGCATTGTTATTCATGAATCTTTTGTTTGTGCCTTTTCGTGTTGCATCATAGTTTCTTTGTCTTACTGCTAGAACCTTGTCTTTCATGATATGATTGAAGTACTATGATCCTAGCTTTGAATGTTTTACGAATACTTTGATCAAGTCTTTGATTGTGCATGTCACCTCAAAAATTATTCTTTATTTTTATCACTTACCTACTCGAGGACGAGCAGGAGTTAAGCTTGGGGATGTTGATCCATTCCAAATGTATCTATAATTTTTGATGTTCCATGCTTGGTTTTATCCACTTTCTTGTGTTTTTTTCCAACTTTGGAGTACTTTTCATATGATTTTTTGGACTAACCTATTAACAAGATCCATAGTGCCAGCTGCCTGTTTTCTGCTGTTTTTGGTTCCAGGAAAGTCAGAAAATGAATATTCTCGGAATTGGACGGGACAAAAGCCAAAGTGCCTTCTAGAAGTCATCAGATGCCAGAATACGAGACGGAGAGGGCCCAGGGGGCCACCACACCACCTGGCCACGTAGCCCAGCCTGGCCCGCGCCAGGGGGTGGTGTGGCCGCCTCCGGCACCCCCTCGGCCTCCCCTTCTGCCTATATATTACCCTCGGGACGAAAACCCTAAGTGCCCGATGAAAAATCCACGAAAGAGTCTGTAGCCGCCGTCATCTCCATCCCTAGATCGGGAGGGATCTGAAGCTCTTACGCACTCACGGAGAGGGAATTCACCCTGGAGGCCTTCTTCATCACCATGCAAGCCTCCGGTGTGATGCGTGAGTAGTTCATCCTTGGACTACGGATCCATGTAGTAGCTAGATAGCTGGTTCTCCTCCTTTGTGCTTTCATGTTTAGATCTTGTGAGCTCCGTTCATGATCAAGATCATCTATTTGTAATTCTGCATGTTGTGTTTGCGGGGATCCGATGGATATTGAGATGCTATTTCAGATTGATTATTGATTCTATCATGTCTTTGTTATTTGTGATCTTGCATGCTTTCCGTTGTTAGTAGCTATCTTGGCCAAGTAGATGCTAGCAACTCCAAGAGTTAGCATTTATGCTCGATAGTGGGTTCATGCCTCTGGTAATCTAGGGAAGTGACAGAAATCTCTAAGGTACTAGATGTGCTGTTTCTACTAGGGATAAAACAACAATCCTTTGTTCATAGAACAATCGTATTGTTTACTTTACACGCAATTCGTAAAGCAATAATCTGTTGCTTGCAACTTAATACTGGAGGGGGGTCGGATGATAACCTAAAGTGGATTATTAGTGATAGATGCAGTTGGATGGCGGTCTATGTATAATGTTGTAATGCCCAATCAAGTCTCAAAGGAGTCAAGATGATTAGTATATGCTTGTATGCTTTCTTGATGTTTGTCAATTGCCCCGCTTTAATTTGTTAACCCAGCATGTTATCTATCTTAAGGAGAGCCACCTCTAGTGAACTATGGATCCCGGTCCTTGTCTTTACATACAATCTACAAACTGTTCACTGCTTTGTGTTTACTTTCTGCAAACTATTACTTCCTTCCATTCGATACGTTTAATCCTTTGTTTTCAGCAAAACACGGCGATATTGACAACCTCATCGCAAGTTGGGGACAAAGTTCTGTGGTTGTGTTGTGCAGGTCTCCATGTTGCTACTAGCACCGATAGTGCGCCCTGCTAAGGATCAGCTAGCAACACCTTTGGGGTGTTTCCTTGCTCCTACTGGTTCGATTAAACCTTGGTTTCATAACTGAGGGAAACTTGCTGCTGTGCTCATCATACCTTCCTCTTCGGGTTCCCAACAAGCTCTACATCAACACCACACCAGCACTTTTCTGGCGCCGTACACTGAGCCATCAAGCATTTTTCTGGCGCTGTTGTCGGGGAGTCAATGACATCTTCACAAGGGGAGTCCCTCATAACCAATCTCTTTACTTTGTTATTTTTGTTTTGCTTAGTTTCTTTTTGCCTTGTTTGCTTGTTTCTTTATGAAAAACACACAAAAAATTAGTTTTACTAGTTTGCTTTCTTATTTCAAAAACACAAAAAATTAGTTCCTTTCTTAAGTTGCCACTATGTCTACCCTTGCTCCAATCACTATGTCACTTGAGGAAATGATTTTCACTTTTACACAAGGAATTGAGGAAAGTTTTAAAGAAGCTTGGTCTAGAATCTCTGATCTACATGAAAAAACTGAGCCTCAAATGACTCAAAGCTTGTACCTTAGTAGTTTTTACCTTGGAATTGCTCTTTGCTATAGATATGCCTTAGATGCTGTTGTGGGAGGAGATTTCCTCCAATGTAATGAGGATGATTGTCAACACCCGGATTTTTAATCCTAGATGCCCGTTATGCCATACCTCGCAATCCTAGGATTACCATTTTTGCGAGACATAACGGATTGGATATCACAGTACATCATCCATTACAAACCATACATAAGGTCTTACACAAATAAGGATCTCATGATCCAGTCTTAATACAACAAGCAGCGGAAATAAAAGATAAGTGTAGCGGTGGGGTCCATCTTCAGGGGCACAGGCAATGCTGACGAAGGCAGATAGTCCTAGTTAACATAGCCGTCCTGCTAGCCATCATCTTGGTAGTCTCCTTCATAGTCTGGCCATGAGAATACCCAGGGACAAAAGCTATGAGTACTCTTTAAGTACTCGCAAACTACCACTAACAAGTAGTATAATTCGAAGTTAAAGTGCTAAATCTATGTTTAACTATAAAGTTAAGTTTGAAACCTAAGCTGATTTCTGAAGCAAAGAAAGATAAAATAAAGTTCTAGAATCACTGAAGTTGGGAAGCTATTATCATAAACACAACCCAGTTGTGGTCAAGTCAAGATTCATCATTCATTTCATAAGTTGTTTTTTTAAACATCTGACAACGAAACAGTATGGCCATTCCAACTGTCCATAACCGCGGACGCGGCTATTCGAATAGTTTACCACTCTGCAGAGGTGGTACACTTTCACCACAAGATTCGATACATCTGTCAGGGATAACCCTGAATCTTCATACTTAGTATGCAGATAATCAAACATAACCTTTCCTTTACACACCCTAGTATAAGCACCTCTCCTATGATCATGGCCTCCCAACCATGACCATCTGTCATCTTGGGCACTGCATAGGTGGACAACATTGAGAGGTAGCCTCAGCTCAAAGCTCTCCCGCGAGGGAACTAATATTAATGCATATAAACTTCCCGCTAAGCCTTACCCAATTCAGGTAGTGTGGTTGTACGGTAAATTTGGAATGGTATCGCATCTGAATCCAACCATCAGTTTTATAAAAGGGCTAAGGCTCCTGCCTCAACATTCTCATCATCATACACCATTTGTGTTTCTCAACACATGTCAAAACATATCAATAGAATGACTCATCATTCCAAGGTTTTCATAATTCATTTTCACCAAGTGTTCCCATCTAAAGTGACTCAAGTTTTTGATCTACTCTAACTACTAATTTAAGAGTGTTCACTAAGGTTGAAGGGATGGGATCAATCTCATGCCATAGAATGACATCTAAAGCTTATCTAAATAGGCCAAGTTTTATACTCTTTATGCTACCTTCAAAACAAGTAAGGGACTTTGTGTAAAGTAAAGGAAGTAAAGCTTGAAAACAAGACTTGGGGTAACTAGTAGTCAAAGTGGTACAACCAAAGCATGCCTAAAGCATCTTTGCTAAACCATCTAGTTTAATCCTAGCTTGCTAATAATAGCTTGCAAGGGTTAGCTTGCATTGTTAATGGTGGCTTGCAAGTACAACTTGCAAGGGTTAACTTGGATAGTGCTAGCTTGCCTTGGTTGGTGAAGTGGTTGAAGTTTTCTTCTTCTTCTTCTTCTTGGTAGAACTCCTCCTCCACGTAAGCTTGGTCGGTACTATCTTCTATAAATACATACGGAGTACACAATCACCAAACAATACTTAACTACTCTAATTAGTACTCTAAGACACACATTTGATGATCTATTATCATCACAAGCATCACAAGTTGATTTCAATAGTTTCATTCCTTTTATTTTAGAAAAGTAATTTCTACTCATTGAAAAATTAACTAAGATTTAATATTCACCACTTAAAATATGGGATCATGTGGACATATGTCATCACCACATATTCTAACATGTGGGAATGTGATTTAAGGGTTGGATCATAATTACTTTGGTTTAAGTTCATTATTTAATGATTTAAAGTGACTAGAAAGGCCTATATAGCATTATTTTGGTACTAGTACAAAGTCACTGCATGTAAACCTCAATATTATTACATATTCAGATAGGTATGCTGAAATGTGATTTTTGAGAGTTGGAATCAACTCAAAATCTACCTTGGTTGATTTTATAAAAATGTTGCAAGGTGCAAATGCTTCTGTTTTATTATTTTTACTAGGAGAGATCTATAACTCTAAATGAATTAAATCCAACGGGCTTCGATAGATCTTTTCAGTAGCTTTCCAACAAAATTGGAATCACTTCATTTGGACTTGTAAATCTCTCTGAATTGATTTTCAAACTAGGGGACAGAACTAAGTTTAAACTAAAAAGAAAAATCCTAATTTAAACTAACTAGGCCACGCGGGAAACGCTAACGGGCTGGCCCAGTGTCACTCACAAGAGGCTCGATTGACAGGGGTCCACCAACAATGCTCATAACATGCGAAGCGGTACAGTTCAATGTGGAGCGTTCGATTAGAGTAGGGATCAACGGCTGGGGATCGTCGTCGACGACGGACCTGTCGCCGGCGATCTCTAACCCTAGAGGCTCAGTGGGGGTGCATAGGGGCATACCAGGGCTCCAGCAACGATGGCGAGGTGGGCAAACGGACTGGTGGTCGACGGCGAGCTCAGGGACGGTCGAGGCAGCTCCGGGGGTGGTCGCAATTCCGGCGAACTGCTGCTCCCCTTGCTCCGGCTGGGGTGCTCTGGGGTGCTCCCCTAGAGGTGTGGGACGATCAGTGAGGTGAGGGGAGTTGAGTGGTGTGCTGCAAATGGCTGGGGTGCTCTCCTTTTATAGGCTCGACGGCGGGACATTGCGATATGGCCAGGCGACGGTGGAGACATGGCTACGTGCTGCTAGCGGCATGGCTGCGGGCGGCAATCGACGCGCGGTCTCCTGGCGATGCTCTAGGACTTTAATGCGGGCTTAGGGGTGATGGCGTTTGGTCGGGCGGAGCTGGCGCTCTGAGCGGCAGAGACGGCGGCTTCGTCATCGAGCGGTGGCTGTGAGGCATTGGACGGTGAATGGGGGTGTCTGGCGTGCTCCCTGGGTCGTGGCGACGCGGTGGGTGCGGGCTGCGGTCGAGCGGCGGCTTGTGCATGCGTGTCGGGCACGATGCTCTAGCGCGTGCTTGGCATGGCGCAGCTGCTCTGGGCGCGGGGCTTTGGCGGTGGTCCACTGCTTGGCCTGGCTCGGGGAGGGGACAGTGGGCGGCGGTGAGGTGCTGGCTAGCTGCTAGACATGGAGAGAGAGGGGGAGGTGGTCTGCTAGGGTGATGGCATGGTCGGCCGGCGAGTTGGGGCTCGGCTTGGCATGGCTAGGTTGCTAGGGGGTAGGGGATGGGTTAGTTAGGTCCTGGTTTGATCAAGAGGGGACAATTGGAGCAAATGGGGGTCAAATGGGAGACAAGTTTGGCTAGAACACTATTTAAAATAGTGAATTTCGTTTTGTTTGAACTTTGTCCACAAGGTGTTTGATGAAATGGCCAGATGAAGCAAAAAATTTGAATTTTGGGTTCAAAAATTTTGAGTGATCTCCACTAGTACTAGGTAGTCTCTGGTTGCAAGGGTTTTGAAAAGGGAGTTCATTTGGATGGTTTTTGAAATAGTGGGATCTTCCCATATGAACTAGATTCAATTTAAACTGCCATTTAAAATTAGTATTCGAATGTTTTTAGCAGATCACAAAGTGGGCCTTGGTACCTCATTATGTGTACTATCAAGGGGTGCAAAGATCCACATTTGTTTCTGTTAAGTTTTGAGTGCTACGAATAGCCAAAGTAGGCATGATAGTTAATTTGGCAAAAATGACCATTCACTTCATTTATTCATTTTGAGTTGTTTTTCTTTGGGAAAAGTTTGGGAATGATTTAGATGATGTTTATTTCACCTAAGAATCATTTTACAAGCAAAGAATCATAGAACCATGGCAATTCAAATCAACTCCTAATTTAAATGCACATACACATGCATGCTTTCATATTTGGAAAAGGAAAAGTTTTGTTAACCCTAATTTTGATGATTTGGATCTTGATAAGCTTGGATTAAAGTTTTGGGATGTTACAAACCTTCCCCCCTTAAACAAACTCTCGTCCCGAGATTTACTAAGGAAACTAGGAACTGAAGAGATCTGGGAACTCTGTCCTAATGTAATCTTCTCGCTCCCAAGTGGCTTCCTCTTCGGTATGGTTGCTCCATTGAATCTTGAGGAACTTGATACTCCTGGTTCTGGTGGTTCTGTACACTTCTTCCAAGACATGGATGGGCACTTCACGATATGTCAGGTCATTGTTGATCTCCACAGCTCTATGATCGATGTTCTGGAAAACTTTAGTCTTCTCCGGCACTTCCAACCATTTGCAAAGTAACGAGATATGGAACACATTGTGGATGGCTGACATCTCTTCAGGCAGTTCCAACTGATAGGATACTTCTCCTCGACGATTCAGAATCTTGAAAGGTCTGATATATCTGGGGGCTAACTTTCCTTTCAGACTAAAGCGTTGGGTTCCTTTCAACGGCGAAACCTTGAGATATACAAAATCTCCGACATTGAAAGTCAGGTCTCTCCTTCTTTTGTCAGCGTAACTCTTCTGTCTGGATTGGGCGGTCTTGAGGTGCTCAGGGACCTTGTGAACCTTTTCTTCGGCTTCTTGGAGAATGTCGGGTCCAAAGATATAACTCTCTCCTACTTGTGACCAATTCAAAGGGGTACGGCACGTCCTTCCGTATAGGAACTCAAATGGTGCCATCTGCAAACTAGCTTGATAACTGTTGTTATATGAGAATTCTGCGAAAGGCAGGCAGTCTTCCCATTTTGATCCGTATTCCAACACACAAGCTCTAAGCATATCCTCTAAGATCTGGTTGACTCACGCAGTCTGTCCATCAGTTTGCGGATGATACGCGGTGCTGAAATTCAACTTGGTTCCTAATCCTTCCTGGACTTTCTGCCAAAATCTCGAGGTAAACTGGGTTCCTCGATCTGATACTATGGTCTTGGGGGTTCCATGCAGACTAACAATCCTAGCAATGTACATACCGCTAGCTTCAGACTGGTAGGTAGTCTTGACAGGTATGAAGTGAGCTACCTTGGACAGTCTATCAACTATGACCCAGATTGAGTCATTACCCCTACTAGAAGTAGGCAAACCGGTGATAAAGTCCATTCCGACGGAATCCCATTTCCATTCCGGAATCTGCAATGGTTGCAACAGTCCTGTAGGTCTCTGATGCTCTGCTTTGACTCTTTGACAGATGTCACATTTGGCGATGTAGCTTCCGATTTCCCTCTTCAACTTGTGCCACCAAAATTGCTCTTTCAAATCTTGATACATGTTCGTTCCTCCGGGGTGGATAGAATAAAGAGTATCATGAGCTTCCTTCATGATAACTTGCTTCAGCTCCTAATCTGCTGGCACACAGATACGTCCTTTGTACCACAGTACTCCTTCTTCATCTTTAGTGAATCCATGTACTTTTCCTGTACCAATACGACATTTGATACCGTCGATACTTTCATTCCCCTTCTGGGCTTCCTTGATTTGGCTAATCAAAGTGGGTTGAAGTTCAATGCTAGCTAAGAATCCTTTGCTAACCAATTCAGTCCTGAACTACTCCAACTCCTCATGCAAACTTGTCTGCTTCTCCTTGATCATGGTGTTTAGCCTACACGGCAATCTTCTAAGAGCATCAGCTACCACATTGGCTTTGTCGGGGTGATAGTGAATGTCAAGGTCATAATCCTTGATTAACTCTATCCATCTCCTTTTCCTCATATTCAGCTCCTTTTGAGTGAAGATATACTTCAAGCTCTTATGATCCGAGTAAATCTCACAGCGATTACCCATCAGATAATGACGCCATGTCTTTAATGCCAGCACTACGGCTGCTACCTCAAGATCATGGGTCGGATAGTTCTTCTCATGCTGCTTCAGTTGTCGAGACAGATAAGTGATGACTTTGCCTTCTTGCATCAATACACATCCGAGACCAATCTTGGATGCATCACAATATACATCAAACGGCTTCTTGATGTCCGGCATGATCAAAATTGGGGCTGATATCAATCTCTTCTTCAGCTCCTGGAAACTGGCTTCACACTTGTCAGTCCATTCAAACTTCTTGTCCTTCTTCAACAATTGGGTCATGGGTCTGGCGATGCTCGAGAATCCTTCTATGAACTTGCGGTAGTATCCCGCTAATCCGAGAAATGCACGGACTTGGGTTTGAGTGGTTAGGGCTTCCCATTCTTCGACATCTTTGATCTTGGCGGGATCAACAGAGACTCCTCCGGCAGACACAATATGTCCAAGGAATCCTACTTCTTTCAGCCAAAACTCACACTTGCTGAACTTGGCATATAGCTGATGCTCTCTCAGGGTTTCTAGGATGATTCTCAGATGTTGCTCATGCGCTTCTTCTGACTTGGAGTAGATAAGGATGTCGTCGATAAACACAACTACAAACTTATCTAGGAAATTCATGAAGATCTTATTCATGAGATTCATGAAATAAGCAGGGGCATTGGTTAATACAAAAGACATAACCGTATACTCGTATAAACCATAGCGAGTAGTAAAGGCGGTCTTCGGAATATTTGTTGCACGAATCTTAAGTTGGTGATAACCAGTCCTAAGATCAATCTTTGAGAATACCTGGGCTCCAGTCAACTGATCAAATAGATCCTCTATCTTAGGCAAGGGGTACTTGTTCTTGATGGTGACGTCATTCAACTTTCTGTAATCTGTACACAGACGGTTGCCTCCATCTCTCTTGTCGACGAATAACACTGGTGATCTCCATGGTGAGGCGCTTGGTTGAATCAAGCCTTTTGCTAACATGGCATCTAACTGCTTCTTCAACTCAACTAATTCTGATGGATTCATGCTATAGGGTCTCTGGGCTATGGGTCCGGTTCCGGGGATTAGCTCGATAATGAACTCAATATCCCTATCAGCGAGCATACCTGGCAATTCATCTGGGAATACGTCAGGGTATTCACAGACTACTCTTACTTGGTCTATGGTGGGTAGGGCTAGACTCTTGTTGCATTTGAATTGGCGTGGTAATGTTTTAGATATATGCTCTACTGTTACTCCAGAATTACTGGTCATGGTGATGGCTTTCTTAGCACAGTCTATCAGTCCTTTATGCCTTGACATCTAGTCCATACCTAGTACTACTTCCAATCCTTTGGTTCCAAGTACTATTAGGTTGGCGTAAAAATCTATCCCATGTATTCTGATAGGTACAACTTTGCAAATTTTTCTAGCTTTTGTAGTTGAACCGGGGATTTGAACTATCATGACATGCTTCAGGTTGGTTGGGTGAATCTTTCTAGTGCATGCAAATTCTTTGGTGACAAATGAATGCGATGCTCCTGAATCAAACAATACTCTTGCTGAAACCGAGTTGACAGAAAACATACCCAGCACTACATCTGGCGCTTCTTGGCCTTCTTATGCGTTCATGTGGAAGAGACGACCGTTGCGGTTGTGAGGGTTCCCTGGGGCAAACCTTCTCCCTCGTTGAACATGACGCTGTTGTTGAGCTGGGGCATTCACATTGGCAGTGGCAGCAGTCTTCTTGGGACACTCATTGGAGTAGTGACCCTTCACTCCACACTCGAAACAGGTGATCTGGGACTTGTCCTTGGCTGCGACAGGCACAACATTGCTGCCAGTTCTGGGTGTAGTGTTGTTGTTGTTGTTCTTGGGAGGTGCACGGTTGAAATTGTTGGCATTGCTGCAGTTGTGATTGTTTCCTCCGGACTTCACATTGCCTCCTCTACGGTTGGGGTAGCTTGGGTGAGACATTGAGGGTCGGTTGTTCCTTGGTGCATATCCTGGTGAGGGGTTGGGACGGTACTTCTGGTGACTGCTAGATCCTGATTGCTGCATCATACGACGCTTGCGGTTGTCGTTTTCCTGGTTAATCTTCCCTTCCATATGAATGGCAGAGTCGACTAGCTCTTCGAGATCCTGAAAACGGATGTTGACGAGGACCGTCTACATCTCATCATGCAGTCTATTCAAGAATCTCTCCTTCTTCTTGGCCTCCGTGTTGATCTCATCAGGTGCATATCTGGCAAGCGACAGGAATCTGTCACGGTATTCCACCACAGTCATTCTTCCTTGCTTCAATTTGTGTAACTCATCTCTCATTCGGTTGACTAGACCCTACGGCACGTGGGTGCGGCTGAACTTGACTTTGAAAGCTTCCCATGTCATCACTTGACCATGGTTCATATTGCGGATGCTAGTCCACCAAGCTCTTGCATCTCCTGCCAGATAGTGGGTGGCGAAGAGAATTTTCTCATTTTCATCAACTCATGCAACTTCTAGGTTGTTTTCCATTGTCTGTAACCAGTCATCCACATCTAACGGGTTTTCAGATTGGTTGAAGATTGGGGGATTGGTATTCTGAATTTTTTTAGTTTGGATCCATGGTGATCCTGATTTCCATGCCCTTGGTTGTTGAGAGCCATCTGGGCGATCTGCTACAAAGTTGCTAAGTTGGCTTGGTGCTCTGCCCTGCTTGCTTCATGGTCTGCGATAAGATTCTGCAAGATCTGCAGCATTGGGTCTTGCGACGAGCTGCTCCCTCCTTGGTTTCCATGAGTCATCTGAAGATTAAGATAGATATAGGGGTAAGAGGGAAATTCTAAGGTTCATGGTTTTGGTTTCAAAGCTAAAACTTTCAGTTAGACTCAGGTTTTTCAACAAACTCCATTTCATTCATGCAAACAAACACACAATACAACACACACCACAACAAACAAAGGAAAACAGATGGTTTGAAGAACCATTCTGCAAGCTACGATACAGTGGGACCGATACATATCATGCTACGACAGTGCTCTAGTGCATCTACTCATCGTCGATGAAGTCGGAGTCCTCATCGTCAGTGTATAAGTCCACGGCATCCTCCTCTAGAAAGTCATCATCATTGCTGAGGTAAGAATCCATGTCTCCCTAGATGTCTTCACCCTCATCTTCTTCTTCCTTTGCGGTAAGCTGAGCTTCTTGCTCCTTGACGGTCTTCTCGAGGTCGGCCACCTTCGTGCGAAGACGGGCGATGGTGCGATCCTTCTTGGCACGCTGGCAGCAAAGAGACTGGTGATCCCGACGAAAGCAAAGGCGAAAGTCCGGCCTTACGTCGGCGATGGCACGGTTCTGGTTGGCTAACTCCCTGGCATTGTCTAGTTCCTGTTGTCTGTCGTGCAGGAAGAAGTCAAGATTCTCCACTTGACTCCTCAACTCTGGGTGACTTGGCATCTCCATCGGCATTCCCATGAAGTCACGTCTTGAATAGTGAGAAAAACGGGTTCCCTGGAGTTGGTTGACACTGAGGGCACATAGCATGCAAGAGCTTCATGCATTGCCCTGGCTAATCCATCTAGCCAGTTGTTCTCTCTCACGGAGAACTGAATTCTTCCAAAAGTTGGTGCTTCCATGCTTACTCTAAGATCCGCGATGACTAGCCACTTTAGGTCTCCTCCTGGGGGTCCAGGAAGTTGAGCTCCAAGAAACTCTGGATGTGGGCATCCCAGTAACTCCGACAGTGAATCCAGATCCCTCTCGAAATCAGCTGACCTCCGTTTCCCAACTGGTAAAACTTGCTGAACTGAGTCTCCATCTACAAGAATTAAGGATGAGGAAATTAGTGAAGTAATCAAGTGTGTCAAATTTTAAGTAGTAATGTAAGAATTTTGAGGAACATGAATTTTTGAGAAAGAATGAATTACCAAGGATAAGAGAGGAGATAGTTTTTCGTAAATACTCACTTTGGTTTTGAAACTAAGTTTTTGTTCGCACGTCCATTCTAACTAGGGTCTCCTATGGTCAGGATGGCTCTGATACCAACTTGTCAACACCCAGATTTTTAATACCAAATGCCCAATATGCCATACCTCGCAATCCCAGGATTACCATTTTTGCGAGACATAACGGATTGGATATCACAGTACATCATCCATTACAAACCATACATAAGGTCTTACACAAATAAGGATCTCATGATCCAGTCTTAATACAACAAGCAGCGGAAATAAAAGATAAGCGTAGCGGTGGGGTCCATCTTCAGGGGCACAGGCAATGCTGACGAAGGCAGATAGTCCTAGTTATCATAGCCGTCCTACTGGCCATCATCTTGGTAGTCTCCTTCATAGTCTGGCCATTAGAATAGCCAGGGACAAAAGCCATGAGTACTCTTTAAGTACTCGCAAACTACCACTAACAAGTAGTATAATTCTAAGTTAAAGTGCTAACTCCATGTTTAACTATAAAGTTAAGTTTGAAACCTAAGCTGATTTCTGAAGCAAAGAAAGATAAAATAAAGTTCTAGAATCACTTAAGTTGGCAAGCTATTATCATAAACACAACCCTGTTGTGGTCAAGTCAAGATTCATCATTCATTTCATAAGTTGTTTTTTTAAACATCTGACAACGAAACAGTATGGCCATTCCAACTGTCCATAACCGCGGACGCGGTTATTCGAATAGTTTGACACTCTGCAGAGGTGGTACACTTTCACAACAAGATTCGATACATCTATCAGGGATAACCCTGAATCATCATACTTAGTATGCAGATAATCAAACATAACCTTTCCTTTACACACCCTAGTATAAGCACCTCTCCTATGAGCTTGGCCTCCTAACCATGACAATCTGTCATCTTGGGCACTGCATAGGTGGACAACATTGAGAGGTAGCCTCATCTCAAACCTCTCCCGCGAGGGAACTAATACTAATGCATATAAACTTCCCGCTAAGCCTTACCCAATTCAGGTAGTGTGGTTGTACGGTAAATTTGGAATGGTATCGTATCCGAATCCAACCATCAGTTTTATAAAAGGGCTAAGGCTCCTGCCTCAACATTCTCATCATCATACACCATTTGTGTTTCTCAACACATGTCAAAACATATCAATAGAATGACTCATCATTCCAAGGTTTTCATAATTCATTTTCACCAAGTGTTCCCATCTAAAGTGACTCAAGTTTTTGATCTACTCTAACTACTAATTTAAGAGTGTTCACTAAGGTTGAAGGGATGGGATCAATCTCATGCCATAGAATGACATCTAAAGCTTATCTAAATAGGCCAAGTTTTATACTCTTTATGCTACCTTCAAAACAAGTAAGGGACTTTGTGTAAAGTAAAGGAAGTAAAGCTTGAAAACAAGACTTGGGGTAACTAGTAGTCAAAGTGGTACAACCAAAGCATGCCTAAAGCATCTTTGCTAAACCATCTAGTTTAATCCTAGCTTGCTAATAGTAGATTGCAAGGGTTAGCTTGCACTGTTAATGGTGGAATGCAAGTACAACTTGCAAGGGTTAACTTGGATAGTGCTAGCTTGCCTTGGTTGGTGCAGTGGTTGAAGTTTTCTTCTTCTTGTTCTTGGTAGAACTCCTCCTCCTCATAAGCTTGGTCGGTACTATCTTCTATAAATACATACGGAGTACACCATCACCAAACAATACTTAACTAGTCTAATTAGTACTCTAAGACACACATTTGATGATCTACTATCATCACAAGCATCACAAGTTGATTTCAATAGTTTCATTCCTTTTATTTTAGAAAAGTAATTTCTACTCATTGAAAAATTAACTAAGATTTAATATTCACCACTTAAAATATGGCATCATGTGGACACATGTCATCACCACATATTCTAACATGTGGGAATGTGATTTAAGGGTTGGATCATAGTTACTTTGGTTTAAGTTCATTATTTAATGATTTAAAGTGACTAGAAAGGCCGATATAGTATTATTTTGGTACTAGTACAAAGTCACTGCATGTAAACCTTAATATTATTACATACTCAGATAGGTATGGTGAAATGTGATTTTTGAGAGTTGGAATCAACTCAAAATCTATCTTGGTTGATTTTATAAAAATGTTGCAAGGTGCAAATGATTCTATT
This sequence comes from Avena insularis, assembly GCA_023614405.1. Lineage (NCBI taxonomy): Eukaryota > Viridiplantae > Streptophyta > Magnoliopsida > Poales > Poaceae > Avena > Avena insularis. The sequence goes on along the minus strand of CM042692.1, from coordinate 79,004,656 downwards.
TTTCTATTTTTACTAGGAGAGATCTATAACTCTAAATGAATTAAGTCCAACGGTCTTTGATAGATCTTTTCAGTAGCTTTCCAAGAAAATTGGAATCACTTCATTTGGACTTGTAAATCTCTCTGAATTGATTTTCAAACTAGGGGACATAACTAAGTTTAAACTAAAAAGAAAAATCCTAATTCAAACTAACTGGGTCGCGCGGGAAACGCTATCGGGTCGGCCAGGTCACTGCAGCTGGGCTCAGCTGATAGGGGTCCACCAACAATCGGCTCATAACGCCGGGCGGCACGGGCAATGTGGAGCGTTGGATTCGAGTAGGGATCAACGACTAGGGATCGTCGTCGATGACGGACCTGTCACTGGCGAGCTCTAACCCTAGCGGCTCAGTGGGGGTGCATAGGGGGCGTACCAGGGCTCCAGCGACAACGGCGAGGCGGGCAAACGGACTGGTGGTCGACGGCGAGCTCAGGGACGATCGAGGCAGCTCCGGGGGTGGTCGCAATCAGCAGCACCCTTCTCCTCTAGAGGCGGCCTGCTCCGGTGCAATTCTAGCGAACTGCTGCTCCCCTTGCTCCGGCTAGAGGTGTGGGACGATCAGTGAGGTGAGGGGAGTTGAGTGGTGTGATGTAAATTGCTAGGGGTGCTCTCCTTTTATAGGCTCGGCGGCGGGACAGCACGGCATGGCCAGGCGACATGGCTACGGGCTGCTAGCAGCATGGCTGCGGGCGGCGATCGACGCGTGGTCTCTTGGCGGTGCTCTAGGACTTTAATGCAGGCTTAGGGGCGGTGGCGTTTGGTCGGGCGGAGCTGGCACTCTGAGCGGCAGAGACGGACGCTTCAACGGCGAGCGGTGGCTGTGAGGCGTTGGACGACGAATGGGGGTGTCTGGCATGCTCCCTAGGTCGTGCCGACGCGGTGGGTGCAGGCTGCGGTCGAGCGGCGGCTTGTGCATGCGTGTCAGGCACGGCGCTCTGGCGCGTGCACGGCATGGCGCAACTGCTCTGGGCGCGGGGGTTTGGCGGTGGTCCACTGCTTGGCCTGGCTCAGGGAGGGGACAGTGGGTGGCGGTGAGGTGCTAGCTAGCTGCTAGACATGGAGAGAGAGGGGGAGGTGGTCTGCTGGGGTGATGGCATGGTCGGCCAACGAGTTGGGGCTCGGCTTGGCATGGCCAGGTTGCTAGGGGGTAGGGGATGGATTAGTTAGGTCCTGGTTTGATCAAGAGGGGACAATGGGAGCAAATGGGGGTCAAATGGGAGACAAGTTTGGCCAGAACACTATTTTAAATAGTGAATTTAGTTTTGTTTGAAATCTGTCCACAAGGTGTTTGATGAAATGGCCGCATGAAGCAAAAATTTGAATTTGGGTTCAAAATTTTTGAGTGATCTCCACTAGTACTAGGTAGTCTCTGGTTGCAAGGGTTTTGAAAAGGGAGTTCATTTGGATGGTTTTTGAAATAGTGGGATCTTCCCATATGAACTAGATTCAATTTTAAACTGCCATTTAAAATTAGTATTTGAATGTTTTTAGCAGATAACAAAGTGGGCCTTGGTACTCATTATGTGTACTATCAAGGGGTGCAAAGATCCACATTTGTGTCTATTAAGTTTTGAGTGCTAGGAATAGCCAAAGTAGGCATGATAGTTAATTTGGCAAAAATGACCATTCACTTCATTTATTCATTTTGAGTTGTTTTTCTTTGGGAAAAGTTTGGGAATGATTTAAATGATGTTTATTTCACCTAAGAATCATTTCACAAGCAAAGAATCACAGAACCATGGCAATTCAAATCAACTCCTAATTTAAATGCACATACACATGCATGCTTTCATATTTGGAAAAGGAAAAGTTTTTGTTAACCCTAATTTTGATGATTTGGATCTTGATAAGCTTGGATTAAAGTGTTGGGATGCTACAAACCTTCCCCCTTAAACAAAATCTCGTCCTGAGATTTACAAAGGAAACTAGGAACTGAAGAGATCTGGGAACTCTATCCTAATGTAATCTTCTCGCTCCCAAGTGGCTTCCTCTTCGGTATGGTTGCTCCATTGAATGTTGAGGAACTTGATACTCCTGGTTCTGGTGGTTCTCTAAGCTTCTTCCAAGATACGGATGGGCACTTCACGATATGTCAGGTCATTGTTGATCTCCACAGCTCTGTGATCGATGTTCTAGAAAACTTTAGTCTTCTCCGGCACTTCCAAGCATTTGCAAAGTAACAAGATATGGAACACATTATGGATGGCTGACATCTCTTCAGGCAGTTCCAGCTGATAGGATACTTCTCCTCGATGATTCAGAATCTTGAAAGGTCCGATATATCTGGGGGCTAACTTTCCTTTCAGACTAAAGCGTTGGGTTCCTTTCAACGGCGAAAACTTGAGATATACAAAATCTCCGACATTGAAAGTCAGGTCTCTCCTTCTTTTGTCAACGTAACTCTTCTGTCTGGATTGGGCGGTCTTGAGGTGGTCAGGGACCTTGTGAACCTTTTCTTCGGCTTCTTGGAGAATGTCGGGTCCAAAGATCTAACTCTCTCCTACTTGTGACCAATTCAAAGGGGTACGGCACTTCCTTCCGTATAGGAACTCAAATGGTGCCATCTGCAAACTAGCTTGATAACTGTTGTTATATGAGAATTCTGCGAAAGGCGTGCGCCTTCCCATTTTGATCCGTATTCCAACACACAAGCTCTAAGCATATCCTCTAAGATCTGGTTGACTCACGCAGTCTGTCCATCAGTTTGCGGATGATACGCGGTGCTGAAATTCAACTTGGTTCCTAATCCTTCCTGGACTTTCTGCCAAAATCTCGAGGTAAACTGGGTTCCTCGATCTGATACTATGGTCTTGGGGGTTCCATGCAGACTAACAATCCTAGCAATGTATAGCTCTGCTAGCTTCGCACTCTGGTAGGTAGTCTTGACAGGTATGAAGTGAGCTACCTTGGACAGTCTATCAACTATGACCCAGATTGAGTCATTACCCCTACTAGAAGTAGGCAAACCGGTGATAAAGTCCATTCCGACGGAATCCCATTTCCATTCCGGAATCTGCAATGGTTGCAACAGTCCTGTAGGTCTCTGATGCTCTGCTTTGACTCTTTGACAGATGTCACATTTGGCGATGTAGCTTCCGATTTCCCTCTTCATCTTGTGCCACCAAAATTGCTCTTTCAAATCTTGATACATCTTCGTTCCTATGGGGTGGATAGAATAAAGAGTATCATGAGCTTCCTTCATGATAACTTGCTTCAGCTCCAAATCTGCTGACACACAGATACGTCCTTTGTACCACAGTACTCCTTCTTCGTCTTCAGTGAATCCATGTACTTTTCCTGTACCAATACGACGTTTGATACCGTCGATACTTTCATTCCCCTTCTGGGCTTCCTTGATTTGGCTAATCAAAGTGGGTTGAAGTTCAATGCTAGCTAAGAATCCTTTGCTAACCAATTCAGTCCTGAACTACTCCAACTCCTCATGCAAACTTGGCTGCTTCTCCTTGATCATGGTGTTTAGCCTACACGACAATCTTCTAAGAGCATCCTCTACCACATTGGCTTTGCCGGGGTGATAGTGAATGTCAAGGTCATAATCCTTGATTAACTCTATCCATCTCCTTTGCCTCATATTTAGCTCCTTCTGAGTGAAGATATACTTCAAGCTCTTATGATCCGAGTAAATCTCACAGCGATTACCCGTCAGATAATGACGCCATGTCTTTAATGCCAGCACTACGGCTGCTAACTCAAGATCATGGGTCGGATAGTTCTGCTCATGCTACTTCAGTTGTCGAGACAGATAAGCGATGACTTTGCCTTCTTGCATCAATACACATCCGAGACCAATCTTGGATGCATCACCATATACATCAAACGGCTTCTTGATGTCCGGCATGATCAAAATTGGGGCTGATATCAATCTCTTCTTCAGCTCCTGGAAACTGGCTTCACACTTGTCAGTCCATTCAAACTTCTTGTCCTTCTTCAACAATTGGGTCATGGGTCTGGTGATGCTCGAGAATCCTTCTACGAACTTGCGGTAGTATCCCGCTAATCCGAGAAATGCACAGACTTGGGTTTGAGTGGTTGGGGCTTCCCATTCTTCGACATCTTTGATCTTGGCGGCATCAACAGAGACTCCTCCGGCAGACACAATATGTCCAAGGAATCCTACTTCTTTCAGCCAAAACTCACACTTGCTGAACTTGGCATATAGCTGAGGCTCTCTCAGGGTTTCTAGGATGATTCTCAGATGTTGCTCATGCGCTTCTTCTGACTTGGAGTAGATAAGGATGTCGTCGATAAACACAACTACAAACTTATCTAGGAAATTCATGAAGATCTTATTCATGAGATTCATGAAATAAGCAGGGGCATTGGTTAATACAAAAGACATAACCGTATACTCGTATAAACCATAGCGAGTAGTAAAGGCGGTCTTCGGAATATCCGTTGCATGAATCTTAAGTTGGTGATAACCAGTCCTAAGATCAATCTTTGAGAATACCTGGGCTCCAGTCAACTGATCAAATAGATCCTCTATCTTAGGCAAGGGGTACTTGTTCTTGATGGTGACGTCATTCAACTTTCTCAGAATCAGACAGACGGTTGCCTCCATCTCTCTTGTCGACGAATAACACTGGTGATCTCCATGGTGAGGCGCTTGGTTGAATCAAGCCTTTTGCTAACATGGCATCTAACTGCTTCTTTAACTCAACTAATTCTGATGGATTCATGCTATAGGGTCTCTGGGCTATGGGTCCGGTTCCAGGGATTAGCTCGATAATAAACTCAATATCCCTATCAGTGGGCATACCTGGCAATTCATCTGGGAATACGTCGGGGTATTCACAGACTACTCTTACTTGGTCTATGGTGGGTAGGGCTAGACTCTTGTTGCATTTGAATTGGCCTGGTAAGGTTTCAGATATATGCTCTACTGTTACTCCAGAATTACTGGTCATGGTGATGGCTTTCTTAGCACAGTCTATCAGTCCTTTATGCCTTGACATCCAGTCCATACCTAGTACTACTTCCAATCCTTTGGTTCCAAGTACTATTAGGTTGGCGTAAAAATCTATCCCATGTATTCTTATAGGAACAACTTTACAAATTTTTCTAGCTTTTGTAGTTGAACCGGGGATTTGAACTATCATGACATGCTTCAGGTTGGTTGGGTGAATCTTTCTAGTGCATGCAAATTCTTTGGTGACAAATGAATGCGATGCTCCTGAATCAAACAATACTCTTGCTAAAACCGAGTTGACAGAAAACATACCCAGGACTACATCTGGCGCTTCTTGGGCTTATTATGCGTTCATGTGGAAGAGACGACCGTTGCGGTTGTGAGGGTTCCCTGGGGCAAACCTTCTCCCTGGTTGAACACGGCGCTGCTGTTGAGCTGGGGCATTCACATTGGCAGTGGCGGCAGTCTTCTTGGTACACTCATTGGAGTAGTGACCCTTCACTCCACACTCGAAACAGGTGATCTGGGACTTGTCCTTGGCTGCGACAGGCACAACATTGCTGCCAGTTCTGGGTGTAGTGTTGTTGTTGTTGCTGTTGTTGCTGTTCTTGGGAGGTGCATGGTTGAAATTGTTGGCATTGCCGGAGTTGTGATTGTTTCCTCCAGACTTCAAATTGCCTCCACTACGGTTGGGGTAGCTTGGGCGAGACATTGAGGGTCGGTTGTTCCTTGGTGCATATCCTGGTGAGGGGTTGGGACGCATTTCCGTGACCGGCCTGGATCCTGATTTCTGCATCATACGACGCTTGCGGTTGTTGTTTGCCTAGTTAATCTTCCCTTCCATCTGAATGGCAGAGTCGACTAGCTCCTCAAGATCCTGAAAACGGATGTTGACGAGGACCGTCTGCATCTCATCATGCAGTCCGTTCAAGAATCTCTCCTTCTTCTTGGCCTTAGTGTTGATCTCATCAGGTGCATATCTGGCAAGGGACAGGAATCTGTCATGGTATTCCACCACAACCATTCTTCCTTGCTTCAATTTGTGGAACTCATCTCTCATTCGGTTGACTAGACCCTGCGGCACGTGGGTGCGGCTGAACTTGACTTTGAAAGCTTCCCATGTCATCACTTGGCCATGGTTCATATTGCGGATGCTAGTCCACCAAGCTCTTGCATCTCCTAACAGATAGTGGGTGGCGAAGAGAACCTTCTCGTTTTCATCAACTCCTGCAACTTCTAGGTTATTTTCCATTGTCTATAACCAGTCATCCGCATCTAACAGGGTTTCAGATTTGTTGAAGATTAGGGGATTGGTATTCTGAATTTTTTTAGTTTGGATCCATGCTGATCCTGATTTCCATGCCCTTGGTTGTTGAGAGCCATCTGGGCGATCTGCTGCAAAGTTGCTAAGTTGGCTTGGCGCTCTGCCCTGCTTTCTTCATGGTCTACGATGAGATTCTACAAGATCTACAGCATTGGGTCTTGCGACGAGCTGCTCCCTCCTTGGTTTCCACGAGTCATCTGAAGATTGAGATAGATATAGGGGTAAGAGGGAAATTCTAAGGTTCATGGATTTGGTTTGAAAGCTAAAACTTTGAGTTAGACTCAGGTTTTTCAACTAACTCCATTTCATTCATGCAAACAAACACACGATACAACACACACCACAGCAAACAAACGAAAACAGATGGTTTGAAGAACCATTCTACAAGCTATGATACAGTGGGACCGATACATCTCATGCTACGATAGTGCTCTAGTGCATCTATTCATCGTCGATGAAGTCAGAGTCCTCATCGTCAGTGTAGAAGTCCGCGGCATCCTCCTCCAGAAAGTCATCACCATTGCTGAGGTAAGAATCCATGTCTCCCTGGATGTCTTCACCCTCATCTTCTTCTTCCTTTGCGGCAAGCTGAGCTTCTTGCTCCTTGACGGTCTTCTCGAGGTCGGCCACCTTATTGCGAAGACGGGTGATGGTGCGATCCTTCTTGGCATGCTGGCGGCAAAGAGACTGGCAATCCTGGATGAGCAGTGCGAAAGTCTGGGCCTTCTGGTCGGCAATGGCACGGTTCTGGTTGGCTAATTCCCTGGCATTGTCCAGTTCCTGCTGTCTGTCATGCAGCAAGAAGTCAAGATTCTCCACTTGACGCCTCAACTCTGGGTGACTTGGCATCTCCATCGGCATTCCCATGAAGTCACGTCTTGCATAGTGAGCAAAACGGGTTCCCTGGAGTTGGTTGACACTGAGGGCACATAGACGTGCAACAGCTTCTTGCATTGCCCTGGCTAATCCATCTAGCCAGTTGTTCTCTCTCACGGAGAACTGAATTCTTCCAGAAGTTGGTGCTTCCATGCTTCCTCCAAGATCCGCGGTGACTAGCCACTGTAGGTCTCCTCCTGGGGGTCCTGGAAGTTGAGCTCCAAGAAACTCCGGATGTGGGCCCCAAGAATCTCGAAAGTGAATCCAGATCCCTCTCGAAGATCAGATGACCTCCGTTTCCCAACTGGTAAAACTTGCTGAACTGAGTCTCCATCTACAAGAATTAAGTATGAGAAAATTAGTGAAGTGATCAAGTGTGTCAAATTTTAAGTAGTAATGTAAGAATTTTGAGGAACATGAATTTTTGAGAAAGAATGAATTCCCAAGGATAAGAGAGGAGATAGTTTTTCGTAAATACTCACTTTGGTTTTGAAACTAAGTTTGTGTTCGGACGTCCATTCTAACTAGGGTCTCCTATGGTCAGGATGGCTCTGATACCAACTTGTCAACACCTGGATTTTTAATCCCAAATGCCCATTATGCCATACCTCGCAATCCCAGGATTACCATTTTTGTGAGACATAACAGATTGGATATCACAGTACATCATCCATTACAAACCATACATAAGGTCTTACACAAATAAGGATCTCATGATCCAGTCTTAATACAACAAGCAGCGGAAATAAAAGATAAGCGTAGCGGTGGGGTCCATCTTCAGGGGCACAGGCAATACTGACGAAGGCAGATAGTCCTAGTTATCATAGCCGTCCTACTGGCCATCATCTTGGTAGTCTCCTTCATAGTCTGGCCATTATAATAGCCAGGGACAAAAGCCATGAGTACTCTTTAAGTACTCGTAAACTACCACTAACAAGTAGTATAATTCTAAGTTAAAGTGCTAACTCTATGTTTAACTATAAAGTTAAGTTTGAAACCTAAGATGATTTCTGAAGCAAAGAACGATAAAATAAAGTTCTAGAATCACTTAAATTGGGAAGCTATTATCATAAACACAACCCTGTTGTGGTCAAGTCAAGATTCATCATTAATTTCATAAGTTGTTTTTTTTAAACATCTGACAACAAAACAGTATGGCCATTCCGACTGTCCATAACCGCGGACGCGGTTATTCGAATAGTTTGACACTCTGCAGAGGTGGTACACTTTCACAACAAGATTCGATACATCTATCAGGGATAACCCTGAATCATCATACTTAGTATGCAGATAATCAAACATAACCTTTCCTTTACACACCCTAGTATAAGCACCTCTCCTATGATCATGGCCTCCCAACCATGACCATCTGTCATCTTGGGCACTGCATAGGTGGACAACATTGAGAGGTAGCCTCAGCTCAAAGCTCTCCCGCGAGGGAACTAATACTAATGCATATAAACTTCCCGCTAAGCCTTACCCAATTCAGGTAGTGTGGTTGTACGGTAAATTTGGAATGGTATCGCATCCGAATCCAACCATCAGTTTTATAAAAGGGCTAAGGCTCCTGCCTCAACATTCTCATCATCATACACCATTTGTGTTTCTCAACACATGTCAAAACATATCAATAGAATGACTCATCATTCCAAGGTTTTCATAATTCATTTTCACCAAGTGTTCCCATCTAAAGTGACTCAAGTTTTTGATCTACTCTAACTACTAATTTAAGTGTTCACTAAGGTTGAAGGGATGGGATCAATCTCATGCCATAGAATGACATCTAAAGCTTATCTAAATAGGCCAAGTTTTATACTCTTTATGCTACCTTCAAAACAAGTAAGGGACTTTGTGTAAAGTAAAGGAAGTAAAGCTTGAAAACAAGACTTGGGGTAACTAGTAGTCAAAGTGGTACAACCAAAGCATGCCTAAAGCATCTTTGCTAAACCATCTAGTTTAATCCTAGCTTGCTAATAGTAGCTTGCGAGGGTTAGCTTGCATTGTTAATGGTGGCTTGCAAGTACAACTTGCAAGGGTTAACTTGGATAGTGCTAGCTTGCCTTGGTTGGTGCAGTGGTTGAAGTTTTCTTCTTCTTCTTCTTCTTCTTCTTCTTGGTAGAACTCCTCCTCCTCGTAAGCTTGGTCGGTACTATCTTCTATAAATACATACGGAGTACACAATCACCAAACAATACTTAACTAGTCTAATTAGTACTCTAAGACACACATTTGATGATCTATTATCATCACAAGCATCACAAGTTGATTTCAATAGTTTCATTCCTTTTATTTTACAAAAGTAATTTCTACTCATTGAAAAATTAACTAAGATTTAATATTCACCACTTAAAATATGGGATCATGTGGACACATGTCATCACCACATATTCTAACATGTGGGAATGTGATTTAAGGGTTGGATCATAATTACTTTGGTTTAAGTTCATTATTTAATGATTTAAAGTGACTAGAAAGGCCTATATAGCATTATTTTGGTACTAGTACAAAGTCACTGCATGTAAACCTTAATATTATTACATATTCAGATAGGTATGCTGAAATGTTATTTTTGAGAGTTGGAATCAACTCAAAATCTATCTTGGTTGATTTTATAAAAATGTTGTAAGGTGCAAATGCTTCTGTTTTATTATTTTTACTAGGAGAGATCTATAACTCTAAATGAATTAAATCCAATGGGCTTGGATAGATCTTTTCAGTAGGTTTCCAACAAAATTGGAATCACTTCATTTTGACTTGTAAATCTCTCTGAATTGATTTTCAAACTAGGGGACAGAACTAAGTTTAAACTAAAAAGAAAAATCCTAATTCAAACTAACGGTCATGGGAACGCTAACAGGCCGCCCAAGGTCACTGCTGGGCTCAGCTGATGACAGGGGGTCCACCAACGGGCTCATAACGCGCAAAGTGGTACGGGGAAATGTGGAGTGTTGGATTAGAGTGGGGATCAACGGTTGGGGATCATCGTCGACGACGGACCTGTCGCCGGCGAGCTCTAACCCTAGCGGCTCAGTGGGGGTGCATAGGGGGCATACCAGGGCTCCAGCGACGACGGCGAGGCGAGCAAATGGACTGGTGGTCGACGGCGAGCTCAGGGACGGTCGAGGCAGCTCCAGGGGTGGTCGCAATAAGCGATGCCCTTCTCCTCCAGAGGCGGCCTACTCCGGTGCAATTTCGACGGACTGCTGCTCCCCTTGCTCCGGCTAGAGGTGTGGGACGATAAATGAGGTGAGGGGAGTTGAGTGGTGTGCTGCAAATGGCTGGGGGTGCTCTCCTTTTATAGGCTCGACGGCGGGACAGCACGACATGGCCAGGCGACGGTGGCAACATGGCTACGATCTGTGGGTGGCAATCGATGCGCGGTCTCCTGGCGGTGCTCTAGGACTTTAATGCAGGCTTAGGGGCGGTGGCGTTTGGTCGGGCGGAGCTGGCGCTCTGAGTGGCAGAGACGGTGGCTTCAACGGCAAGCGGTGGCTATGAGGCGTTGGATGGCGAATGGGGGTGTCTGGCGTGCTCCCTGGGTCGTGGCGACGCGGTGGGTGCGGGCTGCGGTCGAGCGGCGGCTTGTGCATGCGTGTCGGGCACGGCGCTCTGGCGCATGCTCGGCATGGCACAGCTGCTCTGGGTGCAGGGGTTTGGCGGTGGTCCACTGCTTGGCCTGGCTTGGGGAGGGGATAGTGGGCGGCGGTGAGGTGCTGGCTAGCTGCTAGACGTGGAGAGAGAGAGGGGGAGGTGGTCTGCTGGGGTGATGGCATGGTCGGCCGGCGAGTTAGGGCTCGGCTTGGCATGGCCAGGTTGCTAGGGGGTAGGGGATGGGTTAGTTAGGTATTGGTTTGATCAAGAGGGGACAATGGGAGCAAATGGGGGTCAAATGGGAGACAAGTTTGGCTAGAACACTATTTAAAATAGTGAATTTGGTTTTGTTTGAAATATGTCCACAAGGTGTTTGATGAAATGGCCACATGAAGCAAAAATTTGAATTTTGGGTTCAAAAATTTTGAGTGATCTCCACTAGTACTAGGTAGTCTCTGGTTGCACGGGTTTTGAAAAGGGAGTTCATTTGGATGGTTTTTGAAATAGTGGGATCTTCCCATATGAACTAGATTCAATTTTAAACTGCCATTTAAAATTAGTATTGAATGTTTTTGGAAGATCACAAAGTGGGCCTTGGTACCTCATTATGTGTACTATCAAGGGGTGCAAAGATCCACATTTGTTTCTGTTAAGTTTTGAGTGCTAGGAATAGCCAAAGTAGGCATGATAGTTAATTTGGCAAAAATGACCATTCACTTCATTTATTCATTTTGAGTTGTTTTTCTTTGGGAAAAGTTTGGGAATGATTTAGATGATGTTTATTTCACCTAAGAATCATTTTACAAGCAAAGAATCATAGAACCATGGCAATTCAAATCAACTCCTAATTTAAATGCACATACACATGCATGCTTTCATATTTGGAAAAGGAAAAGTTTTTGTTAACCCTAATTTTGATGATTTGGATCTTGATAAGCTTGGATTAAAGTTTTGGGATGTTACAATGATGCTATAAATGCTATAAAGAAATTGATCCTCACTTACAACTTGCCTAGCCAAACTGATATTTCTTTTGCAAAAATATTTGCTAGATTGAACACTCTTGAAACTAGCACTACTAGCTTAAAATATTGCTATAATACGCTTAAGGAGCATCACAATTATGTCCCAATAAATTCTGAACCATCAAAGTGGCTCCCTACAGTAAAGATTGAGATAAACACTGAAACTTTCCAAGCTCGTTGTGATATCATGTCTGAATTTTGTCTTATGCCCAAAGACATTTATGAATCTTTGAATACTTGGGGGCTTACAGAAGGAGGAAAATAAATATCTCTTGCTAATAATGCTACAATATTACCGCTTGGAATATCTTAAGGAGTGTTTACAAAGATCCTTGGGAAAATGATTTCTACTGATTATCTTGTTATTGAATGTGTAGGAAAAGGACAAATTACACTTGGAAGGTCCCTATTAGAACTCCTTGGAGCAATAATAGATGTGGGAAAGGGGACCATGCACATTTGTTCTCCACCAAACAATCATATTTTCTCCAAGGTTAAGAATAAAAGTAAGAGAGGTAAGGGCAAGAAATTTGGTTTTAATGCTTCTTCATTTGAGAACACTTGATTCTTTCTTGCTTCTTATGCCTAACTTAAAGGCGTTAAAGAAAATTACTTATTGGGAGATAACCCAAAAGTTTTAGATGAGTCTTGGAAGTTATTAATTCAGTAATAACCACTCCTTATCCTTTTTATTTCCTTTTTGTGCCAAGAGTAACCTCTAATGAGAGAGAAGTAATGATTGGGAAAGTTGTTGTCCCGAAACAGATTTCTGTGCTTCACCGTAAAAATTCGTGTAAAATCTCTAAAGGTCTTTTTGAGGCGTGAATTTTTGTGCTTCTGCCCCAGGTTGTTATATAACTTTCGTTAGTTAAACACTTTTTGATTTGAGCAACAGAAGGTCTTTGAAAAAATTCGTCTGTACCTGCTGGTCTGTTTTGACAGATTTCTGCCATTTTCTTCATTTGCTTCTTGTTGGTTCCTTTTTGAGTTCTTTTGGGGAATTGAGCTTTTTGAGGGAATTGCTACAGTAGCTAGTGTTCTAATGGAAGTTTATTTGGTGTTAGAACTGAACCTTAAGACTTTTTTTTATCTTGAGTGCACTAATGTTGCTAATAAAGATCGTGTGAAGTTTTGTATGAAGGAAAAATTTCAGGTGTATGGAAGGAATGAGTAACGAGATGAAAGATGGACTAAAGCTCAAGATTGGGGATGCCACGCGTGTCACCCCAAGAAATATCCAAGAAGTACAAGATTCAAAGCTTGGGGATGCCCAAGGCATCCCCTTCTTCATCAATAAAAATCCTAGGTTTCTTCCAAACGCTTCATTTTTATTGTTTCATACACAGTTGTGTTGTTCTTGGAGCGTCTTCTTTTTCATTTTTGTTTTGGTTTTTTGTTTGCTTCTGTTTGCTTAGTTTTTTGAATAAATTGGTTGGGCCCCCTCTTTCATCCATTGGTTTGCAAATAGTTTGGTTTGGTTTGGAAAAGAGTAGGAAAGTTCATGCTTATGTGGTAAAAAGAGCTTGTTTTTGACTGTGGCCCATGCTTTGTCATGCCATGCTTGATATTGTTTTGGCTTTATGCTTAGTATTCTTTGCTGTAGCATGACTTGTTATAAACAATTGAGATTGCTTAATGTGCCTTGGATGAATCATGTGTTGTTTTAGCATATTAAAGCATAGTATAGTGGTATTATCCTTTGATGCTTTATTTGGGTTGACTTGGCGCATTGGCACACCATGTTATGACTATCTCAAGTCACCATAGCCTTTATGATCCTTTAGTTTTCAACTTGTAGTATCAGTTTATGCTTTGATCAATGATGTTTTGTCGCTCTGCATGATTATGTCCATTATTGCTCTCTTAGTTTGTTGCTCCCAGTCTTTTGCTAGCCTCCACAACAAAGTATGAGTTCCACTCATGCATCCAACTCCCTAAACCAAGTTATTCCAAAGAGTCCACCATACCTACCTACTAGCTTATGCTATTCCAAGTATATTCATGCTTTTGTTTACCTTCCAAATTAAACTTGTTATGAGAAAACTAGTGATTAAAGCTCTCACGAACTTGACGGCACACTTTACTTTTCTTGCCCTTAATAAACTTGAACCATTGTGTCATCTATGTTGTATATGCTTGCACTTATTTGTTGGGAATTAGCAGAACCATGCTTTCATGGGGAACGCTTTCAACATTGAACTTGGTACTTGTACCTAGTTGATATCATGCTCTTTTGTATATGGATGTCGTCGGTGTGAAATGAAAGGGGAGCTTGTAAGTCCATGGAGTTATGTATATGTGTTAGAGAAACGCCTGGGCCACTGGTCTAATCCATGCTGACATGGTGGAAACCTGCAGCGTAACCATAATGAGCTTTCTATGAAGCATTCTTCTTATAAAAAAAGATTCCTATATTGAGAAAAAAAGAAAAAAGAAAAAAAATAGATTATGAAAAAGAGGAAAGAGAGAAAAAAAGCACCATATTCCCATGGTAAATAAGAAGATTGCTGAGATGCTTGTTGTCTGCTTGCATTGTCATTTTGATATGGGGATTCTTCGTATCATCGGGCAAGGGGTACCCCGTTGGCAGTTCTCTATGATACACATGTACTTACGATGACAAGAACTTACTGGTGACTAAACTTGAGTAGCATGAGGAGCGGCCCTCGTATACAAGGGACATGAGATTTCTAACTTATACTTCGTCAAGCATGTACACCATAGTTTGTTCACTTTAACCTTAATCACTTCAAGATGCTTATGATAGGGGCAATGAGAGATGAAAGCTATAAGTACCATAATTTTTGGAAGCTCTTTATGAGACTTGAATCCCTGCTTCCTTTTATGAAGGCCCTTCTTCCACCATTATATTGAGTCTCCACCTTCTACCTTTATGCACCTACTTTGAGAGCATAGTGGCCATTCTTAGTTCTATGTGCATTGTCCCAAGACTAGTTGATTGATGCATAACTTGATATTGCTTGTTTTAAACTATTTGTATCTAGTCACTCTTATGAACTTTGAAGGTGTGCTATGCATTTATATTTGCTACCCTATGAGGGACAAGCTGAATACTATTATGCTATGTTTTCTTTATGTGAAACAAACAAACGTCTTGCAAAGCATTATTATTCATGAATATTTTGTCTGTGCCTTTTCATGTTGCATCATAGTTTCTTTGTCTTACTGCTAGAACCTTGTCTTTCATGTTATGATTGAAGTACTATGATCCCAGCTTTGAATGTTTTACGAATACTTTGATCAAGTCTTTGATGGTGCATGTCACCTCAAAAATTATTCTTTCTTTTTATCACTTACCTACTTGAGGACGAGCAGGAGTTAAGCTTGGGGATGTTGATACATTGCAAATGTATCTATAATTTTTGATGTTCCATGCTTGGTTTTATCCACTTTCTTGTGTTTTGTTCCAACTTTGGAGTACTTTTCATATGATTTCTTGGACTAACCTATTAACAAGAGCCACACTGCCAGCTACCTGTTTTCTGCTGTTTTTGGTTCCAGGAAATTCAGAAAATGAATATTCTCGGAATTAGACGAGACAAAATCCAAAGTGCCTATTTTTCCGGAAGTCATCAGATGCCAGAATACGAGACGGAGAGGGGCCAGGGGGCCACCACACCACCTGGTCATGGCCGAGTCCTGCTCGTGCCGAGGTGGTGTGGTGGCCGCCTGCCTCGGCCTCCCTTCCGCCTATATATTGCCCTCGGACGAAACCCTAAGTGCGATCAAAATCCACGAAAGAGTCTCAGAGTCAGCTGCCATCTCCATCCCTAGATCGGGAGGGATCTGAAGCTCTTCCCGGCACCCTGCCGGAGAGGGGAATTCACCCTAGAGGCCTTCTTCGTCACCATGCAAGCCTCCGGTGTGATGCGTGAGTAGTTCATCCTTGGACTACGGATCCATGTAGTAGCTAGAAGGCTGGTTCTCCTCCTTTGTGCTTTCATGTTTAGGTCTTGTGAGGTCCGTTCATGATCAAGATCATCTATTTGTAATTCTGCATGTTGTGTTTGCGGGGATCCGATGGATATTGAGATGCTATTTCAGATTGATTATTGATTCTATCATGTCTTTGTTATTTGTGATCTTGCATGCTTTCCGTTGTTAGTAGCTATCTTGGCCAAGTAGATGCTAGCAACTCCAAGAGTTAGTATTTATGCTCGATGGTGGGTTCATGCTTCCGTAACTGTCAAAGTGTAAATCTCTAAGGTACTAGATGTGCTATTGGTACTAGGGAGAAAACAACAATCCTTTGTTCATAGAGCAATAATCTGTTGCTTGCAACTTAATACTAGAGGGGGTTCGGATGATAACCTAAAGGTGGATTATTAGTCATAGATGCAGTTGGATGGCGGTCTATGTATAATGTTGTAATGCCCAATCAAGTCTCAAAGGAGTCAAGATGATTAGTATATGCTTGTATTCTTTCTCGATGTTTGTCAATTGCCCCGCTGTAATTTGTTCACCCAGCATGTTATCTATCTTAAGGAGAGCTACCTCTAGTGAACTATGGATCCCGGTCCTTATCTTTACATACAATCTACAAACTATCTACTGCTTTGTGTTTACTTTCTGCAAACTATTACTTCCTTCCATTCGATACGTTTAATCCTTTGTTTTCAACAAAACACGGTGAGATTGACAACCTCATCGCAAGTTGGGGACAAAGTTCTATGGTTGTGTTGTGCAGGTCTCCACGTTTCTACTAGCACTTAGAAGTGCGCCTGCGCTAAGGCTCAGCTAGCAACACCTTTGGGGTGTTTCCTTGCTCCTACTGGTTCGATTAAACCTTGGTTTCATAACTGAGGGAAACTTGTTGTTGTGCTCATCATACCTTCCTCTTGGGGTTCCCAACGAGCTCTACATCAACACCGCACTAGCACTTTTCTGGCGCCGTACACTGAGCCATCATGTTTCGAGGCATCACGTGATGATCGGGTGTTCTCGGATCTATGCTTCCATACGACGGGTCTAAGACAATTTTACACACGCGAATACTAAGGTTCTTACTTGGCGAGCCTAGCATGTAGAGACATGGCCTCGGAACACGGAACGAAAGGTTAAGCATGAGTCATATAGTTGATATGATGCCCATATAGATGCTCGCCTTTGAAGCTACACCGACTCACATGATGATCGGACTTGGTATAGTGGATTTGGTTCATGTAATCACCAAAAGGACACGAGGGATGTCATTTTTGAGTGGGAGTTCATTAGTAATTTGGATTAGTTGAACTCAATCTATCATAAACTTAGTCTAAATATACTTTACAAATTTTGTTGTAGATGGCACCACCTGCTTTTAATTTCAATGTGTTCATAGAGAAAGAGAAACTTGCTGCGAATGGTAGCAACTTCACCAATTGGGCTATGAATTTGAGGATTCTCCTCACTGCAGCACAAAAGCAATATGTGCTGGAGGCGCCGCTAGGCCCCCCACCAGCTCCTGATGCCCCTGACGAGGAAAAGAACGTCTATATAACTCGTCAGGAGGACCACAACTTAGTTCATTGCGGCATACTATATGGGCTAGAGCCAGAACTTCGAAAGCGTTTCGAAAATGGCAATGCCTTTGATACCATGGGAGAATTGAAAATTATTTTCGATACCCATGCTACCGTAGAGAGTTATAATGCTTCTGAAAAGTTCTTTAGCTGCATGACGGAGGAGAATAGCTCCGTTAGTGAGCACGTATTCAAAATGTCTGGGTACGCCGATAAGCTTGTGTCCTTGGGAATAACGATTCCCATTGACTTAGGCATACATAGTGTTCTCCAATCTCTGCCACCTAGCTACAAGAGCTTCGTGATAAACTATAACATGCAGGGAATGAAGAAGTATCTTCTCGAGCTTCTGTCAATGCTTAAGACTGCAGAAGTGGAGATTAGGAAAGAACATCAAGTGTTGATGATCAATAAGACCACCGGTTTTAAGAAGGACAAGAAAGGCAAGCATAAGGGAAAGAAGGGTGGAGAATATGTTCCTACACCTAAAAAGAAACCCCGAGATAGCCCTAAGTCTGATACCGAGTGCTACTATTGCAAGGGGACTAGCCATTGGAAGCGCAACTGCCCCAAGTATTTGGCGGACAAGAAGGCCGGCAAGGCAAACAAAGGTATATGTGATATACATGTTACTGATGTGTACTTGACTAGTACTCGCAGTAGCACCTGGGTATTTGATACAAGATCGGTTGCTAATATATGTAACTCGGTTCAGGGGTTGCAGAACAAGCGACATCTAGCAAGGGATGAGGTCACGATGTGGGTCGGCAATGGATCAAGAGTTGATGTGATCGCCGTTGGAACGCTGCCTCTCCATATGCCGTCGGGATTAGTTATAAATCTGAATAATTGTTATTTGGTGCCTGCAATAAGCATGAACATTGTATCCGGATTGTGTTTGATGCAAAGTGGTTATTCGTTTAAATCTGAAAACAATGGTTGTTCGATTTATATGAATGATATCTTTTATGGTCATGCACCTGTGTTGAATGGTTTATTTCTGTTGGATCTCGATAGTAGTATTACGCATATTCATAATGTTGATGCTAAAAGGATTAAACTTGATAATGATATATCTGCATATATGTGGCATTGCCGTCTAGGTCATATTGGCGTTAAACACATGAAGAAACTCCATTCTGATGGACTTTTGGAATCACTTGATTTTGAATCATTTGATACATGTGAGCCATGCCTTATGGGCAAGATGACTAGAACGCCATTTTCTGGTTCAATGGAACGGGCGATAGATTTATTGGAAATCATACATACCGATGTGTGTGGACCAATGAGTGTGTCGGCGTGAGGTGGATATCGTTATTTTGTTACTTTCACGGATGATTTGAGTAGATACGGGTATATCTATTTAATGAAACATAAGTCTGAAACCTTTGAAAAGTTCAAGGAATTTCAGAATGAAGTGGAAAATCATCATAACAGAAAGATCAAATTTCTACGGTCCAACCATGGAGGAGACTATCTTAGTTACGAGTTTAGCACACATATGAAAGACTGTGGAATAGTTTCACAACTCACGCCTGCCGGAACACCACAACGTAATGGTGTGTCGGAACATCATAATCGTACTTTATTGGATATGGTTCGATCTATGATGTCTCTAACTGACTTGCCACTGTCATTTGGGGGTTATGCACTAGAAACCGCTGCATTCACTTTAAATAGGGCACCATCTAAATCCGTTGAAATGACACCGTATGAATTATGGTTTGGAAACAAACCTAAGCTGTCATTTCTTAAAGTTTGGGGATGCGATGTTGATGTGAAGAAACTTCAGCCGGATAAACTCGAACCCAAAGCGGAAAAATGCGTCTTCATAGGATACCCTAAGGAAATGATTGGGTATACCTTCTATCACAGATCCGAGGGAAAGGTTTTTGTTGCCAAGAATGGATCGTTTCTTGAGGAGTTTCTTGCGAAAGGTGTGAATAGTTGGAAGGAAGAACTCGAAGAGGTTATTGAACCTTCTCTTCATGAATTGGCGAGTGGTGCAGCATCGGAAGTTGTTTTGGAGTCAACGTCACCTGATGAAGAGAGAGCTAATGATAATGATCATGAAACTCCGAAAGAGGATACTGCCGAACCTCGCAGGTCAAGCAGGACATGTGCAGCTCCTGAACTGCACGGCAATCCTGTTATGAATTTAATGATTGATGAAATAGATGACCCTGCGATGTATGAAGGAGCAATGATGAGCCCTGATTCCAACAAATGGCTAGAAGCCATGAAATCCGAGATGGAATCCATGTACGAAAACCAGGTTTGGACCTTGGTGGACTTACCTCACGATCGAAAGGCCGTTGAGAATAAATAGATTTTCAAAAGGAAAACTGATGCTGATGGTAATGTGACCATCTATAAAGATCGACCTGTCGCAAAGGGGTTTCGACAAATTCAAGGAGTTGACTACGATGAGACATTCTCTCCCGTAGCGATGCTAAAGTCGGTTAGGATTATGTTAGCAATTGCTGCATATTTCAATTATGAAATATGGCAGATGGATGTCAAAACTGCGTTCCATAATGGTAATATTGAAGAAGAGTTGTATATGATACAACCTAAGGGTTTTGTCGATCCTAAGGATGCTGATAAGGTATGCAAGCTTCAGCGATCCATCTATGGACTGAAGAAAGCATACCGGATTTGGAATCTATGCTTTGATGAGATGATCAAAGAGTTTGGATTTGTCCAAACTTATGGAGAGGCTTGTATTTACAAGAAAGTGAGTGGGAGCAATGTGGCATTTCTAATATTATATGTGGATGAAATATTATTGATTGGAAATGATATAGATCTTTTAAACAGTGCTAAAAGTTATCTAAACAACAAATTTTCGATGAAGGACCTTGGTGAAGCTTCATATATATTAGGCATTAAAATTTATAGAGATAGATCAAGACGCCTAATTGGGCTATCGCAGAGTACATACCTTGATAAGATATTAAAGAAGTTTAATATGGATGGAAGTAAGAAGGGGTTCTTACCTATGTTGCAAGGCAAGACATTGAGTAAGACTCAAAGTCCAAATGGCCGGAAGAAAGAGATATAATGGATAAGATCCCCTATGCCTCAGCCATAGGCTCTATAATGTATGCCATGCTATGTACAAGACCGGATGTGGCACATGCTATTAGTTTGACTAGTAGGTACCAATCTGATCCAGGTTCGGAACACTGGATATCCTTAAGTACTTGAGAAGGACTAAGGATATGTTTCTTGTATACGGAGGTGAAGAAGAGCTAGTCGCTAAGTGTTATGTCGATGCTAGCTTTGACACCGATTCAGATGACTCTAAGTCTCAATCAGGATACGTATTTCTCTTGAACGGAGCAACAATTAGTTGGAGGAGTTCCAAACAACCTGTGGTGGTTGGATCAACGATGCAGGCGGAATATGTTGCTGCTTCAGAAGCGGCGTAGGAAGCGGTTTGGATAAAGGAGTTCATAACGGAACTAGGTGTGGTTCCTAGTGCATTGGACCCAATGGTGATCTATTGTGACAACAATGGAGCCATAGCCAACACCAAGGAATCAAGGTCTCACAAGAATTCCAAGCATATTAAGCGCTAGTTTCACTCCATCCGCGAGCATGTCAAGGATGGAGACATAAAGATTTGTAAAGTGCACACGGACCTGAATGTAGCATATCCGTTGACTAAAGTTCTCCCTAGGGCAAAACATGATTAAAACCAGAACTCCATGGGTGTTAGATTTATCACTATGTAAACAAGATTATTGTCTCTAGTGCAAGTGGGAGACTGAATGAAATATGCCCTGAGAGGCAATAATAAAGTTGTTATTATGTATTCCTTGTATATGATAGATGTTTATTTTGCATGCTATAATTTTATTGATAGGAAACGTCAATACATGTGTGTTTAATAAACAAAAAGGGTTCCTAGTTATGCCTCTCTTATAGACTAGCTCGTTGATTAACAAGATGATCAAAGTTTCCTGATCATAGACATTGGGTGTTGTTAATAACGAGGTCACATCATTTGTGAAATGATGTGATGAACATTCATCCGAAGTATAGCATTACGATCAAAGTCATTATGTTTATATTTCTATAACATCATACGAAATAATCTTAGTCCTTAGACCATGAGATCATGTTAATTGCTAACACCGGAAGAGTATCTTGATAACATCAAAGGTCACAACATAACAGGGTGACTATAAAGGTGGGTTCAGTGCTATGAAGGTGTTGTGTTGAGGATCATGGATCAAGAGTGGAATTTGTCAATCCCAATGACGGATATATATACTCTAGGCCCTCTCCGTGATATCTCATTAAGATAGCTTGCAAGCAAGTGATGTGATCACTAGAACGTTATATCACGGGAACGAGAAAAGAGTGCATGTCGGTAATGAGATCAAACTAGGTATTTGGATACCGATGATCGAATCTCAAACATGTATTATATCATGAGACAAAGGGATTAAATTACTAGCATTAATGGTTCACATGATCACAGAAGTCATCGTTGAATGTGCAGGAGTCAGTATGGATCTCCAGGTCCTGCTTTTGATTATTGATCTGAGAGGAGTCTCAATCATGTCTGCATTATTTGCGAACCATAGGGTGACACACTTAAGGGTTGCCGGACACCATTTAGGAGCACATATGTTTCAGACAAAAGGTTTGCAAAGCGCAAGAAATGTTTCAATAGAAACAGGAATTGTTTCGATAGATACGAGAATTGTTTTGGGTGAAATTGCAGAAAGAGGTTCTGCATGTGATATTGAAATGTTGCAAGGGGTTTTATGTGAATGTTTGTTAATTAAAGTAATTAAAAAAATTCTGAATAAAATAAATAAAAGAGTTTTATTAATTGAGAGTTGCATTAAATTTGGTGGAAATTTAATGCATGTGAGTGGAATCTTGGGTGGAGTCAAAATTTATGTGAGTGGAGCTTCACCACATGAATGAGGAAGAGGTGGGGGCACCCCCTTTGGCCGCCGGCCATGGGAGGGGAGGATCCCCCCTCTCCTATAAAAGTCCCCCCTCTCCTCCCTCACAAAGCACACCTCCTCGTGAAGGATCTCTCTCCCCCTCTAGATATTCCCCCATGGTCTCGGATTAGCGAGGTACATGTTCCCGGTGCCCTTGCGTCTGGAAGGAGTTGCTGCTTCCGCTGATTTGTTGGAGCGAGGAGGTGGATGTTGTCCGGTGGCTTGACCTGTGTGCAAGGATGGATGCGCTGCTGATTTGCGGTGCTCGGACTTCCACGCGATCTTGAGATCGGCAAGAATACGACTACATCAACCACGAGTTCCTACTCGTTAACAAAACTCGTTGTCTTCGAAGGTAAGTTCTCCATGGATGTATGTCCACCCATTGCTCTGTATCTAGTATATATCTTGGCGTATAGTTCTCATCGTAGGAAATTTTTTGTTTTCTATGCTGCGGACCCAACATATAGTTGCTTCCACCGTAGATGTAATCTATAGTTCGCTCATAACTATACGGCGAGATCTATATGGACCGCTCCCTTATAGTTGCTCGTTACGAAAGGGGGCTAGCTTTTTTGACCTCTCCTTTTAAAGTTGATCGCATCTAACCTTTTTCATCAAGTTTTTGTAGAGCTATAACCTCCAGCCTCGAAAAATCCTCGCCAGCCCTATACAAGCCCCTCTAACAACATCCGTGTAGCGAAGCCATGCAACTCTTCCATGTCGACAAGATCTAGAAGAAGAAAGAAGAGAATCCCGTGAAGAGGATTTAAGAAGTAAAACCTAAAGGATCATCGTCATCATCCATCTCGGAGATCAAGCCTCTCCCAAATTGGGAGGAAATGTTCCCGCAAAGGATGAAGATGATGAGGCAAGCGGAGCAGGGAAAGAGCAAGGATGAGTATCTCCCTAATCCCTATCATCACAACATAGGATCCTATTATAAACCTCCTCTTGGTCCATCCCCTCTTAAACCTAAGAAGGTGCGGCAAGATGAGATTCATGATAAGATCTATGAGTTGGAAAAAGCTTTGAAGGCATGCGTTGAAACAATTGGAGGTGGGATTGACTCCTACTGGATGATGAGCAAAGACCTTGAGAAAAAGGTCGATGACATCGATGGTAGAGTTGGTTTATTGATTAAAACTGTCTTTGAGTTAACAGATGAGAAGAAATTCCTCAGGAAGAAAATGTTGAAGCTGCAATACGACATGGCCGAGCTCAGCATCCGCTTTGCAAGCATAGTTAAAGATGGCAACATAAAAGAAGAGGGCAATGCTCTTTCTACCTAGGAGGAGGAATAGGTACCAACAAGGAGTTATTTGATCCCTCCTGGCTTGATTCCAAGATTGGGGAGATCTTTAAACACCTTGTTATCTATCTTATAAGTTTTATATCACTATTTTTGTTTTGCATTAGTTCAAACTAGAAATAAAGTTTGCATCATTAGAATTCCCTTCAGGAATAGTCGATCCCTTTTATGAAATTCCGAGTTTATTATTATATATGGAGCAATATTGAGTTTGTTCTTGTTTTATTGGACATATGAATGGCTTGAGTATAATTTTACTTGCACTCGATGATAGAAATAGTAGTCTTCCACACCATTGGTATTAATGGAACATATAAAGATAATTTGGTTAATATGTTGTAAGTCTATGGTTTGATTTACAAAGAAAAATTATCTATGCAGTTAATTTGAAAAAGAAATCTCGAACAAAGGAAAATAAAAAGTGCTATCAAAATAGAGTGAGAACAAGTCCAGCTAGAATCTTCAAGTCATAAGAATGCTTCATATATAATTGGAATTTGATAATTGAGATCGTTAAACTTTCAATTCCTACATGAAGTGGAATGTATGGCTAGCTCCTTTGCACATCACTTAAACAAAAGTGTGAGCATATACACAAAAGAGAAGAAAAGAAAGAAGAAAAAGCGAGAGTGTGCAAAGAGCAAATAGGCATATACCACTATATTGTAGTATGACAAAGAGACACTTTTGAGATTTTGAATCCCAAGTGAATACGTGTAACACCCCTAGTATTATTAACACAATTAGGGTTTGTTTTGTGCATCATGAGTATAGCATGCATCTCATGTTTGATAAATCTTGCATTAAGAGAAAGAAGAAAACCCTAAAACCCTAGTGTTTCCCCTCTCTTTGAAAACCTTCAAATGGTTTCGATTATTTGGAAAACTACAAAATGTTGGATCCCAAATGGACTAATAGGGCCCCTACAATATTTCAATAATTTTACAAAGTCTCTTGTATTTTTTGAAATTATACAAAACAGAAAAGAAATTGAAATACAATTGGAAAAGAGGATATCAGAAAAAAAGATTTCTGGAAATAAAAACAGCTCCTAACCTAATCCCGGCCGAAGCTCATCTTTCTTCCTCCTCTATCTGCCGCCGCAGCAGCCCGCAGCCTAGCTTCCTTTCTCCCGCGCCGCGCAGCAGATAGCAGCCAGCCTGGCAAGCTTTGCCGCAGCCTAGCTGAAGCCCAAGGCAGCCCACCCTAGCCAAATATAGATTCGGTCTGAGTCATCGCCGCCGTCTACCTCTCGCTCGATCTGAAGCAGGTGTGTGTCATTCGCACCGCCGCTCGCCGGCGTCAAGATCCTCGTCACCGCTCCAGAGGGAGATAAGGAGTAGCCCCGCACATCTCTCTCCCCTGGACACTCTATCCCTCTCCCGTGAGCTCTCTTCCTTGTTCCCCACCATGGCCGAAACCCTAGCTCCGGCCGCCGCTCTTCCCCACAGTTGCCGGCCAAGCCGAGGCCACATGAGAGCTCCCTGTGTTGTCCTTGGTCTCCCCATAGAAGCAATCGAGCCCGCTTGACCTTCATCGACCTCACCATCGTCTTGTTCCCCGACGGTGACCGTGTTCAATCGCCATCGCTATCGACGTCGCCTCGCCTCCCCGACACCACCGCCGCACTGCAGGAGATTTTGGTGCTCCAAGACCCTGCTTCCCTCGCCTGGTTCGCCGCCCACTGCGGCGCTACCACTCGCCGTCATCGGCCGTCGTCATGGAAGTCGCTCCGGCGACCATTTCTTGCTGGCGCCGCCACTGTTAGGCTCCCCGCAGCACGCCGCTTTGAGCCAGCCCGCTCTCACGTCCCCGCATCGCCCCTAGCATCGTTCCCGGCCTAGATCTGCAGCTGGTGCCAGCGCTGACGTCATGGTGACGATAGCGTGATGTCATCCCGTGCTGATGTCATGATGACATCAGCATGAAACAGTAATCCTTGTTTTCTTTTTTATTTAAAATAATTTCTATAATTGTTTTATTAAATGAAAATGCTGACAGGTGGGCCCTATCTGTCAAGGTTTTATTATTTTTGGAAATGATTTCTGAAATTAATAAAAGTCTGACATGTGGGGCCAGCTGGAAAATAATTTAATAAATTTGAAAAAATGTTTAATTATTTGAAAACGATTTAAAAATTGATTAAAAATGAGAAAAATCATAACTAATTCATTTTAAAGTCAGAAAAATATGTATAATATATCAAAATATTCAAAAAAGAGATCTATACAATAGACTCATAATAATGCATTGTTAAGCAACTTACATGACAAGTTTAATTAGAAAAACAAAATAACCCCTCTCATATGCATCAGGGGTTTCTCCGAATTAGGGTTTGTACCCCTCGGACCTTGCTTAAATTGCGAAGCATGCCTTAGGGTTTCATTTCAAATAAATTTAACTTGTCATATCATGATCCTTGCTTGAGCATTGCACAAATGCCATGTGTTGATTGTTGTTTCCCTTTCCGGTGTTTTTGCTTCTTCCCGGTACACCATGGAGTTTATGTGAGCAACAAGATTGAGTCCAAGGTTAAAGATCGAGATCAACACCATCAAAAGTTATCGACAAACAAGATGATCTGATGAAACCTGAAGATGTATAGTTGGGTATCAATAGGCAAAGGCAAGCAAAACCCCACACATGATATAATCCTATGCTTTTAAAGTGTTTCATTATTGCCATGTGCATATGATTCTAAAGTCTTTTATCGATAGATAGAGTAATCCTATCTGATGCATGTTACCTTTGTATCCTATACTCCCTGATCCACTGCTCCTAGCATAACTAGGGTTTGGCTTATGAGCTTCGCTAGAGCTGTTTATATCTGTTGTGCTTAGCCATGCTTAGCTGTTACTGCTGGTCCATCCGGTTGATGAATCAGAGCTGTGAATGAACCTAGTTGGACAGGATGACGTGGTATGATCAGAGATAAAAGTTAAACATGCTAAGGCTTGTATGGGAGGCCACGTCGGGTTGTGGTTTTTGTAGTCCCATACTTGCCACCACTAGGATCTGAGTTCTTGCCTCTTGAACCAAGACGAGCGTACAACCACACGGGGCCTAGAAAACCCCTCGACCAACTAACTTGCCTAGTAGATTCCATTAGTCACATAGTTCAGGCGTTCCATTCGACATATGCATTCTGGTTATTCTCGAAGGCGGTGGAGAAGGTGCATTCATACAGGTAGGTAAGCATGGCCAGGAACAGGAGAGGCACGACTTCCGTAATCTTGTTCCCCGCACACATCTCTAGGGACTGGCTTCGGGACTTGACCCGTTATGGTGGCATCTCCTTAGGACGTGACTCATGGTCTCAGCGAAAGCAAGGTAAAGGTCGTGGTCAACCACTCTCTGTCGGCCTTCCAAGGAAGAGGGCTAATGTTAACTAGCACTAAGAATCGGTTGGTACGTGTGGGTAAAGTTGTGCACCCCTGCAGGGTTATTAATCTTTTCGAAAAGCCATGTCCAGGGTTATGGACGACTTGGGAACGGACGTGATGATTATAGAGAACTTTAACCTAATCGTAAAACTTGGCAATTAAGTAAAGCATGCTTAAGGATGCTTCTCAGGGATTGAGGGGGTGATCCTAGTTGGTAGGTTTAGCTGAGAAAGTTTCGGTGGATATCAAAGAAGACCAAAGCTAGTTATATCGCTTTCTTATCCCCTTTTAGAAGGTTGTATTAGTCAAGCTTCTCCTACCTCTTTTACAAACAAAGTTAGCTTTATGCAAAGTAACCCCACTAGCCATAAGTCTTGAGGAGTACACCCTATACTCAGCCTTGCTTTGTTGATACTTTTGTAGTAGGTAAGTGTTACCACCAAAGGTGAGTTCATTACAACATCGACATCGACGAGTATCTTGGGATTCCCTGTTGGTAGCCTAGAATCTATGGATTGGGACGTCATCGTTATGCTTCAGGCCTCTTAGGCCGTTGGATAAGTTTGCTATACTTAATAGCATAATTTGCCTTCCGTTGTTTGATGTATGTGGTCAATGACCTCTGCTTGTAATATTTTGGTTCTTTGCTCAGTTATGAGCTTGCTGTAATAATTTTTGTGTCGTAGGGTCACTATAAAGATACCGATTCTCTCTCTCTGTACGCTTCTGAGATTTAAGTTAGGCTAATATCAGACAGAGGTCTGGGATTTGTCTAGCCTTAATCTTGGGGGTGTCACAATACGTTGATCTTAAAACACTTGGTACTACCTCGCTAACTCATTTGGTTGAATCGGATACTTTTACATTATGTTGAGATTCATCTTTTGTGAACTATTGACCACTAAGGTGTGGAAGCCTGCTAATACTATTCAGATGGTTCGAGTAAGGTACTATTCATGAACTTATTCCTATGTATCGTATATGATAAACACATGCTGCAACTGCCTCATTTATTTTATCGACTCAGCTTCATGAATATGAGGATCACATCCATAAGCTAAACTTGCTCGGAACGAGCAAGAGTCTAAGCTTGGTGAATTTGATGAGTGCATATTTGCATCATGTTTTACATTATTATTTTGCATTGTAGATGTAGGATCTTGGTATTTTACGGCGCTCACGCGCACATTTTATGTCTGTTTTCACAAGGATCAGGACATATGGTGGATCCAATGGACACAATTCTTGAAGCAGCTGTACTGAGTAGAAAAGGAGTCAGAAACAACGTAAACCGCTTATTTGGGAGATATCAATAATACCAGAAGAAAACCCGAAGCGAACAAGTCTTATAGACGGTTTAACGACCAGCTATACGTCCAGAATACTTTTTCTGGCCATATTGTTCTGGTCGT
Source organism: Avena insularis (assembly GCA_023614405.1). Taxonomy (NCBI): domain Eukaryota; kingdom Viridiplantae; phylum Streptophyta; class Magnoliopsida; order Poales; family Poaceae; genus Avena; species Avena insularis. The sequence goes on along the minus strand of CM042692.1, from coordinate 78,976,269 downwards.
ATAGTTGGCGCCACCACCGCCTCTTCAAATAGTTTCACTCCGTGCAACTGGATCGGAGAGACGACATACAGAACACCCAGAAATCACCGAAACCTCACCCCCGGAAGGTATCTAGAGGGAGAACTCGTCCACCGGGGATCCATCTTCACTCTGCGTAGATCTGGGAGGCTAAGGCATCGATCTTCGTCATCTACCACTTCATCACCACCATCTCCATCCATCCCATCTACATCTTTTCTAGATCTTGTTGTAATTTCCGTACTTGTTATGGATTTATACAAGTAGTATTCATCTATGATAGATACAATTTCCATTGCCATGATGTTGATTGCCTCCATGTTTGAGTAGATCTCTAGTTCTTGGGGAGATGGAGAAACCCTAGCATATGATTAAGATGAGATAGAGATTATTATGTTATACATTGTTATGTGTATGTCTTAATTGTCTTCATCTTGATGTTGGGAGTTGTGCACCTCCTTAATATTTGCCTCCTATGGGGACTCGATGAAGGGGATTACTTGTTGGTGGACGGAGGGATGATAGCACTTACTGTGACTATAAATCTGTTGTCATTCTTTATGTACTAACTTGGGGAATCAAGGAGATCTCATAAAGCCATGTCCATGCCACGAGAGAAATCCCTTAATAGCGGGATAATACAATTGATGTCATTTATTTGTCAGTTGTGGTTATGAAGGATGACGTGAGTAGTGGTTGCTGCCTATTTGTCTATATATGGAGCTCCTCCTACATACATACATATTATGAGAATATTTGTTATAATAATCTTGATTGCTTAGTCTAAATAGCTAGCGGTTTGTCCACCACTCCCCGAGAATGCCTTTTTCCCTATTGCAGTTCTGAAGTTCTTTACACACGCGATTCTCACTTTCTGCATTAAGTTTTGCTTTACGTTAAATTACCTTGCTCAATCAAAAACCCAAAAACAACTCTACTTTTCTTGCATCTTAAAGTTATTTCTTAATTACTTTGTTTAGTTGTAGTTAACAGCATTTTAGTCTTTCGCCTACTGCTCCATGTGGCATTGATATCTTTATTTCGAAACTAGCTACAAATGATCTATGCACTTGCAGTCATCACCTGAGAGACTTGCATGTATCGAGAAAATGATCATGTTAGGCCCCACGAAGGGACAACAAGGTGTGATCCTTGGTGGCCTTGTTCATCCTGGAAGACACCTCGGTCGCGGCGGAGCACGTACTCGGCGACACGGGTAGCCACGATGGCTCTCGCCTCCGCCAGTGTGCCCCTTTGTGGCCCATGTGTAACTACCTCGGTGAATTACGCTCCTAGTTACAAGCCTGGATGAGCGGAAATGGTTGAAATAGTACGGTGGGGCCCAAATGCCACTCACAGGTAGACCTTTCGGCCGTCCCAACCATTTCCAAACATCGAGACAAGAACGGGCGGCGTAATCGGCAGGCAAAGGGATCAACTACATACACAAATGAGTATGTATGCAAGCCACCATACAACAGTACATCAGAGCCATTCCATCTAAAAAGAAAGGAAATATAGCAACGCCATACGGCAAGATCCAAATATCCTAGATAGATATAATAGTTTAGGATATCTCATACATCAATCAACAGTATCAAGCGAAGCGGAAGACAAAATCCGAGTACGGATAAGAAGCAAATTGGCATAAGATGCCCCATAAATAAGCAGATCCCGCCTACAGATCTCACGGATCCCGTTCGGAATCTCTACACCAATGATCGTTGCCCACATCGTGTCTCTTCCACCCAAGATCCATCTTGCGAATGTACCTGCTCATCCGAACCAATAATTTATCGTGTGAGACCCTAGGGTACTCAGCAAGTCTTTATGCCTCTAAAGGGACACAACCTAGGGTGACGAATTGCAGCAAAAGATAAACCCTAGCAATTCTATAGATATTGCTAACCATCCGCCTAACCAAAGATAGACGGATGTCCGTGAATTAACAACAACAGATTATAAAGGTAATATTAACAGATCCATCCTCCTCCTCGCCACCGACGAGGAAGCGGATTAACAACCCCATCCGCTGGCAGTTTTATTATCCATTCCGTGAGTATTGCACTATTTACTAGTCGTACCTAGTCTAGTCAAATTAAAAGCGATTTTAGTTATGCTTGTCTATGATCGAGAAACTGTGCTCCAAGTCGCCCATAACCGCGACACGGCTTTGAGAAAGTTTTACTGCATAGGTGCACAAATAGCAACACACACTTGATATGCCTCGGAAAACCAAATCAAAACCCAACGAGGCGTCACGACAAAGCGATCACAGATTCAGAATATTTCAGGGGCCACCCCATTGAGCTACCCAGAACGGTTAATGACTCGAGACGCCTCAAGGTTTGCGTCAATGGATGTGAACGATCGGGAACCCGAAAATGTGATCGGGCTTGTCGACACATGAAACACTCCGCTTTCCTAACAAAGACAAAGCAAAGACTCGCACAATTTAAATAAAGCAAAGAAGCATGGCATAAGCACAGGATAGTAAATAAAACCTCAAACTAGTTTGTGGCCCCAAGAAATAAGAATGAATCAAGCTCGCTCAGGGGGGGTTCATAAGCCTCCGGATGTGGATAGCGGATATTCAAGGAACAGGAATCAAGTACTGGGTCCCACGACAAGTGAGCCTGAAAAACCAAAAAGCGAATATGGCTCACCGATGCCACTTTCATTAGTTATCCCATTACTACTCAGGTTACGTTGTTTAGGTACCTCGTTTTCCATCAGACACTCACATACCCTACACATGCTGTTCTACGACTCGCATGGCTCAAACAACTCCTGTAGTAATGGCTCATGGGATGGAGGAACAAGCTTCGGTGGGGTTTAAAAATAAAGGCTATGCAATACTTGGGATTCATTTTAATGCAATCGCGACTCAATGATGCAAGAATAATAAAGAGGCAATAGGTACTATATGTATGCAAGCATGTGGTAGTGCTTGCCTGGCAGCTCAGTTGAAGCAAGGGATGGATCTGGGTAGTGCTCCTGGTTCTCTTGATATATCCCCCTTTCGGTTCATTCAAGAAGAACCAAACAAACAAGGCCAACATGAATAAAGTGCACAAGCATATGAATAAAATGCGACAAGCAAACAATCATGCCATGATGAATGATGCACAATTTGCATGGCAATAAAGTAGCATGGCATGGTTGAGGTGTGGGATACAAGAAATAAACATTTTATTGAGTTTTTGGGCCCATTTTATTCTCATATTAGTTGCTGTACCCTTTATATTTATATGATGCATGCTTCCAATCAAACCAAGGAATGCATAAACAGAAAGGTCTCGTCGAGCTAATCATTTTAGACATATTATTTGTTAACTTTGGATTTATAAAACAAAAGTTATTAATTAAATAAGACAAAAGGGCATTTTCTTGTAATTTAATTAACTTGCAATTTTAAATGTTCAAAATATATTTTGAAGGTCATATTTGAATTCCTCATCTTTTTCTGATTTGAAAACATATATTAATTGTATTATTTGGATTTATAAATTAAAAGTTATTTAAAAACAGATTTAAATTTGAATTTGAATTAATTTTGAAAAAGTTTGAATTGAAACAGATAAGCACAGAGACTTTTTGTACTCAGAATAATCCAGCCCCTGACGCTGACGGGTGGGGCCAAGCTGACTTCCAACACAAAGCGTGACAACAGGCGTTTCTCACGCTGGGGCTCCTAGCCTATCATCGACGAAGCGGGCCCGACAAGAATTTCCCCCACATGATGAAGCCTGTGGTGGACCACGTGGCGTTGCTAGGGGAGCCCGGGTTGATGAAACCAAAAGGCTGGGGTTTTTCGCAAAGCGCCAGCTGGCAGGTGGGGGGTCCTAAGGAGCGCGGTTGATGCAACAAAAGATGCAGGGTTTACAAACGGGCATGTACCGTCGTTCCTCTTCTCTCTCGCGATCGATCGGTGCTGCACGCGGGCGAGCAGGATCGATCTCGACTGGCAAGCGCGCTATGGGTTGCGAACCAGTGCGGTGGCCTGGGGGTTACGGTCAGGAGGTAGCTGGGCGGCTAGATCTACCTAGGCGAAGCCACGGTCCGGAACACGAGCGCGGACACCGGCGCGCGCAGAGCGTTTGTATGAACGACCAGCGCGACCAGGCCACGACTGCAACGACGAGGATGTCTGGGAGGTTGGATAGCTCACCGAGGGTGTGTTGGTGGTGGCGGATTGGCTTGGGGCGCTGGCGATCGACAACGACGCAGACGGACGGCGAGTTAGGGTTTCGGCTCGGGCTCGGCAGGTGCAGCGGTTCTAGGGGTTCCTCTTCTCGGCTCCGCACGGGCTGCCGCAGGATCTCCTTGTACTCCTCGATCACCTCCACATCGCTCTCGTCGCCTGGTACGGTGTAGCCGAGAGGAGGCTGAGGGTTGCCGGCGATGGTGTAGACGGTGGCTATGGAGAAGAGAGGGGAGGGCCAGGGCGCTTCGGCCAGATCTGGAGAAGGCCAGAGGAGAGCCGTAAGGTCAAGGAGAAAAGAGGGAGGGGAGGATGCTGTGGCCGCGGGGTAGATGGATAAAGGTGGCCTCGGGTGCCACCTTTTCCTCCTCCTCGCTCACGTGTTTCAGCAGGCAGGGGAGGCATGGGCAAGTGGGGTGGGGCCAGGGGCAGGGGGTGGTGCTCGGGCTGGGGTCCCCTGGGTAGAGAGAGAGAGCTAGAGAGGGAGAGGGGTGGCTCGGGTGGATAGCTAGGGTTGGGAGTAGAGGAGGGTATGGCTCGGGTGGATAGCTAGGGTTGGGGCTAGATGGGCAGGGTGGCCAAGTGGGGCCAAGCTAGGGTAGGTTATGGTGGGGTGGCTCGGATAGAGAGAGGAGAGATGAGGGAGGGTACTTAGGGTTTGGTTTAGATTAAGTATAGATTAGGGTTTAGGAGAGGGGGGTATGGTGATGATGAGGTAGGTGATGGTCTAGGCTTAGAGAGATAGATGGAGAGGTTTGTAGCTAGGGTTTGCCTTGGACAAGATCAAGCCAAGAACAACCAAGACCAAACAAGAAAAAGAGAGGGATGGAATGTTAGGGTTTGAGCAAGATCAACATAGATCAAGCCAAAAGAAAAGATAGAGGTAGAGAGAGAGGGTTGATCCACAAAAATCAAATAAAATCCAAATGACAAGCTAAAGGGGTACTTGCATGGCCCATGCAAAATATTTATTGCCATGTGGTTTCTTGTGAAAACAATATTATTACATGGCATTAATATTATGCATTCCCAAAATTGGAATAAAAGCCAAGCAAAAGCAATGAGAGGACCCCCCATGTGGAGTAGTTGGAGATGGCCATGTTTGGGTAAAATTGGGACTTGCTAGTGTGTGTCTACCACTAGATGCTTAATAGTCCCCAAATTATCCCAACATGGGCATAAATCCATAATAATCCATATGGAGGCTAGGAAAAAGGGTTCCACTCACAAGGCATGCAAAGGTGGCCATGTGGCTCTCATATATCAATAATGTGAAAACAACATGATGCTAAGATGAGAGCATGTGGAAATAGAATTGGATCCATCCCAACCCACATGAGCTAGAGGTAAAACCAATAAGTGCCAAGCTCATATTTAGTTGGATGGTGGAATTATGAGGTGGTGAAAGAAAGGTGGTGGAGTTAATAAAAGATATGCCCCCAACTCAACTTGGGCATTAAACAATATATCAAGAACCAAATACAATATCAAGAGGCAAATACAATTAATAATGCAGGTGAGATAAGAACCAAATGGAAAAGGGTTTTATATGATGCTCAAATGCAAGGAGGCATGATGACATGAGCATGATATAATGATGATGCAACAATTATATATATGAAGTAGCCATTATATTACTAGACCAAGTAGCATTACAATTGTTAGACAATTGGGATGCTACACCATGTCAATCTCTCGAGCTATTTTGTAATCAGCGAGCCAGATAGAAAAGATGCTCGATTCATTATCACTTGGTAGTCTTACAATTCAACCCTTGAGTGGTACGCCTAATTTTACTAATTAACTATGAAGCGCTCAATGACTAATTATTTATTATGTGTAATGATTCCGGTAATTTTGATCTAGGTACAGGAAGAAGATAGAGTCTTAGGATTAATTATGTTTAATTTCACCTCTACTTCCAATCTCTAATAATGTTCTGAATCTATTATTATCAATCATTGAATTGGGGTCTAGCATTGTACTACTCTGTTTGCCATTTCATGTTCTCTCTGCTGATGTGATGTAGTAAAACCTCTTGTATTACCAAGGAGCATGAATTACCTCCTCCCATTAATTTCTGCGTGCATTTGAGTAAAGAGGGATGCCAATATAGATAAATCCACGTTAATTACTCACGTGAATTCAGGTAATTAATATTAAAAGGAAGTGACCTGGGAAACCTCTTCTTTTCGAAGTGCTCCTTTAACTACTAGTATATCAACCATTATAAGTGCAAGATCAGTCTTCCTAGATAAAAAAACTATGTACGTACGAAAATCATCTTCTTGCTCGGTGGTGCTCCTATTTAATTATTTAGTGTCACATTGATTTGAAAACTCAACTGCGACCAAGCTCCTAACCCCTGGCTAGCACCGTGGCATGTAAAAATGAAGGAAATATGCCCTGAGAGGCAATAATAAAGTTGTTATTATGTATTCCTTGTATATGATAGATGTTTATTTTGCATGCTATAATTGTATTGATAGGAAACATCAATACGTGTGTGTTTAATAAACGAAAGAATTGCAAAGCGCAGGAATTGTTTCAATAGAAACCGGAAATTGTTTCGGGTGAAATTGCAGAAGGTAGTTCTGCATGTGATATTGAAATATTGCAAGGGGCTATATGTGAATGTTTGTTAATTAAAGTAATTAACAAAATTCTGAATAAATTTAATAAAAGGGTTTTATTAAATGGGAGAGCATTAAATTTGGAGAAACTTAATGCATTTAAAGTGGAGACTTTAAAAGGGAATGTGAAGAGGCATTTTAATGTGGTGGAGTTACCACCACATGAATGGGGGAGGTGAGGGGTCACCCCCCCATGCGCCGGCCATGGAGAGAGGGGGCACCCCCCTCCTCCTACAAAAGGCCATCCATTCCTCCTTCATCCTCACACATCCTTGTGAAGGATCTCTCTCCCCCTCTAGAATTATTTCCCCATGGTCTCGGATTAGCGAGATACATTTTCCCAGTGGCATTTCGTCTGGAAGGAGTTGCTGCTTCCGCTGGATCGCTGGAGCGAGGAGGTGGAGGTTTTCCGGTGGCTTGAACATGTGTGCGAGTGCGGATGCGCTGAGTTCTGGCGCCGGACTTCCTCACGATCTTGAGATCGGCAAGTGTACAACTACATCAACCACGAGTTCCTACTCGTTAACAAAGCTCGTTGTCTTCAAGGGTAAGTTCTCTATGGATGTATGTCCACCCGTTTGTTTTATACCTAGTAGATAGATCTTGGTGTGTAGTTCACACCGTAGGAAAATTTTTGTTTTCTATGCTGCGGACCCAATAGTGGTATCAGAGCCTGATCTATGCGTAGGTGCTTTGCACGGGTAGTACAAATATGTTTATATGTGGGCGATGATGATCATGTTATTGCATCTTCTATGTACTTTGGATATTGGTGGCATAGTGGGATGAAGCGGCCCAGACCAACCTTACATGTCATCGTACATGAGACCGGTTCCACGACTGACATGCAACTTGTTTTGCATAAGTGGCTGCCAACATCTCTCCTACTATAGTCAATATCTGATTTACAACGAGTTGCCAATAACTTGGTTATCCTCGTTGTGGTTCATGTTCGTAGGTTAGACAGGTTCTATCTCCGAAAGCCCTAAGCCACGTAAAACTTGCAATTGATAAATTAGAGGCGTCTAGTTTAGATCGTTGTTGGGCTAGTGTTTTGATATGGTATTGTTGTAAGTAGATGTATAATAGATACTCTTACAACTCACTTAACGTGTAAGTTCCATATACCTTGGCCTTACACACAAAGGAATGATAGAGATCATACCACGACACAAATCATAGAGATCAAATGCATGGACCATATCACCTCACTTCACACATTAGATGTTAGCATCTTATATTGCTAGTTTGGCGCGTTTGGTAGCATTATAAGATGATCCCTCATTTAGATATCAAGATAAAATGTGTTCTTCCTTAAGTATGCACCGTTTTGTGGATCGTGTTTTGAGGCATCACGTGATGATCGGGTGTTTTCAACTCTACGCTTTCATACAACGGGTGTAAGACAGTTTTACACATGCAAATACTAAGGTTCTTAATTGATGAGCCTAGCATGTACAGATATGGCCTCGGAACACGGACCGAAAGGTTAATCATGAGTCATATAGTTGATATGATGCCCATATAGATGCTCGCCTTTGAAGCTACACCGACTCACGTGATGATCGTACTTGGTGTAGTGGATTTGGTTCATGTAATCACCAAAAGGACACGAGGGATGTCATTTTTGAGTGGGAGTTCATTAGTAATTTGGATTAGTTGAACTCAGTCTATCATAAAATTAGTCTAAATATACTTTACAAATTCTGTTGTAGATGGCACCACCTGCTTTTAATTTCAATGTGTTCATGGAGAAAGAGAAACTTGCTGCGAATGGTAGCAACTTCACCAACTGGCTATGAATTTGAGGATTCTCCTCACTGCTGCACAAAAGCAATATGTGCTAGATGCGCCGCTAGGCCCCCCACCAGCTCCTGATGCCCTAGACGAGGAAAAGAACGTCTATATAACTCGTCAGAAGGACCACAACTTAGTTCATTGCGGCATACTGTATGGGCTAGAGCCAGAACTTCGAAAGCGTTTCGAAAATGGCAATGGCTTTGATACCATGGGAGAATTGAAAATGATCTTCGATACCCATGCTGCCGTAGAGAGTTATAATGCTACAGAAAAGTTCTTTAGCTGCATGATGGAGGAAAACAACTCCGTTAGTGAGCACGTACTCAAAATGTCTGGATACGCCGATAAGCTTGTGTCCTTGGGAATAACAATTCCCATTGACTTAGGCATACATCGTGTTCTCCAATCTCTGCCACCTAGCTACAAGAGCTTCGTGATGAACTATAATATGCAGGGCATGAAGAAGTCTCTTCGAGCTTCACAATGCTTAAGACTGAAGTGGAGATTAGGAAAGAACATCAAGTGTTGATGATCAATAGGACCACCGGTTTCAAGAAGGACAAGAAAGGCAAGCACAAGGGAAAGAAGGGTGCAAGTCTGTTGCGCTGAAAAGAAACCCCGAGCTGGCCCTAAGTCCTAATCGAAAAGTGCTACTATTGCAAGGGATCGCCATTGGGCAGAATCGCCCCAAGTATTTGGTGGACAAGAAGTCCGACAAGGCAAACAAAGGTATATATGATATACATGTTATTGATGTGTACTTGACTAGTACTCGCAGTAGCACCTGGGTATTTGATACGGGATCGGTTGCTAATATATGTAACTCGGTTCAGAGGCTGCGGAACAAGTGACAACTAGCAAGGGATGAGGTCACGATGTGGGTCAGCAATGGATTAAGAGTTGATGTGATCGCCATCGGAACGCTGCCTCTCCATATGCCATCGGGATTAGTTATAAACCTAAATAATTGTTATTTGGTGCACCATAAGCATGAACATTGTATCCGGATCGTGTTTGATGCAAACTGGTTATTCATTTAAGTCTGAAAACCATGGTTGTTCGATTTATATGAATAATATCTTTTATGGTCATGCACCTATGTTGAATGGTTTATTTCTGTTGGATCTCGATAGCAGTATTACGCATATTCATAATGTTGATGCTAAAAGGATTAAACTTGATAATGATATATCTACATATATGTGGCACTGCCGTCTAGGTCATATTGGCGTTAAACGCATGAAGAAGCTCCATTCTGATGTACTTTTGGAATCACTTGATTTTGAATCATTTGATACATGTGAGCCATGCCTTATGGGCAAGATGACTAGAACGCCGTTTTCCGGTTCAATGGAACATGTATGCATCTATTGGAAATCATACATACTGATGGGTGTGGACCAATGAGTGTGTCGGCGCGAGGTGGATAGCGTTATTTTGTTACTTTCACGGATGATTTGAGTAGATATGGGTATATCTATTTGATGAAACACAAGTCTGAAACTTTTGAAAAGTTCAAGGAATTTCAGAATGAAGTGGAAAATCATCCTAATAGAAAGATCAAATTTCTACGGTCTGACCGTGGAGGAGAGTATCTAAGTTACGAGTTTAGCACACATATGAAAGACTGTGGAATAGTTTCACAACTCACGCCTGCCGGAACACCACAACGTAATGGTGTGTCAGAACGTCGTAATCGTACTTTATTGGATATGGTTCGATCTATGATGTCTCTAACTGACTTGCCACTGTCATTTGGGGGTTATGCACTAGAAACCGCTGCATTCACTTTAAATAGGGCACCATCTAAATCCGTTGAAATGACACCGTATGAATTATGGTTTGGAAACAAACCTAAGCTGTCATTTCTTAAAGTTTGGGGATGCGATGTTTATGTGAAGAAACTTCAACCGGATAAACTCAAACCCAAAGCGGAAAAATACGTCTTCATAGGATACCCTAAGGAAACGATTGGGTATACCTTCTATCATAGATCCGAGGGCAAGGTCTTTTTTCCAAGAATGGATCCTTTCTTGAGAAGGAGTTTCTCGCGAAAGGTGTGAGTAGTCGGAAGGTAGAACTCGAAGAGGTTATTGAACCTTCTCTTCATGAAATGGCGAGTAGCGCAGCTCCGGAAGTTGTTTCGGGGTTGACTTCACCTAATGAAGAGAGAGCTAATGATATTGATCATGAAACTCCGAAAGAGGACACTACCGAACCTCGCAGGTCAAGCAGGACATGTGCAGCTCCTGAACTGTACGGCAATCCTGTTGTGAATTTCATGGTTGATGAAATGGATGACCCTGTGACGTATGAAGAAGCGATGATGAGCCCGGATTCCAACAAATGGCTAGAAGCCATGAAATCCGAGATGGAATCCATGTACGAAAACCAGGTTTGGACCTTGGTGGACTTACCTCACAACCGAAAGGCCGTGAGAATAAATGGATTTTCAAAAGGAAAATTGATGCTGATGGTAATGTGACCATCTATAAGGCTCGACTTGTCGCAAAGGGGTTTCAACAAATTCAAGGAGTTGACTATGATGAGACATTCTCTCCCGTAGTGATGCTTAAGTCGGTTAGGATTATGTTAGCAATTGCTGCATATTTCGATTATGAAATATGGCAGATGGATGTCAAAATTGCGTTCCTCAATGGTAAGATTGAAGAAGAGTTGTATATGATACAACCTAAGGGTTTTGTCGATCCTAAGGATTCTAATAAGGTATGCAAACTTTAGCGATCCATCTATGGACTGAAGCAAGCATCACGAAGTTGGAATCTCCGCTTTGATGAGATGATCAAAGAGTTTGGATTTGTCCAAACTTATGGAGAGGCTTGTATTTACAAGAAAGTGAGTAGGAGCAATGTGGCATTTCTGATATTATATGTGGATGACATATTATTGATTGGAAATTATTTAGATCTTTCAAACAGTGTTAAAAGTTATCTAAACAGCAAATTTTCGATGAAGGACCCTGGTGAAGCTTCATATATATTAGGCATTAAAATCTATAGAGATAGATCAAGACGGCTAATTGGGCTATCGCAGAGTACATACCTTGATAAGATATTAAAGAAGTTTAATATGGACGGAAGTAAGAAGGGGTTCTTACCTATGTTGCAAGGCAAGACATTGAGTAAGACTCAAAGTCCGACTCTGGGCAAGAAAGAGAGATAATGGATAAGATCCCTATGCCTCAGCCATAGGCTCTATAATGTATGCCATGCTATGTACAAGACGGATGTGGCACATGCTATTAGTTTGACTAGTAGGTACCAATCTGATCCAGTTCGAACATCGGATAGCGGTCAAGAATATCCTTAAGTACTTGAGAAGAACTAAGGATATGTTTCTTATATACGGAGGTGAAGAAGAGCTAGTCGCTAAGTGTTATGTGGATGCTAACTTTGACACTGATCCGGATGACTCTAAGTCTCAATCCGGATACGTATTTCTCTTGAACGGAGCAGAAGTTAGTTGGAGGAGCTCCAAACAACCTGTGGTGGCTAGATCAACAACGGAGGCGGAATATGTTGCTGCTTCAGAAGCGGCGCAGGAAGCGGTTTGGATGAAAGAGTTCAATATGGAACTGGGTGTGGTTCCCAGAGCGTTGGCCCGATGGTGATCTATTGTGACAACAATGGAGCCATAGCCAATGCAAAGGAACCAAGGTCTCACAAGAATTCCAAGCATATTAAGCGCCGATTTCACTCCATCCGCGAGCATGTCAAGGATGGAGATATAAAGATTTGTAAAGTGCACACGAACCTGAATGTAGCAGATCTGTTGACTAAAGTACTCCGTAGGGGAAAACATGATCAACAGCAGAACTCCATGGGCGTTATATTTATCACTATGTGAACTAGATTATTGTCTCTAGTGCAAGTGGGAGACTGAAGGAAATATGCCCTGAGAGGCAATAATAAAGTTGTTATTATGTATTCCTTGTATATGATAGATGTTTATTTTGCATGCTATAATTGTATTGATAGGAAACATCAATACATGTGTGTTTAATAAACATAAAGGGTTCCTAGTCATGCCTCTCTTATAGACTAGCTTGTTGATTAATAGGATGATCAAGGTTTCCTGATCATGACATTGGATGTTGTTAATAACAAGGTCACACCATTGGTGGAATGATGTGATGAACATTCATCCGAAGTATAGCATTAGGATCAAGTCATTGTGTTTATATTGCTATAACATCATACGAAGTAATCTTTATCCTTAGACCATGAGATCATGTTAATTGCTAACACCGGAAGAGTATCTTGATAACATCAAACGTCACACCGTAACAGGGTGACTATAAAGATGGGTTCAGTGCTACGAAGGTGTTATGTTGAGGCTCATGGATCAAGAATGGAATTTGTCCATCCAGATGATGGATAGATATACTCTGGGCCCTCTCGGTGATATCACATTAGGATAGCTTGCAAGCAAGTGATGTGATCACTAGAATGTTATATCACGGGAACGAGAAAAGAGTGCATGTCGGTAACGAGATCAAACTAGGTATGGAGATACCGATGATCGAATCTCGGACATGTAATATATCAAGAGACAAAGGGATTTAGTTACAAGCGTTAAAGGTTCTCACGATCACAGGAGTCATCGTTGAATGTGTAGGAGTCAGTACGGATCTCTAGGTCCCGCTGCTGATTATTGATCGGAGAAGGGTCTCGATCATGTCTGCATTATTCGCGAACCGTAGGGTGGTACACTTAAGAGTTACCGGACACCATTTTGGAGCACATATGTTTCAGACGAAAGAATTGCAAAGCGCAGGAATTGTTTCAATAGAAACCGGAAATTGTTTCGGGTGAAATTGCAGAAGGTAGTTCTGCATGTGATATTGAAATATTGCAAGGGGCTATATGTGAATGTTTGTTAATTAAAGTAATTAACAAAATTATGAATAAATTTAATAAAAGGGTTTTATTAAATGGGAGAGCATTAAATTTGGAGAAACTTAATGCATTTAAAGTGGAGACTTTAAAAGGGATTGTGAAGAGGCATTTTAATGTGGAGGAGTTACCACCACATGAATGGGGAGGTGAGGTCACCCCCATGCGCTGGCCATGGAGAGAGGGGGCACCCACCCTCCTCCTATAAAAGGCCATACATTCCTCCTTCATCCTCACACCTCCATGTGAAGGATCTCTCTCCCCCTCTGGAATTATTTCCCCATGGTCTCGGATTAGCGAGATACATGTTCCCGGTGGCATTTCATCTGGAAGGAGTTCTTTGCTTCATGGATCTGGAGCGAGGAGGTGGAGGTTGTCCGGTGGCTTGAACGCAAAGTGCGGATGTGCTGAGTTGCGCGCCGAACTTCCTCACGATCTTGAGATCGGCAAGTGTACGACTACATCAACCACGAGTTCCTACTCGTTAACAAAGCTCGTTGTCTTCGAGGGTAAGTTCTCTATGAATGTATGTCCACTCATTTGCTTTGTACCTAGTAGATAGATCTTGGCTTGTAGTTCACACCGTAGGAAAATTTTTGTTTTCTATGTTGTGGACCCAACACAAAAAAGTTGTGTTGCCTGCAAAATCAAGCAAGTACGCAAACAACAGTCTATATGCTAGAAGAATCCAGCAGACATGCAAATATCAGAATCATAGCCCAAAAGTGAGGGATTCGAAGGAGTGGTGGGGTTCCAAACAAGCTTAGTATTACACTAGTCTTAAGATCAAGTCCTTGATGATGTGGATTTGGACTTGAACTTAAGCATGTAACATAGATGGAACGACAAAATTTGGGGACTACAAATGGCTCTAGAGGTGGTGGATCCCATGCCAAGATCGCTTTGCTCAGTAGGATTGAGCAGAGACAAGAGCGCTGGAGCATGAGAACAACATGGAGAAAGGGATGGCGAGAGGCGGTGACGGCTGCACCCTCATTGCTCCTGCTAGTCTCCCCATATCCGGGCTCAGTCAAGATCCAACTCTAGCAGATCTCTCCCATGAGGAATAGGGAGGATGATGATAGGAATTTGACTCAAGAGTGAGATCGAGGATAGGGTGAAGACACCAGGATCACTGGTACTACTCTACTCTATGCAAGTTAGTGTGAGAACTCGGAGCTTGACGATGTCTAATTTATAAAGGAGTCAGAGAGCTAGAGAAGCATGTGGCACCAGGCGTGGAAGGAGCCATAGCTTGCCACATCCGAGGTTCAAATCATGGAATTTCTTGAGCCAGAGCGAGGCCGCAAAAAGCCCAATGCACATGTCCCAAACCCAAGCCCGATCCTTCCCAAACCCGGCCAGAACTGCACAAAATCTACCGTGTTGTTGGGCCACGAGTAGCTTTTCTCTCTCCCTCACCCCTTCCCCAATTTGGAATCAAGTTTCACCACCAGTAGCCTATCTCTCTCAATCCGAAAACACACGGGTAAATACATTAGAGCTAGAAACTTATGTCTCTCTCTCGTTCACCATATTCCCCTCAATATGGAAGAAAATCAAAACACGGGGCTTTCACAATCGATCCATCACAAACATATTAAAGTTCATAAAATGCAGCTACTATTAAGCAGCAGCAGCAACAACCTAGCAAGATAGCATGATAGTAGAAACAGATTCACTAGGTGCCCCTCTACTTCTTGTCACCTCACCATGGTTCTACGCCAGCACTTATCGTAATGGCCCGACTTGATCTTCCTTAAGACACAACACGTCTTCTTGTGACATGACTCGGTGTTGCTTCTAACATCATTAATATCATCATGTTAAAACAGTGTGAGTGAATTGCAAAAAAGGAAGTCAAGTTTAAGTAAATATACTACCGTGTAAGCACCAGTGTTTATCATAGGGCCCTTTATCATATGTTACAAAATTTATGATGCTTTTTAGTTTTTAAATTTGTGATGCTCTTTGGTGGTGCTTTTTATAATTTGAAATTTGTAAGGTTGTCTATGAATCTGTGTTGCTTTTTATAGTTGGAAACTTGTGAGGCTGTTCTCAAATTCATGATGCTTCTTGTAATTTGAAATATGGGTGCCTTTTGTGTTGCTTTATTTACAATTTGAAACTTGTGAGGTTGTTTACAAGTTTGTGATGCTTTTATAATTTGAAATTTGCAAGGTTCTTTACAAAGTTTAGGATGCTTTTTATAGTTTTTTAAATTTTTTAGGCTATTTGGTGATGCTTTTTGTAATTTAAAATTTGTAAGGTTGTCTATTAATCGATATTGTTTTTTATAATTGTAAATTTGTGAGGTTGTTATTAAATTCATGATGCTTCTTACAATTTGAAATATGGGTGCCTTTTGTGTTAAATTTGTGATTCTTTTATAATTTGAATTTTTTTTAGATTGTCTACAAAAATTAGGATGTTTTTTATAGTTTTAAAATTTGTGAGGCTCTTTGGTGATGCTTTTTTTGATTTGAAATTTTGTAAGGTGTACTATGAATTGGTGTTGCTTTTTATAATTGAAAATTTGTGAGTTGTTCTCAAATTCATGATGCTTTTTGTAATTTGAAATATGGGTGCATGCATCGAAAACCCTTTTTCATTTATAGAAGTTCCTCTTGGTTTTGATGGGTCTAGGACCATGGTTTGGTACAACTAATTCAAAAAATATCAGAAAAATGGGAAACCATCTCATGGCGACATCTTATGTAACCTACCACTCAACAACTATAACAAACATGGGGAACATGAGTTTATGGGAAAAACACTTCTTAGAATTGAGCAATGAGGTACAAAAAATATGCATGGCTTTCGACTCGCATGAGATAGGTCATAGCCTTAACCATGACATAGTTTATCGGAATGAGGCCATACTTGGTACACTCATGTATGTTGGTTGATAGACAATATCGACGAAGGGTTTTTTCAAATTCCCGCCAGATTTTCTTAAAACGATCTATGTTTGCACTACAAGGGTCACATAGCTTGCTCGTTCTTTTTGAAATCATTTGTAGGTCCACAATTTTTCATTTCATGAGAGTTTGACCTTGCAAAAAATTCCCAAACAAGTATGCCTGGAAAACCTTTTTGGGTGCACAAGGTGTTCATTCATGTATTGGTGGGCCTTGATTGGTCAAGACCTACCTCACACCGATCGTGGCCACCCTAATTGGATCCTATATGATCCAACGGTCTTGATATCCCTGCATGTGCTCTCTCCCTAGATTTTGTCAAGTTTAGCGTCGGAGCACCAGGTTTCCACCATGCCATCAAAAATTACAATTTGGGCACTAGGATCATAAAAAACTAGGATTTTTGTGATGTTTTTATATAATTTGAAATTTGTTTGGCTTTTTGTGATGCATGCTCTCCCTCTATAATTTTAAATTTGTGATGCTTTTACGATGCTTTTTATAATTTGAATTCCATGAGCCTTTTGTGATCATTTTTATAATTTGTAATTTTTGAGGTTGTTTACAAAATTTAGGACGTTTTTATAGTTTTTAAATTTGTGAGGCTCTTTGTGGTGCCTTTTATAATTTGAAATTTGTAAGGTTGTCTATGAATCGGTGTTCGTTGCTTTTTATAATTATAAATTTGTGAGGTTGTTCTCAAGTTCATGATGCTTCTTGTAATTTGAAATATGGGTGCCTTTTTGTGTTTTTTTTTTACAATTAGAAACCCGTGAGGCTGTTTACAAGTTTGTGATGCTTTTATACTTTGAAATTTGTGAGGTTGTTTACAAAAATTAGGATACATTTTATAGTTTTTAAATCTGCAAGGCTCTTTGGTGGTGCTTTTTATAATTTAAAATTTGTAAGGTTGTCTATGAATCGGTGTTGCTTTTTATAATTGGAAATTTGTGAGGCTATTCTCAAATTTATGATGCTTCATGTAATTTGAAATATGGGTGCCTTTTGTGTTGCTTTTTTATAATTTGAAACTAGTCAGGCTATTTACAAGTTTGCGATGCTTTTAGAATATGAAATTTGTGAGGTTGTTTACAAAATTTAGAATGCTTCTTATAGTTTTTAAATTTGCGAGGCTCTTTGGTGATGCTTATTTACAATTTGAAATTTATAAGGCTGTCTATGAATCAGTGTTGGATTTTATAATGGGAAATTTGTGAGGCTGTTCTCAAATTCATGATGCTTTTTGTAATTTGAAATATGGGTGCCTTTTTGTGTTCTTTTTTAAAATTAGAAACCTCTAAGACTGTTTACAAGTTTGCGATGCATTTGTAATTTGGAATTTGTGAGGTTTTCTACAAAATTTGGGTCAAATATCCAGGCATGCAAATCCTTAGCAAGTAGTTGAATCTTTCCAAACTCTCACCCATTCTCAATACATTGACTACCTGGTTGGTCCATTGAACTGACTTCCATAAGGTGTGAAATTGATTTCGAAACTGGATAAGTTTGAACGTCTGATTTGCTACTACCAATTACTTTAAATTTCTACCAATGTCCAAAATGCTTCCTTCCTATGCACACCAATGCATCTCACGCCAGACACAGAAATGACACAGAGCTGTCGTACAGGGCACACGTGTGCATCGCCACACAGTGGACAAGGGAGATATCAGTCGGCTGGTGTGCGCGGGGTTGTACTAGTAGTAGAGGGGGGAGGAGAGGATTGATGGATACGAGGGGCAACAAAGGAGAGAAACACAATTTCTTTTGCATATATAGTCCCATAACTTTACTAGTACTCCACTAGTGGAGTGTATCCTCTACCTCGTGTCACGAATCCATCATAGCTTTGCCTTGACATCGCACCGCCTCTAACTCCTCTTCCTTGCTCGCGATGGCTCCACTTTTTTTGCTCCTCTTTTTTCTCCATTTCTTCTTCTCTTCTAGAGATTTGGGGTTAATCTTCTTGTGCCCTGGTTCAAAAGAAGTACAACAGAGTACTCAAGTTTTGCACATGTGTCCTCTTTATATGAAAAGTATGTTTGTGGCATTCACAACAATATTATTCATTCTTGCTTAACAGAAAAAACATTCTCACTAGGTGATGTTGTTGGAATGAGCCAAAAATTTGCACACACTCAGATATAGGTATATCTTGCTGTTTTGATAATTGGTTTAGGGTTTTGCCTGCATCGAAAATGATTTGATAATGGTTTAGGGTTTTGCCTGCATCCAAAACCCTTTTTTCATTTATAGAGCTTTCTCTTGGTTTTGATGGGTCTAGGGCCTGGGTTTGGTACAACTAATTCAAAAGTATTAGAAAAATGGGAAACCATCTCGTGGCGGAATTATATGTAACCTATGACCTAACAACAATAACAAACACAGGGAACATGAGTTCATTGGAAAAATCCTTCTTAGAATTGAGCAATGAGGTATGGAGAATATGCATGGCTTTTGACTCGCATGAGCTAGGCCATGGCCTTAACCATGACATAGTTTGTCGAAATAAGGTCAAACTGGGCACACTCATGTATCTTGGTTGATAGACAATATCGATGAAGGGTTTTTTTTGTATTCCCGCTGATTTCTCTTAAAAGTACCTATGTTTGCACTAAAAGGGTCGCATACCTTGCTCGTGCTTTTCTAAATCATTTTTAGGTCCACAATTTTTCATTTCATCAGAGTTCGATCTTGCAAACAATTCCCAAAATTATGCCCAGAAAACCTTTTTTATGTGTTTGTGGGCCCTAATTGGTCGAGACTTACCTTACAACGATCGTGGCCACCCACATTGGATCCTATACGATCCAACGACCTTGATATAACCATGCTCTCAACCTACATTTGTTCAAGTTTGGCACCGCTCCACCAGAATGACACCACGCAAACAAAAATTACAAGTTTGCCACCATGATCTAAAAAACTAGCCTTTTTGTGATGTTTTTTTATAATTTGAAATTTGTGTAGCTTTTCATGATGCATGCTCTCCCTCTATAATTTTAAATTTGTGAGGCTTTTATGATGATTTTATAGTTTGAATTCCATGAGCCTTTTGTGATCATTTTTAATTTGAAAATTTTGAGGTTGTTTGAAAAAATTTGGATGCTTATGATAGTTTTTAAATTTGTGAGGCTCTTTGGTGGTGCTTTTTATAATTTCAAATTTGTAAGCTTGTCTATGAATCGATGTTGTTTTTTATAATTGGAAATTTCTAAGGATGTTCTCAAATTCATGATGCTTTTTGTAATTTGAAATATGCTTGCCTTTTTGTGTTGCATTTTTACAATTAGAAATATGTGAGACTATTTACAAGATTGCGATGCTTTTATACTTTGAAATTTGTGAGGCTATTTACAAAATTTTGGATGCTTTTTATATTTTTTAAATCTGCATGGTCTTTGGTGGTGCTTTTTATAATTTTCTCTAACATCACACCACCTTCAACTCCACCTTGCAAGGATTTCTCAATTGTTTTTCTTTTGAAGGAAAGGTGAAAGAAGGAAATGGAGAAGAGAAATAAGGTTGCGCGCCAAGCCGATAAATGAAGAGAGAGAAGAGACAAGGAGAGATAAGAAAATCATGGAGAAATCGAGAGAGGAGCAAAATGAATTACCTTGGCTGTGTGGTGGGGCAACAAGGAATTAACCAGTCCCAAGGCATTAGGGCCCAGCTAGAACGTGTATCGGAGTACTACTGAACTCTCAAGTTGAAGTGACTGGGCAGGAGTACTCGAGTACTACTACTATTGTCTTCCTAGGCAAAATCCATAAATAGCCACCGCCATTGATGCCTACCTACTAGAGTAAAAAGCCATGTACTAAAGTACAACAACTCGATTAAAAAGCCATGTCTTTGAGTTCAACTATACTACCACTTCTACTATTACTGTACTACTTACTTCCAATGCGTTTCAAAAATCCGGACCTATTTTTTCTAAGTACTACTCCTCGGATCCAAATTCTCCTATGTATTGTACTTGTATCTAGGCAAGTTTGAATGACCCCCCAAAGAAATTCCCTACAATACAAGAAAGTAGTAATAGAGAAGAGAAACGAAAATTGTGACAAATCAAACAGCCAGAAGAGACAAGTAGAGAGAATAAAATGCAGGTTCATGTTGAAGACATGCATGCAGTCCTCGATCACTCTCCTGTAGCACTTTACACTTTGCGCCATATCCCAGGCTTTTCTCTCTATCCCTCCCTCTCTCTATCTATCTATCTCTCTCTCTCTCTCTCTCTCTCTCTCTCTCTCTCTCTCTCTCTCTCAGAGTAGACCTTCTTTACCTCCAACGTGGTAAGATCTATTTGTCTAGTATAGTATAGCGTGATACGTACTTTACTCACCTGTCAATGTTTTGCAGCATACACTGAAATCTTGCGTTATACGCAAAGGAGAGACAAAAGGCACAAAACACCACATACATAATAAAGTGCACAACCTCATCCGTTGTTGGTGCAGTGATACCCATTGAAGTACGTACTACATTTTTATGTAGTAGCATGGCTCTAGGATGGATCTAGGAACCCCCTATTAAATTCCCTTAATGCTGCATGTAAATAAAACTCGCTAGTTGGTGATAAATTATGTATGGCGAGCAGATTTTGTCAGCGAATCGAGCTACCCGGGAACCACTCCAACTTGTAAAAGGCCACGCGCATATGTGGATTCCACCAAGAGCTAGCCAATGATGGACGAAGTCGAGCTAGCACAACTAGATGTTGAGTGCCTCCACGACAGCTGCCTCACCTTGGTCGACTACCACAAGCTCAAAGAGCACAAGAACACGTGCCCATACGACTCGTGCTGCTCCACGGAGGTCGGTTGCATGTTCACCGCCTCGCCGGTTGCACTCCTCTTCCACCTCGACTGTGTCCACCAGGTCCAAGTGCATAGGATATCATACGGCAAGCCCATAGTGTCTACAATAGCGATGTCGTTACCATCCTTTCCTCCATGCATGGTCATCGTCTAGTGATGATGCTAGTGTGTTCAACCTCATCATAGGTGCTCATCCAGGCCACCACCATTTCCTGGGTGCACATCAGGTCGGTCGCGTGCTTGTGGCCTCGGTACACGGTGAAGCTATATGCAGCTGGCCCACCGTCACCAGCGTACCTCTCTACGGACACCCTTGATGGGGTAATCGAGCCAATGAGCTACGCGTCACCGGGCAGTGTCGCCCTCGAAGATCTCACGTTCCACACGGTGCCGCCTGCTACATTATAGCAGGTGCTAGATAGTACGAGATGATAAAGGTATTGTCTTTCCATGTTTGCATTTAGGGAAAGAGTTGATCTTAATGTTCGGCTAATGATTCTAATGCGGCTTTAATGATGTATTACCAGTTAATTTAGTTGTAGAGTACCAGTCGTTTACTAGATACTGTAGTAGTCAGAGGCAGGGTCTCTTTTGGCACTAGGAAGGGTGTATTTTGGCTATAATTTGAGGTTGCTGCTAATGTTTATATTTAGGATTTTAAGAGTTCTCTGAAATTGTTCAACTACTACATCATGTGCCCACTATTAGGGCATGGACAATGCCTAATCACAGGACCATGCATGGTTGCGATATGTGGAGATGGTCTTCCTTTTCCTTTGAATGGTCTTGTATTTTATATCTAGTTCTTATATTGATATAAGTATTTTGTAGCATATAACTTTGAGCATTGATCGTTGGATCAAGAATAAAACCCAACATTGCCAACTGTTGGATCTTATTTTCCATTCTAGCATCTAGAGATTCTATTGATAGTCTTTAGCACTATAGTCAAACCTCAAAACAGACTTCTGCATCATTCTAGAATTGTCTCGGTCATTCCTATAGACCATGTTACCAAAATTTTCAAATATTAGGTAGCTAATAAACATTGATTCCTACATGATATAGAGTATAAGAACCAAATATACACCGATAATGAATAGATGTGGCACAATTTTTTTTGAGCTTAACCTGTTTTAATTTTATAGAGTGATGATGTGGCATACTCCTATTATGTGGATATCATGTGCACGACACGTGCAACTTACTAGTAATGGTTTACTAGTAATGGTCAGTTTGGTTACTCCAATTATTGGAGAACAAATCTAATGAAAATAGAAGCTTTAAATACAATAAATAAATAATCTATTTGGACAAACTTACAAGACGAGACAATCTTTGAGGACATGACATGGTCATGCTACAACGCGAACGTTCCAATTAAAAACCGCGGCGCGGCGCCGCCTCCTTCCCCACGATTTCGATCCAATGGTTCAATAAAAAACATAAAAAGTACTATTGCTCAGTCTCAATGTTGGGTATATGCTAAATGGGTATCACCATTGCATGTCTCTAATCCGTCTAACCCGGGTGACCCATAGTTGGTAGGATGGCCGACGGCCTGCTGGACGGCCTAGTTAGACGGATCCAGAAGGGAGGCCCATGTTAGATATAGGAAGGCTACATGGGAGTCACCGACATACTCGGAGCCTTGGAGTACAAGATAGAAAGACTAATTAGTATTAGTGTAGGACTCTATAACTTGTCCGGCAAGGTCCTTTTCCTGTAACCCTAGGTTCTGGTGCCTTTATAAGCTGGACCTATGGGAGCCTTTAGGGCATGATTTCATAAGACACAACGTACAACGTAAAGCACCTCGCACAGCGAACCGATCCCTGTAACTCTACGTATTGCCATTATAGTGATTTATAGAAGGAGTAGAGTTCTCCCATCGTTGTGGGACTTGAACCTGGGTAAGCTATGTTACCTCGTACCCGCCAACTCTTCGCCTTACCCAACGTCTCTAAACATGCTCTCTGAGGACCCCTTTATGGCATACTCGTTCGCAATACCACAACACTCAAAATAGATGTCGCAAATTTGTCTAAACTTGGACGCATCTAGACACTATTTATTACGAGAAACGTCCAAATATTGAAAAATTTGTGATATCTATTTTGAGACGGAGGGAGTAGATTTTTTTGAAAATGCCATGTAAAAAGTGAAAAATACCGTGGCAACATATGTTTGTGTGTGCTCCGAGGTACCGGTGAGCGCATGTTTTCTCCTATTTATGAAGGCTCGCATGCGAGCTTATTTGATTCGTAGGATAGAAAAAGTAGGAATAGGAAAAATATAGGACAATATCATGCCCACTCCAAATCCTATAGGAATTCGTGATGATATGTCATACATCTATCATCTGAGTTTCACGTTCAGGGCACGTGCAACTTACTATCACTATATAGTGTACGAGCAACTTTGAACATCGACCGTTGGATCAAGACTGGAAAATCCCAACATTGCTAACCATTGGATCTTATTTTCCATCCTAGATCCTAGAATATTTCATTAATAGTGTTTAGCATATTGAAGGCTATGCACAAACCTCAAAACACATTAGTTCTCCATCATTATAGAATATTCGCCTTGAAATGTTAATACGAACATTGCACGTGTATGTATACATACAAGTCCTATCTTATATTACCACTATATATACTATACAAGTAACGTTGAACATTGACCGTTGGATCAAGACTGAAAAATCCCAATTTTGTTAACTTATCTTATCTTACCACTTTGTAGTGTATGAATAACTTTGAACATTGACCGTCGGATCAAGATTGGAAAATCCCAACATTGCTAATCGTTCGATCTTCTTTTCTATTCTAGCATCTAGAAAATTCTATTGATCGAGAGTCTTTAGCACAATGAACATTGTGCACAAACCTCAAAACACACTTCTCCATCATTCTATAATATTTGCCTTAAACATAATAGTATTATATAGTGATGATATGTCATACTTCTATTATCCGAATCCCACGTGCAATACACGTTCAAGTTACTAATAGGATTTAATCCTACAAAATTTCTATGCAAATCCTTTGAATCAAACAGACCCTTCTTCTTGCCAAAGCTCATTCTAGCAAAAAAGCTTCTTAGCTACCTGTGCTCCAGTGTTTACACCAAAAATGGTAGACTAGCAGCAATTTTGCTACGGGGAAGTTGTACGGGATGAGGTGCAGCAACCCGGTTGGCCTAATTTTATATCCTCCCATGATTCTAGGAACTGAAAACCATTCGTGATGTCCACGTCTGCCCTTCACTCAAATATCATAAAAACCTACCTATGGTGTAGCATTGTTGGTGTTTAGACCCATGGATAAAGCTTCTTAGCTACCCGTGCTCTAGTGTTTAGACACCCCTTTTTCCATACGCTACACTTTCCCTAGATTCTGATTTATTGCATGGCAGTCATGCCTTAATAACTCTAGTCGGTGTTCTCGATACAGCTACACCTCACAGAAGACCGACGAAGGAATAGGCAAATTAATCCACGTCATTCAAAGAACCATCACATCTTCCCATCTCTGTTTATCCCCACTCGACAACGCCGTCAGGCCACATTTGGGATCATCTCCAGCGCATGATTCACTCATTTTCCATGCCATGTCGCCGGCACCATTAGTCCTTCCAGGCCACCACCCCTCTCCTCCAAAAATCCCCCAACAGTTCTACATATATGCACCCTTGCCCCAATCCATCTAGACACGATGGCGGATTCGAGACGCCACTCACGGTATTGCAGCTCAAGCAAGGTCGACGATGATGTCTTCAATAAAATCACTATGCATCTAGACACTACTAGCTCCGTCATGTTGGCCGCATCCTCCAAAGAGATGTACCGCCAAGTTGCCGGTGCAAAAGGTAGCAGATGCCCCAACGACTGTTGCCAGACATTGGTCTCCTACAATTACGTCTACAACCACAAGATCTGGTGCAACATCACCCCATGCGTGTGCACAAAGCTAGGATGCGAATTTGTTACCCTGCCATTGCCGTTCCCTCAGATCTTGGACCACTTGAGAGTTGCCCACAAGAGCCATGTGCCCGAAATGTCCTACATTCGCAACTACTGGGACCCGCGTAAGCCGATGCCCACAGGCTCGTGGAGAGCCGAGATCATCCACATCGGGAAAGAGGGCACATAGTTTGTTGAAAAAATTGATGGTCACACCATAGACATCGTCCTATCCGCTAGGTACGTCAGGTCGGCGACATGCAAATCGGCGCTGTACAAGGAGAAGTTTTGGTCACTGTGGTCATGGCGTCAGCTCCATTCGGTCGAAATGGTGACGACATCTGATCTGACGAGCAGGTCTTCGTTGGATGAAGTTGCGCTGTACGAGCTCATGTCATACTGTCAAGCCGTGGTATTACTTGCGAGCATATGAATCGGTCATTGGAATTACCCGTGGATTAATAGTATCGCATCGACAAGTTTCAAGAGTGAGTTAACACATCTAAATCTTCTTGTGATGATCCTAATGTGAATAGATGCCATACTACTTACGTACTTTATGTTGGAGACTGAACCAATTTTTATGGGCATTCACGGATGAAGGCTAGCGTCAAGTGTCATTTCAAATGCTCGTTGATAAAGTCCTGCGCAACTGCGTGGAGCCTAGCTGCGATGTGGGAAGTGCTCCTCGCCCACCTTAGAGAAGCCCACTCCATGAGGGTGTGAATTTTCTGCTATGGTAGGAAAGCCAGGTACATCTCTAAGCTAGTGCCGACATCGAGCTCGCAGAATGTAGATATTGTGGGATCTAGGAACATTGGTATGGTATTCTACATGTTATTTGACAGGAACGACAATGGCATCTTGATATTTGTCGTGTGCCTCAGGCCATCGGTGTGCTTGTTTCCACGGTACAAGGTGCAATTGTGATGACTGCAAGTGTATAGATCGTTTGTAGCTAGTTTCGAAATAAAGATATCGATCCCACAGGGAGCAGGGGTCTAATGTCTAATAACTCTTGAAATAAGTATTGCAATAGTAATGTTAAATAAAGTTCTAAGTGACACGATAAAATGTGAGTATTGCGTAAAAAGGTGTTTTTGGATTTTTCGTATAAGTGCAACAATAAATAAAGTAAAACAACTGAACACAGAAAGTAAGTATCACGTATGTAAGAGAGATTGGAACTGCAATAGGGGAAAGCGTTCTTAGGGAGTAGCGGATACACCACTAGCATTATAAGAAGCTAAGGTAAAGATTATAATCATGAACATTCTCAACTATGTATGTGTGGGAGGAACTCCATATTTGGACAATGTAACATCCCAAAACTTAAATCCAAGTGATCAAAATAAAATCTACCCAATTTAGGGTTAACAAAAACTTTCCCATTTAAAAATCTTTAAGCATTCATATGTGTGTGCATTTAAATAGGAGTTGTTTTGAATTGCCATACTTGAGTGATCTATTGAATTGTAAAATGACTCTAAGGTGAATTACACATCATCTAGATCATCCCCAAGCAAATCCCAAAGAAAAATAAATCAAAAAGAATTAAATAAGCAAATGGTCACTTTTGCCATTTTAATCACATAACCCACTTTGGCTATTCCTAGCACTCATTTTCAAACAGAGACAATTGTGGATCTTTGCACCCCTTGCTAGTACAAGTAGTGATGTACCAACTCCCACTTTGTGATCTCCCAAAAACCTTCAAACACTAATTTTAAATGATAGTAGAAAATTGAATCTAGTTCATATGTCTAGATATATTTTGCAAAAACCACTCATATGAATTCCATTTAACAAATCCTAGCAACCACAGTCTACCAAGCATCAGATCAAAGCACACACCAAAAATCTTTCAAAAATTCAATTAAAAATCTCTTGCGGCCATTGTGTCGAACACTTAGTGAGCACTAAACAAACTGCCTAACTATTACTATTTTAGAGCAGTGATCCAATGCCACTAAAGCCTAAAACCTCTCCCATTGTCTCCCCCAGTACCAACCATGCCATCAAGGGGTTACCCCTTAGCCGTTTGCAATAGTGCCGCGCCACCTGAGCGCCATGCTCGCTGGTCAAGCATGCACAACTCCCAGCCGACCACCCCTCCCTCTCTCGCCATGTCTAGGAGATAGACCGGACCACACCGCGACTCCCTGTCCTTTCCACAAGCCCAGCCAGGCACTGGACCACCCTAGAGCAGTGCCACCCTTTCTCTCTACACCATGCACCGCGCACGCCAGAGCGCGATCGCCACCAGCACGCCACAGACCACGCCTCGACACCAAATGGCGCACGCCGCTCCGCCTCGACACCCACACCCCGCTAGACACGGCCGTGCACCGCCGCATGACCCATAGTCACCATGATCGCCGTCGAGCATCGCCTCTGTCTCTTAGAGCGCGGGAAGCCCCCGACCAAATGCCACCACCCCTAGCGTCGCCATTACGCCGTAGAGGACCGCCAGCAGACCGCACACCATCCGCCTACCTCGCCCATGCCGGTAGCCCTCTATACCGCCCTCGCTGGAGACGCCAGCCCACACCCGTCCGTCCCCTCGTCGAACCTATATAAGGAGGCCACCCCCAGCCTCATTCTGCACACCATCTCACTCCCCTCTCTCCACTGACCGTTTCCCCTCTCTCGCCGGAGCCTCTTGAGCCGCACATTGCGGGAATTGCGCCGGAGGTAGACGCTGTAGAGGAGGAGAAGTCCTCGTCGATTTCGTCCACCTCAGCCCCTGCTGCGACCTCGCCTGAGTCCGCCGTCGCTGTCCAGTTCGTTTGCCCGCCTCGCCTGGTATGCCCTCACTGTACCCCCGATGACCGCTCTAGGGTTTGGCCTCGCCGGCGACGAGTCTGTCGTCAACGACGACCGTGGACCATTGATCTATGTTCTAATCGTAGCGCCCAGATTGCCCCGTACCGCTTCAGATTTTAAGTGCCGCTGACATGCGGGACCAGCCTGTCAGTCGCCCTCTACACCACGGAGCGCCACTGGGCCGGCCCATTTAGTTTCCCGCGCTGACCCAGTAATTCAAATATAGGTTTTTCATTTTAGAAGTAAACTTAGTTTTGTCTCTTAGTTCAAAAATCAATTCAGGGAGTTGTACAAATCCAAATCGAGTGATTCCAATTTTGTTGGAAAGATAATTAAAAACTCTATCCAAGCCGGTTGGATTTAAGTCATTTAGAGTTAGAGATCTCTCCTAGTAAAAATAACAAGACAAAAGCTTTTGCACATTCAAACATTTTTCTAAATCAACCATAATAGCTTTTGAGTTGATTCCAACTCTCAAAAATCACATTTAACCATACCTATCTGAATATGTAATAAAATTAAGGTTTGCATGCAGTGACTTTGGACTAGTACCAAAACAATGCTATATAGGCATTTTTAGTTACTTTAAATCATTAAATATTAAACTTAAACTTAGTAAAATATGATCCAACCTTTAAATCACATTCCCATATGTTAGAATATGTGGTGATGATATGTGTCCACATGATCCCATATTTTAATTGGAGAATATTAAATCTTAGTTAATTTCAATGAGTAGAAATTACTTTTCTCAAATAAAAAGAATGAAGCTCGTTCATTAAACCTTGTGATGCTTGTGATGATAATAGATCATCAAATGTGTGCCTTAGTGTACTAAGTAGACTAGTTAAGTATTGTTTGGTGATTGTGTATTCCGTATGTATTTATTGACGATAGTACCGACCAAGTCTACGAGGAGGAGGAGTTATACCAAGAAGAGGAGGAAGAGAATTTCAACCGCTGCACCAACCAAGGCAAGCTATAACTATACAAGTTAACCATGCAAGTGATTACTTGCAAGCCATCATTAACAATGCAAGCTAACACTTGCAAGTGTCTTAACTATGCAAGCTATTATTAGCAAGCTAAACATTGCAAGATAGATAACCCAAGAAAGATGCATTAGGCATGCTTTGGTTATACCATTTTGACTTATACCTACTCCAAGTTTTATTTACAAGCTTTACTTCCTTTACTTCACCAAAGTCCCTTACTTGTTTAAAGGAAGCATAAAGAGTATAAAACTTGACCTATCTAGTTAGATTTAGATGTCATTCTATGGCATGAGATTGACATTAGCATTCCACATTAGTGAACACTCTTAACTTAGTAGTTTGGAGCTAAACCAAAACTTGATTCACTCTAGATGGGAATACTGGGTGAAAATGATTTGTGAAAACCTTGGAATGATGAGTCATTCTATTGAGATGTTTTGACATGTGTTGAGAAACACAAATGGTTTATGATGATGATGAAAATGTTGAGGCATGAGCCTTAGCCCTTTTATAAAAATTGATGGTTGGGTTCGGATGCGATAGCATTCCAATTTTACCGTACAACCACAATACCTAAATTGGGTAAGGCTTAGCCGGAAGTTTATATGCAATAGTATTAGTTCCCTTGCATGAGAGCTTTGAGCTGAGGCTACCTCTCAGTGTTGTCCACCTATGTCGTGCCCAAGATGACAGATGGTCATGGTTGGGAGGCCATGCTCATAGGAGAGGTGCTTATACTAGAGTGTGTAAATGAAAGGTTATGTTTGATTATCTGCATACTAAGTATGATGATTCAGGGCTATCCCTGACAGATGTATCTAATCTTGTGGTGAAAGTGTACCACCTCTACAGAGTGTCAAACTATTCGAATAGCCGCGTCCGCGGTTATGGATAGTTGGAGTGGCCATACTGTTATGTTGTCAGATGTTTTCAAAACAACTTATGAAATGAATTGTGACATGACTTGACCACAACAGAGTTGTGACTATGATAACTAAGTTCCCACTTAGGTGTTTTCAAACTTCTTTTATCTTTCTTTGTTTCTGAACTCATCTTAGGTTTCAAACTTAACTTTACAAGTAAACTTAGAGTTAGCATTCCTACTAGAACTATACTACTTGTTAGTGGTAGTTTGCGAGTACTTAAAGAGTACTCATGGCTTTGTCCCTGGCTATTCCTATGGCCATACTATGAAGGAGATTACCAAGATGAAGGACAACAGGACGGCTATGATAACTAGGATCATCTCCCATCGTCAGCATTGCCTGTGACTCTGAAGATGGACCCCACCGCTATGCTATTTATTCTGCTACTTGATTGTACTAAGACTGGATCATGAGATCCTTATTTGTGTAAGACCTTATTATGGTTTGTAATGGATGATGTACTGTGATATCCAATCTGTTATGTCTCGCAAAAATGGTAATCCTGGGATTGTGATGTATGGCATAACAGGCATCTGGGATTAAAAATCCGGGTGTTGACAGACAAATAGGCATCAACCGCTGCTCACATCATCCTCATAACCACAACAGTCAGCAATCGACATTAATCGAATTACTATGTTATTAAGGGACGTAATCCCGTAGGACGTATCCCATGGCATGGATAGTGATCCGTGAGTTTCCTCAGTTTCCCAAGTTGATACGTAAGGAGTGCCAATAGCTTTATAGTCATTGTAAGTTCTAACACACCTCCGTCTACCAACAAGTAGTTCCCTCCATCAAGTCCCCATGAGAGGAAAATATTGAGAGGTTGACTTCTCTCATCATCAAGATGAAGACAATATAACACATGATCATAGCAATGAATATCATAATAAACTTTATCTTATTTCAATCTCATACTAGGGTTTCTCCATCTCCCCAAGAACTAATGATCTACTCAGACATGGAGGCAATCAACATCATGTCAATAACAATGGAATCTATCATAGATGAATAGTAAGTGTATAAATCCACAACGAGTATGGAAATTACAACAAGATATAGACAAGATGTAGATGGGATGGATGGAGATGGTGGTGATGAAGTGGTGGATGATGAAGATCAATGCCTTAGCCTCTCGGATCTGTGTAGGGCGAAGATGGATCCCCGCTGCACGAGTTCCCCCTCCAGATGCCTTCCGAGGTGATGTTTCGGCGATTTCTAGGTGTTCTGTATGTTGTCTGTCCGATCTAGTTGCATTGGGTGAAACTATTTGAGGAGGCGGTGGTGGTGCCAACTACACAGCCGGAAAATTTATTCCCGTCGTATAGTTGGTCGTTGAACGGTCTACATGTCTTGTTCGCTTCGGGGTTTCTTCTGGTATTATTAATATTTCCCAAATAAGCGATTTACGTTATTTTTGACTCCTTTTCTCCTTAGTACAACTGCTCCAAGAATTGTGTCCATTGGATCCATCATCTGTCCTGATCCTAGCGAAAACAGACATAAAATGTGTGCGAGAGCGCCGTAAAATACCAAGATCCTACATCTACAATGCAAAAAAATAATATAAAACATGATGCAAATATGCACTCATCAACTTCCCCACGCTTAGACTTTTGCTCGTCCCGAGCAAGTTTAGCTTAATGGATGTGATCCTCATATTAATGAAGCTGAGTCGATAAAATAAATGAGGTAGTTGGAGCATGTGTTTATCATATATGATACATAGGAATAAGTTCATGAATAGTACCTTACTCAAACCATCTGAATAGTATTAGCAGGCTTCCACACCTTAGCGATCTATAGTTCACAAAAGATGAATCTCAACATAATGTAAAAGTATCTGGTTCAACCGAATGAGTTAGCGAGGTAGTCCCAAGTGTTTTAGAATCAACATATGCACTTGGGATTCAAATATCAAAAGTGTCTCTTTGTCATACTACAATATAGTGGTATATGCCTATTTGCTCTTTGCACACTCGCTCTTTTTCTTCTTTCTTTTCGTCTCTTTTGTGTATATGCTCACACTTTTGTTTAAGTGTTGTGCAAAGGAGCTAGACATACATTCCACTTCATGTAGGAATTCAAAGTTTAACTATCTCAATTATCAAATTCCAATTGTATATGAAGCATTCTTATGACTTGAAGATTCTACCTCGACTTGTTCCACTCTTATTTTGATAGCACTTTCATTTTCCTTTGTTCAAGGTTTCTTTTTCAACTTAAATGCATAGATTGTTTTTCTTTGTAAATCAAACCGTAGACTTACAACATATTGACCAAATTATCTTAATATGTTCCACTAATACCAATGGTGTGGAAGAATACTATTTCTATCATCGAGTGCAAGTAAAATTATACTCAAGCCATTCATATGTCCAATAAGATAAGCACAAACTCAATATTGCTCCATATATAATAATAAACTCAAAATTTCATAAAAGGGATTGACTATTCCTGAAGGGAATTCTAATGATGCAAACTCTATTTCTAGTTTGAACTAATGCAAAAATAAAATAGTAATGTAAAACTTATAAAATAGATTACAAGGTCTTAAAGATCTCCCCAAGCTTGGAATGTGACACCGCGATTATTTAATCCCCTGCGATTGTTTTATACCGTGATTATTGTAGATCATTGTGGCGCCATGGCATGTAACACCGCGGCACGTAGCTTCTTGTTGGTATCCTCTAGAACAGTGATGCGGCTGTAGCACCTGTGCAAATCAGATTGCAGAGTGTCCACTCTATCTGCGAGCTTAGTCACCAATAGGAGAAGATCATCCTTCTTCTCTATATCTTTGAGACAGTGGCGGACTTCAACGCGATGAAGTAGTTCCTGCTTCTGATATATCTCCAGTGCTTGCACGTGATCCTTGGTCCTAGGAACAACTTCTTCTTTCTCATCCATAATTGATGGATCGGGGAAGTGGAAACTGTACCTCCACTCTTCTTGAGATCTCTTGATTGTCACCCAGTTGATCTCTGGGGGATCATAGACATCACGGCGGATGTAGACGTCAACCACATCATCATTAGAGTCGTTGTTGTAGAAGATTGGCTCGACGTACTCCTTGTACCCCGGGTTAAACCTCTCCACCTCCTCATTATCGTCCTCCATGGACGCAGCCCCTGGAAGGAGCAATGAGACCTAGGGGTTTCCCATGGCCTGGGACGGGATAGAGCATGGTTGGAATGGTTCCTGGAGATTACGATTAGAGAGAGAGATAATGGCAGTATATAAGGGGGGTCAGAGGTTGGTAAAACTCGCGAGACACAACAAATTCTTGTCCAAGAAAAGAATCTTAACGAAACAGGGAAAGAAATCGTGGATTTCGAGGAGTCCTGCCACGTAACGACCAACTATACGAGCGCGACCCGTATAGCTTCGGCTGTATAGTTGGTTCCGGGCAGATATTTCCAAATATCTCGATTCTAGGTCGGTTAAGTTACGATTCAGAACCAACAATAACGTCTTTTTGTTTTCTTTTCATAAGAATGAAAA
Organism: Avena insularis; assembly: GCA_023614405.1. Classification (NCBI taxonomy): domain Eukaryota; kingdom Viridiplantae; phylum Streptophyta; class Magnoliopsida; order Poales; family Poaceae; genus Avena; species Avena insularis. The sequence goes on along the minus strand of CM042692.1, from coordinate 78,942,733 downwards.
GGAAAATGAAAAGTGTCTGGTAGTTTAACGACCAACTATACGGCCGAAAATTGTCTTCGGTCGTATAGTTGTGACCGCATAGATACATACATAAAAAATCGAAAGTGTCTGAGAGTTTAATGACCAACTATACATCCGGAATATTGTCTTCGGTCGTATAGTTGCGACCGTATAGATATAGACATCAAAAATCAAAAGTGCATGAGAGTTTAACGACCAACTATACGGCCGGAATATTGTCTCCGGTCATATAGTTGCGCCTGTATAGGTCCAGACATCGAAAACAATTTCGATACAGAGGGTTTAACGACCAACTATACGGAGGGAGATTTTTCTCCGGTCGTATAGTTGCATCCATATAGTTGGTAAAAACCTCCAGAACTTCAGAAAAACATGAGGAATTCAAAGGCAAAATTTTCATAAGTAAAATCTGTGAAAACAAATCGCTTATTTGAGTAGGAAAACTTACCTCGAACTTACCATTTGCTTATTCAGGGATAACAAGCTCCTCCAACAACAAATACTTCTTCTATTTTGGTGGAATTTGCCTTAGTTCATTAAATAATTCTCGTAAGATAAAATCACTAGGACTAAAGTTCCTCTCAACAAGATTGGTGTCTTGCTGGGCAAACATGGACACTGCATCCAACATCTTTATTTCTTGCCTCTGCATAATCTGTAACTCAAATTCTTGAAGTGAAAGAATCCAACAGATCAGTCTTGGCTTATGGTCTTTCATCTCAAGAAGTACTTCAAAACCATCACAATTCGTATGAACTCTTACTTTTGCATCAACTATATAAGAACAAAATTTATCACAAGAGAAAAATATAACAAAAAGTTCCCTTTCTTCCTTCGGATAATTCTTTTGAGCACCATTAAGAGTTCAACTAGCATGATGTATAATATTAAATCTGCGACCAATGTGTCGTCCCAGAGTTCCTCCTACAACATCATCACTAGCCTCACATATTAAGTCAAAAGTCATATCCTAGATAAGTGGTTTAATGATAGGAGCACGGGATAAAGCATTTTTGAGTTTATCAAAGGCTTCAAGACATTTATCATCAAAATTAAATCTTACTCCCTTTTGTAGGAGGTTAGTCAAAGGTTTAGATATTACAGAGAAATCTCTAATGAACCTTCTATAAAAGCCCACATGACCAAAGAAACTTCTTATACCTTTAATATCCCTAGGTTGTGGCATTCTCTCTATGGCCTCAACCTTAGCTCTATCCACTTCAATTCCCTTACCTGATACCTTATGTCCAAGGACTATACCTTCTTTGACCATAAAATGGCACTTCTACCAGTTTAGAACAAGATTAGTTTCTTTGCGACGCTGCAAAACTCTTTTGAGATTATCCAAGCAACTAGTAAAAGAAGTTCCATAGACAGAAACATCATCCATAAATACTTCCATTATTAGTTCTATAAAATCTGCAAAAATAGCAGTTATGCATCTTTGAAAAGTAGTTGGAGCATTACATAAACCAAAAGGCATACGTCGGTAAGCATGTAAACCATAAGGACAAATGAAAAAAAATTTAAGTTGGTCATTCATGTGAACAACTATTTGAGAAAAACCAGAGTATCCGTCCAAGTAGCAAAAATGAGTGTGGTTTGCTAACCTTTCTAAAGTTTGATCTATGAATGGTAAAGGATAGTAATCTTTCCTAGTTTATTTATTTAATTTCCTGAAGTCTATGCACATCCTATGCCCTACAATAGTTCTAGTAGGTATCAATTCATTGTTTTCATTAGGAACAACAGTAAAACCACACTTCTTAGGGACACAATGAACAAGACTTACCCATTCACTTTCTTTAACAGGATAGATTATACCTATGTCCAGCAGGCGTACACTTTATTTTCTTACCACTTCCTTCATTTCAGGCTTTCATTCTTCTATTAAATTCTGCAACTGGTTTAGGACCTTCTTCCATCAATATTCGATGGATGGTTATCATGGGACTAGTGCCCTTCAAATCATCCATTGAGTACCCAAAGGCCTTGCGATGCTCCTTAAGTATTTTCATGAGGTCTTCTTCTTCTTGTGAAAGTTTAGCACTAATATTAACAGGACATTTATTTGTATCATCGAAAAACCTATATTTAATATTATCTGGTAGAGTCTTCAATTCTAGGGGTGGTAATTCCTTGCCCCTCTCTTTTCTGGCTCTTCAAATGCCTCATTAGTTGGAGGTCCCATAATGGGAAGTGAATCGAATTCATCTTCTAGTTCTTCTAGGGACTTGTCCTCCATAACTATTTCTTCATAATTTGCATCTTCATTTATTTCTTCTTCTTGATTGCTAAAAAAGAGAGCTGGCATTTCCTCAATAGTTTTTGTCTTCCTCTTCTTCTTGTATTTGTGGAGGTCTGTCTTTAAATTTGGAAAAGTTGAATTCCTTTTCCGCTCCCCCACGCTTAAGAGACACAATCTCATTTTTGAAATCAACATATGCACCTATATCACTCAAAAAGTTTCTTCCAAATATAATTGGGCAAAGAGTGTCAGCTGGCATATCAACAACTAATAAATCGATAGGAAAGTTTTTGTTGCCAATTGTGATAGTTGCATCGTCAACTACTCCCATTGGAATTCTAAGATTTTTATTGGCTAACATGATTGTCATATCACTATTTTCAATTGTAGCCGGTTCTATTTCTTCTTTTATTTCTCAATAGAAATCATAACATATAACATTAAATTCAGTGCCAAGATCGCATAACCCATAATGAGAGGTTTCTTTAAATATGCAGGGAAGAATAGGCTTACCCACATCTTTTACCTTTGTTTTACCTTCAACCAATACGGAAGTCTCTTCATCAAGTTCAACTATGTTACAATGTGCATACATAGCCATAATTGCTTCCATGGTTACCTCTTTATCTTTGGTTTCTTCCAGATGCTCCACGACTTCCGGCATAATTTCCTCGTCCTTCCTCTCTTGTACTACTTTGACCTGTTCATATTCAAGAATATGCTTTTGTGAAGTGTTAGGAAAATGCATCTCATATTTTGGTTCTAAGGAGGCCAGTGTTGCTTTAACTTCTTTTTTCTTATCAGGTTCGGGTGGTGGATCATACTTGACCTAACCCTCTTTAGGAGCTTTGATATGTTCTATAAAAGCTTTAACAACTTGCAACACAAGATATGAATCCAAATAAAGTTCTTTAGATAATTCTTTAACATGGCCCTTTTTATTATATTCATGAATACAATCATGATTTATTTCTATGCCTCCTTCACTTCCTAGACCAAAATTCCATGAAACTATATGATCACGAATTCTATTAAGTAAAGCCCAAGCTTTAGTTATAGGAAGATTCATAAAGGCTCCTTCCGCGAAAGAGTCTAGTTCAATTTTATTAGGTTCAATTAAACTGCCATAAAAGATATGCAATAAATACCATTCATGCAAATCATGATGAGGACATAGACATAGTAAATCTTTAAATCTGATATAAGCTCTTACTAGTCCTTCATTAGAATGGTTCCTCCAAGTCATTATAAGACGCATGATTCCAAAAGATTAGGTTAATGGATAATATTTTGATAGAAATTCACAGGCTAAATTATCCCAAGTAGTAGAAGCTTCAGGGGGTAGAGATCTATACCATGAGAGAGTTGTACTAGTCAAAGTCTCACTGAAAAGTTTAACCCTTACCACATTAGTAGTATATCTCGTCAATTGAAAAGTTCCACATAAATCTTTGAAACATGCAATATGCTCATATGGATCAGGATCTTCTTCATCTCCAGTAAATTTCTTCTTGTGTAGAATACCGAGTAGTAGAGGATTTATTTCAAACCCCCTTGTATTCTCATTGGAGTTGTCTATTTTATAAATATCATAGGGCTTCCCAAAGTGGTTGAGTGGGTTAGCACTAGTCATATGCTCAAACTCCATCATGTTGGTGGAAACCTGTAACTCAAAACAAAACTTAGCAAGACAGAAATAAATAATCAACAACTAAAAGACCTACAACACTTAGCTCCCCAGCAACAGCGCCAGAAACTAGCTTGATGACTGCAAGTGCACATCGTTTGTAGCTAGTTTCGAAATAAAGATATCGATCTCATAGGGATCTGGAGTTTGAAGTCTGATAACTCTTGAAATAAATATTACAATATTAATGCTAAATAAAGTTCTAAGTGACAAGATAAAATGCGTGTATTGCGTAAAAAGGTGTTTTGGGGGTTTTGGAACAAGAGCAACAATAAATAAAGTAAAACAACTGAACACAGAAAGTAAGTATCACGTATGTGAGAGATACTGGAACTGCAATAGGGGAAAAGCGTTCTCAGGGAGTAGCGGATACACCACTAGCATTATAAGGAGCTAAGGTAAAGATTATTATCATGAACATTCTCAACTATGTATGTGTGGGAGGAACTTTGTATTTAGAAAAATAGGCAGCAACCGTTGCACACATTATCCTCATAACCACAATAGTCAGCAATCGACATCAATTGAATTACTGCGGTATTAAGGGACGTAATCCCATAGGACATATCCCATGGCATGGATAGTGTTCCGTGAGTTTCCTCAGTTTCCCAAGTTGATATGTAAGGAGTGCCAAAAGCTTTATAGTCACTGTAAGTGCTAACACACCTCCGTCTACCAACAAGTAGTTCCCTCCATCAAGTCCCCATGAGAGGCAAATATTGAGAGGTCGACTTCTCTCAACATCAAGATGAAGACAATCTAACACATGATCACAGTGATGAATATCATAATAAACTTTATCTTATTTCAATCTCATACTAGGGTTTATCCATCTCCCCAAGAACTAATGATCTACTTAGACATGGAGGCAATCAACATCATGGCAATAACAATGGAATATATCATAGATGAATAGTACTTGTATAAATCCACAACGAATACGGAAATTACAACAAGATGTAGATGCGATGGATGGATATGGTGGTGATACGGCAGTGGATGATGAAGATCGATGCCTTAGCCTCTCGGATCTGCGTAGCGTGAGGATGGATCCCCGGTGGATGAGTTCCCCTCAATATGCCTTCCGGAGGTGAGGTTTCAGCGATTTCTAGGTGTTCTGTATGTCGTCTCTCCGATCCAGTTGCACCGGGTGGAACTATTTGAGGAGGCGGTGGCATTTCCAACTATACGGCGGGAACTATATGGCCGGAAAATTTATTCCCGACGTATAGTTGGTCGTTGAACCGTCTGTATGTATTGTTCGCTCCGGGTTTTCTTCTGGTATTATTAATATTTCCCAAATAATTGATTTACGTTGTTTTTGACTCCTTTTCTCCTGAGTACAACTGCTCCAAGAATTGTGTCCATTGGATCCATCATCTGTCCTGATCCTGGCGAAAACAAACATAAAGTGTGCGCGAGAGCGCCGTAAAATACCAAGATCCTACATCTACAATGTAAAATAATAATATAAAACATGATGCAAATATGCACTCATCTAGTTGACATGTGCGCAGCCAAATGGCTTCAAGAAGGAGGTAGTCTTTGCGAAGAATAACATGTCGCCAGGAAGTTGTGTGCGTGTGACTTAAGAGACTTGCTATTTGTTGGTTTATCGATCTAATCTGGTTGCTCGTCATCCAAATTGACCGTCAGAGTTCACCATGGACTACAAGCTTCGCATCAACAGGATTGGCTAAAGAATAATAACACATCTTAATCTTCTTCTGATGATCGTAAGGTGAATACATGTACTTTTAGATAGGATTTTTCTTAACCTTTTAGGACATGTGCTTCCTAGCTTAATATAGTTCTGAGTATTTTGTACGGAGTTCTACTACTGCTAATCTGTTTTGGTGTACTCCGAAAATTTTAGTTCTGAGTAATACTTATGTACTGGTACTTGTTCAGACCGACCGATCGAGTGCAGAATATGGTCTCGCTCTCCTTTTGAATCATGGCCTTGCTACATCTACTAAATTTCAATGTCTACGTTGCTAAATCTATCAATTCTTTTGGTCATTGTCTGTAATGCTGAATCGGTCTCTTTGAAATGTTGTTGAATCTGTCATGTGCCACTGAATGTGAACTGGGCATCTGTCGATATTTTTCTGCTTTATTCTGTACTGCTGAATCTTTCAAATGCTACTAAATATGCAAAAGTTTTGTCGTTGCTATTGGGCTGCTTGCAATAGAGCTTTTGCCGTTGTGTTCTTGGAACCGTTAGCTGTTGTTTGGATAGATATGAGAGGGGTAAAGATACAACTTGATTTCACCAAGTAAAGTCATTGGATAGCAGTACAGTTTTGCTTCGTGCGATGTGTGTGTCCCTAGTTCTTTAGATTTTTTACATGAATATTTGTCAACAACATTATCGTTTTTCTCTCCCTTAGTGAGGTATTTTTTTTCCAATCTAGCTAAGCCACAACACAATGCAATTTTTATTCACAAGCAATCTTTTTGAGAATTCACTAACGAGCAGTTTTTTTAAGAATTTACTAACGAGCAGTTTTTTTGAGAAAACTAACGAGCAGATGAAAGTTAGCACATTCTGCCTCTCTTTAAACAAAAACCTTCTAATTATAGTTTTAGAAAGGAGCTCATGCAGTATAACCCATGGATTAGAGCCCCTTTAGAAGATCCCATGGTGCATATCCCATGGGTAAGAGCCCATGGTGATGAGGCCATGTAGCATAGCCAATGGATTATAGCCCATGTGGAATAGACCATGTAGAATAGCCCATAATCTTTTAAAATCCGTCCATTTTGGGCATTGCCCTGCTAACCATAGTCAAGTAAAATTTGAAAAAAGAAGCCCATGTAGAAGAGCCCACATCGACGACATCATGGTCAAGACCAAGCAACACCACACCTTTCTCAGGGACTTGGACGAGATGTTCAACAACCTGCACAAGGTCCACCTCAAGCTCAACACTGAAAAATGTGTTTTTAGAGTTTTCTCGGGAAAGCTGCTCGGTTTCCTGGTTCCTCACCGGGGTATTTAGGCTAATCTCGACAAGATCAAGGCCATTGATACGTCCATTTTGCATCACTATTTTGTGTCTTAATTCACTGTTATTTATTGATATATTTCGTATTGAGAGGTGATACTTATGTTATTTCATCTGTTTTTGCATGGTTGATGACTTTTGGAGCATGGACCGCTGTAGTCCAGATTCTGATGGAAAAGGTGCTGTTTGGAGGCAAAATTCGCGAACATCAGAAAATCCAGGAAAATATACAGAAAATCCTATTTTTCTAGAAGACTAAGGATGCCAGAAGACGGAGTGGAGATGGGCCACAGGGGGCCCACATCACCCCCTAGTGCGGGCAGCCCTAGGCCACGCCAGGAGGTGGTGTGGCCACCCTGGCCCACTCCAGCCTCTCCCCTCTAGCGTATATCAACCTCCCGAAACCCTAAGACTCAGGGAGTGACCACAAAAAGATTCCGCCGCCTCTGTGGGGGCAGAGAACACCGAGAGAGAAAGATCTCTCCGGCAGACAGATTTCTTCCGAGGGAATTCCTTCCCGGAGAGGGGAGATCATCGCCATCAACACTACCATCAAGCTGGACTTCATCGGGATCATCGTCATCATCATCACCACCATCATCACCATCAGCACCCTCATCACCATCTCCATATTGCTGTAACAATTGGTTGAATCTTGCTATAGTTCATAGGGGAAACTTTCCCGGTGTTGATTACTCTTTGTAGTTGATGCTATTGAGTGAATCAATTGAATTATTGTTTATGTTCAGATTGGTATACATCATTATTCCATCTCTGATCTTGATCCATATGATGTCTTGTGAGTAGTTTGTTTTGTTCTTGAGGACATGGGAGAAGTCATGTTGTTACTAGTGGAGTTGTGTTGAGAAAGATTCAATAGATTGTTATTTAAGTTGTGGTGTACTTCTTCTAGTGGTGTCATGTGAACGTCGACTACATGACACTTCACCTATATGGGCCTAGGGGAATGCATTGTGTATTTGGCTACTAATCGTAGGGGTTCGGAGTGATGTAAACCTGAACCCCCGTTAGGAAACCATTGCACAAGGGACGTAAGGGTCTTAGAGTTTAAAGCTGTGGTTAGGTTTCTACCTTAATTACTTTCTTGTACTTACGGATGTTTGCAAGGGGTATAATCACAAGTATGTATTAGTCTTGGATGGGGCGGTACATTAGCATAGGTTCACCCACACAACACTTAGCAAGCTAAAGAAGATTAATCAACTATATGAAGCTTAAAGCACTTGATGCCTTCCCATGTGTCCTCAAGAACGTTTGGTCATCTTAAGTAATACAACCGGCTTGTCCTTTGCTGCATAAAGGATTGGGACACTTGCTGCATTTATTCCTACTGTCATTTATTTACTCGTACTTTGTTTACTTGCTTTATCGAAAACCCCTAAAAATCCGTTTTCTAAGTATTTGCAGAGAATTCTTGATCCATACCACTAGCCAGCACCTTCTGCTCCTCGTTGGGTTTGACACTCTTACTTATCGAAAATACTGCGATACACCCCCTATACTTGTGGGTCATCAAGACTATTTTCTGGCGCCGTTGCCGGGGAGTGAAGCGATATTGGAGAGTGGAACTGGTAAAGGAAACTTCTACTGTGAGTATTGTTTACTCATTAGTTGCTTTATTTTCGTTATGGATAATTCACTGAGTTTCTTATTTGGTAATGCTAGTACCACTGCTAAGGTAGTAGATAAGCCACCACCTGCTGAGAATGATGTTTTCAAAATATCTACAAGAATTATTGATCGTGTTATGGATAACTACTATGTTGGGGATGGAACTGTCCATCCCGGTGATCATTTACTCTTTATACATGAATTATGCGGGTTGTTCAAGTGTGCAGGTATTACTACAGATCAAGTTAAGAAGAAGTTATTCTGATTATCACTGAAAGGAAGAGCTGAGGAATGGTATAAGCTGCTGAAGAATGGTCAAGCTCTGGAATGGGAGGAAATAGTGCCTCTCTTTTATTCAAAGTTTTATCCTCCATAAAGATTGGAATCAAATATACAACTTTTGGCCTCTTGATGGAGAGAGTACAGCTCAAGCTTGGGGGAGATTGAAGTTACTAATGCTCAAATGTCCCATTCATGAGCTCCCCAACAATATTATTATCAATAACTTCTATGCAAGACTCCCTCTACATGACAAAGATTTATTGGATGCTTCTTGTGCTGGATCATTCACTCGCATGGGAGAAGAAGCTAAATGGGATCTTCTAGACCGTATTTAAGACAATGCTGAAGCTTGGGAGAATGACAAAGGTAGAAAGTCAGGTATAAATTATGATTATGAATGCATTGAATCTTTTATGGGAACTAACGACTTTCAAAATATTAAAAATGCTTATGGTCTAGACTCTCAAGCTATTGCTTCTTATTTTAAGGCTTTTGCTTCCTATATTGAAGTGCCTAAAAAGAAGTGGAATAGGTATCATGAACCTTATAAAGATATTGCTAAGAGTGTTCCTGCAAGAAATACTGAAGTTTATACTGCTAATCATGTTTTACCTGAACCTTATATTGAGAAAATGCCTTTTCCAGTTAAGGTAAAGGAACATTCTATGATAGCTAGTATGGTTAATGAAAGTACAAATAAAGTTGTTGAACCTGATAAACAAATGGTTGATGAACCTATAATAGCAAGTGTGAAAGACTTTGTCACTAAATATGAAAAAGAGGGACACACTATCCTTTGCAAGGATACCTCTAATATTGTTTCACATAGTAGTGTTATGAGAGCTAGTATTCCTGTGTTTTCTGTTAGAATAAGTGATCATTGCTATGATGGTACTTGTGATAGCTATATTGTTAAGTTTATGCATGATACTGAAAGTTACTATGAAAGAGGGAAAAGTGTTCTTATGCATCTCAATAATATCAAGTTTCCTCGTTTTATGCTGAAAGTTTTTATGTTGCACTTCTTTTGCCTTCCTATGCTTGTAGCCTCTGCTTTCAACAACTTGTTTGTTTACAAAATTCCCTTGCATAGGAAGTGGGTTAGACTTAAATGTGTGTGTGTTTTTTCTTCTTAATGCTCTCTTTCAGTTCAATTCATATCCCTATGAGAGCTTCTTCAAAATTATCATGCCCATCTTAATGGTTATAAAGAAAGAGCTTTTTGGGAGACAACCCAATTTGTTTTTGCTTTCAGTTTATTTTTGTTTCATTGAGTCTTGGAAGTTATTACTTCAGTAATAACCTCTCCTTATCCGTTTTTTTGCTTTTTGTGTCAAAGATCAACCTCTAATGAGATAGAAGTAATATTTGGGGAAGTTGCTGTCCCGAAGTAGATTTTTGTGCTTCACCGTAAAAATTCGTAAGAGATCTCTGTATGTAGGATTGAGCTGTAATTTTTTGTTCTTCTACCCTAGGTTGTTATTTAACTTTCATTAGTTTTGCACTTTTTGATTTGAGCAACAGAAGATTTTCGAAAAAATTGATCTTTACCTGCTGGTCTGTTTTGACAGATTTTGCCACTCTTGCATTTGCCTCTTTGTTCGATTTCCTTTTTGAATTCTTTTTGGGTTTTCGGAAGGAGTTGCTACAGTAGCTTATGTTTTGATGGTTTTCAGTTGAAGTTGGACTCAAAAGGTTTTATCACTTCACTTATACTAATGTTGCTAATGAGAACTGTGTGAAGTTTTGTGTGAAAGAAATTTCCAGGAAGTGGAGACAATGGTGTAAGAAGGAAGAGAAGGGTTTTATGACTCAAGTAATAAGTATATGAAGATGAAGATACTGATGTTACTCAAGTGGTGACTCCGAAAGAATCTACTAGATACCAAATTCAGAGACCTGCAGAGTCTGTTTTTAAATAGGTAACGGTTCTGGTAAGAAAAGTTCCGTGAAAATACAATCCAACTATGTTTTTGCAGTTTTTAGTCAATAAGGAAAGCTACGAAGCAAAAAAGGGACGGAAACGGAGCTAGGGTGGCTCACACCACCCTGTGGCGTGGTCCCTCCCCTGGCCGCGCCACCAGGTGGTGAGTCCACCCCGGACTCCACCTCCGACTCGTTTTCTCCCAGTACCGTCCTTTTGATATGAAACTTCATAATATATAACCCCCCAGATCCCCCGAGGTTTGTATATCGTGTTTTCGTCGTGTTTTTGTTTCGATCTGTTTCTGCCAGGACATACTCTTTGAAAGCTTAGAAGCACAATGGTGTCCGCCAAGGATAAAAGAAAGGAGCCTATGGAGGAAGACCTCCAAGACCCCGGGAAGGAGAAGGAGATCAAGAGTGAAGGTGAAGAGGAGCAAGGCCAACATCCGCACACCGGAACTACCATTGCAAGCATTGGAGTGGTGACGAAACCTGCCAGGGGCTAGAAGGACTGCGCGGATGCAGACTGGGGGAAAAGCTCCTCGTCATAGTTTGGCTCCATGGTCACTTCCTCCACACACCAAGAATCCCTTCCATACCTTTATCCATAACCATGCAGGAAAAGAAGACTCTAGGAGGGAAGAATGGAAAAAGAATCACAAGAGCTAGGATCCACAAACTGAAATGATTATGAGCCGTATTGAGCACAACTCGGAGTTGATTTGTACTCTCACCTTCGAGATTGAGGACTTGGGGAAACTTATCAAAGAGCTCATCGAGAGGGTACCACCACCACCAAAGGAGTAATTCGTCATCAGGTTTGGCATCCCCTTGGTTTGTTCCAAGCTTGGGGGAGTGCCCGGGTATCATATCAATATCTTCTATCTTTTTACCTTATTAGTAGAGTCATATCATGAATAGAGGAGTTATTATGTAGGATGGTTTGCATTATGGAAGTGTCCCCTCTCTTGTTAGATATGTATCCCTTGGTGTGAGTTTCCGTTATGGAATATTAATGAGAAGTTCTATCATTTACTCTTTTGCATAGCTTATATTAGTTTTCAATTCATGGTTATATGATTGATCTTGTAGTTAGTATTGGTATCACCTTGGGATCGTTGAGTTAATTTAGTTGGTTTTGGCAAACCTGGCTCGGTCAGTAGCAGCACTATTTTTGAGAGTTGAATGAAAAAGATAAAAGTACTCTAAAGAAATATAATTTCATCATCTTTCTTTCTTGATTTGCTCATAAGTTTAGTATTCTCTAGTTAAGATCTTTTGTGCTTCCAAGGAATATTGCATGTTTGTCTTTATCACTTGTGTGTCTGTTTGTTTCCTTTAACTCTTGTACTTGCTACCCACCCTTGCTAGCCAAAAACCTGTACTGAGAGGGTGTTCTTCTCGTGCATCCACCTCCTTTAAACCAAAACATTTGCCATTTGTGTCCACCATACCTACCTAGTAGCATTATTGCTATTCCAAGTAAATTCTTGTTTTATCTACCTCCCAAATTAAACTTGTTATGTTAAAATTAGTGATTAAAGCTCTCACGAACTTGATGGCACACTTTACCTTCTTGCACTTAATAAACTTGAACCATTGTGCTCACCTATGTTGCGTATATGCTTGCGCTTTGTAAGTTGTGGATTAGCAGAACCATGTTATCATGGGGAACACTTTCAACATTGCACCGGTACTTCGTACCTAGTTGATATCATGTTCTTTTGCCTATGGATGTCGTCAGTGTGAAATTAAAGGGGATCTTGTAAGTCCATGGAGTTATGCATGTGTGTTAGAGAAACGCCTGGGCCGCTAGTCTAATCCATGCTGACATGGTGGAAACCTGCAGTGTAACCATAATGAGTATCTATGAAGCATTCTTCTTATAAAAAAAGATAGAGATTGATAAAAAGATAAAAGAAAACAAAGAGATATTATGAAAAGAGGAAAGAGAGAAAAAAGCACCATATTCCCATGGTAAATAAGAAGATTGCTAAGATACTTGTTGTCTGCTTGCCTTGTCATTTTGATATGGGGATTCTTCCATATCATCGGGCAAGGGGTACCCCGTTGGCGGTTCTCAATGATACACATATGCTTAGGATGACAAGAACTTACCGGTGACTAAACTTCACTAGCATGAGGAGCGGCCCTCGTATTCAAGGGACATGAGATTCTCAACTTACAACTTGTCAATGCATATCCTCATATTTGATCACTTTAACCTTAATCACCTAAAGATGCCTATGATAGGGGCAATGAGAGCTGAAAGCTAGTAAGTATCATAATTTTTGGGAGCTCTTTATGAGACTTGTAATCCCTGCTTCCCTCTTTGAAGGGCCTTTCTTTTACTTTGTAGTTGAGTCAGTAAACCTACTCCCTTCTACCTCAGCAAGTATTTTGAGTTGTTGTGTTTCATTCATTCATATGATGATTTATTCAATCATGTTTCTTATGTTCCTTGCTTTGCACATTCCTCTTATCTTGATGTTTACTACTTTGAAAGCTATCATTGAAAACCAGTTATTTGTGAACTCCAGCAAATTATCAACTATTCTGCAACCAATAGCTAAGTTTGCCATTACCAATTATGATTCACTTTATGTATCTTTATTGTGTTACCTTTACTCATTACAAGTTGAGTTATATAATAGTGAGTTGTCTTCTATTATGATCTATGTTTGATGAATGTGATGCTTCTTGTCCGTATTCTTTTATCGACTCTTCACTCCATAAACCTGAGGCCATGTTTATCGAGCTTAGTTTCGCTTGGGGACAAGCGAAGTCTAAGCTTGGGGGGGAGTTGATACATCCATTTGGCATCACTATTCTATGTCTTAATTCACTATTATTCATTGATATATTTCGTATTGAGAGGTGATATTTATGTTATTTCATCTGTTTTTGCATGGTTGATGAATTTTGGAGCATGGACCGCTGCAGTCAGGATTCTGATGGAAAAGGTGATGTTTGGAGGCAAAATTCGCGAAGATCAGAAAATCCGAGAAAATATACAGAAAATCCTATTTTTCCAGAAGACTAAGGATGCCAGAAGACGGAGTGGAGATGGGCCACAGGGGGCCCACACCACCCCCTGGCATGGGCAGCCCTAGGCCGCGCCAGGAGGTGGTGTGGCCACCCTGGCCCACTCCAGCCTCTCCCCTCTGGCGTATATCAACCTCCCGAAACCCTAAGACTCGGGGAGCGACCACAGAAAGATTCCGCCGCCTCTGCGGGGCGGAATACACCGAGAGAGAAATATCTCTCCGGCAGACAGATTTCTGCCGGGGGAATTCCTTCTCGGAGATGGGAGATCATCGCCATCAACACCACCATCAAGCTGGACTTCATCGGGATCATCATCATCATCAGCACCACCATCATCACCATCATCACCCTCATCACCATCTCCATATTGCTGTAACAATTGGTTGAATCTTGCTATAGTTCATAAGGGAAACTTTCCCGGTGTTGATTACTCTTTGTAGTTGATGCTATTGAGTGAACCATTGAATTATTGTTTATGTTTAGATTGTTATACATCATTATTCCATCTCTGATCATAATCCATATGATGTCTTGTGAGTAGTTCGTTTTGTTCTTGAGGACATGGGAGAAGTCATGTTGTTAGTAGTGGAGTTGTGTTGAGAAAGATTCAATAGATTGTTATTTAAGTTGTGGTGTACTTCTTCTAGTGCTGTCATGTGAACGTCGACTACATGACACTTCACCTATATGGGCCTAGGGGAATGCATTGTGTATTTGGCTACTAATCATAGGGGTTGCCGGAGTGACAGAAACCTGAGCCCCCGTTAGGAAACCATTGCACAAGGGACGTAAGGGTATTAGAGTTTAAAGCTGTGGTTAGGTTTCTACCTTAATTACTTTCTTGTACTTACAGATGTTTGCAAGGGGTATAATCAAAAGTATGTATTAGTCTTGGATGGGGCGGTACATTAGCACATGTTCACCCACACAACACTTAGCAAGCTAAAGAAGATTAATCAACTATATGAAGCGAAAGCACTTGACAGTCTTCCCATGTGTCCTCGAGAACGTTTGGTCATCTTAAGTAATACAACCGGCTTGTCCTTTGCTGCATAAAGGATTGGGCCACTTTCTGCATTTATTCCTACTGTCTTTTATTTACTCGTACTTTGTTTACTTGCTTTATCGAAAACCCCTAAAAATCCGTTTGCTAAGTATTTGTAGAGAATTCCTGATCCATACCACTAGCCAACACCTTCTGCTCCTCGTTGGGTTCAACACTCTTACTTATCAAAAATACTGCGATACACCCCCTATACTTGTGGGTCATCAGCCATCGGCCAGATGGAAGCTCCTAGATGGGTCAAGGAGGTGCAGCGTCTGAACGGGTGTATCACGAACCTAGGATGCTTCATCTCCTAGCTAGGAGAGCGGGCCCTTCCTTTCTTCAAGATCTTGAAGAAGTCGGAGCCTATTGAATGGAGCTCGGAGGCAGAGGCCACGTTTCAAGATCTAAAGTGCTACCTCACCTCCCCTCCAGTATTGGTGGATCCCAAGCCTCATCAGCCTCTATTACTGTACTCAGCTGCCACAACTTAGGTGGTCAGCACAATACTCACTATGGAAAGGGAAGAAGATGACCTAAGAGTCATCACCAAGGGCCGCTGTCAGCGGACCGAGCCATGCACACCTCCTGAACTTGATGAGTTAGGAAGCGACCTTGGATGTAGGAAGGACCTATTCCCGATCCTAACAAGGTGGAGACCATGGAGGGAGATGGCCCTAACGTCATTGCTGAAAGCCCCTGTTCCAGGACCGAGCCAGGCACACCCCCTGAACTCTCGGAGTGAGGAAGCAACCCTGGATGCCCGAAAGTGCCCTCTCCTGGGCACCTCAACTCGAGTATTGAGGAGTAGTAGGAGCCCTCGAAATAGCGGAAGGTTTAGTGCCCTTTGTATTTCGTATGCACCATGTTACGCGATGCCTGGGTCCATTACCCTACACCCCAGAATCTCCTGCTCGGTAGTCTCATTGCATCAAGGATGCTTCGACACTACTTCAAGGCCCATTGTGTCACCTTGATGACTAAGCATTGCTTGGAGCGCATGATGCACAGTAGGGAAGCCATGGGGCGCGTGGCGAAATGGCCTATGGAACTATCCGGCTTCAACCTTCATTTCGCCCACACATAAACCATCAAGAGCTCTGCTTTGGCTGAGTTCATCGCCGAATGGACTCCCACGCTGGAGGACGAGGAGGAACCTACCTCCTCCCTTCTCGGGAGTGCCAATCCACGCAACCTGACCATGTACTTTGATGCTTCTTTCTCCATCAACGGCTTGGGGGGCTGGCGTGCTCCTAGTTTCGCCGCCTAGAGACCAACTAAAGTACGTGTTCCAGATGCTCTATCATGAAGAGCATTCAATCAAAAACACCACCGAGTATGAAGGCCTACTCGCCGGCTTTAGTATCATGAAGGTCTTGGGGATCAAGGACTTGGTCATCTGCGGGGATTCACAGTTTTTCATCAACCAGATCAGCAAGGACTACGACTCCTTGCAGATGGCTCCCTACATCGAAGAAGTCAGGAAGTTGGAGCAGCACTTTGACGGGCTCCATATGGAGCATGTCCTCGTGGATCCAACATAGTCACAAACGAGTTATCGAAGATTGCATCTTCCTGGCGATGTGCACCCCCGGAAGTCTTTGTGGAGAGGCTACTCAGGCCCTCAGCCAAGGTACCCGTGATCAAGCAAGCACATAACCTCGAGGTGAGCACTCAGCATTGACCATCATATGTGAAGTGATGGTTGCAGAGTCGTGTTCCCCCGGGGACGAAGACATGTTGCGGTGAAGTCGTTGATATGACATGCACAGAAGTCCCCATCCGCAAATATCACATCTCTCATAGTGGTACAACAGAAACATTCCGGGTCCAATAGCTTTCTTTATTAATTCATACCAAGATCCACAAATGTACAAAATCTTTGAGGATTCACAATGTGATAAAAGTTCAAATACAGAAGCAATAGCTTCCTAATCAATGGTAATACTAAGCTTAATACAATTGGAGCTGAAAACTTATTGGAGAAGCTATAATATTGCTAGCTCATCTACCTATGCATTATTATGGTGTTTTCTATATCTACATATTTTCTTATGTCTACTAGTCTGATTTTTTGCTGATTCTATCCTTCATATTGGTCGCCTTGTCTTCTTATAACCTAAGAAAGGGTGAGATGATAGATTGAGTACGAGTGTACTCAGCAAATTCTAGGATGTTTGTCTGATGTTTGTTTGAAAGTCATCGATCAAAGATCTAAGACTCGTGCAGGTTTTCGAAAACACTTTTCAGAAAAAAGTAAGTTTTGGATTTATAAAATTCTAAGCTGACAACCTTCATGGGTTATCTGAACTTTCATAGAGTTTTTTTACAAGTTCTGATTATAGTTCTTTCCAAAACAGGGAATAACATGTCATGTTTATACACTCTTGAGAGGTGTGCTACTTTTCCCACAAACGTCCTTGGCCTTATTACTGATTCCATGTTTCCTTAGATATGGGGTCTTGATACCAATCTTCGCCGAGTCATCTCGATCCCTCCTCCACGACCCCGCTGCCCACCCATTATAACGAATTTCAGTCGAGAGACCTGCGTTCAATTACTATCCCTTCTAATGTACCCAGCTGTTATCTTGAAGCACAGGATAGGACCGTTACGGGCTCCTACCCGCCGATCTCCTCTCTAGATTTTAGCCCAACTAGATATACGAGGATATATGAAAGGCAGAAGGTACTTCTGACTCGCTCGCCCAATAACAAGATATGTGGTTCGCACGGTACTATACGACGCATGAATGGCTGATTATTTTTAATGTATACAACCATGATTCCATTGCTCCCTCATCTTATTAATTTCATTCTGAAAGTGGTTTCTGTTTAAATGCAAGTAATTCTAATGTTTTGAAAACATTTTAGCAAATAAGCCAAAGGGCATGTAAGACTTCTCTTGCAACATGGCGAAAAGATTGATCTCACAAAGGTAATGCGAGAATGAACTTTCCTGGTAACTACGAGATAATGCAGTTCAAAGGTTTTGCTTGACCCTGGACCTCGGGTTATGGAATTCGCGACATCGTCTCATAAAGACAATGTTTCATTGGTAAAAATGTGATGCTCTAATGAAATATTTATGCAGTGCACTCTCGTGTTTTTTTTTTGTGTTTTATTAACTCCATTTTCATTTCAAGTGCTTTCCTCCCATTTTAGGGTTTTATGTTATTTTCTTTGGTATTTTATTGATTATAACAATCCACAAGGTATTATGAGTATTTTTCTTTGGAATTTTCATATTACTATGAAATTCAGGATTTACATTGTTGGGGATATGCTATATGGGTATCCTCATGGCATGTCAACAATCCGCCTAACCCGGGTGGCCCATAGTTGGTAGCAAGGCATATGGCCTGCTGGGCGGCCTAGTTAGAAGGATCCTCAAGGGAGGCCCATGCCGGATAAAGGAAGGCTACGCAGGAGTCACCGACATACTCGGAGCCTTGGAGTAAAAGACACAGAAGACTAGTTCGTGTACGTATAGGACTCTTTACCTTATCCGGCAAGGACCATTCCCTATAAACGCTAAGTCTTGGCGCCCTTATAAGCTGGCCTGCGGGAGCCCTTAGGGCACAACTTCTCTGATTGCTGCGTACAATGCGCAACACCTCGCACAGTGAACCTATCTCTGTAACTCGGCGTATTGCCATTATAGTGATTTATAGCAGGAGTAGAGTTCCTCCACCGTTGTGGGACTTGAACCTGGGTAAGTTGTGTTACCTCGTACCCGCCAACTCTCTTCCTTACCCCACGTCTCTAAACACGCACTGTGAGGACCCCTCCATGGCGTACTTGTCGGCAATACCACGACAGTTGGCGCCCACCATGGGGCAAGAGGCGCTTCGAGCTCTACACTGGGCGAGGTCCAATCTCTTCGCAGGAATCGGCGACACCATAGCCATCGGTCGCGTTCTCTTCTCCGACAACATCCCGATCGTCCCTCCATATGAGTTTTGGGTGCTGGTGAAGATGAACCCCACGCACTGCTCCGTCATCCCCTTCGGAGACATCACATCTTCATCGGTAAAACTGACTCGGGTCCTAGCTCCCAGGAAGTCGGAAACTCGTCAAGCCCGCATGGACCTCCTATGAGCAGGACACGTTCGCGGAAGGATCTGGGCCATACCTCTCTTTTGAGTATAGTGGCTCGGATCAGGAAATTTCAAGGCCCACCCAAACTGCCCTTGTGCAGGATATAAAGGTGGAAGGACCCCGCAAATCCGATTCGCTTCCCCGAGCATTAGAGATGCGCAGGTCACACTTTGTCGGTGTCATCACCATCTTCGATCTGGCCAGATGGGTTCAAAGGGATGGGGAACCTCCTCGCGAATACCTTGCCAGATGGATGAGGGTAAGGGAAACCCTAGAGGGGACCGCTCCGACGAGCTCGTGTACCACTTCGTGGAAGGGCTCACGCTTGGAACACTCCTCTGGCATACCCTCTGAAGGCGGCAGGCCGCAGGACCTCTCACCCTTGGTGAGATGGTTGCCATAGTCAACGAATACGCGGATGCCAATGAAGAGGCCATGGCGGTGATCACCGTCGACACTGGAGGAGGCAACAACAACAATGGCCCTCCTCCACCACCCTCCACATCCGCCATCGCCAACACCGAAGCCAACTCTGACTCCGTCCTTGATGCGCTCTACGCTGACATCAATCTCGATGCTAGTGGCTCGGACGTTAACTCACATGAATACAACGCTATTATGAGGGAGATCGAGCAGGAGATCGAGAAGGAGAGAGCGCGGAGAAGACCAACACTTCCCACCAGGTGCTAGTCGCCATTGGGAGTGTGATGGAACAAGACGGACAGGAATGGGAACGTGAGAGAGCTCCGCCACGCCAGCAGTCACCAGAGAAGCAGTAGCTAAAAAAGCCGCTGAGCCTCCAGCTCCGGCCAAGGCTCCGCCTCCTCCGGTTACCCGCCAGCCACCGGCGCAGGAACTTACCATGGCCCCAGTACGGCCCGACAATCGAATCAACCGCCAGTGCCATCGTCAACGTCTACAGCTAGCAACCCACTAGCCACCTCCGCTGACAAAGCAATCTATGGCGCACTTCTCGTCAAACCAATCACCGTCGCCCATATTTGGAGCGTTACAGAGCTTGATGAGAAGCGTGCGGAAATCTTGGCGGAGGCCAAGTGCATCGCAGAGTAAGGCACTAAGCTGGACGAAGACATGGCTAAGGCACAGCAATCCATCAAGCCGGCAAGAGCTATGGAGGATGAATATAAGCAATTGCTTTTAATGCATAAGGCAAAGAAGGTACCAGCTCACATCGTCCAAGATCCCGATGTTCAGCGAGGCTTGGGATTTGACGGATCTAAACTGACAAAGGCCACCCCTTACATAGATTCAGAGGGGAGGCAGGTCATGCCAAATCCCTCTCTCAACATCACCGTCGCCAAGACTCTCCTGGAGCAGGACATGTCGCCAGAAGTAGTTACTCAGGTATACGACCTCGTTGCTAAGGCATGCAAGCAACAGGAAAAGGCTGCCTCGCAGAGGCTTGAGTCCAACCCGGAGTTGTGCCAGTCAACCCTGAACAACCGCAGAAGGCCAAAATCTTCCCGTGACGAAGGATCATGCATAGGCTCTACAAATCAAAGACGAAGGGAGGCACGCAACAGGACTGACGCCATCCCCATATCCTCCGTCCATGGAGAAAAGGCTTGTCCCCACCGCTCGCCACCTCCACCAGCATCTCGACGTCACGAGGAACCAGCGCCGTGCCACCGCACAAGCATGCCACCTCCAAGGCAGTCTCAGTCCGGTATCGTTATACGCGATCAGGGCGAACAGCCTCGGCATGCGGGAGAGCGCAGCGGCCATGACGGACATAGGAACAGGTCCCACAAGGAATCGCCACATCCGACACGCAACTGCGACAGGCGTGAGGAGTCACAGGAGGGACACAGAAAGAGAGCTAACCCACCGCCTCCACCACCACCATCGCCACCTAGCAGCCATCCTGGCGGAGGGCATGGCGGATCTCACAAACCGCGCCACAACTCCCCTCCCCATGACGGAAAAGGCAAGCAACCATAGCCATATGACGCACGATCGCGGCTGGACAAGATCCAAGAATCTCGGGAACTCCCATACCTTGGGCCGTGGTGTTTTGGACTAGTCATACGGGCCACAACCTACCCCAAGGGCCTCCGGATAGACAAGACCATCAAGCCATACAACGGCACCGCCAGGCCAGCAATGTGGTTGCAGGACTACAGCGAAGCGATCCATATTGCAGGGGGGAGCCCCAATGTCGCCATTAAGTACCTCCCACTCATGTTGACCGGCACCGCCCGGCAATGGATGGACGACTTACCGGAGAAATCAATATGCAATTGGTTGGACATGCATGAAGCGTTCATCAAGAACTTCGAGGGTACGTACAAACGTCCCTGCACTGTCAGAGACCTACAGTGGTGCGTGCAAGAAAAGGATGAAACCTCCTGTGCCTACCTCTCTCGCTAGCTGGATATGTAAAATTCCTACGCAGGGGTGCACGAACATACCTCTATGGCCGCCTTCATTGATGGACTGGAGAAGGGTACTTTGCTCTGGCATATGTTGAAGCGCAGGCAGGACAATAATGACCTCAACCTCAACGCAATGATTGCCATGGCTAGCGAGTTCGCCGTTGCTGGTGACGACACACATGGATCGTTGCTGGCGATAGCAATCCCTACCCAGGCCAAGAAGAAGAACAATAACAAGCGGAAGAATCCTCCCGAAGAGAAGCAAGTAGCCGACATGGTCGCCGCAACGTTCACTGGCAGAGGCAATGGCAGGCAGCGTGGACGTGGTCGGCGGGCTAGCAGTGGCTAGCAGAGGAGTGACACCACACCCTCAGTGCCCCGCATTCCCCAAATGTACGAAGACTACCGCGATATGCTGTGTTTCGTACATCTTGATGCCAATGGAAAATCCACCCACACCAATCGCTAGTGCAAGTTTGTCAATGATCTCAAGGAAGACCCTGAGTCCGGCTGCAAGCAAAGTCGGAAGAACAGACCTTGTGGAAAGGGAAAAGGGAAGAAGAAGGAGGAAGAACCTAAGGAATCAAGTGATATGGACAAGGACGTGGACCCAAAATCTTCCGACAAGGGAGAGGATAAAGGGAAAAATCCCTTCGAAAAGAAGGCTCCATGTTACCACACCTTCCTTGGTACCCCAACCGTCCGGGCCCAGAAAACCTCTCTAAGGATACTGATGGCTACCCTCCCTCCGATTCCTAGTACGTCAGGTGGTCGGAAGTTCCAATTACTTGGGATAGGAAGGATCATCCTGAACTCATCCCAACAGAGAACCAGTATGCCATGGTCATCAACCCTTTGATCGACAGCACGGAGTTGACCAAGTGCCTCGTGGACAGTGGAAGCAGCATCAACATCATGTACCTGGATACACTCCACAAGATGAACTTGATGGAGACCTAGATAAAGAAGAGAAACACAGTGTTCCATGGGGTTGTCCCTGGTCGACAAGCAAATTCCCTGGGCTGCATCACCCTTCCGGTCGCTTTTGGCGATGTACACAATTACCGCCAAGAACGCATGACCTTTGAAGTGGTGCCATTCAAGTGTGTGTACCACGTCATCTTCGGACGCGACATCTTCCACTCCTTCCTTGCAAGGCCATGCTTTGTCTATAACAAACTCAAGATTCCCGGACCAAATGGCATCATCACCGTTGACGGAAGCTTCAGCAAGGCACGGGAGTGTGAGCTTAGCGAAGCCGCCTTCGCTGAAGCCGTCCTCTACGGTGAGGAGTTCAAGGAGATCCAGAACTAGGTCGATGCCACGGAGATGCCAGCTTCGAAGAAGCAGATTACTGCTGCAGAACCCGCCTTCAAGGCCGCCATCAAGACCAACTAGGTAGAACTTGTCGAAGGTGATTCCTCCAAGACCACCACCATTGGCACGGACCTGGATCCCAAATAGGAAAGCACGTTCGTCGAGTTCCTCCATGAGAATAGGGACATCTTTGCCTAGCAACCTGCCAACATGAAAGGTGTACGTAGGGAACTTGCCGAGCATAGCTTGAATATTGATTCAAATGCCAAACCGGTGAAACAAACTCTACGAAGCTTTGGTGATGAAAGACGAAGGGCTATAGGCAAAGAAATAGCTAGGTTACTTAAGGCTGGCTTTATCCGAGAAGTTATTCACACCCAATGGGTGGCAAATCCTGTACTTGTCCCCAAAAAGGGAACCAATGAATTAAGAATGTGCGTTGATTACACCAGCTTGAACAAAGCATGTCCGAAGGATCCATTTGCTTTGCCTCCCATTGACCAAGTCATTGACTCGACGGCTGGCTCGGAACTTCTATGTTTTCTCGATGCCTATTCAGGATACCACTAGATCCGGATGTGAAAGTCGGACCAATTGGCCACTTCGTTCACCACACCCTACGACACATATTGCTATGTTACAATGCCCTTTGGGTTAAAAAACGCTAGTGCTATGTACCAGCGGACGATGCAACGTTGCCTGCACAACCAAATAGGTCGCAACGTACACGCTTATGTGGACGACATCGCGGTAATGTCAAAGAAATCAAATGATCTTATCACTGACTTGCAAGAAACCTTCGACAATCTCCAGAAATACAACATGATGCTGAACCCAAAGAAGTGTGTCTTCGGGGTACCATCGGGCAAATTGTTGGGCTTCATCATTTCGCATCGCGGAATTGAGGTAAACCGGGGAAAATCAAGGCCATCCTCGACATGAAACACCCGACATGCCTGAAGGACATACAAAGGCTCACAAGCTGCATTGTAGCAGTAAGCCAGTTCATCAGCCGACTTGGTGAGAAGGCTATGCCGCTCTACAAGTTGCTCAAGAAGGCAGAAAAATTCACATGGACGGACAAAGTTGATGCATCACTTCAGGAGTTGAAGAGAATACTCTCCTCCCCACCTATACTTGCAGCACCGGTGCCAAGGGAGCCTATGTTAGTTTGCATGGCGGTGACCAATCGAGTAATCAGCATCATCATCGTGGTGGAGCGCAAGGAACCAACGCATGAATATGGAGTTCAGCGACCCGTTAACTATGTGAGCGAGGTCTTGACGGAATTCAAGCGGCGTTACCCGCACTACCAGAAGATAGCATATGGAGTTTTCCTTGCTTCACGCAAGCTAAGGCATTTTTTGTAGGAGCACCCCATCACAGTAGTGAGCAAAGCTCCATTGTCCGACATCATCAACAACAGCGACGCTACAGGGAGAGTGGCCGAGTGGGACATTGAACTTGCCACCTTCAACATCACCTACAAGCGACACGATGCTATCAAATCACAAGCATTGGCGGATTTCCTTGCGGATTGGACAGGACTGCCAGAAGACACTCCTGTACCAGAGCCAGAGTATTGGGTCATGCACTTTGACGGATCGAAGTTACTCAATGGCTCGGGGGCTGGCGTATTATTACAATCGCCAAGAGGAGATAAGTTGCAATACGTCCTGCAGATCCACTTCAATGCTACAAATAACATGGTGGGGTATGAGGCCCTCATTTACGGACTTCGTGTAGCCAAGCATATTGGTATCAAGCGCATAGTTTGTTGTGGAGATTCCGACTTGGTTGCCCAGCAAGTAGCTGGCACCTGGAACGCGTGGAACCCTATGATGGCGGCATATCGAGACAAAGTAGATGAAATAGCTAAGTGCTTCGACAGCTACAAAGTCAAGTACGTCAAAAGGGAGGATAATGAGGCGGCAGATCTGCTGTCAAAGCTTGAATCAGCTCGTCGACCAATTCTGCGAGGCGTTTTTGTGGAGCATTCACGGACTCCATCCGTGAAGGGAGCGGACCCCGACAACTCAGATAGAGTGGACTCATTTGTTAACACAGTAATATTGACCTCTCCGGCTTGGACGAAGCCGTTCATGGATTATCTACAAGACGGAACTTTAGCCGCTGACGAAGTCAAAAGCCAGCAAATAGTATGCAGAGCAAAAAAGGCTACGTCATCATTGACGGCCAGCTATACAAAAGAAGTACCACAGGAGTTTTTCTATGGTGCATCTCCCAGCAGCAAGGTAGTGAAATCCTTAGAGAAATGCATCTCGGAGATTGCGGGCATCACGCCGCTCCCCGATCGTTGGTGGCCAAGGCCTTCCGACAAGGATTCTATTGGATAACTACCAAGGCGGACGCCGACAAGTTGGTACAAACATGCCTCATATGTCAGTTTTATGCAAGACAACCAAGTGTTCCAGATGAAGAATTGTGAACAATACCAATAACCTGGCCATTTGTAGTCTGGGGGCTAGACATGGTGGGACCTTTGCAGACAGCAACCTGTGGATTCACACACTTGCTAGTAGTAGTGGAAAAATTCACAAAATGGATTAAAGGTAAACCCATTAGAAAGAACGATGGGGCAACAACCCTCAAGTTTTTCCGGGATCTAGTGGTGATATTTGGTCTTCCACATCGCATCATTACCGACAATCGCAGAAATTTATATCTTGGAGAAGTTGAGGAGTACTTTCATGAGAAAGGCATCCGCCTTGACCTAGCATATGTGGCACATCCGTAGTCAAATGGGAAAGTTAAAAGGGCCAATGGACTAATTCTGCACAGAATCAAGCCACGCTTAGAGGCACCGCTGCATAGAGCAGCTGGAGCCTGGGCGGAGGAACTACCATCTGTCTTGTGGAGTTTGAGAACAACACCCAACAGATCCACCGGCTTGACTCCTTTCTTCATGGTTTATGGAGCAGAAGCAGTTCTCCCATCGGACATCCTCCACGATGCACCAAGAGTTTCTGCCTACAAGGAGGATGACACTGAAGAATCCAGATGACTATCTGTGGACCTACTTGAAGAAGAGCACGTGCTGGCATGCCAAAGATCTGTTGTCTACCAGCAGAAGCTACACGGCTACCATAGTCACCATGTAAAGCATCGCTCGTTTAAAGAAGGGGATCTGGTGCTTAGACTCAAGCAGGAGAAATCACACAAATTATCCCCGCCTTGGGAAGGACCGTTTGTCATAAGCAAAGCATTGCTCAATGGTTCCTATTACCTCATCGATATTCACGAGTTGAAAGATAGGCCAAAAAATCACAAGCGCAAACAACGTGACTCCAATGATGATTACCCGGAGATAGATCGGCCATGGAACATAGCACAGCTACGTCTCTTTTACACTTAGCACATTTATATTATGTAATAAGTTTCTTATATGATCAATGAAACAAAGCATTTGGTTCACTCATATTTTCTGAGTCTTTTACCTCCTTTAGTTGTTCATTTTTGGATCATATAAACCCTTTATGCGCAAGGTTGCATTTGCCCTTGTGAAAATTCCTCCTATGGGCGTTAGCTTAAGTTTTCTGGTCTACATGTTTTTTGAAGTTTTTATGTGGATTCGGGAGTAGTGACTTTTCGGCACTCAAAGCCGAAGATTTTGTTCTTAGGTTCTGGACGGTGCTATTAAGCATCATCACCTGAGAGCATAGTTCTGTGGTGCGAGTCTTCCGTCTCACGAAAGTTAAACCAGATGAACCAGAATAATGGATAAGCCAACACTTGCTTAAATACACATGCTGGAAACAGATAAGTTGCAGGAAGCTTGAATACAAGTTTTTCCGCCTTAGACAAACATAAGTTTTTTCTGCACACATTTTGCAGAGACACATTTAATACATAAATTGTTTTTCATGGCTCTGCTGCAGGGGGCTTCGTGGTCGCATCATCAGGAGAGCCAGGCCGGGAGAGCTCGTCAAACTCGGAAGGAGAGGGGCTAGACTCAGAAGAGGCCATGTCGTCATCTAAGATCTCGGCAGGCACGAAGACATCTGCCTTTACCATCTTGGCAACCCTAGTATCGAAGCCGGCAAGGGAATTCCAAATAGCATCACTATCGATCTCTTGTCCTTCCTCGTCCATCTTGGGCATGCCGGAGGTTACCAAGTCGATGTCGGCATTATCATAGTGAGCCTTGACCAGGGACAGGGTCATCCTAGCGCCAGCCCGGATGCAAGATGGTATCTAGTTTTTGATTTTCTTGGGGGCTCGGTGCAGGATTTCTGCATACTTGGCTGTTGAGTCTGCCGCCTTGATATTGATACCCAGAGGTTGCGCTATATCCTTGGCTTGGGCGATGGCGGTGCTGACGAAGTTGCTGACGAAGTTGCTGACAAGAATCATGTGTTCCTTAGGACTTGGAGCACCCTCGCCCAAGTTGGCTAAGCCAATGGGAGCTGTGGTTTGCACAAGCATACAAGGACCATGAGTATAAACAAGTCAAATGGTTATCCAACTTACATAAAAAGACCAAGACGGAGAAAGGTTACCAAAGATCCTCGTTTCCGCTTGCACGCATGTCTCCTCCAAGACATCGTGCTCCTTCTAGATTGACTTGAACATCTCAAGAATCCTAGCATTTTGCTCTTTGGCAGCTTGGTTGTGGTCATTGAGCTGTGCAATCTCATCCTTCAGGCGCTGCATCTCGACGTCTATAGACTCTTGCATAGCTGATGTCTACGCACTTCTATTCTTGTAGACAGTTGTTGGGCCTCCAAGTGTAGAGGTTTCTAGAACAGCAGCAAGTTTTCTCTTAAGTGGATCACCCAAGGTTTATCGAACTCAGGGAGGAAGTGGTCAAAGGTATCCCCTCTCAAGCAACCCTGCAATCAAGATACAAGAAGTCTCTCGTGTCCCCAAAACACCCAATACACTTGTTAGGTGTATAGGTGCACTAGTTCGGCAAAGAGATAGTGAAATACAAGTGGTATAGATAATTATAAGTGGTAAGGGTGATAGAAAATATATTGATGGCGTGGAAAAGACTAAAGTAAAACTGAAATAAACATAGAAGCAAGCAAACATGTAATAGATCTAATAGCAAACGGCGTTTCAGTGCTTAGAAACAAGGCCTAGGGATCATACTTTCACTAGTGAACCCTCTCATATAAATATCTTCTCTTTATGATACTACTCTTAACTACTCTCCGGTTGGGCACTCTAATCATTGGTAGGGCTATAACAGCACACCTCAAAGTTCATCTTTCCCATCTAGAAAACCCCACACTGTCACCTTGAGCACTAGATGGTTCAAACAAACACCACAATTTCATAAAGACATCCAACTCCAAATATAACTCATAACAAGTATTTGTAATCTCTAGCCTAAGTGCCACCATGGTGTGCACACTGTCAACTTCACACACATGGGGAGAGCAGAGATCTATTAAAGCACTTGAGTAGCAAGGTAGATCTATAGATTACAAGATCATGATCTCAATAAGATCATGCATAGAGAGAGATGAACACATAGCTACTGGTAGAACCCTTAGCCTCGAGAGAGAACTACTCCCTCCTCATCATGGGAATCAGCAATAGTGATGGAGATGGTGGTGGAGATCGATGGAGATGGCTCCGGGGGCACTTCCCCGTCCCGACAGGGTGCCGGAACAGAGACTTTCTATCCCCCATATCTCCCCTTCGGTGGCAGCGGCGCTGCGGAACTCTTCGTGGCTAGAGGTTGGATTATTTAGGGTTTATGCATCGGGAGGCTCTTATAGGCGAGAGGGGAGACTGGTGGAGTGCCGGAGGGGCCCACACCACCCCCTGGAGCAGCCTGGCCTGGCCCGCGACACCAGGTGGTGTGGCCACCCTCTAGCGCTTCTCCGTCTCGTATTCTGGATCCAAGTGTCCCCCGGTAAAATAATAACATTGGCTTTTGTCCCATCCAATTCCGATAATATTCATTTTCTGACTTCCTGGAATCAAAAACAGTAGAAAACAGGCAACTAGCACTTTGGCTCTTGTTAATAGGTTAGTCCAAGAAATCATATGAAAAGTACTCCAAAGTGTGGACAAAACATAAAAAAGTAGATAAAACCAAGCATGGAACATCAAAAATTATGGATACGTTAGCAACATATCAACATCCCCAAGCTTAACTCCTGCTCGTCCTCGAGTAGGTAAGTGATAAAAAGAAAAAATAATTTTTGAGGTGACATGCACCATCATAAACTTGATCAAAGTATTTGTAAAACATGGATAGGTGGGATCATAGTACTTCAACATAGCATGAAAGATAAAGTTCTAACAATAAGGCATAGCAACTATGTTGCAACATGAAAAGTCACAAACAAAAGATTCATGAATAACATTGCTTTGCAAGATGTTTGTTTGTTTCACACAAAGAAAACATAGCATAGTGGTATTCAGCTTGTCCCTCATAGAGTAGCAAACATAAATGCATAGGACACCTTCAAAGTTCATAAGAGTTACTAGATACAAATAGTTTAAAACAAGCAATATCAATGTATGCATCAATCAACAAGTCTTGGGACAATGCACATAGAACTAAGAATGGCCACTATGCTCTCAAAGTATGTGCATAAAGATAGAAGGTGGAGACTCAATATAAAAGTGGAAGAAAGGCCTACATAGAAGGAAGTAGGGATTCAAGTCTCATAAAGAGCTTCCAAAAATTATGGTACTTAATAGCTTTCAGCTCTCATTGCCCCTATCATAAGCATCTTGAAGTGATTAAGGTTAAAGTGAACAAACTATGATGTACATGCTTGACGAAGTATAAGGTAGAAATCTCATGTCCCTTGAATACGAGGGCCGCTCCTCATGCTACTCAAGTTTAGTTACCGGTAAGTTCTTATCATCATAAGTACATGTGTATCATAGAGAACTGCCAACGTGGCACCCCTTGCCCAATGATACGGAAGAATCCCCATATCAAAATGACAAGGCAAGCAGACAACAAGCATCTCAGCAATATTCTTATTTACCATGGCAATATGGTGCTTTTTCTCTCTTTCCTCTTTTTGCATATTTTTTTTCTTTTTTTCTCTTTTTTTCTCAAAATCTGACTCTTTTTTTTATAAGAAGAATGCTTCATAGACAGCTCATTATTGTTACGCTATAGGTTTCCACCATGTCAGCATGGATTATACCAGCGGCCCAGGTGTTTCTCTAACACATATACATAACTCCATGGACTTACAAGCTCCCCTTTCATTTCACACCAATGACATCCATATACAAAAGAGCATGATATCGACTAGGTACAAAGTACCAGTGCAATGTTGAAAGCGTTCCCCATGACAGCATGGTTCTGCTAATCCCCAACAAATAAGTGCAAGCATATACAACATAGACGACACAATGGTTCAAGTTTATTAAGGGCAAGAAAAGTAAAGTGTGCCATCGAGTTCATGAGAGCTTTAATCACTAGTTTGCTCATAACAAGTTTAATTTGGAAGGTAAACAAAAGCGTGAATATACTCGGAATAGCATAAGCTAGTAGGTAGGTATGGTGGACTCTCTGGAATAACTTGGTTTAAGGAGTTGGATACATGAGTGGAACTCATACTTGGTTGCGGAGGCTAGCAAAAGACTGGGAGTGACAAACTAAGAGAGCAATAATGGCCATAATCATGCAGAGCGACAAAACATCATTGATCAAAGCATAAAGTGATATTACAAGTCGAAAACTAAAGGATCATAAATGCTATGGTGACTTGGGATAGTCATAACATGGTGTGAGCATGCGCCAAGTCAACCCAAATAAAGCATCAAAGGAGAATACCACAATACTATGCTTTAATATGCTAAAACAACGCATGATCCTTCCAAGGCACATTAAGCAATCTCAATTGTTTATAACAAGTCATGCTACAGCAAATAATACTAAGCATAAAGCCAAAACAATATCAAGCATGGCATGACAAAGCATAGGCCACAGTCAAAAACAAGCTCTCTTTACCACTTAAGCATGGACTTTCCTACTCTTTTCCAAACCAAACCAAACTATTTGAAAACCAATGTATGAAAGAGGGGGTCCAACCAGTTTATTCAGAAAACTAAGGAAACCAAGCAAACAAAAACCAAAATGAAAAATTAAAAAGAAGACGCTCCAAGAACAACACAACTGTGCATGAAACAATAAAAATGAAGCGTTTGGAAGAAACCTGGGATTTTTATTGATGAAGAAGGGGATGCCTTGGGCATCCCCAAGCTTTGACGCTTGTACTTCTTGGATATTTCTTTGGGTGAGACGCGTGGCATCCCCAAGCTTAAGCTTTAGTCCATCCTTCATCTCATTGCTCATTCCTTCCATACACCTGAAATATTTCCTTCATACAAAACTTCACACAATCTTTATTAGCAACACTAGTGCACTCAAGATAATAGGTCTTTAGGTTCAGTTAAAACACCAATAAAACTTCCATTAAAACACAAGCTACTGTAGCACTTCCCTCAAAAATCTCAATTCCCCAAAAGAACTCAAAAAGGAACCAACAAGAAGCAAATGGAAATAATGGTAGAAATCTGTCACAATAGACCAGCAGGTAAAGACGAATTTTTTCGAAGACCTTCTGTTGCTCAAATCGAAAAGTGTTGAACTAACAAAAGTTAGATAACAACCTGGGGCAGACGCAAAAAAATTGATGCCACAAAAGGACGTACAGAGAATTTACACGAATTTTTACGGTGAAGCATAGAAACCTGTTTCAGGACAACAGCTTTCCCAATCATTACTTCTCTCTCATTAGAGGTTACTCTTAGCACAAAAAGCAAATAAAAAGGATAAGGAGAGGCTATTACTGAAGTAATAACTTCCAAGACTCATCTAAAACTTTTGGGTTATCTCCCAATAAATACTTTTATTTAACGCCTTTAAGTTAGGCTTGATAGTTTGAGAAGATGCTCACATAAGAAATATGAATTGAAGTAAAAGAGAGCATCAAGAAGCAAATTCAAAGCACATTTAAGTCTAACCCACTTCCTATGCATAGGAATCTTGTAAAGAAACAAGTCATGAAAGCACAAAGTCACAAGCATAGTAAAACAAAACAAGTGCAACTTCAAGACTTTGAACATAAAGAGGGGAAACTTAATATTATTGAGATGCATAAAACCATGTTTCCCTCTCTCATAATAACTTTCAGTAGCATCATGAATAAAATTAACAATACAACTATCACATGAAACATTCTTATCACGAGCCACATGCATAAAAGAATTAATACTCCCCACATAAACATAGTCATACTTATTAATTGTAGTGGGAGCAAATTCAACAAAATCGCTATCATTATTATTCTCATCATCATAATCAGCAAATATAGGAGGCATATGGTAATCATAATTAATTTTCTCCTCAATAGTAGGTGGACTGAAAATATCATATTCATCATTGTAATCATCATATATTGGAGGTTTGGTATCATCATAAGCAATATAATAGCTATCTTCCAAAGCTGGGGAACTAAAAAGATCATTTTCATAAAAACTAGCTTCCCCGAGCTTAGACTTTTCCATAGAATTAGCAATAATGGTGTCCAAAGAATTCATACTAACAACATTGCTATTAGCATGCAAATAAAGTTCCATAGGTTCTTAAATTTTCTCTTCAAACACTTCATGTCCTAACTCAAGATAAATACTATAAAGCTCTCTAATTTTGTTGTTGTTTTCCATTAAGCCTAACTAGTGAAAACAAGAAACAAAAAGACAAAATTGCAGAATCTAAAGGAAATAACTTCGAGCACTCACACCGGAGGATGTGAGTGCCTTTTGCCTTACCTCCCCAGCAACGGCGCTAGAAAATAGCTTGATGTCTACGCACTTCTATTCTTGTAGACAGTTGTTGGGCCTCCAAGTGCAGAGGTTTGTAGAACAGCAGCAAGTTTTCCCTTAAGTGGATCACCCAAGGTTTATCGAACTTAGGGAGGAAGTGGTCAAAGGTATCCCCTCTCAAGCAACCCTGCAATCAAGATACAAGAAGTCTCTTGTGTCCCCAACACATCCAATACACTTGTCAGGTGTATAGGTGCACTAGTTCAGCGAAGAGATAGTGAAATACAAGTGGTATAGATAATTATAAATGGTAATGGTGATAGAAAATAGCTTGATGGCGTGGAAAAGACTAAAGTAAAACTGAAATAAAGATAGAAGCAAGCAAACATGTAATAGATCTAATAGCAAATGGTGTTTTAGTGCTTAGAAACAAGGCCTAGGGGTCATATTTTCACTAGTGAACACGCTCATATAAATATTTTCTCTTTATGATACTACTCTTAACTACTGTCTGGTTGGACACTCTAATCATTGGTAGGGGTATAACAGCACACTTGAAAGTTCATCTTTCCCATCTAGAAAACCCCACACTGTCACCTTGAGCACTAGATGGTTCAAACAAACACCACAATTTCATAAAGACATCCAACTCCAAATATAACTCATAACAAGTATTTGTAATCTCTAGCCTAAGTGTCACCATGGTGTGCACACTGTCAACTTCACACACATGGGGAGAGCAGAGATCTATTAAAGCACTTGAGTAGCAAGGTAGATCTATAGATTACAAGCTCATGATCTCAATAAGATCATGCATAGAGAGAGAGAGATGAACACATAGCTACCGGTAGAACCCTTAGCCTCGAGAGAGAACTACTCCCTCCTCATCATGGGAATCAGCAATGGTGATAGAGATGGTGGTGGAGATCAATGGAGATGGCTCCGGGGGCAATTCGCTGTCCCGATCGAGTGCCGGATTAGAGACTTTCTGTCCCCCAAATCTACCCTTTGGTGGCGGCGGCGCTGCTGAACTTTTTGTGGCTGGAGGCTAGATTATTTAGGGTTTATGCATTGGGAGGCTCTTATAGGCGAGAGGGGAGATCGAGGAGGTGCCGGAGGGGCCCACACGACCCCCTGGCGCGGCCTGGCCTGGCTCGCGCCACCAGGTGGTGTGGCCACCCTCTGGCCCTTCTCCCTCTCGTATTCTGGCTCCAAGTGTCCCCCGGTAAAATAATAACATTGGCTTTTGTCTCGTCCAATTCCGAGAATATTCATTTTCTGACTTCCTGGAACCAAAAATTGCAGAAAACAGGCAACTGGCACTGTGGCTCTTGTTAATAGGTTAGTCCAAGAAATCATATGAAAAGTACTCCAAAGTGTGGACAAAATAGAAGAAAGTATATAAAACCAAGCATGGAACATCAACAATTATGGATACGTTAGCAACGTATCAATAGCCTTCATCGTTGCCTCATGGCCCTTGACGGCCTCGGCCAGGTCCTTCTTCAGAATCTTGTTTTCATCATCGAGCTCCTAGATATGCTTGGATTGCTCGATGATGCTCTTGGCCTTAGCAATGGCTTCTGTAAGACGGAAATTAGAAAGTGCTATCAGAAGACGGAAGAAATGACTCAATGGGAAAGCAAGGAGCTATCGTAGGAAATAGACTCTGGCTATTTTTTATCTGTTCCTTCAGGAATTTGGTTTTACCCTGTTCAAGGTCCATCTCCTTACGAAGAGCAGCAAACCTCTCATTGGTGGCTATCCTCCGTTTATTCTCATTCTGCACATGATATAAGCATGCTTAGTTTCTCTAGAGCATCTAGTCGGAACTATTCAGTTGCAACTAAATGCTCGGTGGCTACAATACATGATTTTAAAGTAAACTAGTTTCTATAGAGCATCTAGTCAGAACTTTGTAGTTTGAACTAAATGCTCGGGGGCTACACGGACAAGTTCTACACTTAGTTCATTAGAGCACTCAGGCCAATAACTATTGAATTATCCGCCTAAGAGCTCGGGGGCTACAGTGGGATATACTACAAAGTAAAGCAAGTAAAGTTCAAAAAACTTACGATGGCAATGATCCTGAGATTGTTGGCCAGATGAGCATAGGAATCATGAAAGGTCCGAGCATTCTTATAGATTGCGTCGGCCTGCTTGATGAGATCATCTAGGCTCAACATCGGAGGAGTCGCAGCCAATGGAGAGGTCGAAGCCGAAGGCATGGATGAAGCCCTAGCTGCCTCCTGCACCTTCAAGGCAGTCAATGGCGCAGAGGCTCCCGCCTCAATCGTTGCTTCCACGTCCACCTCTTCCACTTCCTTTCCCTTCTCGGTGGCATCCTTCGCCGGAGCTTCATCCACTTTAGAAGAGGTGCTCTCCTACGGCACTTGGCCGCTAGGAGCAACGTCTGCCATGACAGAGCTTGAGACATCAAGGTTTAGATTGATATATATCTCCATGGTGGAGGTCTCATGGATGACAGGGGATGACGGCCTAGTAGGACCAGCTGAGGGTATGGCAGCAGGAGTAGGGGAGCGGTGGAAGGAGAGGGCTTGGCGGATGGACCCTTGTTCAACATGTCACAAATGTTTTTTGACCCTCCAACATCTTTGGAGGATCGCTTCAAACTAACACCGGCTTTCCTCCTGAAACGTACAAGGTATAAGTACAAGAGTTGAAAAAAGGTGCGAGCTGAAAAATACAAGCTGGAGAATGAAAGTACTTACTCCACGGTAGGAGCCTTGGAGAGGGGAATGCCGGTGTACTTCTTCTTCTTCTCCACCTCTAAGGCGGCAGTGGAATGTTTGGAGACTCCACTCTCTGATTTCTTCTTCTTGGCCTCGGTAGAAGCGTTAGAGGTGGAGCTCTTCCGCTTTCGTGCTGCTAGAGCTGGTTGATCCTTGGAGGCGTTGTCGTCGGACACCACCTGGATATCCTTCAGCTTTGGATCGTAGACCTGGGAGGCCATTTGGTCCACTGCCAAGGTCGCCATCTAGGATACAGAAGAGTGTTAAACGGACAACTTCAACGTCGGAAAAACCTTGGAGTATGTAATTAGCAACAAAGGAAATAGAAGCTACCTCTAGGCACTTGCCGCAATCGAACATGTCGTAGGTGAGCTTGAAGCCCCGCTTCTTGTCCTTCACCTTGACGATATCCTTAAGCCGGAGCTTCATGGAGTCAGTAGAGAAGTTATCCCGCGAAATTCGCATGGGATCCCTCCTGTCTTGATTATATTTGCACATCAGCTCGGCGCGGTGTTGCAGAGGCTGGATCCGCCTCACATACCAGCACATGGAAAGGTCCAAGCCCGTTAGACCTCCGTCTACGAGCCATTAGATCCGCCTTACAGAACGATTGGCTTCATCGTCGGAGGGAAGAGAGGCTAGGGTCTGCCATGTGGGCACTTCGATTGCAGCTCCTTCGACGAAGTCGGGGTAGGTCTCAAGACGGTCTGGGAGGGGGGCATCTGGCCCATAGAAATATGTGCGCTGCCAGTTCTTGCAAGAGTCGTGCCCTACGATGTCGGGGAAACACCGGCTAGTCCAGATGTTAAAGCTAATGGTTCCGTAGGTCCACAATTCATCCTTGGACTCTACGGACTCTCTCTTGACAGTGAAGAAATATACAAACAGATCTAATCTAGGTTTGATTCCTAGATATCCATCGCACAGAGCTACAAAGTTGCTAAAGACTAGGATGATGTTGGGAGAGAGATTGTGGGGAAGTACATGGAAGTGTTAATGAACATCCAGGAAGAAGTCAGAGACTGGTAGGCTTACGCCGCGTACCAGCTGAGATTTGAGATACACCTTTCTCCGGGTTGGGAAGAAGGGACCACCTTGCCGGTCGGCACCGCTCGCCAGACAAACTTCTCCGCCGCGGGGAGGTACCACTTGATGTCTACGCACTTCTATTCTTGTAGACAGCTTTTGGGCCTCCAAGTGCAGAGGTTTGTAGAACAGCAGCAAGTTTCCCTTAAGTGGATCACCCAAGGTTTATCGAACTCAGGGAGGAAGTGGTCAAAGGTATCCCTCTCAAGCAACCCTGCAATCAATATACAAGAAGTCTCTTGTGTCCCCAACACACCCAATACACTTGTCAGGTGTATAGGTGCACTAGTTCGGCGAAGAGATAGTGAAATACAAGTGGTATAGATAATTAGAAGTGGTAACGGTGCCAGAAAATATCTTGATGGCGTGGAAGAGACTAAAGGAAAACTAAAATAAAGATGGAAGCAAGCAAACATGTAACAGATCTAATTGCAAACGGTGTTTCAATGCTTAGAAACAAGGCCTAGCGATCATACTTTCGCTAGTGAACACTCTCATATAAATATCTTATCTTCATGATACTACTCGGAACTACTCTCCGGTTGGACACTCTAATCCATGGTAGGGCTATAATAGCACACCTCCAAGTTCGCTTTCCCCATCTAGATAACCCCACACTGTCACCTTGAGCTCTAGATGGTTCCAACTAACACCACAATTTCATAGAGACATCCAACTCCAAATATAACTCATAACAAGTATTTGCAATCTCTAGCCTAAGTGCCATCATGGTGTGCACGCTGTCACTTTTACACACATGGGGAGAGCCGAGATCTATTAAAGCACTTGAGTAGCAAGGTTGATCTACTTGATTACAAAGCTCATGATCACAATATGATCATGCATAGAGAGAGAGATGAACACATAGCTATCGATAGAAACCTTATCCTCGAGAGAGAACTACTCCCTCATCATCATGGAAATCATCAACGGCGATGGAGATGGTGGTGGAGATGGAGATGGCTTTGGGGGCACTTCCCCGTCCCGGCAGGGTGTCGGAATAGAGACTTTCTGTCCCCCGAATCTCCCCTTCGGTGGCGGTGGCGCTGCGGAACTTTTCGTGATTGGAAGCTGTTCGATTTAGGGTTTTTGCATCGGGAGGCATCTTATAGGCGAAGAGGCAAGGTCGGTGGGCGGCCAGGGGGCCCACACCACCTGGTGGCATGGCCAGGGCTAGCCCACGCCACCATATGGTGTGCCCACCCTGGTGCCCTACTCCGTCTCTGCTTCGTGTTTTCGTGTTGCTCTAGGAAAAATAGGCATATTGCCTTTTGTCCCATCCAATTCCGAAAAAATATTGATTTTCTGCCTTTTATGGAACCAAAAATAGAAGAAAATAGGCAACTGGCATTGTGGCATCTTGTTAATAGGTTAGTCCCAGAAAATATATAAAAATACCTCAAAGTGCTAACAAAGCAAAGCAAAGTAGATACTAAACAAACATGGAACATCAAAAATGATAGATACGTTTGCAACATATCACCCCTCATCGACCAGCTCTTGGAGATCTTCGGCGGAGACATCGGAGCCTCTCCACACCCCCTTGTGGGAGTCGCTTTCTTCTTCAGCGGCTTCGGGCGCCGCTCGTTCTTGGTTGTCGCCGGCGGACTCTATCACGGCGGAGACGGGAACGACCACCCCCTCCGGCGGAACGATCACTCCCTGGGATGGCTCCGCCATAGCCTCAGGAATCGCCGCCGTGGAAGGAGCAGAGCCGCTGGAGGCCATTACGAAGAGGAGTGTGTGGAGGAAGGAAGAGCTCTGGTTAGGGTTTTCGCAGGAGAGCTCGAACGGTCGTGCGGCTGGAGGAAGACGAAGACTGGGAAGCGAATGCGGGTAAAAAGAAATAAATTGACCACGGTGGAAATATATAAGCCTCGTATCAAGATTCGTACAAAAAGATCGGATGGATGGAACGTTGCCGACATGGAAGTGAACATGCACGGTAATTTCGCCACGTCCTCCGTTTTTTGCCGCTCCGCCGTTTCGGATTTCGTGCGCATGAAAATAGCTAATGATTAATTCTTTGCTTCTGTGAGTTTCGAGGTAGCGTAGGCTATACCCTACGTCATCCTCCTGACAGTTGTAGTGAAGGGTCACGTCCGAAGATTCCATCAAAGACAGAGATCATCCGGCTCTGGAAATTAAGACTCAAGGAATCTCCAGCTACATTGCGAAGCCGGAAAGGATTGCAGGGTTCTTTGGGAGACCTTTGAGATATTGCTTGATGGATTGATGGCATCACTTAGATGGGATATTCAGATATCAACGAGCAAGACGGTGCAAGACTTCAAAGTCCTCCGGGGGCTACTGTTGGGGATATGCTATATGGGTATCCTCATAGCATGTCACCAATCCGCCTAATCCGGGTGGCTCATAGTTGGTAGCAAGGCCTATGGCCTGCTGGGCGGCCCAGTTAGACGGATCCTGAAGGGAGGCCCATGCTGGATAAAGGAAGGCTACGCAGGAGTCGCCGACATACTCGGAGCCTTGGAGTACAAGACACGAAAGACTAGTTTGTGTAGGTATAGGACTCTTTACCTTGTCCGGCAAGGACCTTTCCTTGTAAACCCTAGGTCTTGGCGCCTTTATAAGCCAGCCCGCGGGACCTTTAGGGCACAACTTCTCTGATTGATGCGTACAACACGCAACACCTCGCACAGCGAACCTATCTCTGTAACTCGGCGTATTTCCATTATTGATTTATAGCAGGAGTAGAGTTCTGCCACCATTGTGGGACTTGAACCTGGGTAAGCTGTGTTACCTCGTACCCGCCAACTCTCCGCCTTACCCCACGTCTCTAAACACACACTGTGAGGACCCCTCCATGGTGTACTCATCATCAATACCACGACCTACATAATTATTGTGATTTTTCATAGATATATAGGAATTTTTATTAATTTTAATAATTTAAAACTCTATTTTAATCACTAAAAAATTCATAATTTTTTAATGTTTTCAAAAATACTTTTTGGATTCCTTGCATTTTTCTACACACAATTTTTTTTACTTTTTTTGAGTTATTATGTGTGTTATGATTTAATTGGGTTTATGGGTATTTGTGAAATTACCAACATACCACTAAATATCTGGGGCCACTAGACAGACCCAAGTGGTCAAAACTACTCTTTGGACTCGGCCCATCCTAACCCGAATATCTCTCTCTCTCTCATGCGGTCACGCGTTCACTCCTTTCTCTCACGCACTAGCGATGGCGAATGCGCATTGCCACCACACCGCTTGGCTGCCTCGCCCGTCTCTAGACTCTTCCGCCACCGCTCATCCACTAAAACTAATCACCTCTATCCACTCATCATTTCTATCAAGTCAATTCATCTATCTCCCTCGCTCCGTGGCTCTCATTCGCATCCCTTACCCAATCTAGGGTTTTGGTGGTGCTCTTTTTACTTCAACTTTGGCGTAACTCCAATGTTCCATGCTGTTGAGATGGCGCTTCTAGGCGTCTATTGGCTCTAATACTACTACTCTGGCTAGTGCGGAGTGAGATGCCCCACTAGGTTAAACCTCTGTGATGTCATCCACCACTTCCATGACTGCTTCTTCCTCCTCTACTCATTCAGCATGAGCTTGACTCATCATTTCTGAATGTTGGTGTTATTCTTATCTTCTCTCTCTTTATGGTTCTAGGCTGTTGGTGATTTCTAGTGTTTGTGCTCTATAGGATTATAGTGATGGTGCTTCTACTTGTGCTGGTAGGTTCTAGGGTTTTCTAGAATGTTCTAGATGTTACTTAGGTTCTAGGGTTCAACTTCGTGATCTAGGCTTAGGATTTGGTTAATGTTCTACTGAACTTTTGTCTACTGTGATGTCTATTAGTTAACATATGTGTTTGGGTTACTGAATATTCAGTGGTTTCTTGCTACACTTGCTAGTTAAGATTTATTGTGGTTTAGTTAGTGTAGTGTTGTCTTTAGTTTACTGTTCGTATCCTAGTGT
This sequence comes from Avena insularis, assembly GCA_023614405.1. NCBI lineage: Eukaryota > Viridiplantae > Streptophyta > Magnoliopsida > Poales > Poaceae > Avena > Avena insularis. The sequence goes on along the minus strand of CM042692.1, from coordinate 78,902,447 downwards.
AGGTATTCTATAGGGTTTAGGTTCTGATCCTTCCATCTGCGGATTAATACCATTGTCTCTAGTAGTGTCTATCCCTGTTAATTCTAGTTTAGCATTTCACTATACTCATAGTGGAATCTTTCACTCAATTGATTTAAGTGGCAATTATTTAGTTTTTTCTGTTGTTGCTTGAGATTTTAACTCAAGCTTTGTTCTGTAAGTGTGTTTGTTAAGTATTGTCTTACTAATTCTATGAAGGTATTAGAGTGCTAACTCATTGTCTCCCTTCTCATCCTTAGGCATGTAAGAGGACTTTGTCTAGGGATGAGGGGTGAGATAAAGATTTGGTGTTCTAAATTGGGTGGTTAAATGTGTATTGTTCATATTCTTCTAGTTAATGGCGATGGTTTGTGCTAGTTAAAAGGTGTGACTTGTCTGTGGTGTTCTTCCTTGCTGAAGATGCACAGGTTATAGTCGCCTTTTTATACTGGGTGCAATTCATACTATGATCTCTCTCTCATTGGACTCTATAATTTCTACTCTAGGGTTAAATTAATAAACTTTGTAGCTTCCTAGTGGCTTGATGATGACCTGCAATTTCCATTGTGGCTCTTCTCCTCCTGTTGTTGAGTTCTTCCTCTTCTACTCCCTTCTTTATCTCAGATCTCTCTCTAAACACTAAGTGTGTGTGTTGGTCCAAGATCGAGTGGTGAGTTATGAGCTATGGGGTATCAGTTGGTCCTCTATTTATAGTGTTCCTAACTGGATGTGCTGCTAACACCAATGCCATGCAGTTAGGTGAATCACTTGCTTGTGTGTGTGTGTGTAAAACTGTATCTATTGGTTAACCTCTTCATAGGTGTTAAGGGTTATATGGTGGTAAAGTCCAACTAGGTTTAACTTATCTATGTATGTGATCTGTCCAAAATTTAAGCTTATTTACCTCTTGTTTTAGCATAAGTAGAGTAGGTCTTTTAGCATTCTATTGTGTTCACGCGTACCTTTTGTCTTTGTGTGAACAGGATCTCGAATTTCTAAGTCTTTTGTGAACATATCAATTAGGACTGTCATATTATGCAGTAATATGATATTTCTAAGTGATAAATGTCACTTAATTGATTTTTCCTCGCACATGGGAGAATATTAAACGTGGAGGAAGCCTACAAATAATTTACCAACCATTGGCATAGGAAGAGCTTGCCCATAACCTCCACCCGTACCACATGTTAGAGCGTCCATCTTGTCAAATACTCTCACTTCGCGAAGACGGATCACATCTCCGACATTCACATAAACTTCCAACCTGAAAACACCACACCAGAGAGGGATCTGGAGGAGGAACTAGGCAAAGGGCAAATCCTTACTGCTTCACAGATCACTAGAGGACATCACATCATCCCCTTCATCATCAACCACTGTATCTACATCACCATCACCATTCCCACCTCACATACTTTAGATCTTGTTGTAATTCCAAATACTATTGTGGTTTGCACTAGATTTATCTTCATACTTTTATCCATCCATTTGAATATGATGATGTTGTTGATTGCTTCCATGTGTGATTAGTTTCCTTTTTTCTTGGGGAAATGGATAAACCCTAGAATTATTATGAAATAAAATAAATATGATCTATTACTTTGATCCATGATCCATTGATCTGTGATGTTGTATTTGATCTCTCTCTCTTTAGATGGTATGTGTAGTTGGCCACAGATCACTTGCCTCCAGGACTAAAGAGAGGGTGATACCCTTAGGACGTGTATGAGAGTATGTCCAGTGTTACTTATGTGACTACAAGCATTGGCTTATAACCTGCACGGTCAAAGGGGGAATAAAGAGAAACTCACTAAGCTTATTACAATATCCATGGGGAAACCCTTAATTGTGGTGGTCTGTATGAGTGACTGCTCTTAGGAATCGCACTGGTTATTTAGAGGTGACATCATTGCTTGACTCAAGAAAGCGACTACCCACAAGTCTTGTAGTGAACATCTTATTATTGAGCTCTCTCCACACATATCATGATGAAAAAAATAGATTATCCTAATTATGATTAATTATCCCATGCTAGTAGTGTATCCTAAATCCGCGAGAACACTTTATCCTAATTGAGTTCCAACACTTTTTCCAACGTTTTTAACTTGATTTACTACTTTCTTGCACACAAACACCAAACCTTTCAAACACCCTATACTTGAGATCAAAGGCAACTTACAAGTATCCTTCGGTAGATAGTGACGAGGGGAATAAATACCTTAACCAAATAGTTCTTCGTGGGTTCAATACTCTTATTTCGAAACTAGCTACAATCAATCTGTGCACTTGCAGTCATCAGTATGCCAAAATTGGCATGTGACCCTTTTGTTTCTATGTGTAGGGGGTTGTATTAGATATTCCTAATCTGGCATGTCGGTTTGGCCATTGTCTTGTCCTGTCCTTGGAACTTGACAAGTCTTTATTAATTAGTTTTTTATGTATTTGATTTAGTTTTCATCCATGGCCCCTTACAATTCTGTTTGGATGATTTTTCATAGCTTTCCTTACTGTCGTCGGATTGAAGACATGTACGCCGAGAGGGGGTCCTCGAGGCGTGTAGAGAAAGGGGTTTGAGGTAACGGTATTTCAGGATGGTGAGAACATAAGCTTTACCCAGGTTCAAATCCTGGTCAGCGAGTCACTGTGGGTATACCCAGAAAGTACATCCCCAACAGTAGCCCCTGAAGCCTCCAAGATCCAAAGTCGGATTTCATCGTCTAGCTTGATCTTCCTTTGGCTGCAAAGTCTTGAAGGGTTCCTAAAACTCCAAAAGAAAAGTAGGATCCGGGTCTCAAATTGAGTCGGACCTATGAGTATGTCATATGGTTTTCCTAGCTTGAAATTCAAAATAAGCCGAAACTTGGCCTCTGACGTAACCTGACATCACTCAAGGTCAAGTCTTGTCACTAACAGACATTCCTATCAGTGTGATCGTTGGTGTGTCCACCTATAGCGGAACCGAGGCGCCGTTTTAATGCACGCATGGAGATCGAGGAGGCGTAATCTTCTCGAGGAAGTTGCTCGGTTCTTTCCATGATGTATGGCATATTTCACTGTTTGTTCACACAAATCTTGAAGCAGGTGAGGCTTATAAGAGGTGTAGATTTCCTCATTCTCTCTCTCACCAGCTCCTCTGCCATCTTCTTCCTCCAAACGACACTGTGCCCTTTTCTCCCTTTTCCTTCCCCCAAATTCCACTGTGCCGCCCGTCCAAGGTCACTGCACCCTGTCCAAATGGCTGACGCATCTTTATCCGGTACGGCGGCGATGATGGCGACAACAATTGCGGTGGCAGAGAAGGAGAATTTGCACAGAGTCTGGATCTCCTGCATCCTTGATGATGAGAAACTATGTGGCAACAATAAGGAAGTCCTCCTCTGCGCCGGTGACTGGATAAGCGGTTTCGACGAGGTCGTCCCCACCCCTCATGCTGACGAGAGGATTCACTTCGGCACCCACCTGGACCGAGGTTTTATTTTCCCCCCTTAGAGTTCTTCTCTGAGGTTGTAGATCACTATGGAGTTCAATTCCACAACTTCCCCCTAACACGATTCTAGAGCTTAGAGTTTATGATTCCTTGTGTGAGGGTTATCTCGGAATAAAACCGAGTCTTGTTTTGTTCCGGTACTACTTCGATACCCGGAGAAATTCCAACACCGCCGGTAATCCCTACATTACCTGAACACTAAGTCTGGCCCTTAGGAGAGACCAAGTCTACGCCAAGGTTATAGCCAGTGAGTCAGTGAAGAGGTGGTCATCCACGTTCTTTTATCATAAGGATAAGCTAGGCCCTGGCAAGCAAGAAGCTTTACCGTCTTTTGTCGATGGTGTTGCCATGCCCAAGAGTCTTGGGATGCAGATGCTTCGTCTCTCACTGAAGATTTGATCCGCACCAAGAGGCGGATTGAATATTTGATGAAGCACAAAGGCCTGAAGGGGTCCGACCTAGTCCACTGTTGGATGGCCCGTCGAATTCAACCTCTCCAATACCATGGTGACCGGCTCATGCACACGGTCACCAAGAGTAAGAAAGATAGCTTGAGGATCATCCCGCTCCCAATCCCGGACAAGGAGTATGAGACCTAGATCAAATGGTTGATCAAGGAGTGGGAAGAAGATTCCATATATTTATCTGGATATGTATACTGCTGACAAGCCTTTGAGAGCGGTAAGTTTTCTGACTGATTCTTTCATACTCAATGATTTGCTCATCTATACTTCATTATTTATTTGCAATACCGAGATATTCTATCGTTTAGCTTGTTGACCTCCCCGAGTTGGAGCTTGCTCCTCTCGAGGGATATCCGCCTGAGGATCCGGTTCTTCAGGAGGATGAAGATCTTGAACTACTACCGGAGGTGCTTACCCAGAAGCGCAAAACTCTGACTATTTCCGTGGGCACCTAGAAGGTGACCGTTGTAAAGAGGTAAGCTTCCTTACAAGGTTATGTATATTTAGTATTCCTTCTAAATTGCAACGATCTTACTCTGTTACCATCCATGGCTAAAACAATTGCCAAGGGCAAGGCAAAAGGAAATCCAGGGAAGACTTTGCGCCAAAAGAAGTTGACTCTGGTTTTGCCTGCTACCCCGCCTCCGACTCCTACCCCAAAGCCATCATCGGCACTAGAGGGTACTTCCTCTCTACATGTTGAAGATGTTTCGGCTCATTCTTCAGAGCCATCGAACCTTGGTTCGCAGACTAACGTCACCATGAGTGACTCGGGACTTGATAAGGGTGAACCCATAGAACATCAAAGAAATCTGGGATGCTTGTGCCAGATACGCCTCTCGCGTGGCCAAGCTGGCCAACTATGATGAGCCATTCTTCAGGCCCGTTGAAGTGCCACCTCTGAAGTTGCTGAAGCTTCCGAAGAAGAAGAGCATACTGAGTCTAACATACTCATCTTGGAAAGATATCGGGGTGATAGAGGTGATGTTTCCAGAGAACTGGTAAATGCTTCATCTCCACCTGCATCGTAGAATGTGCCAGAAAAACAATGTGTTATTCTGAAAAACAATCTTATTGTAATAAGTAGAATATTATTTTGTTGTGCTAGTTTGTAAGAACTCATGCTTTACTCCTTTAGCACTTTTGACTTTTTTACTTTTGTGCTTGAAAATTACTTATCGTTTATCTGGATTTCTGCCTCATCCCTTTTGTGAGATGGCAAACCTTCATCACGGAAACTTTGTCGAGCAACGGAGCTCAATTGCTAAACCAGTTTAAACCTGGAATCAAAGCTGGCTTCCAGTACCAACAATTCACTACTCGGAACATACCCGCATCCAGCAATCAGAAAAAGACCCATGTATCAACTAAAAAATTTAGACTTATACCCGAAGGCAGCATTTTTAGAATCAGAAATCTAACCAGAACAAAACATGAGCATAAAGAACTTTCAAGTATTCTAGGATTTTCGACTTTGACATGATCATTCAGAAATAAGATGGTACAGAAAAAACATCTCAGAAAAACATTGAGGAAACCAATACTTTATTTCACTTTGAACATGTACATGGATATGATTACAATGAAAGAAATTTAAGAATAAAAGGGAAGTAGCTAAGCAATATTCCATTGATGGTCTATTTATCCGGATTTGTACTGCCTCCATCTCTCTTTCTCTTCGTATTAGCAGGTGTTTTTATGGCCTCATATCAGTTAGGTAGTATGAACAATTGTACAATACTCGACTAACCATAAAGGGCCCTTCCCATATAGGGGCAAGTTTGTGCTCTCTTTTTTGCACTAGTCGAAGAACCAGATCGCCCTTCCTAAAAGACTCGTTTCTGACTCTCTGACTATGATACTTGTGTAACTTCGGCTGATATGTTGTAGATCTTTGTTCAGCAGTGATGCAAACTTCCTCGAGCATGTCAAGGTCATCTTGTCGAGCAACTTCAGCATCCTCTTCGACATATGCAACAACTCGGGGAAAGTGTGAATTAGATCAGTTGGAAGAACTGCTTCTGCACCGTGCACCAAGAAGAAACGTGTATATCCGGTGACCTATTAGGAGTAGTTCTTAAACTCCATATCGCAGACGACAATTCGTTCGCCCAAGCCCCCATGACACGATGAAGTGGTGCTTCGAGTCTTGGTCGTAGGCCTTGAAGAATTAAACCATTTGCCCTTTGAACTTGTCCATTGGCTTATGGATGTGCGATTGATGCAATATCAACTCAGATCCCTTGTTGATTCCAAAATTCAACTAGATCTCCCATGGAAAAGTTATTCTTGTTGTCTGTAATGATATTGTGCGGATACCTGGATCAGATGATCATGTCCTCGATAAACTTTCTGGCTATTGCTCCATCACAACTTGTGACGGGTTTTGCCTCAATCCATTTCGTGAATTTATCCACCACCACAAGAAGGTGAGTGTATCCACTTGGAGCCTGTTTAAACAGTCCTACCATGTCAAGCCCCCATACCATGAAGGGCCATGTAATCGGAATTGTTCACAGTTGACAAGCCATAACATGGGCTTGTTTGGCGTATTTTTGACAACCTTTGCACGTCTTAACTAGCCATTCAGCATCTGCCTTAGCTATAAGACAGAAAATCCGTGTCTACGGGCCTTTGCCACTAAAGATTTCGCTGCGGCGTGATGTCTGCATTCGCCTTTGTGGATTTCCCTTAGGATTTCCAGTCCTTCTTCTGGGGAAACACAACACTGAAAGACCCTAGACACACTCTACTTATAGAACTCACCTCCCACCACTTTGTAGGATTTTACTCGTCGTACAATCTGTCTCGGCTCATAACTTTGTCTTCGGGTAATTTTCTATCAACGAAGAAATCAAGGTAGGGTTGTGTCTAGCTGGGGATTATAGATAGAACTTCTATAAGCGGTGAGTCGGATTTGGTCGGATACTCCTCATCAACTCCTCTGATAGAGGGAACTCTTAAGTGCTCCAAAAAAGCACCGTCTGGGACCTATTTCCGTGTAGATCCTATTCTTGATAAAGCATCTGATTCCTTGTTTTCTGTTCGGGAAATGTGTTGAACTTCAAACCCTTCGAACGATTTAGATAGTTCATCTACGACAGCTTTGTATGCTGCCATGTGCTTGTTTGCATTACAGATATCAGATACTTGCTGGGCAACTAAATCCAAGTCTCCATAACACACGAGTCGGTGAATGCCGATGTATTTTGTGATTCGAATTCCATGTAGTAGGGCTTCATATTCGGCAATGTTGTCTCCGTGAAGTGGATATGCAACACATAGAACAATTTATCACCTTGGGGTCACTTGAACACCACGCTAGCTCCTGAGCCCCTGAGCGCTTTAGACTTGTCAAAGTATAAGGTCCAAACTTCTGTCTCTGGGAGACCTGTGTTTTCTACTGTCTCTGTCCAATCAGCGACAAAGTTAGAAAGAATCTGGGATTTGATTGTTGTATGAGGTTTATACTCAATATCAAAAGCTGCTAGCTCTATTCCCCACTTAGCGATGTGTCCTATGGCATCACTTTTGTTGATTATGTCTCTCATGGGAGCTAGGATCACCACGGTAATCTTATGCTCTTGAAAATAATGGCGTAGCTTTCTTAGGCATTGTGCCTACGAATCAAGTATAGAATTACACTGTCATATGGACAATGCTTAGGACACAAGTAATTCATGGTATTTGCATACAATCAAAAGCATGCTTTAGAGTAAACCACTAGAATTCATCTTAATCAATTCATCAGAATAACTAGAATAGATAGCCAACAATACTGCTTCAATAATGAAGCAATTCAATCACAACTCAATTGATATATATATCAATCAGGACCAGTGAGATAATCTCAATTTAGATCCTAACCATAGCATCATCAATTCAATATAGGGTAGTAGCTAAAGATTCAGTTAATAGTCTACTGACAGAAATCATTGTCAACACCAAGCTCACAGCATAAATGTGCACTCTACACAACTAGCGTCCATAGGTAATCATCTCAAATAAGCCTAGTACCAAGGGATGAACCCTAGCACAGAAGAATTAACCCTAGTACAGTGGGCAACACTAATTAGGGTTCATATGTAACAAGCACATAGAGGTCGGCAAGGCAAGATAGAGAACAAGAGGGGGAAAAGGGAAGAACTCACCCGTGGTCCTCGTGGTAGTTAGAAGAGGAAGCAGAATCGCCGACGAGCGCGCACACAGCGGCACGGGGAGCACCCGAGGGTGCTGCAACCCGGGCCAAGCTGCAAGCATGGCGGTCACGACAGCACGAGCAACGCTTGCGAAACCACAGGGCCACCAGAACCGTGGTACAACACCACAGGGGCGGCGAAGCACTACATCATCGGCGGCCGCCAAACCCTAGGGGTCGGGGTAGAAGCGGTCTAGTCAGGAGAGGAGACGAGCGACAAATCGAGCAGGATTATTCGAAGGAGCGGCATCGACTGTCTCGTCGTCACCATGGTGGCAGACGGGGAGGCTGGAGCCACCGGCATCACATCGGCGATGGTGTCGCCATGGCGTCACTAGAGAGTACGTGTGAGAGAGAGGAGCGAGGTGAGCTCGGGGTCGAGGGAGACCGGGTTGGTCCAACCCAACACTTGGGTTGGGGTTGAACCCAACCTAGTGGGCCTGATCGGGCTGGGCCAGGCCCAGGGTTTTACAAAGAAGACCTTAGTAAAAATGTTTAATAACAAATATACCCTTGGAGCAAAAAAGGTTTAGGAAAATAAAGAAAAATTCTAAAAAATACATATAATATATCACAATGATCACAGAAATAATCTCTACTTCATACAAAAACGAATATACTTACTTAAGTTAGAAGAAATGCAAATAAATGTTATCACTATTAAATCCTAATTGAAATTTCATAAATTAAGGAAAAGTCCTAAAAATGAATAAAAATCATTTTGCATATGAAAATAAATCAACTATTTTACAAAAATACCAACTTAATTTTTACAAATAAAACTTGGAACAAATAGTCAAGGGCATTTAATCCTTTGTGAAATTTCATAAAAATAAGACTAATACATAAAAATAAATAAAAATCATTTTTAAGATCTAGAATAAATATAGTTTATTAGAATAATACCAAATATAATATCCCATAAGTTTTCAAGATTTTAATGTAAATAAATTCCTATATGTTTTATAAATACCACTTTATAAGTTCTTTAGAAACATTTCTTAAATAGGAAATAATCACAATTTGGTACTAAACCTAAACTCTGTGATATTCAAGTACTAGTTCCAAAGTCATAACTTGGATAAACTTGAAAGGTAAGATAATAACTTAAAGGAGAACCTTTTAAAACTATAACTCCAAATTAAACCAACAATTTTGAGTAAACTTTAAACATCATTCACTTATAATAAAAGTGAATGTTATTAAATTTTAACCATTCTTAAACGTAATTTCAAAATTTAATAAAATCATCTAAATTTAATTTCCTTAATAAGATAAATTATATTCATAATAACAAATTATATTTAAACTTATCATTCACTTAAATTGAGAGTGAATGATCTCACACTCTTGATCATACCTACCATAACCCTAAAAACCTGAGAATAGTTTAAATACACATCACCCAAGTCTATTCATGTTTCAAAGTTAACCTTGGTCCACCAAACTATAAACACAATATATAAGGTCTAAATATATTTTTATAGTTAACTTTTGTTTATTCCAAATTAAGTTATAAGGCATCTCAAACTCACACTTATCCGATAAGTGTAAACAATATCGATCTTAGAATATTATTATACTTCACTTTTATACTTTGCATGTTAAAATTTAAATACCTTTACTTTGTAAAAGTAACCTTTTCCTTGAAAGTTATTTTTTAAGAAACATTAAAAGTAATCCTAAAACACTACTTGAAAGCTCTAAGTAATTAATAATCTTACTTAAGAAATCTTTTAGATACCATGATCCATTTGAGCGTTTTAGTATTACATGCTACTTGTTCTATTTACATATTGTTTCACACACTCTCACAAGCCTTAATTAGAAGCACAAGTGTGAAACTGAGATAAAAGTGAAACACATTTTCAAGAAACCACTCCCAATTTCTGAACCCAATATCAAATACGATTAGTCCGAGGATTCACGTTTATCAAACTACATTACATTACTTATGCATAATTGCATCTTGCTTCTTTAAACATCAGTCCTTACCGGATCAATGATGCTATTTACATAATTTGGATCTTCTATTGTCTTGAAGACTATGAGTGCATAATATTGCAATCACAAAAGGCAGGTTCACAACTTGCTCATGTCCTTTAATTATTTTCTATGCTTGTAACTCAACTGTGTCATGACCTGCATTTCAAAAAGGTCGAAAACATTATTTTCACAATTAACTGGAAATATCGGTTACTGATCCAGGGTGATCAGCTAATCTATCATAACTGGCAATGGAAACGCCATTGTACAATAATGTATCATCTAGGACTTAACAACCAATGTTGCCAGTGATTCTAGCATCGTATATTACGCGTCAACCATAAGACTTGGAATGGGACGGGAAAGTCAGTTGTATCTTCTCCCTTTCATATGGAGGCAAGATGACCTTATCGTGACGTTGGGATTTCCGATGTGGATCCAACATATGGGTGGGCACCCTTAGGCCCCACAATTTTGGTGTCTAGATTATTTATGAGTGGCTGCCAGAGGTATAGTCAAACCTTTTATGGAGCTTGCCAGGGGCATCACCAACTCATAGAGTCTACGAGAACTCACCAGGGTTGTAGCCTGCCATAGATGGGGGCTTAACGGAGGTGTAGTCAGCCCCGGAGGATCGTGCAGACATATGGGGTCGCGGAGAGGGCAGTATTGGCTTGGATCTTAGACTGGGCCCCATACCAAGGAAGTGTGGACAAGCTCGTGGCTTGGTTGTGCAACAAGGCTAAGGTCTCTTATGGGAAAAGTGACGCACCTCTGCAGAGTGTAAGAATTGTGGCATGTTACTCCCTGTTCAAGGAAGGAGCTACGAAAGCGGTAGGAAAGGAATCGCATGAAGGTTCTGGTCAACCTGTGAAGGCTATCGAACATAGTTTTCAGAATAAAAGCAACCTTTGAAGAAATTATTACGAAAACCTGCATTGCCTACGACCTATGGTCTGTGGCTCTAGAGATAGTGCATCATACACTCCTTTTTAGTGAACTTGCTGAGTACGCTCGTACTCAACCGTACCTTATTAACCCTTGCTAGGTTCTAAGCCATTGAAGACGACGTCAGCATCAATTTCTGCTCAAGAAACCATCATCGACAACTCAAGTTCTTCAATAAAGTCAATAAAGTCAACATATACATCAGCTGAAGTGAAGACAAAGTATCGGTTTAGATAGGAGTAGATTCTGTAGCCATAAAACCTATTTCTGTAGAGCATTGCAATAGCAGCAATGGCAAGCCAAATAGTTTAGATACTAGATTCAGTTACTAGATAGTGCTGAGTTATTATTTCTGGTTCTTCTTTGTAAGATGTTCTTTCCCTCTCTTTAACCTCGAGTGTTCTCTAGATCTTTTGTAAAGAGTCGAGTTGTAATCTATAGTCATGTCTTGGACCTGCTGTGTTTCTGTTGTACCACTCTGAGGGATGTAATACTAGTGAACGGTGTTTCATTGGTGTTATGTCAACGACTATCGTGTACTGCATCATGCAGTGGTATGCTGGGTCACCGCAGCTGGTATTAGAGCATATGCTTTGACCTTAGGATTAAAACCCTTTTAGGAAGATCTGTAGGTTGGATAGTGACTATAGGAAGCCATCTTATCTAAACCAAGACTTGTGATGGATATCTACTTGAGGATAAACCTTGTCACACTTAAGTTGGATGTTCTTATCATCTTTCTTAAGGATTAATTATATGTGTTCTCTAGAGAAATATCATTTGAGTGTAGCTCTAAATAGGTATAACACCACTAAGATATCTTAAGTAAGTTGAAATATCAAAGAAGATTACGACTAAGATTAGGATATCATGTGGAGTGGTATTGGTCATGGATTCTATATTTAGAACCCCTGTGAAGTAGCAGAATCTTACCATTAGTTGATACCACTATACACCTTAAGTTAGACCATTAGAGTATGTATAGATACAATTGTAAGTAAATCATGTGGGATTCACTTAAGAATTCCATGTGATGGAGTAGAATTTTGGTGAAGAATCATTAATAGTAAGTTAAGATGAAGAGTTTTCATGGTGAGATTAGCTCTTTAATCATGATGACTAAGTAAATCTTGACAAGTTTGTGGTGAGAATAGCTCCAAGACCATGATAAGTCTATAATTAGGACAAGTACTTGGTAACTAATCTTGTAGTAACAGTAAGTAAAGAATAGTGTAGGTTTATGATAGAAGTCATAGATATTATAATATGATGATAATTGTTGGATTAAGGTAGTAACTACAATTTTGTTAGTAGTTTTGAGAGATCATGTGAGGATAGTTTACGATAGAATGGAAATTTGGTAGTATTTAGTAGCCCCGAAAGAAAAGTAAAAGATTAGTTAGAACCAAAGTGAGACCACTTTGCTCAAAATTCTCATGTTGCACCTGAGCAATTTGGGTAAATATTGAGACAAAGAGTAGTTTAACCCTTAAGTGCTAAGTATCACGGTGTAAACCTATACTAGGAGGTGTCATATACTACACAGCTAAGCCTAAATTCTAGAGGTATTATACTCAACTATTATATTCCGGGCTTGGAATGATGTGTGTTATATGTACCACTTTTAGATTTCTTGGTTTTTCTTGCATCTTCTTGATTGACTAGATCTGTGCATGAAGTTTGACTTGATGTGTAAATGCATGTGTCATCATCAAGTTATTACTTGATGTTATAGACCTAGGTAGAAAATGGAAATCGTGTAAGGGAGTGACGAGTTCTCAAGCTCAAGATGGAGATTTGCATGAAGAAGGAAGCCAAATATAAGGTGTATTAACACTATTTTGAAGGATGGATCAATTCCAACTCACTATGAGCTGGCAATAAGAAGGAATGGTAGTGTTGAAAAGGGTGTGGAGCAACATAAAGGATGAACTTAAGTTCACTCAAGATAGGTGATGTTGTTCACAAGATAATAAAGTAGTTGTCCCAAAATCAATGAAGTAACATGAAAGGGGGCAAAGAAGAAGTTTTTGAATAAGGGTGGTATTCAAGCTCTGAAAATTCAGAGAGAATGCCAGTAAGAAGTCAAAAACCATAGGGTAATCTATATACCTAGGAGGATCCGTAGCTGGTATCCTAATGGTGTAGTGAAGTAAGTAATATTTGTGTAATCTAAAGAGTATAAAACTTGGCCTAAGTTAAGTTAGACCTAAGGAAGTACACAATTAAATATCGTCTTTTGAGACGCTTCGTGAAATCGGGCTTACCAAAGCGAAAATGTCCAGAAGGTTAGGAGTAAGACAAATAGTGTTGGAAGATTCATTTCGGAGATCCACAACTGTGTGGGTGTGCCACAAATTCTTTTGTGAAGCCTTATAGATATAAAATATAAGCTAGACAAAGACCAATATCCTTACTATCGAGTTGATGGATGTTATACATGCAAATTAGAGACCATTAGGAAACCCCAAGGGGGGGAGTAAACAATAAACACTGAAGTGTTGTTGTCTAACTTTCTAACTAAAGGTTGGAAAAGTACAAAATTATGATGAGATTAAGCCTTATTCTTATAAGGTTATAAGAAATCATCTGTATAACAGTACTCCCTAGAGTATGTCCGGATGAAAGATCCAAGGAGATATAATAGATTAAACCTAGTGGACTAGTTATAAAGGGGAAATATTTGGTAAGCTTTCCTTAATAAGGAGGAGAGTCTACCAAAATAAGTCCAGTGTAAAATAGTAGGAAAGCCTAGTTGGAATGCACAAAATGTATCCACAACCAATTCTAAATAGTAATGTAAGGACGTAATCCAAGAAATTATAGTAAAAGAAGTCATAGGATAAATTTAGAAGTGATAATGTATATTGTCAAGGATGAAGAGGATTGAAGGAAACAGATCTGGATACGGGATACCACAATTATCCCCAACTGTGATCACAATGGAATTTGAGAAATAGTGTGATCAATACAAGTTAACACCTCGTTCTGAAACGTAAGAGAGTACGAACTTCGGGGACGGAGTTTATTTTAAGGGGGGAGTCTGTAATGTCCCAGCATTAGAGCTTAGAAATAAACTGAACATATGTGTGTACATTGCATTCATGCATAGAAAATCCGGGGAATTTTCGTGCAAAACTAAAGAAGTCAGGGAGGAAGGATCTCTCTTGCTCTGATGGAAGCATCCGAGAAAGTGCGATAGATTTAGACATGACCTCCACTCTATCTTTTCTTTTGAGGGGGTATCCATTCAAATTTAAACATTCAAAAGTTATGTTTGAACTCAAATAGAATTTGAGATGAATATGGAAAATAAATTGCCATAATATAATAAAGTACATCTTATATGAATATATAATACATTACCCTTTATAATAAACTTATCTCAAGAAAATGAAAGATTACATTAAAAAATGAGAATACACGAAAATATAAGTACAAATAATAACAAGCCTTAAACTCCAAAAGGGGAGAAAATCAAACTTTATTATCTCAACAAATAATAATACATTGTATTTACAGATACATAAAAGAATAAATGAATTACAAAAGAATCTAGAATAAAGATTACAATAAGGATCAATAATAATAAAAAGGGTCCTAAACTATTCCTTCATCCTGTGTCTTCATTCCTCACTCTGATTCCTACAAAAAAAATGAAAATGAGGACTAAATAAAAGAATATTAGTTGTTAGGAATACTCTCAGATTCACACTGTAATGCAGTGTTAACTCATCACTAAGTATAATTAAAGGGGCCAAACAATATCTGTTCTTATCATATTATATGCTTCAGTCTTGTGCATCATTAGCTTAGTAGCAAAAATCCTCATTTAGCAAATCAAAGAAATAAGCCAAAGTTTGAGAAAATATCTGTTCACTCAAGGTGATCCACAGGCACATGAGTCAAAGGTTGAAACTTGCACCCTATGGAGCCCACTTGACATCATCTTAGTCATTGCATGCTTGTGTGCTGTCAACACAAGACATCCACAAGGGAGGATAAGAACACAGCCATAGCAGTAGAGTACCACTTTGTTGGTCACTTACCACACACTTCATTTCACCATACGGCGCCTCAACATGTTCACATCCCAAACCACAAGAACAACATATGTTCTTGATGGATCATCACAGATATTCTTCACACATATTAATCAAATCAACCATCAGATCACCATAGAATGGTGACATAAGGAGGGGTGGTGTAGGAGGATAGCAAGAACAAGTGCAAGGTCAAAGTAGCAACGAGGAGCAGAACCAGAACATGGGGTGTGCAAAACAGACTCCAGGGAGTGATCAAGTCACCAAGATCAAGCCAACAAAATCAAGCATAACCACAACATCACCAACAAGCTAGTTGTGTGGTGAGTCTATACAAACCATCATTGATCTTATCCATTTCATCAGAACATGTGTGATGTCTACACACTTCTATTCTTGTAGACAGCTGTTGGGCCTCCAAGTGCAGAGGTTTGTAGAACAGCAACAAGTTTTCCCTTAAGTGGATCACCCAAGGTTTATCGAACTCAGGTAGGAAGTGGTCAAAGGTATCCCCTCTCAAGCAACCCTGCAATCAAGATACAAGAAGTCTCTTGTGTCCCCAACACACCCAATACACTTGTCAGGTGTATAGGTGCACTAGTTCGGCGAAGAGATAGTGAAATACAAGTGGTATGAATAATTATAAGTGGTAATGGTGATAGAAGATAGCTTGATGCCGTGGAAAAGACTAAAGTAAAACTGAAATAAAGATAAAAGTAAGAAAACATGTAACAGATCTAGTAGTAAACGATGTTTCAGTGCTTAGAAACAAGGCCTAGGGATCATACTTTCACTAGTGAACACTCTCATATAAATATACTCTCTTCATGATACTACACTAAACTACTCTTCGGTTGGACACTGTAATCGTTGGTAGGGCTATAACAGCACACCTCAAAGTAAGCCTTTCCCATCTAGAAAACCCCACATTGTCACCTTGAGCACTAGATGAGTCCAACAAACACCACAATTTCATAAAGACATCCAACTCCAAATATAACTCATAACAAGTATTTGTAATCTCTAGCCTAAGTGCCACCATGGTGTGCACACTATCAACTTCACACACATGGGGAGAGCAGAGATCTATTAAAGCACTTGAGTAGCAAGGTAGATCTACTTGATTACAAAGCTCATGATCACAATATGATCATGCATAGAGAGAGAGAGATGAACACATAGCTACCGGTAGAACCCTTAGCCTCGAGAGAGAACTACTCCCTCCTCATCATGGGAATCAGCAATGGTGATGGAGATGGTGGTGGAGATCGATGGAGATGGCTCCGGGGGCACTTCCCCGTCCCAGTAGGGTGCCGGAAAAGAGACTTTCTGTCCCCCGAATCTCCCCTACGGTGGTGGCAGCGCTGCGGAACTTTTCGTGGATTGAGGCTTGATGATTTAGGGTTTATGCATCGGGAGGCTTCTTATAGGCAAAGAGGCAAGGTTGGTGGAGTTCCAGGGGGCCCACACCACCTAGTGGCGCGACCAGGGATAGCCCGCGCCACCACATGGTGTGGCCAGGCCCTGGCCCTCCTCCGTCTCTGCTTCTGGCTCCGTGAGTCTTCCGGTAAAATAGGAACTTTGGCTTTTGTCCCGTCCAATTCTGAGAATATTCATTTTCTGACTTTCCTGGAACCAAAAACAGCAGAAAACAGGCAACTGGCACTGTGGCATCTTTTTAATAGGTTAGTCCAAGAAATCATATGAAAAGTACTCCAAAGTATGGACAAAACACAAGAAAGTAGATAAAACCAAGCATGGAACATCAAAAATTATAGATACATTTGCAATGTATCAATGTGATGTTCTATAATCTTCTCAGAAAAACACCCAAGTGAGGTGTATGTTCATCCTTGAAGAAATTTAAACAGCCAAGAATAAATCTTTGCAAACTACCACCAAGATCTCAGCCTTTGCATCACTGATCTGGAAAAGAAATCTCTAGTTTTATAATTAGGTGCATAGGAATCCTTGAATGAACATTTCTGGGCACATCCTATGGATGGCAGCACCTCAGAAATGATACATCTTAAAGCTTCATCTTAAACAGTAAGGATCCACCATACTATCCTTACAAAAGCCTAGGAAATCATTTTCCTAAACACTATAGGAATCATAATTATGAATTATCCATCATGGGATATTAGAAAGAGGGGGGCGGCAGGTAAAAATCTTTGTTTCTACCCAGCAAAGTCTCACACCAGCATCATAGACTAAGGGATCTATCAAGTATAGCTCTATAGCTGATAGAAATCCTTCCAAGATTACAAGCTAACCCAATTCAAAACAAAGTTCATAAAAAGCTTAGCAAGAGACAGATATTGTGTACCAAGCAATTGATGGTATCACAATAACAATGTCTGGTAAGTAATCCATACATATAGGCTACATAGCCTAATTCTCTCAAAAATAGACTTAGCCATTTTCCTAAAATAACAATTAGGAATCATCTTTGACATCTATACATTCTATTATTAGAAATTATCAGAGGACAAATGGATTAGATATCCGATTCCAATGCTTCCATACCAAATCCTATCAATCATCATTCTATAATCCACCAGTACAGAAACTAGTGGATCATTAGTTATGCATAGGAACCAGTGATCATCATCTCTTGTCAAAGAAGTTAGAAGACAATTAAAGAAACCAATTCATCTCATTTTCTTAGGCATTGTCCCTACGAATCAAGTACATATATAGAATTACACTGTCATATGGACAATGCTTAGGACACAAGTAATTCATGGTATTTGCATACCATCAGAAGCAAGCTTTAGAGTAAACCACTAGAATTCATCTTAATCAATTCATCAGAATAACTAGAATAGATAGCCAGCAATACTGCTTCAATACTAAAGCAATTCAATCACAACTGAATTGATATATATATATATCAATTAGGACCAGTGAGCTAATCTCAATTTAGCTCCTAACCATAGCATCATCAATTCAATACAGGGCAATAGCTAAAGATTCAGTTAATAGTCTACTGACAGAAATCATTGTCAACACCAAGCTCACAGCATAACAGTGCACTCTACACAACTAGAGTCCATAGGTAATCATCTCAAATAAGCCTAGTACCAAGGGATGAACCCTAACACGGAAGGATGAACCCTAGTACAGTGGGCAACACTAATTACGGTTCATACGTAACAAGCACATAGAGGTCAGCAAGGCAAGTCAGAGAACAAGAGGGGGAAAGGGAAGAACTCACCCGTGGTCCTCGTGGTAGTTAGAAGAGGAAGCAGAATCACCGACGAGAGCGCACACGGCGGCACGGGGAGCACCCAAGGGCGCTGCAACCTGCGCCAAGCCATAAGCACGGCGGTCACGGTAGCACGAGCAACACTTGCAGAACCACAGGGACACCAGAACCGTGGTACATCACCACAGGGGTGGCGAAGAACTACATCGCCGGCGGTCGCCAAACCCTAGGGGTCGGGGTGGAGGCGGTCTAGTCAGGAGAGGAGATGAGCGACAAATCGAGCGGGATTAGTTGACGGAGCGGCATCGACTGTCTCGTCATGCACCATGGCGGTAGGCGGGGAGGCTGGAGGCACCGACATCACAGCGGCGACGGTGTCGCATGGCATCACCAGAGGGTACGCGTGAGAGAGGGGAGCGAGGTGAGCTCGGGGTCGAGGGAGACCGGGTTAGTCCAACCGAACACTTGGGTTGGGGTTGAACCCAACCCAGTGGGCCGGATTGGGCTAGGCCAGGCCCAGGGTTTTACAAAGAAGACCTTAGTAAAAATGTTTAATAACAAATATACCCTTGGAGCTAAAAACGTTTAGGAAAATAAAGAAAAATCCTAAAAAAATACATATAATATATCACAATGATCACAAAAATAATCTCTACTTCATAAAAATACGAATCTACTTACTTAAGTTAGATGAAATGCAAATAAATGTTAACACTATTAAATCCTAATTGAAATTTCATAAATTAAGGAAAAGTCCTAAAAGTGAATAAAAATCATTTTTGCATATGAAAATAAATCAACTGTTTACAAAAAAACCAACTTAATTTTTACAAATAAAACTTGGAACAAATAGTCAAGGACATTTAATCCTTTGTGAAATTTTATAAAAATAAGAGTAATTCTTAAAAATTAATAAAAATCATTTTTAAGATCTAGAATAAATATAGTTTATTAGAATAACACCAAATATAATATCCCATAAGTTTTCAAGATTTTAAAGTAAATAAATTCCTATCTGTTTTATAAATACCACTTTATAAGTTCTTTAGAAACATTTCTTAAATAAGAAATAATCACAATTTGGTACTAAACCTAAACTCTCTGATATTCAAGTACTATTTCCAAAGTCATAACTTGGATAAACTTGAAAGGTAAGATAATAACTTAAAGGAGAACCTTTTAAAACTATAACTCCAAATTAAACCAACAATTTTGAGTAAACTTTAAACATCATTCACTTATAATAAAAGTGAATGTTATTTAACTTTTAACCATTCTTAAACATAATTTCAAACTTTAATAGATTATTTAAAATCATCTAAATTTAATTTCCTTAATAAGATAAATTATATTCATAATAACAAATTATATTAAACTTATCATTCACTTAAATTGAGAGTGAATGATCTCACACTCTTGATCATACCTACCATAACCCTAAAAACCTGAGAATAGTTTAAACACATCTCACCCAAGTCTATTCATGTTTCAAAGTTAACCTTGGTCCATCAAACTATAAACACAATATATAAGGTCTAAATATATTTTTATAGTTAACTTTTGTTTATTCCAAATTAAGTTATAAGGCATCTCAAACTCACACTTATCCGATAAGTGTAAGCCATATTGATCTTAGAATATCATTATACTTCACTTCTCTACTTTGCGTGTTAAAATTTAAATACCTTTACTTTGTAAAAGTAGCCTTTCCCTTGAAAGTTATTTTTTAAGAAACATTAAAAATAATCCTTAAACACTTCTTGAAATCTCTAAGTAATTAATAATCTTACTTAAGAAATCTTTTAGATACCATGATCCATTTGAGTGTTTTAGTATTACATGCTACTTGCTGTATTTACATATTGTTTCACACACTCTCACAAGCCTTAATAAGAAGCACAAGTGTGAAACTGAGATAAAAGTGAAACACATTTTAAAGAAACCATTCCCAGTTTCCGAACCCTAGATCAAATATGATTAGTTCGGGGATTCGCGTTTATCAAACTGCATTACATTACTAATGCATAATTGCATCTTGCTTCTTTAAACATTAGTCCTTAGCGGACCAATGATGCTATTTACAGAATTTGGATCTTCTATTGTCTTGAAGACCGTGAGTGCATAATCTTGCAATCACAAAATCACAAAAGGCAAGTTCACATCTTTCTCATGTCCTTTGATTATTTTCTATGCTTGTAACTCAACTGTGTCATCACCTGCATTTCAAAAAGGTCGAAAACACTATTTTCACAATTAACTGGAAATATCGGTTACTGATCTAGGGTGATCAGCTAATCTATCATAACTGGCAATGGAAACGCCATTGTAGAATAATGTATCATCTAGGACTTAACAACCAATGTCGCTAGTGATTCTAGCGTCGTATATTACGCGTCAACCATAACACTTGGAATGGGACGGGAAAGTCAGTTGTATCTTCTCCCTTTCATATGGAGGAAAGATGACCTTAGCATGACGTTGGGATTTCCGGTGTGGATCCAACATATGGGTGGGCACCCTTAGGCCCCACGATTTTGGTGTCTAGATTATTTATGAGTGGCTGTCGGAGGTATTGTTGGACCTCTTATGGAGCTTGCCAGGGGCATCACCAACTCATAGAGTCTTCGGGAACTCACCAGGGTTGTAGCCTACCCTAGATGGGGGCTTAACAGAGGTGTAGTCAGCCCCGAAAGATCGTGTAGACATATGGGTTCGCGGACAGGGCAGTACTAGCTTGGATCTTAGACTGGGCCCCATACCAAGGAAGTGTGGACAAGCTCGCGGCTTGGTTGTGCAACAAGGCTAAGGTCTCTTATGGGAAAAGTGACGCACGTCTGCAGAGTGTAAGAATTGTGACATGTTACTCCCTGTTCCGGGAAGGAGCTACGAACGCGGCAGGAAAGGAACCCCATAAAGGTTTTGGTCAACCTGTGAAGGCTGTCGGACATAGTTTTTAGAATAAAAGCAACCTTTGAAGAAATGTTTACGAAAACCTGCATTGCCTACGGCCTATGGTCTGTGGCTGTAGAGATAGTGCATCATACGCTCCTTTTTAGTGAACTTGTTGAGTACATTCGTACTCAACCGTACCTTCTCAACCCTTTCTAGGTTCTAAGCCATTGAAGACGACATCAACATCAATTTCTGCTCAAGAAACCATCATCGACAACTCAAGTTCTTCAATAAAGTCAATGAAGTCAACATATACATCAGCTGAAGTGAAGATAAAGTGTCGGTTTAGATAGGAGTAGATTCTGTAGCCATAAAACCTATTTCTATACAGCATTGCAATAGAAGCAATGGCAAGCCAAATAGTTTTGATACTAGACTTAGTTACTAGATAGTTCTGAGTTATTATTTTTGGTTCTTCTTTGTAAGAAGTTCTTTCTATCTCTTTAACCTCGAGTGTTCTCTGGATCTTTTGTAAAGAGTCGAGCTGTAATCTATAGTCATGTCTTGGACCTGCTGTGTTTCTGTTGTACCATTCTGAGGGATGTAATACTAGTGAATGGTGTTTCATTGGTGTTATGTCAATGACTATAGTGTACTACATCATGAAGTGGTATGCTGGGTCACCGCAAGAGTGTGGAGAAAGGGGGTGTGAGGCGACGGTATTCTAGGATGGTGAGAACATAAGCTTTACCCAGGTTCGAACCCGCCGGCTTTGGACGGATCCTACTCCTGCTAGCAATCCAGTAATATGGCAGATCTGGAAGTACAGATTACAAGAGAGGTTCGCCTGTGCGAGTTGAGGTTGTAGATTGTGGGGTGCCCTAAAGGATGGTCCCTATGACGGATTACATGGATATCTGGCCTAGGGGTACAGGAGAGACCTATCCAGCTATGATACAGAGTCAGTTACAAAATACAACTTGAACTACAAGTAACTAAACATGCCTAATTTGGTAAGTCTTATGGACCTTCCCGTAGCCGGATGGATCTCCGTCTTCTCTCCCTGACTGGGTTGCCCGTGGAGCAAATCTCTAACCCGAAGTGGGCGACCCTGGTCAGCAAGTCAGAGTGGGTATACCCGGAAAGTATATCCCCAACACTTACTATGAAGTTTGATTGGTTTAAAATTTTGTTTTATTAAGTTTCAGATTTTAGGAGTTCTAGGGTTCTTGGCAGAATTCAATGCCTTGTGAAGCCCTTTGGTGATTTTTTATGTTTAGTAGTTCCTAACGTTTCTATTGGATTAGATTTTGACTGCTGATGTTTCACTTTCCAGAATTTCTACATGTTCATGATAGAATCATGAGCCTAGGGTTTTCCTTCGGTTGAATGTCTTATAGGATGATCTCTAGCATTTCTATTGGTTTGGTTTTCCTACTTGGTCGAGTTAAAATTTATGGTAGATGGGTACTAGTTTGCTATTGGTTCATATTGGATATTGTGACAGTTCTTAGTAACTATTGGTGATCTCTTCTACAGGTTTCTTGGTGAATCTGTTGGGTTCCAAATGTTTACTATGAAGTTTTAAATTAAGTTTCTGTAAGTTTATTCAAGGTTTTCCTATTCTATTACTCGGGCTTAGAGTTTAGGATTCATTCCAAGACTCTATCTTAAGGATTCTTATATTAAATGGCTTTGACTTAGGGCAGAACCAATATTTTAACAATAACAATTGTTTGGTGTTTGGTGTGGGCCCCTGGTGCTCTAGTGACCTCGCCTCTTCGCCTATAAAAGCCTCCTGGGACGAAAACCCTAAGGACCCGATCAAAATTCCACGAAAGAGTCTATAGCCGCCACCATCTCCATCCCTAGATCGGGGGGATCTGAAGCTCTTCCCGGCACCCTGCCGGAGGGGAGAGATCACCCTGGAGGCCTTCTTCATCGCCATGCAAGCCTCCGGTGTGATGCGTGAGTAGTTCACCCTTGGACTACGGGTCCATGTAGTAGCTAGATGGTTGGTTCTCCTCCTTTGTGCTATCATGTTTACATCTTGTGAGATCTGTTCATGATCAAGATCATCTATTTGTAATCTTACATGTTGTGTTTGCGGAGATCCGATGGATATTTAGATGCTATTTCAGATTGATTATTAATTCTATCATGTCTATGTTATTTGTGATCT
Organism: Avena insularis; assembly: GCA_023614405.1. Classification (NCBI taxonomy): domain Eukaryota; kingdom Viridiplantae; phylum Streptophyta; class Magnoliopsida; order Poales; family Poaceae; genus Avena; species Avena insularis. The sequence goes on along the minus strand of CM042692.1, from coordinate 78,879,018 downwards.
TGCATGCTCTCCGTCGTTAGTAGCTATCTTGGCCAAGTAGATGCTAGCAACTCCAAGAGGGAGTATTTATGCTCGATAGTGGGTTCATGCCTCTAGTAATCTTCGGAAGTGACAGAAATCTCTAAGGTTGTAGATGTGTTTTTGCTACTAGGGAGAAAACAACAATCCTTTGACCATGGGGCGATCGTATTGTTTACTTTACACACTTTGCTTAATGCAATTATCTGTTGCTTGCAAATTAATACTGGAAGGGGTTCAGATGATAACCTGAAGGTGGATTATTAGTCATAGATGCAGTTGGATTACGGTCTATGTATAATGTTGTAATGCCCAATCAAATATCATAGGAGTCAAGATGTTTATTATATGCATTGTTATGCTTTCTCAAATATGTCAGCTGTATCGTTGTAATTTGTTCACCCAGCATGTTATCTATCTTAAGGAGAAACACCTCTAGTGAATGATGGACCCCGGTCCATTCTTTTATCATTGATATACCATCTACTGTTTACCGTTTACTGTTTACTTTCTATAAGCAATTACTATCTTCCACACTATACGTTTAATCCTTTGTGTTCAGCAAAATCAGTGAGATTGACAACCTCACTGTAAGTTGGGGCTAAGTTCTGTGGTTGTGTTGTGCAGGATTCCAAGTTGCTAGCAACACCTTGCAATTGTTTCCTTGCTCCTACTAGTTTGATAACCTTGGTTTCATAACTGAGGGAAAACTTGTTGTTGTGCTCATCATACCTTCCTCTTGGGGTTCCCAACGAGCTCAAATATATTTTGAGCCATCAAGCCTTTTTTTCTGGCGTCGTTGCCGGGGAATTAAGGACAGCTTCACAAGGGGAGTCTCTCACAAACAATCTCTTTACTTTGTTTTTTGTTTTCCTTAGTTTATTTATGCTTTGTTTGCTTGTTTCTTTATCAAAAACACACAAAAAATTAGTTGTACTAGTCTTCTTCCTTTTATAATGAACACAAAAATGACTACTCTTGAAAATACTAAGTTGTGTGACTTCACTAGCACAAACAACAATGATTTCGTGTGTACACCCATTGATCCACCTATTCCCGGAGCTACTTTCTTTGAAATTAAACCTGCTTTGCTTAATCTTGTTATGAAAGAACAATTATCTGGTGCTGGTACTGATGATGTTGCTGCTCACCTTAATAACTTTGGTGAACTTTGTGAGATGCAAAAACATAGGGATATAGATGGAGATATTATTAAGCTTAAATTGTTTCCTTTTTCTTTGAGAGGAAAAGCTAAAGAATGGTTGCTATCCCTACCTAGAAATAGTATTGATTCTTAGATTAAATGCAAAGATGCTTTCATTGGAAAATACTATCCTCCTACTAAGATTATATCTATGAGAAGTGAAATAATGAAATTTAAACAATTTGATAATGAACATGTTGCTCAAGCTTGGGAAAGAATGAAATCTTTGGTAAAGAATTGTCCCACTCATGGACTGACTGCTTGGATGATTATCCAAACTTTTTATTCAGGACTAAATTATTCTTCAAGAAATCTATTGGATTCTACTGCTGGAGGCACCTTTATGACCATTACTTTGGGTGCTGCCACAAAGCTCCTTGATAATATGATGGTTAACTATTCTGAATGGCACATTGAGAGATCTCCACAAGGTAAGAAGGTAAATTTTGTTGAAGAAACCTCCTCCTTGAGTGATAAAATTGATGTTATTATGTCTATGCTTGTTAATGGAGAAAACTCATATTGATCCAAATCATGTTCCCTTAGCCTCTTTGGTTGCTCAAGAAGAGCAAGTTGATGTGAACTTCATTAGAAGTAATAATTTTAGCAACAATGCATATAGGAACAATTATGGTAATAACAATTATAGGTCATATCCTCCAAATAATGGTAATGCTTATGGAAATTCCTACAACAACAATAGAAGTGCACCCTCTTAACTTGAAGTCATTCTTAAGGATTTTATCAATAAACAAACTGCTTTCAATAAAACTGTTGAGAAAAACTTTTGAATGCTGAAAAAATATATAATGTTTGTCTAAAGCACAATCCTCTTTGATTAATAAAATGGTTGCTAAACCTGAAACTATGGAAAACCCCTTTGCTGCTACTAATGCCATACAAGTTAGAATTGATGAAAATGTTAGATTGTTAGCTGAATTGCATGCTAAGTGGGAAAGAGAAGATGAAATTGCTAGAAATAGTAGTATTTGTACTATCACCACCACTAATGTTGATGCTAGCAAACAACATGAAATCCCCATTAGTTCTACTACCTTGGATGGTAATGTTGATTTTGATCTTGATGGTTACAATATTTCCGAAGTAATTATGTTCCTACAAAAGCTTGCTCAAAGTCCTAATGCTAGTTCTATGAATATGGCCTTTACAAAACACACTACAGAGACTCTCATAAAAATTAAAGAAGAAAAATTGAAACATAAAGCTTCTATTCCTAGGAAATTAGAAGATGGTTGGGAACCCATCATTAATATGAAAGTGAATGATTTTGATCTCAAAGCTTTATGTGATCTTGGTACTAGTGTCTCTATTATGCCTAGAAAGATTTATAAAATGCTTGATTTGCCACCATTGGAAGATTGTTATTTAGATGTCCAACTTGATGATAATGCTAAAAAGAAACTCATGGGGAGTATTAATGATGTTATTATTATGGTTAACAATACCTATGTACCTGTTGATTTGTATGTTTTGGATGTTGAATGCAATGCTTCTTGTCCTATTATTTTGGTAAGACCTTTTCTTAGAACTGTTGGTGCCATTATTGATATGAAGGAAGGCACCATTAAATATCAATTCCGATTCAAAAAAGGTATAGAACACTTCCCTAAGAAGAGAGAAAAGATACCTTTTGCCTCTCCTATTAAACCAAAATTTTCTCTTAATGCTTCTTCATTTGAGAATACTTGAATCTTGCTTCCTATGCCTAGCTCAAAGGCGTTAAAGAAAAGCACTATTGGGAGATAACCCAAATTTTTATTTAGTATGTTTTTATTTTGTTGAGTCTTGGAAGTTATTGCTTCAGTAGTAACCTCTCCTTATCCTTTTCGTGTGGTTTTTGTTCAAAGAATAACCTCTAATGAGAGAGAAGTAAGACTTGGGAAAATTGCTGTCCCGAAACAGATTTTTTGTGCTTCACTATAAAAAATCGTGAAAAATCCCTATACGTCGGATTGAGCTATAATTGTTTGTTCTCATGCCCCAGGTTATTTTATGACTTTCATTAGTTTATCATTTTTCGATTTGAGCAACATAAGGTCTTCGAAAAAAACGGTTTTTACCTGCTGGTCTGTTTTGACAGATTTCTGCCATTATTTGCATTTGCCTCTTAATCTCTTTCTCTTTGAGTTCTCTTTGATCATTTGAGCTTTTAGAAGGAATTTCTACAGTAGCTTGTGTTTTAATGGAAGTTTTATTTGTGTTGAAACTGAACCTAAAGACTTATTATCTTGAATACACTAATGTTGCTAATGAAGATTGTGTGAAGTTTTGTATGAAGGAAATTTTTAAGTGTAGGGAAGAACAATGTGATGAAGTATGGATAAAAGTTCAAGCTTGGGGATGCCACCCGTGTCACCTCAAGAAATATTCAAGAAGTACAAGCGTCAGAGCTTGGGGATGCCCAAGGCATCCCCTTCTTCATCAATAAAAATCTCAGGTTTTCTTTCAAACACTTCATTTTTATTGTTTCATGCACAATTGTGTTGTTCTTGGAGCATATTCATTTTTGTTTTTAGTTTTATTTTGTTTGGTTTGCTTAAATAAATTGGTTGGACCCCTGCATTCATATGTGGTTTCAAATAAGTTGATTGGTGATTGGAAAAGAGTAGGAAGTTTCATGCTTATAAGTGGTACAAAAGGAGCTTGTTTAGACCGTGGCCTAGACTTTATCATGTCATGTTTGATATTTCTTTGGCTTTATGCTTAGTGGTTATTGTTGTAGCATGACTTGTTCCAAACAATTGATATTGCTTAATGTTCCTTGAAAGAATCATGCGTTGTTTTAGCATTCAAAAGCATAATATTGTGGTATTCTCCTTTGATGCTTTATTTGGGTTGACTTGGCACATGCTTACACCATGTTAAGACTATAAACAAGTCACCTTAGCCTCTATGATCATTTAGTTTATGACTTGTAATATCACTTTATGCTTTAATTAATAATGTTTTGTCGCTTTGCATGATTATGGCCATTATTGCTCTCTTAGTTGGTCACTCCTAGTCTTTTGCTAGCCTCCACGTGTACCAAGTATGCGTTCCACTCATGCATCCAACTCCCAATGAAACCAAGTTATTCCAAAGAGTCCACTATAAATTCCTATGCATGGTGTGTTACACCATTCCAATTATATTCATTCTTTTATCTACCTTCCGAATTAAACTTGTTATGTGAAAATTAGTGATTAAAGCTCTCACAAACTTGATGACACACTTTACTTTCTTGCACTTAATAAACTTGAACCATTGTGTTCATCTATGTTGCGTATATGCTTGCGCTTTATAAGTTGTGAATTAGCAGAACCATGCTTTCATGGGGAACGCTTTCAACATTGCACTTATTATTCAGTTGATATCATGATCTTTTGCTTATGGATCCCGGCAGTGTGAAATAAATGTGGAGCTTGTAAGCTCATGGAGTTTGTATGTGTGTTAGAGAAACGCCTGGGTGGCTAGCCTGATCCACGCCTAATCATGGTGGAAAATTGCAGCATAACCATAGTGAGCATTCTATGAAGCATCCTCAATAAAAACCTATGAAAATAGTAAATAAAAAGATCGCTGAGATGCTCATTGTCTGTTTCCTTATCATTTTGATATGGGATAGCTCATGTATCATGGGGCAAGGGGTACCCCGTTGGCGGTTCTCTATGATACACATGTACTTACAATGACAAGAACATACTCGTGACTAAAGTTGAGTAGCATGAGGTTCGGTACTCGTAAGCACGGGGCATGAGATTTTCAACTTATAACTTGTCAAGCATATCCTGATATTTGTGTCACTTTAATATTAATCACTTCAAGATGCTTATGATAGGGGCAATGAGAGCTGAAAGCTAATAAGTACCATAATTTTTGGAAGCTCTTTATGAAACTTGAAATCCCTGCTTCCCTCTGTGAAGGGCCTTTCTTTTTACTTTCATGTTGAGTCTCCATCTTCTATCTTTATGAGCTAATTGAGAGAGCATACTGGTCATTCTTAGTTTAATGTGCATTGTCCCAAAACTTGTTGATTGATTCATAACTTTGATATTGCCGGTTCTTAAATTATTTGTGTCTAGTCACCCTTATGAGCTTTGAAGGTGTCCTATGCATTTATGTTTTGCTATACTATGAGGGACAAGTTGAATACCACTTTCATTATGTTTTCTGTACGTGAAACAAACAAACATCTTTCAATGCATTGTTATTCATGATCTTTTGTTTGTACCTTTTCATGTTACAACATACTTGCTATGTCTTATTGTTAGAACTCTATCTTTCATGCTTATGTTTAGAGTAATTTGATCCCAACTATCAATGCTTTACAAATATGATGATGCATGTCACCTAAAAAATTATTCTTTTTATCACTTACCTACTCGAGGACGAACGGGAGTTAAGATTGGGGATGTTGATACGTCGTAAACGTATCTATAATTTTTGATGTTCCATGCTTGTTTAGTATCTACTTTCTTATGTTTTGTTCACACTTTGAGATATTTTTATACATTTTCTGGAACTAACCTATTAACAAGATGCCACAGTGCTAGTTGTCTGTTTTCTATTGTTTTTGGTTTCTGAAAAGCTAGTAAGGAAATATTCTTAGAATTGGACGAGACAAAATCCAAAGTCAATATTTTACTCGAAGCAACACGGAGTTCGGAGGGGAGACGAAGTGTCGCACCAGGGCGGCCACACCTGGTGGTCGCGCGGCTAGGGGGCGCGCCACCAGGGGTGTGGGCCCCTGGTGCTCCAGTGACCTCGCCTCTTCGCCTATAAAAGCCTCCTGGGACGAAAACCCTAAGGACCCGATCAAAATTCCACGAAAGAGTCTGTAGCCGCCACCATCTCCATCCCTAGATCGGGGGGATCTGAAGCTCTTCCCGGCACCCTGCCGGAGGGGAGAGATCACCCTGGAGGCCTTCTTCATCGCCATGCAAGCCTCCGGTGTGATGCGTGAGTAGTTCACCCTTGGACTATGGGTCCATGTAGTAGCTATATGGTTGGTTCTCCTCCTTTGTGCTATCATGTTTAGATCTTGTGAGATCTGTTCATGATCAAGATCATCTATTTGTAATCTTACATGTTGTGTTTGCGGAGATCCGATGGATATTGAGATGCTATTTCAAATTGATTATTGATTCTATCATGTCTTTGTTATTTGTGATCTTGCATGCTTTCCGTTGTTAGTGGCTATCTTGGCCAAGTAGGTGCTAGCAATTCCAAGAGTTAGTATTTATGCTCGATAGTGGGTCCATGCCTCTGGTAATTTGGGGAAGTGACAAAAATCTCTAAGGTACTAGATTTTGCTATTGCTACTAGGGAGAAAACAACAATCCTTTGTTCATAGAACAATCATATTGTTTATTTTACACGCAATTTGTAAAGCAATAATCTGTTGCTTGCAACTTAATACTGGAGGGGGTTCGGATGATAACCTGAAGGTGGATTATTAGTCATAGATGCAGTTGGATGGCGGTCTATGTATAATGTTGTAATGCCCAATCAAGTTCCAAAGGAGTCAAGATGATTAGTATCTGCATGTATTGCTTTCTCAATGTTTGTCAATTGCCCCGCTGTAATTTGTTCACCTAGCATGTTATCTATCTTAAGGAGAGCCACCTCTAGTGAACTATGGATCCCGGTCCTTTTCTTTTACATACAATCTACAAACTATTTACTGCTTTGTGTTTACTTTCTACAAACTATTACTTCCTTTCATTCGATACGTTTAATCCTTTGTTTTCAGCAAAACCGGTGAGATTGACAACCTCATCGCAAGTTGGGGACAAAGTTCTGTGGTTGTGTTGTGTAGGTCTCCACGTTGCTACTAGCACTGATATCTTGTCTTTGAGATTACATGTTGTGTTTGCGGAGATCCGATGGATATTGAGATGCTATTTCAGATTGATTATTAATTCTATCATGTCTATGTTATTTGTGATCTTGCATGCTCTTCGTCGTTCGTAGCTATCTTGGCCAAGTAGATGCTAGCAACTCCAAGAGGGAGTATTTATGCTCGATAGTGGGTTCATGCCTCTAGTAATCTTGCGAAGTGACAAAAATCTCTAAGGTTGTAGATGTGTTATTGCTACTAGGGATAAAACAACAATCATTTGTCCATGGGGCGATCGTATTGTTTACTTTACACATTTGGCTTAATGCAATTATCTGTTGCTTGCAACTTAATACTGGAAGGGGTTCGGATGATAACCTGAAGGTGGATTATTAGTCATAGATGCAGTTGGATTACATTCTATGTATAATGTTGTAATTCCCAATCAAATATCATAGGAGTCAAGATGTCTAGTATATGCATTGTTATGCTTTCTCAAATCTGTCAATTGCCTCGCTGTAATTTGTTCACCCAGCATGTTATCTATCTTAAGGAGAAACACCTCTAGTGAACTATGTATCTCGGTCCATGCTTTTATCATTGATATACCATCTACTGTGTACCGTTTACTGTTTACTTTGTGGAAGCAATTACTATCTTCCACACTATACGTTTAATCCTTTGAGTTCAGCAAAATCGATGAGATTGACAACCTCACTGTAAGTTGGGGCAAAGTTCTGTGGTTGTGTTGTGCAGGATTCCAAGTTGCTAGCAACACCTTGTAGTTGTTTCCTTGCTCCCACTGGTTCGATAACCTTTGTTTTCATAACTGAGGGAAAACTTGCTGCTGTGCTCATCATACCTTCCTTCTTGGGGTTCCCAACGAGCTCGAATATATTTTGATCCATCACCTTTTTCTTTTATTTTTTATACTTTTGTAGCTTTGGATCATGACTCATATTTAAATATGAATAAAGATCATTTCATGTGGTTTGATACATATTGTATCTATAAGTGTTTGTTCTTTAAGTTTTGAGTAGTTTCTTTTTTGAATGGAACATTACATGCCATCATCTATGTATTGTGTTTGTATGTGCATAATTTGAATTGAATTCAAGTTTGACTTAGATCAAGTTCCATTCTGAACTCATCCAAAATGTTTAAAGTTTGAAATTTGAATATGGTTTCAATTCCCAGTGACCTTTTGGTTGCAAAAAACCTCACTAGAACCATATTCAAATGAGTTTTGAATTTTTTAAAATTGACCCTGAATTTCTATATGCATACTATGCACAATCACAATTCACATATCTACCCTTTCCTATAATATATAAATCTTGGTCATTACATAGGGGAACCATTCCCGATAAGATACCTAGCGAATAAACAAGCACAGAACCCCGGGCTAGCCCTCAGCACCGTCCATCGTATGCGATGGTTGTGGAGCCGTGTGCCCCCGAGGACGAATACCAAGGATTGGAGTGGCTACCTAGGTCCTCCATCAAGATACCCGAGGTGATCCCATGGCACCGACCATCGCATGCTAAGTGATGGTTGCGGAGCCGTGTTCCCCAGGGATGAAGAAAGAGGATGGAAGTGGTTACTCAAGCCCTCCATCTAGATACCCGAGGTGAGCCCTCAACATTGACCATGGTATGCGAAGTGATGGTTGCGGATCCGTGTGCCCCTGGGGACGAAGACAGAGAAACACTTCTCGGCAAGTACACTGCCCGAGCGGAGAAGATGCTTAGGCTACCCCAGGACACAGATGTACTAAGGTACCTCCAGGACCAGGATCTCCTCGCCGACCACGCCGATGCCGAGAAAGTGTTCCGACAAGCCAAGATGTACACCCTGATAGATGGAGACCTCTACCGGAAATGCTAATCTAGTTTCAAACTCTGATGCATCTCTCAAGAAGAAGGGCGCAAGCTCCTTGTTGAAATCCACGAGGAGGAGTGATTGAGTCACCTTGCCTCGTGGACTTTGGCAGGAAAGGCATCCCATTAAGGGTTCTATTGGCCAATGGTGTTATCGGGTGTTGAGCACTTGGTCAGAACCTATGACGCCTGCCAGTTCCATGCCAAAGGACACCCACCAACCGGCTCAAGCTCTTCAAACTATTCCCATGTCATGGCCTTTCGCCGTATGGGGGTTTGACATTGTTGGGTCCCTCCCACGGGCAGGGAGGGTACACGTACCTGTTCGTCTCCATCGGCAAATTCACCAAGTGACCTGAGGTGGAACCAGTGCGGGCTATCACCTCCGATTCAACCATCAAGTTTATCCGGGGAATCTTATGCTGCTTTGGTGTGCCCAATCAGATCATCACCGACAACGGCTCTCAGTTCACCAGCGATGCCTTCATCGCCTAGTGCGGCAGCCTTAGCACCAAGATCTGCTTCTCTTCGGTGCCCCACCCCTGGAGTAATGGGCAAGTAGCGCGCCTCAATGTTTAGGTGTTATGCGGGATCAAAACCTGGACCTTCGATCGGCTCAAAACTAGCAGACAAAACTGGATTGAGCAAGTCCCAACCATCCTCTGGTCAATATGGACCACCCCGAGAAGGGCCACATGAGAGATCCCTTTCTCCCTGGTCTATCGAGATGAGGACGTGGTGCCCACTAAACTGCAACACGGATCCCTAGGTGCAAGCTTACGTAGAGGCCGCCTAGGGGGAACAAAGAATCAATGACATCAACTTTCTCGAAGAGGTTTGGAACCTGGTTGTTGTGCACGCTGCTCACTACCATCAGATCATGCACCACTACCACAGCTGTCGGGTCTAACCGCGAACTATAAAAGGAGACATAGTCCTTCACCCAACACGTCCGGCGAAGGGCAGCAACAAGTTGCAACCGAAATGGGAGGGCCCTTACCGGGTGGTACAAGTCAACAGGCCCAGAGCGATCTGCCTGGAGAGATAAGATGGCATTCCCGTGGAGAACTTGTGGAATATCGAGCACTTACACGAGTACCATCTTCGCAAATTCTACCCATATGTTGCTCCGGAATAAGGTTGCGCGCTTCTGACAGATGTGCAGCGCGTGAGTCCAGTCGAGATCACCCCGTGTGTATCACCTACTTCCCTGAAGTGGCCATAGCTAGGTTTGCCCGCGGTTAGTCTCCAATGGTGATCGAGCTACCATAGGAGCAGAAACGCTCAGGGGTTTCCCCCGAGCATTTTCAAGAATAAGGTTTCGTGCTACCGAGTTAGCTGTGTAGAACCTGAGTCCAGGCGGGACCACCCCACGTGTATCGCCTACTGCCGGTTTCAGGGGTTCGAGGTTCGACGAGCTTCAGACCGAGCGCTCCTCGCGAACATGATGTTGAGAGCTCGAAGCACACATCCAAGAAGAGTATCCCGGGCACAGGTCTCGGGGACGGGGAGCCAGGATACCCTAGAGAAGGAAGAAGGATAAGTGGCTGACGATGCGTGACCTAGGGGACAGATTGCCCTTTGGCCACGCTTCGTCCAGCCCACCCAAGATGCTGTCAGCACAACCAAGCCACGCCGCGCCCACTGGAAATTCCAGTGCGCCATGTTGCAACCATGCAAGCCATAAAGCTCACGGGGTCCTGGTCGGGATCCCCTCCGTGACCCCGGCTGGGAGCCCGGGAGTTGTGCACCTGGGAAGTCGACCTCCGACAAGACTCAGACTGATGGAATGCTAGTCTGCATGGTGCAGGCGGGAAGGAACACGCGGAATAGTGGCAGGAGCACACCGCTTCAAAGCCGCATGGTGACTGGCCCATGTGATGTCCCATTGCCCTTATAAAAGGAGGCCGAAGTCGGCTAAATAGGATTCTTTTAGCTACAACCTTCCCGGAGAAGAAACCCTTGTGATTGTGATCATCCACCAGATAGTTGATAGTTGCAGGACATAGGGCTCCGCATATCATGGACCTGAACCTGGGTAAAAAAACATGTGTGTCTCTATGTGTGTGTACGTCTAGCTCACTGATCTAGCTCGCCGGACGTTGCGCCTCTGGCCGAACTAACAAAGGGGATCACCCATCCCGATGTCGAAAGTCAATACACGAAAGTGAAATTCAGAACATGCTTAGCTGAAACACGTAAGTCGTCTTTTGTTTTCTTCTGGGCAAAAGCACGCTTCCAACGTGACACGTACTGATCATCGCCACCTAAATCCGCACGCGTTGTACTCTATAGATGTCGCGTGTTCTACTGGACACACGTTAAGTTTGATCTTTCGAGGAGAATTATTCGTCAAGTTAAACGTATGGTTATCTCTCAATTTAAGAACATGTTGCAGACATGTACGATGTAAAGTTTTTCATTCTGATGTCACCTTGCGCGGAAATTTTACTTGTGAACCTAATTTAACGATCTACGTTCAGCAGACTATCTTAGTCGTATGTTCTCTAACATTTCACTCGTCCCGTGCCTTTTTTGGTCCAACGTTGAGTCTGAACATCCCGCATCTTTTTTTGTTCAAAATTTCATGTACATGCACTCGAATCCTTGTCCAGCCAGCCTCAGTGTTTATGAAGGAAGTTGGAACTCTAGTCTCGGCTATTAAGTCTCGGCTATTAAGTCACGACTGAGCCATTCTCTGTACCGAAAAGTCGGGCGAAGACAGCCGAAGCAAGCATCTAAAGCAACGTTCCGGGAGGAGAATTATTCGTTAAGTTAAACGTATGGTTGTCTAAGAATATATTTGTTCGTACACAAACACGTCACTGTGTACCCTCAGCGCCGAGCGCGATGCGCGATAGCACGCGCTGAGGGAGGGTCGCCGAAAGCGCGGTACGCAAGACAGTCTCACGGGCGTTTTTAAAGACCCGAAACCCCGCTCGCCCGAGAGAGAGCCCGTCAGGGCGTCGCGGCGGCTATGGACTGCCCTAGGTCGGCCTAACCGGCCCTAGAGCCTCGTGGATTCGCAGCCCTCCGTTATGAAGAACTGCGGAAGAACGAGAAACAAGATACAAAGGAGAGAGATAAAAGTAGATAAACACACAAAAAAAATAGTAGATGTGTTTGTTCGATTGGTGTTGGTTCAATCGGCTGTCACCTCTCATGTATATAAGGAGCGGTTGGACTTTCCGTGCAAGAAATAGGGTTGGATTCAAATACAAAACCCTAGTTAGGATACAACTCAGACAAGCAAACCCGAAATTTGCGTAACTTACATGTACCTTTCAGACCATTTTTGAGATAGTAATCGAGCTCGGATCAAAATATCATAAAAAGCAAAGTTGTACGTCTCAAAACAACAAACAACTTTTATGTTGTTAACTTTTTTATCTGATGTGATCCTTATGGACCTTTTCCTTATTTTCGTATCAAAATCGGATTTAGACCGAACGAATTTAACTCAATTCGGTCATATCTTAAATCTAGAGACCACATACTTGCTCCGATGAAGATGACTGCAAAAGTAAAGTTGTTCGTCTCGAAAAAAAGAAGAACTTTTATGTTTTGCACTTTTCCATCCGAGTTGATCTTGACCGCTCAATCTTGATCGTATGCAGATAAGTTACTCTAGTGGTTTTTCGGACGAATTTTTGACTTTTCTCCACGCCAAAGGTGAGATAAGGGTTGTGGTCCGGCGACACCTGGTTCTGGCCGTGCTAATTCGGCCTCTGACAATATTTTGGCTCTCAAATTTATATATTAAATCGGATCGAGATGATTCAAAAGCCAAAATTACTTGCTGCGACGAGGCGCACAACTTTCATGTTCGGCACTTTTTCATTTGATGTCATCTTAATGGACTCATAGTTGAATTCTCCATATTTCAGTCTTTCAGTCTTCTGTGAACACTAGCATAATCGGCTATTAAGCCTGATAATGCCTTAACTTGATATGTTGCCTCTTTGATGATGATTAATAATCCTCCAAGTAGACTTTTCCAGGTGTCTCTTCCCATTTTCCTTGATTAGTTACGAGCCCAAAACGAGTGCCAACACATGCCTCTCGCGGAGCTTGCGTGCCAAAACATAAGTTGCTCCACTTTTAATCTAAGGACGATGTCAACACTCCATCGGCCGCTGGTTGTCTTAGAGCGATAACTCTATATCGGCCATATGTGCTACGGGTGATAAATATATATCGGCTATTTTATGTCCAGGCTTGTTGCCACTTGGGTATAACTTCTTTAAATAATTTGCATTGAGAACAACCACTTCACCTTGAAGACTGATGAATGTCACAATTGTCTTTGAACAACAACAATGATCCTCGCATGGTCTTCATCCAAGTGCTCAAGAATAATATCACCAACCATTCGGCAATAAAGATTATTACCTTAAAGAGTATTTCAAGAGCACCCGAATTGTCATGTTCACCCTTTAGTTTAGATTTTCATGTAATAAATAATGGGCTTCCTCTATTCTTCATCTTCACCTGCACTAGATCTTTCATTAGTGTCCAAAGCGGTGGTCTCCGATCCGGCCTTACCTATGTTAGCAAAACAAAACATCGGCTCTACTGGGATATGAAATATACCATGAATAACATGGTAGCCAGATGTTTATTGAGCCAATCCACTTGCTCTTTAGTTTTTTCACATCTAGATATATTAGAAATGATAAATCAATCCAACATGAAATTTACATCTAGACATATATCAAGATAAATAATAAGTGATTCGTGGAAACGTTGATAAACCATAGATATTGTTGCAATACTCACAACGAATCACTAGAATCCTCAATATGTGTAGCTCTATAGCAATAAAAAGTTCTAGCACGAATAGCAAAGCTTCACATTCGGCTTTATAGTTTGTGCAAGATATTCTAAGCGGGACGAGACTTCATAAAACAGTATCATAAGAAGATAAATAAACAATACCAATGCATTGGTTATTGCTTTTAAAACTGATCAGTCAAAATGTAATCTCCATGGTATTATAGAGAAAATATTAATATCAATATCATGATCATCATCTATGCCCAATAATGAAATTAAAGACAATTTGGCATTTCATAGATTTTAAAGATTTATAAGCCAAATTATCAACACACAAGTATAAGCACAATTGCTAATGAATGCATACATTTCCTCTACGTCAAGTAACACTAAGGACGATGTTAGAACACTACTAGGCCATGATTGGAAAATGATCTGACAACGATAAAATAAATATCTGCCATATATCTTTTCCCCAATGGACATGCATAATCCATCCACCAAAGTATGTATAGCCGAAGTAAACAAAACAACAAATCTGATTATGAACTTCAAATATTAAGCCTCTTGGATTAGCAACAAAATTGCAACTAATCATATGAATAATTATTTGGCAATAACCTTTCATGATGTACAGAATTATGATGCATCCAAGGATCAAAATAAATCCATAGTAGGTAACCAATCATAACTAGGGATGAATTCCATGGCATAGGCATTAATGGTTAAGTATAATAATGGATGATGTGCTGGCCGAAACTTTTGATATTGATACCAAATTCTTTGGCCTGATTGCTTGTTGGATTTATTATTTTTGTTATCCACTCTTGATGCCCTTCTTATGACAGGATCTCGCACATCTTTCTTGCCTTGAGAGATTACTTTTGGAAACCACTCCATGTTTCTTTTCTCCAGCTCCTCTCGGCTGTAAGACGATATAGCTTTCTCTCTTGCCAATGTGATAAGCCGAGTGGGTATCTCGGCTGTGGTTTTGTTTCACATAATGGCATGACTTTCTTAATCTTGGGCTCCTTCAATTTTGGTTGTTCAGATTCGGAAACTGGGTCCTCAAAAGTTACTCACTTCACTTCCTTGCCTTTAGTAGCGAACATCAATTCAGCTGGCTTCTCATTATTTTGAGTCAAATCTGAAACGGCACACTTGCATCCATCCTTTATGATTCGGTATACTTGCTTGACCACTTCTTTCTTTACCCATGAACTCCGAACCGATTCTTTTTGATTGAAACGGTCTTTGACATGTGATTTTTGATGAATTGATCTTCTTGGAGTTGCATAATTGGGGTGAGATGATCTAGAATTAGATGGATAGCGTTCCCGTGAATCATACCTTTCCCATGATGGATATGAATTAAAATTAGCATAGGAAGGTATCCATGAAGTTGACATTGGTGGCCCAAAAGGAGGATATGAATTTGTTGCATTTAATTTCTCCTTTCGCTAATCACCGTCTTTAGAGTTTTTCCTTGGGGGTGATCTTGATGCTTTTGCACTACTTGGCCGATAAGAACTTTTTGCTTCACTCTCCTTTTATATTTTTCTAGCAACTGTGCGAATGTGACTTTTGGTTTCTTACCCTTGTGCTTATTTCGTTCTTTGTCTTTCTGAGTTTTGCACGCATCGATCTTCGAGTTTTCTTGTTGCCCCCAAGTGCTTGATGTCTACATCATAGCTTCAATGGAACTCTCACCTTCAAAAACATTTGCAATATGCTCTTCAACAATCTCTTTGCTTGAAACCTTGATCCCATCATCTTCCTTGTGTACCTGCTCATCATTACATGAATTTACTAGAGGTAGCTAATGCAATATCTTTTGTCCATCAAGACCAATCAAAATAGATTGGTCATCAATTTTTTTTCCAGCAAATTTCAATCATCCCTTATTAATAGCCGATTGTAATATTTGATGAAACATATTGCAACTCTCTATACTATACTAAAATGAATCATGCAACTTGCAATACAGTCGTCCTTATAATGATGGTTGAACATTGTGATCAAGAATTCTAACAGAATCGATTTTCAACAACATATCAAAGATATGATCAAACATACTCAAACTGAAGATACACCTTTTATCTTCTAACCGATCTTGTTATGAGAACATCTTTGGAATTAATAAATCGAATGGTTCAGATTTTACATCACCTTGTTCAGTTATGCATTGTTGTCTGCACTCTTTTTCCGATGTATTTAAAATAGCAGTTATTCTATCACCGGCTTTCTCAAGAGAAAATAACCTTGGCTTTAGGTTTCTGAAACCAAACAAATTAGAAAATATACGTCTCACTTGAGACCAATTGTTACCCAAGTATGAAATAAACAAAGCTACCCATGTACATATAAAATTCAGATGAAACAATAGGGAAAACTCTGGTTGTAATAATTTGTTACTATCGGTATCTCTAAATGGCACAATGTATTGACCGATATGTTTTGTGACAGTTATATTTCTATAACACCCCTGGGATCAGGGTTAAACAAATATAGACCTTAGCCTGACATAAGTTTAACCTAGACCTCGAGGATATCTAGTGAGAAATCACTAACACAATAGTAACCCTATGACACAAAAATTATTAGCGAAGAACCAAAATATTACAAGCAGAGGTCACTGACCACAAACATCAAACAACGGAAGGCAAATTATGCTATTAAGTATAGCAAACTTAACAAATGGCCTAAGAGGCCTCAAGCATAAAGATGACGTCCCAGCCCATAGATTCCAGGCTGCCGGCCGGGAACCCCAAGCTACTCGTCAGTGTCGCTATCATACGTAACTCATCTTCAGGGGAACACTTACTCTTCTACAAAAGTATCAATAAAGCAAGGGTGAGTATAGGGTGTACTCCACAAGACTTATGGCTGGTGGGCTTATTTTTCATAAAGCCATCTTTGTTTATAAAACAAGAGGGAGAAGAAGCTCGTATAATCAGAATACTTTAAAAGGGGATAAGAGAGCGACATCTCCGAAGAATTGATCATCATCTTTTGATATCCACCAAAGTAATCCTTATCTCACAACTAGGATCATCCCCTCGTACCCATGAGGAAGCATCCTTAAGCACACGTGGATCTGCCAAGTTTTACGATTAGGTTAATATTCTCTATGATCTTCACGTCCGTTCCCAAGTCGTCCATAATCGTGGACATGGCTTTTCGAAAATATTAAACCCTACAGGGGTGTACAACTTTACCCATACGTACCAACCAACTCTTAATGCCACTATAGTTGAGCCCTCTTCCTTGGAAGGATGGCAGAGGATGGTTGGACACGACTTTTACCTTGCTTTCGTTGAGACCATGAGTCACGCCCTAAGGAGGGTTCCGTCATAACGGGTCAAATCCCGAAGCCAGTCCCTAGAGATGTGAGGCGAGGTTGGTTTACCAGGGGCTCCATCCACCCCAAGCAACCCCGGCCACGCTTACCTACCTGTTATGATGCACCTTCACCCGCCAAATCTTTCAAAATGTTTTCTATGCATATGTCGAATGGAACGCCCAAACTATGCAACTCATGGAATCTACTTGGAAATTTAGTTACTCGAGAGGTTTTCTAGGCCCTGTGTGGATGTATGCTCGTCTTGGTTCAAGAGGCTAGAACTCGGGTCCTGGTAGTGGCGAGCATGGGACTACAAAAACCACATCCCTCCGTGGCCTCCCATACGAGCCTTAGCATGTTTAACCTTTACCACTGATCTCATCAATATACCTCGTTATCCTATCATACTAGATTATCTGCATTTGGTACATCATCTGGATGAACCAGCACTGACAGCTAAGCATGGATAAGCAAGACACAGATAATAGCTCTAGCAGTGCACACAAGCCAAACCTAGTTATGCTAGGAGCAGTGGATCAGGTAATATAAGCTCAAAGGGAGTAATGCAACAAATAGGATACTCTATCTATCGATAAAATACCATAGTGGAATCGTATGCATCATGGCGAGAAGTAAAATACTTTGAAAGCATAGGATTGCATCATGGTGGGGCTATGCTTGCCTTGTTTGTTGATACATAGATAAGCATATCTTCAGAAGACTTATACTTGACTTGATTATAGTTGGTCAAGCATTGTTCGTCGATCTTCGATGGTGTTGATATTGGTCTTCGATCTCGATCTCGATATCATATTCTACTGGGAAGAAGCAAACACAAGAAAGAAATGGAAACAATCAACACATGGCATCGATGCAATACTCAAGCAAGGATGATTATATGCCAAGTTAAATTGTATTGGAATGAAACCCTGTTGCATGCTTGCAATTTAAGCGGGATCTGAAGGATCCAAACCCTAATATAGGAGAGACCCCGGAATCACCTGCGGGAGTTCAAATGTTCTTCTTATTAAACTTGTAATTAAAGTTGTTAAACAATGCATGATTTTGATGCTATTGTGTAGATCTCATTTTTCTGAATATTTTTATATATTATACATATTTTTCTAACTTATAATTAATTAGATATGAATTTTTGGAATATGTAATCAATTTTTGGAATTATTAAACCATTTATTAAATTATCGAAACTAGGAAAACCTTTTTACACCGGCTACACCCCTAGCCACTGAAGCTGATAGAAGGGCCTGATGCCACCTCAACAGCCACGCCAGCAGGTGGGACCAACATCCGGTTTGACCGCCCTGACCGTACTCGCTGACATTGATACGTTGCTAACGTATCCATAATTTTTGATGTCCCATGCTTGGTGTTATCTACTTTCTTATATTTTGTCCATACTTTGGAGTACATTTCATATGATTTCTTGGACTAAACTATTAACAAGAGCCACAGTGCCAGCTGCCTGTTTTCTGTTGTTTTGGTTCCAGGAAAGTCAGAAAATGAATATTCTAGAAATTGGACGGGACAAAAGCCAAAGTCAGTTTTTCACCGAGGGACACCTAGAGCCAGAATACGAGACGGAGAGGTGCTGGGGCCCGGCCACACCACCTGGCCACGCGACCAGGCTTGGCCCGTTCCAGGGGGTGGTCTGGCCGCCCCAGGTGAAGGAAATATGCCCTGAGAGGCAATAATAAAGTTGTTATTATATATTCCTTGTATATGATAGATGTTTATTTTGCATGCTATAATTGTATTGATAGGAAACATCAATACATGTGTGTTTAATAAACAAAAGGGTTCCTAGTTATGCCTCTCTTACAGACTAGCTTGTTGATTAACAAGATGATCAAGGTTTCCTAATCATGGACATTAGATGTTGTTAATAACAAGGTCACAGCATTTGTGAAATGATGTGATGATTCATCCGAAGTATAGCATTACGATCAAGTCATTATGTTTATATTGCTATAACATCATACAAAGTAGTCTTAGTCCTTAGACCATGAGATCATGTTAATTGCTAACACCGGAAGAGTATCTTGATAACATCAAACGTCACACCGTAACAGGGTGACCATCAAGGTTGGTTCAGTGCTATGAAGGTGTTATGTTGAGGCTCATGGATCAAGAGTAGAATTTTTCAATCCCGATGACGGATAGATATACTCTGGGCCCTCTCGGTGATATCACATTAAGATAGCTTGCAAGCAAGTGATGTGATCACTAGAATGTTATATCATGGGAACAAGAAAAGAGTGCATGTCGGTAACGAGATCAAACTAGGTATTTGGATACCGATGATCGAATCTCGGACATGTATTATATCATGAGACAAAGGGATTAAATTGCTGATGTTAAAGGTTCTCACGATCACAGAAGTCATCATTGAATATGCAGGAGTCAGTATGGATCTCCAGGTCCCGCTTCTGATTATGATCTGAGAGGAGTCTCAATCATGTTTGCATTATTCGCGAACCATAGGGTGACACACTTAAGGGTTGCCGGACACCATTTAGGAGCACATATGTTCCAGACAAAAGGTTTGCAAAGCGCAGGAAATGTTTCGATAGAAATAGGAATTGTTTCGATAGAAACCAGAATTGTTTCGGGTGAAATTGCAGAAAGTGGTTCTGCATGTGATATTGAAATGTTGCAAGGGGTTTTATGTGAATGTTTGTTAATTAAAGTAATTAACAAAATTCTGAATAAAATAAATAAAAGAGTTTTATTAATTGAGAGTTGCATTTAATTTGGTGGAAATTAAATACATGTGAGTGGGATTTTGGGTGGAGGCCATGTTTATGTGAGTGGAGGTTCACCACATGAATGAAGGAGGGGAGGAATCCCCCCCCCTCATGCGCCGGCTATGGGAGGGGAGGGGTCTCCCTTCCTCCTATATAAAGCCCCCCTCTCCCCTCTCACAAACCACACCTCCTCGTGAAGGATCTCTCTCCCCCTCTAGATATTCCCCCATGGTCTCGGATTAGTGAGATACATGTTCCCGGTGGCCTTGCGTCTAGAAGGAGTTGCTACTTCTGCTGATTCGCTGGAGCGAGGAGGTGGAGGTTGTCCGGTGGCTTGAACGTGTGTGCGAGGATGAATGCGCTGCTGATTTGTGGCGCTCGGACTTCCACACGATCTTGAGATCGGCAAGCGTACGACTACATCAACCACGAGTTCCTACTCGTTAACAAAACTCGTTTTCTTCGAGGGTAAGTTCTCCATGGATGTATGTCCACCCGTTGCTCTGTATCTAGTAGATAGATCTTGGCGTATAGTTCTCATCGTAGGAAATTTTTTGTTTTCTATGCTACGGACCCAACACCAAGCACCCCCTCAGCCTATCCTTCCGCCTATATATTGCCTCATATAAAGAAACCCTAAGTACCCGATCAAAAATCCACGAAAGAGTCTGTAGCCACCGTCATCTCCATTCCTAGATCGGGAGGGATCTGAAGCTCTTCCCAGCACCCTGACGGAGGGGAGAATTCACCCTGGAGGCCTTCTTCATCATCATGCAAGCCTCCGGTGTCATGCGTGAGTAGTTCATCTCTGGACTACGGGTCCATGTAGTAGCTAGATGGCTGGTTCTCCTCCTTTGTGCTATCGTGTTTAGATCTTGTGAGCTCCGTTCATGATCAAGATCATTTATTTGTAATTCATACATGTTGTGTTTGCGGGGATCCGATGGATATTTAGATGCTATTTTAGATTGATTATTGATTCTATCATGTCTCTGTTATTTGTGATCTTGCATGCTTTCTGTTGTTAGTAGCTATCTTGGCCAAGTAGATGCTAGCAACTCCAAGAGTTAGTATTTATGCTCAATAGTGGGTTCATGCCTCTAGTAATCTGGGGAAGTGACAGAAATCTCTAAGGTAGTAGATGTGTTGTTGCTACTAGGGAGAAACAACAATCCTTTGTTCATAGAACAATCGTATTTTTACTTTACACGCAATTCGTAATGCAATTATCCATTGCTTGCAACTTAATAGTGGAGGGGGTTCGGATGATAACCTGAATGTGGATTATTAGTCATAGATGTAGTTGGATGGCGGTCTATGTATAATGTTGTAATGCCAATCAAATCTCAAAGGAGTCAAGATGAGTAGTATATGCTTGCATGCTTTCTTGATGTTTGTCAATTGCCCCGCTGTAATTTGTTCAACCAATGTGTCATCTATCTTAAGGAGAGCCACCTCTAGTGAACTATGGACCCCGGTCCTTTCTTTTACCATCAATCTACAATCAACTGTTTACTGCTTTGTGTTTACTTTCTGCAAACTATTACTTTCTTCCACTCGATACGTTTAATCCTTTGTTTTCAGCAAAACCGGTGAGATATGACAACCTCATCGCAAGTTGGGGGCAGACTTATGTGGTTGTGTTGTGTAGGTCTCCACGTTGCTGCTGGTACCGGTAGTACGCCCTGCCAAAGTTTAGCTAGCAACACCTTTGGGGTGTTTCCTTGCTCCTACTGGTTCGATTAAACCTTGGTTTCATAACTGAGGGAAAACTAGCTGCTGTGCTCATCATACCTTCCTCTTGGGGTTCCCTAACGAGCTCGGTATATTTTGGGCCATCAAGCTATTTTTCTGGCACCGTTGCCGGGGAAGTCAAGGACATCTTCACAAGGGGAGTCCCTCATATCCGATCTCTTTACTTTGTTATTTTTGTTTTACTTTGTTTGCTTTTGCTTTGTTTGCTTGTTTCTTTATCAAAAACACACACAAATTAGTTTTGCAAGTTTGCTTTCTTTATTAAAAAAACAAAAAAATTAAGTCTTTCTATAGTTGTTACCTCTTTCTTAGCTCACAATATTGATCCCTAATTTCACCCTGAAAGACCTTTCAATAGGTAGTGGCTCTATAATTGGAAAAGATAATATTGAAGAATTCTTTAATCATGTTAGTAAACATGAGGATATTAAGGATAGATCCCTTTCAGAACTTGCTCCAAACTATGAAATTGCTGCAGCTTCTTTAGTTCACACGTTGGAAGCTAGGTTTGTTAACCTTAACCCCTTAATGCAAGTAATGTTTCTTGAACTTAAAGAAGTTGAGGACCCTGAAAAGAGAGATTTTATTCTAGAAACTTTGCTCAAGGAATTCTATGATATTACCAAGAAGCTAGAAAAATCTTTGAACGTTTTAATATGCTAGGCTCATGTGTAGATGTTGTTGGTACACGGGAAAATATGAATAAAACCGAACCTAATGGGGAGGAAATTAAGATACCAATGCATGAAGCCATAGAAAAGAATCTTGATTGGGTTGTTCCCGAAAACCCGTTTGATGAAAATAGTGAACCCAAGAGTGTTGAGAGAGGATCCTCTAGAACTTATTTGGATGAGATACCTTGCCTTGTTGAAGATAATTCTGGTATTAATATTAATGCTTCTTCGTTTGAGAACACTTGATCCTTTTTCTTGCTTCTTATGCCTAACTTAAAGGCGTTAAAGAAAAGTATTTATTGGGAGATAACCCAAAAGTTTTAGATGAGTCTTGGAAGTTATTACTTCAGTAATAGCCTCTCCTTATCCTTTTTATTTGCTTTTTGTGCTAAGAGTAACCTCTAATGAGAGAGAAGTAATGATTGGGAAAGTTGTTGTCCTGAAACATGTTTATGTGTTTCACCGTAAAAATTCTTGTAAATTCTCTGTACGTCCTTTTGAGGCGTCAATTTTTTTGCTTCTGCCCCAGGTTGTTATCTAAGTTTCGTTAGTTCAACACTTTTCGATTTGAGCAATAGAAGGTCTTCGAAAAAATTCGTCTTTACCTGCTAGTCTGTTTTGACAGATTTCTGCCATTATTTGCATTTGCTTCTTGTTGGTTCCTTTTTGAGTTCTTTTGGGGAATTGAGATTTTCGAGGGAAGTGCTACAGTAGCTTGTGTTTTAATGGAAGTTTTATTGGTGTTAGAACTGAACCTAAGGACTTATTATCTTGAGTGCACTAATGTTGCTAATAAAGATTGTGTGAAGTTTTGTATGAAGGAAAATTTTCAGGTGTATGGAAGGAATGAGTAATGAGATGAAGGATGGACTAAAGCTCAAGCTTGGGGATGCCACGCATGTCACCCAAAGAAATATCCAAGAAGTACAAGCGTCAAAGCTTGGGGATGCCCAAGGCATCCCCTTCTTCATCAATAAAAATTCCAGGTTTCTTCCAAACACTTCATTTCTATTGTTTCATGCACAGTTGTGTTGTTCTTGGAGCATCCGCTTTTTCGTTTTTTTTTTGTTTTTCGTTTGCTTTGTTTGCTTAGTTTGCTGAATAAATTGGTTGGACCCCCTCTTTCATACATTGTTTTTCAAATAGTTTGGTTTGGATTGGAAAAGAGTAGGAAAGTTCATGCTTAAGTGGTAAAGAGAGCTTGTTTTTGACTGTGGCCTATGCTTTGTCATGCCATGCTTGATATTATTTTGGCTTTATGCTTAGTATTCTTTGCTGTAGAATGACTTGTTATAAACAATTGAGATTGCTCAATGTGCCTTGGAAGAATCATGTGTTGTTTTAGCATATTAAAGCATAGTATTGTGGTATTCTCCTTTGATGTTTTATTTGGGTTGACTTGGCGCATGCTCACACCATGTTATGACTATCCCAAGTCACCATAAGCCTTGATGATCCTTTAGTTCCACTCATGCATCCAACTCCTAAAACCAAGTTATTCCAATGAGTCCACCATACCTACCTACTGGCATATGATATTCCAAGTATATTCATGTTTTTATCTACCTTCCAAAATAAACTTGTTTTGAGGAAACTAGTGATTAAAGCTCTCACGAACTTGATGGCAAACTTTACTTTTTTGCATTTAATAAACTTGAACCATTGGTTCCATCTTTGTTGCGTATATGCTTGCGCTTTATAAGTTGAAGTTAGCAGAACCATGTATCATGGGGAACGCTTTAAACATTGCACCTATACTTTATACCCCGTTGATATCATGTTCTTTTGCTTATGGATCCCGGTGGTGTGAAATAAAAGGGGAACTTGTAAGATCATGGAGTTTGTATGTGTGTTAGAGAAACGCTAGGGCCGCTAGCCTAAGCCATGCCTAATCATGGTGGAAACTTGTAGCATCACCATAATGAGCACTCTATGAAGCATCCTCAATAAAAACCTATGCAAATAGCAAATAAAAAGATCGCTGAGATGCTCATTGTCTGCTTGCATTGTCATTTTGATTATGGGATAGCTCCTGTATCATGTGCAAGGGGTACCCCATTGGTGGTTCTCTATGATACATATGTACTTACAATGACAAGGGCTTACTTGTGACTAAAGTTGAGTAGCATGAGGTTCGGTCTTCGTAAGAAAGGGGCATGAGATTTCAGTTTATAACTTGTCAAGCATATCCTCTTAGTTGTGTCACTTTAACCTTAATCACCTTCAAGATGCTTATGATAGGGGCAATGAGAGCTGAAAGCTAATAAGTACCATAATTTTTGGAAGCTCTTTATGAGACTTGAATCCCTACTTCCTTCTATGAAGGCCGTTCTTTTACTTTTATGTTGAGTCTCCACGTTCTATCTTTATGCACCTACCTTGAGAGCATAGTGGCCATTCTTAGTTCTATGTGCATTGTCCCAAGACTTGTTGATTGATGCATAGATTTGATATTGCTTGTTTTAAACTATTTGTATCTAGTCACTCTGATGAACTTCGAAGGTGTCCTATGCATTTATATTTGCTACTCTATGAGGGACAAGTTGAATGCCATTAGGCTATGTTTTCTTTATGTGAAACAAACAAACGTCTTGCAAAGCATTTTTATTCATGAATCTTTTTGTTTATGCCTTTCCATGCTGCAACATAGTTGCTTTGCCTTATTGTTAGAACTTTGTCTTTCATGTTTTGATTGAGGTACTATGATCCCAGCTATCAATGTTTTACAAATACTTTGATCAAGTTTATGATGGTGCATGTCACCTCAAAAATTATTCTTTCTTTTTTAGACGTCACCATGGCGTCAGCATGACGTCATGTCGGTGGGGATCCTCCCAGTGACGCACGGGGACGGCGCTAGGCAGCGATCCAGAAAGTGCGAGTGGGCGCGATCGAGAGAGGTGGCCAAGGCGAGCCTAACTAGGGTGGCGTCGCTGCAGAATGGTCGTTAGAGCTAGCACTACGGCGAGGGGCGACGGTGATGCTTGCAGGTCTGCGGAGTGCGGCAAACACAGCAAGCAAGCGAGGCGGCAATAGGATGCATGAGCACCAGAAGCTCACCCCTAGAGTGGTTGGTGGTGACGGCGAGGCAAGGTGTGGTCGGAATCGATGGTAATTGATGATGATTGTGGCGGCCAGAGGCGGCGAAGAATTCCCCGATTAGCTCGTCTGCAGTCCTCCTGGCTTGCGTGAGTTGGTGGGGAGGCTCAACTCATTGACACGAAGCTTCCAGGAACAGCGGAAAAGCTCGGGGTGGACTCCAGCGGTGGCACTCGATGGTGCCTGGCGGCTAGGGTTTCGGTACGGGTTGGGGAACGAGGGAGAGAGCCACAGGGAGAGGAAGAGAGGATGAGCATAGAAGAGAGAGGTCGCAGGGCAGTCTTATCCTCTCCCCTGGATCCGCAGCAGCAATCTTGGCGCACGGCGACAGCTCTCGCACGGCTAGTGAGCTGCTTCGGCGACGGCGCAAGGTTGGCGATGAGGATTGCATGGACAAAGCGGTAAGGTGGCCGAGCCTTGGTGGGTTGCTGCTAGGCCGCCGGCTTGCACGCGTGAGCGGCAGAGAGGGAGAAGGGGAGATGGGTCGGCTGGGCTGCGCGGCCTGGAGGCTCTGGCTCTTTTTTTTAACAAAAGCTTTTTCTGTTTTCCTTTATCTCTTTTGTAATTCAAATACAAACCTGTTTTGGGTATTTCAAAAGTACCAGAGGGTTTACAAGGTATAAAATATTGCAGGGGCCCTTGTAAACAATTCGGGCCCCAAACATTTTGGGTTTTCAAAATTCAAAACCTTTTGGAAGAGATTTCAAAGAGAGAGGGAAAACTAGGGTTCTAGGGTTTTATATTTTACTCTTTGCATTTTTTAATGAAATGATGCTCATGAATGCACAATCAAATCCTTAATTATGATTAACTAAAACTAGGGTGTTACAGCTCTATCCCTCTTAATAGAATATCGTCCCAAGATTCCTAGGTAGGAAGATAGAAGGAACAGGGTCACACTAAACTTCAATGATCTTCTCGAAGAGGTTGATCCATGCCACCATTATTGAATGAATGAAGCGCTTTATTTTCTTCGAGGTAGCTTCACATACTAAGGGAGAGAGGGAATCACACAGAACCACAACCAGAGTATCTGATACGTTGTAAACATATCTAGAATTTTTGATGTTCCATGCTTGTTTTATATCTACTTTCTTATGTTTTGTTCATACTTTGAGGTACTTTTATACATTTTCTGGAACTAACCTATTAACAAGATGCCACAGTGCCAGTTGCCTATTTTCTACTATTTTTGGTTTCAGAAAATCTAGTAAGGAAATATTCTCGGAATTGGATGGGACAAAAGCGAAAGTCAATATTTTACCCGAAGCAACACGGAGTCCCGAGGGGAGACAAAGTGGCGCACCAGGGCAGCCACACCTGGTGGCCGCATGGCCTGGGGGCGCGCCACTAGGGGGTGTGGGCCCCCTAGTACTCCATCGACCTTGCCCCTTCACCTATAAAAGCCTCTGAGGACGAAAACCCTAAGGACCAGATCAAATATCCATGAAAAGTTCCGCAGCACCGCCGCCACCGAAGAGGAGATTCGAGGGATAGAAGTCTCTGTTTCGGTGCCCTGACGAGACAGGGAAGTGCCCCCAGAGCCATCTCCATCGACTCCACCACCATCTCCATCGCCGTTGCAGATTCCAATGATGAGGAGGGAGTAGTTCTCTCTCTAGGCTAAGGGCTCTACAAGTAGCTATGTGTTCATCTCTCTCCCTATCTGTGATCTTATTGAGATAATGAGCTTTGTAATATAGATCTATTCTGCTACTCAAGTGCTTTAATTAATTTCTGCTTATCCCCACGTGTGTGAAGTTGACAGTGTGCACACCATGTGGCACTTAGGCTAAGGTTACATAAATACTTATCATGAGTATAATTTGAGTTGGATGTCTCTATGAGATTGTGGTGTTTGTTGGAACCATCTATCACTCAAGATGACAGTGAGGGGTTATCTAGATGGGGAATGCGAACTTTAAGGTGTGATGTTATAGCCCTACATCGTCCAACCGGAGAGTAGTTCAGGGTAGCATAATGATGAGAAGTTATTTATATGAGAGTGTCCACTAGTGAAAGTATGATCCCTAGGCCTTGTTTCTAAGCATTGAAACACCGTTTACAATCAGTCATGTTACATGTTTGCTTGCTTCCACTCTTATTTCAGATTGCAATTACCACTTTTAATCATCCATATTACTTGTATTTTACTATCTCTTCGCCAAACTAGTGCACCTATACACCTGACAAGTGTATTGGGTCTGTTGGGTACACAAGAGACTTCTTGTATCTTTATTGCAGGGTTGCTTGAGAGGGATACCTTTGACCACTTCCTCCCTGAGTTCGATAAACCTTGGGTGATCCACTTAAGGGAAACTTGCTGTTGTTCTACAAACCTCTGCACTTGGAGGCCCAACACTGTCTACAAGAATAGAAGTGTGCGTAGACATCAAGCTATTTTCTGGCGCCGTTGCCGGGGAGGTAAGGTAAAAGGTACTCACATCCTCTGGCTACTAAGCTATCTTCTAGTACTGTTGCTGGTGTTTGAGTGCTCGAAGTTATTTCCTTTAGATTCTGCAATTTTATCTTTTTGTTTCTTGTTTTTATTTTCACTAGTTAGGCTTAATGGAAAACAACAACAAAATTAGTGAGCTTTATAGTATTTATCTTGAGTTAGACATGAATTGTTTGAAGAGAAAATTAAAAAACCTATGGAACTTTATTTGCATGCTAATAGCTATGTTATTAGTATGAATTCTTTGAACACCATTACTGCTAATGCTATGGAAAAGTCTAAGATTGGGTAAGATGGTTTTGATGAGCATGATATTTTTAGTCCCCCAAGCACGAAGGAGAAAATTTACTTTGATGATACTATACCTCCAATATATGATGATTACAATGATGAACATGATATTTTCAGTCCACCTACTATTGAGGAGAAAATTAATTATGATTACAATATGCCTCCTATATTTGATGATTATGGTGATGAGAATAATAATGATAGCTATTTTGTTGAATTTGCTCCCACTACAATTAATAAGAATGACTATGTTTATGTGGAGAGTATTAATTCTTTTATGCATGTGGCTCATGATAAGAATGTTTTATGTGTAGTTCTATTGTTAATTTTATTCATGATGCTACTGAAAGTTATTATGAGAGAGGGAAACATGGTTTTATGTATCTCAACAATATTAAGTTTCCCCTCTTTATGTTGAAAATTTTGAAGTTGCACTTGTTTTTCTTTCCTATGCTTGTTGTTTTGTGCTTTCATGACTTGTTTCTTTACAAGATTATTTTTCATAGGAAGTGGGTTAGACTTAAATTTGTTCCATATTTTCTTCTTGATGCTATCTTTTACTTCAATTCAAGTTTCTTATGTGAGCATCATCGAAATTATCATGCCTATCTTAATGGCTATAAAGAAAGAGCTTTTAGGAGACAACCCACTATATTTTTTCTTTTAGTTTATTTTTGTTTTGTTGAGTCTTGCAAGTTATTGCTTTAGTAATAAACTCTCCTTATCCCTTTTGTGTGATTTTTGTGCCAAAAATAACTGATAATGAGAGAGAAGTAAGACTTGGGAAAGTTGTTGTCCCCAAATAGATTTGTGTGCTTCACTATAAAAAATAGTGAAAAATCCCTATACGTCGGATTGAGCTGTAATTTTTGTCCTTATGCCCTAGGTTATTATCTAACTTTCGTTAGTTGATCACTTTGAGCAACAGAAGGTCTTCGAAAAAATCGGTTTTTACCTACTGGTCTGTTTTGACAGATTTCTGCCATTATTTGCATTTGCCTCTTAATCTCTTTCTCTTTGATCACTTGAGCTTTTAGAAGGAATTGGTACAATAGCTTGTGTTTTAATGGAAGTTTTACTTGTGTTGAAACTAAAGCCAAAGACTTATTATCTTGAATACACTAATATTGCTAATGAAGATTGTGTGAAGTTTTGTATGAAGGAAATTTTTAAGTGTAGGGAGGGAATGATGTGATGAGATGAAGTATGGACAAAAACTCAAGCTTGGCGATGCCACCCATGTCACCCCAAGAAATATTCAAGAAGTACAAGCATCAAAGCTTGGGGATGCCCAAGGCATCCCCTTCTTCATCAATAATCTCAGGTCTTCTTTCAAGACATTTTATTTTTATTACCTTATGCACTATGTGTTGTTCTTGGAGCGTCATTGTTTTTAGTTTTCTTTTGTTTAGTTTGCTTGAATAAGTATGTTGGATCCCAACACACTTCTTTTGGATAGACACATCCTGTTATTCATTGCCTAGAACACTCTAGTTTTCACTCTTATTGTTCTGTGAGTGTTCTCCTTTGCTAGCACTATGTTTAGCTTTAGTTTTCGATTGGTATTGGAAAAGAGTAGGAAGTTTCATACTTATAGTGGTACAAAAGGAAGCTTGTTTTGACTGTGACTTGGATTTTATCATGTCATTCTAGATGTTGCTTTGACCATATGCTTCGTGATTATTGTTGTAGCATGACTTGTTTCAAACAATTGAGATTGCTTAATGTGCCTTGAAAGAATCATGCGTTGTTTTAGCATACAAAAGCATAATACTGTGGTATTCTCCTTTGATGCTTTATTTGGGTTGACTTGGCACATGCATACACCATGTTAAGACTATGAACCAGTCACCTTAGCCTCTATGATTGTTGGGGGGATACCCCCGGGTAGGATAACACCGGGGTATAAAGGCCAAGTTAGCCGGGTACGACACGGTCAAAGCAAGTGCTGACCGGGTCGCCTCAAGGAAGGCCGAATCACGGTGTGACCCGGCCCATGGAGCATCTCCTTGACTATGGTCCAACCGGCATAAAATTTATGCCGGTCATGTCTATCTGTTTTGCAGGTAACTTGGTAAGCCGGATTAGCTATATGCTAGCCGGATTATCTTAGCTTCCAAGAGAAGGAATCCCCCGTTGGTCAAAAGGTGGCTTTATTAGCTGTAGCCCGAGCAAAGCAAAGTAAAGAAGAGGACTAGCGGGTCAGGGGCGAACAAGGTGATGCGGGCAAAGCCGGATGACATAGCCCGTGTCTGGTGACGCCAAAAGACAAGGATTACGCTATGGGTTACGTCCAAAGCCCGGACGAGCCGTTAAAGAGAATAAAAAAGCATCTGCTTTAGGAAAGGAGCATATTCGTAGAATATGCTGCCAGTTGTGCCCTAGAATTGTAACCCGGGCTTCCCTATATAAGGAGCACCGGGGCCTCCATAGAAAGGGCCAGTCAATTACTTATTTTCTCTCTGTCTAAGGTAGAACACTAGGGCTTCTTTGTAGGGGGTAAGAGACATCGTCTCCTTCTTGCTGAGAGCCTCAAGTGCATTTGTAAACACCATTGATAGAGGAAATACAAGAACTTCCGTGCATGGAATCACCACTCTCTCCCTCCCTGGATTCCCCTAGCATTCATTAGCCCCATATTTACCTTATCCATGGCATCTGCCGTGCCACCACCATGACAGTTGGCGCCCACCGTGGGGCTAGCGGTGCTAGCAGGGGTGAAAATTCAGATGGGAAACTTCTCCAGCACCGGCGAGTGTGTCGTCTCAGGCTTGGTTCAGCATTTTGGAGTGCTGGATTACGTCAGCGACAATGCAGGAAGCTTCGGCAGGCAACCTCCGCCGTGCAACGTCGTCTTCATCAAGCTTAGCGCGCACAAGATCTACGTCGGCATGGACGAGTCCTGCGTTCATCCGCGGCACATCTTCGAGGGAGGCGAGCCACCTCTCACCGCAGCTCGTGGAGTGCATATCACTCGCCCCACTAGCAGCGTTGAGGTCCTTATGACCACGCCAGACGCGGGACCAAGCAAAGATCTGGCGCCAGAGCCAGAGGTAACACCAAAGCAGACCAGGTCTAGGTTTCCTCCGCTAGAAAGGCCAGAGAATGTGCTCCAGCAAGCAATAGATAGCCTAGCAACGCCAATAGCACATGTGGTAGATCCGGCTCAGGCACAAGCTAAGTTAGAGGAAACTAGGCAGAAAATGTTAGCCGGGGCAAAGAAGGTAGCAGAGCTGCATCAGTACTTGAACATCACCTTGAGAGAATATGCTAAGGCAAACCGCATAGATGGAGTGAAAATCCGGTGCAGGAACCTGATCATTGAGATTGACAAGGAGTACGAGCCTAGGCCGGGTCAGACAGCCAGGATAATAACAGGAGGGCTGGATCGGTACAGTACCCTGGCAAAGAACCTCAGGGCAGCAAATGTGTCCGCCTCCGAGTTATAAGGTTTAACCGGAGAGGCCCGGCAAAGGCAGCAAGAGAGGGTAAACCACTTGTTAAGAGGTGCTTGCCAGCAAACTGAAGAAATAAACAAGGCTAACCTGGCACTACCAGGAGCCTCACAGGTGGTACATTCGGCCAGAAATAACCCGGCAAGATCCAGAGGAGCCGCATCGTCTCCGGGTCACAATCCCCGGAGAGAAGAGGTGGTAGACTCCAGAAGAAGAGACAAACAGATGGTTCCCTATGACCCGGTAAGGGTTGAAAAGGCAAAGCAGTGCAAGTTGATGAAGATAGGCACAGTACCAGTTGAGGTGTGGCTACCCGAGGTAACCATGACCAAGGCAATGCCGGTCAAAGAAATGTTGCCAACGGCAATGCCGGACAGCGTAACCCCGGGGAAACGAGGCAAAATTTACCTCGAACACAGCAACAGTGTGCACCTCGGCAAGAGGGGAGCACGGGACAAGCAGGAGCACAACGAAATGCTCGTCCGGATCTAGAAAGATACAATGATGGTTATTCGGCTATGGTCAATGACGGATACCCCAGACCGGATCACCACATAATGGGATCAAGGCTGGGAAGCAGGAACTTGCAGCCAGATGATGCGAGGATGAAATTGGATAGGATTTATAGGTCAGAGCGAATAGAGATACAAGGTCCACCGGGTCCAGCATGCTTTGGGCCCCGGATCATGAACGAGCCACCAGTGCCGAACTTTCAGCTGGCCAGAGGAACCCGAACTTATGATGGTAGTACCAGGCCGGAGGATTGGCTAATTAACTATGCCACAACAGTCAAAATTGCAACAGGAAATTTGAGATGGGCTGTAAGGTATGTGCCGCAGATGCTGGAGGGACCAGCGGGAGTTTGGCTGAACAATTTGCCACCGGGGAGTGTCAACTGTTGGTTAGATTTCCAGGAGCTGTTCGTTAGCAACTTTTCAAGCACGTACAAGAGACCCAATAGACCGCAGACTCTCGCGTTATGCCGGCAGAGACCGAATGAGCCAGATAGAGATTTCATGAATTGGTGGTGCAGTGTGCGAAACTCGTGCGAAGGAGTAATTGAATCACAAGCTATTGCATGGTTCACTCAGGGATGTAGATATGGAAGTATAATGTGGCAGAGGTTACAGCGATATATGCCAACGACCTTGGCTGAGACAATCCGGATCGTAGATTCGTATGCCTTGGGAGATCCAATGTGACCTCGACTAATGTTGAGCGAGGCAAACAAGGAGTATTACGGCCGAGATGGCTCCGGATCGTCAAGGAGGAACGATTTTCGAGGAAAGAGAAGGGATGAACGTCTAGATTACCGGTATAACTTCATAGCGAGTCACAAAGGTGAAGGACGGGATCATTCAATGCCGGAGCGATCAACGTAAAAAGCGGAGAGCAAAACTGGCAGCAGAAAAATGAGGGGAAAAACCTTGGACCCCGGAGCAGAAGAAGCAGTGGCAAGAACGAAAGGATAGACCGAGATATATGTTTGAGTCTATGCTGGATCAGCCTTGCAAGTTCCATACGCCAAGCCCGAATAGCCAGGCGAATCATACAACCCGGCAATGTGAATGGATGAGGAAATTAGAACAAGGACGTTCGGGGAATGCTCAGGCACCTCGGAACGAAGCACCTAGAAATGAAGCACCACAGCCACCGTTACTGACAGGGGGAATGGACAGCAACTGATGCTGCCATCACCTCCTCCGAGGTACGAGAATCCGGAAAGAAGGGATGCAGTACATCAAGTGAGCAATAACCAGCAACAAGGTCAAGGTTACAACGAGAATGAGGGATGAAATGAGTACAGGGAACATCATCAGAGCTACTGTGTGTTCACCACGGAAGAGAATGACCAGAAAAGCTTGCAGCGCCGGCATATGGAAGTAAATGCAGTAATGCCGGCAGTGGTAAGGTATATGCCTTGGGCGGATCAAGATATTACATGGAGTGTTAAGGATCACCCAAAGATCATGCCAAGCCCAGGAACCTACGCTCTGGTCCTGGATCCGACGTTCATCGGGCCGAATCTCAATGTAATGTTTTCCAAGGTATTGATTGACAATGGCAGCAGTATCAACATTATGTACAAGGGTACCATGCACAGGTTGGGGATAATAGAGAACATGTTGCAAGAAACGAGGACCACCTTTCATGGCATTGTGCCGGGTATTTCTTGTGAGACAATTGGTAAGGTCCGGGTTGACGTGTTATTCAGCACAAGAGATAATTGCCGCACTAAGAACTTGGAATTCGAGGTGGTGAATCTCGAGAGCGCTTATCACGCGTTACTCGGCAGTCCAGCGCTGAACAAATTCATGGAAACGACCCACATCAGTTACCTTAAGATGAAGTTGCCCGGGCCAAGGGGCGTGATAACTGTATCGGGGGATTTCTGGCGTTCGATCGAGTGCGCCTCAGCCGGAGCTAACTTAGCCGAGTCACTTGTGATAGCTCAATAAAAAAGGAAGATACTAGAAGTAGCGGCACTGGCTCAATCTGCGCAACACATATGCCAGCCCTGACCAACCCGCACGGGAGTGTGTCATTCCAAGCAACTAAGGACACGAAGAAAGTGCCAAATGATGATCAGTTCCTAGAGCGCACTGTGACCATTGGTGTCGGGTTAAGCAGCAAATAGGAAAGCGAGCTCGTCAACTTCCTTCATGAGAATCGGGATATCTTTGCTTGGTCTACTCAAGATCTGCAAGGTGTACCGACGGAGTGGGCTGAGCACTCATTGAACGTAAGACCCGGGGCTAAGCTGGCTTAGCAACCTCTCCGGCGTTTTGCCAAAGACAGGAGAAAAGTCATTGGAGACGAAATAGCTAGGCTCTTAGCAGCCGGATTTATCATGAAAGTACTCTACCCGGATTGGCTTTCTAATCCGGTGCTAGTGGAGAAAAAGAAAGATGATCTGAATGAAGCTGTGGTATGGCGCATGTGTATTGATTACACGAACCTGAATAAGGTGTGTCCCAAAGATCCATTTCCACTCCCTAGGATAGACCAAGTCATAGACTCAACGGCCGGATGTGAGCTGCTGTCATTCATTGATGCATATTCTAGTTTCCACCAGATACCCCTGAATCCGGATGATCAAATAAAGACTGCATTTATTACCCCGTATGGGGCTTATTGCTATCGCACTATGCCATTCGGATTACATAATGCAGGAGCAACGTACCAGCGATGCATGCAAAAATGCTTACATGATCAGATAGGACGAAACATGCAAGTCTATGTGGATGATGTCTTAGTAAAAACCAAGGAAAGCGATACGCTCCTTGAGGATATCCTGCAGACATTCGCGAACTTAAGAAGGTTCCGAATGAAGCTGAACCCAGAGAAATGTACCTTTGGCGTACCCGCTAGAAAGTTACTCGGTTTTTTGGTGTCTAGTCGTGGCATTGAAGCTAACCCGACGAAAATCCGGGCCATAGAAAGAATGGAACTGCCAAAATGCCTTAACAATGTGTAGAAGTTCACTGGTTGCCTGGCATCATTAAGTCGGTTTGTATGTCGGTTGGGAGAGAAGGCCTTGCCCCTCTACCAACTAATGAAAAAGGCAGACAAGTTCACCTGGATGCCACAGGCGGATCTTGCATTTTTAGAATTAAAAAAGATGTTATCTACCGCGCCAATCCTAGCCGCCCCACTACCTAAGGAGCCAATGTTGCTCCATGTAGCCGCAACCAACCGAGTCGTAAGTGCAGTAATCATACTAGAGCGTGAGGAGGAAGGAAAATCAGTGCAAAGGCCGGTGTATTACCTGGGCGAGGTATTATCAGCCTTGAAACAGAACTATCCTCACTATCAGAAGATGGCATACGATGTATATATGTCGGCCAAGAAACTCAAACACTATTTTGAGGAACACCCCATCAAGGTGATATGTGAGGCACCCATTTCCGAAATCATGAGTAACAAAGATGCGAGCGGCCGAATAGCAAAGTGGGCTATCGAGTTAGCTCCCTACACGCCACAGTTTGACAAAAGGGATGCGATCAAGTCACAAGTTGTGGCGGATTTCTTGGTGGACTGGGCTGAAATGCAATACGAGCCACCCTTGCCGGACTCCAATTATTGGCAAATGCACTTCGATGGATCCAAACTGAAAGATGGGTTGGGCGCCGGAGTAGTGCTAACCTCGCCCAAGAAGGATCAACTAAAATATGTCCTTCAAATCCACTTCAGTGCCTCGAATATTGTGGCGGAGTACGAAGCGTTGGTGCATGGTCTCAAAGTGGCGAAAGAAGTAGGGATACGTCGGATACAATACTTTGGAGATTCTGATTTGGTGGTGCAGCAAGTGTCTGGAAATTGGGATGCCCAGGACGCTAACATGGCCCTATACAGGTTCCATGTTCAAAAGATAAGCGGGTTCTTTGAAGGGTGTGAGTTCCATCACATACCCCAGATTGAAAACGAGGCGGCAGATATGCTATCTAAGTTGGGATCGTCCCGGCAGCCAATCCCGCCAAATGTTGCCTTGGAGCACCTGAGAAAACCATCTATCACACCATCACCCGAATCAGATTCCATTTACATCCCGGCACTCTCCGGATCAGGAGCTGCACCTATGGAGATAGAATGGGGAAGCACCTCAGCAAACCCGGGGACTGCTTTAGCAAACCCGGGAACTGCCTCAGCAAACCCGGGGACAGTTCAGCTTGATCTGGTAGGAGTTATGTTGGTGGATGCAATGGAAGTTAATGAGGAACCATTTCCCGACCAGACTGTACCAACTTGGGCAAAGTCAATTTTTGATTTCCGGAAAGAGGGAATCTTGTCGGATGATGAAATAAGTTCAAGGTAGATTCAGAGAAGGGCAAAGGCCTATACAATTATCAACGCCAAACTATACAAAAGAAGTGTGACGTCAGTACTACAATGGTGTGTTGACATACTCCAGGATATTCACCAAGGGGAATGTGGCCACCACGCCTCCTCAAGGGCCTTAGTAGCAAAAGCTTTCAAGCATGGATTTTATTGGCCCAGTGCTTTGGAGCAAGCAGAGGACTTGGTGAGAAAATGCAATGGTTGTCAAAGATACGCCACAAAAACTCACCTACCAATGTCGGAGCTGAAAACTATCCCCATTACATGGCCATTTGTTGTATGGTGCCTAGACATGGTAGGACCATTTAAGCCGGCCAAGGGAGGGATGACCCATATGCTGGTCATGGTTGAGAAGTTCACCAAATGGATTGAAGTGAAACCAATTCGGAAATGTGATGGGGCAACAGCAGTAAGATTCCTCAAGGATATAATCCTAAGGTACGGCTATCCCCATAGCATCATAACTGATAATGGAACAAATTTCGCTAAAGGAGTGTTTGTGAGATTCTGCCAAGAAAAGAAGATCCCGTTAGATGTCGCCTTAGTCGCCCACCCCACATCGAACGGGCAAGTGGAAAGATCCAACGGACTGGTATTGTCCGGGATAAAACCCCGGCTCATGGAGCCGCTGCAAAGATCAGTAGGGTGCTGGATAGAAGAACTACCAACGGTACTATGGAGTTTAAGAACAACTCCGAATCGATCAACAGGCTACACGCCATTCTTTCTGGTATATGCGGCAGAAGCTGTATTACCAGCCGACATAGAGCATGATTCGCCAAAAGTCACCCAATACACAGAAGCCGAAGTGCATGAAGCCTGGCAAAATGATGTTGATCTGCTGGAATAAGCGAGAGAATTGGCCTTGTCCAGATCTACCATATATCAGTAAAATCTCCGATGCTATCATAGCCGGAAAGTGAACCCCCAAGTTTTCCAGGAAGGTGATTTGGTACTACGACTAATACAGCGCACTGCTGGCATGCATAAGTTATCCCCTCCATGGGAAGGACCTTTCATTGTGAGCAAAGCCTTGCGCAATGATTCCTACTATCTAATTGATGCACAGCCCAAGGAAAAGAACAAGGCGAACAGGTCCGGAGAGGAGTCCAAACGACCATGGAATGTAGCACTACTTCGTCCTTTCTACACCTAAGAGGTGAATGTATCCGAGCTACTCATACGTCGGTATGTATGTCGGCATGAGCCTATCAATAAAAACGTTGCCACCCCAAGCAGAGACTCGGGGACTGCTATAATGCTTTTCTAGTTTTCGTATTTTTATGTCGGCTGGGTGAAGTCGCCTAGACCTTAGTTGGATTAGTAATGTGTAAGCACCAAAAACCTAATTCTTCGACTTTGCTGATGTCCAACATGAATTGGCTTCATGGCAAGCAAGTGAACAAGTTTGGAATAGCAAAGCACATGAAAAACGACTAAGGGAAAGAGCTTAAGCGGGCTGACATTGGTTTTTGACTAACCCTTAGTTTGTTCGGATCACTAAAATGCCAGATCATTTTGAGCTAATCTCAAAGTTTCAAGTATTGTTAAGTCAATTTTTTGAACCTCGGACTCGTAAGTCAAAAAGTCGAATCAAGGTAGACGCGAGCCGAGTCAAAAATTGGGGGAACAAGAAAATGAAACTCGGGCACTTCGCCCACGATAATCCAACAGTAGAACTTAGTTCAGAACATAAAATTGTAGCACAACCAAACCAAAGTATTTAAATACAGCTACGCCCGGCATTCCGAGGATCTGACAAATATGACAAGTGTTTTTCAAGGAGCAGGAGCAGCAGACAAATCATCTGTCGAGGAAGGAGGCACTCCAGAGTGTGGGGGAGGAGCGCTAGCTTCGGCTTCGTCCTCCGGGTTAGCCTCACTACCCTCCGGGTCTTCAGCCTCGTCGCCCACTTCGGTGCCCTCGCTTTCACTCCCTTCTTCTTCAGCTCCAGAGACAATCTCTTCGTCAGCAGCATCAAGATAACTCGGCCCCTCATTCCAAGCATGGCAGAAAGAGTACCAGATGAGCTTGTTAGCACAGGCTTGGCGGCGCGCGATCCACTCCGGATCCTCGCACCACTTAGACCCGGTGCACATGCGAGTGAGCAATCCAAGATCAATTCCTTCGTACCATGAGAGAGCGAATTTCAAAGCAATATCGGCCCCAGCCCGTGCCGCAGATTCGCGCCACAGATGCAGCTATGTGTCACACTCCATTAACTTGGCTATGAAAGCCGAGCCTTTCTTTGGAATGGTTTCACTGGGCCAGAGGTAGCTGAACATCCGTATTGCCGCTGGGATAATATCCGCGTCATGATTCTTTACTACCTCAAGACGAGCGGTGAGACTCGCCCAGAGATCCTCTGTAGTATAAGGGATTGGCTTGGCACCAGGGGCAGCAAGAACTCCATGCTATTCGCGGGACTGCTGTACGATAGAGGCAGCGAGCGTATCGCTCTCTAGAAATTTGCCTAAGGATAAGAAGAAAAATAGTGAACAAAAGGACCAAATCCGGAGGGTAGAAGATCAAGCAAGGGCAGAAAACTTACGCGCAATCTA
The DNA here is from genome assembly GCA_023614405.1 of Avena insularis. Classification (NCBI taxonomy): domain Eukaryota; kingdom Viridiplantae; phylum Streptophyta; class Magnoliopsida; order Poales; family Poaceae; genus Avena; species Avena insularis. Next base: position 78,840,061 of record CM042692.1, on the reverse strand, counting down.
GAAGAGGAGTCGCTGAAGCTTGGAATCAACATTGGCATGATGGGCCTGGAGTTTCTCGTATTCGGTGGTCACCGACGTAAGCTTGACGTCGGCTTCCTCTAGTAGGCTCTTATCCTTGGAGATTTGGTGTGGTTAAACGCTCTTTCTCCTCGGTAAACTCCTGGTGGGCCTTCTCCAACTCAGACTGATGAAAGCTCTTAAGCCTTTGAATTTCGGCATTCAGCCGAGTGATCTCCGAGTCCCGCTGTTGGAGCTGAGCTATCTCTGCATCCTTCTTTTTTAGCTCAGCCTCATAATTCCCTGCTTGTTCGAGGAAGTGAGTCATCATTTTAGGCATGGTGACACTATCCTCGAGAGCAACTACAACAGCACAATGATCCGGAGGACCCAAAGTATAAGTGTCCACCGGATAAGGCAAAGAAAGTACAACGATCATGTGAAGGGGATAAGTTTACCTTGGATTTCCGCAAGGTTTTTCCTCATGATTATATTATCAGCTTCAACCTCGGTTGCATGATTCGGACAGCAGATTCATATGGGTCCTAAGAAGTTTGAATGAACAAGGAAGAGGAAGAATGGAAAATTACCCCTCTTTTGGTACTCCACCAAGACTTTACCATAACGCGCGCGAATGTCTTTGTAGGAGTCCAGCAGGCGCTGGAACTCAGCGGATCAGTGGTTAGTGGTAATCTGAAATAAGCAAGGCAAAGAAAAAGTTCAAAGGCAAGGTAAAAACAATTCGGAGTCTACAAGACCCGGGCCAAGTGGAACTTAACCCGGCTCTAGATGTGTGGATATTCGAAGTCTACAAAACCCGGGCCAAGTGGAACTTAACCCGGCTCTAGGTGTGTGGATATTCGAAGTCTACAAGACCCGGGCCAAGTGGAACTTAACCCCGCTCTAGGTGTGTGGATATTCGAAGTCTACAAGACCCGGGCCAAGTGGAACTTAACCCGGCTCTAGGTGTGTGGATATTCGAAGTCTACAAAACATGGGCCAAGTGGAACTTAACCCGGCTCTAGGTGTGTGGATATTCAAAGTCTACAAGACCCGGGCCAAGTGGAACTTAACCCGGCTCTAGGTGTGTGGATATTTGAAGTCTACAAAACCCGAGCCAAGTGGAACTTAACCCGGCTCTAGGTGTGTGGATATTCGAAGTACATAAGATACGGGCCAAGGGAACTAGACCCGGCTCTAAATCTACTAAAATTTGATGTCATTATGAACAAAAGCTAAGTTATATAAGAAGCATCCGACCGAATATCAAGTTATTCCCTCGGAGGCTCGGGGACTAGGGGCTATATCTACAAGTGCTCAGTTATGTAAAACATCAACAGCAGAGAAAAAGAATCACCTCCATCATCCGGCCAGCTAAGGAGATAGCCTTGGTAGCGGAGTTCATCTAGGCGTTGAACTCGGCTGGGCTGAACTTCTCTGGCAGATCGTCTTGAGGGTCGACGAATTCTGCGTTGTTCCAGTTCTTCAGATACTCAAGGAGTAGTGGACTGTAGCTTTCGCCGCTCAGAGAGTATCGCCACAAGACCCTTCACGTGGACCTCCCGCCTGGCGGATTGAGCTAGAGCGGGACTGGTATGCAAAACCAGTTGTTGGCTGCCCTCTGATCTAGAAGCAGTAGACCCGGATGAAGTTACTTTTGCTGACCCGGAAGTCTTCTTGACTTTGCCGAATGAAGGTGGAGGAATTGATTGAAAAATATCTGCCATAGAAGGGGTAGACCCGGAGGGAGTTGATGGAGCTTTTCCCATGGGAGGCTTGGAGGCTCTTGCTATTGTTGATGTTGTTGGTGTTGGTGTGGGTGCTGGTGCTACTGTTGGTGTTGGTGCTGGTGCTGGTGCTGATGGTGCTGCTGGTGTTGCTGGTGCTGGTGCTGGTGATACTGGGGGCACTGGAACAAAAGGATATGCTGGGGGCGGCGCCGATGAAGCTGGCACCTCAGGATCTGGCACTCAGGCCGATGAACCGGGGCGATCCGGCATTGCCGTATGCAGATCTGCCCTACTACCCCCCGCACTGACGTTGCCCTCCTCTTGGCGAGGTGGGCTCTGGTCAGGCGCAACCGCGGAGCCCTCATGAATAGGGCTGAGCGGACGATAATCATCGTTGCGGGAGGAAGAGGGACTGCTCCGTAGTGGGGAGGCAATGATGGGGCCGCTCTAAGGGATATCCCTAGGAGCTCTGAGAAAGAAAAAGCACCAAGTCAAAATGAAAGAGTCAATAAGAAACAAAGGCAAGCAAAGGAAAAAATCCCAAGAAGCAGTATTAAGGAACTTACTCATCCGTGGTAGGAGGAGCCCGAGGTTTGGGCACCCTCCGAACCATGCTCTTGGCGATAGGTTTGGCCGAGGGTTTAACCCTGGACTTCTTTTGCCTCTTCTTGGGCGGCGGTACCTCCGAAGCTGCGGCCGAGGTAGCTGCATGCTTCTGGGATGGAGTCGGGGCCGGGCCACCAGTGGCAAGGGGAGGAACCTCGTGGACCTGATCGTCCGGGTTAGCTGAACATTCGAACATAGCCAGGTGCGCGTAAGAGATGAGAACCGGATCAAATAGCTCCAGGACCTCAACGTCCGAGTCATCATCGTCTGGCCAATACCTTAGAGAAGATGCCTTACCAGCGCTGCGTCTGACGATGTCCGGGGTAGGCAGGAAGGCCTCCGGATCAGGATCCTCCTCGTCCTCCTCGGTGCGGTCCGGCAACCACTTGCTCGCCAGCACCTCGCCATCCTCTAGTGGCTGCTGGAGGAATTGCTGAGAACAAGGCAACAATTGACAAGTTACAAAAGTGAATCCACATACAGAGAAGATTCGGAAAACAAGAATAGGAAAATTCACATGTGGTGGAGGGTTGACCCGGGTGAAGGTCTCAATTCCCCACTCCCAATCCTCGAAGAACTCCTTCTCCACATTGAATATGGACTTAACACGGCGGTAAACCACCAAGTTATCCAACTCGATGGAAGAAGTCTGGTGAGGGTCGAGAGGGACGCTAAGGTAGCAGATCTTGTGGGCTCGCTTCTGGAGGGGGGAGACCTGGCTACGGAGGAAAGTAATCATAATTTCCTCCCCCCCCCCCCCCGGAGTTTCTCCTTGAGAAGCTCCTTGATCCGGCGCTCCACTTGATTCGCCAGGGCAGTGGGCCGCTTCGGAATGCTCTCCCAATGAGAGGCGTCAGGAGGGCCAAGTCTGAAGGGGAGCAGCCGAATCAGGGTCCTCCTTGGTGGTGTTCCGGACATAAAAGAAAGTCCGGTCCTAGCCCTTGCAAGATTCGAGTCCAGTGACCCAGGGGAATACGGACTGCTTCCGGGGAGAAATGGAGGCGGCGCCACACTGCGTTAAGTGTTTGTCCTCTCGGCACGCTCCTTGTTCAGAACTACGTTCCTCTGGAGGCCAAAGAACTTAATCCAAAGTTCTTTGGTTGGCCAGAGGCCAATGTACCCCTCAATGCCCGAAGCGAAGGAGGACAGAGAGGTAATGGCATTTGCGGGGAGATGATGCGGTTGCAACTTATATGTAGAAATGAAATTGAAGAAAAAATTCGAAGTGGGAAGGCTGAAGCCACACTGGAAATGCGAGAGAAAGACAACGTACTCCCCAGATTTGGGGGAAGGAGAGACTTCACCGGTGGCGAGGCGGCAGGCGACGCCGGCGAGGATGCGCCGCGTGGCGTGGAGCCAATCAAGGTCCTCCTCGCGGATGATGGAGCCATCCCAACAGCCGCGCTCGCAGCCCTCCGCTCCTTCTTCCTGCTGCGCCACCACCGCTGCCTCCGCCTCTGACATGGTGGATTCGAGGTCTTCGAGGGAGTAATCGGAGTAGAGATAGCTGGAGGAAGGTAAACAGGAAGCACAAGGCCCCATGATGGAAATTGTGAATGGGAACGGCAGTGAAAGCAGTGGCTTGGGCCTTGTGATCGTGATGGCGCCCGTGTGTGAAAAACTAGCGGCGGCGAAGTTGCTATGAAAGAGAGAGAGGCTGGGAAGCGCAAAGGAAATGGGGAAACTTCCCCTAAAATCGCCCCATGCCTCCTACTTAACCGCGCAACACGCGCGTCATGGGATCCTTTGCGGGCGACACGCCGCACGCAATGAGCGTGTACGCGGCCAGAACTGCCAATCAAAGCAAGGCCACATGAGGGTCTACAGGAGCAGATAACCCCACGAAGTGATGCAACGTTATAGTTAACGAGGCGCTGTAGTGGAGGGACGTCTACAACAGCTATTCCTGACATTGCGACAGTAACCGGCGCATTAAATGCGTGTGGCCCTTAAAATGAGGCAAAATGATGATTACCCTCCACGTAGGATGTGGAGAAGCGTACAAGAGAAGGAAAGGTAACCCGGATAAGCAAGAAAAAGACTTGGCCAACGAGGAATAACTCGGAATGAGCAAAGGGTCGCAAGATGAGAAACTCCGGGCTACGAGGTAACTCGGCCTCAGGAGCAAAAGATCCGGATATGGGAACCTGTTGTGGCCTTAACAACTAAAAGTTGCTAAGACCGCACTAGCTTCAGGGACTAATGTTGGGGGGATACCATCGGGTAGGGTGACACCGGGGTATAAGGGCCAAATTAGCCGGGGTACGGCACGGTCAAAGCAAGTTCTAACTGGGTCACCTCAAGGCGGGCCGAATCACGGTGTGACCCGGCCCATGGAGCATCTCCTTGACTATGGTCCGGCCGGCATAAGATTTATGCCGGCCATGTCTATCTGTTTTGCAGGTAACTTGGTAAGCCGGATTAGCTATATGCTAGCCGGATTATCTTAGCTTCCAAGAGAAGGAATCCCCCGCTGGTCAAAAGGTGGCTTTATTAGCTATAGCACGAGCAAAGTAAAGTAAAGAAGAGGACCAGCGGTTCAGGGGCGACCAAGGTGAAGCGGGCAAAGCCGGATGACGTAGCCCATGTCTGGTGACGCCAAAAGACAAGGATTATGCTATGGGTTATGTCCAAAGCCCGGATGAGCCGTTAAAGAGAATAAAGAAGCATCTGCTTTAGGAAAGGAGCAAATTCGTACAATATGAGCATCGGGGCCTCCATAGAAAGGGCCGGTCAATTACTCATTTTCTCTCTATCTAAGGTAGAACACTAGGGCTTCTTCATAGGGGGTAAGAGACATCGTCTCCTTCTTGTTGAGAGCCTCAAGTGCTTTTGTAAACACCATTGATAGAGGATATACAAGAACTTCCGTGCGTGGAATCACCACGCTCTCCGTCCCTGGATTCCCATAGCACTCATTGGCCCCATCTTTAGCCTATCCATGTCATCTGCCGTGCCACCACCACGACAATGATCATTTAGTTTGACTTGTAATATCACTTTATGCTTTAATTAATAATGTTTTGTCGCTTTGCATGATTATGGCCATAGGTTCTCTCTTAGTTGGTCGCTCCCAGTCTTTTGCTAGCCTCCACATGTACCAAGTATGAATTCCACTCATGCATCCAACCCCCAAGAAAACCAAGTTGTTCCATAGAGTCCACTATAAATTCCTATGCATGGTGTGTTACACCATTCCAAGTATATTCATGCTTTTATCTACCTTCCAAATTAAACTTGTTATGTGAAAATTAGTGATTAAAGCTCTCACGAACTTGATGGCACACTTTACTTTCTTGCACTTAATAAATTTGAACCATTGCGTCCATCTATGTTGTGTATATGCTTGCACTTTATAAGTTGAGAATTAGCAGAATCATGTTGTCATGGGGAACACTTTCAACATTGCACTTATTATTCGGTTGATATCATGTTCTTTTGTTTATGGATCCCGACGGTGTGAAATAAAAGGGGAACTTGTAAGCTCATGGAGTTTGTATATGTGTTAGAGAAACGCCTGGGTGGCTAGCCTAAGCCATGCCTAATCATGGTGGAAACTTGCAGCATAATCATAGTGAGCATTCTATGAAGCATCCTCAATAAAAACCTATGCAAGTAGCAAATAAAAAGATCACTAAGATGCTCATTGTCTGTTGCCTTGTCATTTTGATATGGGATAGCTCATGTATCATGGGGCAAGGGGTACCCTGTTGGCGGTTCTCCATGATACACATGTACTTACAATGACAAGAACTTACTTGTGACTAAAGTTGAGTAGCATGAGGTATGGTACTCGTAGGCAAGGGGAATAATGAGTTTTTCGAGTTATAACTTGTCAAGCATATCCTCATATTTGTTCACTTTAACCTTAATCACCTAAATATGCTTATGATAGGGGTAATGAGAGCTAAAAGCTAATAAGTACCATAATTTTTGGAAGCTCTTTATGAAACTTGAAATCCCTGCTTCCCTCTTATGAAGGGCCTTTCTTTTTACTTTTATGTTGAGTCTCCATCTTCTATCTTTATGCACCAATTGACAGAGCATAGTGACCATTCTTAGTTTAATGTGCATTGTCCTAAAACTTGTTGATTGATTAATAACTGTGATATTCCTTGTTCTTAAATCACTTGTATCTAGTCACCCTTATGAACTTTGAAGGTGTCCTATGCATTTATGTTTTGCTATACCATGAGGGACAAGCTAAATACCATTCTTATTATGTTTTCTATATGTGAAACAAACAAATGTCTTTTAATGCATTGTTATTCATGAATCTTTTTGTTTGTACCTTTTTCATGTTACAAGCTAGTTTCTATGTATTATTGTTAGAACTCTGTCTTTCATGTTCATGTTAGAGTACTTTATCCCAACCATCAATGACTTACAAATACCTTGATCAAGATTATGATGGTGCATGTCACCTCAAAAATTATTCTTTTTATCACTTGGGGATGTTGATACATCGTAAACGTATCTATAATTTTTGATGTTCCATGCTTGTTTTGTATCTACTTTCTTATGTTTTGTTCATACTTTGAGGTATTTTTATACATTTTCTCGAACTAACCTATTAACAAGATGCCACAGTGCCAGTTGCCTGTTTTTTGCTGTTTTTGGTTTCAGTAAAAGCTAGTAAGGAAATATTATCGTAATTGGACAGGACAAAAGCGAAAGTCAATATTTTACCCGAAGCAAGACGGAGTCTAGAGGGGAGACAAAGTGGCACACCAGGCCCACACTGGTGGCATAGGTCTGGGGCGCGCCACTGTGTGGGCCCTGCTACTCCACTGACCTTGCCCCTTCGCGTATAAAAGCCTCCTAGGACGAAAACCCTAAGGACCAGATCAGATTTCCATGAAAAGTTCCGCAGTGCTACCGCCACCGAAGAGGAGATTCGGGGGACAAAATCTCTGTTCCGGCACCCTGCCAGGACAGGGAAGTGCCCCCGGAGCCATCTCCATCGACTCCACCACCATCTCCATCGACGTTGCTGACTCCCATGATGAGGAGGGAGTAGTTCACTCTCGAGGATAAGGGCTCTACAAGTAGCTATGTGTTCATCTCTCTCTCTATGCGTGATCTTATTGAGATCATGAGCTTTGTAATATAGATATATTCTGCTACTCAAGTGCTTTAATTAATCTCTTCTTATCCCCATGTTTGTGAAGTTGACAGTGTGCACACCATGTGGCACTTAGGCTAAGGTTACATAAGTATAATTTGGGTTGGATGTCTCTATGAGATTGTGGTGTTTGTTGGAACCATGTAGCGCTCAAGGTGACAGTGATGGGTTATCTAGATGGGGAATGCGAACTTTAAGGTGTGTTGTTATAGCCCTTGATGTCTACGCACTTCTATTCTTGTAGACAGTTGTTGGGCCTCCAAATGCAGAGGTTTGTAGACAACAACAAGTTTTCCCTTAAGTGGATCACCCAAGGTTTATCAAACTCAGGGAGGAAGTGGTCAAAGGTATCCCCTCTCAAGCAACCCTGCAATCAAGATACAAGAAGTCTCTTGTGTCCCCAACACACCCAATACACTTGTCAGGTGTATAGGTGCACTAGTTCGGCGAAGAGATAGTGAAATACAAGTTGTATGGATATAAGAGAATGGTGCTAGAAAATACTTTGATGGCGTGGAAGAGACTAAAGGCAAACTGAAATAAAGATGGAAGCAAGCAAAAATGTAACAGATATAATTGCAAACGGTGTATCAATGCTTAGAAACAAGGCCTAGGGATCATACTTTCACTAGTGAAGACTCTCATATAAATATATCATCTTCATGATACTACGCTGAACTACTCTCTGGTTGGACACTTTAATCGATGGTAGGGCTATAACAGCACACCTCAAAGTAAGTCTTTCCCATCTAGAAAACCCCACACAGTCACCTTGAGTACTAGATGAGTCCAACAAACACCACAATTTCATAAAGACATCCAACTCCAAATATAACTCATAACAAGTATTTGTAATCTCTAGCCTAGGTGCCACCATGGTGTGCACGCTGTCACTTTCACACACATGGGGAGAGCAGAGATCTATTAAAGCACTTGAGTAGCAAGGTAGATCTACTTGATTACAAAGCTCATGATCACAATATGATCATGTTTAGAGAGAGAGATGAACACATAGCTACCGGTAGAACCCTTAGCCTCGAGAGAGAACTACTCCCTCCTCATCATGGGAATCAGCAATGGTGATGGAGATAGTGGTGGAGATCGATGGAGATGGCTCGGGGGGCACTTCCCCATCTCGGCAGGGTGCTTAATGTAGACTTTTGTCCCAGAATCTCCCTTCGTGGCGTTGCTGCGGAAATTTTCGTGGATTTATGATTGATTATCTAGGGTTTTGGTATCGGGAGTCTCTTATAGGCGAAGGAGGCAAGGTCGGTGGCCGGCCAGGGGGCCCACACCATGTCCTGGCGCGGCCTAGGTGGACCCATGCCATGGGGTGGTGTGGCCACCCTGTGGCCCCTCTCCGAGTCTCCTTCTGGCTCCGTGAGTCTTCTAGTAAAATAGGAACTTTGGCTTTTGTCCCGTCCAATTCCGAGAATATTCATTTTCTGACTTTCCTAGAACCAAAAACAGCAAAAAACAGGCAACTGGCACTGTGGCTCTTGTTTAATAGGTTAGTCCAAGAAATCATATGAAAAGTACTCCAAAGTGTGGACAAAACATAAGAAAGTAGATAAAACCAAGCATGGAACATCAAAAATTATAGATACATTTGCAATGTATCAACATCCCCAAGTTTAACTCCTGCTCATCCTCGAGTAGGTAAGTGATAAAAAGAAAGAATAATTTTTGAGGTGACATGCACCATCATAAACTTGATCAAAATATTTGTAAAACATTCAAAGCTGGGATCATAGTACTTCAATCATAACATGAAAGACAAAGTTCTAGCAATAAGACAAAGACACTATGTTGCAACATGAAAAGGCACAAACAAAAGATTCATGAATAACAATGCTTTGCAAGATGTTTGTTTGTTTCACATAGAGAAAACATAGCATAGTGGTATTCAGCTTGTCCCTCATAGTGTAGCAAATATAAATGCATAGGACACCTTCAAATTTCATAAGAGTGACTAGATACAAATAGTTTAAAACAAGCAATATCAAGGTATGCATCAATGAACAAGTCTTGGGACAATGCACATAGAACTAAGAATGGCCACTATGCTCTCAAAGTAGGTGCATAAAGATAGAAGGTGGAGACTCAATATGTAATGGTGGAAGAAAGGCCTTTATAAAAGGAAGTAGGGATTCAAGTCTCATAAAGAGCTTCCAAAAATTATGGTACTTATAGCTTTCAGCTCTCATTGCCCCTATCATAAGCATCTTGAAGTGATTAAGGTTAAAGTGAACAAACTATGGTGGACATGCTTGACGAAGTATAAGTCAGAAATCTCATGTCCCTTGTATACGAGGGTCGCTCCTCATGCTACTCAAGTTTAGTCACCGGTAAGTTCTTGTCATTGTAAGTATATGTGTATCATAGAGAACCCAACGGGTACCCTTGCCTGATGATACGGAAGAATCCCCATATCAAAATGACAAGGCAAGCAGACAACGAGCATCTCAGCATTCTTCTTATTTACCATGGGAATATGGTGCTTTTTTCTCTCTTTCCTCTTTTCATAGTATCTCTTTTCTTTCTTTTTTCCTTTTTGCTCAACATAGGACTCTTTTTTTATAAGAAGAATGCTTCATAGACAGCTCATTATGGTTACGCTGCAGGTTTCCACCATGTCAGCATGGATTAGACCAGCGGCCCAGGTGTTTCTCTAACACATATACATAACTCCATGGACTTACAAGCTCCCCTTTCATTTCACACCGCCGACATCCATATACAAAAGAGCATGATATCAACTAGGTACAAAGTACCAAGTGCAATGTTGAAAGCATTCCCCATGACAGCATGGTTCTGCTAATTCCCAACAAATAAGTGCAAGCATATACAACATAGACGACACAATGGTTCAAGTTTATTAAGGGCAATAAAAGTAAAGTGTGCCATCAAGTTTGTGAGAGGTTTAATCACTAGTTTTCTCATAACAAGTTTAATTTGGAAGGTAAACAAAAACATGAATATACTTGGAATAGCATAAGCTAGTAGGTAGGGATGGTGGACTCTTTGGAATAACTTGGTTTATGGAGTTGGATGCATGAGTGGAACTCATACTTGGTTGTGGAGGCTAGCAAAAGACTGGGAGCGACAAACTAAGAGAGCAATAATGGCCATAATCATGCAGAGCGACAAAACATCATTGATCAAAGCATAAAGTGATACTACAAGTTGAAAACTAAAGGATCATAAAGGCTATGGTGACTTGATATAGTTATAACATGGTGTGAGCATGTGCCAAGTCAACCCAAATAAAGCATCAAAGTAGAATACCACTATACTATGCTTTAATATGCTAAAACAACGCATGATTCATCCAAGGCACATTAAGCAATCTCAATTGTTTATAACAAGTCATGATACAGCAAAAAAATACTAAGCATAAAGCCAAAACAATATGAAGCATGGCATGACAAAGCATAGGCCACAGTTAAAAACAAGCTCTCTTTAACACTTAAGCATGAACTTTCCTACTCTTTTCCAAACCAAACCAAACTATTTGAAAACCAATGTATGAAAGAGGGGGTCCAACCAATTTATTCAGAAAACTAGGCAAACCAATCAAATGAAAAACCAAAATTAAAACGAAAAAGAAGACGCTCCAAGAACAACACAACTGTGCATGAAACAATAAAAATGAAGCGTTTGGAAGAAACCTGGGATTTTTATTGATGAAGAAGGGGATGCCTTGGACATCCCCAAGCTTTGATGCTTGTACTTCTTGGATATTTCTTGGGGTGACATGCGTGGCATCCCCAAGATTGAGCTTTAGTCCATCCTTCATCTCATTACTCATTCCTTCCATACACCTGAAAATTTTCCTTCATACAAAACTTCACACAATCTTTATTAGCAACATTAGTGCACTCAAGATAAATAAGTCTTAAGTTTCAGTTCTAACACCAATAAAATTCCATTAGAACACCAGCTACTGAAGCACTTCCCTCAAAAATCTCAATTCCCCAAAAGAACTCAAAAAGGAACCAACAAGAAGCAAATACAGAAAATGGCAGAAATCTGTCAAAACAGACCAGCAGGTAAAGACAAATTTTTTCGAAGACCTTCTGTTGCTTAAATAAAAAAGTGTTGAACTAACGAAAGTTAGATAACAACCTGGGGCAGAAGCACAAAAATTCACGCCTCAAAAGGACGTACAGAGATTTTACACGAATTTTTACGGTGAAGCACAGAAATCTGTTTTGGGACAGCAACTTTCCCAATCATTACTTCTCTCTCATTAGAGGTTACTCTTGGCACAAAAAGCAAATAAAAAGGATAAGGAGCGGTTATTACAGAGGTAATAACTTCCAAGACTCAACTAAAACTTTTGAAGACTCAACTAAAACTTTTGGGTTATCTCCCAATAAGTACTTTTCTTTAACGCCTTTAAGTTAGGCATGATAGTTTGAGAAGATGCTCACATAAGAAATATGAATTGAAGTAAAAGAGAGCATCAAGAAGAAAATTCAAAGCACATTTAAGTCTAACCCACTTCCTATGCATAGGAATCTTGTAAAGAAACAAGTCATGAAAGCACAAAGCAACAAGCATAGGAAAACAAAACAAGTGCAACTTCAAAATTTTCAACATAGAGAGGGGAAACTTAATATTGTTGAGACGCATAAAACCATGTTTCCCTCTCTCATAATAACTTTTGGTAGCATCATGAATAAAATTAACAATATAACTATCACAAGAAACATTCTTATCATGAGCCACATACATAAAAGAATTAATACTCCCCACATAAACATAGTCATTCTTATTGATTGTAGTGGGAGCAAATTCAACAAAGTAACTATCATTATTAATCTCATCACCATAATCATCAAATATAGGAGGCATATTGTAGTCATAATTAATTTCCTCCTCAATAGTAGGTGAACTGAAAATATCATATTCATCATTGTAATCATCATATATTGGAGGTATAGTATCATCAAAGCAAATTTTCTCCTCTAAACATGGGGGACTAAAAATATCATTTTCATCAAAACTAGCTTCCCCAAGATTAGACTTGTCCATAGCATTAGCAATGATGGTGTCCAAAGAATTCATACTAACAACATTGCTATTAGCGTGCAGATAAAGTTCCATAGGTTTTTTAATTTTCTCTTCAAACACTTCATGTCCTAACTCAAGATAAATACTATAAAGCTCTCTAATTTATTTGTTGTTTTCCATTAAGCCTAACTAGTGAAAACAAGAAACAAAAAGACAAAATTGCAGAATCTAAAGGAAATAACTTCGAGCACTCACACCGGAGGATGTGAGTACCTTTTACCTTACCTCCCCGGCAATGGCGCTAGAAAATAGGCGTTTGCCGTGGGAGGTTCTTCTTCTTTAATCCTCCGGTGTGAATACCTTTTACCTTACCTCCCCGGCAACGGCGCCAGAAAATAGCTTGATGTCTACGCACTTCTTTTCTTGTAGACAGTTGTTGGGCCTCCAAGTGCAGAGGTTTGTAGAACAACAACAAGTTTTCCCTTAAGTGGATCACCCAAGGTTTATCGAACTCAGGGAGGAAGTGGTCAAAAGTATCCCCTCTCAAGCAACCCTGCAATCAAGATACAAGAAGTCTCTTGTGTCCCCAACACACCCAATACACTTGTCAAGTGTATAGGTGCACTAGCTCGGCGAAGAGATAGTGAAATACAAGTGGTATTGATATAAGACAATGGTGCTAGAAAATACTTTGATGGCGTGGAAGAGACTAAAGGCAAACTGAAATAAAGATGGAAGCAAGCAAACATGTAACAGATCTAATTGCAAATGGTGTATCAATGCTTAGAAACAAGGCCTAGGGATCATACTTTCACTAGTGAACACTCTCATATAAATATATCATCTTCATGATACTACACTGAACTACTCTCCGGTTGGACACTCTAATCGATGGTAGGGCTATAACAGCACACCTCGAAGTAAGTATTTCCCATCTATAAAACCCCACACTGTCACCTTGAGTACTAGATGAGTCCAACAAACACCACAATTTCATAAAGACATCCAACTCCAAATATAACTCATAACAAGTATTTGTAATTTCTAGCCTAAGTGCCACCATGGTGTGCGCGCTGTCACTTTCACACACATGGGGAGAGCAGAGATCTCTTAAAGCACTTGAGTAGCAAGGTAGATCTACTTGATTACAAAGCTCATGATCACAATATGATCATGCATAGAGAGAGAGATGAACACATAGCTACCGATAGAACCCTTAGCCTCGAGAGAGAACTATTCCCTCCTCATCATGGGAATCAACAATGGTATTGGAGATGGTGGTGGAGATCGATGGAGATGGCTCGGGGGGCACTTCCCCGTCCCGACAGGGTGCTGGAACAGAGACTTTCTGTCCCCCGAATTGTTGGGTCCGTAGCATAGAAAACAAAAAATTTCCTACGGTGTGAACTACATGCCAAGATCTATCTACTAGGTACAAAGCAACGGGTGGACATACATCCAACAAGAACTTACCCTCGAAGACAACGAGTTTTGTTAACAAGTAGGAACTCGTGGTTGATGTAGTCGTACACTTGCCGATCTCAAGATCGTGAGGAAGTCCGAGCGCCACAACTCAGCAGCGCATCCGCATCAAGACACACGCTCAAGCCACCGCAACCTCCACCTCCTCGCCCAGCGATCCAATGAAGCAGAACTCCTTCCGCATTTAAATGCCACTGGAACATGTATCTCGCTAATCCGAGACCATGGGGAATAATTCTAGAGGGGAGAGAGATCCTTCACAAGGAGGTGTGAGGATGAAGGAGGAATGGTGGCCTTTTATAGGAGGAGGGTGCCCTCTCTCCATGGCGGCGCATGGGGTGACCCTCACCTCCCCATTCATGTGGTGGTAACCCCTCCACATTAAAATGCCTCTTCACATTCCCTTTTAAAGTCTCCACTTTAAATGCATTAAATTTCTCCAAATTTAATGCTCTCTCATTTAATAAAACTCTTTTATTAAACTTATTCAGAATTTTGTTAATTACTTTAATTAACAAACATTCACATATAGCCCCTTGCAATATTTCAATATCACATGCAGAACCTCTTTCTGCAATTTCACCCGAAACAATTTCCGATTTCTATTGAAACAATTCCTGCGCTTTGCAATTCTTTCAATGCGAAACATATGTGCTCCAAAATGGTGTCCGGTAACTCTTAAGTGTGCCACCCTACGGTTCATGAATAATGTAGACATGATCGAGACCCTTCTCCCATCAATAATCAGCGGGGACACGGAGATCCGTACTGACTCCTACACATTCAACGATGACTTTTGTGATCGTGAGAACCTTTAACGCTTGTAACTAAATCCCTTTGTCTCTCGATATATTACATGTCCGAGATTCGATCATCGGTATCTCCATACCTAGTTTGATCTCGTTACGAACATGCACTCTTTTCTTGTTCCCATGATATAACATTCTAGTGATCACATCACTTGCTTGCAAGCTATCTTAATGTGATATCACCGAGAGGGCCCAGAGTATATCTATCCGTCATCAGGATTGACGAATTCCACTCTTGATCCATGAGCCTCAACATAACACCTTCGTAGTACTGAACCCATCTTTATAGTCACCCTGTTACGGTGTGATGTTTGATGTTATCAAGATACTCTTCCGGTGTTAGCAATTAACATGATCTCATGGCCTAAGGATAAAGATTACTTCGTATGATGTTATAGCAATATAAACATAATGACTTGATTGTAATGCTATACTTCGGATGAATGTTCATCACATCATTCCACCAATGGTGTGACCTTGTTATTAACAACATCCAATGTCCATGATCAGGAAACCTCGATCATATTGTTAATCAACAAGCTAGTTTATAAGAGAGGCATAACTAGGAACCCTTTTTGTTTATTAAACACACATGTATTGATGTTTCCTGATCAATACAATTCTAGCATGTAAAATAAACATCTATCATATATAAGGAATATATAATAACAACTTTATTATTGCCTCTCAGGGCATATTTCCTTCAGTCTCCCACTTGCACTAGAGACAATAATCTAGTTCACATAGTGATAAATCTAACACCCATGGAGTTCTAGTGTTGATCATGTTTTGCCCTAGGGAGAACTTTAGTCAACGGATCTGCTACATTTAGGTCCGTGTGTACTTTACAAATCTTTATATATCCATCCTTGACATGCTCGCGGATGGAGTGAAACCGACACTTGATATGCTTGGAATTCTTGTGAGACCTCGGTTCCTTTGCGTTGGCTATGGCTCCATTGTTGTCACAATAGATAACCATTGGTTCCAACGCACTGGGAACCACACCTAGTTCCGTAATGAACTCTTTCATCCAAACCGCCTCCTGTGCCGCTTCTGAAGCAACAACATATTCCGCCTCCGTCGTTGATCCAGCCACCATAGGTTGTTTGGAACTCCTCCAACTAACTGCTGCTCCGTTCAAGAGAAATACGTATCCGGATTGAGACTTAGAGTCATCCGGATCGGTGTCAAAGCTAGCATCGACATAACACTTAGCGACTAGCTCTTCTTCACCTCCGTATATAAGAAACATATCCTTAGTTATTCTGAAGTACTTGAGGATGTTCTTTACCGCTATCTAGTGTCCTGAATCTGGATCAGATTGGTACCTACTAGTCAAACTAATAGCATGTGCCACATCCGGTCTTGTACATAGAATGGCATACATAATAGAGCCTATGGCCGAGGCATAGGGGATCTTATCCATCATCTCTCTTTCTTCCGCCGTAGCCGGACATTGAGTCTTACTCAATGTCTTGCCTTGCAATATAGGTAAGAAACCCTTCTTACTTTCGTCCATATTAAACTTCTTTAATATCTTATCAAGGTATGTACTCTGCGATAGCCCAATTAGGCGCCTTGATATATCTCTATAGATTTTAATGCCTAATATATATGACGCTTCACCAAGGTCTTTCATCGAAAATTTGTTGTTTAGATAACTTTTAACACTGTTTAAAAGATCTATATCATTTCCAATCAATAATATGTCATCCACATATAATATCAGAAATGCCACATTGCTCCCACTCACTTTCTTGTAAATACATGCCTCTCCATAAGTTTGGACAAATCCAAACTCTTTGATCACCTCATCAAAGCGGAGATTCCAACTCCGGGATGCTTGCTTCAGTCCAGAGATGGATCGCTAAAGTTTGCATATCTTATCAGCATCCTTAGGACTGACAAAACCCTTAGGTTGTATCATATATAACTCTTCTTCAATATTACTATTGAGGAACGCAGTTTTACATCCATCTGCCATATTTCATAATCGAAATATGCAGCAATTGCTAACATAATCCTAACTGATTTAAGCATCACTACGAGAGAGAATGTCTCATCGTAGTCAACTCCTTGAATTTGTCGAAACCCCTTTGCGACAAGTTGAGCCTTATAGATGGTCACATTACCATCAGCATCAGTTTTTCTTTTG
This sequence comes from Avena insularis, assembly GCA_023614405.1. NCBI lineage: Eukaryota > Viridiplantae > Streptophyta > Magnoliopsida > Poales > Poaceae > Avena > Avena insularis. The sequence continues at coordinate 78,823,135 of CM042692.1, read as the reverse complement.
AAAATCCATTTATTCTCAATGACCTTTCGATCGTGAGGTAAGTCCACCAAGGTCCAAACTTGGTTCTCGTACATGGATTCCATCTCGGATTTCATGGCTTCTAGCCATTTGTTGGAATTCGGGCTCATCATCGCTTCTTCATACGTCGTAGGGTCATCCATTTCATCAACCATGAAATTCACAATAGGATTGTCGTACAGTTCAGGAGCTGCACGTGTCCTGCTTGACCTGCGAGGTTTGGTAGTGTCCTCTTTCGGAGTTTCATGATCAATATCATTAGCTCTCTCTTCATCCGGTGAAGTTAACTCCGAAACAACTTCCGGTGCTGCGCCACTAGCCATTCCATGAAGAGAAGGTTCAATAACCTCTTCGAGTTCTACCTTCCGACTACTCACACCTTTCGCGAGAAACTCCTTCTCAAGAAAGGATCCATTCTTGGCAACAAAAACCTTGCCCTCGGATCTATGATAGAAGGTATACCCAATTGTTTCCTTAGGGTATCCTATGAAGACGCATTTTTCTGCTTTGGGTTCGAGTTTATCTGGTTGAAGTTTCTTCACATAAACATCGCATCCCCAAACTTTAAGAAATGACAGCTTAGGTTTGTTTCCAAACCATAATTCATACGGTGTCGTTTCAACGGATTTAGATGGTGCCCGATTTAAAGTGAATGCAGTTGTTTCCAGTGCATAACCCCAAAATGACAGTGGCAAGTCAGTCAGAGACATCATAGATCGAACCATATCCAATAAGGTACGATTGCGACGTTCCGACACACCATTACGTTGTGGTGTTCTGGCAGGCGTGAGTTGTGACACTATTCCACACTCTTTCATGTGTATGCTAAACTCGTAACTTAGATACTCTCCTCCACGGTCAGACCGTAGAAATTTGATCTTTCTATTACGATGATTTTCCACTTCATTCTGAAATTCCTTGAACTTTTCAAAAGTTTCAGACTTGTGTTTCATCAAATAGATATACCCGTATCTACTCAAATCATCCATGAAAGTAACAAAATAACGATATCCACCTCGCACGGACACACTCATTGGTCCACACACATCAGTATGTATGATTTCCAATAGATCTGTCGCCCGTTCCATTTAACCGGAAAATAGCATTCTAGTCATCTTGCCCATAAGGCATGGCTCACATGTATCAAATGATTCAAAATCAAGTGATTCCAAAAGTCCATCAGAATGGAGTTTCTTCATGCGTTTAACGCCAATATGACCTAGATGGCAGTGCCACATATATGTAGACATATCATCATCAAGTTTAATATTTTTAGCATTAACATTATGAATGTGTGTAATATTACTATCGAGATCTATCAGAAATAAACCATTCAACATAGGTGCATGACCATAAAAGATAGCATTCTTATAAGTCGAACAACCATTGTTTTCAGATTTAAAGGAATGACCACTTTGCATCAAACACGATCCAGATACAATGTTCATGCTCAGTGTAGGCACTAAATAACAATTATTTAAGTTTATAACTAATCCTGATGGCAAATGGAGAGGTAGCGTCCCGACGGCGATCACATCAACTTTTGATCCATTGCCGACCCGCGTCCTAACCTCATCCCTTGCTAGTTGTCGCTTGTTCCGTAGCCCCTGAACCGAGTTACATATATTAGCAACTGATCCCGTATCAAATACCCATGTGCTACTGCGAGTACTAGTCAAGTACACATCAATAACATGTATATCACATATACCTTTGTTTGCCTTGTCGGACTTCTTGTCCGCCAAATACTTGGGGCAGTTGTGCTTCCAATGGCCAGTCCCCTTACAATAGTAGCACTCGGTGTCAGACTTAGGGCCAGCTCGGGGTTTCTTTTTCAGCGTGGCAAAATTGCCACCCTTCTTTCCCTTGTGCTTGCCTTTCTTGTTTTTCTTGAAACCGGTGGTCCTATTGATCATCAACACTTGATGTTCTTTCCTAATCTCCACTTCTGCAGTCTTAAGCATTGCCAGAAGCTCGGGAAGAGACTTCTTCATGCCCTGCATATTATAGTTCATCACGAAGCTCTTGTAGCTAGGTGGCAGAGATTGGAGAACACGATGTATGCCTAAGTCAATGGGAATCGTTATTCCCAAGGACACAAGCTTATCGGCGTACCTAGACATTTTGAGTACGTGCTCACTAACGGAGCTGTTTTCCTCCATCATGTAGCTAAAGAACTTTTTTGTAGCATTATAACTCTCTACGGTAGCATGGGTATCGAAAATCATTTTCAATTCTCCCATGGTATCAAAGGCATTGCCATTTTCGAAACGCTTTCGAAGTTCTGGCTCTAGCCCATACAAGATGTCGCAATGAACTGTTGTGGTCCTCTGACGAGACACATAGACATTCTTTTCCTCGTCGGGGCATCGAGCTGGTGGGGGCCTAGCGGCATCTAGCACATATTGCTTTTGTGCAGCGGTGAGGAGAATCCTCAAATTCATAGCCTGATTGGTGAAGTTGCTACCATTCATGACAAGTTTCTCTTTCTCCATGAACACATTGAAATTAAAAGCGGTGGTGCCATCTACAGAATTTGTAAAGTTTATTTAGACTAAGTTTATGATAGATTGAGTTCAACTAATCCAAATTACTAATGAACTCCCACTCAAAAACGACATCCCTCGTGTCCTTTTGGTGATTACATGAACCAAATCCACTACACCAAGTCCGATCATCACATGAGTTGATGTAGCTTCAAAGGCGAGCATCTATATGGGCATCATATCAACTATATGACTCATGATTAACCTTTCGGTCCATGTTCCGAGGCCATGTATGTACATGCTAGGCTCGCCAAGTAAGAACCTTAGTATTCGCGTGTGTAAAACTGTCTTACACCCGTTCCTATGAAAGCGTAGATTCGAGTACACCCGATCATCACGTGATGTCTCGAAACACGATCCACAGAACGGTGCATACTTAAGGAAGAACACATTTTTATCTTGATATCTAAATGAGGGATCATCTTATAATGCTACCAAAAGCGCCAAACTAGCAGTATAAGATGCAAATATCTAATGTGTAAAGTGAGATGATATGGTCCATGCATTTGATCTCTATCACTTGCATCGTGGTATGATCTCTATCATTCCTTTGTGTGTAAGGCCAAGGTCTATGGAACTTACACGTTGAGTGTGTTGTAAGAGTATCTATCATACATCTACTTACAACAATACCATATCAATAAACTAGCCTAGCAACGATCTAAACTAGACGCCTCTAATTTATCAATTGCAAGTTTTACGTGGCATAGGGCTTTCGGAGATAGAACCGTTCTCACCTACGAACATGAACCACAACGAGGATAACTAAGTTATTAGCAACTCGTTGTAAATCAGATATTGACTATAGTAGGAGAGCAGGACACACCAGCCACTTATGCAAAACAAGTTGCATGTCAGTCGTGGAATCGGTCTCATGTACGATGACATGTAAGGTTGGTCCGGGCCGCTTCATCCCATTATCCCACCAATATCCAAAATACATAGAAGATGCAATAACATGATCATCATCGCCCACATATAAACATATGTGTACTACCCGTGCAAAGCACCTACGCATAGATCAGGCTCTGATACCACTGTTGGGTCCACAACATAGAAAACAAAAAATTTCCTACGGTGTGAATTACACGCCAAGATCTATCTACTAGGTACAAAGCAACGGGGGGACATACATCCAACGAGAACTTACCCTCGAAGACAACGAGTTTTGTTAACGAGTAGGAACTCGTGGTTGATGTAGTCGTACACTTGCCGATCTCAAGATCGTGAGGAAGTCCGAGCGCCGCAACTCAGCAGCACATCCGCACTCGCACACACGTTCAAGCCACCGGACAACCTCCACCTCCTCGCTCCAGCGATCCAGCGGAAGCAGCAACTCCTTCCAGACAAAATGCCACCGGGAACATGTATCTCGCTAATCCGAGACCATGGGGGACTAATTCTAGAGGAGAGAGATCCTTCACATGGCGGTGTGAGGATGACGGCGGGATTGGGTGGCCTTTTATAGGAGGAGGGGGGTGCCCCCTCTCTCCATGGCCGGCGCATGGGGGTGACCCCTCACCTCCCCCATTCATGTGGTGGTAACCCCTCCACATTAAAATGCCTCTTCACATTCCCTTTTAAAGTCTCCACTTTAAATGCATTAAATTTCTCCAAATTTAATGCTCTCTCATTTAATAAAATTCTTTTATTAAATTTATTCAGAATTTTGTTAATTACTTTAATTAACAAACATTCACATATAACCCCTTGCAATATTTCAATATCACATGCAGAACCTCTTTCTGCAATTTCACCCGAAACAATTTCCGGTTTCTAGTGAAACAATTCCTACGCTTTGCAATTCTTTCGTGTGAAACATATGTGCTCCAAAATGGTGTCCGGTAACTCTTAAGTGTGCCACCCTACGGTTCGCGAATAATGCAGATATGATCGAGACCCTTCTCCGATCAATAATCAGCAGCGGGACGTGGAGATCCGTACTGACTCCTACACATTCAACGATGACTTCTGTGATCATGAGAACCTTTAACGCTTGTAACTAAATCCCTTTGTCTCTCGATATATTATATGTCCAAGATTCGATCATCGGTATCTCCATACCTAGTTTGATCTCGTTACCGACATGCACTCTTTTCTTGTTCCCGTGATATAACATTCTAGTGATCACATCGCTTGCTTGCAAGCTATCTTAATGTGATACCACCGAGAGGGCCCAGAGTATATCTATCCGTCATCGGGATTGATAAATTCCACTCTTGATCCATGAGCCTCAACATAACACCTTCGTAGTACTGAACCCATCTTTATAGTCACCCTGTTACGGTGTGACGTTTGATGTTATCAAGATACTCTTCTGGTGTTAGCAATTAACATGATCTCATGGTCCAAGGATAAAGATTACTTCGTATGATGTTATAGCAATATAAACATAATGACTTGATCGTAATGCTATATTTCGGATAAATGTTCATCACATCATTCAACCAATGGTGTGACCTTGTTATTAACAACATCCAATGTCCATGATCAGGAAACCTTGATCATCTTGTTAATCAACAAGCTAGTCTATAAGAGAGGCATAACTAGGAACCCTTTTTGTTTATGAAACACACATGTATTGATGTTTCCTGATCAATACAATTCTAGCATGTAAAATAAACATCTATCATATATAAGGAATATATAATAACAACTTTATTATTTCCTCTCAGGGCATATTTCCTTCATGAATCTCCCCTTCGGTGGCGGTGGCGCTGCGGAACTTTTCGTGGATTTCTGATTGATTATTTAGGGTTTTGGTATCGGGAGGCTCTTATAGGCGAAGGAGGCAAGGTCGGTGGCCGGCCAGGGGGCCCACACCATGCCCTGGCGCGGCCTAGGTGGACCCACGCCATGGGGTGGTGTGGCCACCCTGTGGACCCTCTCCAACTCTCCTTCTGGCTCCGTGAGTCTTCCGGTAAAATAGGAACTTTGGCTTTTGTCCCGTCCAATTCCGAGAATATTCATTTTCTGACTTTCCCGAACCAAAACAGAGAAAAGCAGTAATCAGTGGCTTTTTAATTGGTTAGTCCAAGAAATCATATGAAAAGTACTCCAAAGTGTGGACAAAACATAAGAAAGTAGATAAAACCAAGCATGGAACATCAAAAATTATAGATACATTTGCAATGTATCAGCCCTACATCATCCAACCGGAGAGTAGTTCAGGGTAGCATAATCAAGAGAAGATATTTATATGAGAGTGTCCACTAGTGAAAGTATGATCCCTAGGCCTTGTTTCTAAGCATTGAAACACCGTTTACAATCAGTCCTATTACATGTTTGATTTCTGCCACTCTTATTTCAGATTGCAATTACCACTTATAATCATCCATATTACTTGTATTTTACTATATCTTCGCCGAACTAGTGCACCTATACACCTGACAAGTGTATTGGGTGTGTTGGGGACACAAGAGACTTCTTGTATCTTGATTGCGGGGTTGCTTGAGAGGGATACCTTGGACCACTTCCTCCCTGAGTTCGATAAACCTTGGGTGATCCACTTAAGGGAAACTTGATGCTGTTCTACAAACCTCTGCACTTGGAGGCCCAACACTATCTACAAGAATACAAGCGTGCGTAGACATCAGTATCTCATGGTCAACTCATGGATAGATGTTTCATAACATCTCTAGAGCCAACGAGCATGAAACACGTCAAGGTAACAGAGGAAACAAAAGGAGATGGGTTTCAAGTTGTTAGATAGCTGGTCTTCGTAAGGATTGAGACCATGGAACTTCATAAGGGTTTAAGCTTCTGAAATGGAAAGCTTGCAACAAAAATAACATGACGACAGACTTCGAAAGATGAAATTCTACTAAACGGATTAAGTAGAGCTTCCAGGGATATAGAGATACGGATAACCAGGCTGTTGCGCTACTTTTGATATAGAAAGATCACTCTTTCGTTCAGCAGAAGGTTAAGACAGAAAGGTGTTTTGTGGAGAGGTCTCATAAGAGTCGCAAGGAACATGTAACAAGAGAAACTTCTGATTACCAAAATCATCGTCACTGTTCGAACATGTTAGAGGAACAAAGGGAATTCTTTATTCATCCGGGATTATCAAAATCTTTGCCAGCAATAGTGACATCACTTTACACCACTAGATGAATAGGTAAGAATATTCCTGATGACATGAGGAGAAAGAAACTTCATTCTCAGACATTAATTACTTGGCACAACGGGATGCTTGCCAACATAAAAGGGTCTGGAGGATCAACCGAGAGACATTTAGCAACACTACTTTAAATTTTCTCCTCTATGTTTGAGAAAGCAGACATCAAGTAAAGGTCGAACTGCGGATACAAAGGAAACATAAGCACAACTCCTATAATGAATCATAGAAGATGCCTCATGGAGAGTGGTTGTTATTGCTGGTTCAAGAGAGTTTGACAATAGGTCTTCTAACTAGTTGTCAACCATTACATCAATCTTGTCGGATTTTCAAAGAGACCTACATCAATTCCTTGAAGAACACCAACCATCATATCTTCTTGAGATTCAGATTCGGGTTTGGTGGAATGATACTTAAGACTCAACATGTCTGAATAGAAAATTTGCAACATTTACCACAAGGATAAAGTTACTAGATTCTCAAGACATGGACTACAGTGTCAAGCTCCAAAAGACTGAGCTACGTTGCGAGATCCATGTATTAGCAACTTGTTATAATACAACTGCTCATACATTAAGCACTTGAAACGAAATACAACTATGTCCTTAAGGAAACAAAGATAACTCTACTCAAATCCACAGCGACATCTTTCAACATTTGCTCATGAATCGAAGAGGATCACTTCTAACATCCGGAACACATTCTTCGAGATGGCACGAAGAAGGTTCTCGAAAGTTTTCCAACATTAATGCCAAAGGTTCCATATAAATTTAGTCTAGCTTGGAGAAGATAAGGATGTTATCGATGGGCTCAACAACAAACTTATCAAGATACTCCAGAGAGGTGGACTCATATGTTGTATGAACAAGGAAAAACTGTTGGTCAGACCAACGAACATGAAGATGTACTGAAGTGAAACGTCATGAGTAGAAACACCATCAAGATATTCCTTGGAACTAAGTTTGATTTGATGATAACCCAAATCAAATCAAAGGTGGGGGAAGATAACATATCCATGAAGGAAACACTATCTTTCTTCAGCATGAATGAAACTAGTTATCCCTTACGAAGGAACGAAGTTGGGGTAGACCTTTTGTCTTACAACTCTCTAAGTTGTTGTTTAAGCTCGACCAACTAGTCCAGGGGTATCCAGTATGGATCCTTGGAGAAAGGAGCAGTTTAGAGAACTTACTTGCTCAAGAACTTGACAACACGGTCATGTGGCAACATGGTGATACTTCTAGGAACACATCTAGAATATCACGATCCACGGATATGTCACTTAGTTCAAGGGGAAACTTGCTTGGTAAGGCAAGAAGACACAGTCTCAGAGCTTCAGCACGAGCCTAACTCTTTGACCAAAGAGATGGTAATAGAATAACGGACTTGGTAGCACAATCATCCTTAGCTTAGTGATAGGGTTAACCAATCACGCTAAGAATGACACAAATTTCCTTTTTGAGGTCCAAAGCAATGATAATTGCTAAGAATCACAGATGACCACATGATTACGCACACGCATCATTATTGAGCACGAAAGCTCAAAGGAAGGGTGGGTAATAATATGTAAGAGCATCACTTCACTAAGAGGGTGATGAAACTTAGCACGACCTCATAGTATATAAGGGTGTGATACTTTAAGGTAGAACAGATAGAAGCTAACCATGCCTCTTGATCTGCGGATTATAACACTTTGACCTAGTCCTAGATATGACAAGGTACTGGAGTTTTTTCTCTTGACACCTAGAAATGGTTTGTCATGATGGACCACAAGAGTATCTTGCATCAGAATACACCAATGCCCATTACTACATGGCTACCAACTAGTAGACAAAGGTCGGAAAACAACAAGGGAAAAGGAACATGCTCAGGATAGAATCCCGAGATGTAGATGCATGGTTTATCATTCTTCTGAAAACCAATGCATAGAAAGGAAGGTGTAGCAGAGCCACGAGTATAGATGTGAGACTCATGAGGAGTACTCTTCTCGTGATCTATTTAGTTCTATTAAAGAACATCTGCCATAACATGTGGTAGGAAAGTCTTCAATTGTCGAGATTCAATCGCGACAAAGACCACAAGATTGAAGGCTAGAATTGTAGTACCAGCCATCCTGAGGTAATGTTTGAAAATTAATGACAGGGGTCAAGGAATGGGTCTTGGGTTAAATATCAACATCATGTACTAGATTCACCACACTAGAATCCAGAACAATCCGGGACGTTCGGTTCATGTCCAAGGGTTAAAACCCGAGAAAAGAGTAACTACTACTTGAGTGACAGAGCGTACACTTCAAGACAGTAACCACGAGGTAACTTCCAAAAGAAGAGAGAACTTCTGAAGTACCCAAACAAATAAAAAGGAGGCACACGAGGCAAAACGAAACCTCGAAGCCTAGAACATAACACTTTAGAGCCATACAATATAATATTGTGGGCCCATAGGGTAGACAAATCATGATGGAAAGGAATATCTTAGACGAAATAGAGCAAAAGGGAAAAAGGAACACACAACACACACAACTCTAGAGAACTCTACACTAGGTCAACTGGTTGAGAAACAACATGCCCAGAAGGCACCTAAGCTTTGAAAGACTGGAAGAGAAATCTAAACTTTTCAAAGTCAACACAAGGTAAGATAACCTAGAGTTAGAGCGAAACTGGATAAGGAGAAAACGAAGCATACTAGAGTTTTCACAAATACTTTTCAACTTTGAAGTAGTTTTCACAAACACTAGACTCAACATCGACCAATAGCAAGGTTTTCCTACGATCAGTACTGCTCTGATACCAAGAACTGTAACACCCCTGGGATCAGGGTTAAACAAATCCAGACCTTAGCCTGACATAAGTTTAACCTAGACCTCGAGGATATCTAGTGAGAAATCGGTAACACAACAGTAACCCTGTGACACAAAAATTATTACAGCAAGCTCATAACTAAGCGAAGAACCAAAATATTACAAGCAGAGGTCACTGACCACAAACATCAAACAACAGAAGGAAAATTATGCTATTAAGTATATCAAACTTAACAAATGGCCTAAGAGGCTTGAAGCATAACGATGATGTCCCAGCCCATAGATTCCAGGCTGCCAGCCGGGAACCCCAAGCTATTCGTCGGTGTTGATGTCGTACGGAACTCATCTTCAGGGGAACACTTACTCTGCTTCAAAAGTATCAAAAAAGCAAGGGTGAGTACATGGTGTACTCCGTAAGACTTATGGCTGGTGGGGTTATTTTTCATAAAGCCATCTTTGTTTATAAAACAAGAGGGAGAAGAAGCTCGTCTAATCAGAATATTTTAAAAGGGGATAAGAGAGCGACATCTCCGAAGAATTGATCATCATCTTTTGATATCCACCAAAGTAATCCTCATCTCACAACTAGGATCACCCCCTCGTACCCATGAGGAAGCATCCTTAAGCACACGTGGATCTGCCAAGTTTTACGATTAGGTTAATGTTCTCTATGATCTTCACTTCCGTTCCCAAGTCGTCCATAATTGTGGACATCGCTTTTGGAAAAGATTAAATCTTGCAGGGGTGTACAACTTTACCCACACGTATCAACAGACTCTTAATGCCACTATAGTTGAGCCCTCTTCCTTGGAAGGCTGGCAGAGGGTGGTTGGACACGACATTTACCTTGCTTTCGCCGAGACCATGAGTCACACCCTAAGGAGGGTTCCGCTGTAATAGGTCAAATCCCGAAGCCAGTCCCTAGAGATGTGAGGCGACGTTGGTTTACTAGGGGCTCCATCCACCCCAAGCAACCCCGGCCACGCTTACCTGTTATGATGCACCTTCACCCGCCAAACCTTTCAAAATGTTTTCTATGCATATGTCGAACGGAACGCCCGAACTATGTGACTCATGGAATCTACTAGGAAAGTTAGTTACTCGTGAGGTTTTCCAGGCCCCGTGTGGCTGTACGCTCGTCTTGGTTCAAGAGGCTAGAACTCGGGTCCTAGTAGTGGCGAGCATTGGACTACAAAAACCACATCCCACCGTGGCCTCTCCTCCCATACAAGCCTTAGCATGTTTAACCTTTCCCACGGATCTCATCAGTATACCTCGTTCTCCTATCATACTAGATTCTCTGCATTTGGTACATCATCTGGATGAGCCATCACTAACAGCTAAGCATGGCTAAGCAAGACACAGATAATAGCTCTAGTAGTGCACACAAGCCAAACCTAGTTATGCTAGGAGAAGTGGATCAGGTAATATAAGCTCAAAGGGAGTAATGCAACAGATAGGATACTCTATCTATCAATAAAAGACCATAGTGGAATCGTATGCATCATGGCGAGAAGTAAAATACTTTGAAAGCATAGGATTGTATCATGGTGGGGCTATGCTTGCCTTGTTTGTTGATACATAGATAAGCATATCTTCAGAAGCCTTGTACTTGACTTGATTACAGTTGGTCAAGTATTGTTCGTCGATCTTCGATGGTGTTGATCTTGGTCTTCGATCTCGATCTCGATATCATATTCTACCAAGAAGAAGCAAACATCGGAAAGAAAGGGAAACAATCAACACATGGCATTGATGCAATACTCAAGCAAGGATGATGATATGCCAAGTTAAATTGTATTGGAATGAAACCCTGTTGCATGCTTGACAATTTAAGCGGGATCCGAAGGGTCCAAACCCTAATACAGGAGAGACCCCGGAATCACCTACGAGAGTTCAAATGTCCTTCTAATTAAACTTGTAATTAAAGTTGTTGAACAATGCATGATTTTGATGCTATTGTGTAGATCTCATTTTTTGAACATTTTTATATATTATACATATTTTTATGACTTATAATTAATTAGATATTAATTTTTGGAGTATTTAATCAATTTTTGGAATTATTAAACCATTTATTAAACTATCGAAACTAGGAAAACCTTTTTACACTGGCTACACCCCTAGCCATCGGTCGATAGAAGGCCCGTGCCACCTCAATGTACCACGCCAGCAGTAGGACCAGCTGTTTGCTGATCGACCGCACTTTCGCCGACGCTGTCGTCGTGGCGTCAGCATGACATCATTCTTGTGGGGATCCTCCCAGTGACGCACGGGGACGGTGCTAGGCGACGATCCAGAAAGTGGGAGTGGGCGCAATCGAGAGAGGCAGCCGAGGCGAGCCTAACTAGGGCAGCACCGCTGCAGAATGGTCATCGGAGCTAGCACTACAGCGAGTGGCGGTGGCGATGCTTGCAGGTCTACGGTGCGCGGCGAACACAGCAAGCAAGCGAGGCGGTGAGAGGTGGTGATGGCGAGGCGGCGTGCGGTCGAAATCGACGGTGATTGACGGTGACGGTGGCGGCCAGAGGCGGTGAAGAATTGCTCGATTAGCTCGTCGGTGGTCCTCCCGGCTTGCGTGAGTTGGTGTGGAGGCTCAACTCGTCGATACGAAGCTTCCAGGAATAGCGGAAAAGCTCGGGGCAGACTCCAGCGGTGGCGCTCGACGGTGCTTGGCGGCTAGGGTTTCGGTCCGGGTTGGGGAACGAGGGAGAGAGCACCAGGGAGAGGAAGAGAGGATGAGGACAGAAGATAGACGTCACAGGGTGGTCTTATCTTCTCCCTAGAGCGGCAACGGCGATCTTGGCGCACGACGGCAGCTCTCGCACGACCAGCGAGCTGCTTCGGCGACGGCGCAAGGTTGACGATGAGGATTGTGTGGACAAAGCGGTAAGGTGGCCGAGCCTTGGTGGGTTGCTGCTGGGCCGCTGGCTTGCGCGCGTGAGTGGCAGAGAGGGAGAAGGGGAGATGGGCCGACTGGGCTGCGCGGTCTGGAGGCTCTGGCTCTCTTTTTTTTAACATTTTTTTGTTTTCCTTTATCTCTTTTGCAATTCAAATACAAACCTGTTTTGGGTATTTCAAAAGTACCAGAGGGTTTACAAGGTATAAATATTGCAGGGGCCCTTGTAAACAATTTGGGCTCCAAACATTTTGGGTTTTCAAAATTCAAAACCTTTTGGAAGAGATTTCAAAGAAAGAGGGAAAACTAGGGTTTTAGGGTTGTATATTTTCTTGTTTGTATTTTTTTAATGAAATGATGCTCATGAATGCACAATCAAATCCTTAATTATGATTAACTAAAACTGAGGTGTTACAATTTCTAACAAATAAATTACCTCTCTTGATTGATCTTTCATAGCTTAAGATAATTTTGTTAACAGATGTATCAATAATAAAGTTTTGACCAAATCGGAACATAAGTAAATTATTTTCTAGATGTACCTCTTTGAAGACATTGGAAGCGTATGATGGCTGCATGACCTGAACAATGTTTTGCTCGGCCTCTAGATGATTCTCCATTGCCTTAATTTCTTCCTTTTCTGGATTTTGTGCCTCTTCACTTTGATGCTCTTTGTCAACCGAACATTATTCGACTATATCTTGCTGTTGTTGATGTTCACAAATTTCTTTGGCACGAAACTCATAGAACAACATGTAAGCTCCCTTACATCCAGAAAAATCAACCATAACAGTTTTGCTAAGCTTTCCATGCTCTTGATCAACAAAGCTTGCTTCTTCTGATTCAGTAGATTTAACACATGTATTTTCTGATTTGGCTTTTTCAATAACCGAATTAACAATACGGGTCGAATCATTCTTCTTATCTTCATGGACCTCATCACTTTGCAAAGCTTCTTATTTTTTCCTCGTTGTAGCAGAAGGTTCAACTTGATTGCTGTGTGGAGGATATGAATTGATTCTTTCAACTTAAGTAGTATTGTTTTGATAGTCATTTTCAAGACATGCAAGAAATTGCTACAATTCTTCTTCTTTAAGTTTTTTCTTATATGCTTCATGATCCTCTTTCATCTTCTTTTCAAGTACATCAAACTCCTCCTCACGCTTCTTTTTTAGTGTCTCAAATAACTGGAGATGTTCCTCCGATAAATCATCAAATGTAATGACATTATTGGCGTTAACCTCAACTGCACATGGTTTCCCACTAATGCTTTTAGTTTCTTTCGGCAGTGTAGTGTCACCGAAACTTATCAATTGAGAAGAGAAAAACCTGATCTTGTTTGCCTTATGCTCCTCTTCACGCTTCTTGTTGTATGCCTCATAAGCTTGTATTGTAGCAGTATCATGGGGCCTCTCTTCTAGTTCTCGATGAAAAGAATTAAGCTTCTTGAACTCAGCTGCAAGTTTTTCTTTCCAATCATTTGTTCCTGGATAAGAATGCCCCAAATGCTTTTTGTATCTTTTGGCAATGAGGTGTCACCGAAACTTTGCAATTATGCAGGGAGCGTACCATACGCTACAGTACTAGATAAAGGCATATTAGCTCCTATTGAATTTCCACTTATTCGGCCATAGCCATAAAGGTGTGAAGCTAGATTATGAATATCATTAGTTGCATACGGTGCTGAAAGATAAGGTGTAAGATATGATGATTGAGAGTAATTAGACAAAGAACTAATTGCGCATGTCCAATTTCCTCTTCCATCGACATGTTTGAAACTGAACCTAGAGATTACAACTTATTTCCCGATGAATATAAAGATAAAACATTTGGTTGGATGCTATTAAAATTTCTAACATCGGGTGTTTTATATTAATTAACAAAATAGGTCATATAAATTTCTGTGGCCCTGATTCAGTCGGTTTGGGCCACACTATCTGAACCGGTGCATGTGTGGCGCAGTCGGTGCAGCGAGACGGTGTTGGCCACACAGGCTGGCTTAGTCGGTCTCGGCCACAACGACCGGCTCACGCGGTGTCGTGACTTGAAAATTCCTAAATTTGCATATTATATTTCGAAATAAATAAAAAATTATATTATTTTTAAAAAATTAGCCACCGTTCACCACCGCTCTACCACGAATCCGGCAAAGATCTCGCCGCATGATTGCATGCGATCCCTTTTTGCTAAGCGAGGGAGATCGTCTCATCCACTCTGCAGCCTTCTTCATGGTGAATTAGCGAGAACCCGCCTAGCTCCGTCATCACTAGGTCCTCACCAGCCTCGTGGCCTCCAAATGAAAAGAGATAAAAGAGGAGCGGAAAAGTGCACCGACGCAGGCAGGCACCAGCAGCGTCAGTACGTAGGGTTCGACGCGTTCGAGCAGCAACAGCTGAAAAGACGGATCAGAGGCGTTACAATCTTGGGAGTTGGTGCCCGCTAGGCGATAGGCGACAAAATCCGGCAAGTCTCCAGTTCTGACGACGACGAGCGCTCGTTGTAACCCTCCTGATTATTACCGAATTCCTGCTTATTACCGAATTCCTGATTAGTGATACCCCGGCGGCATGCTGAGATGTGCCTACTATAGTGCGAGCTAGTAGAAGAGACGAATAGTTGACGATGAAGATGCACGCGCGATGGAGCATTGCAGCTCTAGCTTTTGCCTCACTCTTCCTGTCTGCCTACAATGATATTCCAAGTGGCTCACAACTTCACGTATACTTGTGGACCGCCGTACTGCATGTGGCCGTGTACGGAATGGGAGGAAATTGCATGTTTCACCAGGTTTTGGAGTGGCGTTGCGTATTTCACCGGGTCTACGTCTCTTTTGCGGTATTCATCAAATTTTCGTCAAATATGTTGCACATTGGTCTAAACGAGCCATTAGTCTTTCGTTGACATGCAATCTTACACTGGGCCCCACATAGTTGAATTATTTTGACATGATGTATCCGTATAAAGGACGGATTTTTTTTTGACAATTAGAGAAAATAACAGCTCTTGATTCGGTTCGCGAATGGACGCCGGAGAGGACAAACGGCGCAGTCGCAATGGAGCCCTACTCTTCCCTATTGTGGGTCAGGACGAAAGATTCTAGAACACGGACATGTGACCTGTGCGACGTCCTACTCCGCGTTGCAGGACAGTGGACGTCGCGCGCGCCATGTGCCCACCATCATCGTCTACGTGCATGACCGCGCGGTGAGAGGCGTTCTCGGCACGACAAACGTCCGCACCCGCCGGGTGGCGGGACCCAATGGGAGCCGCTGAAGTACTCGTGACCTTCGTCGGGGTCCATCATCGGCAGTTAGTTGCGGGCGATTTGCCGGCCGCCGCCATGACCCTTAGGCATGTGCTTCACAGCGAGGGTGATGAAACTGGGTGTGCTGGGTTTTTTTTTTTGAGAGACGGTGGGTTCAGTTCGATCGCCACGACTGGTTGGACCGGACCGTCTGGGGTTTCATGGCTGGTTAGACTTGGTTGTGTGGGGCTCAGTGCTAGATTGCTTGTCAATGGAAGACTAGACGAAAACCACCCGGTGAAATACGGAACGCCACGACCAAAACCTAGTGTCACATGCAATTTACTCACGGGATGGACGGTGCGGTGTTGGGTGGGTGGGGGTGGCGTGAGAGGTGAGAAGAGCTAATCAAAGCCTAGCTGAGAGGGTTGGTGCGTGCGTGCGTCCATGGTGTAATAAACTTTGCGTCTTCGCGCTGCGCCAAGGTCTGTCTCCCGCAGAGGCGCAGAGGGAGGCAGGGCCTCACATGCATGATCAACCCGGCCGCAGGAGGCCATGCTGCCTTGGCGAAAGATTCGAGGGTAGCTGTTGCCACTTGTGTGACTCGTGGGCTGTGACTTGTGTGAGTGACGCAGGAGTATGCAGTGGCCAGTGGAATCATGTGAGGGTTTAATGAAACTGCCCAGTCCTTGGCTCTCGGCAGCGCATGCAGTGATTTTGAGATAAGAGATTGGCCATGCAAATGGAAATTGGAAGCGGGTTCATCAAGGAGTAGATGTTGAGAGCTTATCAGTTCGTAGGTAGTATGAGTTTCACTCTGGGCAGGAGTTGCGCGGGCAACCGACGTGGCATCCTGCATTCCTGCGTTCCCGTGTCAGTGGTACACTAACATGTAGGAGTACTAGTATCAAGTGAACCAGCACACCCCTCGATCGGACAGCCACTCATCCAGTTCAGAGACCAGACGAGAGGCAGGAACGAACTGCTCCGATCCATGAGACCATAATGATCGATGTACGAATGCATGTGGATGTGGTCATTCACGCGCAGCGGTCCAGGCCATGCCAGCATTTTGCATGGTCCCGTCAGGCCGGACCAGGACCCAGCTTGACCGTGCCACGCTGACACGACCCTGCGCCACGCCCAAGCACCGATCAGACTAGCCGCACACGCAGCAGGCAGTTCGTCCCCAGGGAGGAGCGATAGTCCTCGCCTCCACACCACACCGGTGGGGAGAGCTGTTTCCGTTTTGGTCTTATTCCTGTGCAAACCTCCTACATTTATCATATGTGTGGTTATGGATTGTCTTCACAATTCTTGCTTCAATCAGGATAGGTGCCAGCAGCTAGATAATACACGTTGTTGTATCCATGGGCATTGATTTTATAGCGAGGCATTGGATCATTGCCTTCTGCAAGCAAAGAGAATACCTGGAGCGCTGCAGCACGTTCATGTCATTATTAGAACATGTCATGCTGAAGCAAGAGTGCCAAATCCAAAGATCGTGTGACACAACAGCCTCAAGTATGGTTGTGCACCCATCCACATGCCCACCATATTGCCTTTGCCAAGGAAAAGGACAATTCTTCCACTCACAATGGATGCAATCTATGCTTAAAGCATCCCATGAATCCCCTTGACTCATTGATGGACAACAATCGGGAAGTGTCAGCAACATTTGCCTCTCTCGGATAAACATCACTGAACACCGCAATCACCGCTTGGCAGAACTTGTGCATCGACTCAAGGAATGTGCTCTCGGTCATGCGCATGTACTCATCAACAAGATCACTAGACACAATTCATATGCAAGCATGTGAACCACCAAGGAACATTTTTGGGTAAGAAGTGAAGTCGATCTTACCGGTGGCATCGGCCTTGCATTTGACGTACGGATCGTAGTACCTCATGGCATCAAGAATAGTAGTGGACAACTTTCTCGACATCTGAAAGCGACGCTCGAACTGGTTCTCCAGATAGACTGGGTTAGTAGGATGGAAGTAGCCATTGTAAAGTCGTTCATGGCAACCTTCTCGATCATACTTCAAATTCGCCATGCGTCCCTTAATAGATCCCCTATTCTTTGGCCTCATCGAATCGTTCTGCTCATGGATGAGCATTGCGGCCATGAAAATTTTGGTATCACCGTCGGAGTCGGAGTCCGACGATGTATCGATGACATGCTTATAGAAGAACTTGATCGGGCTACTATCCATCTATGTAGAGCAAAGACATTGCTCATATAATGCTAATTATATCCATTATATGTCGGCCTCAGTTGGCTAGTACAAAACAAAGGCCGTGTTTTGTACCTCAGTTTGGCCGCATGGTTGGATGAACAGGTTGTGGGCGTCGCGGTTCGCGGGTAGGTCCGAGCCAACTGCTGGGGAAAGGGACATGTTTTAGCTAGCTATCGGAAGACATCCGCAATATCCAACCTCCCCTAACGACAACGTTGACTGGGGTGGTTGTGGCAAGCGGGACGAAGACACGAGCCGACATCGGGGATGACTTGTGCTCGAGGTTCTCCCTCCATGGCAATTGATGCACACAAACTACGCATACAAGACTGTTGGCCTCCAGAAATACATATCCACTCATGGAGTTTATCTCATCAGCATTAGATATCTAGTTTGAATCACTATAACCCTCTAGTACCCTCAGATACCCGGTATAGTGAATTCCATAGCTCATAGTGCATTTTAGGTAGCGCATAACTCTCTCAAGAGCAAGCCAATGATCATCTCCTGAATTTGAAACAAATCGATTGAGTTTGCTAACAACAAAAGCAATGTCATGCCTCATAGCACTAGGTAAATACATAAGCGAACTATAATTTGTGAGTATCTCACTTGATCTCTAGTAATGCCTCGATTCTCTCAAAGATACATACTAATATCATACGGTGTTGAAGAGGACTTCTAGTCGCTATACCGAAATGACGCAAGACCTTTTTCACATAGTGAGAATGAAGCAACGTAATCCCACCATCATAATCTCTCAAAAGCTTGATGTTCATGATAACATCAGCTACATCTAGATCCTTCATTTCAAAAGAACCAGATAAGAAATACTTGACCTTCTTAATCACATTAAGTTTCATTCCAAAAATCAGTATGTCATAAACATACAAACAACAAATAACTCCCTTGCCCCCACCATGCCGATAGTACACACATTTGTCCGCTTTGTTTACGACAAAGGCTGCAGTTGTTAAAGTTCTTTCAAACTTCGTGTGCCACTTCTTAGGGGCTTGTTTGAGGCCATACAAAGACTTCAAAAACTTACAAAATTTTCCTTCTTGACCATCTACTACAATAGCATTAGTTGATACATATAAATTTCCTCTTCCAACTCTCTGTTTAGGAAGTCCGTCTTAACGTCCATTTGATGAATGATAAGACCATGTGAGGAAGCCAATGAAATTAGTACTAGAATAGTTGTTAATATGGCTACAGGTGAGTAAGTATCAAAGAAATCTTCAGCTTCCTTTTGGTTATAACCCTTGGCCACAAGTCGTGTCTTATACTTAAATAGTACCAGCAGGCCTAAGCTTTTTCTTAAACATCCACTTACATCCTACAGGTTTGCACCAATAAGGACGACTAGTGATCTTCCAAGTTCCATTATCTAAGGTGGAATTCGTCTCAATACGGACAACTTTCTTCGAATAATCAGCATCTAGGGATGCATAGGCTTCTCAAATGGAAGTGGGAGTATCATCTACTAGGTACAAAATGAAATCGTCACAAAAATACTTTACATACCTCTGTCTATTGCTCCTTTTAGGTGTTTCATTGTCATCCTCCTCAGGACTTTTAGAGTGTTCCATCACAATGGTAGATTTAGGAATTATAGTTAATTTCTAACAAGATGTAATAGGAATATCCTAGTTTGATGAGCTAGGCATATCCTTCATAGGAAAGATATCCTCAAAGAAAGTCGCATTATTCGATTCCATGATTGTATCAACATGCATGTCATGTAATTCAGATTTTACTATAAAAAATCTATAACCAATGCTATGGAAAGCATATCATAGAAAAACACAATCCACGGTTTTTGTACAAGCTTCCCCTTTCTCGGGAATTGGCACATGAACCTTTGCCAAACATCCCTAAGTACGTAAGTAAGAGAGTTTTAACCTTTTATTATCCCATTATTTGAATGGAGTTATTTCTTTATCCTTTGCGGGAACTCGGTTTAGGACATGACACAGATTCAATATCGCCTCCCACACCATACCTTGGAGAGACCTGATGTGTCTAACATGGCATTAGCCAAATCAGTTACAGTGCGGTTCTTTATTTTGGTCACCCCATTTGACTAGGGTGAGTAAGGAGTCATCCTCTCATGCATTATACCATGTTCCGTACAAAAAGAATCAAACTCAGTTAGAAAAATACTCTCCTCCATGATCATCCCTAAGCCTCTTGATCTTACAATCAAGTTGGTTTTCTACTTCGGCTTCATAGATTTTGAAGAAACTCATAACTTCATCTTTTGTTTTCAGAAGATACACATGACAATATCGACTGGAGTCATCAACCAATGTCATGAAGCATTTCTTTCCACCTTTTGTCAATGCACCATGTATCTCACAAATATCTGAATTTATGAACTCTAGTGGTGCCAATTACCGTACCTCCACGGTCTTATGTGGCACACAAGCTTGGCACTTAGATCCCTTTACAATAGTGAATTTAGGGATTTGATTAATTTTGGCTAGATGTGTCATGTAACCAAAACTGATATGACAAATTCGTGAATGCCAGACATTTGATTCAGTATCATTGCAAAGATGATTAACAATATTATTACAAAAGTCTAACAAATATAGGAAGAACAAGCCGCTGTACTCATAGCCTTTACCAACAAAGTTCAAAATTTGGACACTACACATTTATTGAACTCGAATGCAATCTTGTAACCATCCCTAAACAAAAGAGAACCGCTAACAAGATTTTTATTTTTATGGGGGGCACACGATGTAGGTTCTTCAGGCATATGGTCTTCTCCGAAGTAAACTTTAGATCGATCGTACCAACACCATGAATAGAAGCATGCAATTCGTTTTCCATCAGCAATGGGGAAGTCCGTGAAACTTGATAAGAAGCAAACATGGAAATATCAGTACATATGTGTATGTTGGCACCAATGTAAATCCACCAACCAGGAGAATGACATATTGAAAGGACAGTAGGAAATATATCATATTCATCATCCTTCATCTCATTATCACTAATGGCAACATTAGTGGGCTTGCCGCCTTTTCCATGCTAGCACTTGTCAAAGCAGTTAGGATAGTTAGGAGCCTAATGATCAGGATCACCTCACACATGTAAATAACCTTTATTTTTATTAGTCTTCTTCTTGAAGTTGGTAGTTTTTGATTCCTTATTTTTCTATCAAATTTTCCTTTGCCATTAGGATTGTTCTTGTTCTTGAACTTGTGGGACTGAAAGTTTTTCTTCTATACCAATTTGGCAATAGAAACACCCTCAAGTTCTCGAGCACGTGTGTATTTCTCGCCTCTTTTCCACATCAAGAAACCTAATGAGATCCGTGACGGAAACTCCTATCGCTTGTGCTTGAGAGAAGTAGAAAAATTCCTCCATGAAGGGGAAAGCTTGGTAATGATGCCTATGGCAACAAACTTGTCCTGTAGAAGTGATCGAGTTCCTTGTAAAGTGACTGTATCTTGTGAGCCTGCTCAACCATGGAGCGATCACTAACCATTTTATAGTCATAGAATGTTCCATGACATACAATTCACTACTAGCATCAGAGACTCCAATTTTTCTCTTGAGCGCATCTAACATGTCCTTTCCATTGCTAAATTACATCTATAAATCAACAACATTGTAACCAAGAACATTAATTAGAGCAGCCCTGAAAAGGGTATCAGTTTTATTATGTGCCTCTTCCTAAGCAGCATAAAGCTCTACCTCAGGGTTTCCTAGAATGATGTTATAGCAGATCATGGTTTTAAACCATAGAACTTCTCTCGTACGCCATCTCTTATAATTCACCCGCTCAAAGATAGGTGGCTTCATATACACAAGAAACCCACTTGGATTACATTGCCTATGATAAGGTTTTTGATTATTGAACATATTGGCAATTTAACATAAGACTTAATCCAAATAAACAGTGCATAAAACATGACTAAGATAATAGAAATTAAACTAGCCATGCAATTTAACAAATAGTATGTGGACAACAAGTCTGAACATTTTGCTAAAAAGATTGTTTCAAATATGATCCAATATAGAAAGATCACGTATTGTGCAACTGTAGGAGGTGCTGCAGACACAGAACCGTTGATATATTATTTTGTCCCCCATGTCGTGGAAGAGGTTGTCGATATCTGGGAAGAAGTCCTCGTTGGGGAGGAAGTTGTCGGTGTCCACGGTAGCGTCAGTGATGTAGATGTCAGTAGTCACACAGAAGCACTTCGCAAAAACCTTATCACCCCTCTCTCATACAAGATCACAAGAGGTGGGGTTCCGAAGGCCTACTATCACGACGCGCGGCGCGCACCGCAAGATGCGATGGGAAAGACGATGCAACAATGCGGTGCTCAAGAACCAAGAGACGAGTGAGATGTTTGTCGTGGTGTGTTTCTGGAGAGGAGAGATCTCTCTCTTATAGGCACCGAGGAGGAGGCGAACTGCAGCGGTAGCTGAACCAAAATGAATGTGTTTAATACGTAAGCAAAATGTCTATATTAATTACATGTTAATACACACAACGTTTCATCTTGTACTGAATGCAAAATGTTTCAGTTTTGTGCAACCATTCATTTTTCCTGCGTGGCAATAAGATAGACAACTCTTGGCTCATTCCCGCAACCCGCGGCGCGTAACAACACCATGATGAGACGAGGCGAGGTGTGGCGAGACGGGCGGAGGAGAAGGAGCGCGTGTGTATATGTATTATCTTCTCATGTTCCTACAAGTGGTGGAAGCTCACCTTATAAGTTGGTCCAATTTTCACTCAACTAGCAATATGGCACTAAACTTTTGTTTCACCTCTTGCCATGCATGAATGGGCTATATGGACCTCTAGGACTTCAGAATTTATTGAAATAGAATTAATGGGCTAGTCCATATTCGGTCAAAATTGCAAAAACAAATTCCTTATTTAGGTACTAATAAATATAAAATTATTCAAAAATAACACAGAAAATACATTTGTACTTGTACGAATGGGTACAAGACATAAGATCTGGAAAAAGATGCTGCCTAAAGCTATTTTATATCCATTTTCTGTATTTCATAGAAGAGAAGAGAATCCCACGAAAGTACATCAGAGAGATAGTCTCGTACCGGATTATGAGGGAAAGTGAGATCGACCATGTACCCAAATTTGTCTATACCTATACTAGACTAACGAGAGCCTATCCCGCACGACTCAACCGACCGCCTCTCTCTCTTACCTTATCCTCTCTTTATTTTCCCCATCATGCTCTCTGTCTCCATTGTTCCAGTAGTCGCCTCTCACTGATTCAGTTATAAGACGAGTGATCCAAACATACCAAAACATGTTGGAACTAACAGTTAGATATGCACATAGTGAAGCTGGGTGCTCTGCTCATCATGTGCCTTCACTTAGGGCTCGTACCTCAGCTCTCGCTCATCTTGAAGATTTTGAGCTTCAGGGTTGTGCCATGTCCATCTGCTCCAACACCCCATTTTAATGCGCACATGTCCCTTTGAGATTCCTTTTGCTTTCAATTTCTACTAAAACTTGACACGATTTTACACACAAATTGTTTGATTACTGGAGGGATACATGCGAGCAAGAAAATGACCAAGGAGGAATGAAATCGGTGGTTGTTGCTCTTGCGCCGCTAAAGTGAAATTGGTGGTCAGATGTCCATTGTCATGTTCTATAAGCGCACATTGGCGCAGAAGCAAATATCACTGATCCACCCCGGATGCACCATAAGGCTAGGTAGGAAACGCCTACGAAGCAAATATCACTGATCCACCCCGGATGCACCATAAGGCTAGGTAGGAAACGCCTACCCCCAGCTCGATGACAAAGCAGATGACCGTATCCTCGGAGCAGCAGTCAACCCTAGGATTGGGATGTTCTCCGGCGGTGCTAGAGCGTGCAGCTGCTCGACGACCTCCTCCTCCTCCTCGCTGAATTTGACACCTCATTCAGCGAGAAGTTCTCGCCCCTCTGCGTGCATCGGTTCCTGATGACTGGAAGAGCACATGCACAATGTATCTACTTTTTGAAGTAAGAGTATTGAACCATGGAGAGCTACTTGGTTAGGTTTTTATACCCCTTGTCACTATCTATCAAGGAATACATGTAAGCTGCCATTGACCTCAAATAAGAGTGTTTTGTGAGAGTTATTTTGTGTGTAAAGTAAAGACTATAGAGTAAAGCAATAAGGAGACACACGATGTAAGAGGTAATGAAACTGCAGTAAGGCGAAGTGTTCTCAGAGATTGTAGGATCCACCTCTACCATTGGTACTAATCATGATTAGGATAAATCTATGTCTTTCTTCATGACATGTGTGGGGAGAGCTCCATAAATGAATGATCAAAGAGAGCCATCTATTATTTCATCCCTGATAACCATTGCGATGATCGTAAGCAAGCCACTTTGATCCCTCACAATTAAGGGTTCCCCATGGATATTGATATGAGCTTAGCGAATCTCTCCTTATCCCCTTGACTATATGAATAACACAGCAACATATTATGTCACTTAGCACCATATGTACTACCATACACCCCCTCTCTAGTCCTGAAGGAAAATATTACATGGCCGACTTCAGATAATATCTGGAGAGAAAACCAACACATAATCATATCATCTCTATTTCATATCATAATATTGCTAAGGTTATCCATCTCCCCAAGAACAGGGTAAAATACTCACTCACGAAAGCACTCAACAACATCATCATATATATATGGAATGAATATGAGTAGATGAATGATAACAAGTGCAAATCCACAATAGCAATTGGAATTACAACAAGATGGGGGTAAATGATATGGGAATGGGGATGGTGATGAAGATGCAGTGGTTGATGATGATAGAGATGATGCCTAGGCCTCCTATGATTCGTGCAGCACCAAGGATGATGCTCTCTGCAAGTTCCCCCTCTAGATCCCTTTCGGAGGTGAGGTTTCTGTTTTTTCTGGTGTCTCTAAATGTTGGATCTTAGATCTGTTTGTGCCAGGTGAGAGTATTTGACGAGAATAAACAGCCGCCACATGGTACGGGCGTGTGGTACGGGCAGAATCCTCCCATACCGATGCTCTTTAATTCTTCTGTAGCTTCTCCTCGTGATGGCTTTTCTCCCAGGTGCGTGGTAAATCATAATGATGAATTTTATTACTTCAGAAATATCATATTTTGTCCAATATGATAGCTCAAAGTGATATATTCATCAATGCCTCAATATTTTAGGATCATGTGGAAACATGCATAAAAGGTACGCGAGAGCGCCCTAAAATACCAAAATGCTACCACTACTCATACAAAAATGTAAGGTAAATATGTTTTAAAAATTCACTCATCGACTTTCCCAAGCTTGGACTCTTGCTCGTCTCCGAGCAAGATAGGATCTTCAAAGGACAAGGTCGTCATGTTCATGAAGCTCGAGTTGTTGAAATACACGAGTAATTTGAAGCACACATTATAATGTTGGATATAGAACCATATCATGAACTTTATCACACTTCCACATCTCAAATAATTTAGAGGCTTCGACACTTTAGTACTAATACATCATATGAATATTAATTACTAGCATATCATAGAATCGTCAAGTTCAACCGAACGAGTTTGTGAGGTGACCTCAAACATGTTTAGGATCTCACACATCCACTTGGGATTCAAAACTATGGATGATCTCTTTCGTTTCCTCTCATGATCATGTATATGTCTATTGCCCTCTGCACATGTTTAGCTGTATACTTCTTTTCTCTTTCCTTTTCTTTTTCTTTCATTTTTTTATGCAAAGAAACTAGACATATTTTATTTCTCGTGAGAAGACTAAAAATAAATCGATAGAAGGTTAACTTCCAAGCAGAATATGAAGTAATTCACGGTTGTGGTTTGAGTATCTACCTCTGCTTGTACTCACTCTATAATTTACTTGATATCACAACTTTCTTTAATTTATAGTTTTCATGGTTCTTTTGCGTTGGATATTTTTGTTTTGTAATCAAACAAATGATTATAACATGCTATCAAAGATTATTCTCATATTCTATCAGTACTATTGGTGTGGAAACCCCTAAAATCATCGCCAAGTACAAGTATAATAACATTCATCCTAATCCATACATCCAATACAATAATCATAAAACCGAGAATACTTTAAATATAAAAAGGCTCGAAAATTCATTGGATATAATTATTTCCTTCTCCAAGGGAGTTTAATATGAAACTAATGCAAAACTTTGAATTTAACTAATATGCATTCGAGAAAGTAAACATGCTAAAACTGTAAGATAGATTACAAGGTATTGTAGATCTCCCCAAGCTTGGGACCAAGTGGGATCAAATAATCCCTTGCGATTATTTGATACTATGGTCCTCCTTTTATTTTGAAGAAGAAGCTCTCGCATCATGGAGCCTGGTGGTGAGGGTGTTGTTCGTTGCTTCTAAGATCATGATGCGGATAATGCGTTGCTCGCTAATTTTCGCCAACTGATCAATGAAGCATTGTTGGAGATCCACTATCTTCTTTTGAATTCTTAGTGAACGAAGAGTAATGTCAAGATTGGATTCCTATCCCTTCATTATCTTGTTATCCATCTGATAAAGATAGTGACATAGCAGGCCAATATGTTTAGCAGACCCTAGAGTTGTTACCTCAATTTTTCTTCATACGGCGATCAAGGCTATCGAGTAAGGCTTGAATCTCTTCTTGTTCCCACTTCAGTTTCTGAAGTGAGAAACTGTCATCCTCAGGGTCTAGGTGCACCTCTTCTTGATCATCTTCCTTCCCTACGAGCATGTTGAACACCTTGCATCCTTATTCCATAATCTTCTTTTGCTTGAACCCATCCTCCGAACCAAATTGGTCCATCTAGATTTCTTCTTCCTTTCTCTTCAATGGCCTTCTTCTCAGCATCTCCTGAGGTTGAGGAGGATCCCTTGCTATCCTCCCTTGCTTGAACGATCTCCCACGACCGAGACATGGTCGCGAGGTTCCCTAAGAGAGGTAGCGTTGATACGATCTATTTGACACGCGGAGGAGAGAGATAGACTCCTTGGGAGAGTTTATAAGGGGTTAAGAATAGGAAAAAAATTGTAATATTGATGAATAAGTCGAACAAGAAAATAATCCCAATAAAATAGGAAAGAAAATAAGAAAATAAGTAAAATCTGGATACGTAACGACCACTGGTACGGGCGGAGAATGTACCGTCCGTCTATATCCGATGCTCCGGCGCAATCTTTCCTTTGGGTACACGTCGGTAAAACTTTCTAAATAACTCGGTATGGGCGGGACCTTCCCATACCATCTACCGTACCGAAGGCACCAAACTTCGATAGGCAGTTGAAAAGTTCTTTTTATGGAACAACAAAAGGACGAAACACTAAAAGAGAGACATAGAGGTTAATGACCATTGATACGGGGGGATATGCCTGCACCGCCCAGTCGTACCGACTCCGCGGAGAAATTATGAAAAATGCACGAGTATATTGGCAGGTTAAAGACCATTCATATGGGTGGGTGCGGTCACACCACCTGCTGATAACCCCCAAGAGTAGGGGTCATTGTAGTACCTTTCAATGTGGAAGTAGGGTATCGATCCTCAGGAGGAAGAAGGAAAATCTATCTATTCTCTATAACTAAAGTGTCACAAGTTTTAGTTCTTTATGCAATAAAAAAGTTATTGTAATAAGGAGCTTGATTTAATTCTTGGGAGTGGAATGCAACAAAACAATAAAGTGAAAGTGTCTCAATCCTCTTCAATACAAGAGGAAAATACAATGGTTTTCTCTTATAGGAACAATGTACATGGGTTCATAGGTTCACTCAATACTCTCTCTCCATTTATGGTGAGGATCATGTTATCGATAAAAGTACACACAACTGTCATGTTTCAATGGTAACTTTATGGTAGGTACATGTCTGATGACCCACAAGTATAGGGGGTGTATTACAGTATTTTCGAGGGAAGTAAAACCTAATTTATTGATTCGACACAAGGGGAGCCAAAGAATATTTATAAGCCTTAACAACTGAGTTGTCAATTCAGCTGCACCTGGAAACAATCTTGCTCACAGCAGTTTATCAGTAGCAATAGCTTTGTAGTAGCAATAGTAAAGTAATAGCAGTAGTAAAAGTAAAGGCAGTAGTAACAATTATAGTAAACGATAGGATTAGAGCGCGATAGGCACAGGGATGGATGGACGGGCGTTGCATGGACAATACAATTCACATGGCAATCAAGACGTAGGGCATTTGCAGATAAATAAGATAAAGCATCCAAGTACTAAATAATCCTAGGCATGTGTTCCATATATAGTCATACGTGCTCGCAATGAGAACTTGCACAACATCTTTTGTCCTGCCAGCCCGTTGCAGCGGGGCCTCAAGGGAACTACTGGCAATTAAGGTGCTCCTTTTAATAGAGCACCGGAGCAAAGCATTAACACTCCGTGAACACATGTGATCCTCACATCAAAGCCATTCCCTCGGGTTATCCCGATTTCTGTCACTTCGGAGCCTTTGGTTATGGACAACAACGTGTGTATACAACTTGCAGGTAAGACCATAAACAATACTATCATAATGAATCAATAACATGTTCAGATCTGAAATCATGGCACTCGAGCCCTAGTGACAAGCATTAAGCATAACAAGTTGCAACCAAGTCAAAAAGCACTAATAGTAGATACTAGGCACCATGCCCTAACAATTCGATGCCATTACATGAACGATCTCATCCAATCCCTACCATCCCCATAGCCTACAGCGGGGGATTACTCACTCATAGATGGGGGAAACATGGATGGTCGATGGAGAAGCGATGGTGATGATGATGGCGATGATCTCCTCCAATTCCCCGTCCCGGCAGGGTGCCAGAATGGAGTTTCTGGTTCCCAATCGCGGAATCTGGTGGTGGCGGTGCAACGGAACTCTTTCTGGAAAAACGTCGAACCCCCCTGGGTTTTTAGGTCAGGAGGCAACTTATATGCGAAGAGGGAGACTGAGGGGGTGTCTGGGGCGGCCAGACCACCCCCTTGGCACGACCAGGCTTAGCCCGCATGACCAGGTGGTGTGGCTAGGCCCCAGCCCTTCTCCGTCTCGTATTCTGGCTCCATGAATCTTCTGGTGAAATAGGATTTTTGGCATATTTTCTGGGATTTTTCTTGATAGTTGATTTTCTACACAAAAACTAGACACCAAGGTAATTCTGCTGAAAACAGCGTCGGTCCGTGTTAGTTGTATCCAAATCACATAAGTTTAGAGGAAAAACAATAGCAAAAGTGTTTGGGAAAGTAGATATGTTTTGGACGTATCAACTCCCCCCAAGCTTAGCTTATTGCTTGTTCTCAAGCAATTCAGTTTAAACTAAATGCGATAAAAGAAACTTTCACGAACACATTTGCTTCATAAGATGTATATATTCTCAGCATATGATCAGCTACTCAGGCAATTCATAATAAGGAGTATGCAACTAAGTTTACTTAATAGTCAATGCAAGCTATGAAGAGATCCCAACTCAAAAATAATAAGTAACATGAAACAAAAACATAAGCAACATTGCAATGCTCATAAAAAGGTATGATAGAGTGGTATCTCGCTTGCCTTTGATTGTAGAGCAAACATAAATGCCAAGGCACCTCTGAAGTTCAAGTGAAGACTGGAAGTAAAGATATCAAAGATACAAGCATCAAAGTCATAACACAATTAATCAAGTTTTGAGACAAGCACATTCACTAAGAATGACAACTATGCTCTCAAGAAGGTGCTCATAGAATATGTGGAGACTCAACAAAGAAATAAAAAGGTTTTGAATAGTTTGAAAGGCTTCCAAATGCTGAAAGTATGGTACTCATTAGATTTGAGCTCTCATTGCCCCTATCATAAGCATCTTTAAATAGTTAAGGTTAAAGTGACACAACTAAGAGGATATGCTTGGCAAGTTATAAGTTAAAATCTCATGCCCCTTACTTAAGAGTACCGGACCTCATGCTACTCAACTTCGGTCACAAGTAAGCTCTTGTCATTGTAGGTACATATGTATCATAGAGAACCGCCAACGGGGTACCCCTTGCACATGATACAGGAGCTATCCCATAATGAAAATGACAAGGCAAGTAGACAATGAGCATCTCAGCGATCTTTTTATTTGCTATTTGCATAGGTTTTTTATTGAGGATGATTCATAGAATGCTCACTATGGTTATGCTACAAGTTTCCACCATGATTAGGCATGGCTTAGGCTAGCGGCCCAGGCGTTTCTCTAACACATATACAAACTCCATGATCTTATGAGTTCCCCTTTTATTTCACACCGCCGGGATCCATAAGCAAAAGAATCAGGATATCAACGGGGTACAAACTACCTGTAATGTTGAAAGCGTTCCCCAAGATACATGGTTCTGCTAACTTCAACTTATAAAGCGCAAGCATATACGCAACAAATATGGACGCAATGGTTCAAGATTATGAAGTGCAAGAAAGTAAGGTGTGCCATCAAGTTCGTCAGAGCTTTACTAACTAACTTTCTCATAACAAGCAAACATTTTATTCAGAAGAAAACAAGGCATATTGAATATGCACGGAACAGCAAATGATGCTATAGGTAGGTATGGGTGACACTTTTGGCAATATTGGTTTTAGGGACTTGGAAACATGAGTAAAACTTATACTCAGTGCAAGTGAAGGCTAGCAATAGCAAGGGAGCAACAAACGAGAGAGCAGTAATTGTCATAATCATGCTTGCAACAAAACAGAACTAATCATGGCATGAAAGTGATTCAAGACCCCTGAGGCAAAATAATTCGTCGAGGCTTAACTGATTATTGTTTCAGTCATATACATGCATGAGCATGTGCCAAGTCAATTCAAGTGAAACATTCAGAGGAGGATACCACAGTGGCATACCAAGTTATGAATAGAGCAATGCAAGCAAACATTCATATGAAATGCTACAAACTATTAGCAAGCTGGAGCTAATCATAAGAAATCAAGAACTACTAAGCACCCATAAATCACATACACCCTACATGAATAGACTAAGCATGCCCACAATGATGAGTATATGTACAAAAATGAAAACAAATAGAGTTCATTACCAGCCTCTTACCACACCTCAAGTTGTCATTAATCCTCATTATTGCCCTTCACTTGTGTGGCTTGAATAATAACATGAAACCAAATTCCACTGAGGACTGCTAAACCCTGCAACAAACTCACAAAACCAAAGAAGAACAACAAATATTTTTGGTGTTTTCGATTTTTTTAATAGCAAGAACCAAAAAGGAAGAACAAGCAAATCAAAATCTTTTTGGGCTTTTTGGATAGTTCAAATGAAACAAAAAGGGAAAAGCAAACCAAGGCAAATAAAAGAAGAAGAAGCAAACAAAGTGAAAAAATAGAAATATTTTTGGTTTTTTTGTGTTTTAGGAAGCAAAAACAAAGAGAGAACAAAAACTAAAAAGAGAACGAAACATGAATATACAAAGTACTGACGAAACATGATATGGAGATGAGTGTGATGTCGGTGTACCTCCCCCCAAGCTTAGGCTTTTGGCCTAAGTGGGTATCAACCCCAATGCGGGTAAGGGTTCCAAGCAGGCAGGTCATTGTAAGAATGATCGTGGTTAGGTCCTTGGGAAGAAGAAGAAGCTCCCTAATCATAAGTAGGCTGCTGATATGAAGACTCCCCCTCATTCGAGGGTTGGACCGAATCATCTGTAACCTCTCTTCTAGTATCCTTCTCCTATTGGGAGAGCTCTCCCAAGTACGTATCAAGCTCTTCCTTAGTGAGTGACCATCCTACCCTGGTATCAAGGTTAAACAAAACAAGTGCAGGCAAAAGAATAAAACACTCGAACTTACTCTTTCTCTAACCAGCCTTGAGAAAGGTTATTTCATAAAACAACTCACTCAGATTAGCCCAAGAAAAAACAAATTTATGTTGTATCATGGAATTAAGATCAAGCCTTTCTATGGGAAACTGTAGGTCTAGATGATGAGGCACTAAACCATGCAATGCTAATAAACGAGAAGCAATGAGGCCTCCACAAATTCCACCTTTCTCACGGTTAGCAGCAAGACGGAAAGCTATCAAGGTGTCCAGGTTGTAAGTTCTATCTCGTTTTAAAGCAGCTGAGATGAATGCTAGATCATATGAGGATAGTTTATTAGCAGTTTTCCTAGTGAGGAAACACTTGGCAATAAAGTAAGCAAAGTAGCGAATAGATGGGAGATGAATGTTACGGATTTTCCCACTCTCCTTTGAGAAGCTGGTCCCTTGGCAAATCTCCGCATACAAGTCCATGAGTGGTGCAGGCCGCTCTTTAATCCTTCCACACGATCCCCACAGAGGTACCTTAATAGCTGCACAAAAGTCATCAAGAGGAAGATTGACAGCTATATTGTAAATTTTGTAGTAGACCATGGGGTTAGGCAAGGAGTGACTAAATCAAAAGTCCTGCACCATAGACATAGTTAGTTTCACATTGACAAGGTTCATCTTCCACAAAGTGCTCCAATCCTGCATTAGCAATCAAGGTGTGGAAGTCCTGGGAAATCCCTGCAGCCCTCATGAATTCGAAGCATGGATAGATGGAAGTGAAAACTTCCTCCTCTCAGTGAACCTTCATAACCTTAGGCACCCTCAGTTCATGTTGGTTGAGTTGATGCTCATTCATCTTTTGTTCTGAAATTTAAACATCCATTACACAAGTGATTGCAAGTGAATATATAATGAAGGGCACTACTCATAGGGACTTGTAAGAAGCCTAAACATGCATCAAAACAATATCTCTAAGCATTGAACAAGCTTACAAGCTCTCATAACCTATCACCTACAACAGCAAAATACTCAAGATACAAACCACTAAACACAAATCTACTTGGACAAGCGGAGGAGTCACATACCGGAGAACAAATGCTCCAAATTTCAGCAGCAAAGATGGGCTGAGCAAGGAGATCGAAAAATCGAGGGCAAGAACAGCAAGAACACGATTTTGAGCAATGAACTGGTGTTTTCTCGGGAGAAAGAGAGAAGTGGCAAGTGAGAGAGTGAGTGGAGGGCCAGGGGTGGCCCACACCATGGCCAGGCGCGCCTCTGGGTTGGCCGTGCCTCCAGGTGGTGTGCCTGCCTGGTGGGCCCTCCTGGTACCTTCCAGGCACTTCTTTGCACCTTTTTTCACGTAAAAGTTTAATATGAATTTTCTGGAATTTTTCGAGACACTTTATTTTTGAGCAATTTTCAGGTATAAATGAATGATTTTCTGACAGAAAAAAGTTTCTGGAATGATGCAATGACAAAAAAAGGCTAAAACTTCAGAAGTTCTAAGACACTCTAACATGTAAGCAACTAACAACAGAAAAGCAAACTAAACGAAAGCAAAAACTAAAATGGATTGAATAGAAATAAGCGGAGATAATCATGGTGAAAACATTGTTTTGTTCATTAAAATCCTTTTATTAACAAGGTTGATTGGTCTTGTTACCAAAACAATTTGATATGAAACAAAACTTTGTATTCCACTAATGATTATGTTACCTCAACCTTGATAGCAATGGTCCCAATCATAATAGTTTCAAATTTTTCTCTTGGTATGGGACAATATATTTCTCCAACTTGAATGCCCTCAACATGTTCAATTGAATTTAAACCATAAGCCCTATTAATCTTCTTGGGGAAATAGACAGTATGCTCTTTGTCATTAACATTAAAAGTCACCTTTCCTTGATTACAATTAATAACAGCTCCTGCAGTGTTAAGAAAAGGTCTCCCAAGAATAATAGACATATTATCATCTTCAGGCATTTGAAGCACAACAAAATCAGTTAATATCAAGCAATTATGAGCCACTTGAACAGGTACATCCTCACATATACCAACAGGAATAGTAGTAGATTTATCAGCCATTTGCAAAGATATATCAGTTGGTACTAGTTTTTCCAGTTGAAGTCTCTTGTAGAGAGAAAAAGGCATGACACTAACTCCTGCTCCCAAATCACACAAAGCAGTTCTAACATAACTATTTTTAATAGAGAAAGGAATAGTTGGAATCCCTGGGTCTCCAAGTTTCTTTGGAACCTTACCATTAAAGGAATAATTAGCAAGCAAAGTAGAAATTTCTTCATTAGGGATCTTCCTTTTATTCGAGACAATATCCTTCATATACTTTGAATAGGGAGGCAATTAAATAGCATCAGTCAAAGGAATTTGCAAGAATAAAGGTTTCATCCACTCACAAAACTTATTATAGTGTTCATCTTCCTTGGACTTGTGTTTCTTATCGGGGAAATGCATAGGTTTTTGGACCCAAGGCTCTCTTTCACTACCATGTTTCTTAGCAACAAAATCTTCTTTAATGTATTTAGTATTCTTAGTGTGCTTTTCAGGTTCTTCTTCAACTTTTTCTTTATCACGAACATCATTTTCTTCATTACCACTTTCAGTTTCAGCATCAGAGATAGATATACTATTAGGATCTTTAGCAGGTTCAGAGGGTTCTACAATAGTTTTGTGTTTGTTTTTTCTTTTCTTACGAGTAGTACCACTATTTTCTACTTGTTGAGAATCCTGATCAATTCTTTTAGGATGCCCCTCAGGATATAGAGGATCCTGGGTAGCAGCACCACTTCTAGTTCTAATTTCATAAACATGTTTTTCTTTCGCAGCATTAACTAGCAAGTCTTTTTGTACTTTAATAAGCTCGTCAATTTGAGTTTGAATCATTTGAAAATGTTGAACAAGCATTTTAACATAATTAGAGGTTCTTTCCACAATATCCTTCAGATCAACAATAGCTCTAGTTTTTTCCATTAGATGATTTTGCATCCTTTTATTAAAATTATCTTGCTTAACAATAAAAACATCAAATTCTTTTAAGCATTGATCAGGAGGTTTAGAGTAAGGGATATCACCTTCATCAAAATGTTGGAGAGAGTGTACCTCAATAGTGTATGAGTAGGGAATTGGCTTACATAATTCTTCTATAGGAGGTAAATTCTTGAGATATGCAGCTTTAATTCCCTTCTCCTTAAGACATTTCTTAGCTTCCTTCATCACTTCATCATTTAGTTCAATAACTCCCCTTTTCTTAGATGTTGGTATAGGCACAGGAATAGTTGGTTCAGGAGGAGTCCAGTCTTCATAGTTCTTGCTTATTCTAGCCATTAATTCCTCAGCTTCCCTGGGAGTCCTATTCCTGAAAACACAATCAGCACAAATATCTAGGTTTATCCTAGATTCTTTAGTTAGTCCATTATAAAATATATCAAGAAGCTCATTCTTAGGTAAAGGACATCTAGCCTGTGCATGAATCAAAGCACAAAGTAGGTGTGTATCTTAACATCATGCCTGCTAGCCTGTGAATCAAAGTCAAAAAGCACTAATAGTAGATACTAGGCACCATGCCCTAACAATCTGATGCCATTACATGAACGATCTCATCCAATCCCTACCATCCCCATAGCCTACAGCGGGGGATTACTCACTCATTGTAAGATCCCTCCTTTGTAAAGGAAAAGATCCCTGTGATTGCAATGCTAGTCCCTGGATCAAAGCTAGCATCCACAGTTTAAGATGAAGTACACAGATACAAAGGTCATTTATTACAGTCATTCCAGAGATATAACATAGTCTTTTACAACTCAGGGCCAAAGGCCTAATACAAGAGTTTATGGAATAAGTAAATAAACATAAGTCTTCATCTTCATGTGCCACAGGCAAGCATGTTGAGTGTAGACTCATGACTCCTAATCATCATCGGAGTAACCTGCAACATTACAAGTTACAGCCACAGAGGGTCAATACTTTGGAATAGTATTGGCAAGTGATACCTTAGTATATTTTAAGTGGACTACAATACTATATGCATTTGGCTGGTGGAGCTTAGGCTTGCATTGCTCAAAATAGATTTTTCCTTAACTTTTGAAAACACTAAGTTTTTGTTTGGCAAAGACTAACCCAAGGTATCTACCAATCAAAGACTGAAGATCCACTCAGGGCATCTACCAATCCAAGACTGAAGATCCTTTTAACCCTTGTTCACCCACAAGTTTTATTTAGAAATTGGAGTGATGAGATTCTTGAAGTTTCCATGTCTTGATGCTCAAATTGTCCTTTACCAGGGACATGGCTAAGTACTTAGGTTTTACACTCTGCAGAGGTGGTGCACTTTCCCCACAAGACTTGGTTTCCCAAGACAAGATCCTTCAGAAGCCTTTCCTTAGTCAAATGGACGCGCTCCAACCTATCATTCCCACTACCACCCACTGTCCAAGAGACTAAGTTCTAGCAACCTAAGATCATGGCAGAGCCCATATTGCCAAGTGGTTGCACTTGAAGCTTCTCAACATTTGACATCTCAAATCTCTTTGTTTCCTGGGTGGCCATCCACAAGTGAGATACACAAGCCAAGTTCATGGCCTTGTGAACCACTCAACATAAACCATTCCTTCCATTCCACCCAGGTGATTCATTAACTTAGTTGTTTTGTTAAATAAAACACAAGTCCTCAGACTTAGAATATTTTTCCATAGTGTGAATATATAAACCACCCTTGTTTTCTGGTAGCTAGGCTAAGCATGGCATGGTAACTTATACTTAGGGAGTTTTCCTAGCAATTCTACCATTCTAATCTACATAGGATTTCCCAACATAATAATTGACAAAAGTAGCATGCAAGTCCTAACAAAATATCTAATGCAAGTATAAAATATGGGAAGGGAATATTCATGAAGATATCACTTGCCTTGGTAATGTGGAGAGTAGCACTCGTCACAATCACAATCACTAGCAAAATCTACACACAAAGTTGTATCACACAATTACACACAAATATATACAAACAAAAATAGTATGAATGCATGCATGCATGAATCTAAAGTGGTGATTTTTTGAAAACTCTACCAAGCAAGTGCAAGTTTACAGAAACTAAACAAGTCACAAATTTGCCCACTAATCATATTTAACCCTAAAACAAATTACTAAACTAAAACTATTCTCAAATTTGCCTTTAAACAAGTTTCTACAAATAAAGTCAATCTAATGGCTACTATTTGCTAAACACATTGGATAGGCAGAAAGGTCTTGTTTTACTGAATCCAACGGTATAAAGTTTGCAAAAATCCAACGTGGCATTCAAAAGTTATAAGCATTTGAAATCTGGATCAAAATCTGGTTTAAATTCTGTTTTTGAATCTAACTCAGCCACGGTCAAGGCTGTGATTGGCGCCAGCATCGCTTGGTTGATCGCTCTGCAGCCGCAGGATCTAAACAGATCGACGCTTCCAGATCGCATCGCTTCGGGCTTAAGTGAATCTATCCTAGTGCTCGGATCTGGATCTAACGGTGCTCGTTCAAATGACCAAGTCCTGGCGGTGTCGATGGCCGAGCGCCTCTCACGGCGGGCGCTATGCTTCAGGTCGTCCGCGAGAGGGAGGAGGGTCATACCAGATTCGCAAGAGGTTGCTGAAGCTCAAGGTGGCTCGGTTTGTCAAGGGCGACCGAGCTGCGTAGATTTCTCGTCGGAGTTGAATCTGGCAACGGCGGTTCTGTTCGGGGTCGGAGGCGACGTTGAAGATCACTAGGATGCAAACAAAGGGCGTGGTCAGATGCAGATGATCATGGCGAAGATGCGTGCATGAACGACAAGGTTCGGGGCGGTCTGGACTTACCACTAGATCTCGTCGAAGTTGATGTCGCCGTCGGTGCTTGCGGTGTCTAGTGGAACCGGCGACCTGGGGCAGTACAGGACGGACTAGTGAGGTCAGGAGGTGCACAAAGACACACTGAGTCAGATAGCAAGTACGAGAGGCAGAGGGGAACACGAGGCTCACCGGAATCGATCGCCGGAGTGGGCTCTGCTCGCGGTGTGGGGTTGATTGAGGCACTGGTGGCGGAGTGAGCGAGGTGTTTGGGGAAAATGACCGCGAGATGAGAGGATCTTATATCCGTGACTCGGAAACGCCACGATTAATGCCCAATTAAGCTCGCATCACTGCGGCAACGGTCAGCGGAGATCGCGCGAGTCGGGAAGACGATGCCGACGTGGAGGAGGCCCGCCACGTGAAGTGCAGGTGAAGGTGGGGTCTGCCGCCGACTGGGTGTAAGGCCGCGTGAGAGAGGAAAAAGGAGATCCCCGGGTGGGCTAATTGGGCTTGATTCACTGCTGGGCCAGAAACCTGGTGCTCGGCCCTTTTCCTTTGTTTAAGTCTTTTTCTTTTCTAATTCTATTTTCTGGTATGAATTTTGATATGAATTCAAATCCTTTTGAATTCAAACAAAACTAGGGATCTTTGCAGGGTTCTGTGGTTTCAAAAATAGTCAAAACACCATGTGGTTACCTTGCAATGGCTTGGTCAAGCTTGGGCTTTGAAACAAACAGAGACTTTGCTCTAGTTTGCAAATGTTTGAGAAAGGGTTTGAAAATAATTCTAAATTGGATACTTGGGTTAAAAAGCTACACCTAATCTTTCCAACAATGGAGGCAAGCAAACAAGTACCAAAACAATCAAATCTCAAACAAGTGATGGCCAATTGAGTTGAATTTGCTCACATGAAATCATAGCTAAAACTTCTGTCTCTAAATGATTTTGAGAAAAACCCTAAATGAATGAAGGATGCAAGGATGATATGAATGAGTTTTGAAACATGATTTTTAGGGATGTTACAATCTAACCCCCTTAAGATGAATCTCGCCCTCGAGATTCGGATTGGCTAGAAAATAGGTGAGGGTGGTCTTTCCGAAGATCATCTTCTCTTTCCCATGTTGCTTCCTCTTCGGAATGATGATTCCATTGTACTTTGCAAAACTTGATAGTCTTTGTCCTTGTGACTCTTTCTGTGGTCTCAAGAATTTTGACAGGCTTTTCTTCATAGGTGAGATCACTTTCTAGTTGAACTTCTTCCAAGGATATGGTATCCTTCAAAGAAAATCCTTCCATCTCCGGGTGACATTTCTTAAGCTGACTCACATGAAAAACATTATGGACTGCTAATAAAGATGCTGGCAGTTCGATTTCATATGCAGCTTCTCCCTTGCGACTTAGAATGTTGAATGGTCCAACATATCTTGGTGATAACTTTCCTTTGACTCCAAATCTTTTCACTCCACGAAGTGGTGATACTCTAAGATAAGCTCTATCCCCAACTTCGTAAGTGACTTCTCTACGCTTAGCATCTGCGTAGCTTTTCTATCGAGACTGTGCTATCTTCAACTGTCCCTAACCAATTTGAATTTTTCTTCGGCGTCTTTGATAAGATCTGGTCCAAACAAACTTCTTTCTCCCACACCATTCCATAGCAATGGGGTGGTACACATTCTTCCGTAAAGAAACTCAAATGGTGCCATCCCAATACTAGATTGGTGACTATTGTTGTAGGAGAACTCTGCGTAAGGCAGACTTTCATCCCAACTTGCTCCATAGTCTCGGGCACATGCCCTCAACATGTCTTCAAGAATTTGATTAGTCCTTTCTGTTTGTCCATCAGTTTTAGGATGAAAAGCAGTGCTGAATTCCAATCTCGTTCCTAAAGATTCATGAAGTTGTCTCCAAAAATGTGAAGTGAACTGAGTTCCTCTATCAGACACGATACTCTTAGGAACACCGTGAAGGCATACAATTCTGCTCATGTAGATTTTGGCTAACTTGGCACTGGTATAAGTTGTCTTTACGGGTATAAAATGAGCCACTTTAGTTAGGCGATCTACTACTACCCATATGGAATCATACCCTGACCTGGTCCTTGGTAATCCGGTAATGAAATCCATACCAATATTTTCCCACTTCCATTCAGGAATAGGCATTGGTTGAAGCAAACCTGCTGGTTTCTGATGCTCCACTTTCACTCTACTACACACATCACACAAGGCAATGTGTTCGGCGATGTCCCTTTTGAGATTGTTCCACCAAAATCTTTCTTTCATATCCATGTACATTTTGGTGTTTCCCGGGTGAATAAAATATGGAGAGTTATGGGCTTCTTGTAAAATCAGTTTCCGCATTTCCGGATCTTGTGGAACACAAATACGTTTCCCGTGCCATAAAGTACCTTGTTCGTCCATATGGAAACTTTTAGCCTTCCCTTGGCTAATCCTTTCCTTAATCTCTTCGATTTCTTTATCCGTCTTTTGGGCTTCTTTAATCTTATCCAACAGAGTGGGTTGAACATCCAAAGACATAAGATGTCCTTCTGGCACAATCTCCAACCTGAGTTCCTTGAATTGCTTACACAAGTCATCTGGCAATTCACCTTTGGTAAGGCCATTTACAAACGCCTTACGACTTAGAGCGTCTGCTACTACATTTGCTTTACCAGGATGGTATTGCAAACTCAAGTCGTAATCCTTGATAAGTTCTAGCCATCTCCTTTCTCTCATATTGATTTCCTTCTGGGTGAAGATATACTTCAAACTCTTATGGTCGGTGAATACTTCACAACGTTTTCCCAAAAGGTAGTGTCTCCATGTTTTGAGTGCATGGACAACAACGGCTAACTCTAAATCATGAGTAGGATAGTTTACTTCATGAGTTTTGAGTTGTCTCGAGGCATAAGCCACAACTTTTCCGCCTTGCATAAGCACGGCACCTAATCCTTGATGCGAAGCATCACAATACACTTGAAAATCCTTTTCTAAATCTGGTAGGCACAGAACTGGTGCTGACACAAGTCTATATTTTAATTCTTGAAAGCTGAGTTCACAACCTTTAGACCAAACAAATTTCTTATCCTTCTTTAACAATTCTGTCATTGGTTTAGCAACCTTTGAAAAAATTTCAATGAATCTTCTGTAGTAACCTGCTAAACCAAGGAAACTACGAACCTCTTTTACGTTCTTAGGTGATTCCCATTCTGTCACAGCTGAAACTTTAGCAGGATCGACTGCTACACCATCCTTTGTCATAACGTGACCAAGAAATCCAACTTCCTCTAACCAAAACTCACACTTGCTGAATTTGGCATAAAGCTTATGTTCCCTTAGTTTCTCAAGTATCAAGCGTAGATGTCTTTCATGCTCTTCCTTGCTCTTGGAGTAGACTAAGATGTCATCGATAAAAACGACAACGAACTTGTCGAGAAATTCCATGAACACTTTGTTCATCATATTCATGAAGTATGCTGGAGCGTTGGTTAAACCGAAAGGCATCACAGTGTACTCATACAATCCATACCTTGTGGTGAAGGCTGTTTTAGGTATGTCTTGCTCTCTTATCTTGAGTTGAAAATAGCCTGACCGAAGATCAATCTTCGAGAACACACATGCTCCTTCTAGCTGATCAAACAAGTCATTTATTCTTGGCAAAGGATATTTGTTCTTGATGGTTACCTCGTTGAGAGAACGGTAATCTATGCATAATCGTTGAGTTCTGTCTCTCTTTTCTACGAACAAAACTGGAGCTCCCCAAGATGAAGAACTTGGCTGGATGAATCCTTTCTGCAATTGTTCTCCAAGTTGTTTCTTGAGTTCCTTAAGTTCATCAACTGACATTTTATAAGGCCTCTTTGCTCTTGGTCCAGAACCTGGTACCAAATCTATTATAAACTCCACATATCTATCTGGTGGCATTCCTGGTAACTCTTCCAGAAACACATCCGGATATTCACACACAATTGGCACACTGTCCATGCTAACCCCCTTAAGAGAATTCAGCTTACTTCCTTTAGATTTAAAATTGGACTTGAATTTTATCCTCTTACCTTCAGGGGTTGTGAGTGAAACTGTGCGATTTGCACAATCTAGTATTCCCTCATACTTAGCCATCCAATCCATTCCCAAAATTACATCCAATCCTTGGGAATTCAGGATTATTAGGTTTACTAGAAACTTATGTTTTCCAATCTCTATGACTAGATCCCGGCATCCAAGACTCACTATCATATCTCCTCCCGGAGAGCTAACTTTTATCGGACACCCAATGTTTTCAGATGCAACCCCGTTTCTATCAACAAATGCTTTTGATATGAATGAATGAGATGCACCAGTATCAAAGAGTACAAATGCTGAGATGGAATTAAGTCTGAACTTACCAGCAACAGCATCAGGCTCTTCATAGACTTCCTCCACATTGAGGTGGTTAACCTGTCCCTTCTGAAAAGGATTGGGCTTGTTAGGTACTTCAACCTTCTTTTCAGGGCACTCATTAGCATAATGCCCCAGCTTCTTGCATTTGTAGCATTCAACCTGACTGATGTCCGTCTTAGGCTGGTTTCTACTTCCACTCCCACTATGGTGGCTCTTATATCCACTCTTGTGATTCTTGTACTTATCATTGTCATGACTGCGATGATGCTTGTTGTCATGACGGTTGTGGTTGTGGTGCTTGTTAAATTTCCCATGCTTGTGGGATCCTGAGCTGACACTATCATTCCTGGTGAGATATGAGTAGTGCGAAAGCCATCTTCAAAGATAGCCCAAGTCACCTCATCAATAGGTGTGGTGATCTGGAAATTGTCCCACCATGCGGCGGCTGGTCCTTCCAACAGATGTGCCGCGAACCTGACTTTTTTGGCATCCGTGCAGCCCACGGTCACTAAGTCTTTGTTCACAGAACGTAGCCAATCATTGGCCACCATGGGATTAGTCGTTCCTGAAAACTTAGCTGGCCTCAGACGCAGAAATCTGGTAAGCATATCAAAACCTGGAGGGTTGTTGTTGTTGTTATTATTATTGGGGTTGTTGTTATTGGGGTTGTTGTTGTTCTGGTTTTGGATGAATGTCGTCATCATTTGCATAAGCTGTGTCTGCGCATTCATCATCTGTTGCATTTCCGGGGTAATGTTGGGGTTGGGGTTGGTGTTTGCGCGACGGGGAGGCATCTGTGGTTTATTCATATAGAGATAAGAATGAGATACCCTTACATGATTTATGCACAATACATTACACAAGCAAACACATAGCATGCAACACAAGGATAAAAGCTCAACAACAAGATAACAAAAGTCTCAAAGTAAAAACACACAAGTGGCAAGCCATCCACATGTCGGATGGTCCAATAATAAGTTCACAAATAACAAGTATGGTAAATAAAGATAACTGAGTAGTCAAGTCTACTCGTCAGCCTCAATCTCCTCCTCGACAAAGGTAAGACCTGTGTTCTCCATTGCGGTCTTGTTCTCCTCGATGGTAGTGGTCAAAGAGTCGATCTTGGCCTTGAGAGCCCTCTTCTGGGAACGAAGCCTCTCAATCACTGTCTGCTGCTGCTCTAACTCGAAGTCCTTGGACTGCAGTTCTTCGATCATATCCCGGATCCTCTTGTTCCTCTCCTGAACACGTTTCTCTTGACTCTTGAACTTACGATCTTGGGCTTCGAACTTTGCCTCCATCTCCTTGACTATCTCGTCCTGCTGCGCGAAGAGCTTGTCCTTCTCGCGAAGCTGCACCTGGAGCTCGTCATTACTAAGCATGACGTTGGTCCTATCGGTATCCACGTGCCTAATAAGAGTCTCTAAGTCCTGGAGGTACAGGCGTATCAGCTCTGCTGTGACCCTCGAGTCGTCCTCAAAGTCGATGGACTCTCCGTCATCATCATGCCTTCTGAAGGCGTGGAAGTGAGTACCTCTAACCTGTCGAGAGTGACGGCCTAACAGTCGTCCTATCAGGTCCTGCATGACAACCTCCATGCCTCTCTCCCTGTCATCGTGCATAAGCTTGAAGACGATGGCCTCCGTAGTAGGCTCAGTCTGGCGTCCTGGCTGGTTCACCTTGAAGCCCCAAAGGTCCTTCCTCTCAAACTTGGTGAGTGGGTGCACCGTAATGATAGGAAGAGGGAGATCGAGTAAAGTAGTAAGCTCTACGATACGAGGACCAAAACGAGTAGCCTGGAACTCCTCAACAATGCTGA
Source organism: Avena insularis (assembly GCA_023614405.1). NCBI lineage: Eukaryota > Viridiplantae > Streptophyta > Magnoliopsida > Poales > Poaceae > Avena > Avena insularis. The sequence continues at coordinate 78,779,466 of CM042692.1, read as the reverse complement.
TGGCAATAGGCATCTATTTATAAGATTGAAAAAGTTAGAACAACACAATTTAGAATAATCAGACAAACATTCAAACACATTCTTGGAGCACACAAAAATCATACAAGCCATGCATACAAGAATCCATTACATCAACCAAGGTTCAAACTTATTTAAGGTATCATTTTGGAAAATAAGGTGATAGGTGGTGGTCCAACTAACGAAGTGCGTTTACAGACCTATCTCACTGGATCTGGTGGCTAACACAATGTTCCTAGTGGCAATCACCCTATCTTGTTCACATGCTTCTATCACTAAGTCTATAATATCTCCTCTTAAGGTTTGGTTGGTGACTTCCAACTCTTGGGTATGTTCCTTCTCCTTCTCTAAGTCTTTTTGGAGGTTGAGCATCCTGCACTTGACTCTAGCACTTAGTTCTTTGATAGTCTTCCAAGCTGCTTCTTTTGCTGACTCAAAGAATGTGGTGTGCATAAAAGTGTTGGTGTACATGCAGGAGCCCTTTTCTTTGTGGTTGTCTTCCTTGTTTTTGTACAAGTGAAGTTGCACCCACCAATACTCCACTCCTTCCTCCATCACTGGAAAGCCCTTGTACACAGCTGCACCATGTACTCCCATGGTCTCCATGAGGTCCTTGAGAATCTTGGGAAACTCAGTCTCACACTGAGTGGTCCTCTCTTCACGGCTTCGTTGATGGAGTTCATCTAAAAATAGAGATGAGAATGAGATGATTAGAAAAGTTTACGAGAAGAATAGACAAGTGTAGAAGTAGTCAAAAATTTTCCTTAGTGGTTTCCAATCCTAGGGTCATAATCCTACAGGCAACACAGTGCTCTGATACCATCTGTAAGATCCCTCCTTTGTAAAGGAAAAGATCCTTGTGATTGCAATGCTAGTCCCTGGATCAAAGCTAGCATCCACAGTTTAAGATGAAGTACACAGATACAAAGGTCATTTATTACAGTCATTCCAGAGATATAACATAGTCTTTTACAACTCAGGGCCAAAGGCCTAATACAAGAGTTTATGGAATAAGTACATAAACATAAGTCTTCATCTTCATGTGCCACAGGCAAGCATGTTGAGTGTAGACTCATGACTCCTAATCATCATCGGAGTAACCTGCAACATTACAAGTTACAGCCACAGAGGGTCAATACTTTGGAATAGTATTGGCAAGTGATACCTTAGTATATTTTAAGTGGACTACAATACTATATGCATTTGGCTGGTGGAGCTTAGGCTTGCATTGCTCAAAATAGATTTTTCCTTAACTTTTGAAAACACTAAGTTTTTGTTTGGCAAAGACTAACCCAAGGTATCTACCAATCAAAGACTGAAGATCCACTCAGGGCATCTACCAATCCAAGACTGAAGATCCTTTTAACCCTTGTTCACCCACAAGTTTTATTTAGAAATTGGAGTGATGAGATTCTTGAAGTTTCCATGTCTTGATGCTCAAATTGTCCTTTACCAGGGACATGGCTAAGTACTTAGTTTTACACTCTGCAGAGGTGGTGCACTTTCCCCACAAGACTTGGTTTCCTAAGACAAGATCCTTCAGAAGCCTTTCCTTAGTCAAATGGACGCGCTCCAACCTATCATTCCCACTACCACCCACTGTCCAAGAGACTAAGTTCTAGCAACCTAAGATCATGGCAGAGCCCATATTGCCAAGTGGTTGCACTTGAAGCTTCTCAACATTTGACATCTCAAATCTCTTTGTTTCCTGGGTGGCCATCCACAAGTGAGATACACAAGCCAAGTTCATGGCCTTGTGAACCACTCAACATAAACCATTCCTTCCATTCCACCCAGGTGATTCATTAACTTAGTTGTTTTGTTAAATAAAACACAAGTCCTCAGACTTAGAATATTTTTCCATAGTGTGAATATATAAACCACCCTTGTTTTCTAGTAGCTAGGCTAAGCATGGCATGGCAACTTATCCTTAGGGAATTTTCCTAGCAATTCTACCATTCTAATCTACATAGGATTTCCCAACATAATAATTGACAAAAGTAGCATGCAAATCCTAACAAAAATATCTAATGCAAGTATAAAATATGGGAAGGGAATATTCATGAAGATATCACTTGCCTTGGTAATGTGGAGAGTAGCACTCGTCACAATCACAATCACTAGCAAAATCTACACACAAAGTTGTATCACACAATTACACACAAATATATACAAACAAAAATAGTATGAATGCATGCATGCATGAATCTAAAGTGGTGATTTTTTGAAAACTCTACCAAGCAAGTGCAAGTTTACAGAAACTAAACAAGTCACAAATTTGCCCACTAATCATATTTAACCCTAAAACAAATTACTAAACTAAAACTATTCTCAAATTTGCCTTTAAACAAGTTTCTACAAATAAAGTCAATCTAATGGCTACTATTTGCTAAACACATTGGATAGGCAGAAAGGTCTTGTTTTACTGAATCCAACGGTATAAAGTTTGCAAAAATCCAACGTGGCATTCAAAAGTTATAAGCATTTGAAATCTGGATCAAAATCTGGTTTAAATTCTGTTTTTGAATCTAACCCTAGCCACGCGTCGCGCTGTGATTGGCGCGTACCGCTTCGGTTGGATCGCGCTCTGCAGCCGCAGGATCTAAACAGATCGTACGCTCCAGATCGCGTACCGCTTCGGGCTTAAGTGAATCTATCCTAGTGCTCGGATCTGGATCTAACGGTGCTCGTTCAAATGACCAAGTCCTGGCGGCGCGCGGTGTCAGCGAGCGGCGGAGCGCTCTGTCTACGGCGGCGCTTGCGTTTCAGGTCGTCCGCGAGAGGGAGGAGGGTCATACCAGATTCGCAAGAGGTTGCTGAAGCTCAAGGTGGCTCTGGTTTGTCAAGGGGCGCACTGAGCTGCGGTAGATTTCTCGTCGGAGTTGAATCTGGCAACGGCGGTTCTGTTCGGGGTCGGAGGCGACATTGAAGATCACTAGGATGCAAACAAAGGGCGTGGTCAGATGTAGATGATCATGGCGAAGATGTGTGCGTGAACGACAAGGTTCGGGGCGGTCTGGACTTACCACTAGAGCTCGTCGAAGTTGATGTCGTCGTCGGTGCTTGCGGTGTCAAGTGGAACCGGCGACCTGGGGCAGTACAGGACGGACTAGTGAGGTCAGGAGGTGCGCAAAGACACACTGAGTCAGATAGCAAGTACGAGAGGCAGAGGGGAACACGAGGCTCACCGGAATCGATCGCCGGAGTGGGCTCTGTCTGCGGCGGTGTGGGGTTGATTGAGGGCAGCCTGGTGGCGGAGTGAGCGAGGTGTTTGGGGGAAAATGATCGCGAGGCAGAGAGGATCTTATAGCCGGTGACTCGACAGGAAACGCCCGTCGATTAATGCCCAATTAAGCTCGGCATCACTGCGGCAACGGTCAGCGGCGGAGATCGTGCGCGGAGTCAGGGGGAAGACGATGCTGACGTGGAGGAGGCCCGCTCGACAAAGTGTCTGAGTGAAGGTGAAGGTGGGGTCACGGCTGGGTGTGTGCGCTCGCGCGTGAGAGAGGAAAAAGGAGATCCCCGGGTGGGCTAATTGGGCTTGATTCACTGCTGGGCCAGAAACCTGGCGCTCGGCCCTTTTCCTTTATTTAAGTCTTTTTCTTTTCTAATTCCATTTTCTAGTATGAATTTTGATATGAATTCAAATCCTTTTGAATTCAAACAAAACTAGGGATCTTTGTAGGGTTCTGTGGTTTCAAAAATAGTCAAAACACCATGTGGTTACCTTGCAAGGGCTTGGTCAAGCTTGGGCTTTGAAACAAACAGAGACTTTGCTCTAGTTTGCAAATGTTTGAGAAAGGGTTTGAAAATAATTCTAAATTGGATACTTGGGTTAAAAAGCTACACCTAATCTTTCCAACAATGGAGGCAAGCAAACAAGTACCAAAACAATCAAATCTCAAAGGGTGATGGCCAATTGAGTTGAATTTGCTCACATGAAATCATAGCTAAAACTTCTGTCTCTAAATGATTTTGAGAAAAACCCTAAATGAATGAAGGATGCAAGGATGATATGAATGAGTTTTGAAACATGATTTTTAGGGATGTTACACTCATAGATGGGGGAAACATGGATGGTCGATGGAGAAGCGATGGTGATGATGATGGCGATGATCTCCTCCAATCCCCATCCCGGCAGGGTGCCAGAACAGATTTTTTGGTTCTGAATCATGGAATCTGGTGGTGGCGGCGCATTGGAACTCTTTCTGGAAAAACGTCAACCCCCCCTGGGTTTTTAGGTCAGGAGGCAACTTATAGGCGAAGAGAGAGATCGAGGGGGTGTCTGGGGCGGCCAGACCACCCCCTGGCGCGGCAAGGCCTAGCCCCCGCAGCCAGGTGGTGTGGCCAGGCCCCAGCCCTTCTCCTTCTCGTATTCTGCCTCCATGAATCTTCTGGTGAAATAGGATTTTTGGCCTATTTTCCGGGATTTTTCCTAATAGTTGATTTTCTGCACAAAAACTAGACACCAAGGTAATTCTGCTGAAAACAACATCAGTCTGTGTTAGTTGTATCCAAATCACACAAGTTTAGAGGAAAAACAATAGCAAAAGTGTTCGGGAAAGTAGATACATTTTGGATGTATCAATATCCTAAAACACATAGTTCAAAAAATACTCATTTGTGCTGCTCGGTCACACTTGTAATAAGGATAGCGTTGGTTGTTGTCACACCGCACATCATACTTCTCAATTTTTACCCCTAGATAAAGGATGTTTGGCTGTATTGTGTCACTCAATACATATGCCTCTATCACTTGGCCACCCATTACCTACATACATCATACTTATTAATGGAAAACACTCCAAACACTAATGCAATGATTTATTTGTTGTGCGTATTACCACATCTCTCTCATCTACCTCCACTTTGTGGTGTCAAACACCTTATGATATTGGTAAACAATGCATTTTGCATAGATCAAACTGTTACATACATCATAGAATATTTCCAAAGTATGGCAAGCCATAAAAGATCCAACACAACGGTAATGCATAACAAGTATTATCTCGTACCACAATATACACAATTGGAATTACATAGATAGATCCATAATCATATAAGGCACATCATAAGTACTTCAACAATGATCATACATAGAGGTATTAGATCAAGCTACCACCACAAACCCATAGTCCAGGGGGTAGAATACTCCCATCTAATCATGGAGAGTTTATGAGGACGTGTTGGTGAAGGAGGAGAGGTGGCCAGAGGTGATTCCGGCAGTGGTTCCCCTCTAATCTTCCTTTGGTAGTGGCCAACAGACTCTCTATTTTGGTATTTTCGATCTCCATCTTTATCTATTCTCGGATCGCATCGAGGGACTTTATATAGGCGTTTTTAGGTCAATACAAGTCCGTGGGTGAAAGATTGAGGCGTATCGGATGTCCTAGGGCCAAAAGAGGGTAGGTGGCGCATGCACCAGGGTGGGTCGTGCCACCCTACCTCTTTTGTGCTTCATGGACCTTCTGGTGAGGTTAAAGTGCTCCAAGTCCTTCCTCTATACGAAATGTTGACTTCCCAGAATCCTAGCTCCGTTTGACTTCGTTTAGGTCCCTAAAAGATAAAAATACACAAAACAAGGTTTTCCTGTCCTGTAGAGTTATAACCAAAATAAAGGAGATCATTGGTAAATTCCCCAAAATCAATATAAAACATGGATATACATTATATATGTTGCAAATATGTATCAATAAACTACAAAGTTCATGTATGCATTTTACATGCATCACCCGGCCGTACAAACTTCTAAAAACTGCCATTCGGCTTAGAAAAAACACAAGGACTTCAAAAACAAAAAGGAAAAAGGAAAAATAGGAATAGAAATTGAAAAGCGTAAGTTTAAACTTACCTCAATTACTAGATATTTGATACATTGCAAATGTATCTGTAATTTTTGATGCTCCATGCTTGGTTTTATCTACTTTCTTATGTTTTGTCCACACTTTGGAGTACTTTTCATATGATTTCTTGGACTAACCTATTAACAAGAGCCGCATGATGCGATTGCCTGTTTTCACTGCTTTTGGTTCCAGGAAAGTCGAAAATCAATATTCTCGAATTGACGGACAAAAGCCAAAGTTCCTATTTTACCGGAAGACTCATGGAGCCAGAAGCAGAGACGGAGGAGGGCCAGGGCCTGGCCACACCATATGGTGGCGCGGGCTAGCCCTGGCCATGCCACCAGGTGGTGTGGGCCCCCTGGCACTCCACCGACCTTGCCTCCTTAGCCTATAAGAGCCTCCCGATACCAAAACCCTAAATCATCAAGCCTCCAGCCACGAAAAGTTCCACAACGCCGGCGCCACCGAAGGGGAGATTCGGGGGACAGAAAGTCTCTTTTCCGGCACCCTGCCGGGACGGGGAAGTGCCCTCGGAGCCATCTCCATCGATCTCCACTGCCATCTCCATCACCATTGCTGATTCCCATGATGAGGAGGGAGTAGATCTCTCTCAAGGGTAAGGGTTCTACCGGTAGCTATGTGTTCATCTCTCTCTCTATGCATTATCTTATTGAGATCACGAGCTTGTAATCTATAGATCTACCTTGCTACTCAAGTGCTTTAATAGATCTCTGCTCTCCCCATGTGTGTGAAAGTGACAGCGTGCACACCATGGTGGCACTTAGGCTAGAGATTACAAATACTTGCTATGAGTTATATTTGGAGTTGGATCTCTCTATGAAATTGTGGTGTTTGTTGGAACCATCTAGTGCTCAAGGTGACAGTGTGGGGTTATCTAGATGGGAAAGGCTTACTTTCAGGTGTGTTGTTATAGCCCTACTATGGATTAGAGTGTCCAACCGGAGAGTAGTTAAGAGTAGTATCATAAGAAGAATATATTTATATGAGAGTGTTCACTAGTGAAAGTATGATCCCTAGGCCTTGTTTCTAAGCACTGAAACACCGTTTGCTATTTGATCTGTTACATGTTTGCTTGCTTCCTTCTTTATTTCAGTTTGCCTTTAGTTTCTTCCACGCCATCAAGCTATTTTCTATCACCGTTACCAGTTATAATTATCTATACCACTTGTATTTCACTATCTCTTCACCGAACTAGTGCACCTATACACCTGACAAGTGTATTGGGTGTGTTGGGGACACAAGAGACTTCTTGTATCTTGATTGCAGGGTTGCTTGAGAGGGAATACCTTTGACCACTTCCTCCCTGAGTTCGATAAACCTTGGGTGATCCACTTAAGGGAAAACTTGCTGCTGTTATACAAACCTCTGCACTTGGAGGCCCAACAACTCTCTACAAGAATAGAAGTGCGTAGACATCAAGCTATTTTCTGGCGCTGTTGCCGGGGAGGTAAGGTAAAAGGTACTCACATCCTCCGGTGTGAGTGCTCGAAGTTATTTCCTTTAGATTCTGCAATTTTTTCTTTTTGTTTCTTATTTTCACTAGTTAGGCTTAATGGAAAACAACAAAAAAATTATAGAGCTTTATAGTATTTATCTTGAGTTAGGACATGAAGTGTTTGAAGAGAAAATTAAAAAACCTATGGAACTTTATTTGCATGCTAATAGCAATGTTGTTAGTATGAATTCTTTGGACACCATTATTGCTAATGCTATGGAAAAGTCTAAGCTTGGGGAAGCTAGTTTTTATGAAAATGGTCTTTTTAGTTCCCCGGCTTTGGAAGATAGCTATTCTATTGCTTATGATGATACCAAACCTCCAATATATGATGAGTGCAATGATGATTATGATATTTTCAGTCCACCTACTATTGAGGAGAAAATAGATTATGATTACAATATGCCTCCTATATTTGATGATTATGGTGATGAGAATAATAATGATAGCTATTTTGTTGATTTTGCTCCCACTACAATTAATAAGAATGACTATTTTTATGTGGAGAGTATTAATTCTTTTATGCATGTGGCTCATGATAATAATGTTTCTTGTGATAGTTATATTGTTAATTTTATTCATGATGCTACTGAAAGTTATTATGAGAGAGGGAAACATGGTTTTATGCATCTCAACAATATTAAGTTTCCCCTCTTTATGTTGCAAGTCTTGAAGTTGCACTTGTTTTGCTTTCTTATACTTGTAGATTTGTGCTTTCATGACTTATTTCTTTACAAGATTCCTATGCATAGGAAGTGGGTTAGACTTAAATGTGTTTTGAATTTTCTTCTTGATGCTCTCTTTTACTTCAATTCATATTTCTTATTGATTGTTTTAAAACCTTTGCTTCTCATATTAATGCTCCTAAAGAAAAGTGGGACATGTATCATGAGCCTTTTAAAGACACTTGCATGGAAAATGAAATTGTTGTTAATGATAGCAATAAACATGCTCAAACCTCTGAAAGTACTATTTCTTATAAGCATGTTAATTTTTGTGGGATACATAGACCTTGTGAGAGTAATCAAGTTGAAGAAGAATATTGTATCACCCACAGGAATGAAAAAACTAGAATGTGGTATAGGGCTCTAAATGATCTTGGTAAAAAAGTTTGTGCCCTCTATCCTTTTATTTGTGAACTTTGCTTTGAAGTGGGCCATTTCAATTTCCAATGCTCAGGCCATAATAATAGCCCTTCTAATCCAATGAGTACTGCAAGTTTGTATTGTGATGACATGATCACTCCTAATCAGCATGATGAACTTACATTATTTTTGGGGTGTGAAGAGTTATCAAGAAAAACCTCTTTGGTATATATGGGTGCTTTTGATATGAATAGTGTCCTGCATGGTTTTCATCTTTATTGTGTTGATAATTGTCACACAAATACTTGCATACAAAATATTATAGAAGATGAGATTGTACCAAAATATGATAGGACTAATATGTGTTTTGATCTTATTAATGGAAAGAAGGAATCCTCCAAAGTTTCTTATATTGTCTCTAACAATGAACCAGGGTATATGGAGAAGCTTCCTTTCAAGCCTCTCCCTCCTAAAGAGAAGAAGATAAAGAAGAAAAGGAGGAGTAAAAGGAGGGAGGAAACGGTATTTTCCCCTAAGCATGTAGCTCCTATTATAGTTTTTGATGAGTCTGAACTCGATGACGTTCCTATGCCTATTACCTATAGTAGTGATCATGATTGGGAAAAGCACACTACTTTTGATATTGATAATCTCTTCAGTACCAATTCTGAAAATTATGATATTAATAATTGCTATACTATTAGTGTTATCCATGGTCTTTCCAATGATGATATGTTTACAAATGAACACACTTTGGAGGATAACTATTCTATTGCTTATGAAGATACTATACCTCCAATTTATGATGATTGCAATGATGAATATGATATTTTCAGTCCACCTACTATTGAGGAGGAAATTAATTATGATTATAATATGCCTCCTATATTTGATGATTATGGTGATGAAAATAATAATGATAGCTATTTTGTTGAATTTGCTCCCACTACAATTAACAAGAATGACTATGTTTATGTGGGGAGTATTAATTCTTTTATGCATGTGGCTCATGATAAGAATGTTTTATGTGATAGTTATATTGTTAATTTTATTCATGTTGCTACTAAAAGTTATTATGAGAGAGATAAACATGGTTCTATGCATCTCAATAATATTAAGTTTCCCCTCTTTATGTTGAAAATTTTGAAGGTGCACTTGTTTTGCTTTCCTATGCTTGTTGCTTTGTGCTTTCATGACTTGTTTATTTACAAGATTCCTATGCATAGGAAGTGGGTTAGACTTAAATGTGCTTTGAATTTGCTTCTTGATGCTCTCTTTTACTTCAATTCATATTTCTTATGTGAGCATCTTCTCAAACTATCATGCCTAACTTAAAGGCGTTAAAGAAAAGTACTTATTGGGAGATAACCCAAAAGTCTTAGATGAGTATTGGAAGTTATTACTTCAGTAATAACCGCTCCTTATCCTTTTTATTTGTTTTTTCTGTCAAGAGTAACCTCTAATGAGAGAGAAGTAATGATTCGGAAAGTTGTTGTCCAGAAACAGATTTATGTGCTTCACCATACAAATTCTTGTAAAATCTCTGAATGTCTTTTTGAGGTGTGAATTTTTGTGCTTCTGACCCAGGTTGTTATCTAACTTTCGTTAGTTCAACACTTTTTGATTTGAGCAACAGAACGTCTTCGAAAAAATTCATCTTTACCTGCTGGTCTGTTTTGACAGATTTCTGCCATTTTCTGCATTTGCTTCTTGTTGGTTCCTTTTTGAGTTCTTTTGGGGAATTGAGCTTTTTTAGGGAAGTGCTACAGTAGCTAGTATTCTAATGGAAGTTTATTTGGTGTTAGAACTGAACCTAAAGACTTATTTATCTTAAGTGCACTAATGTTGCTAATGAGATTGTGAAGTTTTGTATGAAGGAAAAATTTCAGGTGTATGGAAGGAATAAGTAATGAGATGTAGGATGGAATAAAGCTCAAGCTTGGGGATGCCACGCGTGTCACCCCAAGAAATATCCAAGAAGTACAAGCGTCAAAGCTTGGGGATGCCCAAGGCATTCCCCTTCTTCATCAATAAAAATCCCAGGTTTCTTCCAAACGCTTCGTTTTTATTGTTTCATGCACAGTTGTGTTTTTCTTGGAGCGTCTTCTTTTTAGTTTTTGTTTTGGTTTTTAGTTTGCTTTGTTTGCTTAGTTTTATGAATAAATTGGTTGGACCCCCTCTTTCATAGATTGGTTTGCAAATAGTTTGGTTTGGTTTGGAAAAGAGTAGGAAAGTTCATGCTTATGTGGTAAAAAGAGCTTGTTTTTTACCGTGGCCTATGCTTTGTCATGCCATGCTTGATATTGTTTTGGCTTTATGCTTAGTATTCTTTGCTGTAGCATGACTTGTTATAAAAAATTGAGATTGCTTAATGTGCCTTGGATGAATCATGCGTTGTTTTAGCATATTAAAGCATAGTATAGTGGTATTCTCCTTTGATGCTTTATTTGGGTTGACTTGGCACATGCTCACACCATGTTATGACTATCTCAAGTCACCATAGCCTTTATGATACTTTAGTTTTCAACTTGTAGTATCACTTTATGCTTTGATCAATGATGTTTTGTCGCTCTGCATGATTATGGCCATTATTGCTCTCTTAGTTTGTCGCTCCCAGTCTTTTGCTAGCCTCCACAACAAAGTATGAGTTCCACTCATGCATCCAACTCCCGGAACCAAGTTGTTCCAGAGAGTCCACCATACCTACCTACTAGCTTATGCTATTCCAAGTATATTCATGCTTTTGTTTACCTTCCAAATTAAACTTGTTATGAGAAAACTAGTGATTAAAGCTCTCACAAACTTGATGGCACAGTTTACTTTTCTTACCCTTAATAAACTTGAACCATTGTGTCGTCTATGTTGTATATGCTTGCACTTATAAGTTGAAATTAGCAGAACCATGTACCATGGGGAACGCTTTCAACATTGCACTTGTACTTTGTACCCCGTTGATATCATGTTCTTTTGCTTACGGATCCCGGCGGTGTGAAATAAAAGTGGAACTTGTAAGATCATGGAGTTTGTATGTGTGTTAGAGAAACGCCTGGGCTGCTAGCCTAAGCCATGCCTAATCATGGTGGAAACTTGCAGCATCACCATAATGAGCACTCTATGAAGCATCCTCAATAAAAGCCTATGCAAATAGCAAATAAAAAGATCGCTGAGATGCTCATTGTCTGCTTGCCTTGTCATTTTGATTATGGGAAAGCTCTCGTATCATGTTCAAGGGGTACCCCATTGGCGGTTCTTAATGATACACATGTACTTACAATGACAAGAGCTTACTCGTGACTAAAGTTGAGTAGCATGAGGATCGGTCTTCGTAGGTAAGGGGCATGAGATTTCGGTTTATAACTTGTCAAGCATATCCTCTTAGTTGTGTCACTTTAACCTTAATCACTTCAAGATGCTTATGATAGGGGCAATGAGAGCTGAAAGCTATAAGTACCATAATTTTTGGAAGCTCTTTATGAGAATTGAATCTCTGCTTCCTTCTATGAAGGCCTTTCTTTTACTTTTATGTTGAGTCTCCACCTTCTATCTTTATGCACCTACTTTGAGAGCATAGTGGTCATTCTTAGTTCTATGAGCATTGTCCCAAGACTAGTTGATTAATGCATAACTTTGATATTGCTTGTTTTAAACTATTTGTATCTAGTCACTCTTATGAACTTTGAAGGTGTCCTATGCATTTATATTTGCTACTCTATGAGGGACAAGCTGAATGCCACTATGCTATGTTTTCTTTATGTGAAACAAACAAACATCTTGCAAAGCATTGTTATTCATGAATCTTTTGTTTGTGCCTTTTCATGTTGCAACATAGTTTCTTTGTCTTATTGCTAGAACTTTGTCTTTCATGTTATGATTGAAGTACTATGATCCCAGCTTTGAATGTTTTACAAATACTTTGATCAAGTCTTTGATGGTGCATGTCACCTCAAAATTTATTATTTCTTTTTATCACTTACCTACGCAGGAGTTAAGCTTGGGGATGTTGATACATTGCAAATGTATCTATAATTTTTGATGCTCCATGCTTGGTTTTATCTACTTTCTTATGTTTTGTCCACACTTTGGAGTACTTTTCATATGATTTCTTGGACTAACCTATTAACAAGAGCCACAGTGCCAGTTGCCTGTTTTCTACTATTGTTGGTTCCAGAAAATTCAGAAAATCAATATTCTCGGAATTGGACTGGACAAAAGCCAAAGTTCCTATTTTACCGGAAGACTCACGGAGCCAGAAGCAGAGACGGAGGAGGGCCAGGGCCTGGCCACACCATATGGTGGCGGCATGCAGCCCTGGCAGCGCCACCGACCTTGCCTCCTTAGCCTATAAGAGCCTCCCGATACCAAAACCCTAAATCATAAAGCCTCCAGCCACGAAAAGTTCCGCAGCGCCGCCGCCACCGAAGGGGAGATTCGGGGGACAGAAAGTCTGTTTAGGCACCTGCCGAGACGGGAAGTGCCCACAGGCCATCTCCATCGATCTCCACTGCCATCTCCATCACCATTGCTGATTCCCATGATGAGGAGGGAGTAGATCTCTCTCGAGGCTAAGGGTTCTACCGTTAGCTATGTGTTCATCTCTCTCTCTATGCATGATCTTATGAAATCATGAGCTTGTAATCTATAGATCTACCTTGCTACTCAAGTGCTTTAATAGATCTCTTCTCTCCCCATGTGTGTGAAGTTGACAGTGTGCACGCCATGGTGGCACTTAGGCTAGAGATTACAAATACTTGTTATGAGTTATATTTGGAGTTGGATGTCTTTATGAAATTGTGGTGTTTGTTGGACTCATCTAGTGCTCAAGGTGACAGTGTGGGGTTTTCTAGATGGGAAAGGCTTACTTTGAGGTGTGCTGCTATAGCCTTACCATCGATTAGAGTGTCCAACTGGAGAGTAGTTCAACGTAGTATCATAAAGAGATAATATTTATATGAGAGTGTTCACTAGTGAAAGTATGATCCCTAGGCCTTGTTTCTAAGCACTGAAACACCGTTTGCTATTAGATCTGTTACATGTTTGCTTGCTTCCTTCTTTATTTCAGTTTGCCTTTAGTTTCTTCCACGCTATCAAGCTATTTTCTATCACTGTTACCACTTATAATTATCTATACCACTTGTATTTCACTATCTCTTCGCCGAACTAGTGCACCTATACACCTGACAAGTGTATTGGGTGTGTTGGGGACACAAGAGACTTCTTGTATCTTGATTGCAGGGTTGCTTGAGAGGGAATACCTTTGACCACTTCCTCCCTGAGTTCGATAAACCTTGGGTGATCCACTTAAGGGAAAACCTGCTGCTGTTCTGCAAACCTCTGCACTTGGAGGCCCAACAACTGTCTACAAGAATAGAAGAGCGTAGACATCAATATTTGATAAATGAGTTTAGCGAATTTACCTCCCTTTAACTTTTGCATTATTTTCCTTTTCCCCTTGTGTATGGTTGGTCGCAAGAAATTGCTAAATCCATTACAAAAAGCGTTAAAAACTTTTTCTCTAGATGTAAGGTACTTGGAGGTATATATATTGATGCTACCCTTTCTTCACCTAACATCTCTTCAATTGGACTTGGTACCTGATGTCTACGCACTTCTATTCTTGTAGACAGTTGTTGGGTCTCCAAGTGCAGAGGTTTGTAGAACAGCAGCAAGTTTCCCTTAAGTGGATCACCCAAGGTTTATCGAACTCAGGGAGGAAGTGGTCAAAGGTATCCCCTCTCAAGCAACCATGCAATCAAGATACAAGAAGTCTCTTGTGTCCCCAACACACCCAATACACTTGTCAGGTGTATAGGTGCACTAGTTCGGTGAAGAGAAAGTGAAATACAAGTGGTATAGATAATTATAAGTGGTAATGGTGATAGAAAATAGCTTGATGGCATGGAAAAGACTAAAGTAAAACTGAAATAAAGATAGAAGCAAGCAAACATGTAATAGATCTAATAGCAAACGGTGCTTCAGTGCTTAGAAACAAGGCCTAGGGATCATACTTTCACTAGTGAACACTCTCATATAAATATATTCTTCTTATGATACTACTCTTAACTACTCTTCGGTTGGACACTCTAATCCATAGTAGGGCTATAACAACACACCTGAAAGTAAGCCTTTCCCATCTAGATAACCCCACACTGTCACCTTGAGCACTACATGGTTCCAACAAACACCACAATTTCATAGAGAGATCCAACTCCAAATATAACTCATAGCAAGTATTTGTAATCTCTAGCCTAAGTGCCACCATGGTGTGCATGCTGTCACTTTCACACACATGGGGAGAGCAGAGATCTATTAAAGCACTTGAGTAGCAAGGTAGATCTATAGATTACAAGCTCGTGATCTCAATAAGATAATGCATAGAGAGAGAGATGAACACATAGCTACCGGTAGAACCCTTAGCCTTGAGAGAGAAGTACTCCCTCCTCATCATGGGAATCAGAAATGGTGATGGAGATGGTGGTGTAGATCGATGGAGATGGCTCCGGGGGCACTTCCCCGTCCCGGCAGGGTGCTGGAACAGAGAATTTCTGTCCCCCGAATCTCCCCTTCGGTGGCGGCGGCGCTGTGGAATTTTTCGTGGCTGGAGGCTTGACGATTTAGGGTTTTTTCCTCGGGAGAGATATATAGGCGAAAGAGGCAAGGTAAGTGGGCGGACAGGGGGCCCACACCATGCCCTGGTGCGGCCAAGGGGGACCCGCACCTAGGGGTGGTGTGGAAACCCTGTGGCCCCTCTCCGGCTCTCCTTATGGCTCCGTGAGTCTTCTGGGAAAATAACAACTTTGGCTTATGTCCGGTCCACTTCTGAGAATATTCATTTTCTGACTTTCCTGAAACCAAAAACAGCAGAAAATAGGCAACTGGCACTGTGGCATCTTGTTAATATGTTAGTCCAAGAAATCATATGAAAAGTACTCCAAAGTGTGGACAAAACACAAGAAAGTAGATAAAACCAAGCATGGAACATCAAAAATTATAGATACGTTTGCAACGTATCAACATCCCCAAGCTTAACTCCTGCTCGTCCTCGAGTAGGTAAGTGATAAAAAGAAAGAATAATTTTTGAGGTGACATGCACCATCATAAACTTGATCAAAGTATTTGTAAAACATTCAAAGCTGGGATCATATTACTTCAATCATAACATGAAAGACAAATTTCTAGCAATAAGACAAAGAAACTATGTTGCAACATGAAAAGGCACAAACAAAAGATTCATGAATAACAATGTTTTGCAAGACGTTTGTTTGTTTCACATAAATAAAACATAGCATAGTGGTATTCAGCTTGTCCCTCATAGAGTAGCAAACATAAATGCCTAGGACACCTTCAAAGTTCATAAGAGTGACTAGATACAAATAGTTTAAAACAAGCAATATCAAAGCTATGCATCAATCAACAAGTTTTCGGACAATGCACATAGAACTAAGAATGGCCACTATGCTCTCAAAGTAGGTGCATAAAGATAGAAGGTGGAGACTCAATATAATGGTGGAAGAAAGGCCTTCATAGAAGGAAGCAGAGATTCAAGTTTCATAAAGAGCTTCCAAAAATTATGGTACTTTTTAGCTTTCAGCTCTCATTGCCCCTATCGTAAGCATCTTGAAGTTATTAAGGTTAATGTGAACAAACTATGGAGTATATGCTTGACAAAGTATAAGTTGTTAATCTCATGTCCCTTGAATACGAGGGCTGCTCCTCATGCTACTCAAGTTTAGTCACCGGTAAGTTCTTCTCATCGTAAGTACATGTGTATCATAGAGAACTACCAATGGGGTACCCCTTGCCCGATGATACGGAAGAATACCCATATCAAAATGATAAGGCAAGCAGACAACGAGCATCTCAGCAATCTTCTTATTTACCATGGGAATATGGTGCTTTTTTCTCTCATTCCTCTTTTCTCATATCTCTTTTTCTTCTTTTTCTCTTTTTTCTCAACATCTGACTCTTTTTTTATAAGAAGAATGCTTCATAGACAGCTCATTATGGTTACGCTGCAGGTTTCCACCATGACAGCATGGATTAGACCAGGGCCAGTGCTTTCTCTAACACACATACATAACTCCATGGACTTACAAGCTCCCCTTTCATTTCACACCGACGACATCCATAGACAAAAGAGCATGATATCAACTAGGTACAAAGTACAAGTGCAATGTTGAAAGCGTTCCCCATGACAGCATGGTTCTTCTAATCCCCAACATATAAGTGCAAGCATATACAACATTGACGACACAATGGTTCAAGTTTATTAAGGGCAAGAAATCTAAAGTGTGCCATCAAGTTCGTGAGAGCTTTAATCACTAGTTTTCTCATGACAAGTTTAATTCAGAAGGTAGATAAAAACATGAATATACTTGGAATAGCATATGCTAGTAGGTAGGTATGGTGGACTCTTTGGAATAACTTGGTTTAGGGAGTTGGATGCATGAGTAGAACCCATACTTGGTTGTGGAGGCTAGCAAAAGACTGGGAGCGACAAACTAAGAGAGCAATAATGGCCATAATCATGCAGAGCGACAAAACATCATTAATCAAAGCATAAAGTGATACTACAAGTTGAAACTAAAGGATCATAAAGGCTATGGTGACTTGGGATAGTCATTACATGGTGTGAGCATGTGCCAAGTCAACCCAAATAAAGCATCAAAGGAGAATACCACAATACTACGCTTTAATATGCTAAAACAACGCATGATTCATCCAAGGCACATTAAGCAATCTCAATTGTTTATAGCAAGTCATGCTACAGCAAAGAATACTAAGCATAAAGCTAAAACAATATCATGCATGGCATGACAAAGCATAGGCCACAGTCAAAAACAAACTCTCTTTAACACTTAAGCATGAACTTTCCTACTCTTTTCCAATCCAAACCAAACTATTTGAAAACCAATGCATGAAAGAGGGGGTCCAACCAATTTATTCAGCAAACAAAGCAAACAAAAAACCAAAACAAAAACAAAAAAGAAGACGCTCCAAGAACAACACAACTGTGCATGAAACAATAAAAATAAAGCGTTTGGAAGGAACCTGGTATTTTTATTGATGAGGAAGGGGATGCCCAGGGAATCCCCAAGCTTTGAAGCTTCTACTTCTTGGATATTTCTTGGGGTGACATGCGTGGCATCCCCAAGCTTGAGCTTTAGTCCATCCTTCATCTCATTACTCATTCCTTCCATGCACCTGAAATTTTTCCTTCATACAAAACTTCACACAATCTTTATTAGCAACATTAGTGGACTCAGGATAATAAGTCTTTAGGTTCAGTTATAACACCAATAAAACTTCCATCAAAACACTAGATACTGTAGTACTTCCCTCAAAAAGCTCAAATCCCCAAAAGAACTCAAAAAGGAACCAACAAGAAGCAAATGCAGAAAATGGCAGAAATCTGTCAAAACAGACCAGCAGGTAAAGACGAATTTTTTCGAAGACCTTCTGTTACTCAAATCGAAAAGTATTGAACTAAAAAAAGTTAGATAACAACCTGGGTCAGAAGCACAAAAATTCACGCCTCAAAAGGAGACATAGAGATTTTACACGAATTTTCGGTGAAGCATAGAAATCTGTTTCGGGACAACAACTTTCCCAATCATTACTTCTCTCTCATTAGAGGTTACTCTTGGCACAAAAAGCAAATAAAAAGGTAGGGAGCGGTTATTACAGAGGTAATAACTTCCAAGACTCATCTAAAACTTTTGGGTTATATCCCAATAAGTACTTTTCTTTAACGTCTTTAAGTTAGGCATGATAGTTTGAGAAGATGCTCACATAAGAATATGAATTGAAGTAAAAGAGAGCATCAAGAAGCAAATTGAAAACACATTTAAGTCTAACCCACTTCCTATGAAAAATAATCTTGTAAAGAAACAAGTCATAAAAGCACAAAGCAACAAGCATAGGAAAGCAAAACAAGTGCAATTTCAAAATTTTCAACATAAAGAGGGGAAACTTAATATTGTTGAGATACATAAAACCATGTTTCCCTCTCTCATAATAAATTTCAGTAGCCTAATGAATAAAATTAACAATATAACTATCACATAAAACATTCTTATCATGAGCCACATGCATATAATAATTATTACTCTCCACATAAGCATAGTCATTCTTATTAATTGTAGTGGGAGCAATTTCAACAAAATAGCTATCATTATTATTCTCATCACCATAATCATCAAATATAGGATGCATATTGTAATCATTAATTTTCTCCTCAATAGTAGGTGGACTGCAAATATCATATTCATCATTATAATCATCATATATTGGAGGTTTTATATCATCATAAGCAATATAATAGCTATCTTCCAAAGCTGGGGAACTAAAAAGATCATTTTCATAAAAACTAGCTTCCCCAAGCTTAGACTTTTCCATAGCACTAGAAATAATGGTGTCCAAAGAATTTATACTAACAACATTGCTATCATCATGCAAATAAAGTTCTATAGGTTTTTTAATTTTCTCTTCAAACACTTCATGTCCTAACTCAAGATAAATACTATAAAGCTCTCTAATTTTGTTGTTGTTTTCCATTAAGCCTAACTAGTGAAAACAAGAAACAAAAAGACAAAATTGTAGAATCTAAAGGAAATAACTTCGAGCACTCACACCGGAGGATGTGAGTACCTTTTACCTTACCTCCCCGGCAACGGTGCCAGAAAATAGCTTGATGTCTATGCACTTCTATTCTTGTAGTTAGTTGTTGGGCCTCCAAGTGCAGAGGTTTGTAGAACAGCAGCAAGTTTCCCTTAAGTGGATCACCCAAGGTTTATCGAACTCAGGGAGGAAGTGGTCAAAGGTATCCCCTCTCAAGCAACCCTGCAATCAAGATACAGGAAGTCTCTTGTGTCCCCAACACACCCAATACACTTGTCAGGTGTATAGGTGCATTAGTTCGACTAAGAGATAGTGAAATACAAGTGGTATAGATAATTATAAGTGGTAATGGTGATAGAAAATAGCTTGATGGCTGATGTCTATGCACTTCTATTCTTGTAGACAGTTGTTGGGCCTCCAAGTGCAAAGGTTTGTAGAACAGCAGCAAGTTTTCCCTTAAGTGGATCACCCAAGGTTTATCGAACTCACGGATGAAGTGGTCAAAGGTATCCCCTCTCAAGCAACCCTGCAATAAAGATACAAAAAGTCTCTTGTGTCCCCAACACACCCAATACACTTGTCAGGTGTATAGGTGCACTAGTTCGGCGAAGAGATAGTGAAATACAAGTGGTATGGATATAAGATAATGGTGCTAGAAAATACTTTGATGGCGTGGAAGAGACTAAAGGCAAAATGAAATAAAGATGGAAGCAAGCAAACATATAACAAATCTAATAGCAAACGGTGTATCAATGCTTAGAAACAAGGCCTAGGGATCATACTTTCACTAGTGAACACTCTCATATAAATATATTCTTCTTTATGATACTACGCCGAACTACTCTCCGGTTGAACACTCTAATCGATGGTAGGGCTATAATAGCACACCTCAAAGTAAGTCTTTCCCATCTAGAAAACCCCACACTGTCACCTTGAGCACTAGATGGTTCCAACAAACACCACAATTTCATAAAGACATCCAACTCCAAATATAACTCATAACAAGTATTTGAGATCTCTAGCCTAAGTGCCACCATGGTGTGCACACTGTCAACTTCACACACATGGGGAGAGTAGAGATCTATTAAAGCACTTGAGTGGCAAGGTAGATCTATAGATTACAAGCTCATGATCTCAATAACATCATGCATAGAGAGAGAGATGAACACATAGCTATCGGTAGAACCCTTAGCCTCGAGAGAAAACTATTCCCTCCTCATCATGGTAATCAGCAATGGTGATGGAGATCGATGGAGATGGCTCTGGGGGCACTTCCCCATCCCGGCAGGGTGCCGGAACAGAGACTTTCTGTCCCTCGAATCTCCCCTTCGGTGGCGGCGGCGCTACGGAACTTTTCGTGGCTAGAGGCTTGACGATTTAGGGTTTTGGTTTCGGGAGGCTCTTATAGGCGAAGGAGGCAAGGTCGGTGGAGTGCCTGGGGGCCCACACCACCTGGTGGCGCGGTCAGGGCTAGCCCGCGCCACCATATGGTGTGGCCAGGCCCTGGCCCTCCTCCGTCTCAGCTTCTAGCTCCGTGAGTCTTCCGGTAAAATAGGAACTTTGGCTTTTATCCCGTCCAATTCCGAGAATATTGATTTTCTGACTTTCCTGGAACCAAAAACAGCAGAAATGCATAACGGCAATCGTGGCTCCTGTTAATAGGTTAGTCCAAAAAATCATATGATAAGTACTCCAAAGTGTGGAGAAAACATAAGAAAGTAGATAAAACCAAGCACGGAGGATCAAAAATTATAGATACATTTGCAATGTATCAACATCCCCAAGCTTAACTCCTGCTCATCCTCGAGTAGGTAAGTGATAAAAAGAAAGAATAACTTTTGAGGTGACATGCACCATTAAAGACTTGATCAAAGTATTTGTAAAACATTCAAAGCTGGGATCATAGTACTTCAATCATAGCATGAAAGACAAGGTTCTAGCAATAATACAATGAAACGATGATGCAACATGAAAAGGCACAAACAAAAGATTCATGAATAACAATGCTTTGCAAGACGTTTGTTTCTCATAAAGAAAACATAGCATAAAAGTATTCAGCTTGTCCCTCAATAGAGTAGCAAATATAAATGCATAGAACACCTTCAAAGTTCACAAGAGTGACTAGATACAATAGTTTAAAACAAGCAATAACAAGTTATGCATCAATCAACTAGTCTTGGGACAATGCACATAGAACTAAGAATGGCCACTATGCTCTCAAAGTAGGTGCATAAAGATAGAAGGTGGAGACTCAACATAAAAGTAAAAGAAAGGCCTTCATAGAAGGAAGTAGGGATTCAAGTTTCATAAAAAACTTCCAAAAATTATGGTACTTATTAGCTTTCAGCTCTCATTGCCCCTATCATAAGCATCTTGAAGGTGATTAAGGTTAAAGTGAACAAACTATGGTGTACATGCTTGACAAAGTATAAGTTAGAAATCTCATGTCCCTTGTATACGAGGGTCGCTCCTCATGCTACTCAAGTTTAGTCACCGGTAAGTTCTTGTCATTGTAAGTACATGTGTATCATAGAGAACCGCCAACGGGGTACCCCTTGCCCGATGATACGGAAGAATCCCCATATCAAAATGACAAGGCAAGCAGACAACGAGCATCTCAGCAATCTTCTTATTTACCATGGGAATATGGTGCTTTTTTCTCTCTTTCCTCTTTTCATAATCTCTTTTTTCTCTTTTTCTCTTTTTCTCAATATAGGACTCTTTTTTATAAGAAGAATGCTTCATAGACAACTCATTATGGTTACACTGCAAGTTTCCACCATGTCAGCATGGATTAGACCAATGACCCGAGCGTTTCTCTAACACATATACATAACTCCATGGACTTACAAGCTCCCCTTTCATTTCACACCGACGACATCCATAGACAAAAGAGCATGATATCAACTAGGTACAAGTACCAAGTGCAATGTTGAAAGTGTTCCCCATGACAACATGGTTCTGCTAATTCCCAACAAATAAGTGCAAGCATATACAACATAGACGACACAATGGTTCAAGTTTATTAAGGGCAAGAAAAGTAAAGTGTGCCATCAAGTTCGTGAGAGCTTTAATCACTAGTTTTCTCATAACCAGTTTAATTTGGAAGATAAAACAAAAGCATGAATATACTTGGAATAGCATAAGCTAGTAGGTAGGTATGGTGGACTCTTTGGAATAACTTGGTTTAGGGAGTTGGATGCATGAGTGGAACTCATACTTTGTTGTGGAGGCTAGCAAAAGACTGGGAGCGACAAACTAAGAGAGCAATAATGGCCATAATCATGTAGAGAGACAAAACACCATTGATCAAAGCATAAATTGATACTACAAGTTGAAAACTAAAGGAACATCAAGGCTATGGTGACTTTGGATAGTCATAACATGGTGTGAGCATGCGCCAAGTCAACCCAAATAAAGCATCAAAGGAGAATACCACTATACTATGCTTTAATATGCTAAAACAACGCATGATTCATCCAAGGCACATTAAGCAATCTCAATTGTTTATAACGACTCATGCTACAGAAAAGAATACTAAGCATAAAGCCAAAACAATATCAAGCATGGCATGACAAAGCATAGGTCATAGTCAAAGACAAGCTCTCTTTACCACATAAGCATGAACTTTCCTACTCTTTTCCAATCCAAACCAAACTATTTGAAAACCAATGTATGAAAGAGGGGGTCCAACCAATTTATTCAAGCAAACTAAGAAAACCAAGAAAACGAAAAACCAAAAACAAAAACGAAAAAGAAGACGCTCCAAGAACAACACAACTGTGCATGAAACAATAAAAATGAAGTGTTTGCAAGAAACCTAGGATTTTTATTGATGAAGAAGGGGGGTGTCTTGGGCATCCCCAAGCTTTGACGCTTGTACTTCTTGGATATTTCTTGGGGTGACACGCGTGGCATCCCCAAGCTTGAGCTTTAGTCCATCCTTCATCTCATTACTCATTCCTTCCATACACCTGAAATTTTTCCTTCATACAAAACTTCACACAATCTTTATTAGCAACATTAGTGCACTCAAGATAATAAGTCTTTAGGTTCAGTTCTAACACCAACAAACTTCCACTAAAACACTATATACTGAAGCACTTCCCTCTAAAATCTCAATTCCCCAAAAGAACTCGAAAAGGAACCAACAAGAAGCGAATGCAGAAAATGGCAGAAATCTGTCAAAATAGACCAGCAGGTAAAGACGAATTTTTTCGAAGACCTTTTGTTGCTCAAATCAAAAAGTGTTGAACTAACGAAAGTTAGATAACAACCTGGGGCAGAAGCACAAAATTTCACGTCTCAATAGGACATACAGAGATTTTACATGAATTGTTACAGTGAAGCACAGAAATCTGTTTCGGGACAACAACTTTCCCAATCATTACTTCTCTCTCATTAGAGGTTACTCTTGGAATAAAAAGCAAATAAAAAGGATAATGAGCGGTTATTACTGAAGTAATAACTTCCATGACTCATCTAAAACTTTTGGGTTATCTCCCAATAAGTACTTTTCTTTAGGGCCTTTAAGTTAGGCATGATAGTTTGAGAAGATGCTCACATAAGAAATATGAATTGAAGTAAAAGACAGCATCAAGAAGCAAATTCAAAGCACATTTAAGTCTAGCCCACTTCCTATGCATAGGAATCTTGTAAATAAACAAGTCATGAAAGCACAAAGCAACAAGCATAGGAAAGCAAAACAAGTGCACCTTCAAAATTTTCAACATAAAGAGGGGAAACTTAATATTATTGAGATGCATAGAACCATGTTTATCTCTCTCATAATAACTTTTAGTAGCAACATGAATAAAATTAACAATATAACTATCACATAAAACATTCTTATCATGAGCCACATGCATAAAAGAATTAATACTCCCCACATAAACATAGTCATTCTTGTTAATTGTAGTGGGAGCAAATTCAACAAAATAGCTATCATTATTATTTTCATCACCATAATCATCAAATATAGGAGGCATATTATAATCATAATTAATTTCCTCCTCAATAGTAGGTGGACTGAAAATATCATATTCATCATTGCAATCATCATAAATTGGAGGTATAGTATCTTCATAAGCAATAGAATAGTTATCCTCCAAAGTGTGTTCATTTGTAAACATATCATCATTGGAAAGACCATGGATAACACTAATAGTATAGCAATTATTAATATCATAATTTTCAGAATTGGTACTGAAGAGATTATCAATATCAAAAGTAGTGTGCTTTTCCCAATCATGATCACTACTATAGGTAATAGGCATAGGAACGTCATCGAGTTCAGACTCATCAAAAACTATAATAGGAGCTACATGCTTAGGGGAAAATACCGTTTCCTCCCTCCTTTTACTCCTCCTTTTCTTCTTTATCTTCTTCTCTTTAGGAGGGAGAGGCTTGAAAGGAAGCTTCTCCATATACCCTGGTTCATTGTTAGAGACAATAGAAGAAACTTTGGAGGATTCCTTCTTTCCATTAATAAGATCAAAACACATATTAGTCCTATCATATTTTGGTACAATCTCATTTTCTATAATATTTTGTATGTAAGTATTTGTGTGACAATTATCAACACAATAAAGATGACAACCATGCAGGACACTATTCATATCAAAAGCACCCATATATACCAAAGAGGTTTTTCTTGATAACTCTTCACACCCCAAAAATAATGTAAGTTCATCATGCTGATTAGGAGTGATCATGTCATCACAATACAAACTTGCAGTACTCATTGGATTAGAAGGGCTATTATTATGGCCTGAGCATTGGAAATTGAAATGGCCCACTTCAAAGCAAAGTTCACAAATAAAAGGATAGAGGGCACAAACTTTTTTACCAAGATCATTTTGAGCCCTATACCACATTCTAGTTTTTTCATTCCTGTAGGTGATACAATATTCTTCTTCAACTTGATTACTCTCACAAGGTCTATGTATCCCACAAAAATTAACATGCTTATAAGAAATAGTACTTTCAGAGGTTTGAGCATGTTTATTGCTATCATTAACAACAATTTCATTTTCCATGCAAGTGTCTTTAAAAGGCTCATGATACATGTCCCACTTTTCTTTAGGATCATTAATATGAGAAGCAAAGGTTTTAAAACAATCAATAAGAATTTGAGGATCAAGACCATATTTAGCACTAAGCTCTTGAAAATCAGAATTTTTAGCAAAAGACTTAATGCAATCATACTCATAGTTTATACCTAGTTCTTTACCTTTGTAGTTATCCCAATCTTCGGTATTGCTTTGAATTGTTTCAAAAAGATCCCACTTAGCTTTGACCTCCTTACTCGTGAAGGATCCCTCTAAACAAGTATCTAGATAGTCCTTGTAATGTCCTGAAAGCCTTGTATAGAAATTATTAATAACAATATTCCTGTGGAGCTCATGAATGGGACATTTGAGCATTAGTGACTTTAATCTCCCCCATGCTTGGGCAATATTTTCTCCATCATGAGGATGAAAATTATAAATGTAATTCCTATCTTTATGAATTTCATGAGGATGATAAAATTTAGAGTAAAAGAGAGATTCAAGTTCCTTCCACTCCAAATGATGAGGATCATCTAGTAGCTCATACCACTCCCTTACTTTGCCCTTAAGTGAAATAGGGAATAGCTTCGTCTTAACTTGGTTCATTGAAATACCTGCACACTTGAACAACTCGCATAATTCATGTATAAAGAGTAAATGATCACCAGGATGGACAGTTCCATCTCCAAAATAGCAGTTATTCATAACACGTTCAACAATTTTTATAGGTATTTTAAAAGGGATACTTTCAGTATGTGGATTTAAAATATCACAAGTATCATCAGAATTACCACATATGGGAGATAAAGTATCATCAGAGCAAATTTTCTTCTTTAAAGCTGGGGAACTAAAAAGATCATTTTCATAAAAACCAACTTCCCCAAGATTAGACGTTTCCATAGCATTAGTAACAAAGGTGTTCAAAAGATTCATACTAATAACATTGCTATTAGCATGCAAGGAAGGTTCCAAGGGTTTTTTAATTTTCTTTTCGAAGAATTTGAGTTCTAACTTAGGAAAAAGACTAAAAAGCTCTCTAATTTTGTTGTTGTTTTCCATTAAGCCTAACTAGTGAAAACAAGAAACAAAAAGACAAAATTGCAGAATATAAAGGAAATAACTTTGAGCACTCACACCGGAGGATGTGAGTACCTTTTACCTTACCTCCCCGGCAATGGCGCCAGAAAATAGGTGTTTGCCGTGGGAGGTTCTTCTTCTTTAATCCTCCGGTGTGAGTACCTTTTACCTTACCTCCCCGGCAACGGCGCCAGAAAATAGCTTGATGTCTACGCACTTCTATTCTTGTAGACAGTTGTTGGGCCTCCAAGTGCAGAGGTTTGTAGAATAGTAGCAAGTTTTCCCTTAAGTGGATCACCCAAGGTTTATCGAACTCAGGGAGGAAGTGGTCAAAGGAATACCCTCTCAAGCAACCCTGAAATCAAGATACAAGAAGTCTCTTGTGTCCCCAACACACCCAATACACTTGTCAGGTGTATAGGTGCACTAGTTCGGTGAAGAGATAGTGAAATACAAGTGGTATGGATATAAGATAACGGTGCTAGAAAATACTTTGATGGCGTGGAAGAGACTAAAGGCAAAATGAAATAAAGATGAAAGCAAGCAAACATGTAACAGATCTAATAGCAAACGGTGTATCAATGCTTAGAAACAAGGCCTAGGGATCATACTTTCACTAGTGAACACTCTCATATAAATATATTCTTCTTTATGATACTACGCTGAACTACTCTCCGCTTGAACACTCTAATCGATGGTAGGGCTATAATAGCACACCTAAAAGTAAGTCTTTCCCATCTAGAAAATGCCACACTGTCACCTTGAGCACTAGATGGTTCCAACAAACACCACAATTTCATAAAGACATCCAACTCCAAATATAACTCATAACAAGTATTTGAGATCTCTAGCCTAAGTGCCACCATGGTGTGCACACTGTCAACTTCACACACATGGGGAGAGCAGAGATCTATTAAAGCACTTGAGTAGCAAGGTAGATCTATAGATTACAAGCTCATGATCTCAAAAAGATCATGCATAGAGAGAGAGAGAGATGAACACATAGCTACCGGTAGAACCCTTAGCCTCGAGAGAGAACTACTCCCTCCTCATCATGGGAATCAGCAATGGTGATGGAGACGGTGGTGGAGATCGATGGAGATGGCTCCGGGGGCACTTCCCTGTCCCGGCAGGGTGTCGGAACAGAGACTTTCTGTCCCTCGAATCTCCCCTTTGGTGGCGGCGGCGCTACGGAACTTTTCATGGCTGGAGGCTTGACGATTTAGGGTTTTGGTATCGGGAGGCTCTTATAGGCGAAGCAGGCAAGGTCGATGGAGTGCCAGGGGGCCCACACCACCTGGTGGCGCGGCCAGGGCTAGCCCGCGCCACCATAAGGTGTGGCCAGACCCTGGCCCTCCTCCGTCTCTGCTTCTGGCTCCATGAGTCTTCCGGTAAAATAGGAACTTTGGCTTTTATGCCATCCAATTCCGAGAATATTGATTTTTTGACTTTCCTGGAACCTAAAACAGCAAAAAACAGGCAACTGGCACTGTGGCTCTTGTTAATAGGTTAATCCAAGAAATCATATGAAAAGTACTCCAAAGTGTGGACAAAACATAAGAAAGTAGATAAAACCAAGCATGGAACATCAAAAATTATAGATACATTTGCAATGTATCAATGGCGTGGAAAATACTAAAGTAAAACTGAAATAAAGATAGAAGCAAGCAAACATGTAATAGATCTAATAGCAAATGGTGTTTCAGTGCTTAGAAACAAGGCCTAGGGATCGTACTTTCACTAGTGAACACTCTCATATAAACATATTCTTCTTATCATACTACTCTTAACTACTCTCCGGTTGGACAATCTAATCCATGGTAGGGCTATAACAACACACCTGAAAGTAAGCCTTTCCCATCTAGATAACCCCACACTGTCACCTTGAGCACTAGATGGTTCCAACAAACACCACAATTTCATAGAGAGATCCAACTCCAAATATAACTCATAGCAAGTATTTGTAATCTCTAGCCTAAGTGCACCCATGGTGTGCACGCTGTCACTTTCACACACATGGGGAGATCAGAGATCTATTAAAGAACTTGAGTTGCATGGTAGATCTATAGATTACAAGCTCATGATCTCAATAAGATCATGCATAGAGAGAGAGATGAACACATAGCTATCAGTAGAACCCTTAGCCTTGAGAGAGAACTACTCCCTCCTCATCATGGAAATCAGCAATGGTGATGGAGATGGTGGTGGAGATCGATGGAGATGGCTCCGGGGGCACTTCCCCATCCTGGCAGGGTGCCGGAATAGAGACTTTCTGACCCCCGAATCTCCCCTTCGGTGGCAGCGGCGCTGTGGAACTTTTCGTGGCTGGAGGCTTGACAATTTAGAGTTTTTGCCTCGGGGGAGATATCTAGGCGAAAGAGGCAAGGTCGGTGGGCGGCCAGGGGGCCCACACCATGCCCTGGCGCGGCCAAGGGGGACCCGCGCCTAGGGGTGGTGTGGCCACCCTATGGCCCCTCTCCGGCTCTCCTTCTGGCTCCGTGAAACTTCCGGGAAATAACAACTTTGGCTTTTGTCCGGTCCAATTCCAAGAATATTCATTTTCTGACTTTCCTGGAACCAAAAACAGCAGAAAACAGGCAACTGGCACTGTGGCATCTTGTTAATAGGTTAGTCCTAGAAATCATATGAAAAGTACTCCAAAGTGTGGACAAAACACAAGAAAGTATATAGAACAAAGCATGGAACATCAAAAATTATAGATACATTTGCAACGTATCAGTACCTCAGGTAGTTCCTCCTTTCTTTGCATAATCTCTATCTCAAATTCTTGCAAAAGCAAAGTCTAGCGAATCATCCTAGGGATAACATTAGTTCTTTCAAGAATTTCTTTTAAGATGTCACAATCAGTATGAACTCTAATTTTTGAGTCAATAATGTAAGATCAAATTTATCACAGGAGAATACAACTGCGAAGAGTTCCTTCTTGGGCATGGGATAGTTTCTTTGGACCTCATTAAGAGTGCGACTAGGATGATGAATGATATTAAGTTCAATACCATCATGCTGGCAAAGAACAGCGCCAACAACTTCATTGCTATGTTTACAAAATAAATTAAAAGGCTTTCTCCAAATAGGCGGTTTAATAGTAGGAGCATTTAGAAGAGCTTGTTTTAAAGTGTTAAAACTAGTGAAACAACTTTCATCAAAATTAAAACGAGCATCGTTCTTGTCGTGGTGGTGGCACGACAGATGCCATGGATAGGCTAAAGATGGGGCCAATGAGCACTAGAGGAATCCAGGAAGGGATAGTGTGGTGATTCCACACACAAATGTTTGTATTTTTGCTCTATCAATGGTGGATTACAAGGGCTCCTTGAGCTGCTCGTGAGAAGGAGACTAGTTCTCTTACTCCTCACTACAATGCTCTAGAGTTCTGCTAGACCGAATGGTCGATCCCCTTCTAAGGAGGCCCTAGTCCTCCTTATATAGGGGAAACCAGGTTACAAAGTTAGGGCATACGTGGAGGCATATTCCCCGAATATGCCCCTTGTTTAAATCTAGATGCCTCTTTATTCACTTTAAACGGCTAGTCCGGACTTTGGACGTAATCCTCTGTGAGCTGCTCTGCTTTTGGTGTCACCCGACATTTGTAACGTTAGTCAACACTGGCTATGTTACCTTTGTCGGCCATGCCCTGCTGGTCCTTCCCTCTGCATGCTTCGCTCACTCTACAGTGGACAGAGGCCACCTTTTGACCAGCGGGAGATTCCTTCCTTCTCTTGGAAGCCAAGTGGTAGCCCGGCTAGTGCTTGGCTAACCTGGTTACAAGGGTACCTGCATATATGGTAAATCAAGTATATCCGACATACATTTTATGTCGGTCGAATTAGTGTTAGGTGAATACCCGCCATGCCGGGTTACGCCGTTATTCGGCCTGCCTTGAGGAGACCCGACCAGCACTTGCTTTGACCATGCCGTACCTCGGCTAACTCGGCCTTTATACCCTGGCGTGACCCTACCCAGGTGTATCCCCCCAACATTAGTCCCCGAAGCTGGTGCGGTCTTAGCGACTTCAGCTGGTAAGGACATAGCAGGTTCCAATTATCAAGATCAGCACTTTCTTTGCCGAGTTATTCCATAACCCAGTCTCTTTGATTTGACGTTCCCTTGACTCAATCCGAGTCACTTCTTGCTGGTCGGGTTATTGTCCATGTATCTAGGTTATCTTTCCTTCTCTCATACGTTTCCCCACATCCTACGTGGAGGGTAATCATCACCTTGCCTCATTTTATGGGCCGTGCTAGTTTACTGCGTCGATTACTATATTGATTGTTAGGAATAATTGTTGCTCGCGTCACGTCGCGATAACCCCTCGTTAATTGTATCATAACATCACGTCATGGGATCCCATGCTCCTTGAAGCCCTTGATGTGGCACGAGCCTGATTGGCCGGTTTGGAAAATACATGGCCACACCGTGCAGTTGTGTCGCAGGGATTGATCCCACTACGCGCCCCTAAGGTGCGGTTAAATAGGGGACAGGGGCGGCTCTTGGGGAAGTTCCCCCACTTCACACGTGCCCCTGCCCTTTGCCCCCTTCTTCTCCACAGCGACACCGCCACCGCCGCTGCTTCTGCCTCAGCACAGCACCGCTGCTTCCGTGCCTTGCCACTCCTCCATGACCGCGCCACTGCTTCTGCACAAGTTTTTCGTCACGGGGCCGTGCAGCTCCAAGTTTCCCAGTGCCGGCTATTCCTTCTCAGATTACTTCCTCAAAGACCTTGATCTAGCCATGACTAAAGAGGAGGCTTCGCTTATTGCTGAGGAGGAGGAGGAGGAAGAGGCTCACGAGCATGGTGCCTGGGCGGATGCATTCATCTGCCAGGACGACATTGAATGGTTGTATGCAACCCACTACATCACTGCGGGCGTCACCTGCCGCCTCGCCGCCTAGGAGATAGCTCCCTCTCCAAATCCCGATGAGTTCGTCGTGTTCTTATCTCACTTCTAGCGCAGCTTCGGCCTCCCTGTGAGTGATTTTTCCCTTGATTTCATTACCACCTATTAACTTCAGCCACACCACCTTCCAGCCAACACTATCACTTCCCTTTCCTCTTTTGCCTCCGTCATAGAGGGATATGTTGGCCTCTGGCCCAGCAAAGACCTATGGATCAAGTTCTTTGGCCTCCGCAAGAATGTTATATCGGATCCTCATATCGCCCCTGCCGACAAACATCTAACCCAGTGCGATGGAGACTCAATCTCTCCCTGTAAGAACTCTGCCTTTCCCCGGGTTACCGGCCTTGAAACTTGCAAGGGCTAGGCCCGGACCTTCTTCTACGTTAGAAACAGCACGAATGAAGATTTGAACCGGCTGCTCCCCTTCAAGATGGGTGTCTCGAATACCTCTCTGTGGGAGAAGATCCCGAAGCGGCACACCTTCCTGGCGAATCAGGCTGATAGGTGGATCAAGGAGCTCGTCAAGCTGGGGCTGGAGAGCGAGGATGTCATGATCACTTTCGTCCGTAGCCGGGTCTCCCCCTACAGAAGCGCTCCCACAAGATCTGCCATTTGAGCGCCCCCTTGACCCCAACCGGACCTCCTCCTTCGAGCTTAACAACTCTGAGGTGTTCCACCGGGTTAAGGCCATTTTGAAGATAGAGAAGGAGTTCAACGAGGCGTGGAAGTGGGGGCTTGCACCCTTCACCTGGGCCAACTTGCCGCCTAAGGTTTGTTCTTTTCCTGGCATTCTTTCTGAGTCTTGCGATATGTCGGATAGCATCCTAACTTAACCATTTAGTACTTTTGCTCTCAGTTGTTTATCCAGCAAACAATTGATGACGGCAAGGAGCTGATGAGTGCATATTTGCATCATGTTTTATATTATTATCTTGCATTGTAGATGTAGGATCTGGTTTTTATGGCGCTCGCGCACACATTTTATGTCTGATTTCACCAGGATCAGGATAGATGATGGATCCAATGGATACAATTATAGAAGCAGTTGTACTATGGAGAAAAGGAGTCAAAAACTAAAGGGAATATGCCCGAGAGGCAATAATAAAGTGGTTATTATCTTATTTCATGTTTATGATAAATGTTTATTTTGCATGCTATAATTGTATTAATTGGAAACGTTAATACATGTGTGTTTAATAAACAAAATACAAAGTTCCTAGTACTGCCTCTCATATAAACTAGCTTGTTGATTAACAAGATGATCCAGGTTTCCTGATCATGGACATTGGATGTTATTAATAACGAGGTCACAACATTGGTGGAATGATGTGATGAACATTCATCTGAAGTATAGCATTACGATCAGAGTCATTATGTTTATATTTCTATAACATCATACGAAGTAATCTTAGTCCTTAGACCATGAGATCATGTTGATTGCTAACATCGGAAGAGTATCTTGATAACATCAAACGTCACACCGTAACAGGGTGACTATAAAGGTGGGTTCAGTGCTACGAAGTTGTTATGTTGAGGATCATGGATCAAGAGTGGGATTTGTCCATCCCGGTGACGGATAGATATACTCTAGGCCCTCTCGGTGATATCACATTGAAATAGCTTACAAGCAAGTGATGTGATCACTAGAATGTTATATCACGGGAACAGGAAAAGAGTGCATGTCGGTAACGAGATCAAACTAGGTATTTGGATGCCAATGATCGAATCTCGGTCATGTAATATATCGCGAGACAAAGAGATTTATTTACGATGTTAAAGGTTCACACGATCACAAGAGTCATCGTTGAATATGTGGGAGTCAGTACGGATCTCCAGGTCCCGTTGCTGATTATTGATCGGAGAGGGGTCTCGATCATGTCTGCATTATTCGCGAACCGTAGGGTGACACACTTAAGGGATACCGACACCATTTGGAGCAAATATGTTTCAGATAAAGATTTAAGAAAGCGCTGGAATTATTTCAATAGACACCGAAATTGTTTCGGGTGAAATTGCTGAAATTGTTTCTGCATGTAATATGGAAATGTTGCATGGGGTTTTATGTGAATATTTGTTAATTAAAGTAATTAACAAAATTCTGAATAAAATTAATAAAAGAGTTTTATTAAATGAGAGAGCATTAAATTTGGAGAATTTTAATGCATTTAAAGTGGAGACTTTAAAAGAGAATGTGAAGGGGAATTTTAATGTGGAGGGGGTTACCACCACATGAATGGGGGAGGTGAAGGGACACCCTCCCCTCCTCCTATAAAAGGCCCCCCTCTCACTCCTTCTTCCTCACACCTCCTCGTGAAGGATCTCTCTCCCCCTCTAGTATTTTCCCATGGTCTCAGATTAGCGAGATACATGTTCCCGGTGGCTTTATCTCGAAAGGAGTTGCTGCTTCCGCTACTTTGCTGGAGCAAGGGATGGAGGTTGTCAGGGTACCGGACGTGTGTGCGATCACGGATGCACCGTTGCTTTGTAGTGCTGGATTTGCTGGAGCTGGATCTGATGGACGTGTTGGAGCCGGACCTGCTGGACTTCATCACGATCTTGAGATCGGCAAGTGTACGACTACATCATCCACGAGTTCCAACTCGTTAACAAATCTTTGTTGTCTTCGAGGGTAAGTTCTCTATGGATGTATATCCACCCGTTGCTTGTATCTAGTAGATAGATCTTGGTGTATAGTTCCCATCATAGGAAGCTGCGAACCCAACAGTGGTATCAGAGCCTGATCTATGCGTAGGTACTTTGCACGGGTGATGATCATGTTATTGCTTCTTATATGTACTTTGGATATTGGTGGCATAGTGGGATGAAGCGGCCCGGACCAACCTTACATGTCATCGCACATCAGACCGGTTCCACGACTGACATGCAACTAGTTTTGCATAAGTGGCTAGCGGGTGTCTGTCTCTCCTACTATAGTCAATATCTGATTTACAACGAGTTGCTAATAACTTAGTTATCATCATTGTGGTTTCATGTTCGTAGGTAAGACCGGTTCTATCTTCGAAAGCCCTAAGCCACGTAAAAATTTGCAATGAATAAATTAGAGGCATCTAGTTTAGATCATTGATGGGGTAGTGTCTTGATATGGTATTGTTGTAAGTAGATGTATGATAGATACTCTTACAACACACTCAACGTGTAAGTTCCATAGACCTTGGCCTTACACACAAAGGAATGATAGAGATCATACCACGATGCATATGATGGTGATCAAATGTATGGACCATACCATTCCACTTTACACATATGATGTTCGCATCTTATATTGCTTGTTTGGCATTTTAGTAGCATTATAAGATGATCCCTCATTTAAATATCAAGATAAAAATGTGTTCTTCCTTAAGTATGCACCGTTGTATGGATCGTGTTTCGAGACATCACGTGATGATCGGGTGTACTCGACTCTACGCTTTCATATAACGGGTGTAAGACAGTTTTACACACACGAATACTAAGGTTCTTACTTGGCGAGCCTAGCATGTACAGACATGGCCTCGGAACACGGACCGAAAGGTTAAGAATGAGTAATATAGTTGATATGATGCCCATATTGATGCTCGCCTTTGAAGCTACACCGACTCATGTGATGATCGGACTTGGTGTAGTGGATTTGGTTCATGTAATCACCAAAAAGGCACGAGGGGTGTCATTTTTGAGTGGGAGTTCATTTCTAATTTAGATTAGTCGAGCTCAATTTGTCACAAACTAAATCGAAGTGAATTTGCATAATTTGTTGTAGTCATTGGCGTCTGTTCACTATCTTAAGCTTATTTTTAATTGAGATAATAGAACTATAGAATTCTGGATATTTACTTTACGAACTGGTATCGTATTGTTTTGAATGTCAATTTAAAGTTTATAAGTCCTATTGCAAACTTTCATCAAACTCTATTTACTCCATGAAGTTTAATGAGTATTATTAAATCAAGAATAAGAATTCCAATGTTAGTATCTAAAGTATCATGTTTGCCTCCATGATTATTGATATTCAAAAGTTGTTTTAATATCAAGATTATATAGGAGCTAAAAATTGTTTCAGAAACCATCATGTGTGAAAGATATTGTGATATCTAAAACAATGTTTTTGGTTGCATTATGATAGAGTATAATTTAGCAAAATAGATGTTCTCATATTGTATGAGAATTTTTTAAGGATGGAGATGCTAAGCATCCGGATCTCCCAAAAGGTTTTGGGAACTAACATTATACTCGCGATTCTTCCTTATAGGCTATAGTAGCTTGATCATGAAAGTTGTCATGATAAGGATGAATAGAAGATGTAAGTAAAATGTTTACTACACTAATAGATTACTAAAGAATGGATTTTTGAAAGAACACCAAACATTTGATGATGGTGATCCACTTCAAAGTGCAAGTCTAAAGGTATTAGTATTTGACTATATACACTTTGTACTATGTGTCATGTGAATGACACCACTATTGATGTTGATAGATTCTTTTAAAAGAAAAGGAATTGTTGAAAGAGAATCTATAAAATATTTGGCAGAAAAGAAAAGGTTGGAGATGTCCAAATTAGGTATATAGAAGATATACATGTTATGGTTGTATTCCTTGCTTGTTAAACAATGTGGTTCTTAGGTATTGGATACCGGTATTGGATACCCAATGGTTGGTATGAAGTGTCATACAGGACAACGCAATTCATGAACTACAATGGCCTAAGTAACTAGCAAGAGAATAAGTGATGATGTTCATCGAAAACAAATAAAGTGTTATTGTGTTTTTTCGTTGTCATCAAACCTAGCCTTCAAGATTTGTTTAAATAATTATTATTTTGTTCCGGTATTATGAGAACAATGGTTGTTCAAATAATTACCGTATTCCATAAAGGATGGATGAACTTTTACAAGTGTAGTGGGAGAAATCACATCCATAAACATTATTGCTAAAATGTCGCAAGACAAATGATTGAAAGATCACTTATGAAGTGACATCGTTGTTTTTCATTATATTGGAAAGAAAAGATGAAGAAACTCCATGTTGATGGAATTTTTGGAGTCTTTGATTTTGATCAATTGACGCTTGTGAAACTTCCCTCGAGATAATTGAAACTCCGTCCATAGGCCAAAGAGGAACGGATGACTAACTTATTAGATATTATGCATGTTGATGTATATAGTCCATTATATGTAGCCATATGCGATGGATCTTTTTGCTTCATATGTTTTCTCCGGAAATTTAAGTGAATATAACTATATATTTACTTAATAAGGAAGAAGTATGAAACATTTGAAAATTGTTCAAAGACTTTCTAGATGAAGTGGAAATCATTGTAACAAGAAAATAAAGAGTTTATGATTCGATCATAAAGGAAGATATTTGAGTTACATGTTTAGCAAAACACTTAAGATTTGAGGAATTGTTCCATGATTTGTGTTTCCCGATAAACCATAGGAGTATGGCATATTCAAGAGATGAAATCAAACCATGTTTGACATGGTAAGATCAAAGGTGTCATTTCTAAAACTGCCATTATGTTTTGAGGATTAAAGCTTTAGAGACTACCGCTTTTACACTGAAAAGAGCACCATCGTGATCCGTTGAAATGACACCATATAAGTTATGGTTTGGGATAAAACCTGAATTGTCTTTTCTTAAATTTTGGTATGCTATACATAAGTAAAATATTTACAACCAAAGTCGGATAAGCACATCTTTGTAGGTTATCCCAAAGAATTTGTTGGGAATTTCTCCATAACACCGAGGACAAAAGAGTTTGTTACTTGGAACGTCAAGTTTCTTGAGAAGGAATTTTCCGCGAAAAGTTAAGTGGGAGGACAATAGAACTTTGATAAGGTTGCTGAACCTTAGCTATATGTGCTAAGTAGCGCAGCACCAGAAAGTGTCTCGGTGGTGGCCACAATGCTCATGGCTCCCGTGATTACAAAGGTTGTGATCTCGGAGATTAGAGTTCCTATTAAACCGTGTGGGTTGGTAAGAATCAAATAGTGTGATTTGATAAGCAAGTCATTATTGTTTTGGCAATGATGAACCGACTACATGCAAAGAAGCGATGATGGGCCCTGACTCCATAAAATGACTAGAAGTCATCGAATCCGTGATAGTATCCATACACGAGAAATCAAGTTTATGAACTTGGAAGACCCTCCAGAAAGGCGTGAAGCCTATCGGTCGTGTTTGGATCTATAAAAAAATAGACATGGATGTTTAACATCTATTAAATAGTCGACATGTCAGAAAGAAGTTTACGACAATGTTCAAGGAGTTGACTATGACAAGATTTGATCTTTCATAGCGATATTTAGTCTTGACGGATTAATGTAGTAACCACTATATATAAATTGATGTAAGGTAGTTGAACAAACAAAACAATGTTCTTCTAATAGAATGTTTACCTAGGACGTGTACAAGACACGGTCCGAAGGGTTTTTTTAATTCAAAGGGTTCTAAAAGGGCATGCAAACTTCAATAGTTGAAGTAAGCATATCAGAGTTGGAATCTTCACCATGATGAAACTGTTAAAAGATTTTAAATTCATCGAAGATGATGAAGATGCTTGCATTTGCAAGAAATTAAGTGGGAGCGCTGAGACATATTTCTAATACATGATGTAGAGAACATATTGTTGAATGGAAATGATGTATCTTGTATTGACACAAGTTAAGAATTTCATTAAAATAAGATTTCGATGAAAGACTTGGGCAAAACCAGAATATTTGGCATCAATATCTATATGGATAGATTGAGGCGCTAATATGGTTGTGCCAGACATACATGTATGAGATATTGAAAGGGTTCAATATAGAAACAACAAGAAAGGTTCTTGCTGCATGGAAAGGATTATATCAAGATTCAAGTGTTTCAACACTTGGTGAGTAAAATCACATGAAGATTTTGATCGATTATACTGTGATATGTATATATCCAGAATGTCCTATGCTCTAAATGTTATGAGAACATACTAGAATGATTCATAAGATGATCATTGGACAATAGTAAAGATATTCTTATGAGCTTTGGAAGAACTAAGAATATATCATGTATAAAGTGACAAATAGTTAAAGGTAGTTCATTGTAAAGTGTTACATTGCTACTAGTTTTGTCACAAGATACAAATTAAATTTATCTCAATTTAGACTATGGGTGGCACAATGAAATAGAAAGGATGTTCCATGATGGATTTGGATGAGTTCCAAAGTTGAGACATTGTGACGGATACTACAACAAAAGGCTAAGTATATAACTGCTATAGTAGCAGCAAAGGAGGGCATTTGTGTTAAGAAGTTTGTTATCAAACTAGGTGTGGTTCAAAGTGGGCTAATACTATGAAGTTATATTGTATGACAGTAATATCAACATATTTTAACCCAAACGAACTAAAGGTCTCACCAAAGGACCAAAATTTATACAATGCCATCTCATTTGAGAAAAAGTGATGCGTAGAGACGCAAAGACATGCAAATACACACGGACCTGAAACTTTCAGATCTGGAGATTATGTTAACCACTAGCAATCGCGTATATGCAACACCAAAAAGCCATAGGTGTTCAATATGCAAAGTTTTTCAAACTAGATTATTGACTCTAGTGCAAGTGGGAGACTGAAGGGAATATGCCCGAGAGGAAATAATAAAGTGGTTATTATCTTATTCCATGTTTATGATAAATGTTTATTTTGCATGCTATAATTGTATTAATTGGAAACGTTAATACATGTGTGTTTAATAAACAAAATACAAAGTTCCTAGTACTGCCTCTCATATAAACTAGCTTGTTGATTAACAAGATGATCAAGGTTTCCTGATCATGGACATTGGATGTTGTTAATAACGAGGTCACAACATTGGGGGAATGATGTGATGAACATTCATCCGAAGTATAGCATTACGATCAGAGTCATTATGTTTATATTGATATAACATCATACGAAGTAATCTTAGTCCTTAGACCATGAGAGCATGTTAATTACTAACACCGGAAGAGTATCTTGATAATATCAAACGTCACACCGTAACAGGGTGACTATAACGGTGGGTTCAGTGCTACGAAGGTGTTATGTTGAGGCTCATGGATCAAGAGTGGGATTTGCCCATCCTGATGACGGATAGATATACTCCAGGCCCTCTCGGTGATATCACATTGAAATAGCTTGCAAGCAAGTGATGTGATCACTAGAATGTTATATCATGGGAACTAGAAAAGAGTGCATGTCGGTAACGAGATCAAACTAGGTATTTGGATGCCAATGATTGAATCTCGGACATGAAATATATCACGAGAAAAAGGGATTTAGTTACAACGTTAAAGGTTCACACGGTCACAAGAGTCATCGTTGAATATGTGGGAGTCAGTACAGATCTCCAGGTCCCGCTGCTGATTATTGATCGGAGAGGGGTCTCGATCATGTCTGCATTATTCGCGAACCATAGGGTGACACACTTAAGGGATACCGACACCATTTGGAGCAAATATGTTTCAGATAAAGATTTAAGAAAGCGCTGGAATTATTTCAATAGACACCGAAACTGTTCCGGTTGAAATTGCTGAAATTGGTTCTGGATGTAATATTGAAATGTTGCAGGGGTTTTATGTGAACGTTTGTTAATTAAAGTAATTAACAAAATTCTGAATAAAATTAATAAAAGAGTTTTATTAAATGAGAGAGCATTAAATTTGGAGAAATTTAATGCATTTAAAGTGGAGACTTTAAAAGAGAATGTGAAGGGGCATTTTAATGTGGAGGGGGTTACCACCACATGAATGGGGAAGGTGAAGGGACATCCTCCCCTCCTCCTATAAAAGGCCCCCCTCTCACTCCTTCCTCACACCTCCTCGTGAAGGATCTCTCTCCCCCTCTAGTATTTTCCCATGGTCTCAGATTAGCGAGATACATGTTCCTGGTGGCTTTATGTGGAAAGGAGTTGCTGCTTCCGCTACTTTGATGGAGCGAGGGACGGAGGTTGTCGGGGTACCGGATGTGTGTGTGATCACGGATGCACCTCTGCTTTGCGGTGCTGGACTTGCTGGAGCTGGATCTGATGGACGTGCTGGAGCCGGACCTGCTGGACTTCATCACGATCTTGAGATCGACAAGTGTACGACTACATCATCCATGAGTTCCAACTCGTTAACAAAGATTTGTTGTCTTCGAGGATAAGTTCTCTATGGATGTATATCCACCCGTT
The DNA here is from genome assembly GCA_023614405.1 of Avena insularis. NCBI lineage: Eukaryota > Viridiplantae > Streptophyta > Magnoliopsida > Poales > Poaceae > Avena > Avena insularis. Next base: position 78,739,156 of record CM042692.1, on the reverse strand, counting down.
GCTTGTATCTAGTAGATAGATCTTGGCGTATAGTTCCCATCGTAGGAAATTTTTTGTTTTCTATGCTGCGAACCCAACAAAAACAAGGTAAATCGCTTATTTGGGAAATATTAATAATACCAGAAGAAAACCAGAAGCGAACAAGGAAGGCAGAGGGCCCAACGACCAACTATACGGTGGGAGCAACTTTTCCACCGTATACCTCCGGCCGTATAGTTGGCGCCGCCTCCGCCTTGTCAAATAGTTTCACCCCGTGTAATTGGTTCGGGGAGACGACATACAGAACACCCAGAAATCACGAAAACCTCACCTCTGGAAGGCATCTGGAGGGGGAACTCATCCGCCAGGAATCCATCTTCACCCTACGTAGATCCAGGAGGCTAAGGCATCGATCTCCATCAACCACTGCTGCATCAACACCATCTTCATCCATCCCATCTGCATCTTGTCTAGATCTTGTTGTAATTCCTATACTCGTTGTGGATTTATACAAGTACTATTCATCTATGATTGTTTCCATTACCATCGCCATGATGTTGATTGCCTCCATGTCTGAGTAGATCTCTAGTTCTTGGGGAGATGGAGAAACCCTAGCATATGACTGAGATGAGATAGAGATTATTATTGTATACATCATTATGTGTACGTGTTAATTGTCTTTATCTTGATATTGGGGAGAAGTGCACCTCCTTAATATTTGCCTCTTGTGGGGACTCGATGGAGGGGATTACTTGTTAGTAGACGGAGGGATGATAGCGCTTACTGTGACTATAAAGCCATTGTCATTCTTTACCTACTAACTTGGGGAATCAAGGAGAACTCATCAAGCCATGTCCATGCCATGGGAGAAATCACTTAATAGCGGGGTAATGCGATGGTTGTCTGTTACTGTCTGCTGTGGTTATGAGGATGATGTGTGCAGCGGTTGCTGGCAAACTGTCCATATATGGAGCTCCTCCCACATACATACACACTATGAGAATATTCGTTATAATACTCTTGATTACTTAGTATAAATTGCTAGCGGTGTATCCACTACTCCCCGAGAATGCCTTTTCCCTATTGTAGTTCCAAAGTTCTATTACACACGCGATTCTTACTTTCTGCATTAAGTTTGCTTTACTTTAAATTATCTTGTTCAACCAAAATCCAAAAACAACTCTACTTATCTTGCATCTTAAAGTTATTTCTTAAGTACTTTGTTTAGTTATAGTTAAAAGCATTTTAGTCTTTTGCCTACTGCTCCTTGTGGGATCGATATCTTTATTTCGAAACTAGCTACAAACGATCTGTGCACTTGCAGTCATCAAGCTATTTTCTGGCACCATTGCCGGGGAGCTTAGCGGTATAAGTCATTTTACTTTTAGTTATTTAATTTTGTTGTACTAATTTTTACTTGAGTTGCAGGACCACAACAATGGACAATACTCAGCATTTAAACCAGCTTGAGGCAGTAAGGAAAATAGGTTCGCCCATGGACGCTTTTATAACTGTCAACAAAAGCATAAATCCAAATGGAGTCGAGATCCTTCCTTTATTATTCTAAGAAATTTGCAGGAACCAATGAAGAAAGTCCATATGGGCACTTACAATTCTTTGAAGACATTCTTAGTTCCTTTATTTTCGACGACTGTAATCTTGATATGGTTAAAATCCAGTTGTTTAGACAAACTCTCTCTAATAATGTTTGCGACTAGTATAGATCTTTTTGTGTAGATGCACTAAGGACTTGGGAGGAATTGACGACTAAAATCCTATCAAAATATTATTCCGAAAGCAAAGCTCATAGGATGAGAGGTATTATTATAAGTTTTAAAAATAGTCCTAGTGAACGCTTGTATGAAGGATATCTAAGGTATAAAAGTTACCTAGATAATTGCCCCCATCATCGTTTGCCTGATCGGTTAATCACTCATATATTTAATGGAGGGCTAAATATTGAAAATAGGATGAATTTAGACACTGCTTCAAATGGCAGTTTTCTATCTTATACCTATGATGAGGCATGAAATCTAATAATAAAAATGAAAGAAGCAACTGAAAATTCTAAAGATAAGGAAAATACTACAAATAGTTTTTCTGAATATGCTTGCATTAACGATTTCCTTATAGATGAGAGGACAAATACAATGATTAAAACCCTCAGTATTGATTCTTACTTAGTAAAGAAAATTATTGAGAATTATGCAGGGCATTTGCGGGACCTATAGAATGGGAACCTCGTAAGCCTCTCGAAGAAAAGAAGCATGCAAGAGCACTAATGGAAGATTTCTCCTCGATACTTATACAGGGAATATTTGAAAAAAGATGAAGAGAGGAAGAACAAATAAAGAAGAGACCGAAGAAACCAGAAAGGAATTCCGAAGCTACAAATATAAATAATGTTATAATAAAAGATCTTATGGAAGCACAAATAGTGGAGGATGAAGTGGTTACGTTAGACCGTGAAACTTCGGAATTCATCCAAGGTAAGGTTCGAGGTAACGAAACTTCAAAACCTATGACCCCTATATATTGTGGAGAAACTTTCTTATATGGAATTTGTGAACCAATTTCCACCATAAATATTATGCCGGCATCACTTTATCAAGAACTTCGCTACAACTTAAATAACCCAGATATTGAACTGATAGACACTATTATTAAATTGTCTAATAGAACCAATATTAAACCTGAAGGGGTAATCTGAAATATCTATGTCTTTATTGGCTCACTCATGTACCCCCTTGATTTTCATATTGTTGATATGCCTCGAGATTCTTTTTGCCCTATTCTTTTAGGCAGGCCTTTTATTTCCATCACCAAAGCTCGAGTGGATAATCAGAAGGAAATCATTTCACTAAATTTTGGAGAAGAGGAAATGACATTCCACTTTGCCAAACTAAAGAAGAGGCCATATGAAGTGGAGGATATTAAGGAAGAAAAGACAATTGCCAAGCTAGCGGCAATTCATTTCAGTACTCCACAAGATGAATTAGAAAGGAGCTTGATTAATTGGGAAGAAGCACCGGATGATGAGAAGAAAGAATACATGGATGATTACCTTGATTCAATTCCGGAAGCACAAAATCCACATGACTATGAAGAACTGGTAAGAATAGGAGATGAAGAACCTCCACCAATAGAATTGAAAAAAACTTCCAGGCAATATGAGTTATGAGTTTCTAGATAATGAAAATAAATGTCCTGTTATTATTAACAAGAATCTATCAGAAAATGAAACGAATAAACTCATTTCAGTTTTGGTTAAGCATCGTGAAGCCTTAGGATATACATTGAGTGATATTAAAGGAATAGATCTATCTATCGTAACACATAAGATTACCATGCTTGATGATGCTGAACCAGTAGTAGATACGCAAAGAAGACTTAATCCTAAGATGAAGGAGGTAGTAAGAAAATAAGTTATACGCTTACTTGATGCTGGCATAATATATCCTATTTCTGATAGTAACTGGGTTAGCCCAGCTCATTGCATACCAAGACAAGGTGGTCTTGATGCTGCTATGAATGAGGAAGGTGCACTAGTTCCTGTGAGACCAATTGTAGGATATTGTATGTGCATTGACTTTAGGAAACTAAACCATGAGACATAGAAGAATCATAAACCTATTTATTCATGGATAAAATTCTAGAAAGACTTAGTAATAATTCTTATTTTTGTTATCTTGATGGTTATTCTGGATATTCTCAAATTGCCATATAGCCGGAAGATCAAGAGAAAACAACTTTCACTTGTCCTTATGGCAAATATGCTTATATATTAATTCCATTTGGCTTATGTAATGCAACAACAACTTTTCAGGAATGTGTTCTAAAGATTTTTGATGATTTTGTTGAGAAGACTATGGAAGTCCTAACAAACGGTTTTGTCATTTGTGGAACAACTTTTGATAATTGCCTCTACAATCTGACCAAAGTTTTGCAGATATGTAGGCAATCAAACTTGGTTTTGAATTGGGAGCACTACCGTTTCATGGAAAGAAAAGGTAAAGTTTTCAGGCACAAAGTTTCTGAGAAGGGAATAGAAATAGATCAAATTAATATGAATGCCATAGAAAATCTCCCAATACCTCAGGACATTAAAAACTTAAAAATGTTTCTGGGCCATGCAGGATTTTATAAGCGGTTTATAAAATATTTTGCTAAACTAGCTATGCCCCTTGCCAATCTTCTTGATAAAGAAACTCCATTCTATTTAGACCATGACTGCATTGCAGCTTTTGAGGACCTTAAAGATATCCAGCACCTATCATGCAACCTCCAAAGTGGGATGAACCTTTCGAAATTATGTGTGATGCTAGTGATTATGCTTTAGGGGCTGTGTTTGGACAGCGAGATGGAAAGAATTTGAATGTTATTTATTACGCTAGTAGACCTCTTAATAAGATTCAGAAACACTTGCGACAAATTTAGATCTTACATAATTAATTCTAAGGTATAATAAACATGGATCACCAAGCTTTGCGTCACCTGCTTGTTAAAAAGGATGCTAAGCCCAGGTTTATTAGGTGATTTTTATTACTACAAGAATATGATTTGCAAATAGTAGATAGGAGGGGTAAGGATAATCCGGTAGGAGATCATCTCTCTAGGATGGAGGGAATAATTAATGACCCCGTACCTATTAATGAATCATTTCTGGGAGAATATTTAGCAAAGGTACAAATTGCTAATCCATGGTATGCAGATTATGCTAACTATCTCGGAACAAAATTTTTACCTCCCGGTATGTCAAGAAATCAAAGAATGAAATTCTTTAATGATCTTAAATATTACTTTTGGGATGATACCTATCTATATCGTCATGGTTTTGACAGAATGATTCAGAAGTGTGTTCCTAATCACGAAATGAATGCAATATTGAAGGCTTGTCATGACAGTTCATATGGAGGGCATCATCCAGGTAAAAGGACTACTGCAAAGGTACTTCAATCCTTTCAGTCGATCAGACGGCCGAGGCCTTTAATAAGGTCCAGTTGTACCAACGAGTTCTTCTAGTTATGAATCATCATAGGGAGGATTCTATTGGCCCACCTTGCTCAAAGATGCACACAGGTATGTGAAATACTGCGATGCTTGCCAAAGAAGAGGTAATATAGGTAGGAGAAAGGAAATGGCGGTGAATTATAGTCTAATAATTGCACCATTTGATGTATGGGGAATGGATTACATGGGGCCATTTACAGAGTCAAATGATTACACTCATTTTCTTATTGATGTTGACTATGTTACTAAGTGGGTTGAAGCTATCCCAACAAATCATGCAGATGCAGCTACCTCAGTGAAGATGATAAAGGATGTCATATTCCCTAGGTTTGGAGTTCCTAGATTTTTAATTACTGACGGTGGTTCTCATTTTATGAAAGGGACTTTCAGGAAAATCCTCAGCAAGTATGGAGTAACTCACCGTGTTGGTTCACCATATCATCCCCAAACAAGTGGTCAAGTGGAACTCTCAAATAGAGAACTGAATACCATACTCGAGAAGACGGTAGACAAATCAAGGAAAGATTGGTCATACAAGTTAAATGACACTCTATGGGCATACCGTACTGTGTTTAAAACTCCAATGGGTATGACACCTTATAAGATGGTGTATGGTAAGTCATTCCATCTACCATTAGAACTAGAACACCAAGCTTTTTAGGCAATTAAGAATCTAAATTATAATCTCAAAGCAGCAGGGGAAAAGCGTTTATTAGATATGCATGCTTTAGATGAGTTTAGAAGTAAAGCCTATGAGAATGCTAGGTTGTTTAAGGAAAAAGGTTAAAAGATGGCATGGTAGAAAAATAGAGAATAAATTTTTTAAAAGTGGAGACAAAGTGTTGCTCTATAATTCTCGTCTTAAGTTGTTTCCAGGAAAACTCAGGTCGAAGTGGGAAGGTCCATATGTAGTTGAAGAAGCCTATTCGTCTGGAGCAGTGAAGCTCCAAGGAAAAACACCCTCTTTTGCATGGGTGGTAAATGGTCAATGCTTGAAGCATTATCGGGTGAAAGAATATATAAGTGCGATTACTATAGAATTGAGCACCCCCGAAGAAGTGATAAAGCGAAAATATACGAAGAACGGCAATTACAAGAAGAATGGACTCAAGACGGAATGAGCGGTACTACGGTCAAGCTATTGACCATAAAAGAGGGCTTAATAGGAGGCAACCCATGTGAAATAAAGGTTGAGTAAGTTTTTAAATTTTTAGTTAAAAGTCTAGTTTGAATATTGTTTTAATAAGAACGACTAGCAAAGAAGAAGAAAGATTGATGATGCCAAAATTGGTCGAAAGTCTAAGCTGACATTTCTCTGTCAAAACTCGATATTTTGTTAAGTTTTAGATTAATAAATAATACTTGGAGAAGCAGGAAATTTTTGGTGGACACAGAAGGTTTAACGACCAACTATACGGCGGGAATAAAAATTCCAGCCATATAGTTCTGGCCGTATAGTTGTTGCGATGTCAACGCTTCCATCCACAAAAGGTACTGAGAGTGTAACGACCAACTATATGGCCGGAATTAAAATTCTGCCCAGTCACGGTCATACAGATGTCTACACCTTTGACAAAATAATTTATGGAATACTGAGAGTTTAACGACCAACTATACAGCCGGAATTAAAAATTCTGCCCGTATAGTCGCGGTCGTATAGTTATCAACCATTTTTCAAAAAAAAATTGAGAAAACAGATAGTTTAACGACCAACTATACGGCCGGAATTGATAATTCCGCCCGTATAGTTCCGGCCGTATAGTTTGGGTCCACCATAGATCTAATCTATAGTCGGTTCTATTGGAAATTTGCCCTAGAGACAAATAGTAATAAGGACTATTATCATATTTCATATAGTTTATGATTAACTTTTATACCATGCTATAACTGTATTGAGTGGAAACATCAATACACGTGTGATATATAAACAACCAGGGGTTCCCAGTGAAACACTATGAAGGGAATATGCCCGAGAGGCAATAATAAAGTGGTTATTATCTTATTCCATATTTATGATAAATGTTTATTTTGCATGCTATAATTGTATTGATTGGAAACATCAATACATGTGTGTTTAATAAACAAAAAGGGGTTCCTAGTTATGCCTCTCTTATAGACTAGCTTGTTGATTAACAAGATGATCAAGGTTTCCTGATCATAGACATTGGATGTTGTTAATAACAAGGTCACACCATTGGTGGAATGATGTGATGAACATTCATCCGAAGTATAGCATTACGATCAAGTCATTATGTTTATATTGCTATAACATCATACGAAGTAATCTTAGTCCTTAGACCATGAGATCATGTTAATTGCTAACACCGAAAGAGTATCTTGATAACATCAAACGTCACACCGTAACAGGGTGACTATAAAGGTGGGTTCACTCTGAAGGTGTTATGTTGAGGCTCATGGATCAAGAGTGGGATTTGTCCATCCCGATGACGGATAGATATACTCTGGGCCCTCACGGTGATATCACATTGAAATAGCTTGCAAGCAAGTGATGTGATCACTAGAATGTTATATCACGGGAATGAGAAAAGAGTGCATGTCGGTAACGAGATCAAACTAGGTATGGAGATACCGATGATCGAATCTCGGACATTTAATATATCGCGAGACAAAGGGATTTAGTTACTAGCGTTAAAGGTTCTCACGATCACAGAAGTCATCGTTGAATGTGTAGGAGTTAGTATGGATCTCCAGGTCCCGCTTCTGATTATTGATCTGAGAGGGGTCTCGATCATGTCTGCATTATTCGTGAACCGTAGGGTGACACACTTAAGGGATACCGACACCATTTGGAGAAAATATGTTTCAGATAAAGATTTAAGAAAGCGCTGGAATTATTTCAATAGACACCGAAACTGTTTCGGGTGAAAATGCTGAAATTGGTTCTGCATGTAATATTGAAATGTTGCAGGGGGTTTTATGTGAATGTTTGTTAATTAAAGTAATTAAAAAAATTCTGAATAAAACTAATAAAAGAGTTTTATTAAATGAGAGCATTAAATTTGGAGAAATTTAATGCATTTAAAATGGAGACTTTAATGGAGAATGTGAAGAGGCAAATTTATGTGGAGGGGTTACCACCACATGAATGGGGAGGTGAAGGTCACCTCCATGGGCGCCGCCATGGGAGGTACCCTCCTCCTCCTATAAAGGCCCCCCTCTCCTCACTTCTCACTCACACCTCCTTGTGAAGGATCTCTCCCCCTCTAGTATTATTCCCCCATGGTCTCGGATTAGCGAGATACATGTTCCCGGTGGCTTTATCTGGAAAGGAGTTGCTGCTTCCGCTGCTTTGCTGGAGCGAGGGACGGAGGTTGTCGGGGTACCGGATGTGTGTGCGATCACGGATGCACCGCTGCTTTGCGGTGCTGGACTTGGTGGTCTGGAGCTGGATCGATGGGCGTCTGGAGCCGGACTGCTGGACTTCATCACGATCTTGAGATCGCCAAGTGTACGACTACATCAACCACGAGTTCCTACTCGTTAACAAAGCTCGTTGTCTACGAGGGTAAGTTCTCGTTGGATGTATGTCCACCCGTTTCTTTGTACCTAGTAGATAGATCTTGGCGTGTAGTTCACACCGTAGGAAATTTTTTGTTTTCTATGCTGCGGACCCAACAGTGGTATCAGAGCCTGATCTATGCATAGGTGCTTAGCACGAGTAGTACAGATATGTTGATATGTGGGCGATGATGATCATGTTATTGCATCTTCTATGTATTTTGGATATTGGTGGCATAGTGGGATGAAGCGGCCCGGACCAACCTTACATGTCATCATACATGAGACCGGTTCCACGACTGACATGCAACTTGTTTTGCGTAAGTGGCTGGCGGGTGTCTGTCTCTCCTACTATAGTCAATATCTGATTTACAACGAGTTGCTAATAACTTGGTTATCCTCGTTGTGGTTCATGTTCGTAGGTAAGAACGGTTCTATCTCCGAAAGCCCTAAGCCACGTAAAACTTGCAATTGATCAATTAGAGGCGTCTAGTTAGATCATTGTTGGGCTAGTGTCTTGATATGGTATTGTTGTAAGTAGATGTATGATAGATACTCTTACAACACACTCAACGTGTAAGTTCCATAGACCTTGTCCTTACACACAAAGGAATGATAGAGATCATACCACGATGCAAATGATAGAGATCAAATGCATGGACCATATCATCTCACTTTACACATTAGATGTTAGCATCTTATACTGCTAGTTTGGCGCTTTCTGTAGCATTGTAAGATGATCCCTCTTTTAGATATCAAGATAAAAATGTGTTCTTCCTTAAGTATGCACCGTTCTATGGATCGTGTTTCGAGACATCACGTGATGATCGGGTGTTCTCGACTCTACGCTTTCATGCAACGGGTGTAAGACAGTTTTACACACGCGAATACTAAGGTTCTTACTTGGCGAGCCTAGCATGTACAGACATGGCCTCGGAACACGGACCGAAAGGTTAAGCATGAGTCACATAGTATATGTGACGACCATATTGATGCTCGCCTTTGAAGCTACACCGACTCACGTGATGATCAGACTTGGTGTAGTGGATTTGGTTCATGTAATCACCAAAAAGGCACGAGGGATGTCATTTTTTAGTGGGAGTTCATTTCTAATTTGGATTAGTCGAACTCAATTTGTCATAAACTAAATCAAAGTGAATTTGCATAATTTGTTGTAGTCATTGGCATCTGTTCACTACCTTATGCTTAGTTTTATTTGAGATAATAGAACTATAGAATTCTGGATATTTACTTTACGAACTGGTATCGTATTCTTTTGAATGTCAATTTAAAGTTTATAAGTCCTATTGCAAACTTTCAGCAAACTCTATTTACTCCATGAAGTTTAATAAGTAGTATTAAATCAAGAGTAAAAATTCCAATGTTAGTATCTAAAGTATCATGTTTGCCTCCATGATTATTGATATTCAAAAAGTTGTTTTAATATCAAGATTATATTGGAGCTGAAAATTGTTTCAGAAACCATCATGTGTAAAAGATATTGTGATATCTGAAACAATGGTTTTGGTTGCATTATGATAGAGTATAATTAGTAAAATACATGTTCTCATATTGTATGAGAATTTGTGAAGGATGGAGATGCTAGGCATCCGAAACTACCAAAAAGGTTTTGGGAACTGATATTATACTCGCGATTCTTCCTTATAGGCTATAGTAGCTTGATCATGAAAGTTTTCATGATAAGGATGAATAGAAGATGTAAGTAAAATGTTTACTACACTAATAGATTACTAAAGAATGGATTTTTGAAAGAACACCAAACATTTGATGATGGTGATCCACTTCAAAGTGCAAGTCCAAAGGTATTAGTATTTGACTATATACGCTTTGTACTATGTGTCATGTGAATGACACCACAATTGATGTTGATAGATTCTTTTAAAAGGAAAAGGAATTGCTGAAAGAGAATCTATAAAATATTTGGCAGAAAAGAAAAAGGTTGGAGATGTCCAACTTAGGTATATAGAAGATATACATGTTATGGCTATTTCCTTGCTTGTTAAACAATGTGGTTCTTAGGTATTGGATACCGGTATTGGATACCGAATTGGTTGGTATGAAGTGTCATACAGGACAACACAATTCATGAACTACAATGGCCTAAGTAACCAGCAAGAGAATGAGTGATGATGTTCATCGAAAACAAATAAAGTGTTATTGTGTTTTCCGTTGTCATCAAACCAAGCCTTCAAGATTTGTGTAAATAATTGTTATTTTGTTTCGGTATCATGAGAACAATGGTTGTTCAAATAATTACCGTATTCCATAAAGGATGGATGAACTTTTACAAGTCTAGTTGGAGAAATCACATCCATAAACACTATTGCTAAAATGTCGCAAGACAAATGATTGAAAGATCACTTATGAAGTGACATCGCTGTTTAAATTATATTTGAAAGAAAACATGAAGAAACTCCATGTTGATGGATTTTTGGAGTCTTTGATTTTGATCAATTGACGCATGTGAGACTTTCCTCGAGATAATTGAAACTCCGTCCATAGGCCAAAGAGGAACGGATGACTAACTTATTGGATATTATGCATGTTGATGTATATAGTCCATTATATGTAGCCATATGCGATGGATCTTTTTGCTTCATATGCTTTCTCCGAAAATTTGAGTGAATATATTTGTATATTTACTTAATAAGGAAGAAGTATGAAACATTTGAAAATTGTTCAAAGACTTTCAAGATGAAGTGGAAAATCATTGTAACAAGAAAATAAAGAGTTTATGATTCGATCATAAAGGAAGATATTTGAGTTACATGTTTAGCAAAAAACCTAAGATTTGAGGAATTGTTCCATGAGTTGTGTTTCCCGATAAACCATAGGAGTATGGCATATTCGAGAGATGAAATCAATCCATGTTTGACATGGTAAGATCAAAGGTGTCATTTATAAAACTGCCATTATGTTTTAAGGATTGAAGCTTTAGAGACTACCGCTTCTACACTGAAAAGAGCACCATCATGATCCGTTGAAATGACACCATATGAGTTATGGTTTGGGATAAAACCCAAATTGTCTTTCCTTAAATTTTGGTATGCTATGCATAAGTAAAATGTTTACAACCAAAGTCGGATAAGCACGTCTTTGTAGGTTATCCCAAAGAATTTGTTGGGAATTTCTCCATAGCACCGAGGACAAAAGAGTTTGTCGCTTGGAACGTCAAGTTTCTTGAGAAGGAACTTTTCATGAAAAGTTAAGTGGGAGGACAATAGAACTTTGATAAGGTTGTTGAACCTTAGCTATATGTGCTAAGTAGCGCAGCCTTGAAAGTGTCGATGGCCACAATGCTCATGGCTCTCGTGATTACAAAAGGTGTGATCTCGGAGATTAGAGTTCCTATAGAACCATGTGGGTCGGTAAGAATCAAATAGTAAGATTTGATAAGCAAGTCGTTATTGTTTTGACAATGATGAACCGACTACATGCAAAGAAATGATGATGGGCCCTGACTCCATAAAATGACTAGAAGTCATAGAATCCGTGATAGTATCCATACACGAGAAAACAAGTTTCTGAACTTGGAAGACCCTCCGGAAAGGCGTAAAGCCTATCGGTCGTGTTTGGATCTATAAAGAAATAAGACATGGATGTTTAACATCTATGAAATAGTCGACATGTCGGAAAGAAGTTTACGACAATGTTCAAGGAGTTGACTATGACAAGATTTGATCTTTCATAGCGATATATAGTCTTGACGGATTAATTTAGCAACCACTACATATAATTTGGTATATGGTAGTTGAATAAACAAAACAAGGTTCTTCTAATAGAACGGTAACCTAGGACATGTACATGACATGGTCCAAAGGGTTTTGTTAATTCAAAGGGTGCTAAAAGGGCATGTAAACTTCAATAGTTGAAGTGAGCATAGCGGAGTTGGAATCTTCACCATGATGAAATTGTTAAAAGAGTTTAAATTCATCGGAGATGATGAAGATGCTTGCATTTGCAAGAAATTAAGTGGGAGCGCTGAGACATATTTCTAATACATTATGTAGAGGACATATTGTTGATTGGAAATGATGTATCTTGAATTGACACAAGTTAAGGATTTCATTAAAATAAGATTTCGATGAAAGACTTGGGCAAACCCAGAATATTAGGCATCAATATCTATATGGATAGATTAAGGCGCTAATATGGTTGTGCCAGACATACATATATGAGATATTGAAAGGGTTCAATATGGAAACAACAAGAAAGGTTCTTGCTGCATGAAAAGGATTGTATCAAGATTCAAGTGTTTCAACACTTGGTGAGTAAAATCACATGAAAATTTTGATCAATTATACCATGATATGTATATATCCAGAATGTCCTATGCTCTAAATGTTATGAGCATATACCAGAATGATTCATAAGATGATCATTGGACAATAGTAAAGATATTCTTATGAGCTTTGGAAGAACTAAGAATATATCATGTATAAGTGACAAATAGTTAAAAGTAGTTCATTGTAAAGTGTTACATTGATACTAGTTTTGTCACAAGATACAAATTAAATTTATCTCAATTTAGACTATGGGTGGCACAATATAATGGAAAGGATGTTCCATGATGGATTTGGATGAGTTCCAAAGTAGAGATATTGTGACGGATACTACAACAAAAGGCTAAGTATATGACTGCTATAGTAGCATCATAGGAGGGCATTTGTGTTAAGTAGTTTGTTATCAAACTAGGTGTGGTTCAAAGTGGGCTAATACTATGAAGATATATTGTGTGACAATAATATCAACATATTTTAACCCGAACGAACTAAAGGTCTCACCAGAGAACCAAATTTATACAATGCCATCTCATTTGAGAATGAGTGATGCGTAGAGACGCAAAGACATGCAAATACACACGGACCTGAAACTGTCAGATCCAGAGATTATGTTAACCACTAGCAATTGCGTATATGCAACACCAGAAAGCCATAGGTGTTCAATACGCAAAGTTTTTCAAACTAGATTATTGACTCTAGTGCAAGTGGGAGACTGAAGGGAATATGCCCGAGATAATAAAGTGGTTATTATCTTATTCCATGTTTATGATAAATGTTTATTTTGCATGCTATAATTGTATTGATCGGAAACATCAATACATGTGTGTTTAATAAACAAAAAGGGGTTCCTAGTTATGCCTCTCTTATAGACTAGCTTGTTGATTAACAAGATGATCAAGGTTTCCTGATCATAGACATTGGATGTTGTTAATAACAAGGTCACACCATTGGTGGAATGATGTGATGAACATTCATCCGAAGTATAGCATTATGATCAAGTCATTATGTTTATATTGCTATAACATCATACGAAGTAATCTTAGTCCTTAGACCATGAGATCATGTTAATTTCTAACACCGGAAGAGTATCTTGATAACATCAAACGTCACACCATAACAGGGTGACTATAAAGGTGGGTTTAGTGCTACGAAGGTGTTATGTTGAGGCTCATGGATCAAGAGTGGGATTTGTCCATCCCGATGACGGATAGATATACTCTGGGCCCTCTCGGTGATATCACATTGAAATAGCTTGCAAGCAAGTGATGTGATCACTAGAATGTTATATCACGGGAACGAGAAAAGAGTGCATGTCGGTAACGAGATCAAACTAGGTATGGAGATACCGATGATCAAATCTCGGACATGTAATATATCGCGAGACAAAGGGATTTAGTTACTAGCGTTAAAGGTTCTCATGATCACAGAAGTCATCGTTGAATGTGTAGGAGTTAGTATGGATCTCCAGGTCCCGCTTCTGATTATTGATCTGAGAGGGGTCTCGATCATGTCTGCATTATTCGCGAACCGTAGGGTGACACACTTAAGGGATACCGACACCATTTGGAGCAAATATGTTTCAGATAAAGATTTAAGAAAGCGCTGGAATTATTTCAATAGACACCAAAATTGTTTCGGGTGAAAATGCTGAAATTGGTTCTGCATGTAATATTGAAATGTTGCAGGGGGTTTTATGTGAATGTTTGTTAATTAAAGTAATTAACAAAATTCTGAATAAAACTAATAAAAGAGTTCTATTAAATGAGAGAGCATTAAATTTGGAGAAATTTAATGCATTTAAAGTGGAGACTTTAATGGAGAATGTGAAGAGGCAAATTTATGTGGAGGGGGTTACCACCACATGAATGGGGGAGGTGAAGGGTCACCTCCATGGGCGCCGCCATGGGAGGGTACCCTCCCCTCCTCCTATAAAAGGCCCCCCTCTCCTCACTTCTCACTCACACCTCCTTGTGAAGGATCTCTCTCCCCCTCTAGTATTATTCCCCCATGGTCTCGGATTAGCGAGATACATGTTCCCGGTGGCTTTATCTGGAAAGGAGTTCCTGCTTCCGCTGCTTTGCTGGAGCGAGGGACGGAGGTTGTCGGGGTACCGGATGTGTGTGCGATCATGGATGCACCGCTGCTTTGCGGTGATGGACTTGGTGGTGCTGGAGCTGGATCTGATGGACGTGCTGGAGCCAGACCTGCTGGACTTCATCACGATCTTGAGATCAGCAAGTGTACGACTACATCAACCACGAGTCCTACTCGTTAACAAAGCTCGTTGTCTATGAGGGTAAGTTCTCGTTGGATGTATGTCCACCCGTTTCTTTGTACCTAGTAGATAGATCTTGGCGTGTAGTTCACACCGTAGGAAAATTTTTGTTTTCTATGCTGCGGATCCAACACTCTAGTCACTGGTTCATTGGTCAACAGATGATCCTGTTTCCTGATCATGTGGCATTTATGCCAGTTGGAAATGGAGTCAACTCATTCTGAGAATGAGATGATGAACCAATACCCAACCTAAACACTGTGACCCGATCATGTCACGAAGTTCAAGTTACGATGATTAGAAATGTATCCTCGTAGACTATTCCTTAGACCGTGAGGCTATATCAATCACTATCTCCCGAGAGTGCTTAGATAGCATCAAGCGCCACTTGGTAATACAATGGTTATAAAGGTGTGTTCAGGTACTCGGAGGAAACCGTAGAGGCAATATATGTCAAGAGCGGGATTTGTCCATCCACGTGACGGAAAGATACTCAAGGGCCCACTCGGAGAAGTTATATCCAATAGCTGCGCAGCGTGTGATTTGATCACAGGGATATCACTTGTCGGAACGAGTCAAGTAGCATTGTTCGTTAACAAGATTGAACACGACATGGTGATATCATTGATCAGATCTCGGGCAATGCAAGTATCGAGAGACAAAGGGAATAAGACACGACTGTCCCGGTTCGAACGACAAAAGATCTTCATGGAACACATAGGGGTCACATGGCCATCTAGGTCCCTCTGTCGATCATTGGTCCGAGAGTGTCCTGACCATGTCTGGAGTGTTCTCGAACCGTAGGGTATCACACTTAAGGGTTTGATGATGCTTAGAGAGTGTTTATAGGATCGAAAGAATTGCCGAAGAATAGTAGAGAGAAAATCAGAAGGGTTTCGGTAAGTCCGGAGGATGTCCAAAGTGGAGGTGGAAGGTGTTATATAGCCACGGAAGTTGAATAATATGTGAATGAATGTTAAATATTGATTTAATCATTTATTAATAATTATTTAATAAAGAGAAAATCAATTAAATGGTCAAAAGGCTTAATGGGCCAATTCTGGAGGGAAGAGGGCCCTCTAGGGAAAGGCAAGAGGGGAGAAGGGGCAAGGGGGTGGCTCGCTGGGCCAAGCCTACCCTGCGCGGGGACCAGTAGGGCCGTCCGGCGGCTGCCCCCCCCCCCCCTCTCTCCCTCTCCTTTAGTCCCACCCCGGGACTTTGAGGGAGGTAGTACCTCCCCTTCCCCTATATATAGTGGGGGTATTTGGCCAGATAGATACACACAATATTCAATAAAGGTTTTCTCACTTTTGGGAAGACCTCCAATTGATATTCTATATCTCTCTCTCTCGTGACCGTGGTCCCAAGTTCGGACTGCGCGAACGAGAGACATCTTTACCGCGGAGCACCGTCGCGCTGCGGGATTCGGATCCAGGAGCTCTACTTCCGCAACTGCTGCTGGATCGGGGAAGCAAGAGTCATCGTCAGGCACCAGACATGTGTAACTTCCCGCGAGGTGTCACACTTGAGGCACTCAAGTCGTTGGAGCCATTGGAGTGCAAGGACTTCATCGTGACCTTGAGGTCAGCTTCGACTCGTCTACATCAACCACGCTCTCCTGAGCGTTAACAATGCTTTTCGGTCTCCAAGGGTAAGTTCGCGAAAAGACCCTCCCGTTACTGTAGTACTAATAGATAGGTCGTGGCAGCATCAGGGGTTTAGGGGTGTAGGGTAAAAATTATTGTTTTCATACGCGGAACCCCTAAAGTGGTATTAGAGATAGATCTTTGTGTAGTTATGCTAGTACGAGTAGAACACACGAGATGTAGCATGTGGGCGTTGATCTTTTAGTTGTTACCCTCCCACGTGTCCTTGTGTATACCGTAGTAATGCTTGATGAAGCGGCCCCCAACCGACTTTACGTGTTCATTCGTGAGACTGGTCCACGCTTGACATACGGCTTGTACCTTATAAAGTGGCTTAGGGGGGTGTCTGTCTCTCTCGCATTAGTTGGTATGCCATTTACAACGGAGGGCCCCGAAAGGGGTGTAGTATAGACAACTACTTGATCAGTGTTGTGGTGATAGTTCGTAGGTAAGAACGGTTCTTGTGCAAAAGCCCAGCCAGCCACGTAAAATATGCAAAGATAAAGTAGAGGTGTCTAACTTTGTTTTGCAGGGGGCGTTGCTTGGTGATATGGTTGTGGCAAAGGTAAAGTGATAGTAGATAGTCACGGAGGTAACGGACTACCATGCCGGAAATACACCGGTACCCTGGTGTCTACGGCGCCGGAATCTGGTGACGACGGATGGAGATCATGACGTGAAGGACCATATCACATCACATTTACATTCAATGTTATTGTTTGTATATCTTATTGTGTGCTAGTATTAGATACTGACGGTAGACTAATAAGACGATCCCTGTTAAAATTACCAATGATTGTGTTCCCCCTTAGTGTGCACCACCAAGAAAGTTCTTCGGTATGAGGCATGTCGTGATGATCGGGTGTCAGACATATCTACATTCGCATACAGTGGGTGTAAGCCATGTTGCACAGCGAATACACTAAGGTTGAGTTGGCGAGCCTAGCATGTGTAGACATGGCCTCGGAACGCGGATGGTCAAAAGATCGAGCACGAGTCGCATGAATGATGCGACCGATGTTTAGCGTCCACCCTTGAACACACATTGATGGTCGTGCCGATCGGCGGAGACGTGGGGAAAGGGGTCATGTTATCACTAGGAACCCTTCATGGGATAGGTGTTTCTGAGTGGATTTATTATTAACTCATTTAATTATAAACTTAGTCTAAATTCCTTTTCAATTATAAATGTAGAAAAGGTTCTCCTCGATGCCACCTTTCCTGTTAACGATTGATTGGTTAGAAGGAGAGAAGCTCAGACTAGATGGATCAAACTTCTCTATGTGGGTTGCGCGTCTCCGTGTTCTCCTTAGCGAGAATGACGTAGTTGACTACATACTGGATGAGATGGATTTGGATCAGCTCATTGACCTAGAGACCACAGAACAACGGGAAGACCGTTATCACCGTCGGGAGATGGCCTCCTTCATTTCAGTTACAATGTGTTTCGGAATGGTGGACAAACTGTGGCCTGTCGTGGGTAATGTCAACCCTCGTACGGTAATGCTATAGCTTAGGACACATTTCGTGGAACAATCACGCATATGGGAGCATGAGCTGATGGGAGACTTCCTCTCCATTAAGATGGAGGAGAACTCATCACTTGATGACCACTTGGAGCACATGCATGATGTGTACATGAGGTCTGCATACTTCCTGGATAGTTAGATGATGGGCTCTTTTGCAAATGGCATTGTGCTGCGGTCGCTACCACCAAGCTACCAAGCACAAGTCAGGACTTGCATTATGAGAGGCGACGCGGAATCAATGGAATTCCACAAGTTCGTATCACATCTCAGGAATGTGATGGTTGAACCCATTGTCGCTGAGGTCATCAATGACAAAGGTATATATTTGATATACTATTTTATAAATGTTATAATCTTGCAAACACATTTGAAGTGTTAAAGTATATTTCATACTTGTTCTATTTTACTGAAAATAGGTCCTTCTGCATGAGAGGTGCTTGCTAGAGAGGAGGTGACGTTGCGTGTTGATGGCGAGCATGATGATGATGGCCAAAGACATTCTCCCTCAACATTTATCATTTAGTTTATATTTAGGATGATTACTGTAATCAAAAGATTGTGAACTTCTTTAGTGTGTCTCACATTTTGTGAGACGGTTATTCATATCAGTTTGTCACAAACAGTTGTTCCACTTTTATGAATGATCTCTAGTTGTGTTCATATCTTGTTTGATTATATGTGAATTATCCTTGTTGTTTGAAACTAATTGATAATACATGAACATTTGTAAAATATTGAAATGCCTTTAAAAAAACCCACCTTAATGATATATTCATTAATGAATGAAACCATTGTTTAAATTCAAAGTTATGTTGATAATATGTGAAAGTCATTTGATTTCTTATCACATATAAATCATGCCTAAGTTTGGCAAAATAACTTGAACACCATGTATTACTTGAATACAAAGAGTTTAATGAATTGTTAAAAGTAAATACATATTAGATGTATTGTGTTTTAACAAAATGGTGATTATCATTATATGATTGTTTAAATGTGTAAAGTAGTTTACCAAAGGAAACATGAGTATGAAACTATTTGATATGATCAAAGTGTTTCATCAACAAAGGGTATAAATATAAAAGAGAATCTAATTACTATGATTTGATTAATAGTAATGAAATTCAACTTTATAAGATTGGCATAGAAAAAGAAATTGTGAAATGCAATCGTTTGAAACGTCAAAATGCAAAGCATCACAATGTGATATTAGATATCAAAATGGGTGAATATATGGTGCCAAATAAATCATTGTAGTGTAGATGTAGAGACCATTAGTTAGAAATAGTTAGCACTCAATTAGAATATATAGTGAACCATTTGAATTCGTGAAAGCGGCTCCATATCTAGTATGGATCCTTGTAAAAGTTTTGGGATTATTCGATATAACCAAAATTATAGAGAATAAGTCATTGTAGAGTATTCATTGGAAACTTTGAATACGAAATCCGTAGCTGAAACCAAAATAAGCAAACCTTGTATTGCTTGGTTTTTGGTACATTATTGAGAAAGCTCACTTTTAGTGATATTTCTCGATTATGGAGCAAATTGGAAGATAGTGTGAAACACGATGAGGATTCAAAATCCATGCATCAGAGCATTGAGAAGCGCAATGGAAAATATTCCCGAATGATTCTCTTCACAAAGGAAAGAATCAATGATATTGATCATTGTGTTTTCCCCACTAGTGTTTTCACTACATGAAGTAGGATTCAAAATGCAACCCATATCTTGTATGGAGACATTTGTGAATTATTTGTCATGATTACCAGAGTATGACATACCTAGGAACTACTAAGGAAATAATGGTAAGATAAGGATATGAGAAATCCCAAAGTAAAATTCACTTGAGATTAGAAAGCCATTCGTTGCTGAATCTCACAAGTAAAAGGAGTTACTTGAATTTTCCCAAATGACTGCAAAGCCATAGTGGAAAAGGGGGTGAATGACAAAAGCACAATTTGTCAAGTATTTGACGATTTCAAATGGATTTGATTCAAGTGTGCTAAATTTCTAGTGGATTTAAAACTAGTAAAAGTACTAGTATCTCATAGTAAATCTCCAAGTTTGATATTTGATCAAAGGATTTTGAAGTTGCTCAAAATAGTGAGTGGATATGCAATTTGCATGAAATTGAGTGGGAGCTATAAAAGTCTTCCTAAAACAATATGTGAATGACATATTTTGAGTGGGAGCAATATACGTCTCAAATTCAAATATGTAGGAACATAGTTTGAGTAAGAGTAGTGACTCATACCCAAATATGTTAGGAACATATTTTGAGTGGGAGCTTATAGAGTGATTCTTAAGTGTGTTAAGAATAAAAGCGCAAGTACCGATAAATAATGATTTATAAGGTGTAGAAGTTAATAATAAATGTATTATGATATTATGTAGTATTCCTTAAGGGATTCTAAAAAGGGTTTCAGAATAGAAGTTAATTAAGGAACCGGTCCTTAATAGCTCAAGTTAGGAATAGCATTAAGTTTAACATCAATGGTTGAAAGAAAGAAAAGGATGATCATCATCCACTATGTTGAGACATAGGTTCTATCTTAGAAAACCATGATGATAACTTAACATAATATATGATCCAATAAGGAACATTTAAAAAGTGATTGAGTTTGAATCGCAGAATGTTGAGCTAAGTTTGTCCGCAGTGTCTAATAGAGAACTGCAGACATATTTTCCAAATCCATAAAGGATGAAATATCTTAAAACATGAAGGGTTATGTTATAAGGGAATATGTTGGAAGCTCCTATAAATACCGATTTAAGTCAAGTAGGAAGCGAGGTGAACAAAAACATCGAAACTTGCACAGAGTGCACTAGTGTTTCGATGATTACATTTATAATAATAGATAAGGGTACCATCTAAAGTACTGTATAATGTTATGGCGGGGCTAGTTTGCTTTTAACATAGAATGATGTGTCCCAGGGCATAGTGCCCATGAGAAAGCCCTCGAGGTTGATCTAAAGTCACTGTAGGCTCTTGGAATCAGGCCTTGTTCTGCTGCCATAGCGACGATGCATACACACAGATGTTATCATGTGATGATAAAGTATTAATGTCAATCAAGGTGACATTAGTAAGTTGCAAAGGATTTGGGACTGTAAAGGATAGACCCAAGACTCAACCTCTTCCATGAGCAAGCATGTTCAGGGTACTGGATATATGGTGCCAATGATTAAGAACAAATGCAGCAAGTTTATTTGTACTCTAGTGCAAGTGGGAGACTGTTGGAAATATGCCCTAGAGACAAATAGTAATAAGGACTATTATCATATTTCATATAGTTTATGATTAAGTTTTATATCATGCTATAACTGTATTGAATGGAAACATCAATACACGTGTGATATATAAACAACCAGGGGTTCCCAGTAAACTCTAATCACTAGTTCATTGGTCAACCGATGATCATGTTTCCTAATCATGTGGCATTTATGCCTGTTGGAAATGGAGTCAACTCATTTTGAGAATGAGATGATGAACCAATACCCAACCTAAACATCGTGACCCGATCATGTCACGAAGTTCAAGTTACAATGATTAGAAATGGATCCTCGTAGACTATTCCTTAGACCATGAGGCTATATCAATCACTGTCTCCCGAGAGTGCTTAGATAGCATCAAGCGCCACTTGGTAATACAGTGGTTATAAAGGTGTGTTCAGGTACTTGGAGGAAACCGTAGAGGTAATATATGTCAAGAGCAGGATTTGTCCGTCCACGTGACGGAAAGATACTCAAGGGCCCACTCGGAGAAGTTATATCCAATAGCTGCATTGCGTGTGATTTAATCACAGGGATATCACTTGTCGGAACAAGTCAAGTAGCATTGTTTGGTAACAAGATTGAACAAAACATGGTGATGTCATTGATCAGATCTTGGGCAATGCAAGTATCGAGAGACAAAGGGAATAAGACACGACTGTCCTGGTTCAAACAATGAAAGATCTTCGTGGAACACACAGGGATCACATGGCCATCCAGGTCCCTTTGTCTATCATTGGTCCGAGAGTGTCCAGACCATGTCTGGAGTGTTCCCGAACCGTAGGGTATCACGCTTAAGGGTTTGATGATGCTTAGAGAGTGTTTATAGGATCGGATGAATTGCCGAAGAATAGTAGAGAGAAAACCAGAAGGGTTTCAGTAAGTCCGGAGTGGAGGTGGAAGTTGTTCCATAGCCATGGAAGTTGAATAATATGTAAATGAATGTTAAATTGATTTAATCATTTATTCATTATTATTTAATAAAGAGAAAATCAATTAAATGATCAAAAGGCTTAATGGGCCAATTCTGGAGGGAAGAGGGCCCATTAGGGAAAGGCAAGAGGGGAGAAGGGGAAAGGGGTGGCCGGCTGGGCCAAGCCCCCCCATGTGGGGCCCACTAGGGCCGGCCGGGGGCCACCCCCCCCCCCCCCCCCCCCTCTCCCTCTCCTTTAGTCCTACCCCGGGACTTTGAGGGAGGTAGTACCTCCCGTCCTATAGTGGGGGTATTTGGCCAGATAGATACACACAATATTCAATAAAGGTCTTCTCGCTTTTGGGAAGACCTCCAATTGATATTCTCTCTCTATCTCTCGTGACCGTGGTCCCAAGTTTGGACTGCGCGAACGAGAGACATCTTCCCCGCGGAGCGCCGTAGCGCTGCGGGATTCGGATCCAGGAGCTCTACTTCCGCAACTGCTGCTGGATCGGGGAAGCAGGAGTCATCGTCAGGCACCGGACGTGTGTAACTCCCCGCGAGTTGTCACACTTGAGGCACTCAAGTCGTTGGAGCCGTTGGAGCGCAAGGACTTCATCACGACCTTGAGGTCGGCTTCGGCTCGTCTACATCAACCAGGCTCTCGTGAGCATTGACAATGCTTTTCGGTCTGCAAGGGTAAGTTCGCGAAAAGCCCCTCTCGTTACTGTATTACTCATAGATAGGTCCTGGTAGCATCAGAGGTTTAGGGGCGTAGGGTAAAAATTACTGTTTTCATATGCGGAACCCCTACGGGTTCACAACTATATGGCGGGAGTTATACAGGATGCGCCCGTATAGTTGCTCGTTACGCAAAGCGGCTAGGGTTTTTTACCCCTCCTTTTAAAGTTGATCGCATCTAACCTTTTTCATTAAGTTTTTGAAGAGCTACAGCCTCCATCCTCGAAAAATCCTTGACATACCTATACAATCCCTCTAATAACATCCATGTAGCAAAGCCATGCAGCCCTTCCACGTCAACCATATCTGGAAGAAGAAAGATGAGAAGCCCGTGAAGAGGATTGAGGAAGCAGAACCTAAAGGATCATCATCATCATCCGGCCTGGAGATCAAGCATCTCTCAAATTGGGCGGACCTGTTCCCACAGAGGATGGAGATGATGAGACAAGCTGAGCAGGGAAGGAACAAGGATGAGTACTTCCATAATCCTTATCATTAAAACATAGGATCCTATTATAAACCTCATCTTGGTCTATCACCTCTTACCTAAGAAGGTGCGGCAAGATGAGATTCATGATAAGATCTGTGAGTTAGGAAAGGCTTCTAAGGCATGCATTGAAATAATTGGAGAAGGGATTGACTCCTACTAGATGATGAGCAAAGACCTCGAGAAGAAGGTCGATGCAATCGATGGTAGAGTTGGTTTCCTGATTAAAACTGTCTTTGAGTTAACAGATGAGAACAAATTTTTCAAGAGGAAAATGTTGAAGCTCCGATACGACATGGCCAAGCTCAGCATTCGCTTTGAAAGCATAGTTAAAGCGGGCAACGTAAAGGAAGAAGGCGATGATCTATCTACCCAAGAGGAGGAATAGGTACCCACAAGGAGTTAATTGATCCCGCCTGGCTTGATTCCAAGCTTGGGGAGATCTTTAAAGACCTTGTAATCTTTCTTATAAGTTTTATATTACAGTTTTTGCATTAGTTCAAACTAGAAATAAAGTTTGCATCATTAGAATTCCCTTCAGGAATAGTCAATCCCTTTTATGAAATTCCGAGTTTATTATTATATATGGAGCGATATTGAGTTTGTGTTTGCTTTATTGATATATGAATGGCTTGAGTATGATTTTACTTGCACTTGATCATAGCAATAGAAGTCTTCCACACCATTGGTATTAATGGAACACATAAAGATAATTTGGTCAACATGGTGTAAGTTTACGTTTTGATTCACAAAGAAAAATTATCTATTCAAATTAAATTAAAAAAATAGAAACCTTGAACAAAGGAATATGAAAGTGCTATCCAAATAGAGTGAGAATAAGTCGAGGTAGAATCTCCAAGTCATGAGAATGCTTCATATACATTTGGAATTTTATAATTGAGATCGTTGAACTTTGAATTCCTACATGAAGTGGAATATATGGCTAGATCCTTTGCACAACACTTAAAACAAAAGTGTGAGCATATATGCAAAAGAAAAGAAAAAGAAAAGAAGAAAAAGAGTGAATGTGCAAAGAGCAAATAGGCATATACCACTGTATTCTAGTATGAAAAAGAGACACTTTTGTGATTTTGAATCCCAAGTGAATATGTTGATCCTAAAACGCTTGGGACTACCTCGTTAACTCATTTGGTTGAACCGAATTCTTTTACATTATGTTGAGATTCATCTTTTATGAACTATTGATAACTAAGGCGTGGAAGCCTTCCAATACTATTCAGATGGTTCGAGTAAGTTACTATTCATGAACTTATTCCCCTGTATCGTACATGATAAACACATGCTGCAATTGCCTCATTTATTTTCTCGACTCTGCTTCAAGAATATGAGGATCACATCCATTAAGCTAAAAACATGGTCGGGACGAGCAAGAGTCTAAGCTTGGGAAATTGATGAGTGTGTATTTCCATCATGTTTTATATTATTATTTTGCATTGTAGATGTAGGATCTTGGTATTTTACGGTGCTCGCGTGCACATTTTATGTCTGCTTTCACCGGGATCAGGACAGATGATGGATCCAATGGATACAATTATTGAAGCAGTTGTACTATGGATAAAAGGAGTCAAAAACAACGTAAATCGCTTATTTGGGAAATATTAATAATACCATAAAAACCAGAAGCGAACAAGGAAGGCAGAGGGCCCAACGACCAACTATACGGCGGGAGAAACTTTTCTGCCCATATAGCTCCGGCCGTATAGTTGGTGCCGCCACCGCCTTGTCAAATAGTTTCACCCCGTGCAATTGGTTCTGGGAGAGGACATACAGAACACCCAGAAATCGCAAAAACCTCACCTCCGGAAGGCATCTGGAGGGGGAACTCATCCGCCAGGGATCCATCTTCACCCTGCGCAGATCCGGGAGGCTAAGGCATCGATCTCCATCAACCACTGCTGCATCAACACCATCTTCATCCATCCCATTGCATGTTGTCTAGATCTTGTTGTAATTCCTATACTCGTTGTGGATTTATACAAGTACTATCCATCTATGATTGTTTCCATTACCATCACCATGATGTTGATTGCCTCCATGTCTGAGTAGATCTCTAGTTCTTGGGGAGATGGATAAATCCTAGTATATGACTGAGATGAGATAGAGATTATTATGCTATACATCATTATGTGTACGTGTTAATTGTCTTCATCCTGATATTGGGGAGAAGTGCACCTCCTTAATATTTGCCTCTTATGGGGACTCGATGGAGGGGATTACTTGTTAGTAGACGGAGGGATGATAGCGCTTACTGTGACTATAAATCCATTGTCATTCTTTACATACTAACTTAGGGAATCAAGGAGAACTCATCAAGCCTTGTCCATGCCATGGGATAAATCCCTTAAAAGCGTGGTAATGCGATGGTTGTCGGTTACTGTCTGTTGTGGTTATGAGGATGATGTGTGTAGCGGTTGCTGGCAAATCGTCCATATATGGAGCTCCTCCCACATACATACACACTATGCGAATATTCGTTATAATACTCTCGATTACTTAGTCTAAATTGCTAGCGGTGTATCCACTACTCCCTGAGAACGCCTTTCCCTATTGTAGCTCCAAAGTTCTATTACACACACGATTCTTACTTTCCGCATTAAGTTTGCTTTACTTTAAATTACCTTGTTCAACCAAAAACCCCAAAACAACTCTACTTATCTTGCATCTTAAAGTTATTTCTTAAGTACTATTTTTAGTTATAGTTAAAAGCATTTTAGTCTTTTGCCTACTGCTCCCTGTGGGATCGATATCTTTATTTTGAAACTAGCTACAAATGACATGTGCACTTGCAGTCATCGGGAGCCGGCTCTCAAATGGGTAGCGGACCACACAGAGCCGGACGCAGAGGATCCTAACTCGGAGAGGTTCATGCCTACTCCGGACAGCACCAAGAGAACCTCTGGTAAGGCCTCTTCTTTAAGGGATTGGTCGGATGACGATGACTCCGATGTTGAGGTTATGGAGGTACTTGATCTAGTGCCCACCTCTTACGTGTTTTCAGTTACCTCTGAATCTTCAGCTAACCCGGCTGGTCAGGTCCACGAGGTTCCTCCTCTTGCTATGGATGATCTGGCTCCTGCCCCTTCCCAGATGCATCCGGCACCCTCGATCGCAGCTTTCGAGCGCCTCCGCCTAGGAAGAGGCAGAAGAAATCCAGGGTCAAGGGTCCGGCCAAACGTGTGGCCAAGAGCACCGTCCGGAGAGCGCCCAAGCCTCAGGAGCCCCAACCTCGGATGAGTAAGTCACTTTTCTTTACCTGCTCATTTCCAGGTCTTGCTCCTTTTGCTTTTTTCCTTTTACTTGCCTTTCTTTCTCCCTTTGATTTGTTGTTCTATGTTTCTGCAACGCTCCCATGGTCATTCCCTAGAGTGGCCCCAGTATCTCCGCTCCAATCCGGAGAAGCCCATCTCCCCCTCCCCCCCCCCCCCCCCCCGTGACGATGACGTTCGTCCGCTAAGTCCTATCCAAGAGGATTCTGCGGTAACACCGGATCAGAGCCCACCTCACCATGAAGAGGGCAACATCAATGCGGGGGGCAGTGGAGCTGCCGAGGATACAGTGATGCCGGATCTCCCTAGCTTTTCTGCTCTTCCACAATCGTCAATCTCTGAGGTGCTAGCTTCATCGGCACCGCCCCAGATAGTTTCTTCCTCTGTTCCAGTTTCTCTCGTATCATCAGTACCAGCACCAGCAGCATCAGCAGTACTAGCACCAGCAGCACCAACACCAGCAGCACCAGTACCAGTACCAGCAGTACCAGCATTAGTGCCAGTAGCACCAGCATCAGCACTAGCACCAGCACCAACAGTAGCAACAACAACAGCCACGGCAAAGCCAGCTTCCAAGAAGAAGTCTCCAACTGTTGCCTCCGGATCAACTGTGTCTATCAAAGACATATTTCAGCCGGCCTCTCAATCTCAATCTGGAGCGGTAGCCTCGGCTTTTCTACAGCGGCCAAAATCTGCCAGCAAAAGCAAGAAGGCCGTCAAGCCAGCCAAGGATTTAACTTTCGGCCCTTCTGCTGCCAGATCTGAGAGCAGCAAGCAACTGACCTTGCATACTAGTCCATCTGCTGCTCAGTCCGCGAGGCGGGAGGCCCATGGCAACGGCTTGGTGACGAGCCAGTCGCCCAACGGGGAGAGTTACATCCCGATGCTCATTGAGTACGTCAACAATTGGAATGACGTCAATTTTATTAACCCGCAAGATGATTTGTCAGAGAAGTTTGGTCCAGCGGAGTTTAGCGCTTAGATGAACTATGCTACCAAGGCCATCTCCCTTGTTGGCCGGATGATGGAGGTAAGAACTTTTCTGTTATGCCTTTTATATACGCAAACACTTATAGATATACCCACTAGTCCCCGAGCCTCCGAGGGAGTAATTCATTACTCGGTCGGATGCTCTTAGAGAATTAGCGTAAGTCCTTAGTATTTTCAAATATCCACACACCTAGAGCCGGGTTAAGTCCCACTTGGCCTGGATCTTATATACTTCGAATATCCACACACCTAGAGCCGGGTTAAGTTCCACTTGGCCCGGATCTTATATATTTCGAATATCCACACACCTAGAGCCGAGTTAAGTTCCACTTGGCCCGGATCTTGTAGACTTCGAATATCCACACACCTAGAGTCGGGTTAAGTTCCACTTGGCCCGGATCTTGAAGACTTTGAATATCCACACACCTAGAGCCGGGTTATGTTCCACTTGGCCCGGATCTTGTAGACTTTGAATATCCACACACCTAGAGTCGGGTTAAGTCCCACTTGGCCTGGATCTTGTAGACTTCGAATATCCACACACCTAGAGCCGTCTTAAGTCCCACTTGTCCTGGATCTTATATACTTCGAATATCCACACACTTAGAGTCGGGTTAAGTTCCACTTGGCCCGGATCTTATATACTTCAAATATCCTTCTTCCTATTTGTGAACTAACATTGGCTTGTTTCAGATCACCACCAACCGCCGAACTGTTGAGTTCCAGCGCCTGCTGGACTCATACAAGGATCTTCGCGCCAAATATGGCAAGCTGTTGGTTGATCACCAGAAGAAGGGTAAATTTCTTTGCTTAAGACCTTTTCATTTTCATTCCCTCAAGTTGTTTGCTATCCGTATTAACTTATTATACAAATTATGCAGTCGAGGCCGAGGCTGAAAATGTCATTAGGCGCAAGAATTTGGCTGAGATCCAAGGTAACTCATCTTGTTCACTTAGCCCCTGTATACGCTTTCCTTGACTCGGCAGATATTTATACCTCGGCTCTGCCGGGTCAAACCACTATTGCAGTTACACTTCAAGATAGCGTGCCCATCCCTGACATGATGCTTCACTTTCTCGAGCAAACAGGGAAGCACTAGGCCGAGCTAAAGAAAAAGGATGATGAAATCACCCAGCTGTGCCTCAAGGACAATGAGATTACTCGGTTGAACGCTGAAATCTAGAAGCTCAAGGATCTGCATAAATCTGAGCTGGACAAGGATGACCAGGAGTTTTCCGAGGAGATAGAGGGCCTGAAGACCCAGATCTCCAAGGACAATGACCTGCTGCAGGAAACCGACATAAAACTTAAGTCGGTGACCTCTGAATACGAGAAGCTCCAGGCCAGAAATGCAGATGACCATAACAAGCTGACTCGGATTCTCAGCCACATCGCTCGTGAGTTCTTTTCCTTCTTTGACATTTATTTCTTCGGGTCATGTGCCTTTACTCATTGATGCTTTTTGTTTTGCTCACATGCAAGTTCCTAGAGAGTGAACCTCTTGCTTCTTCTGATGTGGCTATGTCTCGCCTGCAGCGGGGTATCCCAACCGGCCCTACCGCCGGGTCAATTCCTTATGACACGGAGGATTTGCTGGTGAGCCTCGCTGTCCGCATTGAAGTTATGAAAAACTATGGCGTAGACATTATGCCGGCAGCAGTTTGGATGTTCAACGCTCTCTGGCCCACTGAGCCCACTCCCAAAGGAAGCACTGCTTTTATAGCAAAACTGATGGAGTGCGAGACCTAGGTGCACCTGTGGTGGGAATCAGCGGCACGTATCGGTGCTGATACGGCTTTGAACTTCGTTCTCTCTTGGTACGAGGAGCTGGACCTTGAATTGCTTGATCGTCTACGCACTAGATCTAAATGGTCCAATGATCCGGAGTGCATCGCTCAATGCAAAACCTGTGCCAATAAGCTTATCCAATACTCCTTCTGCCATAGCTGGAACGAGGGTCCGAGCTACCTCGACGCAGTTGATGATGGCTATGTTTCTGAGGGTGCTGAGGGTGAAGAGGAAGCCTCCGAGCTTCGCAATGATGCTGAAGACCTGGAGGATGAGGAGGCTAACCCCGAAGATGAGGTTGGGACTAGTGTCCCACCTACGGATGCCGAAGTACCTCCTCCCTCAACTGATGATCCGGCTCCAGCTGCCGCTCCATGAGCTATAAACACTTAACGATATTTATTAGATCCCTGGTATGCCGAGTGCAATTGTATCTATGCACAGTGGTTTGTTTTGCTACAATTAGCTATGTTTTGCTACTAAGTTTTTAATGCCGGATTAACTTGGGCGAAGTCCCCGAGTTTCATTTTCTTGTTCCTCCAATTTTGTGACTCGGCTCGTGTTTACCTTGATTCGGTTTTTTACTTACGAGTCCGAGGTTCAAAAATTGACTTAACAATACTTGAAACTTTGAGATTAGCTCAAAATAATCCAACACAATATAGATAAAGTAAATACAGGGTTAGTCCGAATAATAAACGTTGGCACGATTATGTTCCTTTCCTTAGTCGTTTTTCATGTTCTTTGCGATTCCAAACTTGTTCTCTTGCTTGCCATGAAGCCAATTCTTGTTGGACAACAACAAAGTCGAAGAGTTAGGTTTTTGGTGCTTACACACTACTAATCCGGCTAAGGTATAAGCAATTTAAGCCAGTCGACATATAAAAAGGTATATACAGATAAAGCAATTATTAAGGCAGTCCCTGAGTTTCTGCTAGGGGTGCCGAAGTTTCATTGGTAAGCTCATTGCCAACATACATACCGACATATGAGTAACTCGGATACATTCACCTCTTTGTTAGGTGTAAAATGGATGAAGTAGAGCTATATTCCATGGATGCTTAGATTCTTCTCCGGACCTGTCCGCCTTGTTCTTCCCCTATGGTTGTGCATCGATAAGATAGTAGGAGTCATTGTGCAAAGCTTTGCTTATAATGAATGGTCCTTCCCATGGAGGGGATAGCTTAAGCATGCTAGCAGTCTGTTGCACCAGCCGAAGTACCAGATCACCTTGCCGGAAAACTTGGGGGTTTACTTTCCGGCTATGGTAGCGTCTGAGATTTTGCTGATATATGGCGGATCTGGACAAGGCCAGTTCTCTCGCTTCTTCCAGCAGATCAACATCATTCTGCCGGGCTTCATGCACTTCGGCTTCTATGTATTGGGTGACTATTGGCGAATCATGCTCTATGTCGGCTGGTAATACAGTTGTTGCCCTATATACCAGAAAAATGACGTATAGCCTATTGATCGATTTAGAGTTGTTCTTAAACTCCACAGTACCGCTGGTAGTTCTTCTATCCAGCACCCCGCTGATCTTTGCAGTAGCTCAATTAGCCAGGGTTTTATCCCGGATACTACCAGTCCATTGGATCTTTCCACCTGTCCGTTAGATGCGGGGTGGGCTACCGAGGCAACATCTAGTTGGATCTTCTTCTCTCGGCAGAACCTCACAAATGCTCCTTCAGCAAAATTTGTGCCATTATCAGTTATGATACTGTCGGGATAGCCATATCTCAAAATTATGTCTTTGACGAATGTAACTATTGTTGCCCCATCACATTTCCTGATTGGCTTAACTTCAATCCATTTGGTAAACTTGTCCACCATGACCAAGATGTGGGTCATACCTCCCCTTGCTGGCTTAAATGGTTCGACCATGCCTAGACACCATACTGCGAATGGCCAAGTGATAGGTATGGTCTTGAGTTCCGACATTGGCATATGGGTCTTTGTGGCGTACCTCTGACAGCCATTGCATTTTCTCACCAGATCCGATGCTTGTTCCAGGGCACTTGGCCAATAAAATCCATGTCGGAAAGCTTTTGCCACCAATGCTCTCGAAGACGCATGATGACCACACTCTCCTTGATGAATATCTCGGAGTATATCAAGCCCTTCGTTCGGGTCTACGCATCATTGTAGCACGGTGGTGACACTTCTTTTGTATAACTTGGCATTGATGATAGTGTATGCCTTTGCTCTTCTCTAGACTTGCCTTGACAGTATCTCATCATCTGGTAAGGTTCCTTCCTTTAGGAATTCAAATATTGGCTTTGCCCATGTAGGTATAGCTCGGATGGGGAAAATCTCCTCATCAACTTCCATTGCATCCACCGACATAACTTCATCCGGACTAAGGTGAACAGTCCTCGGGTTACGTGAGGCAGTCCCCGGGTCTGCCGAAGCAGTCCCTGAGTTTGCTGAAGTGCTTCCCTGGTCTATTTCCATAGTAGTAGCTTCTGATCCGGAAAGGGTTGGGATATAGATTGATTCAGATTCTGGTGCTGGTGTAATAGATGGTTTCCTCAAGTGTTCCAATGCAATTCCTGGTAGGATTGGCTGTCGGGATGACCCCATCTTGGAGAGTACATCTGCTGCCTCATTTTCAATCTGAGGTACATGATGGAATACACACCCCTCGAAGAAACCACTTATCTTCTGGACATAAAATCTGTAGAGTGCCATTTTTGCGTCCAGAGCATCCCAGTTGCCAGACACTTGATGCACCACTAAATCTGAATCACCAAAACACAGTATCCGACGTATGCCTACCTCCTTTCCTACCTTAAGTCCATGCACAAGTGCTTCATACTCGGTGACATTGTTTGATGCGCTGAAATGGATCTGGAGGACGTATTTAAACTGGTCCTTCTTGGGTGAGGTAAGTACAACCTCGGCCCCCAGTCCTTCCTTTAGCTTTGATCCTTCAAAGTGCATTCGCTAGTAATTTGAGTCCGGCAGAGGTGGTTCATATTGCATCTCGACCCAATCCACAAAGAAATCCTCCACTACTTGTGACTTGATCGCATCCCTTCTATCAAATTGTGGTGCGTATGGGGCTAATTCAATTGCCCATTTTGCAATTCGGCTGCTAGCATCTTTATTTCCCATAATTTCGGATATGGGTGCTTCACCACCACCTTGATGGGGTGCTCCTCAAAGTAGTGTTTGAGTTTCTTAGCCGACATATACACACCATATGCTATCTTCTGATAGTGAGGGTAATTCTATTTTGAAGCCGACAATACCTCGCTCAAATAATACACCGGCCTTTGTACCGACTTTCCTTCCTCTTCGCGTTCCACTACTATTACTGCACTTATGACTCGGTTGGTCGCGGCTATATAGAGCAACATCGGCTCCTTGGGTAGTGGCGCAGCTAGTATTGGTGCAGAGGACAGCATCTTTTTTAACTCCCGAAACACGCTATCAGCTTGCGGTGTCCATGTAAATTTATCTGCCTTTTTCATTAACTGGTAGAGGGGCAATGCCTTCTCTCCTAGCCGACTTACAAACCGGCTTAATAACGCTAGGCAACCAGTGAACTTCTGCACATCATTAAGGCATTTTGGCAGTTCCATTTTCTCTATGGCCCGGATTTTTGTGGGATTGGTTTTGATACCAGGAAACCGAGTAATTTCCCTACCGCCACACCAAAGGTACATTTTTTCGGGTTAAGCTTCATCTGGAACCTCCTTAGGTTCGCGAATGTTTGCTAGATATCCTCAAGGAGCATTTTGCTTTTCTTGGTTTTTATCACCACATCATCCACATAAACTTGCACATTCTGACCTATTTGGTCATGTAAACATTTTTGCATGCATCGTTGGTACGTTTCTCCTGCATTACATAATCCAAACGACATAGTGCAATAGCAATAAGCCCCATAAGGGGTGATAAACACAGTCTTTATTTGATCATCCGGATTCAGGGGTATCTGGTGGAAACCAGAATATGCATCTATGAATGACAACAACTCACACCTAGCAGTTAAATGTATGACCCGATCTATCCTTGGCAGCGGGAATGGATCTTTTGGACATGCCTTATTCAGGTTCATGTAATCGATACACATGCGCCATACCACTGCCACATTCGGATCATCCTTCTTTTTCTCCATGAGCATCGGATTAGAGAGCCAATCCGGGTAAAGTACTTCCATGTTAAATCCGGCTGCAAGGAGCCGAGCTATCTCATCCCCAATGGCCTTTCTCCTATCCTTGGCGAAGCGGCGGAGAGGTTTCTTCACCGGCTTTGCCCCGGGTCTTACATTCAAAGAGTGCTTCGCCAACTCCCTCGGCACACCTTGTAGGTCCTGTGTAGACCAAGCAATGATGTCTTGATTCTCATGGAGGAAGTTGACGAGTCGCTTTCCTATTTGTCACTTAATCCAACACCCATAGTTACGGTGCACTCCGGAAACTGATCATCGACAGGCACTTTCTTCGTATCTTTCGTCGCTTGAAATGAAACACTCCCATGCGGGTTCCTCAGAGCCGACATATGTTGTTGCACGGACTAAGCCAGTACAGCCACTTCCAGGATCTTTCTCTTCTCTTGAGCGACCACAAGTGATTGTGCCAGGTTAGATCCAGCGGAAGCACATTCGATGGAACGCCTGAAGTCCCCAGCTATGGTAATCACCCCCCTTGGTCCGGGTAATTTCATCTTCATGTAACCGACATGAGTACTTGCCATAAATTTGCTCAGAGCAGGCATGCCGAGTAATGCATGATATATGCTCTCCAAGTTCTCCACCTCAAACTCCAAGTTCTCAGTCTGTCCCTTGTACCGAACAACACATCAACCCGGACCTTACCAATTGGCTCACAGGAAATACCCGGCACAATGCCATGGAAAGTGGTCCTTGTTGCCTAGAGCATGTTCTCCGATATTCCCAACTTGTGCATGGTATCCTTGTACATGATGTTGATTCTATTGCCATTGTCTATCAGCACCTTGGAGAACCTTACATTGATATTTGGCCCAATGAACGTCGGATCCAGTACCAGCGCGTAGATCCCTGGACTTGTCATAAGCTTTGGGTGATCCTTGATACTCCAAACAATCTCCTAATCCGACCAAGGCATATACCTTACCACGACCGACATTACTGCATGTTTCGGTCAGTCTCTTCTGTGGTAAACACACAATAACTTTAATGATGCTCTTTGTACTCGTTTCTTCCCTCATTGCCGTGATACCCTTGGTATTGTTGCTGCTGGTTATTCACTTGATGCACAACATCCCTCCTTTCCTGATTCTCATATCTCGGTGGAGGTGGAGGCAACATCAGCTGTTGTCCATTCCCCTAGTAAGCATTTGCTGCCGAGGTGCTTCGTTCTGAGGTTCATCATGCCGAGGTGCATCGTGCCGAGGTGCCTGAGCATTCCCCAAACTACCCTGCTCTAACTTCCTCATCCATTCACATTACCGGGTCGAATGGTTCGCCGAACTATTAGGACTTGGCGTATGGAACTTGCATGGTTGATCCAGCATAGACTCAAATGTGTATCTCGGATGGTCCTTGCTTTCCTGCCACTGTTTCTTCTATTCCGGGGTCCAAGGTTTCTTGCCCTCACTCTTTTGTTGCCACTATTACCCTCTAGTTTTCTGGCGTTGGCTTGCGCCGGCATTGGGCTGATCCCGGTCCACAGCGGCCACTTGCTACAAGTTGTACCGGTAATCCAGACGATCATCTCTTCTCTTACCTCGAAAGTCATTCCTTCTGTATGATCTGGAACCATCTCTGTTGTAGTATTCCTCATTCGACTCGCTTGACATTAGCCGGGGTTGCGTTGGGTCTCCAAGGCATATGAATCCGCGATCCGGATCGTCTCAGCTAGGGTGGTTGGCATATGTCGTTGTGACCTCTGCCACAACATACTCCCATACCTACATCCTTGGGTGAACCACACTATAGCTTGTGATTCAATTATCCCTTTGCATGAATTGCGCACATTACACCACCGAGTCAGAAACTCTTGGTCCGGCTCATTCGGTCTCTGCTTGCATAATGCCAAAGTATGTGGCATGTTTGGCCTCTTGTAGGTGATTGAGAAGTTGCTGACGAATAACCCTTCAAAATCCAGCCAAAAATTAATACTTCCTGGTGGCAAGTTGTTCAGCCAAACCCTTCCCGGTCCTTCCAGCATCTGCGGCACATATCTCACTGCCCATCTCAAATTACCTATTGCAATTTTAACTGTTGTTGTGTAATCAATGAGCCAATCATCCGACTTTGTGCTGCCATCATAAGTCTTTGTTCCTCTAGCCAGCTGAAAGTTTGGCACGGGAGGTTCCCTCATGATCCGAGGTCCAAAGCATGCCGGACCCGGGGGACCTTGTACCTCGATCATCTCCGACCTATAGATCCGGTCCAGTTTTAGCCTTGCGACATCCAGCTGTAGGTTCCTGTTTCCCAATCTTGATCCAATCACATGGTGCTCTGGCCTTGGGAATCCGTCGTTGACCATGGCCGAGTAACCATCGTTGTACATGTCTTGATCCGGTCGAGCATATTGCTATTGCATTGCTTGACCTGTACTTCTCTCCTGCCGAGGTGTGTACTGCTACTGATGTTGCCGAGGTGCATTTTGCCATGTTTCCGCCGGATTACGCTGTCCGGCATTGCTGTTGACAACATTCCTCTGACCGACATTGCCTTGGTCGCGGTTACCCCGACCAGCTTCACGTCGGCTTGCACTGTGGCGATCCTCATCAACTTGTACTACTTTTCCTTTCCCTGCCCATACCAGGTCATACAGGACCATCTGTTTATCTCGTCTCCCCAAGGTTACCACTTCCTCTCTCCTAGGACCGTGACCCGGGGATGACGCTGCTCCTGCAGATTTGACCGGGTTATTCCTTGCCGAATAAAACACATGTGATGCTCCGGGCTGTGCCGGGTTTGCTTTGTTCATTTCCTCGTTCTGCTAACACGCTAGTTTCAGCAAGTGATTAATTCTCTATTGTTGCCTTTCTTTGGCCTCGCCGGTTAAGCCTTCTAACTCGGACGCAGCCGCGTTGGCAACCCTGAGGTTCTTTGCCGGGGTACTGTACCTTTCCAGCCCTCCTGTGACTATGGTTGTTGTCTGACCCGGCCTAGGCACATATTCCTTGTCGATCTCAGTAATCAAGTTTCTACCTCGGATTTTTATTCCATCTATGCGGTTTGCCTTTGCATACTCCCGCAAAGTGATATTTAGTGACTGTTGCAACTCAGCTACTTTTTTAGCACCAGCTAGCATCTTCTGCCTCGTTTCCTCTAACTTGGCATGTGCCTGAACTGGATCTACTACTTGCACTATGGGTGTTGCTAAGCTATCTATTGCCCTATGCAGTACATTCTCTGGCCTCTCTAGTGGAGGAAACCTGGACCTTGCCTGTTTTGGCGTTGCCTCTGGCTCTGGCGCCGGATCCTTGCTTGCTCCCGAGTCTGGCGTCGTCATCATGACCTCAACGCAGCTTGCGGGGCGAGTGATATGCATGCCGCGAGCCATGCTGAGAGGTGGTTCGCCTCCCTCGACGATGTGTCGTAGATATACGCAGGACTCGTCGATGCCGACATAGATCTTGTGCGCGCTAAGCTTGATGAAGAGGCCGTTGCACGGAGTAAGGTTTCCGCCGAAGCTCCCCATGTTGTCGCTGACGTAGTCCAGTGCTCCAAAGCGCTGAACAAGTCTGGAGACGATGCGCTCGCCGGTGCCGAAGATGTTTCCTGTCCGGATTTTTACCCCTGCCCCATGGTGGGTGCCAACTGTCGTGGTCGTGGCACGGCAGATGCCATGGATAGGCTAAATATGGGGCCAATGACCACTAGAGGAATCCAGGGAGGGATAGTGTGGTGATTCCACACACATATGCTTGTATTTTCGCTCTATCAATGGTAGATTACAAGAGCTCCTTGAGCTCCTCGTGAGAAGGAGACTAGTTCTCTTACCCCTCACTATAATGCTCTAGAGTTCTTCCTAGACCGAATGATCGATCCCCTTCTAAGCAGGCCCAGGTCCTCCTTATATAGGGGAAACCAAGTTACAAAGTTAGGGCATACGTGGAGGCATATTCCCCGAATATGCCCCTTGTTTAAAGCTAGATGCCTCTTTATTCACTTTAAATGGCTAGTCCAGACTATGGACGTAATCCTCTGTGAGTTGCTCTGCTTTTGGTGTCACCCAACATTTGTAACGTCAGCCGACATTGGCTATGTCACCTTTGTCGGCCACGCCCCGCTGGTCCTTCCCTCTGCTCGCCTCGCTCATGCTACAGTGGACAGAGGCCATCTTTTGACCAACGGGAGATTCCTTCCTTCTCTTGGAAGCCAAGTGGTAGCCTGACTAGCGCTTGGCTAACCGGCTACGAGGGTACCTGCATATATGGTAAATCAAGTATAGCCGACATACATTTTATATCGGCCGGATTAGTGTTAGGTGAATACCCGCCAGGCCAGGTTACGCCGTAAGTTAGCCTGCCTTGAGGAGACCAGTCTAGCACCTGCTTTGACCGTGTCGTACCTCGGCTAACTCGGCCTTTATACCCCAGCGTGACCCTACCCGGGGTATCCCCCAACAGTTCTAGAAGAGGTTAATTAGCGCTCTAGCAACTTTAGATAAGTTCTTAATGAACCTCATGCAAAAACCATCATGACCAAGAAAACTTCTTATACCTTTCACGTCATGTGGAGGTGGTAGCCTCTTTATTGCTTCTATTTTTTCTTTATCAACCTTTATACCTTTAGCTCAGATCTTGAGACAAGCACTAACCCTTCCTATACCATAAAGTGGCACTTCTCCAAATTGAGGACAAGGTTAGTGTCTTCACATCGCTACTAGACTTTATTAAGATTGTTGAGACAATGGTTAAATGAAGTTCCATAGACGAAAAAATTGTCCATGAATACTTTCATGATATTTTCAACAAAATCTGCAAAGATAGTAGTCATACATCTCTAGAAAGTAGCAAGTGCATTACATAATCCAAACGACATACAACGGTAATCATATAAACCAAGGGACAAGTAAAAGTGATTTTTAATTGATCTTCTAGGTGAACAACTATCTGAGAAAAACCAGAATAACCATTTACATAACAAAAGTAAGAATGCTTAGCAAGTCTCTCCAATGTTTGATCTATAAATAGAAAAGGGTAGTGATCCTTTCTAGTTTCTTTATTTAGCTTTCTAAAATCAATGCACATTCTATGCCCAACAATAGTTCGAGTAGGGACTAATTCGTTGTGTTCATTTTGCACAACAGTAAATCATCCTTTCTTAGGAATACAATGAACATGACTTGCCCAGTCGCTTTCTGCTACATGATAAATAATGCCTGCATCTAAAAGGAAAATTATTTCTTCTCTTACCACTTCTTTTATTGGTGGTTTTAGACTGCTTTGAAAATCTGCAACCAGTTGAGTGCCTTCTTCCATAAATATTCGATGGGTGTCTATTGGAGGTCTAATCCATTTCAAGTCATACGTATACGCGAAATCTTTACAGTGTTCTCAGTATTGTCATCAAATTCTGTTCTTCCTTCTCTGTAAGATCAACACTTACAATAACAAGGTATTTATTAGTATCATATAAAAATTTGTATTTAAATTCTCTAAGAAGAAGTTTGAGTTCAGGGGTGAAAGTTCCTCATCTCTCTTTCTTTCTGGAACTTCATGTTCTTCATTTACGAGAGAATCGATTATGGCAGAGGAGTCAAGATACTCATCGATCTCCATTTTACCAATGTCTTCGAGGATATCATTGTTTTCAACTAAGCTCCTTTGTAGATCATCGTCTGGTGCTTCATAAAACAAGGTGACAAGATATGTAATAGTATTTCATTCCTATTCTTCTTGCTCTTCAAATTCTTCAAATGTGGGCTTGTGTTGAAATTTTGAGAAATGGAATATAATTTCATCTTCCCCAAACTTGAGTGAAACTGTCCCTTTTCTGCAATCAATATTTGCCCCTGTGTACTCAAGAAAGTTCTTCCAAATATAATTGGACAATAAGCATCGTTAGGCATATCAACTACCACAAAATCAATGGGATATTCATAAGGGCCAATGAAAATTGAAACATCTTTGATAACTCCCATGGGGACTCTAAGTGTTTTATGAGCAAGCATAATTGTCATATCAGTATTTAAGAGCCTGGCCGGTTCAAGTTCATCTTGGATGTCTAGATAAAATTAAAAAGGGATGACATTAATAGTAGTCCATATATCACAAAGCCCATAATAAGAAGACTCACTAAAGGTGCATGGAAGAATAGGATCACCAACATTTTTAGATTTTACCTTTCCTTCAACGAATTGGGAAGCTTCATTGTCAAGTTCAACTATGTTGCAATGTGTAAACATAGCGATTTTTTCTTCCTTGCTCACTTCTCTTCCTTGTTCTACATTTCCATGAATAATTTCTAACTTTGCTTCTTATTCTTATTCTCTTAGAAAGCTTTGTTCCTCCTCCAACTGTTCTGCAAGATGTTGAGCTATTCTATGCTTATCCACAGTCCTTGGAAAAGGAAGTGGATCCACATAATTAGGTCTCTTCCTTGGTGGGTCTATTACCACTTTAGCTACTACTTGCACTTCAGCTCGTTTAGGTGGCAGATTATATTGAAGCCAATACTTCTTGGGTGCTTCAATGTGTTCTGTAAAAAACTGAAGGATTTGTAGAGTAATATCATCATCAAAATTAAAATCATTAGCACTTTATTTTACTTTACTAGTTTCTTTATAAGGATTGAGATAATCATATTCTACTTCTATTGCTCCTTCGCCTCCTAAATCAAAACCCCAAGTTTTCCTATTATGGCGAATTCTTTCTAGAAGTTCCCAAGCTTGTGTTACAATGAATTCCATAAAAGATCCACCTGAAGCTAGATCTATTTCATTTTTATTATCCTGATTAACCTCTTCATAGAAAATATGTAAAACATACCATTGTGGTAGGTCATGATGGGGACATTTATTAATCATACTCCTATACCTTTTATAGGCTCTTACCAAATATTTAAATGGGCGATTCTTGAAGTTTATAATTGCTCGTCTCGCTCTAGCTGACTTCACCTTGGGATAAAAGCGGGATATGAATTCTCCTTTCAGCTTTTCCCAAGTAATTATCGATTCTACAGTGAAAATTCTATACCAAGCAAAAGCAGTGTTGGTTTGAGATTGGGTAAACAATTTAAGTTTTAGTTCATCATCAGAATATCCTTTTAATTTAATAGTCCAACATATCTCAGTAAAATGATTTAAATGACCATAGGGATCTTGATCAAGATCATCTCCCGCGAATATTTTCTCATGTAGAGTGGCAATTTAATGAGGGATGACCTGATAATCTTCAGTGCTTTCACTCGAGAATTCTTTCACATAGGCTCTATTGAACCTCCCGGGGTATTCAGTTGTGTCGAGCTTGTTCATATGCCCAAGAGAAGTCATGGTGTTTACCTGACACTAGTAACCAACTTTAGTAAAACAAATAATAAATTAGCAACTAAAAATGCCAAAAAATCTTAGCTCCCTAGCAAATGTGCTAGAAAATAGCTTGATAACTGCAAGAGTATAGACACCATATAGCTAGTATTCGAAGTAAGAGTATCGAACCATGGAGAGCTATTTGGTTAGGGTCTTTATGCCCCTCTTCACTATCTATCAAGGAATACTTGTAAGCTGCCCTTGATCTCAAGTAAGAGTATTTTGAGAGGATTCTTTTGTGTATAACGTAGAGACTAAAGAGTAAAGCAACAAAGAGACAAACTCGATGTAAAAGGTACTGAAACTAAAGTAAGACAAAGTGTTCTCGAGGATTGTTGGATTCACCTCTAGCATTGGTAATAATCATGATTTGGATAAATTCATGTCTTTCTTCTTGACATGTGTGTGGAGAGCTCCATAAATGAATTATCACATAAAGCCATTTGTTATTTCATCCCTAATAATCACTAAGATGATCGTAAGCAAGCTACTCTGATCCCTCCCAATTAAGCGTTTCCCTGTGGATATTGATATGAGCTTAGTGAATCTTTGCTTATCCCCCTTGATAATATGACTAAAACATTGACATGTTATGTCACTTAACACCGTATGTACTACCATACACCCAACGGTAATGTCCTTTCTAGTCCTGAAGGCAAATATTACATGGCCGACTTCATATAATATCTAGAGAGAAAACCAACACATAATCATGAACCAAAGTTATATATCATCTTTATTTCACATCATAATATTGCTAGGGTTTCTCCATATCCCCAAGAATGAATATGAGTAGATGAATGATAGCAAGTGCAAATCCACAATAGCAATTGGAACTACAACAAGATGTGGGTAAATGAGGTGGGAATGATAATGGTGATAGATGCAATGGTTGATGATGATGGAGATGATGCCTAGACCTTCGATGATCCGTGCAGAACCAAGGATGATGCCCTCTGCAAGTTCCTCCTCCAAAGACCTTCCAGAGGTGAGGTTTCTGCGTTTTCTGATGTCTCTGAATGTCGGATCTCAGATCCATCTACACCACTTGAGAGAATTTGACGAGACGAAGCGGCCGCCACATGGTACGGACGCACGGTACATGCGACACTCGTTAATGCTTCTGTAACTTCTGCTCATGATGGCTTTTCTCTCAGCTCAACGTTATATATTTATCAATGCCTCAATATTTTGGGATCCGGTGAAAACATGCATAAAAGATACACGTGAGCGCCATAAAATACCAAAGTCCTACCACTCCTCTTGCAAAAACATAAGGTAAATATGCTTTAA
Source organism: Avena insularis (assembly GCA_023614405.1). Taxonomy (NCBI): domain Eukaryota; kingdom Viridiplantae; phylum Streptophyta; class Magnoliopsida; order Poales; family Poaceae; genus Avena; species Avena insularis. Next base: position 78,696,641 of record CM042692.1, on the reverse strand, counting down.
AAATGCACTCATCAGTGCCTGGTGTGTTCTTCAACTCCAGCTTCGACCACGGCTGCATTGTGATGCACCTCCTGCGCTCGTGCCCCCGTCCCGTCCGCCATTTGCCTGGAAAAAGCCCAAAATCAACACCATATGATAAGTGGATGCAGATAGACGCTAAAATCGATGAGAAACGAAGGATGAGAGGGAAATTTTATTACCCTGACTATATGTGAGGACATGCTGAAACAGGCGAGGGCACGCAAAAATGGCAAAGCGGCGTTGAAAATGGAGAATCTCCTAGGAGACGAGCTTGGGCCAGAGGAGAAAACAATGGGGAGGGGAGGACATCTATGAGACGGTGAGAGAAAGAGGTCTCCTACTCTCTCTCTGCTAGCACGGGATGGGCACAACGGTAGGCACGTAGGAGGAGAGAAAGGCTACTGCTACCACGCACGTCGCACGGTGTAAAGGTGGGAGAAAATCAAACTCGACGTGACAAGAAAAATCAAGAGGGGAATTCATATAATGTCAGACTGCATAATGAAAATGGATCTCAGAGGCTGCACGGAGGGATAAGATAGGTCTTGTACTTATGTGTACAAACACAAAATCCATTCTCCAAAATAACATCATACTTTCCGTATATTTTATTATGATTATGTCGTTTGTTTAAGCAATATGCTCATGTTTCATGTCAAAATATTATCTATGCATTTGTGGTGTACCTTGCTAATGTGCGACGTTATTGAGGGAGAAAATATGATCTACAATAGTATTTGAGCATGAGAGTTCAGCCTCTGTCCTATCCAAATCCTGGGTCCGCCTCACAACAGGCATCGCTCAAAAGATTCATTTTGACTCTTGACTGAATTTAGACGTTAATAATCCAGCAAGAAGCATCAGAAACAAAGGAAAAAACACCCACCGCACAATGGAGAGTATATGATACTAACATATGATATCATCTTAATAATACATAGTATCACGTAGTAGTATTATAGTCTTAGTATATTTATTGTTTTAAAATATTTATTTGTTTAAGATTAGTTTTTCTATTTCTACGTGTCATGATAATGTATCTGCTTATGATACCAACACCATCCTTTTTATTATTAATTACAGTGGTACATAAACATTTTGATTAATTATGATGCATGATATCACTTATAATACCCTCATTTGGGCTGGTCTAAATGGGCTGATGGCTACGGATAACCTCTTGAGCGTGCGATCCGAATCAATTCCACTAAAGAATGCAAGTTCTGGACCATTGAGGTACCTTGTGACCCTCCCTAGCTAGTCCAACCAAACGAGGGTACCCTAATGGTCCAACCAAACGAGGGTGCCTAATGGTTCGGAACTTGCATCTAGAATTGCACTAAAGTTTTACTTACTCCTACCAGTTCATATTATTATTCTCAGATTTGTCTAAATTTAAATGTATCTAATTATGTTTTAGTACTAGATACATCTAAATCTAGATAAATCTAAGAACACTAATTTAAAATATATACTGTTTCTTTTCTGATTTAAAGGGCAAAATTTGATTAAAAATTCGCGCATAGGCCAGCGCTCCGCACGGCAGCGAATCTCGGAAAGCATGAGTACTCGTGCACGAACAGTAGGCACGTACTCCCTCCGTTTCATAATATAAAATGTTTTAGCTTGTGAAGAGAGTGTATCTAGACCACGTTTAGTATGTAGCTTCATTTAGATTTAGAGTGAACCTACACACTAAAGTGTTCTAGATACAATCCTTTTACAAAGTTAAAACATCTTATATTATGGAAGGGAGGGAGTAGATCCGGGCGTCCCCCACGTACGCTCCCACCGAGGCTCCTCTATATATACTTTCTCCATGGACCGGAGCTACCGAGCCCGCTAAGCAGCTGCGACAGGGAACCGCGTCCAGGGTGAGGGGGCCGATCGACGTCACACAAGACATTTCATCCTTGTCTCTATTCTATCCTCATGATTGCTTCTCCCCGACTAGTCTGATCCTCCTCAGCCCTACCATTGTCTAGTGGCTACCGCTGTCTCTCCTCTCTCTCAAAAAAGCGACTAAAATGAAACCCGGCCTGCTCCCACGACAGCATCAAATTTCTTCTTTTACGAACGCCTCACTACACATGCGAGAACATGGTGGTGATAGATGAAACATGCATCGGCTACCTGCCCAGTGATGATGTTGATGCATTCCGCATCCGCATGCATGTGTGTTATCGACCGAGAAAAGGAAACGATTAGTGACAAGACGAGGAAAGGCTATAGGCGCGAGCTAAAGCCAAGAACACGCGTAGAGAGGCGATGAGCAGTGAGCGGGAGGGCGACAAGTCCATGGGCTGTGCCGTTCCCGGGGCTCATGATTAGTCACTTGTTGCTGCATGTTTCAACCTGGCGTGCCGTCGTCCCACCGGGGTTGATGCTTTGCCTGCCGGTCGCCAAACAAAACACGGCCGAGTCACAGGTGTGTGTATGTGCCTGCTGCTTGTCCCATTCATGTTCCTTCCTCCCGACTCGTGCCTCCGTTCCTGCAATCATGCTCTCGCAAAAAGGGACCGGCGGAACAGGGTGAGTGAAAGTGAGCACATATACTTATCCGCCAACAGCGACGTGTTCTTCAGTACGCATGCATCTGGCTAGGTAGGCCAGCTCGATCTGATCACGGAATTAATATCCGTCGGGCAAGGTCCAACAGCTAAGCGTGCTGACGGCCGGATACTAATTTTGTCTCTCGACGGTGTGAATGTGATGATGACTTATAAGTCCATACAGTACTATATACTCCACATGCCAGTTTATTCGTCAATTACATAATAGTAGTAGGAGTACTATATTTTTTTGGTTTGCCCAGAAAATACAGATGTGACGCAGTCGGTCTGACCACTGACCAAACACATGCATGTCCTGAGAACTCATGGATGCAAACCTTTCAAATCCTACCTGCAAATGTTCCAAGGACACGGAAATTCGCTGTCCCGCAACATAGCAACAGAACACGGCACGCACCCACTTTTCGTCGCCATCCATCATCATCATTTATCGTAATAAGGACGGGCGTGCTTAGCCTAGCTCGGACATGGAGGCATTCGATCGATTCCGAGGCTGAAAACAATGTCTGATCTGGACAACACAATGGGAAGCCACCTCCAACTTTCGGTCCAGTCTAATCCAACCCATCGGTTCCAAAAAAGCCACAAGGTACTACTGGTACTGTAGCCTTCCTCCAGAGATCTACTCCACTAGCACGCTGCCTTTTCTTTCTACCGCACCGCAGCACACATCAGAGTGCGAGCCTAGCTACCGCTACGGTCTAGGGGCTAAAGCTAAAGAAACAGCCACCAAAGTTGGCAGATCCGATGCTGCCTGCCCCCAGCCAGGGAGAACGGGCAACACTAGGTCCAGGTGTACAGGTGTTCATACGCGCGAGCTTCCGACCGGAGCAAGAGCAGGTACGTCCGTGCATGGCGATGGTCACTCCTACACGTACGGACTACGGAGTACAATCGTATTCGTCGAGCTGTGTTCCCTTTTTTGGTAAGTTTTGAGTGTTTGGTAAGTTTTCTCCAAAACACAGTGCAATGTAATCCTATAAAAAATGCATTTCCAAGGATTCCAACTGTGCACATAGAAAAAAATCCTAAGGACAAAAATCAAACTGTGCACATAGAAAAAAATCCTAAGGACAAAAATCCCACAAATTCCTATGGCATTTCTTTGAATCAAACGAGAGCTCTTAGAGTTTTTTCCTATGGTTTTCTTTCCTGTGTTGGCATTTCGGAACAAAGGAAACTAGGGTACCAATTCCTCTGAAAAGGATTATTTCCTACCGTTCTCATAAGTGACAACAATACACAGGAATTACTCGCTTCGTCCAGAATTAACTCACTCATATTTTTCTAATTTGCACATGTCTAGACAAATTTTATTGTTTTGATACATATGAATCTCAACAAATGTAAGTCAGTTAATTTTAGACGGAGGGAATATAACATCCGCCTAGAGCTCCTGGTTTCGAAGATGGCGAAGGAGACATGATCTGGCCGTTCTCATAAACTCCCTCGCCCCACGACAAGAATTTTGGAACGGAGTGAGCAGCAAATATAAAAAGCTTCTATGTGCGACAAGTCATGGAATGAGAAGCAGAGTTTACTTGTGTTTGAAAAAGTTGTGTTAGACAATAATCCACTAGTGTCCCTTGTCTGCAACTGAACTAAAAGTTTCAAACATCTCAAATGTTTTCTTCATATGTTCTAGAATCTTGTAGGATCACACTTCGCTCCATTCTATTCCTATATAGTTGTTTACTAGAACGACCTTGCCCGCGCTGCTGCGCCAACTCTTGAAGCTCTCGGTTTTTCCACACAATGTGCGCATATTTGGCTTCAACTTGGATTTCCGTGGGTGCCCATGATCTCTAATTTGCTTGGTAGAATGGAGGTAATAGGACCAAAAGCATCAATCGCACCAAAGGCCACAAGAAATAAACAATAATGAAAAATCAAGCATATCGTTAACATGCGCTGACATGACAGAAGGACAAATAATAGCTAGAGAAGAACAACACATCCAAGCTCTGCACGGAAGTCAAATGTTGTAACATCAGATATCCCAATGATAAGCCCTACGACATGCACAAGAAAGAAAATACCGGCACACCATTATAGTGAGGAAAAGAAAAGCTAATAGGGCACCGAGCCTACCAAAACATGTAACACCTCAGCCGAAAGAGACATGGTAAAACCCTAGATTTCTGCTAGGTACTTTTTATTTTAGTCAGCAAAGACAGGCAATACATCTAGAGTGCACTCAGAGCTACTAGGATCTATTGTATACAACCTCACATGAAACTACCTAAACAATTACCAAGAACGTTCTGAGAGCTTAACAGTTGATAGCACGACAACTCTAAGTTAGCATGTGAAAGTAAGTCAAGATAAGATGGAGATTTAAAATCCTAGAAAACCAAGCCTAAACAAATATCGCGAAAAAGCATTCATCTCACTGTCCTAATAGCTATGCCATGCACGCCTCATATCACAGGCTGGACCATCCTCCATCTCCCTTGTCCATGTTGTGAAACACAACTTAAAATTATGGTAAGTAGGCCAGTATTGTTTCACCACCGGGTTGGTCTAGAAGTACCGAAAGTGTGGTATATTCGGCCTTCCTTCAGCATTTACTGGAACTTCGGTATCCCTTGTGGACAAAGCATCTATTATATCACCCTGTGTGCACAAAGGCAGATTCATATAAGTGCTCAATCGGCCAAACAAAATATTCAGTGGGAAACACAATAAAATAAACGCAGATTACCTTCTCATCCACAAGGACCAAATGCAGACTAAGAAGCTCATCATCCTTATTTTCATCATGGTGATCCCACAAACGCGACACCCTTGTGCAGATTCGTCAGTTCCGTGCGCCTTGATTAACCTCCATTAAGAGCGAATAGGCATTGGGTCCATCTCGCATGAATATAAAATAGTAAAACAAATTCTAGGTATGTAATCAGAAGTAAAGTCCAATTTACTCTCAGGCTATGAAGTCAGAAGTAAATTCCAATTTACTCTTAGGCTCGCAATATGAAAGATTAGTTGATGCAAAATCTACACTCTGCCCGCTTGCATTTGCCAGTATTCAATAACCAATCGACCAATTCCAAACTAAAAAATACAAGGCTCAAAGTACATGCACCATAAAAGCAATAAAGAGATGCAGAGTGAACAAAAAATAGGTGTTTGTAGTGTAGCACCAGCTACACATACTCCCCCGGCGTATTTTGTGGATAAGAATGTGCATATCATAACATTGGCTTAGCCATAACTGTATTAGCACTGAAGGATCTGAATAAACTAGGCACATCAAAACCACGGGATGAATGAGATATCCATTCTAATTGGGCACAAAATATGCAATCCTGAAAAAATATGTAAAGAACAAGTTACGAAATATTCATAGCTTATCCATCATACATTCGTTAATGTTGAAGATCAGAAGGATTATACATACCATGAAGATAGATTAGTTCCCTTGGAATAAACAATACATGGAATCTAGATCCTATCCATATAAACCATCATGTAGTATCATTAGATGATACTCCAATTAGTAAGCATAAGGTAAAATAATATGGAACAAAATCTGAACATCAAAGATTTTGTCCAGTATCTGACTTATTGATGCAGGGAAAATAATCATATTGCAAATATTTTGTGGTGCCACTGGATGCAAAGCATGAACGAAAAAATATGAACATCCCAACCCAAAAGTGAAAAGCGAAAATTCAATACAGCAAAATGAATCATATCTTACATGGTTTGTGAGTTTAGACTGGTCTACAAAACTTTAAATATTGAATGACACAATGTTTTGCTAAACTACACAGAAGTGATCAATATCTTTATAGAGCAGATAAACAGTGATCAAAAGCCAGGAATAGAGATGGCAAAGTGAAAGTAGACATCACACTTTTCTTCAACTGTCATGGTGGTGGCACGACAGATGCCATGTATAGGCTAAATATGGGACCAATGAGCACTAGAAGAATCCAGGGAGAGATAGTGTGGTGATTCCACACACGAGTGTTTGTATTTCTCACTTGGAGATGATGGATTACATAAACTCCTCGAGCTGTTTCGTGGGAAGGAGACTAGCTCTCTTACTTCCCACAACTAATCTCTAGAGCTCTCCCTTAGGAAAAATGGCCGACCCCCTCTATGGAGACCCTGGTGCTCCTTATATAGGGAATCCCAGGTTACAAGTCTAGGGCACACGTGGAGGGAGAATATGCCCTTTGGTAAAGTAAGATGCCTCTTTTTAAACTTTAAACGAAGAAAACTAGTCCAGACTCAAGGCGTAAGCCTCCCTGAGCCCCTCTGCGGCGCAACGTCATCCGACATTGGTGGCGTCAGCCGACACTGGCTGCATCACCCTTGTCGGCCATGCCCCGTTGGTCCTCTCCTCTGTCCGCTTTGCTCACACTACAGTGGACAGAGGCCAACTTTTGACCAGCGAGATTCCTTCCTTCTCTTGAAAGCCAAGTTGTAACCCGGCTAGCGCCCAGCTAACTCGGCCACGCCGGTACCTGTAAACAAGTTACAAAGGCCTTGCCGACATACGCTATACGTCGGTCGGGTTAGCCCTAGGTGAACATCCACCGGGCTGGGTCATTCCGTAAGTCGTCCTGCCTTGAGGTGACTCGGCCAGCATATGCTTTGACCTTGCCGTACCTCGGCTAATCCGGCCTTTATACCCTGGCGTGACCCTACCCGGGGGTATCCCCCAACATTAGTCTCTGAAGCTGGTGCGGTCTTAGCAACTTCAGTTGATAAGGCCACAACAGGTTCAACCTAACAAATTTTGCGCTCTCTTCATCGAATCATTGTGTAACTCGGCTATTATGACTTCATTTTCCCTTGGCTCAGATATTACTCGCTGGACGGGTTATTTTCTGTTTATCCGGGTCATTCTTCTCTCGTACGCTTCCCCACATCTTACGTGGAGGGTAATCATTATTTTGCCTCATTTTTTAAGGGCCTGCACCGGTTACTGTGCCGGTTACTGTATTCACTATCAGGAATAACTATTGTAAATGTCACATCATGGTAGCCCCCCTTGTTAATTGTATCAGCATGTCGCGTCGTGGGATTCTCTGCTCCCGGTGGCCGCTCTTGTGGCCTGCCTCTGATTGGTTGATCCGGTATGTACACGGCCACACCATGTGGCTTCGCTGCACATCTGGATCCCACTACCCCTCTTAGGGGCGTGGTTAAATAGAGGACAGGGGCGGCCCTTGGGGGTTTTCCCCCACTTCACAAGCACACCTTCCCTCTTCTTTCTTCTTTCCCTCGATAGCGCTGACGCCGCCGCTGCCCTTCTCCCTCATAGTTGCACCGCCATTTTCGCCTAACCACGCCGCCACGTGGCCTTGCCAGTATCGATCTTTGCGCCCTGTCACCGATTGGATTTACGAGGGCAGATATTTGGAGATGGCCGAGGAGGAGTTCACCATCGTTGAGGAACACGAGGAGGGCGGTGAGGCCCATATTGAGCAAGGAGGATGGGCTGGTTCCTGGGTCTATGATGACGACGTCAACTAGTTGTACCGGGCCCGCCGCATCCCCGCCGGAGTCACCTGCCGTCTCCCTTGCAAGGAGATTGCTACCTCGCCCAATCCGGGTGAGTGTGTAGTGTTCCTCTCGCACTTCCAGCGTGGCTTCGGCCTTCCTGTTAGTGATTTCTTCCATGAATTCATTAACACCCTCAAGCTCCAACCTCACCATCTTCCAGCGAACGCCATCACCTCCCTTTCTTCTTTCGCCTCCGGAGTGGAGGGATACCTCGGTCTCTAGCCTACTATCCATCTCTGGTTCAAGTTCTTTTCTTTTAGAGCCCATGTTATTCCTGATAAAGAGACTGCCCCCACAGACAAATCCTTGACCCAATGTGGGGCAGCTTCAATTTCTCCCCGAAAGAACTCTGTCTTTCCCCGGGTCATAGGCCACGAGTCCTGCAAAGGTTCAGCACGGACCTTCTTTTATGTGAGGAACGACAACACCGAGGTGGACCCGATTTGGCTCCGCCCTTACCAGATCGGTGTCCTGAACCAAACTCTGTGGGGCCGAATCCCAAGGCAATCCACTGCCTTGACAATTCAAGTGGAGAAACGGCTCAAGGAGTTGGTCGCACTGAAATTGCACGGCAAAGATATCATGATCACCTTCATCCACATCAAGATCTCCCCTCTCCAAAAGCGTACTCACAAGCTCTGTCACATGAGTGGTCATCTTGACCCAAACCGCACTTCCTCCTTCGAGCTCAACAACACCGAGATATTCCTCCGTGTCAAGGCTATCTTCAAGGTGGACAAGGATTTCATCAAAGATTGGGAGTGGGGATTTGAGCGTTTCTACCGAGACAAGCCGCCTCCCGGGGTACGTTTCTTTACTTGATCACTTGTCCGAGTTATGTGGTATGTCGGATGGTTTCCCTTACTTGAGCTAATGAGATTATGTCTTCGGTATTTTACTCAGTAGACAATCGAAGATGGCCTCGAGCCATCCCTTAAGTGGGGGAAAGTGTTGGGTCCGTAGCATAGAAAACAAAAAAATTCCTACGGTGTCAATTACACGCCAAGATCTATCTACTAGGTACAAAGCAACGGGTGGACATACATCCAACCAGAACTTACCCTCGAAGACAACGAGTTTTGTTAATGAGTAGGAACTCGTGGTTGATGTAGTCGTACACTTGCCGATATCAAGATTGTGAGGAAGTCCGAGCGCCGCAACTCAGCCGCGCATCCGTACTCGCACACACGTTCAAGCCACTGGACAACCTCCACCTCCTCGCTCCAGTGATCCAGCGGAAGCAGCAACTCCTTCCAGACGAAATGCCACCGGGAACATGTATCTCGCTAATCCGAGACCATGGAGGAATAATTCTAGATGGGGAGAGAGATCCTTCACAAGGAGGTGTGAGGATGAAGGAGGGAATGGGTGGCCTTTTATAGGAGGAGGGGGGTGCCCCTCCTCTACATGGCCGGCGCATGGGGGTGACCCCTCACCTCCCCCATTCATGTGGTGGTAACCCCTCCACATTAAAATGCCTCTTCACATTCCCTTTTAAAGTCTCCACTTTAAATGCATTAAAATTCTCCAAGTTTAATGCTCTCTCATTTAATAAAACTCTTTTATTAAATTTATTCAGAATTTTGTTAATTACTTTAATTAACAAACATTCACATATAGCCCCTTGCAATATTTTAATATCACATGCAGAACCACTTTCTGCAATTTCACCCGAAACAATTTCCGGTTTCTATTGAAACAATTCCTGCGCTTTGCAATTCTTTCGTCTGAAACATATGTGCTCCAAAATGGTGTCTGGTAACTCTTAAGTATGTCACCCTATGGTTCACGGATTATGCAGACATGATCGAGACCCTTCTCCGATCAATAATCAGCAGCGGGGCCTGGAGATCCGTACTGACTCCTACACATTCAACAATGACTTCTGTGATCGTGAGAACCTTTAACGCTTGTAACTAAATCCCTTTGTCTTGCGATATGTTACATTTCCGAGATTCGATCATCGGTATCTCCATACCTAGTTTGATCTCGTTACCGACATGCACTCTTTTCTTGTTCCCGTGATATAACATTCTAGTAATCACATCACTTGCTTGCAAGCTATCTCAATGTGATATCACCGAGAGGGTCCAGAGTATATCTATCCGTCATCAGGATTGAAAAATTCCACTCTTGATCCATGAGCCTCAACATAACACCTTCGTAGTACTAAACCCATCTTTATAGTCACCCTGTTACGGTGTGACGTTTGATGTTATCAAGATACTCTTCCGGTGTTAGCAATTAACATGATCTCATGGTCTAAGGATAAAGATTACTTCGTATGATGTTATAGCAATATAAACATAATGACTTGATCGTAATGCTATACTTCGGATGAATGTTCATCACATCATTCCACCAATGGTGTGACCTTGTTATTAACAACATCCAATGTCCATGATCAGGAAACCTTGATCATCTTGTTAATCAACAAGCTAGTCTATAAGAGAGGCATAACTAGGACCCCTTTTTTTGTTTATTAAACACACATGTATTGATGTTTCCGATCAATACAATTCTATCATGCAAAATAAAAATCTATCATATATGAGGAATACATAATAAAACTTTATTATTGCCTCTCAGGGCATATTTCCTTCAGTCTCCCACTTGCACTAGAGACAATAATATAGTTCACATAGTGATAAATCTAACACCCATGGAGTTCTGGTGTTGATCATGTTTTGCCCTAGGGAGAACTTTAGTCAACAGATCTGCTACATTTAGGTCCGTGTGTACTTTACAAATCTTTATATCTCCATCCTTGACTTGCTCGCGGATGGAGTGAAACCGGCGCTTAATATGCTTGGAATTCTTGTGAGACCTCGGTTCCTTTGTGTTGGCTATGGCTCCATTGTTGTCACAATAGATCACCATTGGGTCCAATTCACTAGGAACCACACCTAGTTCCGTAATGAACTCTTTCATCCAAACCGCTTCTGTCTGTAAGCAAAGAACATATTCCGCCTCCGTCGTTGATCCACCACCACAGGTTGTTTGGAACTCCTCCAACTAATCGCTGTCTGCTCAAGAGAAATACGTATCCGGATTGAGACTTAGAGTCATCCGGATCAGTGTCAAAGCTAGCATCGACATAACACTTAGCGACTAGCTCTTCTTCACCTCCTTATATAAGAAACATATCCCTAGTTCTTCTCAAGTACTTGAGGATGTTCTTTACCGCTATCCAGTGTTCCGAACCTGGATCAGATTGGTACCTACTAGTCAAACTAATAGCATGTGCCACATCCGGTCTTGTACATAGCATGGCATACATAATAGAGCCTATGGCCAAGGCATAGGGGATCTTATCCATCATCTCTCTTTCTTCCGCCAGTGGCTAACTTTGAGTCTTACTCAATGTCTTGCCTTGCAACATAGGTAAGAACCCCTTCTTACTTTCGTCCATATTAAACTTCTTTAATATCTTATCAAGGTATGTACTCTATGATAGCCCAATTAGGCACCTTGATCTATCTCTATAGATTTTAATGCCTAATATATATGACGCTTCACCAAGGTCTTTCATCGAAAATTTGCTGTTTAGATAACTTTTAACACTGTTTAAAAGATCTATATCATTTACAATCAATAATATGTCATCCACATATAATATCAGAAATGCCACATTGCTCGCACTCACTTTCTTGTAAATACAAGCCTCTCCATAAGTTTGGAAAAATCCAAACTCTTTGATCACCTCATCAAAGCAGAGATTCCAACTCCGGGATGCTTGCTTCGGTCCATAGATGGATCGCTGAAGTTTGCATACCTTATTAGCATCCTTAGGATCGACAAAACCCTTAGGTTGTATCATATACAACTCTTCTTCAATATTACCATTGAGGAACGCAGTTTTGACATCCATCTGCCATATTTCATAATCGAAATATGCAGCAATTGCTAAGATAATCCTAACTGACTTAAGCATCGCTACGGGAGAGAATGTCTCATCGTAGTCAACTCCTTGAATTTGTCGAAACCCCTTTGCGACAAGTCGAGCCTTATAGATGGTCACATTACCATCAACATCAGTTTTTCTTTTGAAAATCCATTTATTCTCAACGGTCTTTTGATCGTGAGGTAAGTCCACCAAGGTCCAAACTTGGTTCTCGTACATGGATTCCATCTCAGATTTCATGGCTTCTAGCCATTTGTTGGAATCCGGGCTCATCATCGCTTCTTCATACGTCGCAGGGTCATCCATTTCATCAACCATGAAATTCACAATAGGATTGTCGTACAGTTCAGGAGATGCACGTCTCCTGCTTGACCTGCGAGGTTCGGTAGTTTCCTCTTTCGGAGTTTCATGATCAATATCATTAGCTCTCTCTTCATTAGGTGAAGTCAAATCCGAAACAACTTTCGGTGTTGCGCCACTCGCTATTTCATGAAGAGAAGGTTCAATAACCTCTTCGAGTTCTACCTTCCGACTACTCACACCTTTCGCGAGAAACTCCTTCTCAAGAAAGGATCCATTCTTGGCAACAAAAACCTTGCCCTCAGATCTGTGATAGAAGGTATACCCAATTGTTTCCTTAGGGTATCCTATGAAGACACATTTTTCCGCTTTGGGTTCGAGTTTATCCGGTTGAAGTTTCTTCACATAAACATCGCATCCCCAAACTTTAAGAAATGACAGCTTAGGTTTGTTTCCAAACCATAATTCATACGGTGTCGTTTCAACGGATTTAGATGGTGCTCGATTTAAAGTGAATGCAGCTGTTTCCAGTGCATAACCCCAAAATGACAGTGGCAAGTCAGTCAGAGACATCATAGATCGAACCATATCCAATAAGGTATGATTACGACGTTCTAACACACCATTATGTTGTGGTGTTCCGGCAGGCGTTAGTTGTGAAACTATTCCACACTCTTTCATGTGTGTGCTAAACTCGTAACTTAGATACTCTCCTCCACGGTCAGACCATAGAAATTTGATCTTTCTATTATGATGATTTTCCACTTCATTCTAAAATTCTTTGAACTTTTCAAAAGTTTCAGACTTGTGTTTCATCAAATAGATATACCCGTATCTACTCAAATCATCCGTGAAAGTAACAAAATAACGATATCCACCTCGTGCCGACACACTCATTGGTCCACACACATCAGTATGTATGATTTCCAATAGATCTGTCGCCCATTCCATTGAACCAGAAAACGGAGTTCTAGTCATCTTGTCCATAAGGCATGGCTCACATGTATCAAATGATTCAAAATCAAGTGATTCCAAAAGTCCATCAGAATGGAGTTTCTTCATGCGTTTAATGCCAATATGACCTAGACGGCAGTGCCACATATATGCAGATATATCATCATCAAGTTTAATCCTTTTAGCATTAACATTATGAATGTGTGTAATATTACTATCGAGATACATCAGAAATAAACCATTCAACACAGGTGCATGACCATAAAAGATATTATCCATATAAATCGAACAACCATTGTTTTCAGATTTAAACGAATAACCACTTTGCATCAAACACGATCCGGATACAATGTTCATGCTAAGTGCAGGCACCAAATAACAATTATTTAGGTTTATGACTAATCCCGATGGCATATGGAGAGGCAGTGTTCCGACGGCGATCACATCAACTCTTGATCCATTGCCGACCCGCATTGTGACCTCATCCCTTGCTAGTTGTCGCTTGTTCCATAGCCCCTGAATCGAGTTACATATATTAGCAACCGATCTCGTATAAAATACCCAGGTGCTACTGTGAGTACCAGTCAAGTACACATCAATAACATGTATATCACATATACCTTTCTTTGCCTTGCCGGACTTCTTGTCCGCCAAATACTTGGGGCAGTTGCGCTTCCAATGGACAGTCCCCTTGCAATAGTAGCACTCGGTATCGGACTTAGGGCCAGCTCAGGGTTTCTTTTCAGGCGTGGCAACAGATTTGCCACCCTTCTTTCCCTTGTGCTTGCCTTTCTTGTCCTTCTTTAAACCGCTGTTCCTATTGATCATCAACACTTGATGTTCTTTCCTAATCTCCACTTCTGCAGTCTTAAGCATTGACAGAAGCTCGGGAAGAGTCTTCTTCATGGCCTGCATATTATAGTTCATCACGAAGCTCTTGTAGCTAGGTGGCAAAGATTGGAGAACATGATGTATGCCTAAGTCATTGGGAATCAATATTCCCAAGTACACAAGCTTATCGGCGTACCCAGACATTTTGAGTACGTGCTTACTAACAGAGCTGTTTTCCTCCATTTTGCAGCTGAAGAACTTTTCAGAAGCATTATAACTCTCTACGGCAGCATGGGTATCAAAAATCATTTTCAACTCTCCCATGGTATCAAAGGCATTGCCATTTTCGAAACGCTTTTGAAGTTCTGGCTCTAGCCCATACAGTATGCCGCAATGAACTAAGTTGTGGTCCTCCTGACGAGTCACATAGACATTCTTTTCCTCGTCAGGGGCATCAGGAGCTGGTGGGGGGCCTAGCGGCGCATCTAGCACATATTGCTTTTGTGCAGTAGTGAGGAGAATCCTCAAATTCATAGCCCAGTTGGTGAAGTTGCTACCATTCGCAGCAAGTTTCTCTTTCTCCATGAACACATTGAAATTAAAAGCAGGTGGTGCCATCTACAACAGAATTTGTAAAGTTTATTTAGACTAAGTTTATGATAGATTGAGTTCAACTAATCCAAAATTACTAATGAACTCCCACTCAAAAACGACATCCCTCGTGCCTTTTTGGTGATTACATGAACCAAATCCACTACACCAAGTCCGATCATCACGTGAGTCGGTGTAGCTTCAAAGGCGAGCATCTATATGAGCATCATATCAACCATATGACTCATGCTTAACCTTTCGGTCCGTGTTTCGAGGCCATGTCTGTACATGCTAGGCTCGCCAAGTAAGAACCTTAGTACTCGTGTGTGTAAAACTGTCTTACACCCGTTGTATGAAAGCGTAGAGTCGAGTACACCCGATCATCACGTGATGTCTCGAAACACGATCCATAGAATGGTGCATACTCAAGGAAGAACACATTTTATCTTGATATCTAAATGAGGGATCATCTTACAATGCTCCCAAAAGCGCCAAACTAGCAGTATAAGATGCTAACATCTAATGTGTAAAGTGAGATGATATGGTCCATGCATTTGATCTCTATCATTTGCATCGTGGTATGATCTCTATCATTCCTTTGTGTGTAAGGCCAAGGTCTATGGAACTTACACGTTGAATGTGTTGTAAGAGTATCTATCATACATCTACTTACAACATTACCATATCATGACACTAGCCCAGCAACGATCTAAACTAGACGCCTCTAATTTATCAATTGCAAGTTTTACGTGGCTTAGGGCTTTCGGAGATAGAACCGTTCTTATCTACGAACGTGAACCACAACGAGGATAACCAAGTTATTAGCAACTCGTTGTAAATCAGATATTGACTATAGTAGGGGAGACAGACACCCGCTAGCCACTTATGCAAAACAAGTTGCATGTCAGTCGTGGAACCGGTCTCATGTACGATGACATGTAAGGTTGGTCCGGGCCGCTTCATCCCACTATGCCACCAATATCCAAAATACATAGAAGATGCAATAACATGATCATCATCGCCCACATATAAACATATGTGTACTACCCGTGCAAAGCACCTACGCATAGATCAGGCTCTGATACCACTGTTGGGTCCGCAGCATAGAAAACAAAAAATTCTTACGATGAGAACTATACGCCAAGATCTATCTACTAGGTACAGAGCAACGGGTGGAAACACATCCATCTAGAACTTACCCTCAAAGACAACGAGTTTTATTAATGAGTAGGAACTCGTGGTTGATGTAGTCGTACACTTGCCGATCTCAAGATCGTGAGGAAGTCCGAGCGCCGCAACTCAGCAGCGCATCCGTACTCGCACACATGTTCAAGCCACTGGACAACCTCCACCTCCTCGCTCCAGCGATCCAGCGGAAGCAGCAACTCCTTCTAGACGAAATGCCACCGAGAACATGTATCTCGCTAATCCGAGACCATCGGGGAATAATTCTAGAGGGGGAGAGAGATCCTTCACAAGGAGGTGTGAGGATGAAGGAGGGAATGGGTGGCCTTTTATAGGAGGAGGGGGGTGCCCCTCCTCTCCATGGCTGGTGCATGGGGGGTGACCCCTTGATGGCTCAATGCACGGCGCCCAGAAAAGTGCTGGTGCAGTGTTGATGTAGAGCTCGTTGGGAACCCCAAGAGGAAGGTATGATGAGCACAGCAGCAAGTTTCCCTCAGTTATGAAACCAAGGTTTAATCGAACCAGTAGGAGCAAGGAAACACCCCAAAGGTGTTACTAGCTGAGCTTTGGCAGGGCGCACTACCGGTGCTAGTAGCATGGTGGACCTGCACAACACAACCACAGAACTTTGTCCCCAACTTGCGATGAGGTTTTCAATCTCACCGTGTTTTGCGGAAAACAAGGATTAAATGTATCGAATGGAAAGACGTATAAGTTTGCAGAAAGTAAACACAAAGCAGTAAAAGGTTGTAGATTGTATGTAAAAGACAAGGATCGGGATCCATAGTTCACTAGAGGTGGCTCTCCTTAAGATAGATAACATGCTGGGTGAACAAATTACAGCGGGGCAATTGACAAACATCGAGAAAGCAATACATGCATATACTAATCATCTTGACTCCTCTGAGACTTGATTGGGCATTACAACATAATACACAGACCGCCATCCAACTGCATCTATGACTAATAATCCACCTTCAGGTTATCATCCGAACCCCCTCCAGTATTAAGTTGCAAGCAACGGATTATTGCTTTACGAACTGCGTGTAAAGTAAACAATACGATTGTTCTATGAACAAAAGATTGTTGTTTTCTCCCTAGTAGCAATAGCACATCTAGTACCTTAGAGATTTTTGTCACTTCCCCAGATTACCAGAGGCATGAACCCACTATCGAGCATAAATACTAACTCTTAGAGTTGCTAGCATCTACTTGGCCAAGATAGCTACTAACAACGGAAAGCATGCAAGATCTCAAATAACAAAGACATGATAGAATCAATAATCAATCTGAAATAGCATCTCAATATCCATCGGATCCCCGCAAACACAACATGTAGAATTACAAATAGATGATCTTGATCATGAACGAACCTCACAAGATCTAAACATGAAAGCACAAAGGAGGAGAACCAGCCATCTAGCTAGTACATGGATCCGTAGTCCAAGGATGAACTACGCACGCATCACACCGAAGGCTTGCATGGTGATGAAGAAGGCCTCCAGGGTGAATTCCCCTCTCCGGTAGCGTGCCGAGAAGAGCTTCACATCCCTCTCGATCTAGGGATGGAGATGATGGCGGCTACAGACTCTTTCATGGATTTTTGATTGGGTCCCTAGGGTTTTCGTCCCGAGGGCAATATATAGGCGGAAGGAGAGGCCGAGGGGGTGCCTGGGCTGGCCACACCACCCCCTGGCGCGGGCCAGGCTTGGCCGCGTGGCCAGGTGGTGTGGCCACCCTCTGGCCCTTCTCCGTCTCGTATTCTGGCACTTGATCCCTTCCGGAAAAATAGGCACTTTGGCTTTTGTCCCGTCCAATTCCGAGAATATTCATTTTCTGACTTTCCTGGAACCAAAAACAGCAGAAAACATGCAGCTAGCACTGTGGCTCTTGTTAATAGGTTAGTCCAAGAAATCATATGAAAAGTACTCCAAAGTTGGAACAAAACACAAGAAAGTGGATAAACCAAGCATGGAACATCAAAAATTATAGATACATTTGCAATGTATCACCCCTCACCTCCCCCATTCATGTGGTGGTAACCCTCCACATTAAAATGCCTCTTCACATTCCCTTTTAAAGTCTCCACTTTAAATGCATTAAAATTCTCCAAGTTTAACGCTCTCTCATTTAATAAAACTCTTTTATTAAATTTATTCAGAATTTTGTTAATTACTTTAATTAACAAACATTCACATATAGCCCCTTGCAATATTTCAATATCACATGCAGAACCACTTTCTGCAATTTCACCCGAAACAATTTCCGGTTTCTATTGAAACAATTCATGTGCTTTGCAATTCTTTCGTCTGAAACATATGTGCTCCAAAATGGTGTCCGGTAACTCTTAAGTGTGTCACCCTACGGTTCGCGAATAATGCAGACATGATCGAGACCCTTCTCCGATCAATAATCAATAGCGGTACCTGGAGATCCGTACTGACTCGTACACATTCAACAATGACATGTTACATGTCCGAGATTCGATCCCTTTGTCTCGCGATACGTTACATGTCCGAGATTCGATCATCGGTATCTCCATACCTAGTTTGATCTCGTTACCGACATGCACTCTTTTCTCGTTCCCGTGATATAACATTCTAGTGATCACATCACTTGCTTGCAAGCTATCTCAATGTGATATCACCGAGAGGGCCCAGAGTATATCTATCCATCATCGGGATTGACAAATTCCACTCTTTATCCATGAGCCTCAACATAACACCTTCGTAATCGAACCCATCTTTATAGCCACCACATTACAGTGACGCTTTGATGTTATCAAGACACTCTTCCGGTGTTAGCAATTAACATGATCTCATGGTCTAAGGATAAAGATTACTTCGTAT
Source organism: Avena insularis (assembly GCA_023614405.1). Lineage (NCBI taxonomy): Eukaryota > Viridiplantae > Streptophyta > Magnoliopsida > Poales > Poaceae > Avena > Avena insularis. The sequence goes on along the minus strand of CM042692.1, from coordinate 78,677,913 downwards.
GATGTTATAGCAATATAAACATAATGACTTGATCATAATGCTATACTTCGGATGAATGTTCATCACATCATTCCACCAAAGGTGTGATCTTGTTATTAACAACATCCAATGTCCATGATCAGGAAACCTTGATCATCTTGTTAATCAACAAGCTAGTCTATAAGAGAGGCATAATTAGGAACCCTTTTTTGTTTATTAAACACACATGTATTGATGTTTCCGATCAATACAAGTCTAGCATGCAACATAAACATCTATCATATATGAGGAATACATAATAACAACTTTATTATTGCCTCTCAGGGCATATTTCCTTCAGAAAGACCGTGAGGTTTCTGATAAGGTGGAGCCGGATCCTGAGACCTTCCTGCCCACTCCAGATCCGACTTCCAGACGAGCCCCTGGTAAGACCTGTGGTTTAAGGGATTGGACGGACGACGTTGAAGACTCTGATATTGAGATTATGGAGGTACTCGACCCTGTGCCAATCTCATATGCCTTTCCCGTTGATTCGGCTTCAGCTAACCCGGCCGGTCAGGACCATGAGGATCCTCCTCTTGCCGTGAGCGATCCGGTTCCTGCTCCGTCCAAGAAGCATGCCACTACCTTGGTCGCTTCTTCCAAGGCTCCCCCGGCTAAGAAGAGGCAGAAGAAACCCGGTGTCAAGGGCGCCAATAAACCCGCGCCCAAGGCCACGGTCCGGAGAGAGCCCAAGCCTAGGGAACCACCAACCTCATCTGAGTAAGCTCCTATTCCTTCCTTGTCACTTTTTGGGTTACACTTCACTGTCTTCACGTATCTCATGTTTCTCTTTTTCCGCTATAATTTGCCGTTCTTTGTCTGATTCGGCAGGGCCTCCAGGGTGATCCCCCAGAGTGGTTCCAACATTGCTTCTCCTATCCGGAGTGCTCCATCTCCCCCCCCCCCCCCGCAACTACGATGTTTGTCCGTTGAGCCCTATTCAAGAGAGCTCAGCGGCCGCTCCGAATCTGAGCCTACCTCGCCATGAGGAGGGCAACTTCGGCGCATGGGGGAAGTGGGGCTTCCGAGGATACGGCTATGCCGGATCTCCCTGTCTCCTGTTCGGCTCCACCACAACCCGCCGTCATTGAGGTGCCAGTTTCATCGGCACCGGCCCAAACCTATTCTTCACCAGAACCAGCATTAGCAGCACCAGCTCCAGCACCAGTACCAATACTAGCACTAGCACCAGTACCAGCAAGAGCACTAGGAGAAACACCAATGCCATCACCAGCACCGACACCCAAAAAGCCTCAGGCAGCTACTTCCGGATCAACCCGTTCCATTAAAGACATATTTCAGCTAGCATCTTAGGCCTAGTCCGGAGCACAAGCCTCAACTCTTCTGCAGCGGCCCAAGTCTGGCAGCAAGAGCAAAAAGGTTGTCAAGGGAGGGCCCAAGCCTAGGGAACCTCCAACCTCATCCGAGTAAGCTCCTGTTCCTTCCTTGTCCCTTTTGGGTTACACTTCATTGTCTTCATGTATCTCGTGTTTCTCTTTTTCCGCTATAATTTGTCGTTCTTTGTCTGATTCGGTAGGGCCCTCAGGGAGATCCCCTAGAGTGGTTCCAGCATCGCTTCTATCCAGAGTGCTCCATCTCCCCCCACAACGACGATGTCGTCTGCTGAGCCCTATTCAAGAGACCTCAGCGGCCGCTCTGAATTTGAGCCTACCTCGCCATGAGGAGGGCAACGTCGGCGTGGGGGGAAGTGGGGTTGCCGAGGATACGGCCATGCCAGATATCCCTAGCTCCTCTTCGGCTCCATTGCAACCCGCCGTCATTGAGGTGCCAGTTTCAGCGACACCGACCCAAACCTCTTCTTCACCAGAACCAGCATCAGCAGCAACACCAGCTCCAGCACTAGTACCAATACCAGCACTAGCACCAGTACCAGCAACAACACCAGCAGCAACACCAACACCAACGCCAGTACCGGCACCCAAAAAGACTAAGGCAGCTACTTCCGGATCAACCCCTTCCATTAAAGACATATTTCAGCCAGCATCTCAGGCCTAGTCCGGAGCACAAGCCTCGACTCTTCTACAGCGGCCCAAGTCCGGCAGCAAGAGCAAAAAGGTTGTCAAGGTTGCCAAGTACCCGGCCTCCAAGGACATTAACATTGAGTCTGGACAGCATACACTCGCGTCCATGACTAAGAATGATAGCGCCGCCTCCGGGTCATCTGCCGCCGGATCTGATGGTAGCAAGCAGCTTACCTTGCACACTAGTACAGCTATTGCCCAGATCACGAGGCGAGAGGCCCATGCCAAAGGTCTGGTGGTGAGCCAGACACTCAGCATGGAGAGTTACAGTCCGACGCTCATTGAATATGTCAATAATTGGAATGATGTCGAGTTCATTAACCCCAAAGATGATCTCCCGGAGAAACTCAGTCCTATTGAGTTCAGCGCCCAAATGAACACTGCCACCAAAGCCACTTCTTTCACTGGCCGAATGATGGAGGTAAACCCCTTTCTGTCATGCCCTTAATATGCAGAAGTACTTAGAGATATACCCACTAGTCCCCGAGCCTCTGGGGGAGTAATTCGTTACTCGGTCGGATGCTCTTAGAAAACTAGCGCATGTCCTTAGTAGCTTCAAATATTCATACACCTAGAGTCGGGTTAAGTTCCACTTGGCCCGAATCTTGTAAACCTCGAATATTCACACACCTAGAGCCGGGTTAAGTTCCACTTGGCCCGGATCTTGTAAACTTCGAATATTCACACACCTAGAGCCAGGTTAAGTTCCACTTGGCCCGAATCTTGTAAACTTTGAATATTCACACACCTAGAGGCGGGTTAAGTTCCACTTGGTCCGGATCTTATAAACTTTGAATATTCACACATCTAGAGCTAACACTGATCTTTTTCAGATCACAACAAACCACCGCACCGCCGAGTTCTAGCGACTTCTGGATACCTATAAAGATCTTCGCTCGAAGCACGGGAAACTGGCCGCTGAGCTGAAGAAAAATGTAAGTGATTTCACTTAGGATCTTTTACTTTCGCTTTCCTGTGATATTTGTTGTCCGTATTAACTTGTTATCTGGATTGCACAGCCGAAGTTGAAGCTGAGAACATCATTATGAGGAAGAACTTGGCTGAGGTCAGAGGTAATTCGCCTTGGCTACTCAACCTTTATCCTTTTCCATTCTGACTCGGTAGATAATTATACCTCAGAGGGTTAATCAACTATGTGCAGTGCCCTCCAAGATAGTGTGCATGTGCCTGACATGATGCTTCACTTTCTCGACCAAGCAGGGCAGCATCAGGCCGAACTAAAGAAAAAGGATGATGAGATCGCCAAACTTCTCCTCAAAGATAATGAGATAACTCGGCTGAACACCAAAATCCAGAGGCTCAAAGATCTTAATAAGGCAGAGCTGGATAAGGCCGACTAGGACTTCTCTGAGGAAAAAGAGCGCTTGAAGACTCAGCTAGCCAAGGACAACGATTTGTTGAAGGAGGCTGACACCAAGTTCACCTCAGTGAATGCCGAATGTGAAATGCTCAAGAACAGAAACACTGCTTCACTTGCCGAACTGGCTCGGATCCTTGGCCATATCGCACGTGAATTTCCTCCCTTTTGTCGTCTTTTCTTTGTCCGGGTTTGGCCCTTGTATTTGTACTAAAGTTTTTCCCTTATTCCGTTTTCAGGCAAATTCCCTAAATCGGATGCCATTGCCAATGCTGCAGTTGATAAGTTTTGCGTGCAGCGAGGTACTCCAGTCGGTCCTTCCACTGATCCATTTCCTTATGATATGGAGGACATGCTGGTGAGCCTCATGGCACGAGCAGAGATCATGAAGATTATGGCGCAGATATTATGCCTGTAGCTATCCGGATCTTCCATGCCCTGTGGCCCAATGATGATACCCCTGAAGGTTCAAGAGCTTTTCTTGCCAAGCTAATGCAGTGTGAGACTCAGCTGGATCTCTGGCGAGAATTTGCTATGCGTGCGGGGGCTGATATGACATTGAGCTTCGTCCTCTCGTGGTATGAGACGCTGGATCTGAAGGTGCTTGGCCACATGTGCACCGGATCAAAATGGACTAATTATCCGGAGTTTATCGCTCAACGCAAGGCCTATGCCTACAACCTTATCCAATATGCCTTATGCCACTGATGGAATGAAGGTCCGAGCTTCCTTGACCTCGCTGACGACGCCTATGTTTCGGATGGAACAGGTGTCGAAGAAGAAGAAGAGGCCTCGGAATTTGCCGAGGATACCGAAGATCCAGAGGATGCTGGGGCCAATCCAGAGGACGAGGCAGAGACCAGTGCTCCCCCTACTGATGCCAAATTACCCCCTCTCGTGATTGATGATCCGGCTCCTGCGACTGATGATCCGGCTCCTGTATCTGCTCCTTGAGCCAAAAAAATTTAACTTTTATCAAATCTCCGGTATGCCGGGTGCAGATGTATTAAGCACAATGTTTGCATTTTGCTACTAAGTTTCTAATGTTGGATTAACTTGGGTGGAGTCCCCAAGTTTCCTTTTCTTGTTCCTCCAATTTTATGATTTGGCTCGCGTCTACCTTGATTCGGTTTTGACTTATGAGTTTGAGGTTCAAACAATTGACTTAACAATACTTGAAACATTGGGATTAGCTCAAAATAATTCAACATAACATAGGTAAGATAAATAGAGGGTTAGTCCGAATAACAAATGTCGACTCAATTATGTTCCTTTCCTTAGTCGTTTTTCATGTGCCTTGCAATTCCAAACTTGTTCTCTTGCTTTCCATGAAGCCAATTCTTGTTGGACAGCAGCAAGTCGAAGAGTTAGGTTTTTGGTACCCACACACTACTAATCCGGCTAAGGTGTAAGTAATTTAAGCCAGTCGACATATAAAGAGTAAGTACAGAAAAGACAATTACTAAGGCAGTCCCCGAGTTTTTTCTTGGGGTGCCGAGGTTTCATTAATAAACTCATTGCCGACATACATACCGACATATGAGAGACTCGGATACATACAGTTCTGCTAAGTGTAAAATGGACGAAGTAGAGATACATTCCATGGACGCTTAGATTCCTCGCCGGACCTGTCCGCCTTGTTCTTTTCCTATGGTTGTGCATCAATGAGGTAATAGGAATCATTGTGCAATGCTTTGCTTACAATGAATGGTCCTTCCCATGGAGGGGATAACTTATGCATGCCAGAAGTGCGTCGTACCAGCCGAAGTATGAGGTCACCTTCCCGGAAGACTCGGAGATTTACTTTCCGGCTATGGTAGTGTCAGAGATTTTGCTGATATATGGCGGATCTGGACAAGGCCAGTTCTCTTGCTTCTTCCAGCAGATCAACATCATTTTGCCGGGCTTCCCGCACTTCGGCTTCTGTGTATTAGGCAACCCTGGGCGAATCATGCTCTATGTCGGCTAGTAGTACAGCTTCTGCCCCATATACTAGAAAAAATGTCGTATAGCCTATTGATCGATTCGGAGTTGTTCTTAAACTCCACAGTACCGCTGGTAGTTCTTCTATCCAGCACCCGCTGATCTTTGCAGCGGCTCAATGAGCCAGGGTTTTATCCCGAACAAAACCAGTCCGTTGGATCTTTCCACTTGACCGTTCGACGCGGGGTGGGCTACTGACGCAACATCTAGCTGGATCTTCTTTTCTCGGCAGAACTTCACAAATGCCCCTTTAGCAAAATTCATGCCATTATCAATTATGATACTGTGGGGATAGCCATATCTCAAGATTATATCTTTGAGGAATGTCATAGATGTTGCCCCATCACATTTCCTGATTGGCTTTACCTCAATCCACTTGGTAAATTTGTCTACCATTACCAAGATATGGGTCATGTTTCCTTTTGCCGGCTTAAATCGCCCGACCATGTCCACACACCATACCGCAAATGGCCAAGTGATAGGTATAGTTTTTAGTTCCGACATAGGCATGTGTGTCTTGGTGGTGTACCTCTGACAACCATTGCATTTTCTTACAAGATCCTCGGCTTTCTCCAAGGCACTTGGCCAGTAAAATCCATGCCGGAAAGCTTTTGCCACTAATTCTCTAGATGATGCATGATGCCCACACTCCCCCTAATGGATATCTTGGAGGATGTCAAGCCCTTCTTCCGGGTCAACACATCATTGCAGGACACTTGTGTCACTTCGCTTGTATAGTTCGGCATTGATGACAGTATATGCCTTTGCTCTTCTTTGGATTTGCCTCGAAAGTATCTCATCATCTAGCAAAGTTCCTTCTTTCAAGAACTCAAATATTGGCTTTGCCCATGCAGCTATAACTCGAATAGGAAAAGGCTCCTCGTCAATTTCCATTGATTCCACCGACATAACTCCAGCCGGATCCAGCTAAACAGTCCCTAGGTTCTGTGAAGCAGTCCCCGGGTCAGCCGAAGCAGTCCCCGAGTTTGCTGATGTGCTGCCCCCATCTATATCCATAGGGATAACTTATGATCCGAAGTGATCCAGGACATAAATTGAGTTGGATTCCGGTGATAGAGTGATAGATTGTTTTCTCAAGTGCTCCAAAGCGATGCCTGGCAGGATTGGCTGCCGAGATGACCCCAATTTAGATAATATGTCGGCTGTCTCATTTTCAAGCCGAGGTACATGATGGAACTCACATCCTTTAAAGAACCCACTTATCTTTTGGACATGGAATCTGTAAAGTGCCATGTTTGAATCTAGAGCATCCCAATTACCAGATACTTGTTGTACCACCAAATTCGAATCTCCAAAGCACTGTATCTAACATATCCCCACTTCCTTTGCTACCTTAAGCCCATGCAAGAGCGCCTCATACTTAGCAACATTATTCGATGCGCTAAAATGGATCTGGAGGACATACTTCAGTTGATCTTTCTTGGTCGAGGTAAGCACTATCCCGGCCCCCAGTCCTTCCTTCAGCTTCGACCCATCAAAGTACATCCTCCAATAGTTTGAGTCCGGCAAAGGTGGTTCGTACTGCATTTCAGCCCAATCCACGAAGAAATCTGCCACTGCTTGAGATTTAATCGCATCTCTCCTATCAAACTATGGTGCGTATGGGGCTAACTCAATTGCCCATTTTGCAATTCGGCCACTAGCATCTTTGTTGCTCATTATCTCGGATATGGGTGCTCCGCATATCACCTTGATGGGGTGTTCCTCAAAGTAGTGCTTTAGCTTCTTTGCCGCCATATACATGCCAATTGCCAACTTCTGGTAGTGAGGGTAATTCTACTTCGAAGTTGGCAATACCTCGCTTAGGTAATACACTAGCCTCTACACTGACTTACCTTCCTCATCACGCTCTACTACTATTATTGCACTTACGACTCGGTTGGTCGCTGCTATATAGAGCAACATCGGCTCTTTAGATAGTGGCAAAGCTAAGACCGGTGCAAAAGACAACATCTTTTTTAACTCATGAAATGTGCTATCAGCTTGCGGTGGCCATGTAAATTTGTCTGCCTTTTTCATTAACTGGTAGAGGGGCAGTGCCTTCTCTCCCAGCCGACTTACAAACTGACTTAACGATGCCAGGCAACCTGTGAACTTCTGCACATCGTTAAGACACTTTGGCCGTTCCATTCTTTCTATAGCTCGGATTTTTGTGGGGTTGGCCTTGATACCTCGGCTAGATACAAGAAAACCGAGTAACTTCCCTGTCGGCACACCAAAGGTACACTTCTCCGGGTTAAGCTTCATCTGGAACCTCCTTAGGTTCACAAATGTTTGCCAGATATCATCAAGGAGCATTTTGCTTTCCTTAGTTTTTATCACAACATCATCCACATAAACTTGCACATTTCGACCAATTTGGTCATGTAGACATTTCTGCATGCATTGTTGATACTTTGCTCCTACATTACGTAAACCAAACGGCATAGTGCGATAGCAATAAGCCCCGTACGGGGTTATAAACATAGTCTTTATTTGATCATTCGGGTTCAAAGGTATCTGGTGAAAGCCAGAATAAGCATCTATGAATGATAACAACTCACACCCAGCAGTTGAATCTATGACCTGGTCTATTCTTGGCAGTGGAAATGGATCTTTTGGACACACCTTATTCAGGTTCGTGTAATCGATACACATACGCCACACCACGGCCACATTCAGATCATCTTTCTTCTTCTCCAAGAGCACCGGATTAGAGAGCCAATCCGAGTAAAGTACTTCCATGATAAATCTGGCTACAAGGAGCCAAGCTATGTCATCTCCAATGACTTTTCTCCTATCTTTGGCGAAGCGGCGAAGAGGTTGCTTCACCGGCTTTTCTCCGGGTCTTACATTCGAAAAGTGCTCGGCAAACTCCCTCGGCACACCTTGCAGGTCCTATGTAGACCAAGCAAAGATATCCTGATTCTCACGGAGGAAGTTGACGAGCTTGCTTTCCTATTTGTCACTTAACCGGGCACCAGTAGTTACGGTGCGCTCTACGAACTGGTCATCAACAGACACCTTCTTTGTATCTTTTGTTGCTTGAAATGAAACACTCCCATGCGGGTTAGTCAGAGCTGACATATGCTGCTGTGCGGACTGAGCCAATGCAGCCACCTCCTGAATTTTCCTCTTCTCTTGAGCAATCACTAGTGACTCAGCCAGGTTAGACCCGACAGAGGCACACTTAATGGAACACCTGAAGTCCCCGGCTATGGTGATCACTCCCCTTGGCCCTAGCAATTTCATCTTCAAGTAGCTGATGTGAGTACTTGCCATAAACTTATTCAAAGCTGGCCTACCGAGTAACGCATGATACGCGCTTTCCAAGTTCACAACCTCAAACTCCAAGTTTTCATTTCGGCAGTTGTCCCTTGTGCCGAATAACACATCAACTCGGACCTTACCAATGGGTTCACATGAGATACCCGGCACAATGCCATGGAAAGTGGTCCTTGTTGCTTGGAGCATATTTTCCGATATTCCCAATTTGTGCACGGTATCCTTGTACATGATGTTAATGCTACTACCGTTGTCTATCATCACCTTGGAAAACCTGACGTTGATATTCGGCCCAATGAATGTCGGATCTAACACCAGCGCATACGTTCCAGGACTCGGCATGGGCTTTGGGTGGTCCTTGATGATCCAGGTAATTTCTTGTTCCGCCCAAGGCATATACCTCGTCACAGTCGGCATTACCGCGTTCACCTCCATATGTCGGTGCTGCAAGCTCTTTCAATCGATTTCCTCTATGGTGAACACACAGTAACTTTGGTGATGTTCTCTATACTCATTTCTACCGTCATGGCCACGATACCCTTGGTCTTGCTATTGCTGATTATTCACCTGATGCACTGCATCCCTTCTCTCATGGTTCTCGTACCTCAGCGGAGGTGGATGCAACATTAATTGTTGTCCATTCCCCCGGTGAGTTGCTGCTGCCGAGGTGCATCGTTCCAAGGTGCTTCTTGCCGAGGTCCATCATGCCGAGGTGCATCGTGCCGAGGTGCATGAGCATTCTCCGAGCCACTTTTCTCTAGCTTCCTCATCCACTCACATTGCCAGGTCGTATGATTCGCCGGGTTATTCGGACTTGGCATGTGGAACTTGCACGGCTAGTCCAACATAGACTCGAATGTGTATCTTGGCCTATCCTTTCTTTCTTGCCACTGTTTCTTCTGCTCTGGTGTCCAAGGTTTCTTGCCTTCACCCTTTTGTTGCCACTGTTGCCCTCCAGTCTTCTGACGCTGGTTGGCACCAGCATTAGGCTGATCCTAATTCACAGCTACCACTTGCTGTGAGCTGTATTGGTAATGTGGCCGATCGTCCCTTCTTTTACCCCAGAAGTCATTGCGCCATGATAATCCGGCACCCTCTCGAGGGTAATACTCATCATTGGACTCACTTGACATCGTCCAAGGCTGGGTTGGATCACCCAAGGCATACGAATCTGCAATCCGAATCATCTCGGCGAACATGGTTGGCATATCTCTCTGCAATCTTCACCATAACATACTTGCATACCTACATCCTTGGGAGAACCACGCAATAGCTTGTGATTTAATTACCCCTTCATAGGAATTTCTCACATTGCACTAGTGAGTCAAGAACTCCCAGTCTGTCTCATTTGGTATTTGCTTGCATAATGCCAGAGTTTGTGGCCTATTCGGCCTATTGTATGTGCTCGAGAAGTTGCTGATGAACAGCTCCTCAAAGTCCAACCAAAAGTTAATGCTTCCTGGTGGCAAATTGTTCAACTAGATCTGTGCTGGTCCTTCCAACATCTAGGGCACATATCTCACTTCCCATCTCAAATTACCTGTGGCTATGTTCACCGCAGTTGCATAATCAATGAGCCAATCATCCGGCTTAGTGCTACCATCATATGTCTTTGTTCCCCGGGCCAACTGGAAGTTCGGCACTTGTGATACTTCCAAAACGTATCTACTTTCCCGAACACTTTTTCTATTGTTTTTCCTCTAAACTTGTGTGATTTGGATATAACTAACACGGACTGACGCTGTTTTCAGCAGAATTACCTTGGTGTCTAGTTTTTGTACAGAAAATCAACTATCAGGAAAAATCCCAGAAAATATGCCAAAAATCCTATTTCACCAGAAGACTCACAGAGCCAGAAGACGAGACGGAGGAGGGCCACCAGGGGCCCACACCACCTGGCCACGCAGGCCAGGCCAGGCCGCGCCTGGGGTGGTGTGGCCGCCTCGGTCACCCCCCTCGACCTCCCTCTTCGCCTATAAGTTGCCTCTTGACCTAAAAACCAAGGGGGGTTCGACGTTTTTCCAGAAAGAGTTCCGCTGCGCCGCCACCACCAGATTCCGTGAAACCGAACCAGAAACTTCGTTCTGGCACCTTGCTGGGACGGGGAATTGGAGGAGATCATCGCCATCATCATCACCATCGCTTCTCCATCGACCATCCATGTTTCACCCATCTATGAGTGAGTAATCCCCCGATGTAGGCTATGGGGATGGTAGGGATTGGATGAGATCGTTCATGTAATGGCATCAGATTGTTAGGGCATGGTGCCTAGTATCTATTATGAGTGCTTTTTGACTTTGTTGCAACTTGTTATGCTTAATGCTTGTCACTAGGGCCTGAGTGCCATAACTTCAGATCTGAACATGTTATTGATTCATTATGATAGTATTATTTATGGTCTTACCTGCAAGTTGTATAAACATATTCTTGTTCGGAACCAGAGGCCCCGAAGTGACAGCAATCGGGATAACCGGAGGGGATGGCTTTGATGTGAGGATCACATGTGTTCACAGAGTGTTAATGCTTTGCTCCGGTGCTCTATTAAAAGGGGCACCTTAATTGCCAGTAGTTCCCTTGAGGCCCCGCTGCAAACGGGCTGGCAGGACAAAAGATGTTGTGCAAGTTCTCATTGCGAGTACGTATGACTATATATGGAACACATGCCTATGATTATTTAGTACTTGGATGCTTTATCTTATTTATCTACAAATGCCCTATGTCTTGATTGCCATATGAATTGTCTTGTCCATGCAACGCCCGTCCATCCATCCCTATGCCTATCGCGCTTTAATCCTACTGTTTACTGCAATTGTTACTATTGTCTTTACTTTACTACTGCTATTACTTTGCTATTGCTACTACAAAACTGTTGCTATTGATAAACTGTTGTGAGCAAGATTGTTTCCAAGTGCAGCTGAATTGACAACTTAGTTGTTAAGGCTTATAAATATTCTTTGGCTCCCCTTATGTCGAATCAATAAATTGGTTTTCACTTCCCTCCAAAACACTGCGATACACCCCCTATACTTGTGGGTCATCAACTGGAGGCTCCCTCATGATCCGAGGTCCAAAGCATGCTACACCCGAAGGACCCTGCACCTTAATCATCTCCGACCTATAGATCCGGTCCAACTTCAGCCTTGCATCATCCGGTTGCAAGTTCCGGCTTCCCAATCTTGATCCAACGACATGGTGCTCTGGCCTTGAAAATCCGGCATCGGCCATCGTCGAATAATCATCATTGTATCTATCTTGACCCGGACGCGCATTTTGCTGTTGCATTGCTGGGCCAGCACTTCTCTCCTGCTGAAGCGCATATTGCTGCTACTATTGCCGAGGTATATTTTGTCCTGCTCCCGCCGGATTATGCTGTCCGGCATTGCTGTTGGCAGCATTTCCTCGATCAGCATTGCCTTGGTCGCGGTTACCCCGACCAGCTTCACCCCGGCTGGCACTATGACGGTCCTCATCAACTTGGACTGATTTTCCTTTCCCTGCCCTTACCGGGTCATACAGGACGATCTGTTTATTTTTTATCCCCGAGGTTAACACCTCCTCTCTTCTAGGGCCATCATGTAGTGATGATGCAGCTCCTGCGGACCTTGCCGGGTTATTCCTTGTCGAATGCTACATGCGATGCTCTGGGTTGCGCCGGGTTTGCCTTGTTCATTTCCTCATTCTGCTGACATGCTACCCTTAGAAAATGGTTAACTCTCTCTTGTTGCCTTTATCTGGCCTCTCTGGTCAAACCTTCTAATTCGGATGCAGCTGCATTGGCAGCCCTAAGGTTTTTTGCTGGGGTGCTATACCTCTCCAGCCCTGCTGTCACTATAGTAGCTGGCTGCCCCCGCTTAGGCACATACTCCTTGTTTATTCCAGTGATTAGATTCCTACCTCGGATTTTTACCCTATCTCTATGGTTTGCCTTTGCATACTCCCATAGAGTGATGTTCAGCGACTGCTATAACTCGGCTAACTTTTTCGCCCCAGCTAACATTTTCTGCCTAGTTTCCTCCAACTTGGCCTGTGCCTGAGCCGGATCTACCACTGGTGCTATGGGTGTTGCCAAGCTATCTATTGCCTGCTGCAGTATGTTTTCTAGCCTCTCCAGCGGAGGGAATCTGGATCTTGCCTGTTTTGGCGTAGCCTCCGGCTCTGGCACCGGGTCCTTGCTTGCTCCTGCATCAGGTGCCATCATCTTGACCTCAGCTCAGCCAGCGGGTGAGTGATACGTGAGCCACGAGCAGTGCTAAGGGGTGGCTCGCCTCCCTCGAGGACGTGCTGCGGGTGAACGCAGGACTCGTTGATGCCGATGTAGATCTTGTGGGTGCCAAGTTTGATGAAGAGGTCGTTGCACGGAGGAGGACGCCTGCCGAAGCTCCCAACATTGTCGCTGACGTAGTCCAGCGCTCCAAAGCGCTGAATGAGCCCGGAGACGATGCGTTCGCCAGTGCTGATGATGTTTCCCGTCCAGATTTTTACTCCTGCTAGCGCCGCTAGCCCCCCGGTGGGCGCCAACTGTCGTGGTGGTGGAACAGCAGATGCCATTTATAGGCTAAAGATGGGGCCAATGAGCACTGGAGCAATCCAGGGACGGATAGTGTGGTGATTCCACACACGAGTGTTTGTATTTCTCTCTTGCAGATGATGGATTACAGAGGCTCCTCGACCTGTTCGTGGGAAGGAGACTAGCTCTCTTACTGCCCACAACTAATATCTAGAGCTCTCCCTTAGTAAAAATGGCCAACCACCTCTATGGAGGCCCTGGTGCTCCTTATATAGGGAAACTATGTTACAAGTCTAGGGCACACGTGGAGGCATATTCTCCGAATATGCCCTTTGGTAAAGTAAGATGCCTCTTTTTACACTTTAAACTGCTAGTCCGGACTCAAGGCGTAAGCCTCCCTAAGCCCCTTTGCGGCGCAACATCATCCGACATTGGTGGCGTCGGCCGACACTGGCTGCGTTACCCTTGTCGGCCATGCCTCGCTGGTCCTCTCCTTTGTCCGATTTGCTCACGCTACAGTGGACAGAGGCTACCTTTTGACCAGCGAGATTCCTCCCTTCTCTTGGAAGCCAAGTTGTAACCCGGCTAGCGCCCGGCTAACTCGGCCACGCCGGTACCTGCAAACAAAGGCCTTGCCACCATACGCTATACGTCAGTCGGCTTAGCCCTAGGTGAACATCCACCAGGCCGGGTCATTCCGTAAGTCGGTCTGTCTTGAGGTGACTCGGCCAGCATACGCTTTGACCTTGCCGTACCTCGGCTAATCCAGCCTTTGTACCCTGACGTGAACCTACCCAGGGGTATCCCCCCAACATCAACGTAAGAGGTTTAAACAATCGCAAGGTAAGTACACAAATAATCCAGCCCGCATACCTAAAATAGACATAGTATTGCCCTCTTTTAAACCGATGCCCTCCAACGATCTTGTCAATCTCATAATTGGTTCGCACAAAAAAAAGTTGATATTGCTAGTCGAAATTCTCAGTATTAGCAGCTTAAACTAAAAGGCTGATACTAACTTCAATTTACTAATCTTATGAATATAACTAAAGAGTTCTCAGTCTCCTACTGTAACAAAGAGAAATGGTGGAAAGTTGTGCAAAAGAAAGCCTCGAGCACCGCTCTCTCTCTCTCTCCTCTTACCTTGAGAGTCCACCGTCAGATCACGGGTCGATCCCGAGCCCTCTCCGCTAGCGCCACCACCTAGAGATGGCGGAGGAGAGGTGCCGGTGTAGGCTGTAGGTTTAGTTGTAGTTTGTCTGGCGCTTTGCTGGTAATTTGGAGTAGGGTGCCGGTGCTTTTTGCCAGGGACTGGCGCATCCAGTGGGCGGTAGTGTGGTGCTCCGGTGGTTGGAGCAGTCGGCAAGCTTGTCCATAGTCGGGATCTCCATAATAAGGGCTCTGGTGTGCGGCTCCTCTTTGATCTGCTGCCTCCTCCTTGTTTCTCTCGATTTGGCCGATTGTGGTGGCGGGGGGATGGAGATGGGAGGAGGTTGTTCGGTGGGCTTCACAGAGGAGCGGTGGTGCTTTGGTTCGATGCGGTGGCGTGGTGTTGACCAGTCATTGTCGGAGGGAATAGCTGGGCGTCTGTGGTGAGGGCGGTGGATTCCCCCTGATGGTGAGCCTCCTCCAAAATAAGAGTCGGTGTCTCCTTCCTTGCGGTCGCTCGTTTCTGCACCCCCACTTGGCCGTCCTCAGTGGCAGGGTGTGGTGGATGTTGGAGCGGCGAATGAGGTGGGTCAGAGATGCAGTTGGGAGTATCTGTTGCAGTTGGTGTTTCATCGACAACAAGTGGTTCGTCCTTGTTGGCTTCGAGATGGCTGGATGCAGGGTTTCTTTGCTGGTAGAGAGGTTTCGGGCATCTCTTCCTCCATCCTCGGTGTGCTTCACACCTTGAGGACACCGGCTTTTCTCCTTTTTGTTTTAGGGTGTTTTTTTGTAAACTACAGGGCCCTTATCTTCAAATATAGGTTCTTAGTGCGAGTGTTGCTAAGGGCCCCTGTGAAAATTTGTACCCATCATGTGTTGTTAATTGCAGCTCTCTAGGTCCTTCATGACCTTTTCCCGTTCAAGAAAACAAAGAGAAATGGTTTTCCTGCATGGAGGAAAGTTCCATTCTTGAGCTTTTTTAGACAAAATTATAATAATCACATGTGACCTAAAAGAGTCAGCTCGAGAAAATATGATGAATCATGGCACTACAACCATATATCATGATATTACCGTACATAAACCAAGATAATAAATGAATGGCAGCAGAAGGATCCACATCTTAAAATTGTAGATCTTACTATCCCAGATGAAACTTCACATACTATCCAATAACATTTGCCCATTTCAGATATAAAACTAGGCATCTAGACCTCGTAAATATTAAGCGATCAAAAATGCATCAACCTAACAAAGTTAAGTGGAATATATCACATATCCGTTAGCTAAAAATGAAACCAAAAAGGTAAAGGATAAGATGATATGAACAACATTAAAATATGATGCACATCACTTTTGTCTCGCCTGCTAAATATGTCTGCATGTTCCATGTCCACCTTGGAACTGCTTCGACCCCTCTTCACTATACTGGGCATAGATCTCCCTCTTCACCTGGTCCATCAAGACCTCATATCTCGGCAAGGTGAAAGTTTTAATAATAATCCATGGAAATGGAGTAAACAATGTTAACAAATTTAAGTATTTCACTTGGTAGGGATCACAACATGAAGGTGCAAGCATTAGTAAACTATAAGAAGTGGTGGAGCCAGCTGGGCGACATAGCCAGGGCAAAGTAGGAAGGCTCTTGCACAACATTATTTTACCCATGTAAAGAGTTGATTTAGCAGCTATAACTTTAACAACAGATTCTAGAGAGCTTGGGCAGCTGTCTGCTCTGCCTCTTCCTGTGAGTACCAATGTTTGGATTACGGGATGCCAAACCTCGGTGTGCTTAATTCCCCTCGCCCCATGAGCTTGTTGTAATGCCCTCGCTGGCTCGTATTGCCCATCCTTGCCCCGTCTAAGGCATCTATAGCTTTATGCCATCGTTGTCGACCGCACTGACATTCCCGCCTAACAAACAAAAATATGTATAGCCATCAAACATCAGTATCTGATTGAAACATAATTTATCTATAATAATGTTTCGTTGTTGCACAACATCGTTTTAATTAAACATGTATTCGAAATATCTTGACTCAAACATAATAGATATGAATAAGTAAATTATGCCATACATTTTATAACCCCATAATCATTGGATCCAAATTTTGAACAAATAAATAAACTCGGATGCATCCAATGATGACATGTTGCCCAAAACAATACAAAGGGTTATATGGAATGTCTCATCCAAGATCTAACAAAAATAACTGGAAATGCTTTTCTTTTGCAGAGTAGCATAGAAATACATGATATGCACCAACATAAGGGGTTACTTAGCCAGAAAACTCCGAATTGGAGGCTGCTTCTTGTAGAACCCCGGAAATTCCCCAATTATAATATGCTTGTTCTTTGACTTTGTTACATCATATAATATCATTCTCATGTTATCATGCCACATTGTATTTGAGCATCATATCAACCTTGCATTTGTTTTGTCCTACTTGTGTTATTGCTACCACCATTACTCTTTCCCTATTTTTACCTCTCTCTATTTTGTTTCTTAGAATGTGGGAATCCATTGCTATAGTTCCAAAGTTAACAAATGCTTTTGTTCTTTTCTAAAACTCTAAATCCAATAATCTTGTAGAATTGACCAAATTGTTATGGGGCAATTCTCTTGTCTTCTTCTATCCCACTCCCCCATTGACCTTATTTATGGCTTAGGCTTCTCTATTCAAAAGCTCCTTCAAAATATTCAAAAGAGTTTTGAGTTAAACACTTTCTTGAATTTGTAACAAACAAAAAGGCAAAACAAACAAAAGAAATAAAAATAGAAATAAAAGAGAGAGAGGGACCTACCTAGGCCATCTTCTGTAGTAGCTCACCACACCAACACCCGTAGCAGCCCAGCTTTTAGCCACAGCAGCATCCTCCTTCCTCCCTAGGCCAGCCCAAAACCTTATCAACCAACCCGTATCGCTTCGGAACCAAACACGGCGTTGTTTCCCTATTCTTATTCTCTATCGGTCTGATCTCTCTACATCTCTAAAGGTAGCAAGCGGTTTGTCATCACCATGTCGTTTGCTGCGTCACCTCAGAGTTGTCCTCCTTATCCTCTTCTTCAATTCTCCTTGAACCCTAGCCCAACGGCATCTCCTTTACCCTTTGTTTCATCCCTTCTCTGCAGCTCCATGCCACCACCCTGGCCTCACCGACGAGCCGCCGTTCCACATCGTGCTTGGCTTGCCCAAGAGTACTAGCGGGTGCATCATGACTTAGGGAGTCTGCCAATACCACCAATGTTGGGTTCCGTAGCAGAAAAACAAAAAATTTCTATCTACTCGAACACTAATACCAAGATCTATACTATGTAGACATAAGTAATGGAGACGAGATTCGATATTCATACCTTTGAAGACCGAGGCACACCTTACGTAGGAAGGCATATATTGATGAAGACGAGCAGCACCCCAAGTGTGGTGCCTCCGAAGTTCGTCACACGTCCGGTGTAGGGTACGTCAACCGGACTCCAATCCAACCGAGCAGCGGAAGAAGCAGATGCCGGATCGTAGATCACACGATGGTGGTGTGAAGGTGGATAACTCACCCATGAGGTCCTCCCCAATATTACGGAGAAGTCCTCAGTGGATGAGAGAGAGAGAGAGAATGAGAGGGAATGGGATGATTCCAAGGGGGGAGGGGGGACCCCTATATATAGTGGGAGGGGGCCGCACCACCCAGGGGCCAGGCGGTGTGGGACTAAACCCCACACCCGCCGGCCACCTAGGGGTAGCCGCCGGCCCTAGGTGGGCCCCATTGGGGCGCCCCACCAAGCCTAGGCCGGCTGGCCCCCACTCCCTAGGCGCAATGCCCTATTGGGCCTCCCTTCGGGTGAGGCCCATTAGCATTAAGATGCCCTTAATAATAAAATAAAATATATATTTAATATTAATTCTCCAATTAACATTCAAATACACATATTATATTATTCCTTTACTCCGAAACACCTTCCAGACCCCTTCCGATCTCCATCGGATGTTACCCGGAACTGTTTTGGTTTCTCTTTCTCTATTTCTCTTACGATACCTCATCTACCCTAAGTGTCCCTACCCTTAAGCGTGACATCCTTTGGTTCGGAAACACTCCGGACATGATTGAGACTACTCTCACATCAATGATCAACAGAGGGACCTGGATGGCCATGTGACCCCCCCATGCGTTTCACAAATATAATCGCTCAAACTGTGAGATAGTTGTTTCCCGTTCCCTTTGTCATTCGATACCTAGTTCATTCGAGACTTGATCTTTGGTATCTCCATACCTTAGTTCGATCTCGTTACTGATGAACTTGTTTTCTCGTTCTCATGTCGTTGCATTCCGTGACCTAGTCACATGCTTGCAAGCTTCATAAATGCAACGTCACCGAGATGGCCACATGTATCTGTCCGTTACATAGACTAGACAAATCCTAGTCTTGATATGTACTCCTCAACACATCCCTTCGGAAAACCTGAGTGGCACCTTTTTGATCACCCTTTTACGAGATGATTCTTGATAACCATCAAAGCTTCTTCCGGAATGGTGATTTGCATTACCTCACAGTCAAAGGATTAGGTTGCGAGGTTTTCTATGTTTTATCACCAATGGTGAACTTTGTAACTAGATCTCATTAAGATATAATGGTCGGATGTGTGTCTATCATGTTATTCAACTAATAACATGACCTCATTGTTAGTTGGCATAAATGCCCATGATCTTGAAACCCAGACCATCCTCATGACCAATGAACTAGTTCGCTAGAGGTAACTAGAGACACGGTTTGTTTACATACCACACGTGTATTAATGTTTCGTATTAACATATAGGAGATATATCAAATAATACACTTTATTATTGGTGTCTAGGGCATAACTCCTTCAACCAGATCATCCCAGCGCTCCATCAATCGATGATAAGATCGTCTTCCCTGCCTTCAGCCACCGCACTATTTCTTCGATTTCGGCGAGTTCTCTCATCCCCTGCCTTCTCCGACCATCTTCTCATGTTCAAGTTGATCCCACGCGTCGTTTGGACCTCACCTCGATCTTCCCCGCCTTCTGGTTCGTGTGCTCGTTTTTTGACCAACCCGTGCTCCGTGCCAGCCGTAGATGGTCCATGACAACTTCGTGCATCCACCACGGTGGCTTCCACACCCCAACTTGCACCTAGGCATTCCCTCCTTCATCGTCCCTATCAGAGCAGCGCACAACCTCCGCAGTACCGCCGCCTGCTGATCATCGTCATCCCAACGACTTTGTCCACCCCCAAGCCTACTGAGGCCACCACCGACTTCACAGTATGTCCACCTTTCATTTCCACCCTTTAGAGCCTCCTATACATCGGCCAGATGCTCGCCATAGTCACCGGAATTCGTCGCCATCGTCTGATTTTTATCGAGTTACAGAGATCAGAGCGATATGTTCAGTTAGCAGCAGCCATGAGTTTTGTAGAAAACCCCTTGCCTTTTGTGTTGCTAAACACGATGTCCACTTGCAGCCCCACTCATCACACACCTTTCAGGCGCCCCACCAGCACAACAGTCCATTCCGCCGTAGGCCCACCTGTCTGCGATAGTGGCTGGGTTTTGTTCTATGAGAAAAGACATGAAACACTCCAGATTTTCAAATTAAAAATATTTAAATAAGTTAAACAAACTTATAACTTTGACCAAGTTTTATATATGTTCTGAGATGTTTTTGACAACACTCAAAACATAAAGTGTTCTTGTCTTTGAATTTTGAACAAGAATCTGGCCTTGTTTTATTTTGTCAGATCTCGAAATATTTTTTTTTGGAATATTCATAAATGCTTTAATAAATATTAAATAGCATATTTTTTATTCATATTTCCAAATCTTGCATGTAATATATGTTTTGAGATAAGAAAAATGCAAAGAATAATAATATGCCATCCAAAATAATTTTTGGACAATTTAAATTTTCGAATTGTTTTAATACTATTAAATGCCTTTTCTTAATAAATTCATAACTTTTAATCCGTCATTCCAAATTCGACAAATGATATGTCTAAATCAATCACTGCGATGAGCCCTTTTCCAACTGTGCATTACATACTTGTAATTGCATCATGCATCATGGAGAACTTGTAAAATTAAAACAGTTTATGCAAGCAAAACATGACGAATAAAATTGGAAAATAATTATTTCTTGTTGATAATGCCTCACTAATATTGTATCATCATTGTACTATGCTAATGACATATTAAAAGGATACAGATGTCGCCTAGAGGGGGGATGATAGGCGGTTTAAAACTTTTCCGTGATAGGCTTAACAAAGGCAGAAATAAACTAGCATTTACTTTGTCAAGCACAAAACCTAGAATAACTAGGGTTCACCTATGTGCACGAACAAGTTATGCTAAGCAAGACAAGAAACTATGTGTTAGCAAGATATAGACTTCACGCACGAAGGCTATCACAAAGTAAAGTGCATAAGTAAGAGCTCGGGTATAGAGATAACCGAGGCACGCGGAGACAATGATGTATTACCGAGTTCCTCCCAACAATAGAGTACGTCTTGTTTGGAGAGGGGGTGGTATCAAACCTCCAAAGCCACAAAAGGCCTCTCTTATTCTCCGATAAATCTCACCCCAATGGGATCGATCCACCCTTCGACTATATTGGAAACCTTCGAGGTGGAAGCCATCACCTTTACAACAAGTTCGAGGCACACATCCACAACTTAATTGGAGGCTCCCGAGTCCAAGAAAGCTATCACAACAATCAAAGACAAGCTTGTAAGAACCAAAACAAGTCCTAGGGTTTCCAATGAAACCCTAGAGCAAGGGGCCCTCAAGTGAATGAGGGGGAAATGAATATCTCTCTTGGTGAAGCTATAGATCAAGGCCTCCTCCTTTGATTTCCCAAAGATCAGGGACTTTGGGTGGTTGGAGAGGGAGATCTTGGAGTTTTGGTGGCTCTCAAATGGTATTCTTCTTCTTCAGGAACGAGCAGGTTCTCAAGGTAGAAGAAGGGACCTTTATATAGGCCCCCTAGAAATGTAGCCATTGGAACCACTTAACCCGGACAGTCCGATTGAATTGACCCGGACTGTATGGACAAACCGTACACTCCGGCCGCAGTGCAGCTGACACTCCGGTCCAGCAAAGAATCCGGCCAAAGTCCGGGCAGTGACCGGGTAGAGTCCGATTCGGGTTACTGAATGTCCACACCCTCTGAGGAATTCTTCGGGCCGAACACTCTGGCTGACACCAGCCGGACATTCTGGCTAGGACGGATACTCTGGCTGAAATCTGCCGGATAGTCCGGCGCAGGCTTGATTCTGCACGTCAGAGACTCCGGTCTGAAAACCTGCCAGAGGCAAAACTGATAGAAACAACAAAACTGTAATAATCATAACATTTGCATCCGGACTCCAATTAACCCGAAACCACTTTTGTTGGAAAGGGGGTGACAAGAGCTACCTTTCATGTATTATGATGTGAGATACCTCTCTTGGTGAGAAACCGGAAAAACCTCCAAGATCAAAAATGCAATAAGGTATAAGGGGAAATCCGTTTTTGATGAACTAGAGCTTGTTATGAATATTACCACAAGCTCTAGGACCTCACATGGATAAGCTCCAAATAACAACCAAGAAATATGATGCCGAGAATGCAAAGGTTTGAACTCTCTCCAAAGGATATGATCAAGTTACTCACTCGAGAGCCCCTCTTGATAGCATGGTTATCTATCCTATAAACCGGTCTCTCCAACTAACACCACGAGACATGTAAGAAGGAAACTCTATTAAGACCATACCTTTGCCTTGCGCATATTCCACTTGAGCTTGATGATGACGATCTTCTCCACCTCAAGATGGAACACATTTCTTGATTACGCTAGCTTGGTGAAGACTTGCAAATTGCTCCCCCATACTCCACTATGGTAGAACTTCTCGTTTGGGCAAATTATATTCCCATCTCCATGATCACCATAGGATGGCAAGCTTTAAGCAAATGATCTCTTCGAGATGGCTCATCTTGAACTTGCACATCAATTCTTCTTTCTTCATTATGTTGGTGTCTTGAAGGTGTATAAGATATATCACTCCAACTTTATTCTTCAAGACACACTTGCTATAGGCCCAACCCTTACTTGATCTTCTCTACTTTCTTCTTCTCCCAACCTTGAAGCCAACATATGGTTCAAGCATTGCTTATGGACAAATCCTACAAGTAAAACTCAATGCAAACATAAGTCCATAAAGATTGTCATTAATTACCAAAACCACACATGGGGGCACACATGCACTTTCACATATTTTCAACATGATTTGCATCATTGAATTTCCATGTCATGCATCATATCATGATCATGCCGGTTCTTCCGCATTAGTTGTAATTGTTGCATCACTTGTTCCTTTTAGTGTTTTGCTTCTTCTCGGATAGGACGATGAGATATTGTGAGCTTCGACAAGTTCCTCGAATATGTATGTTCATCCATAGTTCCCAGGAAAGAATTCTCCCCCTGCTACCTATTTTTTTATGGCTTTACTTCTCTCTATTGCTATCTTGTTGTGATGTTTTAGTTCTCGTACCATTTATATTCCCTGCATCCTATATTTTCTTGGCCACTTCCTATTGCCCGTTGTTTTAGTATATAGTTGGCCTTACAAGTCGTAGTTGCTTGCTTAGGGCTTGGTTCGAGTTGTCAAGTTTCACAATTGTTGGGAGGTTGACACCTGCTTAATAGTGGAGATAATCATAGTTTTACTTACAACTTGATAATTCAAATGTTAGGAATAGATATAACTAATAAAGAGACACCAGTGGGCAATAGTTGAGATTTGGCTTTTATGTTGCCCACTTATGTCCACCTAGGACCCAAGTACTTGATGCATGTTCCTTGACTATCGCACTATCCACATGTGGGCCCATGGATTCCCTTGGTATGAGCTTGATTCACATATTATTTCTTGGGGCCACAAATAGTTTGGGGATTTACTAATATGTTGTACTTATTCCATGCTTTACTATTTTATTTACTACTGTTCTTGAGGAGCATCTACATGTACTATTTTGGAATGTGGAATTTCTTTGCGATATCGACAAGCCCAGTCACACTTTCGGGTTCCTAGTCGTTTACAGCCATTGACACAAACCCTGGGTCCGTCTCGGGGCCCGACCGACTTCACTGCGGGTAGCTTAGTGGGGTGGCCTCCTGAAATCATTTTTGCATCTTGTAATTGATTTGTCGTGATGCCTCTTTGTGTTCATTTGGTTTTTCCCAAGGTTGATCATGTGTGTGTTGCTATTTGTGCATCCCTGCAGGTTAATTTTTTTTTGAAAAGCCGTGTCCGCGGTTATGGACTACTTGAAGCACAATGTCTCGACCATACAAAACTTAGCTAAAGTAGTGCTATAAATTTGACTCTTTGGCATGACTAGTAATCAGCTCAACTATAACGGAATGGTTAACTAAAAGTGCCAACAACTGGTGATATTGGGATGTCTTATACTATCTTTATCTGACTAGTAAATTTGACTCTTTGGGATGATTAATAAAAATGCCAATTGTGTGACCGCTCCCTCTTTCCTTTGCCCTTTGTTGGCACCCATTTTGTTTTAACAGGTATGAGTTTGATGACTTTAGCAATGTTACCCTTCTGAGTTGGCCTAGACATGGTTGTGGATGCTATTGGTTAGTTTTCAGGACTCTTAGTCCAATTTGCATCTTATCCGTACTCGAATGTTGTATTGTTTTTATGTGATTTGGATCTTTGTAATGTATATCTGTATTCTTGATTCGCTGATTCGTACTTGCATATATATATGTTCTTATGGGTTCCATCGCGGACTATTGTGTAATGGTATTATTTCGTTTCCACCCACACGCAAGTGCTTGGTGGGCGTCATTGGATCGTTTCTATACGAGTTTAGTGGGAATCGCTGAAATCTGTATAGGGTTGATTCGAGGGTGTTTCAAGAGAGATGAGGAGGAGGGCGGAAGAGACACACCTGACCTCACGGAAAGGAGAACAGACAACAACCGCTATGATGTCTAGTACTAGATCCGGCATCCCCGCTGTTGTGCTTCGCTATGCTGCTTCCCGTGTGCTCCTCCTTGACGCCTTCGACGACGACTCAACGTCGGCAACAACGTCGAAGGGCAACATTGGCAACAACGGTGCCAAATATGGAGGTGGTGGAACTCGATTTGCCACCTCGCGTGATGAATAGGGCGAGCTTGGAGGAGCCGGCGACCGTTTCTCATCTCTGCCGGATTTCTGCCAACCGTCGCTCTCCACGCAAGAACCGTGTGTGTCGGGGGGGAATAGCCAAATAGGAGTGCATTGATGGGTCGGGCGGCGAAACACGCGTGACCTATTTCGTCTTCCCTCTCAAATAGCAGCCCGCCAAACCCTACACGGTTTTCATTAGGATGACCCACACAGGCGCACACTTGAACCCAAGAGAACCGACTCTAAATTCCTCTTTCGCGCCGTAAGGGATCTCCACGACCGACCATATGTAGAAAACTCACTGGGCTTCAATTCTAGAGAGCTTAGAGCTCTTTGAAGATTCCTGCGATTTGGATTCTAGCATTCCGAACGAGGCCTTAGCTAGGAGAGAGTGGCATTGGGTGAGCGTAGGCAGATAATTATCTTATGTTTTTAGGATTTTATCCTCCATCTCAAATTAGCGCATTTTTAGCTTTGATTAAAGTCCAACTTCTTGTATATATAGAAATATCAACTTCCTTTATTCCTGTGATTTGGGTTCTAGCATTCCGAACGAGGCCTTAGCTAGGAGAGAGTGGCCTTGGGCGGGCGTTAGGCAGATAATTATCTTCTGTTTTTAGGATTTTATTCTCCATCTCAAATTAGCGCATCTTTTAGCTTTGATTAAAGTCCAACTTCTTGTATACACATAAATATCAACTTGTTGTATATATCGAAATATCAATGTCGAAGATACTAAATCCATATTATTAGAATCGAGAAAAGCGATCGTGGAGACGGAGTAAAACCCATCTAGGGTTTGGTACTCCCGCCGATGACCCCGTCGGTCTGCTCTGCCTCCCGTGGCCTCAGGGCCTCAGGGGTGTGGCGGACTACAGCCCCTCGCCGGCGGGAGGTTTCTCGTTCTTTGTTTAGATCTTTTTTTCGGTGTCTTTCTCAGGATGTTGAGACGGCGGCTACATCTTGAAGTCAGAATACGGTCCTCTCCGCCCTATCCTCGCTCCGGTGGTGCATCTAGCCCTGACGGAGGGCGCGTGGAGTCGTGTTTTCAGCGGATCTCCTAGTCCGTTTTCGTGTTCGTTGGTGTGAGTTCAAGTCAGTCTCTTCCGATTTATGGATGTCATCATTGGCGATGGTTGTTGCTCTAGTGCGTTGTTTTTCTAGGGCCTTAGCACGATGACTTACTGTCCGTCTACTACAACAAGCTCTACTACGACAAGTTTTGTCCGGCTCCGGTGATGGAGGGGCGAGGACGGCGACACGCCTTCGGATTGTGCTAGTGTTTGTAGTCGTCGCTCGGTAGTCTGTGAACCTATTTGTATTTATTATTTTTAAGTTTCTTTGTACTGCTGTTGATGATTATTAATAAATTAGAGGAATTTCGCAAAAAAAAGAATCATTTACCTCACCAAAGTCTCCAATTCCTTCAAAAACCACGAATCTTTAAGTTGATTTGTTATTTTATATGTTGATATGTTTTTGTGTATAATTGATCAAATTTTACAAAGTTTGATCTCAACCAAAAGTAAAAGCGCGTGATAAATTGAGATAGAGTAGACATTGTCACATATGACTCGTCCGCTCATTGCCTTGACAAAACGTGCAATGGGTCAACATACAGATAAATGACAGTCCCTCCGTCCCAAAAGCAACGTTTTCAAATTTATATATAAAAATATAAATATTTAAGATACTAAATTAATATCAATAGATTCATCATAAACTATATTTTATTAATGTGTCTATTTAGTATTGTAGATGTAGATATTTTTCGCTAAATGTTTGATCAAATTTAGTAACATTTAATCCTTAGATGTCTTATATTTTAGGATGGAGGAACTATGTCGGATATATACACGGGTTTCTAAACACTCCACGTGTGATTATTTCTACCACCCTACGATATACTGGCCGCATTGCCAAAAGAAAATACTATACTGGGCCACATGGGCCTCCAATAAGAGGCTCATATTGCAACTTGCTCAGCTCGGGTCTAGTCATTCAATATTGCGGAGACCGAGGGCATGTTTGATTCAAATGATTTTTAAAGCACGGGAATAGGAAAACCTCACGTGGTATGATTTGACATGTGAAATTCTATAGGAACGAAAAACACAGGAATTAGCTGCAGAAGTCGTTTGATTGCACCATAAGAAAAACGAAGGAAATTTGTATTTAGATTGAGTATATAGCATAGTTGTCATAGACACATAGAAAATTTTTCAAGAGGTCTAATCTCTTGTTAAAAATTCTATAGAATTATAGTATAGGAAATAAATCCATAGTAATTTCAAAGGGTTCAATCCTTTGATCAAATGGGCTTTGTAGGATAAGAATCCTCAAAATTTCTGTATAAATCCTTTGAATCAAACATGCCCGGAGTGTTGGAGACAATAGCATGCAAAGAGCCGTTGTGGTTGGCGGAAGACCTAAACCTGTCTACCATCTACTACGTCGCTTCAGACTGTCAAACTGCAGTTACTGATATTTAGAACGACACGTCGGGGAGAAATAGCATGGTTAATAGAGAGATAAGGTGAGAAGGGCATTATTCCAGGCTTGCATCTTTGCCCACGAAGGAATAGTCTCAAACTTCGAAGCTCACAATCTTGCCAAGTTTTTAGTTTCGTTAGATCATGGACGTCACCTTTGGCTTGACGGGTAAACATTACGGTTTGATTAATAAACTTACCAGGGTTGACCAAAAAAAATGAAAAACCGCGGAAACTAGTAACTGACCGTGGGCGATTCCTATACGACGCTTCATGCACCTACGCTCACGGGAGCCTTCTTTGCGAGCCAGCCTACTTTTTTCTCTTTCTTTTTCATTTTTCCTTTTCCTTTTCCTTCTTCATATCATTTTCTTCTCATTTTTTTTGTTTGTTCCGTTCTGCTTTTCTAAATCCGAACATTTCGAATTCTGAAAACTTATAAATTTTAACATTTTAAATCCATATAATTTTTTAATCTAAACAGTTTGAATCTTGATATTTTTTAATATGAATATTTTTAAATCTAAACATTTAAATTTTTGTATGCCATGTACATTTTCTGAACCACCATGAACATTTTCCGTACTACCATTAATATATTTTTCAAACCCGTAATTTTATTCAAACCATGCAAAAAATAATTCAAACTGCAGACATACTTTTTTTCAGTACTATGAATAGTTTTTGAATCCCCTCAAACTTTTTTTAAAAACCTCACGATTTTTTTTTGGAAGGGCACAATTTTTTTCTTGAATATGTGAACATACTTTTTTAACGCGTGATTTTTTTTTGATTCACGGCTAACTTCTTGTTGTCGCTGTTTTGAACCTTTTTTTTTGACCTGTGAACGAGTTGTAAACATTTTCTTTTGTGGAACATAAATATCCTTATTGAGGTTTACGGACTTTTTTTTACATGTTCACATATCTTAAGAAAATGTTCATGTAACTGAAAACGGGAAGGAAAGGTAAAAGGCAAAAAGTCATTAAAAAGGAAACAACAAAATAAGGAAGAAAAACACGTAGAAGAATAGGTATAGTATATAAAAAGGAATGAAAAGACAAAAATAAAAAAAGGGTAAAAAAAGAAATAAAAATAAGACATGAAATATCATAAAAAATAACGAAATATGAGAAAAGCCGAAAGAAAAATTGAAAACCATAATTCCTGAAAAGTTAAACTAAACACTGGAAACCTATTAATAGATGAGTGGAATTTTCGAAAAAAAAAAACCGGAATATACCTGGCCAGACTCACGCGGCAGGAAAAAAATACCTGGCCAGACTCACGCGGCAGGAAAAAAAATACCTGGCCAGACTCAGGCGGGCGTCTAGGGTAGGGGTGGACTTAAAGCTCGGAGGCTCGAAGCTTGGTTCGGACTCGACAAGCCTTGGCTAGGGAAACATCCACTTCGGAGAACTAGGCCGGCCCATAATAGCTAATAGGGTGTGTGGCGCGGGCGAACGGCGCCGTTTTAAGCGGCGTCTATTCCGTAAAGGAAAGCCTGAAGCATCATATAAGAGCTCACCGGACCGTCTCGCTAACCCACTTTCTAGCAAATGCGCGTGCAAGCAAAACTATCCATAGTCGGCGGCATTACTCACGTCCTCGCAGGCCACGACCCACAAGAACTACGGCCCTCCGTTGCCCACCGGCCCATATAGTTCAGACATAAAGAGATCTTTGTGCAAATATCTCTAGCTCAGCAGTGACCTGACCAGGTCCGGGCCTGTTCGACAGAGACAACTACTAGCTAATAAAAAAGATAGGGACGGAACACAAGGAACTGGGCTGTCGTGCTTCTATTGCTGACTGAGATGCCAACAGCTCCAAAGTTTACTCCTACTATTTTGGTGGAAATTAAGAAGCTCCAAGGCAAATTAAGAAGAAAATTATATGCCTACACGTGATATACGTGGCAAGCAACCCAAACATTCAAAGAAGATTCTATCCCCAGGAGAAGGGAGAACAAGCAACACAATCATGGTATATATTCTCATATTATAAGCTCCCTAGTTTCTCGAAAAAAATATGTTAAGCTCTATGTTTCTCAAAAAAAAAAAAAAAAGTACAGCATCAGCAGGCTTGCAAGGTGTAGATGAGCAACCACTCCGCTAAAGGAGGCTATATATATGGCTATAGCACCAAGAACTACAGTACATCAGATCAATCTTGGTTGAGGAATTCACAGTATTCAATATCAGAGGTTATACATGTATCTGCTCAAGTAAAGGACTCAGAAACCCATGCGCGGATTTTCCTTCAAGCTAGAAGAACACTCATGATGGGTACGAATTGCTGGGGTGCAGACACGGCCCCTTTTGGGTTCTGATATTCTAACCTGCGTTATTGCTGCAGTCAGTGCATCAACTATGCCACATTCATCCGCCTGCTCATCCGAGTCGTCACTTGAAGATTCTGAGGATGAACACTGCCAATCTGACATAACTCTCTCGTCACAGATCCTGGGTGTCATAGGTTTGTTATCATGCCACAGATCACAAAATTCAGCCCTCAAAGGACATTCAGTGTTCATCAGAATCCAAGGATGCCCTAGTATTCACAGCATTGAAGATCAGAATCATAACAAAAGAATAGGGTTATGTGAAAGAAAGATGATTGAACTTACTAAGAACTTCAGCGGCGTCTAATCTTGATGAGACATCTCGGTTAAGCATTCGGCTAATAAGATCTCGTGCAAGAGCAGATACCGGTTCCCATTTATCACTGTGAAAATCAATTTCAACTGTTTTTATAGCCTCAAAGACAGCTTTTACAGAGCCCCCTTGAAATGGAAGACTAGCAATCAGTAGAACATGTAGAAGCACCCCAGGAGCCCATATATCTACTTTCTCCGAGTAATTGCCTACTAGAACTTCAGGTGCCACATATGCTGGGCTCCCTGTGACACCAGACAATTTCTGACCTGCTCAAAGTGGAGCCATCACATTAGAGTAGAAACTGATGTTCATGAATAATCTAATGGAAGTCCATATATTTTGGCATGTTCCTTTTATGGAGGACAAAAAATCGTTACTATCAGATGGATGAACTGTATTATGTTTCACAAATAAATCACTGTAAAACAAGCACAATTTTCATAATTATCTAAAACAATACTATCACAATAAACCTGCTGGTGTGAAGAAGATGCAAGACACTTCAGCACTTCCTAGCAAAGGAATGATTTCCGGCCTGAAAATAACCAATGTCCTCAATAGCTATTTTTTGGCGGATGGACTGGCTACAGATAAGCTTTTGAAGTGCAGACGGATGCCTCAATACCACAGGATGGATCTAGCGATAACCATAAACCGACTATCTCACCATTTTGTTGTCACTCTACAACAACTGACAATAGATTCCATGGCAATAACAGCTAGCTTCGGATACTCCCCAAACAAAAACTCGACTCCAAATATGAAATAGCACCAGGCTTCAACTCTCTTGACAGACCTAAGAAAACAACATGACAGTCAATGAACACATGACTCAAGGTTTAAGAAATGAAACTTGCATTGTTCACATGCCAGTCTTATTTATTTTTTATGTTCCAAATGCTACCAGTGCTGCAGTGCCGAGAAAAGGTACATGTGATTATGCATAAGAGAGTTCAATCTTCTTCAGAAAATCCTGCTGTGATCTTATTGTGTCTGCAACCTTACGTCTATAAAGGCAGTGAAGACATAATGAAGGAAAGCAATTATTTCCCTCTCCAAGTTCAAATTTCACAATGAAATAGCAATCTTTATGAGACCGCCTATATTTTTAAGGCAAATCTATAACAATGCCATTATACTCCTCTGAAATTCCAATTGTGCCAATCATGTAACCTTCAACCGCTGAATGCCAAAGCCCAAAATTCTTTCTTTCTTTCTTACGATGAAAATCACATTACAATTTCTACTGTTTAAAATCTCATGTTAATTTACTTGGAAAATATGTTGATTTGTGCCTCCTCTGGCTGAATAATTCTCTTGTCCCACCAACCTGGGCTCGCATCACAATATGACAGCTCCACACTGCCAAATCCAGGATGAATTGTGTCCCCAACATACATTTCGACTAAAACTCATCTACCTAAAGACCGAAGCATGTGAACTTTCCAAGAATTCCAAATAAAAGATTACGAATCTTGTAAGATCGTTAGTCATTACCATCAGAGATCCGCACGGCCAGTCCAAAATCTGCAAGTTTCAACCTCCCGGCCCTGCTGAGCAGAACATTCTCCGGCTTGATGTCCCTATGTACAACCCCCATTTCGTGGCAGTACTTGACGACGTCCATGAGCTCCCTGATCACATGGGCGGCGCGCCGCTCGGAAAGCCTTCCCTCCCTCGTGACCTCGTCGAGAAGCTGTCCGCCACGGCAGAGTTCCATGACGAGGTAGAACCTGTCGGAGTCCTCGAAGACGGCCCTGAGCGTGACGATGCCCGGGTGGCCGGAGAGGTGCTGCATGATCTCCACTTCTCGGTGGGCAGTCTCCCCGCCGTTCTTGGGCAGTTGCTTGCACGCGAACTCCTCACCCTTGCGGTTCTTGGCGCGGCAGAGCCGGACTGACCCAAACTTGCGCTGCCCGATCTCCTCGCCGAGGTCGTATTCGCTCTCCAGCCGCTTCCGCCGCCCCATCCGCGTGGCCGCGTCGATGCACCCCACCTTCCGCTTGACCCCGCGCCCGGCGCTCCCGGCCGACGACCTGCCGCTCGCCGGCGGCGCTATCCTCATCACGCTGGACGCGTCGGCGCCGCAGAGATTCGGCTCCGAATCGCGGCAGGCACGCTTCCGCGAGGCCGCATCCTGGAGTGACCGGCCGGCGGGGCACGCGTCCTTGCGCTTCCGCGGCACCGGCTCCATCCTGATTGCGGAACAGCTTAACTCCTTGGCCGCGATCCTGCGCCGCCTGCGGTAGCAAGAGCGGGTTGCGGATCGGGATGTGGACGGTGTGTTGGTGTGGCTCGAGAGCACGTGCGGCCAGCGGGACTGTGGTTTGGTGGGGGTTCGCCGGAGATGTGGCGTCGAAATGAAGCAAACGAGAAAGGCTTTGGGGGCGTGGTCGTATTGTACGGCGCAACTAACGCCGCCGGTGTGTCGCGCGGGGAAGTTACCCGATGTTTTCTTTTCTTTTACCATCTCTTTTTGTAAGCAAACGAAGACCATTATTTCGGCTCCGTTTTGTGGTCCTATGTCTCTTGCCCAGCTCATTGTTTTTTACAAATATAACTCTTCGGCTTAACTAATACCTCATCTAACACGGAGAAACTATTTAGAAATCTGACCCCGGAGTTTGGCGTCAACAAAACTGAACCAAAGTTATGTCGACGCCAAGAAAGAGCAGTAGAAGCAGGTCGACGCCAAGCCACCCGGCGCCAAAAGTGAGGTCGGTGCCAACATCCATGGCAAAGAACTCTCAAGAGTGTCCCCATGTTGCGTTTCTTTGGTGCCGACCTGTACAACTTGAGTTTATTTTTTTGTATGACGTCAAATTTAGTGGTCAGATTTCAAAATAGTTTCATTTGTGGATCAGATTTGTCGACATATACCAGCCCATTCGAGGTCATAGCTTGATATCCGTGTGTCGATATGGGAAAACATGCCCCTGACCACTTGACACCACATTGACCGGTTTGCTTAGCTCCAACTATCTAGGGTGTGTTTGATAGACTCCATCTATTTTGGGTTCTCTAAAACATGGCCCGAGAGGGAGGCATGTCCTTCACAGATGTGGTAATCCGTACTTTGTTTGATTGCTCGCATTTCAGTTTTTTTGCCGGAGAAGATGAAGGGGACACCCGCTATTTTGTTGTCTACATTTTTTCATTCTAGCCAAGATAGATACTCACCTCTTACCACAACAGCGGTCAAGTGGTGAGGTTTTCCAACACTTATCAATCAATACCATATATTCCCTATGTTTAAACTATAAGGTATTTTAGCCTTTTTTTAAAACATATATAACTAGACGTCTTTTAGTCTATATGTTCGGAGCAAACTGAGTGAATCTACACACTACAAGACGTCTAGCTACATGTGTTTTGGATATTTTAGCCTTTTTCTGAAACACATGTAACTAGACGTCTTTTAGTCTATATGTTCAGAGCAAACTGAGTGAATATACACTCTACAAGACGTCTAGCTACATGTGTTTTAGAAAAAAGAGTAAAATATCTTATGTTTTGGAACAAAGAGAGTATCTAGTAAAGAGTTCAGATAATCAATTCATGAAAAGGGGTGGTACTAGGCAGCGGCACCCTAACGATTAATGCACCACGAGCTAACCCCAAAACTACAACTCTTAATGCATCAGAACCTCATCATCGAAGGGGTTAACATATACCACCTCCCACAAAATCACAGACTATGGATTTCAACAACTCCTAGCTAATGGAGAGATACTAGACCATCTCAAAAAATATACTTGACCTCATCAGCAGATCATCACCACCATCAACAACAAATGTGCAATAAAGCAATAGCACTAATAAAATTGCATGTGTAGCCAGTCCCTCCATCAGATGGTGTCATCTTAGCATAGATGACACCTTCAACGACGTAGTCCGCAAGGTAGTCTATAGCGTCGATCATCAAGCGCGGATCCCAAGGTTGGCGAGAATGAACATACTTGGGCATGAAGATCGTCTTCATTCGAGCATAGTTATCTATGATCAGCAAGTCAACATGCTCGGGCATGCTAAGATTGAGAAGGCAATTCATTATTGAAGATTAATATGTAGGCTACGAACAAGTGAAACAAAAACGGTGCCATGCTATCTTACCATGAGATGCTGCCTCAACTTCTCCTCATCATCGATTATAATGGCCATGTTGTGTAGAAACCATGTTAGGGGTGACCCCTTAGGGATGCTCGATCTTTCATGAATCTCCAGGAATCGCGGTGGAATCGTGACGGGAGAGAGGTGAAGGGAATATGCCCGAGAGGGAATAATAAAGTGGTTATTATCTTATTCCATGTTTATGATAAATGTTTATTTTGCATGCTATAATTGTATTGATCGGAAACGTCAATACATGTGTGTTTAATAAACAAAAAGGGTTCCTAGTTATGCCTCTCTTATAGACTAGCTCGTTGATTAACAAGATGATCAAGGTTTCCTGATCATGGACATTGGATGTTGTTAATAACGAGGTCACAACATTGGTGGAATGATGTGATGAACCTTCATCCAAAGTATAACATTACGATCAAAGTCATTATGTTTAAATTGCTATAACATCATACGAAGTAATCTTTATCCTTAGACCATGAGATCATGTTAATTGCTAACACCGGAAGAGTATCTTGATAACATCAAATGTCACACCGTAACAGGGTGACTATAAAGATGGGTTCAGTGCTACGAAGGTGTTATGTTGAGG
The DNA here is from genome assembly GCA_023614405.1 of Avena insularis. NCBI lineage: Eukaryota > Viridiplantae > Streptophyta > Magnoliopsida > Poales > Poaceae > Avena > Avena insularis. Next base: position 78,643,494 of record CM042692.1, on the reverse strand, counting down.
CTCATGGATCAAGAGTGGAATTTGTCAATCCCGATGACGGATAGATATACTCGGAGCCCTCTCGGTGATATCACATTGAAATAGCTTGCAAGCAAGTGATGTGATCACTAGAATGTTATATCACAGGAACGAGAAAAGAGCGCATGTCGGCAACGAGATCAAACTAGGTATGGAGATACCGATGATCGAATCTCGGACATGTAATATATCGCGAGACAAAGAGATTTAGTTACAAGCGTTAAAGGTTCACACGATCACAGAAGTCATCGTTGAATATGCAGGAGTCAGTATGGATCTCCAGGTCCCGCTTCTGATTATTGATCTGAGAGGAGTCTCAATCATGTCTGAATTATTCGCGAACCGTAGGGTGACACACTTAACGGATACCGATACCATTTAGAGCAAATATGTTTCAGATAAAGATTTAAGAAAGTGCTGGAATTATTTCAATAGACACCGAAACTGTTTCAGGTGAAATTGCTGAAATTGGTTCTGCATGTAATATTGAAATGTTGCAGGGGGTTTTATGTGAATGTTTGTTAATTAAAGTAATTAACAAAATTCTGAATAAAAATAATAAAGGAGTTTTATTAAATGAGAGAGCATTAAATTTGGAGAAATTTAATGCATTTAAAGTGGAGACTTTAAAAGAGAATGTGAAGGGGCATTTTAATGTGGAGGGGTTACCACCACATGAATGGGGGAGGTGAGGAGTCACCCCCCATGCGCCGGCCATGGAGAGAGGGGAACCCCCTCCTCCTATAAAAGTCCCCCCTCACTCCCCTTATTCCTCACACCTCCTCGTGAAGGATCTCTCTCCCCCTCTAGTTATTCCCCATGGTCTCGGATTAGCGAGATACATGTTCTCGGTGGCTTTATCTGAAAAGGAGTTGTTGCTTCCGCTGCTTTGCTGGAGCGAGGGACGGAGGTTGTCGGGGTACCGGACGTGTGTGCGATCACGGATGCACTGGTGCTTTGCGGTGCTGGACTTGCTGGAGTTAGATCTGAAGGACGTGCTGGAGCCGGACCTGCTCGGACTTCCACACGATCTTGAGATCGGCAAGTGTACGACTACATCAACCACGAGTTCCTACTCATTAACAAAACTCGTTGTCTTTGAGGGTAAGTTCTAGATGGATGTATTTCCACCCGTTGCTCTATACCTAGTAGATAGATCTTGGCGTATAGTTCTCATCGTCAGAAATTTTTTGTTTTCTATGCTGCGCACCCAACAGTGGTATCAGAGCCTGATCTATACGTAGGTGCTTTGCACGGGTAGTACACATATGTTTATATGTGGGCGATGATGATCATGTTATTGCATCTTTATGTATTTTGGATATTGGTGGCATAGTGGGATGAAGCGGCCCGGACCAACCTTACATGTCATCGTACATGAGACCGGTTCCACGACTGACATGCAACTTGTTTTGCATAAGTGGCTGGCGGGTGTCTGTCTCTCCTACTATAGTCAATATCTGATTTACAACGAGTTGCTAATAACTTGGTTATCCTCGTTGTGGTTCATGTTCGTATATAAGAACGGTTCTATCTCCGAAAGCCCTAAGCCACGTAAAACTTGCAATTGATAAATTAGAGGCGTCTAGTTTAGATCGTTGCTGGGCTAGTGTCATGATATGGTAATGTTGTAAGTAGATGTATGATAGATACTCTTACAACACATTCAACGTGTAAGTTCCATAGACCTTGGCCTTACACACAAAGGAATGATACAGATCATACCACGATGCAATTGATAGAGATCAAATGCATGGACCATATCATCTCACTTTACACATTAGATGTTAGCATCTTATACTGCTAGTTTGGCGCTTTCTGTAGCATTGTAAGATGATCCCTCATTTAGATATCAAGATAAAAATGTGTTCTTCCTTAAGTATGCACCGTTTTATGGATCGTGTTTCGAGACATCACGTGATGATCAGGTGTACTCGAATCTACGCTTTCATAGGAACGGGTGTAAGATAGTTTTACACACGCGAATACTAAGGTTCTTACTTGGCGAGCCTAGCATGTACAGATATCGCCTCAAAACACGGACCGAAAGGTTAAGCATGAGTCATATAGTTGATATGATGCCCATATAGATGCTCGCCTTTGAAGCTACATCAGCTCACGTGATGATCAGACTTGGTGTAGTAGATTTGGTTCATGTAATCACCAAAAAGACACGAGGGATGTCGTTTTTGAGTGGGAGTTCATTTCTAATTTGGATTAGTCGAACCAAATTTGTCATAAACTAAATCGAAGTGAATTTGCATAATTTGTTGTAGTCATTGGCATCTGTTCACTACCTTATGTTTAGTTTTTTATTTGATATAATAGAACTATAGAATTCTGGATATTTACTTTACGAACTGGTATCGTATTGTTTTGAATGTCAGTTTAAAGTTTAGAAGTCCTATTGCAAACTTTCAGCAAACTCTATTTACTCCATGAAGTTTAATAAGTAGTATTAAATCAAGAGTAAGAATTCCAATGTTAGTATCTAAAGTATCATGTTTGCCTCCATGATTATTGATATCCAAAAGTTGTTTTAATATCAAGATTATATTGGAGCTGAAAATTGTTTCAGAAACCATCATGTGTGAAAGATATTGTGATATCTGAAACAATGTTTTTTGGTTGCATTGTGATAGAGTATAATTTAGCAAAATACATGTTCTCATATTGTATGAGAATTTGTGAAGGTTGGAGACGCTAGGCGCCTAATCTACCAAAAAGGTTTTGGGAACTGATATTATACTCGCGATTCTTCCTTACAGGCTATAGTAGCTTGATCATGAAAGTTGTCATGATAAGGATGAATAGAAGATGTAAGTAAAATGTTTACTACACTAATAGATTACTAAAGAATGGATTTTTGAAAGAATGCCAAACATTTGATCATGGTGATCCACTTCAAAGTGCAAGTCCAAAGGTATTAGTATTTGACTATATACAAGCTTTGTACCATGTGTCATGTTGATGACACAACTATTGATGTTGATAGATTCTTTTAAAAGAAAAGGAATTGCTGAAAGAGAATCTATAAAATATTTGGCAGAAAATAAAAGGTTGGAGATGTCCAACTTAGGTATATAGAAGATATACATGTTATGGCTATATTCCTTGCTTATTAAACAATGTGGTTCTTAGGTATTGGATACCAAATTGGTTGGTATGAAGTGTCATACAGGACAACACAATTCATGAACTACAATGGCCTAAGTAACTAGCAAGAGAATGAGTGATGATGTTCATCGAAAACAAATAAAGTGTTATTGTGTTTTTCGTTGTCATCAAACCTAGCCTTCAAGATTTGTTTAAATAATTGTTATTTTGTTCCGGTATTATGAGAACAATGGCTGTTCAAATAATTATCGTATTCCATAAAGGATGGATGAACTTTTACAAGTCTAGTGGGAGAAATCACATCCATAAACATTATTGCTAAAATGTCACAAGCCAAATGAATAAAAGATCACTTATGAAGTGACATCGCTGTTTAAATTATATTGGAAAGAAAACATGAAGAAACTCCATATTGATAGATTTTTGGAGTCTTTGATTTTGATCAATTGACGCATGTGAGACTTTCCTCGAGATAATTGAAACTCCGTCCATAGGCCATAGAGGAACGAATGACTAGCTTATTGGAAATTGTGCATGCTGATGTGCATAGTCCATTATGTGCAGCCATATGTGATGGATCTTTTTGCTTCATATGCTTTCTTCGAAAATTTGAGTGAATATATCTGTATATTTACTTAATAAGGAAGAAGTATGAAACATTTGAAAGTTGTTCAAAGACTTTCAAGATGAAGTGAAAAATCATTGTAACAAGAAAATAAAAGAGTTTATGATTTGATCGTAAAGGAAGATATTTGAGTTACATGTTTAGCAAAAACACCTAAGACTTGAGGAATTGTTCCATGATTTGTGTTTCCCGATAAACCATAGGAGTATGGCATATTCGAGAGATGAAATCAAACCATGTTTGACATGGTAAGATCAAGTGTGTCATTTATAAAACTGCCATTATGTTTTAAGGATTGAAGCTTTAGAGACTACCGCTTTTACACTGAAAAGAGCACCATCGTGATCCGTTGAAATGACACCATATGAGTTATGGTTTGGGATAAAACCCGAATTGTCTTTTCTTAAGTTTTGGTATGCTATGCATAAGTAAAATGTTTACAACCAAAGTCGGATAAGAATGTCTTTGTAGGTTATCCCAAAGAATTTGTTGGGAATTTCTCCATAACACCGAGGACAAAAGAGTTTGTCGCCTGGAACGTCAAGTTTCTTGAGAAGGAATTTTTCGTGAAAAGTTAAGTGGGAGGGCAATAGAACTTTGATAAGGTTGTTGAACCTTAGCTATATGTGCTAAGTAGCACAACGCCAGAAAGTGTCCCAGTGGCGGCCACAATGCTCATGGCTCTCGTGATTACAAAAGGTGTGATCTCGGAGATTAGAGTTCCTATAGAACCGTGTGGGTCGGTAAGAATCAAATAGTAAGATTTGATAAGCAAGTCGTTATTGTTTTGACAATGATGAACCGACTACATGCAAAGAAGCGATGATGGGCCCTGAATCCATAAAATGACTAGAAGTCATAGCATCCGTGATAGTATCCATACACGAGAAATCAAGTTTCTGAACTTGGAAGACCCTACGGAAAGGCGTGAAGCCTATCGGTCATGTTTGGATCTATAAAGAAATAAGACATGGATGTTTAACATCTATGAAATAGTTGACATGTCGGAAAGAAGTTTACAACAATGTTCAAGGAGTTGACTATGACAAGATTTCATCTTTCATAGCGATATATAGTCTTGACAGATTAATGTAGCAACCACTACATATAATTTGGTATATGGTAGTTGAATAAACAAAACAAGGTTCTTCTAATAGAACGGTAACCTAGGACATGTACATGACATGGTCTGAAGGGTTTTGTTAATTCAAAGGGTGCTAAAAGGGCATGTAAACTTCAATAGTTGAAGTAAGCATAGCGGAGTTGGAATCTTCACCATGATGAAACTGTTAAAAGAGTTTAAATTCATCGGAGATGATGAAGATGCTTGCATTCGCAAGAAATTAAGTGGGAGCGCTGAGACATATTTCTAATACATTATGTAGAGGACATATTGTTGATTGGAAATGATGTATCTTGTATTGACACAAGTTAAGAATTTCATTAAAATAAGATTTCGATGAAAGACTTGGGCAAACCCGGAATATTTGGCATTAATATCTATATGGATAGATTAAGGCGCAAATATGGTTGTGCCAGACATACATATATGAGATATTGAAAGGGTTTAATATGGAAACAACAAGAAAGGTTCTTGCTGCATGGAAAGAATTGTATCAAGATTCAAGTGTTTCAACACTTGGTGAGTAAAATCACATGAAGATTTTGATCGATTATACCATGATATGTATATATCCAAAATGTCCTATGCTCTAAATGTTATGAGCACATACCAGAATGATCCATAAGATGATCATTGGACAATAGTAAAGATATTCTTATGAGCTTTGGAAGAACTAAGAATATATCATGTATAAGTGACAAATAGTTAAAGGTAGTTCATTGTAAAGTGTTACATTGATACTAGTTTTGTCACAAGATGCAAATTAAATTTATCTCAATTTAAACTATGGGTGGCACAATGTAATGGAAAGGATGTTCCATGATGGATTTGGATGAGTTCCAAAGTTGAGACATTGTGACGGACACTACAATAAAAGGCTAAGTATATGACTGCTATAGTAGCATCATAGGAGGGCATTTGTGTTAAATAGTTTTTTATCAAACTAGGTGTCGTTCAAAGTGGGCTAATACTATGAAGATATATTGTGTGACAATAATATCAACATATTTTGAGCCGAACGAACTAAAGGTCTCACCAAAGGACCAAATTTATACAATGCCATCTCATTTGAGAATGAGTGATGCATAGAGACGCAAAGACATGCAAATACACACGGACCTGAAACTGTCAGATCCGAAGATTATGTTAACCACTAGCAATAGCATATATGCAACACAAGAAAGCCATAAGTGTTCAATACGCAAAGTTTTTCAAACTAGATTATTGACTCTAGTGCAAGTGGGAGACTAAAAGGAATATGCCCGAGAGGCAATAATAAAGTGGTTATTATCTTATTCCATGTTTATGATAAATGTTTATTTTGCATGCTATAATTGTATTGATCGGAAACGTCAATACATGTGTGTTTAATAAACAAAAAGGGTTCCTAGTTATGCCTCTCTTATAGACTAGCTTGTTGATTAACAAGATGATCAAGGTTTCCTGATCATGGACATTGGATGTTGTTAATAACGAGGTCACAACATTGGTGGAATGATGTGATGAACATTCATCCAAAGTATTGCATTACGATCAAAGTCATTATGTTTATATTGCTATAACATCATACGAAGTAATCTTTATCCTTAGACCATGAGATCATGTTAATTGCTAACACCAGAAGAGTATCTTGATAACATCAAACGTCACACCGTAACAGGGTGACTATAAGGATGGGTTCAGTGCTACGAAGGTGTTATGTTGAGGCTCATGGATCAAGAGTGGATTTTTTCAATCCTGATGACGGATAGATATACTCTGGGCCCTCTCGGTGATATCACATTGAAATAGCTTGCAAGCAAGTGATGTGATCACTAGAATGTTATATCACGGGAACAAGAAAAGAGTGCATGTCGGCAACGAGATCAAACTAGGTATGGAGATACCGATGATCGAATCTCGGACATGTAATATATCGCGAGACAAAGGGATTTAGTTACAAGCGTTAAAGGTTCACACGATCACAGAAGTCATCGTTGAATATGCAGGAGTTAGTATGGATCTCTAGGTCCCGCTTCTGATTATTGATCTGAGAGGAGTCTCAATCATGTCTGCATTATTCGCGAACCATAGGGTGACACACTTAAGGGATACCGACACCATTTGGAGCAAATATGTTTCAGATAAATATTTAAGAAAGCGCTGGAATTATTTCAATAGACACCAAAACTGTTTCGGGTGAAATTGCTGAAATTGGTTCTGCATGTAATATTGAAATGTTGCAGGGGGTTTTATGTGAATGTTTGTTAATTAAAGTAATTAAAAAAATTCTGAATAAAAATAATAAAAGAGTTTTATTAAATGAGAGAGCATTAAATTTGGAGAAATTTAATGCATTTAAAGTGGAGACTTTAAAAGAGAATGTGAAGGGGCATTTTAATGTGGAGGGGTTACTACCACATGAATGGGGGAGGTGAGGAGTCACCCCCCCATGCGCCGGCCATGGAGAGAGGGGAACCCCCTCCTCCTATAAAAGGCCCCCTCACTCCCCTTATTCCTCACACCTCCTCGTGAAGGATCTCTCTCCCCCTCTAGTTATTCCCCATGGTCTCGGATTAGCGAGATACATGTTCCCGGTGGCTTTATCTGGAAAGGAGTTGCTGCTTTCCGCTGCTTTGCTGGAGCGAGGGATGGAGGTTGTCGGGGTACCGGACGTGTGTGCGATCACGGATGCACCGCTTCTTTGCGGTGCTAGACTTGCTAGAGTTAGATCTGAAGGACGTGCTGGAGCCGGACCTGCTCGGACTTCCACACGATCTTGAGATCGGCAAGTGTACGACTATATCAACCACGAGTTCCTACTCGTTAACAAAACTCGTTGTCTTCGAGGGTAAGTTCTCGATGGATGTATGTCCACCCGTTGCTCTGTACCTAGTAGATAGATCTTGGCGTATAGTTCTCATCGTAAGAATTTTTTTGTTTTCTATGTTGTGGACCCAACAAGATGGTGGATGAAATCCAGCAAACTCACATGCGAAGAACACGATGAACACAATGCACACGCGATACACAAAACAACCTATAGCTCACGCCGACGGCTACCGGTCTGACACAATCCCTAGGATTGGTGGCGGGCAAGAACAATCTCTCTCTAACCGGTAGTGCGAGTGGGAGGATTGGTGAGATATTGACAACTTGGAGAAGGAACACCGAATCCAAGACCTTGTACAACTTGAACGCACTATGGAAAAATCCAAGCGATTCGGGATAATTGGTTCTCCTTGTCAAGGAGCATGAGACTTAAACTAGATAGATCCACAAAGGGGTTTCTTCTAATTCAATTATCCATGTCAAAGGGGTGAGCCTTAGGGGCTATTAATAGTACTAGGGATGAAGGGTAGGTAAAGGGAATATTTTAGGGCATCAAACCCAGATCCGTGCATAGACGAGCGTTTCTGGTGGTAAGTCAGGAAGCACCGTATTTGGCGCCGGAAGTTTCTGGCGATCGTCGATATATTCTGGTCTTCACCGGAATGGGGTGCTGACGTAGATTTTGGTGTTACGCCGGAAGTTTCTGGTGGTCTCCGAAAAGTTCTGGTTTACGCCAGAAAGATATGTTGAGGGTGATTCCAGTGGGGCACCAGAATTAGAGGGAGGATTCTGGCAAGATTTCTAGTGTTGCCGAAATTATCGCCGGATTCTTCTAGAGCTTCCTTATCGCATGAACTTGGCATTCTTTCTTGAGTGTCAAATATGAGGATACACAAAGTATTGGCATGAAGTAGCATGCCATTCAAAGGAGAGTCAAAGTCACACATAGAGAGGAGCGAGTTCACCTCCTCATGTAAGAGTTTAGCTCGAGCGCGTGTCATCGGTCCACTTGGGGGCTTTGGCGTAGTAGATGGAGTGATGTTGATAGGATGGGCTGCATCAGCTCCCTCCCTTGGGAAAGAGTCGTCCTCGACTCTTCATCCTCATCATCACCATGGAATGGTGATAGGTATTTCACATTGAACGTATATCACTAGGTACTTGGACGTAGGGATGTCGATGATGTAAGCGTTGTTATTAATCTTCTTGAGGACCTTGAAGGGATCGTATCCTCTTGGCTTTATCTTGGAGTCACGTTCTTTAGGGAAGCAATCCTTTCTTAGGTGTATCCAACTAGGTCACCTTCTTCGAAGATCATCTCTCTCTTTGTCTTGTTTAGCCTTGACATTTGGCAAAGAACTTGTTGCTCAATAGTAGCTCTTGTGTATTCATGTAGCTTCTTCATTGCTTGGGCGTGCTTGTTGACATCCATGTTGGTGCGCTCGTGGAGAGGAAGTGGTAGGATGTCGAGCGTGGTGAGTGGCTCGAATCTATAGACAATCATGAATGGACTCTTCATTGTTGTGGAGTGCTTGGCTCGATTGTAGGAGAACTCGGCATGGGGAATGCATTCCTCCCAATCTTTAAGAATCTTCTTAATCAACACTCGTAGGAGGGTTCCGAGGCTTCGGTTGACAACCTCGGCTTGGCCATCCATTTGAGGGTGCGAGACGGATGAGAATAGGAGCTTGACAGCGAGCTTGTCCATGAGCGTTTTCCACATGCAACTCATGAATTTGACGTCACGGTCAGAGACTATGGTTCTTGGAACACCATGAAGGTGGACGATTTCTCGAATAAACAAATTTGCAATATGTGAAGCATCATCGGTCTTATGAAAAAGAATGAGGTGTGCCATTTTTTGAAAAGCGATCCACTACCAAAAATATGGAATCCTGACCATTCTTAGATCTAGGAAATCCTAATACAAAGTCCATGCTAATGTCCGAGCAAGGTGTATGAGGAATAGGCAATGGCATATAAAGACCAAATGGGTTATTAGACTTGGACTTAGCTTGTAAGCATGTAGTGCATCATTGGACATGGCGCTCCATTTCTCTCTTCATCTTTGGCAAATAGTAGTGCGTGGAGAGCATGTCATATGTCTTGTCATGACCAAAGTGGCCCATTAAGACTCCACCATGAGACCCTTAGAGAAGCAAATTTTGGAGAGATAACTTCAGAATGCAAAGCTTGTTTTGTTTGAAGATAAAATCATTGTGCAAATAGAAGTCATCAAATCCCTTTTGAATTGTACACTTAGCAAATATTGGTGCAAAGAATGGGTCGAAAGTATACAAACATTTGATATCATCAAGACCCAACACGTTCACTTCGAGGCGCGTAAGAAGGCTTGTGTTTTTGCGAGACAAAGCATCCGCAACTGATACGTCCAAAACGTATCTACTTTCCCGAACACTTTTGCTATCGTTTCTCCTCTATACTTGTATGATTTGGATGCAACTAATGCGAACTGACGCTGTTTTCAGCAGAATTTCCTTGGTGTCTACTTTTTGTGCAGAAAATCAACTATCAGGAAAAATCCTGGAAAATATGCCAAAAATCCTATTTCACCAAAAGACCTGAGCCGAATCACGAGACGGAGAAGAGCCACAGGGTGGCCACACCACTGGCGGGCGCGCTGCCAGCCACGCCAGGTGGTGTGGGCCCCTGTGCACCCTCGGCCTCTCTCTTCGCCTATAAGGAGCCTTCTGACCTAAAAACTCCGGGGGTTCGACGTTTTTACAGAAGGAGTTCCGCTCACGCCACCACCAGATTCCGGAAGAAAGCACGAAACTCCGTTCTGGCACCCTGCCAGGACGGGGAATTGGAGGAGATCATCGCCATCATCATCACCATCGCTTCTCCATCGACCATCCATGTTTCCCCCATCTATGAGTGAGTAATCCCCCGCTGTAGGCTATGGGGATGGTAGGGATTGGATGAGATCGTTCATGTAATGGCATCAGATTGTTAGGGCATGGTGCCTAGTATCTTTTATTAGTGCTTTATGGCTTTGTTGCGACTTGTTGTGCTTAATGCTTATCACTAGGGCCCGAGTGCCATGATTTCAGATCTGAACATGTTATTGATTCATTATGATAGTATTGTCCTTGGTCTTATCTGCAAGTTGTATACACACGTCGTTGTCCGGAACCTATGGCCCCAAGCGATGTAAATCGGGATAACGGAAGGAAAGGCTTTGATGTGAGGATCACACGTGTTCACGGAGTGTTAATGCTTTGCTCCGGTGCTCTATTAAAAGGAGCACCTTAATTGCCGAGTTCCCTAGAGGCCCCACGCAAACGGGTCAGGGATAAAAGATGTTGTGCAAGTTCTCATAGCGAGCACGTATGACTATATATGGAACACATGCCTAGGATTGTCTAGTACTTGGATGCTTTATCTTATTTATCTACAATTGCCCTATGTTCTGATTGCTATGTGAATTGTCTTGTCCATGCAACGCCCGTCCATCCATCCCTATGCCTACCACTTGAATCCCAATGTTCTTGCTTTTGTTACTACTGTCTTTTGCTTTACTACTACTGCTACTCTACTATTCCTACTACAAAACTGCTTGATAAACTGCTGTGAGCAAGATTGTTTCAGTGCAGCTGAATTGACAACTCATTGTTAAGGCTTATAAATATTCTTTGGCTCCCCTTGTGTCGAATCAATAAATTGGTTTCACTTCCTAAAAATACTGCGATACACCCCTATACTTGTGGGTCATCAAGACTATTTTCCGGGCGCCGGGGAGCATAGCTTTATTTATCAAGTTCACTTGGATTCTCTATTGTTCGCTGCTATCCATCCATCATGGGTAAGTCTCGTGATGGCAAGGTTCCTATTTTACCACCCACTACAAGAAGATGTACGGTTCTGAACACCTCTTTTGCTCTTGATTCACCGTCTGTTATAAGTAAGCTCGTTACACCACCACATACGCATGCTACACACACTGCTACTACTGCTGAATCTGAAACTTCTGATGCTTATGATGCTGCTTCTACTATGCTTGATAAGAGTGGTTCATTAGGTCCTTTCCTAGATGCTACGATTGCCAGAACTATAGCTAGAAATACCGAAACTCCTAATGAAGGCACTACCACACCTGTTAGCTCACCTGAGTCTAGTGAGAGTTATGATATTGAAGAAGATTATGTTGAGATGACCGATGAGTTTATTAAAGAATGTAAGAACACCCATGATAGGAGCTGCTAAGAGTCTCCTTGAGAGGCGTACTATTAGACCCAAATTATATCCTGCTGCTAAGTTTGCCGCTTCTCCCATAAACATTACAGATGAAGATTATGATTTCTCTCTCGATCTATCTTACATAGCTATTGTCGAGAAAGAACCTTTTTGTGGGACTAAGAATGAAAGTGCGGTAGCACATATGAATGAACTTTCTACCATGAGTGGCTTGTTTTCTGATGATATTAAGATGCGTACTTACTTTGTTGCTAAGATTTTCCCCTTTTCACTGAAAGGAGAAGCTAAAACTTGGTTTAGTAATTTACCTCCTAGATCTATTGATAGCCCTGAGTGCTTGATTAGTACTTTCCTGCAGAAATATTTTCCTCCCAGTGCTAGACATGCTATTTTGCAGGAACTTTTTGATTTTAAACAGGGAGAAAAAGTGGTATTGCCCGAATCTTGGGCAAGGTTTTGTGCTTTGATTCATGCACAGGCTGGCAGTCCATTACCTAAGAATGAGCTTCTTGATATATTTTATAATGGACTAACTGAGGAATCCAGGACATACCTAGATAGTTGTGCTGATTGTGTTTTCAGGAATATGACTCCTAAGGAAGCTGAGGAATTAATGGCTAAAATAAGCAAGAATTATGAAGATTGGACTCCTCCTAAACAAGCTATACCTGAAGTAATCGTACCTGAACCATCTATTCCTAAGCCTATTCCAACATCAAAGAAGAGGGGAGTTATTGAATTAAATGATGAAGTGATGAAGGAAGCTAAGAAATGTCTTAAGGAGAAGGGAATTAAAGCTGCAGATGTCAAGAATTTACCTCCTATAGAAGAATTATGTAAGCCTATTCCCTACTCACCCACTATTGAGGTACACTCTCTCCAACACTTTGATGAAGGTGATATCCCTTACTCTAAACCTCCTGATCAATGCTTAGAAGAATTTGATATCTTTATTGTTAAGCAAGATAACTTTAATAAAAGGGTGCAAAATCATCTAATGGAAAACACTAGAGCTATTGTTGAGTTGAAAGATATTGTGGAAAGAACCTCTAATGATGTTAAAATGATTGTTAAACACTTTCAAATGATTCAAACTCAAATAGATCAACTCGTTAAATTGCAAAGCGACTTGCTAGTGAATGCTGCTAAAGAAAAACATACTTATGAAATTAGAACTAGAAGTGGTGCTGCTACCCAGGATCCTCTATATCCCGAGGGGCATCCCAAAAGAATTGAGCAGGATTCTCAACAAGTTGAAAATAGCGGTTCTACTCGTAAGAAAAGGAAAAAGAAACATAAAACTGTTGAAGAACCCTCTGAACCTGCTATAGATCCTAATAGTATATCTATCTCTGATGCTGAAACTGAAAGTGGTAACGAAGAAAATGAAGTTCCTAATGAAGAGAAAGTTGAAGAAGAACCTAAAAACCACACTAAGACTACTAAATACACCAAAGAAGATTTTATTGCTAAGAAATATGGTAGTGAAAGAGAAACTTGGGTCCAAAAACCTATGCCTTTCCTTGATAAGAAACACAAGTCAAAAGAAGATGAATACTATAATAAGTTTTGTGAGTGGATGAAGCCTTTATTCTTGCAAATTCCTTTGGCTGATGCTATTAAATTGCCTCCTTACTCAAAGTATATGAAGGAAATTGTCTTGAATAAAAGGAAGATCCCTAATGAAGAAATTTCTACTTTGCTTGCTAATTATTCCTTCAATGGTAAGGTTCCTAAGAAACTTGGAGACCCAGGTATTCCAACTATCCCTTCCTCTATTAAGAACAGTTATGTTAGAACTGCTTTGTGTGATTTGGGAGCTGGAGTTAGTGTTATGCCTTTCTCTCTCTATAAGAGGCTTCAGCTTGAAAAATTGATACCAACTGATATATCTTTGCAAATGGCTGATAAATCTACCACTATTCCTGTGGGTATATGTGAGGATGTACCTGTTCAGGTGGCTCACAATTGCTTGATATTAACTGATTTTGTTGTGCTTGAAATGCCTGAAGATGATAATATGTCTATTATTCTTCAGAGACCTTTTCTTAATACTGCAGGAGCTGTTATTAATTGTAATCAAGGAAAGGTGACCTTCAATGTTAATGACAAGGAACATACTGTCTATTTCCCCAAGAAGATTGAAAGGACTTATGGTTTGAATTCAATTGAACATGTTGAAGGCATTCAAGTTGGAGAAATATGTTGTCCCATACCAAGAGAAAAATTTGAAACTATTATGATTGGGACCATTGCTATCAAGGTTGAGGTAACTTAATCATTAGTGGAATACAAAGTTTTGTCTCATATGCAATTGTTTTGGTAGCAAGACTTGATCAACCTTGCTAACAAAAGGATTCCATTGAACAAAACAATGTTTTCATTATGATTATCTCCGTTTATTTCTATCCTTTGCATTTTAGTTTTTGCTTTCGTTTAGTTTTATTTGTGTTGTTAGTTGTTTGCATGCTAGAACTTATGTAGTTCTAGCCTTGTTTTGTCCTTGCATCATGTTTCCAAAAAAAAATCTGTCTGTCAGAAAAATCATTCTTCTATTTCTGAAAATTGCCCAAAAACAAAGTGTCTTGAAAAATTCCAGAAAATTCATATTAAATTTTTACGTGAAAAAAAGGGTAGAGGAGTACCTGGGAGGAACCAGGGGGCCCACTAGGCAGGCACACCATGTGGTGGCGCGGCCAGCCCTGGGTGGCGCCATGCCCTGGTGTGGGCCACCCCTGGCCCCCCACTACTTCTCTCACCTGCCACTTTCTTCTCTCTCCCGAGTAAGCTCTAGTTCATAGCTCAAAATCGTGTTCTTTCTGTGCTTGCTCTCGATTTGTTCGATCTCCTTTCTCAACCCATCTTTCTTGCTGAAATTTGGAGCAATTGTTCCTTGGTATGTGACTCCTCCCCTTGTCCAAGTAGATTTGTGTTCAGTGGATTATATGTTGAGTAATTTGCTGCTGTAGGTGACTAGTTATGAGAGCTTGTAAGCTTGTTTGATGCTTAGACATATAGTTTTGATGCATGTTTAGGCCTCTTGCAAGTCCCTATGAGTAGAATCCGTCATTATATTTACTTTGCAATCACTTGTTTAATAGGTGTTTAAACTTCAGAATACCAAGCATGAACAACCATACTTTTGGAGAGATATTTGAGAGTGATGCACCTAGGAGGTCGAGCCCCTCAATAACAGCCTCTCAAGCTAGGCCTTCATACAATGAAGATCTCATTGCAACTCAGACAGTAGTGAAAGGGATGATGGGGATGCTCACCCATCCTCTTTTCCTTGTTTTACTTTCTTGCAAGCTGCAGGTATTCTTGATGATTTCTTGCTACTGATTGAGAGGGTTGACTTAACCTCTTATATGCAAGATGAGAGTGCACAATATGCTATGCTCACGAAAACTTTTGTTGAGAGCTTCTGATTTACTAACACACCCTATCAATCTACTGTCTCTTTTAAAATCTATGATATGCCCTTCACCATGCCTTTGGAGAGATTTTGCAGTATTGTAGGTGTGCGTATGACAGGGACCGTGAAGAAAATTCAAGGGCGACCCGCTGATTTGTTGGAGCTTTACCGAGGGGTGACCAATGATGATGACCGTGGCATGCAATGGCGGAAAGATAAGAAATATCCAACTCCCTGCTCTTAGATACTTTGCATATTATCTTGCCACTAGTGTATTGGGTAGGGAGAACACTAGTAATATATCCAACTATCATTTAGCATTCCTTGCTGCTGCGCTCAACAATGATACTCGGTACAATCTTGGCTCGCTTATTGCTCGCCGTCTAGCTGCTAGGGGGCCTATCTATGGAGGCATCATCGCATCGTGCATATTCAATGCATTAGGTCTTTCAGTGGATCCCTATGATGCTATGCTGGCACCACAGAGGCTTGACCTTGTTGCCATGAAAACTCATCACTTTGTCACTGCTACCTCTGATTTGAACAATCTAGTATATAGGATGCTTTTCACTGATGGGGATGAAAGGGAGATCCTTTTGCCATAGCCTGCTTTGTTTAGTGTTGAGAGGAGACCGTGGTCGCGCTCCAAGGAGGAGGTGGATGAGCAGCTTCGCTTGCTGGGTTTCCACGAGCAGCACCAGGAGGATGTGCCCTCCTTTGATTACTCTGCACATTACGGCGGGACGTACTTGAGCTCGCACCAGGACGAGGGTACCTCCTCATCGTACCACTGTGACACTTCATCTTGGCCATCTTGGGATTGATACCCCACTTAGGACAAAAGCCTAAGCTTGGGGGGAGGTACGCCGACACCGCACTCATCTCCATATCATGTTGCGTCGGTACTTTGTATATTCATGTTTTCGTTCTCTTCTTAGTTTTCGTTCTTCTTTGCTTTTGCTTTCTAAACACACAAAAAGACCAAAAATATTTTTGTTGTTTCTCTTTGGTTTGCTTCTTCTTTTTGCCTTGGTTTGTTTTTCCCTTTTTGCTTTGTTTGAACTATTCGAAAAACCCAAAAAGATTTTGCTTTGCTTGTTTTTCTCTTTTGGTTCTTATTTAAAAATCGAAAACACCAAAAATATTTGTCATTCTTCTTTGGTTTTTGTGAGTTTACTATAGGGTTCGACAGTTCGCAGTGGATTATTGGTTTCATATTATTATTCAAGCCACACAAGTGAAGAGCAATAATGAGGATTAATGACAACTTGAGGCGTGGTAAGAGGCTGGTAACGAACTCTATTTGTCTTCATTTTTGTACATATACTCATCATTGCGAGCTTGCTTAGTCCATTCATGTAGGGTGTATGATATCTTTGGATGCTTAGTAGTTCTTGCTTTCTTGTGATTAGCTCCAGCCCGCTAATAGTTTGTAGCATGTCTCATGAATGATTGCTTGCATTACTCTATTCATAAATTGGTATGACACTATGGTATCCTCCTCTGAATGTTTCATTTGATTTACTTGGCACATGCAGATGACTGTGATAATCAGTTAAGCCTTGATGAATTATTTTTCCTTGAGGATCTTGAATCACTTTCATGCCATGAGTAGTCCTGTTTTGTTGCAAGCATGATAATGACAGCTATTGCTCTCTCGTTTGTCGCTCCCTTTCTATTGCTAGCCTTCACTTCCACTGAGTGTTTTACTCAAGTTTCCAACTCCCTAAACCAAATATTTCCAAAGTGTCCACCATACCTACCCATTAGCATCATTTGCTACTTCCGTGCATATTCAATATGCTTTGTTTTCTTCTGAATAAAATGTTTGCTTGTTATGAGAAAGTTAGTTAGTAAAGCTCTCACAAACTTGATGGAACACTTTATTTTCTTGCACTTAATAAACCTAAACCATTGTGTCCTTCTTTGTTGCGCATATGCTTGCGCTTTATGAGTTGAAGTTAGCAGAACCATGTATCATGGGGACCGCTTTTAACACTTCATAGGTACTTTGTGCCTAAGTTGATATCATGTTCTTTTGCTTACGGATCCTGGCGGTGTGAAATAAAAGTGGAACTTATAAGATCATGGAGTTTGTATGTATGTTAGAGAAACGCCTGGGCTGCTAGCATAAGCCATGCCTAATCATGGTGGAAACTTGCAGCATAACCATAATGAGCATTCTATGAAGCATCCTCAATAAAAATCTATGCACATAGTAAATAAAAAGATCGCCGAGATGCTCATTGTCTGCTTGCCTTGTATTTTGATCATGGGATAGCTCCCGCGTCATGTGCAAGGGGTACCCCGTTGGCGGTTCTCTATGATACGTATGTACTTACAATGACAAGAGCTTACTTGTGACTGAAGTTGAGTAGCATGAGGATCGGTCTTCGTAAGTAAGGGGCATGAGACTTCGATTTATAACTTGTCAAGCATATCCTCTTAGTTGTGTCACTTTCACCTTAACCACTTTAAAGATGCTTATGATAGGGGCAATGAGAGCTCAAAGCCAACGAGTACCATACTTTCAGCATTTGGAAACCTTTCAAAATTATTCAAAACCTTTTTCTTCTATTGTTGAGTCTCCATATATTCTTTGAGCACCTTATTGAGAGCATAGTTGTCATTCTTTGTGTTTGTTCCAATACTTGATTATTTGTGTTATGACTTTGATGCTTGTATCCTTGATATCTTTACTTCTAGTCATCACTTGAACTTCAGAGGTGCCTTGACATTCATAATCAAAGGCAAGCGAGATACCAATCTATCATACCTTTCTATGAGCACTGTAATGTTGCTTATGTTTGTGCTTCGTGCTACTTATTATTCTTGAGTTGGAATCTCTTCATAGCTTGCAATGACTATTAAGTAGACTTGGTTGCATACTCTTTATTATGAATTGTCTAAGTAGTTGGTCACATTGCTGAGAATATTTATATCATATGAAGCAAAATGTGTTCGTGACAGTTCTTTTATCGCACTTAGTTTTCAACTGAATTGCTTGAGGACAAGCAATAAGCTAAGCCTGGGGGAGTTGATACGTCCAAAATGTATCTACTTTCCCGAACACTTTTGCTATCGTTTCTCCTCTATACTTGTGTGATTTGGATGCAACTAATGCGAACTGACGCTGTTTTCAGCAGAATTTCCTTGGTGTCTACTTTTTGTGAAGAAAATCAACTATCAGGAAAAATCCCGGAAAATATGCCAAAAATCCTATTACACCCGAAGACTCCAGGAGCCAGAATACGAGACGGAGAAGAGCCCTGGGGTGGCCACACCACTGGCTTGGCAGGGCAGGCAGCGCCAGGTGGTGTGGGCCCCAGCACCCCTCGGCCTCTCTCTTCGCCTATAAGGAGCCTTGACCTAAAAACTCCGGGGTTGACGTTTTTCGAGAAGGAGTTCGCTCCGCCGCCACCACGATTCGAAAGCAACACGAAACTCCGTTCGGCACCTCGCCAGGGGAATTGGAGAGATCATCGCCATCATCATCACCATCGCTTCTCCATCGACCATCCATGTTTCCCCCATCTATGAGTGAGTAATCCCCCGCTGTAGGCTATGGGGATGGTAGGGATTGGATGAGATCGTTCATGTAATGGCATCAGATTGTTAGGGCATGGTGCCTAGTATCTTTTATTAGTGCTTTATGGCTTTGTTGCGACTTGTTGTGCTTAATGCTTATCACTAGGGCCCGAGTGCCATGATTTCAGATCTGAACATGTTATTGATTCATTATGATAGTATTGTCCTTGGTCTTATCTGCAAGTTGTATACACACGTCGTTGTCCGGAACCTATGGCCCAGTGGCGAAATCGGGATAACGGAAGGAAGGCTTTGATGTGAGGATCACACGTGTTCACGGAGTGTTAATGCTTTGCTCCGGTGCTCTATTAAAAGGAGCACCTTAATTGCCAGTAGTTCCCTAGAGGCCCCACTGCAAACGGGCTGGCAGGATAAAAGATGTTGTGCAAGTTCTCATAGCGAGCACGTATGACTATATATGGAACACATGCCTAGGATTGTCTAGTACTTGGATGCTTTATCTTATTTATCTACAATTGCCCTATGTTCTGATTGCTATGTGAATTGTCTTGTCCATGCAACGCCCGTCCATCCATCCCTATGCCTACTGCACTTGAATCCCACTGTTTACTGCTTTTGTTACTACTGTCTTTGCTTTACTACTGCTGCTACTCTACTATTCCTACTACAAAACTATTGCTACTGATAAACTGCTGTGAGCAAGATTGTTTCCAGGTGCAGCTGAATTGACAACTCAGTTGTTAAGGCTTATAAATATTCTTTGGCTCCCCTTGTGTCGAATCAATAAATTGGGTTTCACTTCCCTCGAAAATACTGCGATACACCCCATATACTTGTGGGTCATCAGCAACTACATTAGCTTTGCCCTTCTTGTACTTGACAATATAGGGAATGGACTCCATAAACTCAACCCACTTAGCATGTCATTTACTTAAGTTGGCTTTGCCCTTAAGGTACTTCAAGGACTCATGGTCAGAATGGATGATAAATTCCTTGGGCCAAAGGTAATGTTGCCAAACTTGCAAAACACAAGCCAAAGAAAAAATCTCTTTGTCATAAATCGGATAATTGAGGTGTGTGCCGTCAAGTTTCTCGCTACGATACGCAATAGGACGTCCATTTTTCATGAGGATTCCTCCAATGACAATACCACTAGCGTGACACTCTATTTCAAAACTTTTTGTGAAATCTGGTAAAGCAAGTAGAGGTGCTTCGGTGAGCCTCTTTTTAAGCTCATCAAATGCCTTTTGTTGTGCTTTGCCCCACACGAAGGCGACATTCTTTTTGGTCAACTCATTGAGAGGACAATAAATGGTAGAGAAATCTTCCACAAATGGACGATAGAAACCGATCAATCCATGAAAACTTTGAAGTTCACTTTTGATAGGGATATGTCAAGGGTATGCCCAGAGATGTTACGATCGGGCGAAGGCTCATGAGTCGTCCGAAAGAGGCATGGACTGAAGGAAGGAAAGGCCCAGCGACTAGAAGCCCAGGAGCGTAGCAGAAGCCCAGTCGGACTAGGTCAAAAGTCTCCGGATCCTTATCTTGTTCGGGGATAACTTGTAAACCCTAGCGAGGTGCTTCATATATAAACCTCCCTAGGGTATCCTGGAGACTTACGTTCCATTATACACCCCCCTCAAGCGACTCGCTGCCTATCCGCCGAGCTCGCCACCCCTGTAACTCGCTCTCTCATAATCTAATCTAGCAGGAGTTGGTCTTTACCCTCCGGGGGCCAAACCTGGGTAAACCCATGTGCATCTGCCCCATCTCGCACCGCAGATGGCCGCCAACTCTTCCTCACGAAACACTCAATCGCTGCTAGTGGCAGCGACTGCCGTGGCCATTTCCACGACAGTGGCGCCCACCGTGGGGCATAGCGGGACTGGCCTGAGTTCTGCGGCGAGACCCTATTCGCCGATCGATCGGCCGCTCGCCACCGATCGCATGATCGCCATCGGCGGGATGTTGCAGATCCTGCCCATCAGCTACATCCCGGCGTCACGTCCGGTCACTCACGCCACGGTGATGCTGGTTGGCTCCATCAACCTCTTTGTCGGCTTCACCGGCGCGGTCGATCCAGCCGCGATGGTGATTGTCGGCGGGTCGCCTCCACACCGATCTGTTTTCGGAGGAGCAGGTCCGCTCCATCAGGGGCCTTGTCACCGAGTACGACTCGACCGCTAGCGATGCGTTCGAGACTAACGCCGCCACCAACGACGACGACCTAAACAACGACGCCGACTCCACGACCCCTGCATCGGTCGACGGATCCATCACCGCCGCATCACGGGAGGACTCCATCACGCGAGTCTCCAACCCAGAGGACTTCGAGGACCCCTCCATCCTGGGGATCTTCGACTCCGATTCCGGCTCGGAATCTCCCGAGGATTTTCACGCTAGATCCAATCGCTTCAATGCGATCTACATGGCGGGCAGCACGACCGCCCCACCAGATCCGTTCTCCACGCTGATCCCACCGACCACGACGGCCACGGAGGTGGAGCAAGCCCGCCTACGGCTCGCGGAGGCGCAATGCAACGAACTCGCCGAGCGCGAGAAATACCGCCTCGAACAAGAGACGGCACGGGAGCTGTCGCTCTATCACCAGCGCCGCATCAGGACCCGCCTGAACTCCAACGTTCAGGGCCGCGTCCTGAACTTCAATGACGAAGGCGATCCCACACGCGCCGCCGAGTGCGAATACTGCGAGAACGCGCCGCCAGGCGGGAGCAACCCCGCAAGACTACCACCTGGTGCGCCGGCAACTGGGTCCCCTCCACCACCCATGGGTCGCGCGCCCCCGCCAGACCAACCGCGGATCATCATCTCGCTGCAAGCCCGTGATGCCAATGGGCTACCACTATACTCCACCCCGATGGACAACATCGTTGCGGCCGACGCCGCGATCGCCAACCTCGACGTCCAAGGCGACGGCGCGCTATAGATCCAGTATGCCAAGGCCCTACTCATCAGGGCCGTCGAGCAACAAGCCGCGGGAGTCGATCCGCGGGGGCGGAAGTACTCCCGCTCGTCAGCAAGCAGGGCGGCATCAAGCGGCCACCCCACCGTGGCTAACGCATTAGTTTGCCCACCACCCCAGCCCCTGGCGAACCAACCACGGGCCGCCAATCCCGCGTTGTCAAGCAACGAGCCGCGACCGGCGAACAACACGGTCGCTGCCAACGGGCAGTCCCTCGATGCCCGAACGAACATCATCAACAATCAGGCGTGGCGGTCGCGCCAGCCCTACGACCTGTGACACACCCTCACCAACCGCGGCGACCCGGAGCCAAGAGGCTCGCTCAGACGAGTCGGGCCGCAATGCTTTGGACCAATGATTCATGGGGAAAAATACCCCGCCAACTTCAAGGCCCCCAAGGAGATCGAGAAGTACGACCCAACGTACGACCCCACTGTTTGGCTGGACACATACCTCATGGCAATGGGGATCGCAGGCCACACCGACCTGCTCGCCGCTCGCTACCTCCCCCTGATGATGGAGGGTGCGACCTGGCAATGGATCAACACGCTCCCCGCCGACAACATCGACTCCTGGGAAGAAATGCGGGCGCGCCGTCGCACGCCGAGGGCTCCTACACCCGCGCCACCACCATAGAGGACCTGGAGCGATGCATCCAGGGACAACGCGAGTCGACTCGCCGGTGGATCCAAAGATGGCAAGAACTATGGATAAACGCCTCCGACATCTACCCAGACACGGCGATACACTGCTTCAAGAACACGTGCTGGTACGAACGCCTGGTCACCAAGATCAAGACGGTCTACCGGACGCTCGACAACATCCCCGACCTCCTCGAGATCACTAAGCGCTATGCGGAGGAAGACCCCAACCAAGACTCCGACGACGAGTCGGGAGGACGACGCCGCACTAGCATCCACGACAGTGGGCGCCTACGCGACATGCGCTACAACAACACCCGCATCACCGGCAAGCGCCGCACGGACGGGCGAGTCGACTTCGTCGCCAACGCCGGCTACGACCAGTGCGACTCCAAGAACTACCGCCGCGATGGAGGAAACTACCGCGCCAACAACACGACGAGGCCGAAATTCGACCCTGCCGCCTTGCTCAATCAACCCTGCATCTATCATAGCAGGGAGGGAAAACCTGCCACCCACACCTCCACTGATTGCCACTCTCTCAAAGAGATTGAGAAGGCAAGACGAGCAAGGGAAGACCCCAACAACAACCCACCTCGGGACAACGGGAACGGCGGCGGCTTCGGCACTGCCGTCAGCTTGCTACATACCTTCACCGGACTCGGCACCAAGCACGACAAGAAGGTGCTCGCCCGTGCGGTCGCCGTCAATGTGGTGACGCAAGTCGACATCCCTCGCTTCCTAAACTGGTCCGAGCAGAGCATCACCTGGAGTCGCCAGGACCATGCGCCAAGGATCGAATACCCAGGGCGAGTCGCCCTGGTAGTCAGGCCCAAGGTTAATGGACGGTGGGAGCTCCATCAATATCTTGTACCTCGACATGTTCAAAAGGCTCCAGCTCCCAGAAGCAGCCATCGAGCCAACACTGACGACCTTCCATGGCATCGTCCCCGGTCGGAAGGCATACCCGATCGGGAAGGTGACGCTGCCAGTCACCTTCGGCACTCCAGCAAACTATCGCACGGAGAGGATCGTCTTCGAGCTGGTGAACTTCCGCAACCCCTACCACTGCGTCCTGGGCCGCCAGGCATTCGCAAAGTTCATGGCGACCCCACACTACGCTTACAACATGATGAAGCTCCCCGGGCCAAGCGGCATCATCACCGTCCACGGCGACCCCGACATGGCCATGGAATGCGAAGACAAGGGCGTCGAGCTCGCCGACATCGTCATCGCCGCGGAGACCGACCACACGGAGGAGCTCGCGAAATACGCGGGCAACATCAACAAGGATGACCCTACCATCCTGAAGAAACCAACCGCCGTGAACTCCACGTTTGAGGCGACCACGCACACCCGCACCGTCGAGCTCGTCCCAGGCGACTCCAGCCAGACGGTCACCATTGGGGCGCACATGAGCCCCGCATAGGAAAGCGCGCTCATCGGGTTCCTCCGTGAGAACCGCGACATCTTCGCATGGAAGCCATCTGACATGCCAGGTGTCCCGAGGGAACTCGCTGAGCACAAACTCAACACCGACCCCAAAGTGCGACCAGTAAAGCAGTCGCTACGGCCCTTCAATGAAGAGCGCCATCGAGCAATCGCCGAGGAAGTTCAGCGCCTGCTAGCCGCAGGCTTCATCCGGCCAATCAAGTACTCCAAGTGGCTGGCAAACCCAGTCCTGGTTCTAAAAAAGAACAACACATGGAGAATGTGCATTGACTACACCAACCTCAACAGCGCCTGCCCGAAGGAGGAGTTCGTCCTACCGCGGATCGATCAGATCATCGATTCGACCGCGGGATCGGAGTCACTGTGCTTTCTCGATGCTTACTTTGGCTATAACCAGATCAAGATGGCGGTCGAGGACGAGGAGAAGACGGTGTTCATAACACCATTCGGCGCATTCTGCTACATGGCCATGACGTTCGGCCTCAAGAATGCAGGTGCAACATACCAGAGGTGCATGCATGAGTGTCTAGCGAGCCAAATTGGCTGCAACATTCATGTTTAAATCGATGACGTGGTGGTAAAATCTGAAGGAAATATGCCCTAAGAGGCAATAATAAAGTTGTTATTATGTATTCCTTGTATATGATAGATGTTTATTTTGCATGCTATAATTGTATTGATAGGAAACATCAATACATGTGTGTTTAATAAACAAAAAGGGTTCCTAGTTATGCCTCTCTTATAGACTAGCTTGTTGATTAACAAGATGATCAAGGTTTCCTGATCATGGACATTGGATGTTGTTAATAACAAGGTCACAACATTTGTGAAATGATGTGATGAACATTCATCCGAAGTATAGCATTACGATCAAGTCATTATGTTTATATTGCTATAACATCATACGAAGTAATCTTTATCCTTAGACCATGAGATCATGTTAATTGCTAACACCGGAAGAGTATCTTGATAACATCAAACGTCACACCGTAACAGGGTGACTATAAAGATGGGTTCAGTACTACGAAGGTGTTATGTTGAGGCTCATGGATCAAGAGTGGAATTTGTCAATCCAGATGACGGATAGATATACTCTGGGCCCTCTCGGTGATATCACATTAGGATAGCTTGCAAGCAAGTGATGTGATCACTAGAATGTTATATCACGGGAACAAGAAAAGAGTGCATGTCATTGAGATCAAACTAGGTATGGAGATACCGATGATCGAATCTCGGACATGTAATATATCGAGACAAAGGGATTTAGTTACAAGCGTTAAAGGTTCTCACGATCACGAGTCATCGTTGAATGTGTAGGAGTCGAGACGGATCTCCGTGTCCTGCTGATTATTGATCGGAGAAGGGTCTCGATCATGTGCATTATTCATGAACCGTAGGGTGGCACACTTAAGAGTTACCGGACACCATTTTGGAGCACATATGTTTCAGACGAAAGAATTGCAAAGCGCAGGAATTGTTTCAATAGAAACCGGAAATTGTTTCGGGTGAAATTGCAGAAGGTGGTTCTGCATGTGATATTGAAATACAAGGGGCTATATGTGAATGTTTGTTAATTAAAGTAATTAACAAAATTCTAAATAATATAAATAGTTTTATTAAATGAGAGAGCATTAAATTTGGAGAAATTTAATGCATTTAAAGTGGAGACTTTAAAAGGGAATGTGAAGAGGCATTTTAATGCGGAGGAGTTACCACCACATGAATGGGGGAGGTGAGGGGTCACCCCCCATGCCCCGGCCATGGAGAGAGGGGGCACCCCCCTCCTCCTATAAAAGTCCACCCATTCCCTCCTTCATCTTGACACCTCCTTGTGAAGGATCTCTCTCCCCCTCTAGAATTATTCCCCCATGGTCTCGGATTAGCGAGATACATGTTCCCGGTGGCATTTAAATGCGGAAGGAGTTCTTGCTCATTGGATCGCTGGAGCGAGGAGGTGGAGGTTGTCCGGTGGCTTGAACGTGTGTGCGAGTGCGGATGCACTGCAGAGTTGCGGCGCTCGGACTTCCTCACGATCTTGAGATCGGCAAGTGTACGACTACATCAACCACGAGTTCCTACTCGTTAACAAAGCTCGTTGTCTTCGAGGGTAAGTTCTCCATGGATGTATGTCCACCCGTTGCTCTATATCTAGTAGATAGATCTTGGCGTGTAGTTCTCATCGTAGGAATTTTTTTGTTTTTTTTGCTACGGACCCAACAAAATCCACCCGCCAGGATGATCTGCTCGCCGACCTAGCTGAAATCTCCGCAAACTTGCGAAGGTACAACATCAAGCTGAACCCCGGAAAATGCACCTTCGGCGTTCCCACTGGACAACTCCTGGGTTATGTCATCTCCAAGCGAGGCATCGAAGCCAATCCCACCAAGATCGACACCATCGCGCGACTCGGGAAACCCGAGTGCCTACGCGACGTCCAAAAGTTGGCAGGGCGAGTCGCGGCCCTCAGTCGCTTCATCCCCCGACTAGGCGAGAAGGCAATGCCCCTCTACCGCCTGATGTGCAAGAACCCCACATTCCAATGGGACGCGGAGGACGATGACGCGCTGAAAGAACTCAAAGAAGTGCTACTCGCGGCACCACTACTCGCCACGCCACTCGACAAGGAGCCAATGCTCGTTTACGTCGTGGCCTCTACTTGAGTCGTCAGCGCCGTGATGGTCGTCGAACGACCAGAAGAGGGAAAGGAGCACCCCATACAGCGCCCCGTTTACTACATCAGCGAAGTACTCACAGACTCACGACAACGCTACCCGCAATACCAAAAACTAGTGTACGCGGTATTAACACGCATTGCGACTCCACACTACTTCCAGAGCACCCAATTACGGTGGTCTCCTTGGCCCCTGCAGGACATCATCTAATCGCATAGGCGAAGGGCGAGTCGCCAAGTGGGCCGTCGAAATCGGCGTCCACAACATCAAATACGAGCCCCGCAAAGTGATCAAGTCACAAGCCCTGGCTGATTTTCTCGCAGACTGGGAAGAAGCACAGCAGCCAGAGAAGCTCCCATACCTCCACTACTGGTTGCTCCACTTTGACGGCTCCAAGAACGCCGACGACGCAGGGGCTAGGGTCATCCTGACCTCCCCCAAAGGAGACAAGCTCCACTACGTGCTCCACCTCAACTTCAAGCCCTGCACCAACAACATGGCAGAATATGAGGCCCTCCTTCACGGCATGAGAGCCGCCAAGGAGATGAACGTCAAACGCCTACGATGCTACGGCGACTCCGACCTAGTCGCCGGCCAAGTTGCCGGGACGTGCGACGCCGTCACCCCAACGATGATCGCATCCCGCCAAGCCGTCGATCAGTTGGGAGGACACTTCGACGGCTACTCCGTCAAGTGGATCGACAGGCGCAAAAACAAGGAGGCAGACGCCCTCTCCGGAATCGGATCGACCCGACAAGCACCACCAGTAGGCGTCTTCCTCGACATCATCCACAAACCATCAGTCAGCCCACCAAAAGAGATCGACGTCGGGATCCCACTGCAACCAGAACCGGCCCTAGTCGCCATGGTTGTGGAACCTAGCGACTGGACAGCACCATACGTTGCTTTCCTGGAACACAAACTCCTACCGAGCAATGAGACAGAGGCGCGAATGATCGTGCGCCACTGCAAATCCTTCGTCATCATCAACAGCGAGCTCCACAAGCGCAGCGTGACTGGCGTGTTCTAGCGCTGCATACAGCCAGAAGAAGGCCGCAAGATCCTCCAGGACATTCACGCCGGCACCAAGTCGCTAGTCGCCAAGGCCATGCGACATGGTTTCTACTGGCTCACCGAGCACGCCGACGCCACCAACATCGTCCAACGATGTGTCAGGTGCCAGAAATACGCCAACCAGACGCACCTCCCTGGCTCAGCACTCAAGACAATCCCCATCATGTGGCCATTCGCCGTATGGGGCATGGACATGGTAGGCCCGTTCAAGAAGGCCCCGTCTGGCTTCACTCACCTCCTGGTCGCAGTCGACAAGTTCACCAAATGGGTCGAGGCCAAGCCGATAAAAAAGTGCAACGGCAAGACGGCCACCTAGTTCCTACGTGAACTCATCTACCGGTACGGCTACCCGCACAACATTATAACAGACAACGGAACCAACTTTGCAAAAGGGGCCATGGCGGAATTCTGTGAAGAACATGGCATCCGACTCGACCTCGCATCAGTCGCTCATCCGGAATCAAATGGCCAAGCAGAGCGTGCCAATCAGAGCGTCCTCCACGGGCTCAAGCCACGACTGCAGGTGCCCCTCGAGCGCACCCTAGGATGCTGGGTCGATGAGCTCCCTTCCGTGATATGGGGGATTCGCACCTCCGTCAACCGATCAACCGGGTTCACACCCTTCTTCATGGTGTATGGCGCCGAGGCCGTAATGCCAACCGACCTGGAGCATGACTCACCTCGAGTCGCCAACTACGTCGAGGCGGCCAACGAGGTTGCCCGCCAATACAGCATCGATCAACTCGACGAGGCACGCGACCTAGCTCGCTCCCGCACCACCATATACCAGCAAGGACTCCGCCGCTATCACAGCCGCCGAGTGCAGACTCGCACCTTCTAGGAAGGCGACCTGGTCCTGCGACTGGCCCAGGACAAGAAGGGCATGCACAATCTCTCCCCCCCATGGGAGGGGCCATTCTCCATAGGCCGGGTCCTTGGTAACAATGCCTACTACCTCATCGACATACGGGGCGACGACCAATTGGAGGTCGGGAGGCCATGGAATGTAAACCTCCTCAGAAAGTTCTATACCTAGAACCTCATACTATACTCCATCGGAATATATAATGAAATTCATTCGGATCGCACAAATTTTGTCCACTCGCCATATTCTTGTGCCACTCACACTCATACATACTAGCAATACGCTACTCACGGAAGTCAACCTCTGGCCGAGCGACCGGTACGGCTAAGTAGTGCGACACAAGGGCAGCGGAAATATTCGGGCCTTGGGTCGACAATGAAAAACGCCAACCCGGAGCCGCCATTGGAGTCGCCTAGCCTGACTGGCCCGCTAGGCCAAGACATCCAGTACACGCTTCTCACAGCGATCTGTCCCTCCCACCCTCGTGCAAAGTGACTCGAACGGTTAAGTACCACGCATGGGGACTCCGCAAAACGGGAACCACTGTTGGGTACGCAACATAGAAAACAAAAATTTTCCTACGATGAGAACTACACGCCAAGATCTATCTACTAGATACAGAGCAACGGGTGGACATACATCCATGGAGAACTTACCCTCGAAGACAACGAGCTTTGTTAACGAGTAGGAACTCGTGGTTGATGTAGTCGTACACTTGCCGATCTCAAGATCGTGAGGAAGTCCGAGCGCCACAACTCAGCAGTGCATCCGCACTCGCACACACGTTCAAGCCACCAGACAACCTCCACCTCCTCGCTCCAGCGATCCAGCGGAAGCAGCAACTCCTTCCATACGAAATGCCACCGGGAACATGTATCTCGCTAATCCAAGACCATGGGGGAATAATTCTAGAGGGGGAGAGAGATCCTTCACAAGGAGGTGTGAGGATGACGGAGGGAATGGGTGGCCTTTTATAGGAGGAGGGGGGGGGTTCCCCCTCTCTCCATGGCCGGTGCATGGGGAGGTGACCCCTCACCTCCCCCATTCATGTGGTGGTAACCCCTCCACATTAAAATGCCTCTTCACATTCCCTTTTAAAGTCTCCACTTTAAATGCATTAAGTTTCTCCAAATTTAATGCTCTCTCATTTAATAAAACTCTTTTATTAAATTTATTCAGAATTTTGTTAATTACTTTAATTAACAAACATTCACATATAGCCCCTTGCAATATTTCAATATCACATGCAGAACCACCTTCTGCAATTTCACCCGAAACAATTTCCGGTTTCTATTGAAACAATTCCTGCGCTTTGCAATTCTTTCGTCTGAAACATATGTGCTCCAAAATGGTGTCCGGTAACTCTTAAGTGTGCCACCCTACGGTTCGCGAATAATGCAGACATGATCGAGACCCTTCTCCGATCAATAATCAACAACGGGACCTGGAGATCCGTACTGACTCCTACACATTCAACGATGACTCCTGTGATTGTGAGAACCTTTAAGGCTTGTAACTAAATCCCTTTGTCTCTCGATATATTACATGTCCGAGATTCGATCATCGGTATCTCCATACCTAGTTTGATCTCGTTACCGACATGCACTCTTTTCTCGTTCCCGTGATATAACATTCTAGTGATCACATCACTTGCTTGCAAGCTATCCTAATGTGATATCGTCGAGAGGGCCCAGAGTATATCTATCCGTCATCTGGATTGACAAATTCCACTCTTGATCCATGAGCCTCAACATAACACCTTTGTAGTACTGAACCCATCTTTATAGTCACCCTGTTATGGTGTGATGTTTGATGTTATCAAGATACTCTTCCAGTGTTAGCAATTAACATGATCTCATGGTCTAAGGATAAAGATTACTTCGCATGATGTTATAGCAATATAAACATAATGAATTGATCGTAATGCTATACTTTGGATGAATGTTCATCACATCATTTCACAAATGCTGTGACCTTGTTATTAACAACATCCAATGTCCATGATCAGGAAACCTTGATCATCTTGTTAATCAACAAGCTAGTCTATAAGAGAGGCATAACTAGGAACCCTTTTTGTTTATTAAACACACATGTATTGATGTTTCCTATCAATACAATTATAGCATGCAAAATAAACATCTATCAAATATAAGGAATACATAATAACAACTTTATTATTGCCTCTCAGGGCATATTTCCTTCAGTCTCCCACTTGCACTAGAGACAATAATCTAGTTTATATAGTGATAAATCTAACACCCATGGAGTTCTGGTGTTGATCATGTTTTGCCCTAGGGAGTACTTTAGTCAACAGATCTGCTACATTCAGGTCCGTGTGCACTTTACAAATCTTTATATCTCCATCCTTGACATGCTCGCGGATGGAGTGAAACCGGCGCTTAACATGCTTGGAATTCTTGTGAGACCTTGGTTCCTTGGCGTTGGCTATGGCTCCATTATTGTCACAATAGATCACCATTGGGTCCAACGCACTAGGAACCACACCTAGTTCCGTTATGAACTCCTTCATCCAAACGCTTCCTGCCACGCTTCAAGCAACAACATATCTCGCCTCGTCGTTGATCCAGCCACCACAGTTGTTTGGAGCTCCTCCAACTAACTGCTGTTCGCTCAAGAGAAATACGTATCCGGATTGAGACTTAGAGTCATCCGGATCAGTGTCAAAGCTAGCATCGACATAACACTTAGTGACTAGCTCTTCTTCACCTCCGTATACAAGAAACATATCCTTAGTTCTTCTCAAGTACTTAAGGATATTCTTGACCGCTATCTAGTGTTCCGAACCGGATCGATTGGTACCTACTAGTCAAACTAATAGCATGTGCCACATCCGGTCTTGTACATAGCATGGCATACATTATAGAGCCTATGGTCGAGGCATAGGATCTTATCCATTATCTCTCTTTCTTACTGTAGCGGACTTTGAGTCTTACTCAATGTCTTGCCTTGCAACATAGGTAAGTACCCTTCTTACTTCCATATTAAACTTCTTTAATATATTATCAAGGTATGTACTCTGCGATAGCCCAATTAGGCGTCTTGATCTATCTCTATAGATTTTAATGCCTAATATATATGAAGCTTCACCAAGGTCCTTCATTGAAAATTTGCTGTTTAGATAACTTTTAACACTGTTTAAAAGATCTAAATCATTTCCAATCAATAATATGTCATCCACATATAATATCAGAAATGCCACATTGCTCCCACTCACTTTCTTGTAAATACAAGCCTCTCCATAAGTTTGGACAAATCCAAACTCTTTGATCACCTCATCAAAGCGGAGATTCCAACTTCGTGATGCTTGCTTTAGTCCATAGATGGATCGCTGAAGTTTGCACACCTTATTAGCATCTTTAGGATCGACAAAACCCTTAGGTTGTATCATATTCAACTCTTCTTCAATATTACCATTGAGGAACGCAGTTTTGACATCCATCTGCCATATTTCATAATCAAAATATGTAGCAATTGCTAACATAATACTAACTGACTTAAGCATCGCTACGGGAGAGAATGTCTCATCGTAGTCAACTCCTTGAATTTGTCGAAACCCCTTTGCGACAAGTCGAGCCTTATATATGGTTATATTACCATCAACATCAGTTTTCTTTTGAAAATCCATTTATTCTCAACGGCCTTTCGATCGTGAGGTAAGTCCACCAAGGTCCAAACCTGGTTTTCGTACATGGATTCCATCTCGGATTTCATGGATTCTAGCCATTTGTTGGAATCTGGGCTCATCATCGCTTCTTCATACGTCGCAGGGTCATCTATTTCATCAATCATGAAATTCATAACAGGATTGCCGTACAGTTCAGGAGCTGCACGTGTCCTGCTTGACCTGCGAGGTTCGGTAGTGTCCTCTTTCGGAGTTTCATGATCAATATCATTATCTCTCTCTTCATTAGGTGAAGTCAACTCCGAAACAACTTCTGGAGCTGCGCTACTCGCCATTTCATGAAAAGAAGGTTCAATAACCTCTTCGAGTTCTACCTTCCGACTACTCACACCTTTCGCGAGAAACTCCTTCTCAAGAAAGGATCCATTCTTGGCAACAAAGACCTTGCCCTCGGATCTGTGATAGAAGGTATACCCAATCGTTTCCTTAGGGTATCCTATGGAGACGCATTTTTCCGCTTTGGGTTCGAGTTTATCCGGTTGATGTTTCTTCACATAAACATCGCATCCCCAAACTTTAAGAAATGACAGCTTAGGTTTGTTTCCAAACCATAATTCATACGGTGTCTTTTCAACGGATTTAGATGGTGCCCTATTTAAAGTGAATGCAGCGGTTTCCAGTGCATAACCCCAAAGTGACAATGGCAAGTCAGTCAGAGACATCATAGATCGAACCATATCCAATAAAGTACGATTACGACGTTCTGACACACCATTACGTTGTGGTGTTCCGGCAGGCGTGAGTTGTGAAACTATTCCACAGTCTTTCATATGTGTGCTAAACTCGTAACTAAGATACTCTCCTCCATGGTCCGACCGTAGAAATTTGATCTTTTTGTTACGATGATTTTCCACTTCATTCTGAAATTCTTTGAACTTTTCAAAAGTTTCAGACTTGTGTTTCATCAAATAGATATACCCATATCTACTCAAATCATCCGTGAAAGTAACAAAATAACGATATCCACCTCGCGCCGACACACTCATTGGTCCACCACATCAGTATGTATGATTTCCAATAAATCACGCCTGCTCCATTGAACCGAAAATGGCGTTCTAGTCATCTTGCCCATAAGGCATGGCTCACATGTATCAAATGATTCAAAATCAAGTGATTCCAAAAGTCCATCGAATGGAGTTTCTTCATGCGTTTAACGCCAATATGACCTAGATTAGCGTTACATATATGTAGATATATCATTATCAAGTTTAATCCTTTTAGCATCAACATTATGAATATGTGTAATACTACTATCGAGATCCAACAGAAATAAACCATTCAACACAGGTGCATGACCATAAAAGATATTATTCATATAAATCGAAATACCATTGTTTTCAGATTTAAACGAATAACCACTTTGCATCAAACACGATCCGGATACAATGTTCATGCTCAGTGCAGGCACCAAATAACAATTATTTAGGTTTATAACTAATCCCGACGGCATATGGAGAGGCAGCGTTCCGACGGCGATCACATCAACTCTTGATCCATTGCCGACCCGCATCGTGACCTCATCCCTTGCTAGTTGTCGCTTGTTCCACAGCCCTGAATCGAGTTACATATATTAGCAACTGATCCCGTATCAAATACCCAGGTGCTACAGCGAGTACTAGTCAAGTACACATCAATAACATGTATATCACATATACCTTTGTTTGCCTTGCCGGCCTTCTTGTCCGCCAAATACTTGGGGCAGTTGCACTTCCAATGGCCAGTCCCCTTGCAATAGTAGCACTCGGTGTCAGACTTAGGGCCAGCTCGGGGTTTCTTTTCAGGCGTGGCAACAGACTTGCCACCCTTCTTTCCCTTGTGCTTGCCTTTCTTGCCCTTCTTGAAACCGGTGGTCTTATTGATCATCAACACTTGATGTTCTTTCCTAATCTCCACTTCTGCAGTCTTAAGCATTGACAGAAGCTCGGGAAGAGACTTCTTCATGCCCTGCATATTATAGTTCATCACAAAGCTCTTGTAGCTAGGTGGCAGAGATTGGAGAACACGATGTATGCCTAAGTCAATGGGAATCGTTATTCCCGAGGACACAAGCTTATCGGTGTACCCAAACATTTTGAGTACGTGCTCACTAACGGAGCTGTTTTCCTCCATCATGCAGCTAAAGAATTTTTCTGTAGCATTATAACTCTCTACGGCAGCATGAGTATCGAAAATCATTTCCAATTCTCCCATGGTATCAAAGGCATTGCCATTTTCGAAACGCTTTCGAAGTTCTGGCTCTAGCCCATACAGTATGCCGCAATGAACTAAGTTGTGGTCCTCCTGACGAGTTATATAGACGTTCTTTTCCTCGTCAGGGGCATCAGGAGCTGGTGGGGGGCCTAGCGGTGCATCTAGCACATATTGCTTTTGTGCAGCAGTGAGGAGAATCCTCAAATTCATAGCCTAGTTGGTGAAGTTGCTACCATTCGCAGCAAGTTTCTCTTTCTTCATGAACACATTGAAATTAAAAGCAGGTGGTGCCATTTACAACAGAATTTGTAAAGTATATTTGGACTAAGTTTATGATATATTGAGTTCAACTAATCCAAATTACTAATGAACTCCCACTCAAAAACAACATCCCTCGTGTCCTTTTGGTGATTACATGAACCAAATCCACTACACCAAGTCCGATCATCACGTGAGTCGGTGTAGCTTCAAAGGCGAGCATCTATATGGGCATCATATCAACTATATGACTCATGCTTAACCTTTCGGTCCGTGTTCCGAGGCCATGTCTGTACATGCTAGGCTCGTCAAGTAAGAACCTTAGTATTTGCGTGTGTAAAACTGTCTTACACCCGTTGTATGGAAGCGTAGAGTTGAGAACACCCGATCATCACGTGATGCCTCAAAACGGGAACCACTGTTGGGTCCGCAGCATAGAAAACAAAAATGTTCCTATGATGAGAACTACACGCCAAGATCTATCTACTAGATACAGAGCAACGGGTGGACATACATCCATGGAGAACTTACCCTCGAAGACAACGAGCTTTGTTAACGAGTAGGAACTCGTGGTTGATGTAGTCGTACACTTGCCGATCTCAAGATCGTGAGGAAGTCCGAGCGCCGCAACTCAGCAGCGCATCCGCACTCGCACACACGTTCAAGCCACCAGACAACCTCCACCTCCTCGCTCCAATGATCCAAATGAAGCAAGAACTCCTTCCGCATTTAAATGCCACCGGGAACATGTATCTCGCTAATCCGAGACCACGGGGGAATAATTCTAGAGGGGGAGAGAGATCCTTCACAAGGAGGTGTGAGGATGACGGAGGGAATGGGTGGCCTTTTATAGGAGGAGGGGGGGTTCCCCCTCTCCATGGTCATGGCGACAAATAATTTCACCTCCTCCCCATTCATGTGGTGGTAACCCCTCCACATTAAAATGCCTCTTCACATTCCCTTTTAAAGTCTCCACTTTAAATGCATTAAATTTCTCCAAATTTAATGCTCTCTCATTTAATAAAACTCTTTTATTAAATTTATTCAGAATTTTGTTAATTACTTTAATTAACAAACATTCACATATAGCCCCTTGCAATATTTCAATATTACATGCAGAACCACCTTCTGCAATTTCACCCGAAACAATTTCCGGTTTCTATTGAAACAATTCCTGCGCTTTGCAATTCTTTCGTCTGAAACATATATGCTCCAAAAATGGTGTCCGGTAACTCTTAAGTGTGCCACCCTACGGTTCGCGAATAATGCAGACATGATCGAGACCCTTCACCGATCAATAATCAACAGCGGGACCTGGAGAGCCGTACTGACTCCTACACATTCAACGATGACTTTTGTGATCGTGAGAACCTTTAACGCTTGTAACTAAATCCCTTTGTTTCTTGATATATTACATGTCCGAGATTCGATCATCGGTATCTCCATACCTAGTTTGATCTTGTTACCGACATGCACTCTTTTCTTGTTCTCGTGATATAACATTCTAGTGATCACGTCACTTGCTTGCAAGCTATCGTAATGTGATATCACCGAGAGGGCCTAGAGTATATCTATCCGTCATCTGGATTGACAAATTCCACTCTTGATCCATGAGCCTCAACATAACACCTTCGTAGTACTGAACCCATCTTTATAGTCACCCTGTTACGGTGTGACGTTTAATGTTATCAAGATACTCTTCCGGTGTTAGCAATTAACATGATCTCATGGTCTAAGGATAAAGATTACTTCGTATGATGTTATAGCAATATAAACATAATGACTTGATCGTAATGCTATACTTCGGATGAATGTTCATCACATCATTTCACAAATGCTGTGACCTTGTTATTAACAACATCCAATGTCCATGATCAGGAAACCTTGATCATCTTGTTAATCAACAAGCTAGTCTATAAGAGAGGCATAACTAGGAACCCTTTTTGTTTATTAAACACACATGTATTGATGTTTCCTATCAATACAATTATAGCATGCAAAATAAACATCTATCATATATAAGGAATATATAATAACAACTTTATTATTGCCTCTCAGGGCATATTTCCTTCAACCACCACGTGGCTCGGGAATACACCAAGTAAGAGAGCTTCCTAGGGCTCGCCAAGCGACTGGTTCTCCGGGCCAGGGGAGGAGACGCGTTACCAACAACGCACACATAACCTGCAACAGGAGCATGACCAATATAGTCGGGCATCACGCTCAGGGACTCGCTCATATGTCAGTCCTACACGCGCTCGGGGACTCGCCACCCAGAAGACGCGAGGGATAAAAACAATGCATAAATAAAACAAATACACAAAAGTACACAATCGAGTTATACCCCATTAAAGGCATGGACGCTCGGGACTCGCTCAATCAAAACAATTCTTAAACAAAACACAACACACATTCCTAATCACAACACGAGTCGATCGACTCCCCGTGGCATACATTGCAAAAATACCTTACAACATTCGCCACTTGGCATACATTACAACTTGGACAATTACATTGTTTACTCCACAGGCCCTAATGAAGAAGCAACGCCACCCCCTTGACACGCACAAAAGGCTGCCACGGGTTCGTCGGGTACGTTGTCAGTGACTTCGACAATGACGACCGGAAGGGCTGCTCCG
Organism: Avena insularis; assembly: GCA_023614405.1. NCBI lineage: Eukaryota > Viridiplantae > Streptophyta > Magnoliopsida > Poales > Poaceae > Avena > Avena insularis. The sequence continues at coordinate 78,606,138 of CM042692.1, read as the reverse complement.
ACTTCATGCCGCGGTGCTCCGGCTCGGGGTCGCCAGGCGCCAACACCGTCTCCTGATACGGTAGCAAATCCCCCATCGGCAGGACACGATCGGCGTAAGGGGTGGCCTTCGCGGTCAGCCTCAGCACCTCTGACATCTCCACCGTGCCAGTCGACAACGGATAGCCACTCGTCACATCATCAAGGTCAAAATCGTCGGGGAAATGGGCGAGACCCAAGCTCAACGCTGTGGCGGCCCTGTGCCTGAACACCGAGCGCGTCATCCATTCCACAATGGCAGGCACCTCTTCCAGATAGCGCCACACCTCCGTAAGCCCCCCAGGGATGACTTCGGTGGGAGACACGCCCTGAAGAGCCGCCTGGACGCACAACGCTGAGGCCGTGGCCGCATTCACCACGACAGTCACGCACTGCGAGGCGTTGTAGGTTTGCACCACCGGGTCGCTTTGGCCTACCATAGCTGCAAAGTCAGATGTCAGTGAAACAATGAAACCCACAAAGCAGGGACTCGACAAAATGGTAAAGCAAAGACAGAGACTCACCAAGGAGTTTGCGGCAGTTCTCCTTGACGTGCTTCTCCAAGGCAATTTGCTCGTTGTGCAGCCCCACGATGATGGAGTCCGTGGCTTTGCGTTCTTCTTCAGCCGCGGCGACGGCAGCCTTCGCCCGTTCCTCCGAAGAAATTGAGGCCGCCTTAGCCTCCTCCAAGTCCTTGACCAGGGAGGCTATTCGCCCATTCGCCAGGCCCGTCGGGCGATCGACATACCCTCACGGCCTTGGAGATCTCAGCCAGGAAGCCATCTGCAAGTGAAGACATCAGAATATTGCACACAACCAGCTCACACCAGAAAAAGAAGAATAAAGACATACAGATACTCACCAATAGTCTCCTGAAGCCGCCGGTTCACCTCCTGCGCGTCGCGCAAGTCACGCTCCAAGCGCTCTCTTGCAGCCTGACGATCGGTCGACTCCCTTTGCAGTCCCTGCAAACAAAGAACCCACCTAAGCATCTGACAAAACAAAATCCAGTTCCTAGCCGCTGAAATTCAGCGACCAGGAACTCGGGGACTGGAGAAGGAGGAAGAACTCAATTCCTAGTCACCAAATTCAGCGACTAGGAATTCGGGGACTGGAAAGGAGCAAGAGGTTCAGTTCCCAGACGCTGACATTCAGCGACCAGGAACTCGGGGACTAGACATACCTGAATAGCAGAGCCGAGCATCTTGTGAAGTTCCCCGGTGTCAGTCGACGGGATCGTGAAGGAAGTGCGCCCGCGGCGGGACCCAATGTCCGCATCCACGACTTTTGGATTCTGTGGAGACTGCGTGTCCGCCACACCTGGAAACCCTCTCGCCATGAAACGTCGGAACATCGCCGATGCTCTAGCAGGGGCGCTGGTTGCCAGGGATGGCGCCTCCGGCACGGACGCAGCCACTACTGGTTCATATCGCGTCACCATCACTTCTTCGGCGACTGGCGAAGCAGCTGACTCCACGGCGCTGCCCTTGGTCGCATCATTGGCGCCCCCTTCTGCTTCTTCGCGACCTCGGCGGTCGCCACATCATCGGTGGCCTTTCTCTTCTTGGGCGGGTCACCCTCTCCCACGTCGGTGGCTGGTGGAATCTTAGCCACCGAAGGACGCCCAATCTTCTTAGCCCCCAACCTGCACGAGCCCCCTCAGTCAACACAATGACAATACAAAAGGAGCAAGGTAAATTGGGACGAGGGAGCGCTACTTACTTGGCGACCGGAAGGACGTGAAGCCCGGTGCTAATGTGGGCAGGCTTGTCTAACTCGGGACCCAGCTTACGGCTGAGCCCCCTCTCGAAGACGTCTGAAGCCCACGAAACTGAGGGCTTCCTTGATGATGAAGCTGCAGTCGCCGGGATCTCCGGCTCCGACGCGGCCGCCCTTGACGGCTGTGGCGACTTGGACGCCATCATCTCAGCCGCTTCTACCGAACCTCGAGGCCGCTTGCCAATCGCCGCCAGGGGAACCTCTACTAGCACCTTCGTGTCCTCGCCCTCCGACCCCTTCGTTGGGGTTGTGTCCCTTGGGGCCTTGTGCGAGACTTCGGGAGAACCTTCATCGTCGGAATCGTCATCCGACTCGAACACCACCGCCGACTTGGCCGGTGACACGGGCCTTTTCGCTGGCGACTTGGGCCGGCGCGCGGGCTTCGACGGTGTAGCGGTGCGCCGGGACGTTTGCTGCTACGCGACCTCGTCGCCTTTGTCGTGCTCGTCCAGGCTACAGCTCGCTTCGACTTCACGCTGTCTTTACATCCGGGTCTTGCGAGCCTCAGGAGCTGGGGGAGGGACCTCTTCCTCCTCCTCGTCGCTGTCGGAAGGATCCCCCTCGGAGTCCTCCTCCAGTTCCTGGGGAACCTCTTCATCAAGCAAAGGGAGCCAGCCCTCCAACACCTGAAAAATCTGAGAGCCACCACGAGTCAGAAACACCAAGCGGGGAGACTGAAATTGAGACACGAACGTAGCAATTGGAAAGAGAACTTACTGTGGGGGCTTCATTCTTCACAGGAGTGTACGGGGCGACCCCGACTGCCACGCTGGTGAACTCCGTGTCGGTGATCTTCTTCAGGGCGGCCTTGTAGTCCTCGGCCTCCCACGACTCCTTGCTGGTCCGAGATGGGTCGTGCTTCCCGCTGTATTCATACATCCAGTGCGGTCGGGTCGCCAGCGGAACCAGGCGTCGCCTGAGCTAGCAGTTGTAGAGGTTGATCGGAATCAACCCCTGGCCCTTCAGCTTCTGGAACTGGTCCATCATTTCCACGACGGCCATCCGCTGATCCTCGGGAAGCTTCTTCGGTGCCAACCGACGGGGCTCGCTCCTCTCGGTGACGAACTCGAGAAGAGCCACTTCACCGGAGGGAGTGGCTTCCTTGACGTAGAACCAGCTCTTCTTCCACTCGCTGGCGGCCTTCTTAGGCAAGAGGAGCTTGACGAAATTGGCCTTCGGCTTCAGTTGAAATGTGACTCCGCCTGTGGGTAGCATGAAGCCGCTGGACGCCTCGCGCCCGATGCGGCCGTGGAAGAGCTCCAGCCATAGCGGGAAATACGGCCTACAGCCAAGGTAACATTCGCAGAAGGCAACAAAGATCGCCAGCTGCTCGATGCTGTGCGGACCAAGATCCGATGGCTTGATCGCGTAATACGCGCAGAAGCAGTGGAAAAAGAGAGAGGTGGGGAACCCCAGACCCCTCTCAAGATGACTAGGGAAGCAGATGAACTCGCCGGGTCGTGGCTTCGGCTCGGTCTCGGAGGAGGGGGGAACCCGCCAATTCCCCTTGCGGAGCACTCCGGCGTCTTCAAAAGATCTAAGCTGGGCCGTGGTGCACTTGGATTTCCCCCATGAGCCTTTAGGAGGCGCCATCGGGTAGGATGTGGAATCGCGTGATGCGGAAAGAACAAGTCGGAAGGACACGGGCATGAAGATTGGAGGAAGGAAGAACGAATGAGGAAGAGTGAAGAATGCGAAGAAGGACTACGAAACTGAACCATCACTCCCCTTATATGGGAAACGCCACCCGCCAAAATCGGGGTAGCCGTTACCCGCGGTAATTACGCCATAGTTACCGTTGGAAATTCCAACGGATAGTTTGACCAGGTTTGACAGTCCAACTCCTTTAGTCCACCCGCCACTCGCCAGTCTTTCCACTCGCTGAGACGACGACTGGGCGGCGGTGACATTCATTGAGACGGCGAGTGGAATAAAGGAGAGATTCTCCTTGGTTCTAATGGAGTCCATGGTCGACTCGACTGGACGCCCAAATTGGGCTCGCCTACTCCGACCGCCAAAAGGACGCCCGCGCCTACATCAATGATGGCCTCGGGGACTACCCAGCAGGACGTATGCCCAGCAGGACGTTTCGAAGGGGGTATGCCCAGCAGGACGTTCCGATCGGGCCGAAAGGCCTACGAGTGCGTCCGAAAGATGGCAATTGGACTACGAAGGAAGGAAAGGCCCAGCGACTAGAAGCCCAGGAGCGTAGCAGAAGCCCAGTCGGACTAGGTCAAAAGTCTTTGGATCCTTATCTTGTTCGGGGATAACTTGTAAACCCTAGCGAGGTGCTTCATATATAAACCTCCCTAGGGTATCCTGGAGACTTGCGTTCCATCATACACCCCTCGTTTACTCGCCGCCTAGCCGTAACTCATTGCTGTCTCATAATCTAATCTAGCAGAAGTAGGTATTTACCCTCCCGGGGGCCAAACCTGGGTAAACCCATGTGCATCCGCCCCCATCTCGCACCGCAGATGGCCGCCAACTCTTCCTCACAAAACACTCAATCGCTGCCAGTGGCAGCGACTACCGTGGCCATTTCCACGACAACTCTCATTGTGGGAATAGGTCAATCTTGTTGACGAGGGGTTAACTCATCAATGCCCATTGTTATGGACTTGGGTTTTGTATAAGGAGGGAGCGCTGGAGGCATCAATCGGCTAGCAAACAAGCACACAGGGATGCAAGGTTTACCCAGGTTCAGGCCTCGTAGAGGTCCCTACTCCTTGTCTACTCTTGGAATTATCGAGGGAGTCGAAAGTTACAGGGGGTGCACAGATGCAATCTGGTGATGGTTGTGGAAACTAGGGTTGTGGTTGTCCTACTTGCCGCCCCTCCTAGCCTTTTGTCATGGTGGTGTCACGACATATGCCATGGGTAGGCTAAAGTTGGGGCCGATGGACGATGGAGGAATCAGGGGAGGGATGATATAGTTAAGACCTCACACAGAAGGACTCAGAGAGACACGATATACCCAGGTTCGAGGCTCTCCTAGTGAGATAACACCTCTACTCCTGCATCTAATCTCATATATCTTGCCATGCTTGTGGCTACAATGGTGCTCCTTGAGCTGTACTCTTATGCCTCTCATGGAGAGAGCAGAGGAAGAAGAAACCATGCTCCTAGTGAGCAGAGGGAGAGGAGCCCTTCAGGGGACCTCCCATGTAACGTTACCCCTGGTGCTCTTTATAAAGGGGAGCCCAGGGGACAAGGTATGTCATCACAAGTACTCCTATGAGCTATCTAGTGGGGGCTTGCCCAGTCATCTTGTACTTTAATGAGTCATCGGTCTTATCCCTTCGGCATATTCCTTAGCATCTTTAGGATATGCTTGGCATATTCTCTAGCATCTCCCAAGATGCCCAGCATATTCCTTAGCATCTTGGACCAAAGGGGCCAGTCTGAGCCAGGGGCGTCCCACGACTGACACCTGACGTAGGCTTGACTTGACCTGGTAGCGTGTCGATGTAGAGGTTGATGGTGGGTCCAAATATGAGCAAAGTGCCATATGGGACGAAGTAATTTGGCCTGGGGAAGTGAAATTCGGCCAAGGGGGAAAATAACTCGGCCCGGGGGAGAAACGGGGCCCACCTGGGCGGTGAACAGTGCCCCAGCCGGATTACTTTTGTCCCAGCTGAATTATTCCTTAAGTCAGCCTAGGCCGGATTATTTCCGAAGTCAGCCCAGGCCGGAGTGAGGTTGCCTGGTGCTGTGTGGCCCAGCCAGGTTCATTGAAGCCTCGGCCCAGGTGGAGGCGTTCCCGGAATGTGGCCTAGCTAGATCCCGTGCCGGCCCGGACGGGGCATCGACTGGGAGGAGAAGAGGCCGCGCGGTGGGCCGAGGTAAGCCTCTCCCGGCCCACACATCCCCAAGCTTAACTCCTGCTCGTCCTTGAGTAGGTAAGTGATAAAAAGAAAAGAATAATTTTTGAGGTGACATGCACCATCATAATCTTGATCAAAGTATTTGTAAAAAATTGATAGCTGGGATCATAGTACTTCAACGTAACATGAAAGATAAAGTTCTAATTATAAGACATAGCAACTATGTTGTAACATGAAAAGGCACAAACAAAAGATTCATGAATAGCAATGCTTTGCAAGACGTTTGTTTGTTTCACATAAAGAAAACATAGCATAGTGGCATTCAGCTTGTCCCTCATAGAGTAGCAAACATAAATGCATAGGACACCTTCAAAGTTCATAAGAGTGACTAGATACAAATAGTTTAAGAACAAGCAATATCAAAATTATGCATCAATCAACAAGTCTTGGGATAATGCACATAGAACTAAGAATGGCCACTATGCTCTCTCAATAGGTGCATAAAGATAGAAGGCGGAGACTCAACATAAAAGTAAAAGAAAGGCCTTCATAGAAGGAAGTAGGTATTCAAGTTTCATAAAGAGCTTCCAAAAATTATGGTACTTATTAGCTTTCAGCTCTCATTGCCCCTATCTCATGTCCCTTGAATACGAGGGCCGCTCCTCATGCTACTCAAGTTCTTTTCACAGTAAGTACATGTGTATCATAGAGAACCGCCAACGGGGTACCCCTTGCCCGATGATACGGAAGAATCCCCATATCAAAATGACAAGGCAAGCAGACAACGAGCATCTCAGCAATCTTCTTATTTACCATGGAAAATGGTGCTTTTTTCTCTCTTTCCTCTTTTCTCATATCTCTTTTTTTCTCTTTTTTCTCAATATGTGACTCTTTTTTTATAAGAAGAATGCTTCATAGACAACTCATTATGGTTACGCTGCAGGTTTCCACCATGACGGCATGGATTAGACTGGCGGCCCAGGCGTCTCTATAACACACATACATAACTCCATGGACTTACAAGCTCCCCTTTCATTTCACACCGACGACATCCATAGACAAAAGAGCATGATATCAACTAGGTACAAAGTACAAGTGCAATGTTGAAAGCGTTCCCCATGAGAACATGGTTCTGCTAATCCCCAAAATATAAGTGCAAGCATATACAACATAGAAGACACAATGGTTCAAGTTTATTAAGGGCAAGAAAAGTAAAGTGTGCCATCAAGTTCATGAGAGCTTTAATCACTAGTTTTCTCATAACAAGTTTAATTCAGAAGGTAGATAAAAACATGAATATACTTGGAATAGCAAATGCAAATAGGTAGGTATGGTGGACTCTTTGGAATAACTTGGTTTTAGGAGTTGTATGCATGAGTGGAACTCATACTTGGTTATGGAGGCTAGCAAAAGACTGGGAGCGACCGACTAAGAGAGCAATAATGGCCATAATCATGCAGAGCGACAAAACATCATTAATCAAAGCATAAAGTGATACTACAAGTCGAAAACTAAAGGATCATAAAGTCTATGGTGACTTGGGATAGTCGTAACAAGGTGTGAGCATGCGCCAAGTCAACCCAAATAAAGCATCAAAGGAGAATACCATAATATTATGCTTTAATATGCTAAAACAACACATGATTCTTCCAAGGCACATTAAGCAATCTCAATTGTTTATAACATGTAATGCTACAGCAAAGATCACTAAGCATAAAGCCAAAACAATATCAAGCATGGCATTACAAAGCATAGGCCATAGTAAAAAACAAGCTCTCTTTACCACTTAAGCATGAACTTTCCTACTCTTTTTCCAATACAAACCAAACTATTTGAAAACCAATGTATGAAAGAGGGGGTCCAACCAATTTATTCAAGCAAACTAAGAAAACCAAGCAAACAAAAACCAAAAACAAACATGAAGACACTCCAAGAACAACACAATTGTGCATGAAACAATAAAAATAAAGTGTTTGGAAGAAACCTGGGATTTTTATTGATGAAAAAGGGGATGCATTGGGCATCCCCAAGCTTTGACGGTTGTACTTCTTGGATAATTCTTGGGGTGACACGGCGTGGCATCCCAAGCTTGAGCTTTAGTCCATTCTTCATCTCATTACATCATTCTCTCCATACACCTGAAATTTTTCCTTCATACAAAACTTCACACAATCTTTATTAGCAACATTAGTGCACTCAAGATAATAAGTCTTTAGGTTCAGTTTCAACACCAATAAAACTTCCATTAAAACACAAGCTACTAAAGCACTTCCCTCAAAAATCTCAATTCCCCAAAGAGAACTCAAAAAGGAACCAACAAGAAGCAAATGCAAATAATGACAGAAATCTGTCAAAACAGACCAGCAGGTAAAAACCAATTTTTTCGAAGACCTTCTGTTGCTCAAATCGAAAAGTGTTGAACTAACGAAAGTTGGATAACAACCTGGGGCAGAAGAAAAAAAATTCACGCCTCAAAACGATGTACAGAGATTTTACACAAAATTTTACGGCGAAGCACAAAAATCTGTTTCGGGACAGCAACTTTCCCAATCATTACTTCTCTCTCTTTAGAGGTTACTCTTGGCACAAAAAGCAAATAAAAAGGATAAGGAGAGGTTATTACTGAAGCAATAAATTCCAAGACTCATCTAAAACTTTTGGGTTATCTCCCAATAAGTACTTTTCTTTAACGCCTTTAAGTTAGGCATGATAGTTTGAGAAGATGCTCACATAGGAAATATGAATTGAAGTAAAAGAGAGCATCAAGAAGCAAATTCAAAACACATTTAAGTCTAACCCACTTCCTATGCATAGAAATCTTGTATGCAAATAAATTCACAAACAACAAAGTGACAGGCATAGGAAGATAAAACAAGAGTAACTTCAAAACTTTCAGCACATAGAGAGGTGTTTCAATACCATGAAAACTTCTACAACCATATTTTCCTCTCTCATAATAATTTTCAGTAGCCTCATGAATAAAATCAACAATATAACTATCACTTAAAGCATGCTTTTCATGATCTACAAACACATAATTTTTATCAAGCTCAAAAATAGTGGGATTAAAACCTTCAACCCCACTTTTAACAATTTTATAACGAGATGACTGCTCAATCTCATTTTCAATAGTAGTACAATTAATATTATCAACCAATATAGGACCATCATCTAGAGCTTTATTATAAACATTTTCAAAAGAATCCACAGGAAGATGATATTCGTCCTCCTTTGGTAAGGGGTAAAGAGTTACTCTCATTAGAAGGTAGGAATGGGTAGATCCATTCTTCCTCCTCTTGATCATCACTCTCCTCCTCTTTTTCATCCAATGAGCTTCCAGTTTCAGCAATTTGTTCTTCCATAGACTCCTGCAAGGCATTAGTCTCTTCCATTGGTGGAGAGTATCTATTAAGATATTCAAGAATATAGCCATTTTCTACCTTGTAATTATCAAAGCAAAATTTAAGTATATCATAAACCTCATATTTATAAGGTGCATCATCAGTATTTTCAAGCAAATAAGAAAGTTCAAATGCACCCTTCCAAGCAATAAATTCTTCAATTTGTTCCAGATCATAAAATTCATAATTTCCCTTAACATAAGAAGATATGGTAACATCGTCATTATACTCACATGGAAAAGGGAGGTGTTTATACCTCCTACAGCAACAAGATTTATCAAAGCAATAAGTAACATTATAAGTAGAGCACACATTTATAGCAATGGTATACAATTTATCAATTTGTTCCCATAAGTATTTCCCTTTTTGTGACAAGCGGTGTTTCTTATAATAATATTTTTGTTGTTCCGTGAACCCACCTTGCCAATAAGATTCAGTTTCAAAGAAACCAACCATTTATAGAAAGCATGATAAAGCAAGATAATAACAGACCAACGAAAATAACAACTATAGTAGGAACTAATTTTTTCTTGTATTTTTGATAAGGAAACAAGCAAACAAAGCAAAAATAAACTAAGCAAAACAAATAAAACAAAGTAAAGAGATTGGTTATGAGGGACTCCCCTTGTGAAGATGTCCTTGACTCCCCGGCAACGGTGCCAGAAAATAGCTTGATTTCTACGCACTTCTATTCTTGTAGACATTGTTGGGCCTCCAAGTGCAGAGGTTTGTAGAACATCAGCAAGTTTCCCTTAAGTGGATCACCCAAGGTTTATCGAACTCAGGGAGGAAGTGGTCAAAGGTATCCCCTCTCAAACAACCCTGCAATCAAGATACAAGAAGTCTCATGTGTCCCCAACACACCCAATACACTTGTTAGGTGTATAGGTGCACTAGTTCAGTGAAGAGATAGTGAAATACAAGTGGTATGGATATAAGACAACGGTGCCAGAAAATAGCTTGATGGCGTGGAAGAGACTAAAGGCAAACTGAAATAAAGATGGAAGCAAGCAAACATGTAACAGATCTAGTTGCAAACGGTGTTTCAATGCTTAGTAACAAGGCCTAGGGATCATACTTTCACTAGTGAACACTCTCATATAAATATCATCTCTTTATGATACTACTCTGAACTACTCTCCGGTTGGACACTCTAATCCCTGGTAGGGCTATAATAGCACTCCTCAAAGTTCGCTTTCCCCATCTAGATAACCCCACACTGTCACCTTGAGCTCTAGATAGTTCCAACAAACACCACAATTTCATAGAAACATCCAACTCCAAATATAACTCATAACAAGTATTTGTAATCTCTAGCCTAAGTGCCACCATGGTGTGTACACTGTCACTTTCACACACATGGGGAGAGTAGAGATCTATTAAAACACTTGAGTAGCAAGGTAGATCTACTTGATTACAAAGCTTATGATCACAATATGATCATGCATAGAGAGAGAGATGAACATATAGCTACCGATAGAACCCTTAGCCCGGAGAGAGAACTACTCCCTCAACATCATGGGAATCATCAACGGTGATGGAGATGGTGGTGGAGATCGATGGAGATGGCTCCGGGGGCACTTCCCCATCCCGGCAAGGTGTCAGAATAGAGACTTTTTGTCCCCTGAATCTCCCCTTCAGTGGCGGCAGCGCTGCGGAACTTTTCGTGGCTCGAGGCTGTCCCATCTAGGGTTTATGCATCGGGAGGCTTCTTATAGGCGAAGAGGCAAGGTCGGTGGAGGCCTGAGGGGCCCACACCACCTGGTGGCGCGACCAAGGGTGACCCACGCCACCATATGGTGTGGCCAGGCCCTGGCCCTCCTCCGTCTCGTCTTCTGGCTCCGTGTTCCCCTCGGTGAAATATTGACTTTGGCTTTTGTCCTGTCCAATTCTGAGAATATTCATTTTCTGGCTTTCCTAAAACCAAAACAGCAAAAAACAGGCAACTAGCACTGTGGCATCTTGTTAATAGGTTAGTCCCAGAAAGTGTATAAAAATACTCCAAAGTATGGACAAAACATAAGAAAGTAGATATAAAACAAGCATGGAACATCAAAAACTATATATACGTTAGCAACATATCACCCACCCGGGGGAAGCGGATGACGGTGGTGAGATGTGGCGCTAGGGCAGCGACGCGGAGGGAAGTTGGCCCGCGGTGGGCCGGAGTGAGTGAATCCCGACCCACCCGGGCTTTGGCGACGCTGCTGGTTGACGCGGGAGGCAGCGGACGGTGCTGGCGATGCATGGTGGGAGTCCCAGCGAGGTTCGTTGGTGACGGGGAGCGTTGACCCAGTGGGAGAGGCGGAGCAACGGAGATTGCCCGTGGTGGGACGAATTGACTTGGGTTGGCCCACCCCGGGTGGAGATGGACGCCCCTGCTGGCTGGATTACTCCTTAATTTAGCACTGGTCTAGACAATTCGGCCCAAGTGGTGCAGATTTGGTCTAAGAGGATTCTCTCTTATAGGCCGAATTTGCACTAAGTCGGCCCATAAGTAATTTCTATCTCTTTTCCTTTATTCTGCTCACTTTACACCCTATTTTATTTACATGTCTTCTATTTGGATCCCTTATCCACCAACTTTGGGGTATCCAGGGTTACACCCCCAACAATAGTCCCCGAGGCTATGTGGGATTCGTAGAACCGCGCATAGGCTTCTCATAAAAAATACCACCAGAGTTGTTTAGCAACATATAGTCATTTTTCTCTTGTCATATAACCCTCTTGGGTAAGTTTATGACTTCTGGCATGCTTTGGATTTGGTCTTACCCCTTTGGGTAGATTTTTTGACTCCTGGCCTCCTTTGGCTCTGGTCTTAACCCATTTGGGTACCACTAATTTTAAAAGCCCTTTGTCGGATTTGAACCGATGACTTATGCCTTACCATGGCATTACTCTACCACTGAGTTAAAAGGGCTTTTTATTTAATTCAAAATTTTGACACTTTGATTTCCCATTATGGGTCTACTGCATAATGTACATATTATATGTATAGATAGAGATATTATGTAGAGATGTGATTCGGCTCTGGCCTTAACCCATTTGGGTAAGTCATTTGGCTTTTAACCATTTGGGTAAGTCATTTGGCTTCTGGCCTGATTTGGCTCTGGCCTTAACAAATTTGGGTAAGTCATTTGGCTTCTGGCCTGATTTGGCTTCGGCCATGAACCATTTGGGTAACTCTTTTGGCTTCTGGCCGAATTTGGCTCTAGCCTTAACCCATTTGGGTAACTCTTTTGGCTTCTGGCCTGATTCGGCTCTGGCCTTAACCCATTTGGGTAACTCTTTTGGCTTCTGGCCGAATTTGGCTCTGGCCTTAACCCATTTGGGTAACTCTTTTGGCTTCTGGCCTGATTCGGCTCTGGCCTTAACCTGTTTTGGTAACTCTTTTGGCTTCTGGCCTGATTTGGCTCTGGCCGTGACCCATTTGGATAACTCTTTTGGCTTCTGGCCAAATTTGGCTCTGGCCTTAACCCATTTGGGTAACTCTTTTGGCTTCTGGCCGAATTTGGATCTGGCCTTAACCCATCTTGGTAACTCTTTCGGCTTCTAGCCTGATTTGGCTCTGGCCGTGACCCACTTGGGTAACTCTTTTGGCTTCTGGCCTGATTTGGCTCTGGTCGTGACCCATTTGGGTAACTCTTTTGGCTTCTGGCCGAATTTGGCTCTGGCCATGACCTATTTGGGTAGCTCTTTTGGCTTCTGGCCTGATTTGGCTCTAGCCGTGACCTATTTAGGTAACTCTTTTGGCTTCTGGCCTGATTTAGCTCTGGTCGTGACCCATTTGGGTAACTCTTTTGGCTTGTGGCCGAATTTGGCTCTGGCCGTGACCCATCTGGGTAACTCTTTTGGCTTCTGGCCTAATTTGGCTCTGGCCGTGACCCATTTGGGTAACTCTTTTGGCTTCTGGCCTTATTTGGCTCTGGCCGTGACCCATTTGGGTAACTCTTTTGGCTTCTAGCCTGATTTGGCTTTGGCTGTGACCCATTTAGGTAACTCTTTTGGCTTCTGGCCGAATTTGGCTCTGGCCATGACCCATTTGGGTAACTCGTTTAGCTTCTGGCCGAATTTGGCTCTGGCTGTGACCCATTTGGGTAACTCTTTTGGCTTCTGGCCTGATTTGGCTCTAGCCGTGACCCATTTGGGTAACTCTTTTGGCTTCTGGCCGAATTTGGCTCTGGCCATGACCCATTTGGGTAACTCTTTTGGCTTCTGGCCGAATTTGGCTCTGGCCGAATTTGGCTCTGGCCTTATGGATTGTAATCCGAGTTATCTCATCCGGGTTATACTTGTCGAGTTATATGACTCAACATTGACATGAGTCTATGTGTTGACTCACTTGACTCAAAATCCGAGTTACTTATGCTGAGATACGATATGGCCTTACGATTGGCTGGCACACCGCCATAGACTTGGATCTGAGTTACTAATCCGAGATATGATTTGGAGTTATGATATGATTTCGTGATATCATGGCATACTTCCATAGATATGGATCTGAGATATAGATCCGAGATTTGATATGATGAATTATTGATATGCTAGCACATGCCATCCAAGATATGGAACAAACTGATTTGAGGTATAAGATAACCTGGTAAGCTGAGTTAAAATCCGAGTTACCAAGTAACCTGGCCAGCTGAACTAAAATCCGAGTTACCCTATAACTAGGAAATTGAAGCAATTCCAAATTGCCCTATAACTAGGCAAACTGAAGTAAAATCCGAGTTATCATGTAACTAGAAATCCTGTACTTAGGAAAACCGAGGTAAAATCTGAGTTACCATGTAAATAGGAATCTGATGCAAATCAGAATTACCCTATAATTAGCAAACTGAGGTAAAATCCGAGTTACCATGTAGCTAGGAATCTGAAGCAAACCCGAATTACCCCTGTAATTAGGCAAACTGAGGCTAAATCCGAGTTACCAGGTAACCTGGCAAGGCGAAGCAAATACCAATCCGAATTACGGATGACCTGGCAAGCTGAAAACACCAATCCGAGTTAAATCTAAGTTACCAAGTAATCCGGCTGACTGAGTCAAATCCGAGTTACAAGGTAACTAGGCAAGCTAAAGCATGATCCTAGATACTAGGCGACTAGGTGAGCTGAGTTAAAATACGAGTTATAATGCGCCTCAATGACTTGGTGAGTTACTTTTTCATCCAAGGTAGCTTAAAGACACAAAGCAGTAGATACGTACGAGATCATGGCATATCTTAAGTCTTTTCTGAGTTAATGTTCTTTGCACAGAGACGCCGAGTCCCCGAGATACTTTTTCTACCCTTAGGTGACTCAAATGGCATGCATGCTAGTCCCCGGGTTGAGTTATCTCATCCCTGGGGTGACTAGCTAGGTGATTTAGGGTGATAGTCCCCGAGTGACATTCAGGGGTATCTCATGAGCATGTTGGTTGAGTTACTTGCTACTCACTACATCTTTGATGAGGAGGTTGAGCTATCTAGTTGAGTTACTCCCATAGAGTTAGATAACACTTACAGTACTGTTGGTGAAGAGGTTGAGGAAGATGTTGAATCACCTCAACAAGGGAGTCTTGTGTGCCAACTCCCCTGCTCTCTGTACATTGGGGAAGAGGATGCAGAGACTTTTGATCGATGATGAAGCGGAGCTTGATGAAGACGTTCCCATCCGGATGGTAACCCAACCAATGCCTCTGATCAGCCCCACGGTGGGCGCCAAATGTCGTGGTGGTCTCACGGCATATGCCATGGGTAGGCTAAAGTTGGGGCCGATGGACGAAGGAGGAATCTGGGGAGGGATGATGAAGTGAAGACCTCACACGGAAGAACTCAGAGAGACATGATATACCCAGGTTTGAGGCTCTCCTAGTGAGATAACACCTCTACTCCTGCATCTAATCTCATATATCTTGCCATGCTTGTGGCTACAATGGTGCTCCTTAAGCTGTACTCTTATGCCTCTCATGGAGAGAGAGAGCAGAGGAAGAAGAAACCATGCTCCTAGTGAGCAGAGGGAGAAGATCCCTTCAGGGGGCCTCCCATGTAACGTTACCCCTGGTGCTCCTTATAAAGGGGAGCCCAGGGGACAAGGTATGTCATCACACGTACTCCTATGAGCTATCTAGTGGGGGCTTTCCCAGTCATCTTGTACTTTAATGAGTCATCGGTCTTATCCCTTCGGCATATTCCTTAGCATCTTTAGGAGATGCTTGGCATATTCCCTAGCATCTCCCAAGATGCCCATCATATTCCTTAGCATCTTGGACCAAAGGGGCCAGTCTGAGCCAGGGGTGTCCCAAGACTGACACCTGACGTAGGCTTGACTTGACCTGGTAGCGTGTCGATGTAAAGGTTGACAGTGGGTCCAAATATGAGCAAAGTGCCATCTGGGACGAAGTAATTCGGCCTGGGGAAGTGAAATTCGGCCAAGGGGGAAAATAACTCGGCCCGGTGGAGAAACGGGGCCCACCCGGGCGGTGAATAGTGCCCCAGCCGGATTACTTTTATCCCAGCCGAATTATTCCTTAAGTCGGCCCAGGCCGGATTATTTACGAAGTCAGCCCAGGCTGGAGTGAGGCTGCCTGGTGCTGTGTGGCCCAGTCGGGTTCAGTGAAGCCTCGGCCTAGGTGGAGGCGTTCTCGGAATGTGGCCCAGCTAGATCCCACGCCGGCTCAGACGGGGCATCGACTGGGAGGAGAAGAGGCCCCGTGGTGGGCCGAGGGACGCCTCTCCCGGCCCACCCGGGGGAAGCAGATGGCGGTGGCGAGATGTGGCGCTGGGGCAGCGGCGCGAAGGGAAGTTGGCCCGCGGTGGCCGGAGTGAGTGAATCCCGGCCCACCCGGGCTTTGGCGACGCTGCTGGTTGACGCGGGAGGCCGCGGACGATGTTGGCGATGCATGGCGGGAGTCCTGGTGAGGTTTGTTGGTGACGGGGAGTGTTGACCCAGTGGGAGAGGCGGAGCGACGGAGATGGCCCGTGGTGGGCCGAATTGACTTTGGTCGGCCCACCCCGGGAGGAGATGGACGCCCCTTCTGGCCGGATTACTCCTTAATTCGGCGCTGGTCTAGACAATTCGGCCCAAGTGTTGCAGATTTGGTCTGAGAGGATTCTCTCTTATAGGCCGAATTTGCACTAAGTCGGCCCATAAGTAATTTCTATCTCTTTTCCTTTATTCTGCTCACTTTACACTCTATTTTATTTACATGTCTTCTATTTGGATCCCTTATCCACCAACTTTGGGGTATCCAGGGTTACACCCCCAACACCTTTATATAGATAGGCTGGGTCTCAGGTAGCAGGCCGAGTCAGTTACATATTAGGGTTTGTCCCTTTAAACTTTCTATCTTAAGCTTCATCTTGTGCTGCAAGAAAACGGAGTCTCAGTGAGTCACCTAAATCCTATATTGTATATTGGGCCTTGGTAATGCCGTGGGCTTCTGACATACCTGGACCGTGTATGCCAAACTCGAGTACATGTAAGGTATGCCCACGTCAATAGCCCCCGGGTGTCTAGTGTAATCATAGATTCAAGTGGAGACTTTATGAAGTCTTTCGGGTGCACAACTAAGCACATTTTCGAGTGCTTTGATTGGTGTCATAGGGATTGTTGATATACGCGCCTGATTCATCCGATGCATCGAGATCAGTTAACTGCCTTAGGGAAAAACAACGCAATCTACTCAAACTCGAGTCCCCGGACTCGAATTCGGAAAAGTGCTAGTGTAATTCGACTCAGGCTGCGGAGGTCTTACCGGAGTCGATTCTCAGTATATAAGTGTGAGCACTCGACGCATCCGTCAAGGCATATTTCATCATACCTACAGGTACAGATTGTTTCTGGTAGAGCGTAGCAGATGCGTTGCCAGGCCTTATTCAGGTCTTATCTTCACGCTGTAAGCGCGACATCCGAATTTTTGTCATCGTGGAGATGATTCGGGTGACCCAGGAGACGCAGTCTCTTTGCAGGTAAAATATGAGGCGGAGTCTCTAGAGCATTCGAGTGTGGATGTTATCAACACATAGTGTAACGTATAAGAAAAAATAATCATAGGGTGCGCGACCAGCGCTCCCTATGGGATTAGCCCCCTGAGTGCCTATTCGAGTCGTAGACTCAAGTGGGGACTATAAATATTTTGCGACTGCTATCATCTTTTTGCTTGTTTCAGTCAAATGTGCTTTCAGCGCTCCCTATGGGAGTAACCCGTAGTCCACAATCGAATCGTAGTTTCAAGTGAAGGGTTTTCATGATGCTTGGATACTTCACTAATTTCTTCGAGTGTGCGGCCAGCGCTCCTGTTAGGAGTAGCCCCCGAGTGTCCATGTGAATCGTAGATTCGGGTGGAGACTCAGAAGTCTCGAGTTTCACCTTTGGTAGTCGTTGTCGACCATTGTTTTGAGTGTGAAGCACTTCACCCGGAAGTTCATCGGGTCATCCGGATTCATAGTAGTTCATAGGGATGTTGGTAAACATGCCTGGTGCGCTCGACGGATCGGGACCAGTTAATTGATCTAGGGCAAAAACAACGTTACCTACTCAAACTCGAGTCCTCGGACTCGAATTCGAAAATTGCTGGCGTAGTTTGACTCATGCTGCGGAGGTCTTACTGAGCCGAACTCCAGTTTTAATGCATATGTACCCAACGCGTCCATCAGGATTTTCTTCATGTCATAAACACGGTATATATTTGGTAGAGCGTAGTGGATGCGGTTGCCAGGTGCTGTGTATTAACGAGCTCGTTGGGGAAGCCCAAGAGGAAGGTATGATGAGCACAACAGTAAGTTTTCCCTCAGTTATGAAACCAAGGTTATCAATCCAGTAGGAGCAAGGAAACACCCCAAAGGTGTAGCTAGCTGAACGTTGGCGAGACTACGGTGCCAAGAACGTGGAGACCTGCACAACACAACCACAGAACTCATTCCCCAACTTGCGATGAGGTTGTCAATCTCACCGGTTTTGCTGAAAACAAAGGATTAAACCATCGAGTGGAAGAAAGTAATAGTTTGCAAAAAGTAAACACAAAACAGTAAACAGTTGATTGTAGATTGATAGTAAAAGAAAGGATCGGGGTCCATAGTTCACTAGAGGTGGCTCTCCTTACGATAGATAACATGTTGGGTGAACAAATTACAGTGGGGAAATTGACAAACATCGAGAAAGCATACAAGCATATACTAATCATCTTGACTCCTTTGAGATTCGATTAGGCATTACAACATTATACATAGACCGCCATCCAACTGCATCTATGACTAATAATCCACCTTCAGTTTATCATCTGAACCCCCTCCAGTATTAAGTTGCAAGCAACGGATAATTGCATTATGAATTGCGTGTAAAGTGAACAATATGATTGTTCTATGAACAAAGGTTGTTGTTTTCTCCCTAGTAGCAACAACACATCTAGTACCTTAGAGATTTCTGTCACTTCCCCAGATTACCAGAGGCATGAACCCACTATCGAGCATAAATACTAACTCTTGGAGTTGCTAGCATCTACTTGGCCAAGATAGCTACTAACAACGGAAAGCATGCAAGATCACAAATAACAAAGACATGATAGAATCAATAATCAATCTGAAATAACATCTTGATATCCATCGGATCCCTGCAAACACAACACCCAGAATTACAAATAGATGATCTTGATCATGAACGGAGCTCACAAGATCTAAACATGATAGCATAAAGAAGGAGAACCAGCCATCTAGCTACTACATGGACCAGTAGTCCAGAGATGAACTACTCACGCATCACACCGGAGGCTTGCATGATGATGAAGAAAGCCTCCAGGGTGAATTCCCCTCTCCGGCAGGGTGCCGGGAAGAGCTTCAGATCCCTCCCGATCTAGGGATGGAGATGACAGCGGCTCCAGACTCTTTCGTGGATTTTTGATCAGGTACTTAGGGTTTCCGTATCAGAGGCAATATATAGGCGGAAGGAGAGGCCGAGGTGGTGCCTGGGGCGGCCAGATCACCCCCTGGCGTGGGCCAGGCCTGGCCGTGGAGCCAGGTGGTGTGGCCGGGCCGTAGCCCCTCTCCGTCTCGTATTCTGGCTCCTGGCGTCCCTCGGTGAAAAACTAACTTTGGCTTTTTTCCCGTCCAATTCCGAGAATATTCATTTTCTGACTTTCCTGGAACCAAAAACAGCAGAAAACAGGCAGCTGGCACTGTCGCTCTTGTTAATAGGTTAGTCCAAGAAATCATATGAAAAGTACTCCAAAGTGTGGACAAAACATAAGAAAGTAGATAAAACCAAGCATGGACCATCAAAAATTATGGATACGTTTGCAACGTATCAACATCCCCAAGCTTAACTCCTGCTCGTCTTCGAGTACGTAAGTGATAAAAAGAAAGAATAATTTTCGAGGTGACATGCACCATCATAAACTTGATCAAAGTATTTGTAAAACATCCGAAGCTGGGATCATAGTACTTTAATCATAACATGAAAGACACAGTTCTAGCAATAAGACAAAGAAACTATGTTGCAACATGAAAAGACACAAACAAAAGATTCATGAATAACAATACTTTGCAAGACGTTTGTTTGTTTCACATAAAGAAAACATAGCATAATAGTATTCAGCTTGTCCCTCATAGAGTAGCAAACATAAATGCATAGGACACCTTCAAAGTTCACAAGAGTGACTAGATACAAATAGTTTAAAACAAGCAATATCAAGGTATGCATCAATCAACAAGTCTTGGGACAATGCACATAGAACTAAGAATGGCCACTATTCTCTCAAAGTAAGTGCATAAAGATAGAAGGTGGAGACTCAATATAAAAGTGGAAGAAAGGCCTTCATAGAAGGAAGTAGGGATTCAAGTCTCATAAAGAGCTTCCAAAAATTATGGTACTTATAGCTTTCAGCTCTCATTACCCCTATCATAAGCATCTTGAAGTGATTAAGGTTAAAGTGAAAAAACTATGGTGTATATGCTTGACGAAGTATAAGTTGGAAATCTCATGTCCCTTGAATACGAGGGCCGCTTCTCACGCTACTCAAGTTTAGTCACCGGTAAGTTCTTGTCATCGTAAGTACATGTGTATCATAGAGAACCGCCAACGGGGTACCCCTTGCCCGATGGTACGGAAGAATCCCCATATCAAAATGACAAGGCAAGCAGACAACGAGCATCTCAGCAATCTTCTTATTTACCATGGAAAATGGTGCTTTTTTCTCTCTTTCCTATTTTCATAATCTCTTTTTTTCTTTTTTTTCTCAATATCAGACTCTTTTGTTTTATAAGAAGAATGCTTCATAGACAACTCATTATGGTTATGCTGCAGGTTTCCACCATGTCAGCATGGATTAGACTAGCGGCCCAGGCGTTTCTCTAACACACATACATAACTCCATGGACTTACAAGCTCCCCTTTCATTTCACACCAACGACATCTATAGACAAAAGAGCATGATATCAACTAGGTACAAAGTACAAGTGCAATGTTGAAAGCGTTCCCCATGACAACATGGTTCTGCTAATCCCCAACAAATAAGTGCAAGCATATACAACATAGACGACACAATGGTTCAAGTTTATTAAGGGCAAGAAAAGTAAAGTGTGCCATCAAGTTCGTGAGAGATTTAATCACTAGTTTTCTCATAACAAGTTTAATTCGGAAGGTAGATAAAAACATGAATATACTTGGAATAGCATATGCTAGTAGGTAGGTATGGTGGACTCTTTGGAATAACTTGGTTTTAGGAGTTGGATGCATGAGTGGAACTCATACTTGGTTGCGGAGGCTAGCAAAAGACATGGAGCGACAAACTAAGAGAGAAATAATGGCCATAATCATGCAGAGCGACAAAACATCATTGATCAAAGCATAAAGTGATACTACAAGTTGAAAACTAAAGGATCATAAGGCTACGGTGACTTGGGATAGTCATAACATGGTGTGAGCATGTGCCAAGTCAACCCAAATAAAGCATCAAAGGAGAATACCACAATACTATGCTTTAATATGCTAAAACAACACATGATCCTTCCACGGCACATTAAGAAATCTCAATTGTTTATAACAAGTCATGCTATAGCAAAGAATACTAAGCATAAAGCCAAAAAATATCAAGCATGGCATGACAAAGCATAGGCCACAGTCAAAAACAAGCTCTCTTTCCACTGAGGCATGAACTTTCCTACTCTTTTCCAAATCCAAACCAAACTATTTGAAAACCAATGTATGAAAGAGGGGGTCCAACCAATTTATTTAGAAACTAATAAAACAAAGCAAACGAAAAACCAAAACAAAAACGAAAAATAAAGACGCTCCAAGAACAACACAACTGTGCATGAAACAATAAAAATGAAGCGTTTGGAAGAAACCTGGGATTTTTATTGATGAAGAGGGGGATGCCTTGGGCATCCCCAAGCTTTGACGCTTGTACTTCTTAGATATTTCTTGGGGTGA
The DNA here is from genome assembly GCA_023614405.1 of Avena insularis. Classification (NCBI taxonomy): domain Eukaryota; kingdom Viridiplantae; phylum Streptophyta; class Magnoliopsida; order Poales; family Poaceae; genus Avena; species Avena insularis. Next base: position 78,584,709 of record CM042692.1, on the reverse strand, counting down.
CACGCATGGAATCCCCAAGCTTGAGCTTTAGTCCATTCTTCATCTCATTACTCATTCCTTTCATACACCTAAATTTTTTCCTTCATACAAACCTTCACACAATCTTTCTTTGCAACATTAGTGCACTCAAGATAATAAGTCTTTAGGTTCACTTCCAACACCAATAAAACTTCCATTAAAACACAAGATACTGTAGCATTTCCCTCAAAAAGCTCAATTCCCCAAAAGAACTCAAAAAGGAACCAACAAAAAGCAAATGCAGAAAATGGCAGAAATCTGTCAAAACAGACCAGCAGGTAAAGAAGAATTTTTTCGAAGACCTTATGTTGCTCCAATCAAAAAGTGTTGAACTAACGGAAATTAGATAACAACCTGGGGCAGAAGCACAAAAATTCACGTCTCAAAAGGACGTACAGTGATTTTACACGAATTTTTACAGTGAAGCACAAAAATCTATTTTGGGACAACAACTTTCCCAATCATTACTTCTCTCTCATCAGAGGCTACTCTTGGCACAAAAAGCAAATAAAAAGGATAAGGAGCGGTTATTACTGAGATAATAACTTCTAAGACTCATTTAAAACTTTTGGGTTATCTCCCAATAAGTACTTTTTTTAACGCCTTTAAGTTAGGCATAAGAAGCAAGAAAAAGAATCAAGTGTGCTCAAATGAAGAAGCATTAAGATTAATACCAAAAATATCTTCAAAAAGGCAAGGTATCTCATCCAAATAAGTTCTAGAGGATTCTATCCCAATGTTCTTGGGTTCACTATTTTCATTAAATGGGTTTTCAGGAACAATCCAATCAAGATTCTTTTCTATGGCTTCATGCATTGCTACTAGTTTAAAGGGGATTGGTATCTTAATTTCCTCCCCATTAGGTTCAGTTTTGTTCATTTTTTCTCATGTACCAACAACATATACACATGAGCCTAGCATATTGAAACGTTTAAAGACTTTTCTAGCTTCCTTGGCAACTTCATAGAATTCCTTAAGCATAGTTTCTAGAATAAAATCCCTCTTTTCAGGGTCCTCAATTTCTTTAAGTTTAAGAAACATTACTTGCATTAAGGGGTTAAGGTTGACAAACCTAGCTTCCAACATGTGAACTAAAGAAGCTGTAGAAATTTTATAGTTTGGAGCAAGTTCTGCAAGGGATCTATCCTCAATATCCTCATGCTTACTAACATGATTGAATAATTCTTCAATATTATCTTTTCCAATTAAAGAACCACTACCTATTGAAAGGTCTTTTAGGGTGAATTTAGGGATCAACATAGTGTGCTAAGGGAAAGGTAACTACTATAGAAAGACTTCATTTTTTGTGTTTTTTAATAAGGAAAGCAAACTTGTAAAACTAATTTTTTTGTGTTTTTGATAAAGAAACAAGCAAACAAAGCAAAAAGAAACTAAGCAAAACAAAAATAACAAAGTAAAGAGATTGGTTATGAGGGACTCCCCTTGTGAAGATGTCCTTGACTCCCCGGCAATGGCGCCAGAAAAAGTACTTGCTGACTCGTGTATTAACGAGCTCGTTGGGGAACCCCAAGAGGAAGGTATGATGAACACAACAGTAAGTTTTCCCTCAGTTATGAAACCAAGGTTATCAATCCAGTCGGAGCAAGGAAACACCCCAAAGGTGTAGCTAGCTGAACGTTGGCAAGGCGCACTACCGGTGCCAGCAACAACGTGGATACCTGCACAACACAACCATAGAACTCTGTCCCCAACTTGCGATGAGGTTTTCAATCTCACCGGTTTTGCTAAAAACAAAGGATTAAACGTATCGAGTGGAAGAAAGTAATAGTTTGTAGAAAGTAAACACAAAACAGTAAAGAGTTGATTGTAGATTGATAGTAAAAGAAAGGACCGGGGTCCATAGTTCACTAGAGGTGGCTCTCCTTAAGATAGATAACATGTTGGGTGAACAAATTACAGCGGGGCAATTGACAAACATCGAGAAAGCATACAAGCATATACTAATCATCTTGACTCCTTTGCGATTCGATTGGGCATTACAACATTATACATAGACCGCCATCCAACTGCATCTATGACTAATAATCCACCTTCAGGTTATCATCCGAACCCCCTCCAGTATTAAGTTGCAAGCAACGGATAATTGCATTACGAATTGCGTGTAAAGTAAACAATATGATTGTTCTATGAACAAAGGATTGTTGTTTTCTCCCTAGTAGCAACAACACATCTAGTACCTTAGAGATTTCTGTCACTTCCCTAGATTACTAGAGGCATGAACCCACTATCGAGCATAAATACTAACTCTTGGAGTTGCTAGCATCTACTTGGCCAAGATAGCTACTAACAACGGAAAGCATTCAAGATCACAAATAACAAAGACATGATAGAATCAATAATCAATCTGAAATAGCATCTCAATATCCATCGGATCCCTGCAAACACAACATGCAGAATTACAAATAGATGATCTTGATCATGAACAGAGCTCACAAGATCTAAACATGATAGCACAAAGGAGGAGAACCAGCCATCTAGCTACTACATGGACCCGTAGTCTAGAGATGAACTACTCACGCATCACACCGGAGGCTTGCATGATGATGAAGAAGGCCTCCAGGGTGAATTCCCCTCTCCGGCAGGGTGCCGGGAAGAGCTTCAGATCCCTCTCGATCTAGGGGTGGAGATGACGGCGGCTATAGACTCTTTCGTGGATTTTTGATCGGGTACTTAGGGTTTACGTATCAGAGGCAATATATAGGCGGAAGGAGAGGCCGAGGGGGTGCCTAGGGCGGCCAGACCATCCCCTGGCGCGGGCCAGGCCTGGCCGCACGGCCAGGTGGTGTGGCCGGGCCCTAGCCCCTCTCCGCCTCGTATTCTAGCTCTAGGTGTCCCTCGTTGATAAACTGACTTTGGCTTTTGTCCCGTCCAATTCCGAGAATATTCATTTTCTGACTTTCCTGGAACCAAAAACAGCAGAAAAGAGGCAGTTGGCACTGTGGCTCTTGTTAATAGGTTAGTCCAAGAAATCATATGAAAAGTACTCCAAAGTGTGGACAAAACATAAGAAAGTAGATAAAACCAAGTATGGAACATCAAAAATTATGGATACATTTGCAACGTATCACCAGGCCATCAGATTAGATCTGTAGGTCTTTTCTTTACGTCGTAGATGCAGCATCCGAATGTTTGTCATCGTGGAGGTGATTCAGGTGGCCAAGGAGACATTGTCTCTGAACTTGAAATTGTAGTGTATATCGGGTGAAGTCACCAATGCGTTTGATTGCTATAAGTGGGTCGACATTGTGGACGCAGTCGACACAATGGACTGTACTATGAATCTTTCGTTTTCTATAGGATGCGCAACCAGCGCTCCCTATGGGAGTAGCCCCCGAGTGTCTGTTCGAGTCGTAGACTCGAGCAGAGACTTATAGTTGTCGGTTGCATAGACGGAACGATCTGGAAGTACTTCGGATGATCTTGCAGATGCCATCAACGCTGACACTTTTTGAATGCGCGACCAGCGTGCCCTATGGGAGTAGCCCCCGAGTGTCTGGCGGAGTCGTAGACTCGGGCAGAGACTCGAGTCTTATATCTTGTAGACGCAGTCGACAATCACGCGAGGAGAAACCACTGACCCGGAAGTGCATCGAGTCATCATCTCATGCATAAGGAGCCAAGAGTCAACGATGTAGTTGGAATCAAAGTAGAGGAGTCATGTGGCGTTTAGCTGGGTGAGTCGACGATGCGGATGGAGTCGACGCAGTCGCTTCTGTCAGGTGCGTGGTCAGGGTCGCGTCTTTTGTAGAATCCAGCGATGCAACCATCCAAGGAGGGACTCGACTCGGGTCTTGAGTTTATGGCATAGGCAGTTGTTTTGTCGACTCCTACTGGAGGACCCGATAGACTATCTCGACGCGGTCTATGTCCTTGTATGCTGCAGAAAATGCAAATAGTTATGAAGTACTAGCATCTTGTAAAGAATATTTGTATTTGGCTTGTAAAGTAAAATTTTGGTGCCAATCGAGTTGACACTTTTGTACTGTATGCTAGGCCTTTTCGTTAGCCTGATTACCCTTAGTCTCAGTACCTTGCCGAGGTACTCGGAGTTCAAGGATTCGACGATCAGGCAAAATCAGCTACTCAGGCTGTCGCGTATGAGGTGCTCGAGTGCATGGAGTCGACGGCACATTAGGTTACTCAAAGAGAGCACAACCCCTGAGTGTTTCGAGTGCGAGTTAAAAAGAAATCAGCTCTAAGTAGAGGGAAACTTAGTTTTATTGGTAGTTGTTATGGAGGAAATCAATGCGGACGCGGACATAGTCGACGCGACAATGGGTCGCTGAAGCCGATGTGAGAGCAGTTTCTTGCAACCGAAGATCGTAGCTAGCCGCCATAGTCGAAAGAACCCTGAGTCGCTAGAGCCGAAGGCCGAAGCGGGTCGCTGGAGCCACAGGAGCCCCCGGGTCATGCAAGGAGTGGTGTAATCGAGTTCGAAGACCATAGCAGGTCACCACAACTAAAGACCATTGCAAGTCTTGCGGAATCTACGGAGCCCCCGAGTGTAGAGCGATGTGGTCGAGGCGGCGTTGGAGAGCCGATGCGGCAGACCAGAGTCGACGCGGGTAGTGAGTCGCCGAAAGGAGTCGACGTGGCCATCAGGTCGCTGGAGGAAGGAGTCAACACGGCAGCAGGTCACGCGGCGGACGTAGTTGACACGGCGCACCAAAGTCATGTGGTGATGATGAGTTGTCGCATCTGAAGACTGTAACGAGCCACAACAATCGAATAGCGCCTCTGGTCACCGCACCCGAAGACCGCAGCGGGTCGCAGCAGCCGAGGACCGTAGAAGGTCACCGAAGTGGAAGGAGCCCCCAAGTCACCGTAGACGAAGACCGCTATGAGTTGGTGGAACTGAATGAGTCATCGGGGTGCATGGCGGAGCCAACATAGCCCCCGGTTGTAGAGGACCTAGTTGGATGAATTCAAAGCATAGCCAATGCGACCGATGAGTTGTGGTCGTGGGAGCCGATGCAATCGGCGGGCCTGCGGTTGCCAAAGCCGAATATCTTTGACCTTATTAATATCGACTTCAATACCATTCGATCAGACGACAAAACCAATAAAAACCAACTTGTCTTTAGCAAAAGTGCACTTGGGAAGATTAGCATAAAGCTTTTCATTTTGAAGGGTTTGCAAAACCTCCTTAACATGTATAACAAGCTCTTTAAGCGATTTGATATAGACAAGAATATCATCAAAGTAAACAACTACACTTTTGCCAATGAGAGATCTCAAAAATGTGATTCATAAGACGTGTGAAGGTGGATGGGGAATTAGAGAGGCCAAATGGCATTACCAACCATTCATAGAGACCAAGTTTGGTCTTGAATGCAGTTTTCCACTCATCATCTTCCGCCATGCGTATTTGATGGTAACCACTATGAAGATCAATTTTCGAGAAAATAGTAGCTCCACTCAACTCGTCAAGCATATAATCAAGGCATGGTATTGGATGTCGATAATGCACGGGGATAGCATTGATTGGATGGCAGTCCATGCACAACCGTAATGTATCATCCATTTTTGAGACTAGAATCACGAGTACCGCACTAGGGCTTAAGATTTATTGGATCAAATCTTTGGATACGAGGTGGTGAATTTGGTGTTAGATATCCTTCTTCTCTTCTCGGTTCGTGCAATAAACGACGTGGTTTGGTAGAGGTGCGTCGGGGATGAGATTGATGTGATACTCAATTCTGTAAAGAGGAGCTAGACCATATGGGAGCTCTTCGAGAAACACATGAATTCCTGCCAAACATCCATTAAAGAAGAATGAATATTTGTTAGGTCATTAGGTCCTTGTGCCAAGCCCTTGCATACGAGGACATAGTGCAAGCGAGATGGGTTATTCCTAACTCCTCTCATCTCACTTTTGGTGGCAAGGAGAACAGTCTTTGTTTTTCCTCTCATATTTGGATTTTGGCTCTCACTCACTATATTGTGGTTCTCTCGCTCACCACTCATCTCACAAGGTGTTTTTGTGGCAAGGAGAACAACATTTGCATTGTCCGCAAATATTTGGCTAGGAGTGATTGGTTTCAAAACACATATCTTGTCAAGCCACTTGGAGGTATACACATTTGTGTGGCCATCATGTAGAGCACCCTTGTCAAATTGCCACGGTCTACCAAGCAACATATGACATACTATCATGGGAACCACATCACACTCTACCGTGTCTTTGTATGGTCCAATCAAGAAAGTTATCGAGATAGTGTGCTTGATATTCTTGGACCCTTGGTCACTTAGACATTGCACATGGTAGGGGTGCTTGTCTAGATGGAGGGTGAGGTTGAGCTTTTCGCGTAGCTCGTTGTTTGCTAGATTGTGGCAGCTCCCTCTATCGATGATGACTTTGATGGATTTACCATTGATGTCCGCACGTATTTGAAAGATGTTGGATCTTTGATCTTCATTCTCTTGGGCTTGAGTAGTCAAAACTCTTGTGACGACAAGCAAAGGACTTGCGTCATACCCACACATGAGAAGCTCTTGATAATCATTCTCAGTTTGCTGTCTTGTGAGTGCTTCCTTGATTCGAGCATCGAACTCTTATTCACTCAAGTATTCCTCTTCATCATTGTCATGGATGAACAACACCTTGGTATTTCCACAACGGAATGACTTATGTCCTTTGCCTCCACACTTGTAGCATTGTCCTTTAAATGGTGCGGAATCATCAAACATTTGCTCGCCACTTGGAAGCAGTTTGCCTTGAGGAGTTGTTGACTTGAAAGGCGGCTTGCAAGTGCTTGAGGAATGTCCTTTAATGTTTGTTGGTGTAGTGGTTGGAGCTTTAGTGTAGGTGAAGTATGTCTTCATCTTGTTGTACTTGATGTCCTCTTGCACCTGATGTTCGGCCATCACCGCATTGTGCACAAGATCAACCATGTTGTTGTAATTTTAGAACTCGGTAATGCGCTTGATTGGATGGTTCAACCCAATGAGGAAATGTGCCATTGTTTGCTCTTCACGTTCTTCGATGTTGGCGCAGATCATGTTGAGCTCCATTTGCTTGAAGTATTCTTCCATATTTTTTGTCCCTTGGTTAAGCATTTTAAACTTGTTGAAGAGGTTGCGCGTGTAGTGCAAAGGGACAAAACAGGATCGCATATGAGCCTTCATATCTTGCCAAGTGTTGATTAGCGTCTCACCTCTTGCTTATCGAGAAACTTGGATATGTTCCCGCCAAAGGTTGGCATAATCATCAAACTCAAGAGAAGCCATGGCGACCATCTTCTCATTGATATAATTGTGCATGCGGAAGATCTTGATGACTTTGAGTGTCCATGAAAGATATTCTTTGGGATCATTGGAACCGGTGAACTTGGTCATGGTGAACTTGAGGCTACCAAAAGTTTCTTCTTTGTTGCGGTCACGGTAATGACGGTTGCCATGATGGTGTATGTTCTCATCATCCGAGCACTCATGTCGACGAGCTTGGTGATGTTGTTGTTGCTCTTGTGCTGGTTGTGCCGCATTTGTAGGAGGAGGAACTTAGTCCACACGACGTTGTTGAAATGCTTGGGCCTCTTGGCGTAGTTGAGGCAGTTGAGGAGGTTCATGTCGCGGTTATGGACGAGGTTTAGGCACTTTCGACTTATAAGTATGATGAAGGTGTGGAGCCTCTTGATGCGGTTGTGGCAGTGGAGGAGGTTCATTCCTTAGTTGTTGGCGTGGGTTAGGCACTTGGGTCTCTCGATGACGATCATGGTATTGAGCCTCTTGACGTGGTTGTGGTTGTTGAGGAGGCTCTCCATGGTTACCATGTTTTCGGCATTCACATTCATGACAGTGATGACGATGAGGAGGGTCTTCAAGAGCTTCATGTTAGCGACGAGCTTGTTCTTCAAAATTGGAGTCATCACTTGTTGTTGAGTGAAGGTCTTGCGGTTGTTGAGGATGGACTTGAGGTTCCACTCGAGGTTCTTTAGATGGTAGCTCTTGTTGGATCACTAGCACTCTTACGTGATGACGATGCTCTTCTATCCTTGCTTGTGGCCTTCAGGAGAAATCACCATCATAGCTTCACATGGTGGCATGCCATGTAGAAGGTATATATTGCGAAGAGCTCATATGATCAACCATGGGGTCTTCATATCATCTTGGAGCACTTGCATTAGGATCTTGTCAATGAGGAGAACGATGTCATGAAGATCTTGAAGCACGAGAGTGGTGCCATGACGAGTGCGAAGAGCTTGATGTGCGAGAGCAGGGCCTTGCGTTGTGCACAATCTCTTCTTCATCATTCGACAAGAATTCCGTCAATGTTGCAATGTCCTTGAGACACAGCAAGACGAACAATTCAGATAAACTCAAATGGAGTTCAAGAGGATGGACAACCTCTTCGAGAGAATTTCTTAAGAGATGAGGGCCATGCACCACAACTTCGCCTATCAAAACGAAGGCCATCTTGATGTGCGAGAGCATGGCCCTCATCTCTTAAGAAATTCTCTCGAAGAGGTTGTCCATCCTCTTGAACTCCATTTGAGTTTATCTGAATTGTTCGTCTTGCTGTGTCTCAAGGACATTGCAACATTGACGAAATTCTTGTCGAATGATGAAGTGGCTTGCTTGTGTCATGTACGGCTGTTGGGGATATGCTAAATGGGTATCACCATTGCATGTCTCTAATCCGGCTAACCCAGGTGGCCCACAGTTGGTAGCAAGGCCTATGGCTTACTGGGCGGCCTAGTTAGACGGATCTAGAAGGGAGGCCCATGCCGGAACAAGGAAGGCTATGGAGTAGTCACCGACCAACCCGGAGCCTTGGAGTACAAGACACGAAGACTAGTTAGTATTAGTGTAGGACTCTATAACCTATATGGCAAGGATCTTTCCCTGTAACCCTAGGTTCTAGTGCCTTTATAAGCTAGACCTATGGGAGCCTTTAGGGCACGATTCATATCACCTTGCATAGCGAATCAATCTATGTAACTCGGCGTATCACCATTATATTGATTTATTGCAGGAGTAGGATTTCGCCACCGTCGTGGGATCTGAACCTGGGTAAGCTGTGTTACCTCATACCTGCCAACTCACCACCTTACCCCACGTCTCTAAACACACTCTATGAGGACCCCTCCATGGTGTACTCGTCGGCAATACCACGACAGTTGGTGCCCACCATGGGGAAAGAGGCGCTTCGATATCTACACTAGGCGAGGTCCAATCTCTTCGTGGGAATCGGTGACATGGTAGCCATTGGGTGTGTTCCATTCTTCGACAACATTCTGATTGCCCCCGGACGAGTTCTGGATCTCGAGGAAGTCGAACCCCACCCGCTGCTCCATTGTTCCAATCGGGGACATCCATCTCTTCATCGGTGAAACTGGCTCGGGATCAAGCTCCCAGGAAGTCGGACACACTTCAAGGACGGCATGGACCACCTACGGGCAGGACATGTTCGCGGAAGAATCAAACTCAGGTCTCTCTTTGGAGTTTGCCGGCTTAGATCCGAACAAATAAAGGCCCACCCAAACTGCCCCTATGCAGGATATAGTGGTGGAAGACCAATGCAGATCCGCTTGGCTCCCCCAAGTTTTAGAAAAGAAGAGGTCTCGCTTTGTCGGAGTTTTCAGCATCTTCGATCAGGCTTGCTGCGTCCAAAGGTCGAGGGAATCCTCACGTGAGTACCTCGCTAGATGGTTAAGGGTGAGGGCCTCCATGGAGGGAGACCACACCGATGATGCAGTGTACCACTTCATCGAAGGGCTCACGCCACACACCCTTCTCCGACATACGGTTAGGAGGCGCTAGGCCGCCGGTTTACTTACTCTCAATGATATGATCAAGAGTGTTAACAATTCTGATGCCACTGATGAGGAAGCCAAGGCCGACATCGCCACCACAGCCGGATAATCCAAGTTCATCGGCCATGTTGCCTCCGGCTCCGCCTCTACCAATGACAATGCTGACGCTAATTCTGACTCAGTGTTGGACGCACCTGAAAGAGCATGTGGGCCCCCATGTGTGGTTTTGGTAATTAATGACAACCTCTATGGACTAATGTTTGCATTGAGCTACACTTGTAGGAATTGTCCATTGGCATCGCTTGGACCATGTGTTGGGTTCAAGGTGGAATAAATGAAGTTAGAAGAAATGTTGTGCAAGATCAAGATGCACCATCCCTATAAGATCTCACGCTTGATACTTGCCATTCTCAGTGGTCATGGGTCGATGAAGAAGAGGTCAATTAAGAGGCTTCCCCATGGTGTATGGGGGAGCATATGTCAAGTCTTCATCAAGCGAGTGCGTGTAAGAGCAATCGAGAAAGGTGTCCATCTTGAGAAGGACAATATCGTCTACATCATGCTCAAGTGGATTGCTCAAGGCAAAGGTATAATCTTGATAGGTTTTCCCTTTTGCCGGTCTCATGTTGGTAGTTGGGAGACCAGGTTTAGGATAGATAACCGTACTATCAAGAGGGGATCTCGAGTGAGTAGCTCGATCATATCATTCGGAGAGAGCTCAAACCATTGCATTCTTAGGATCATCTTTCTTGGTTGTTGGTTGGATCTTATGTATGTTTGGTTCTAGAGCTTGTGTCCAATACAAGCTCTAGTTCATCAAAATCAGATCTCCTTTTATATCTTATTGCGGTTTTGTTCTTGGAGGTTTTCCAGATTATCACCAAGGGAGGTATCTCACTCTAAAATACATGAAGTATTCTCTGGCCGTCCTCTTTCCAACAAAATTGGTTTCGGGTCAATCGGAGTTTCCTAACTCAAGATATTACATTTGGAAATTTGCCTCTTATGTGTTTTAAAGAGAAATAGAAAAAGGTTTTTGTCTGGGCCTGGTGGTACTACCGGATCCTATACCGCCTGCCCCTGAGTGCTCCGCTGCCTTCGGGCCTGCCCGGTAGCCCCGGTCCGGTTGTATCGGCCTAGCACAGTACTACCGCCCGGCCAGTCCGGTACTACTGGTCAGCCCTTCTAGCTCCCAGGCCCAGCTTGCACAGCTTGCTCTCTTTGCTCGCTCCCCAGGCCTGATTCTCTTTTCTCGCTAAGCCTCATTTGACCGCCTTGGCTGGCTGCCCACGTTGTCCCGCTTCCCTGTTGCTGCCAGTTCGGGTGGTAGTACTAGCCCACCAGGCGGTACTATCAGCCCAGGCAGAGACAAATGGCCCCAACGGGCAGAAATATGTTGGGCCCTTTATAATCTTCTCCCCCTCTTCTTTTTTAGGGGTTCTTCTCTCTCCATTTTCTCAAGCTTTGCCCCATTTGATTTAAGCTCTTGAGATTGAATTCTTCCTCCCCCCCAATGATTCTTGCCAATATTTGAGGGGAAGTTAGAGGAGATCTAGATCTACAATTTGACCAAACCAAATCATCTCTTTATGAGTGAATCTTTGGGATTTTGTATTCTCCTTGTGTTCTTCCTCTCTTGTTCCCCCAATTGCTTTAGTAGCCTTGTTGGAACTTGAGAGTGAAGGATTGGAGCATCTTTTTGGTGTTCTTGCCATTTGCATTAGGTGCATCGGTTTGTGTTCCCCGGAGGATTTGGTTGGTGAAATCAAGAAGATTGTCTCTTGTGGGGCAACCTCGGGGATGGCCTGATCTTTCACGAATCCCTTCAAATCGAGGCAGAGTGAGTGTGGGGGATGAGGGGAGAGAGCGAAAACGCAAACTCACACACGAAGAACATGATGAACACACACACGAAGACATGATACAAGCCAATTGCTCACGCCGGCGGCTACCTGTCCGGCGCAATCCCTAGGATCGGTGTTGGGTGGAGGACTCTCTCTCGAACCGGCACAGCAAGGAGGGAGACTCGGTGATATCTTGATGTCTAGGCAAATGGACTCCGATGCCTAGGCCATGTACAATGAGGATGCATGATGCAAACTCCAACGAGGTTTGGGATATTTGGTGCTCCTCTATCAAAGGAGCATGCACTACAAGAAAAGTTTCCTTCCGCAACGAATTGGCCCGACGGTCGTCGTAGAAGGCGCGTCTTCTGTGACAAAATTCTCGGCTCGGCCGTGACCGATGGAATTTTTTTTCCGGTTTCACGGCCCTCTACTACGACGGATATGCTAAAAATATGGAGGAATCTTGGCCAGCGCATGGCAGAAGCAATATTTTCGTTTCCTCGCTCGATGTTGACTTGCCGAAGTCTTTTGAGGTGTGTGGGTCGCGGACATCAGTGTCTCTAGCGGACCATACTTTTCGGTCACGCCTCCCTGATTTGAACTCAATAACTTTGCTCGAGGCGTCTTCCGTTTAGTCAGGCTGTTTGGTCCCACATGTCAGCCTCTCATTACAAGGATCGTGTGCATGATGGAATTTTTTTTCCTTCGCTCACGCTACCCTGTTCCGAAGTTGATAGCGCTGCTCGATGCATCTACCGTCTAATCAACCTCCTGGGATCCACATGTCATCCTCTCATTAGAAGAAACGTGTGTATGATGGAATTTTTTCCTTCGTTGGCGCTACCCTGTTCCGAGTTGATAGCACTGCTCAACGCATCTACCGTTTAACCAACCTCCTAAGCCCCACATGTCATCCTTTCATTAGAAGAAACGTGTGTATGATGGATTTTTTTCCTTGGCTCACGCTACCCTATTCCGAACTTGATAGCGCTGTTTGATCCATATACCGTTTAATCACGATGCTAGGACCCACATGTCATCCTCTCATTAGAAGAAACGTGTGTATGATGGATTTTTTCCTTCGCTGGCTGTACCCCGTTCCGAGTTGATAGCGCTGCTCGACGCATCTACCGTTTAACCAACCTCCTGAGCCCCACATGTCATCCTCTCATTAGAAGAAACGTGTGTATGATGGATTTTTTTCCTTGGCTGGCGCTACCCCGTTCCGAGTTGATAGCGCTGCTCGACGCATCTACCATTTAACCAACCTCCTGAGCCCCACATATCCTCTCATAAGAAGAAACGTGTGTAGGATGAATTTTTTACCCTCTGTCGCGCCTTCGTGTTCCGAACTTGATAGCTTTGCTCGCTGCATCAGCCATTTAATCAAACTCCTGGACCCCACATGTCATCCTCTCATTAGAAGAAATGTTTGTATGATAGAATTTTTTCCCTCGGTCGCGCCTCCGTGTTCCAAACTTGATAGCATTGCTCGCTGCATCTACCGTTTAATCATGATGCAGGGCCCCACCCCCACATGTCATACACTCATAAGAAGAAACATGTGTGTGATGGAATTTTTGCTCTCGGTCGTGCCTCTGTGTTTCGAACTTGATAGCGTTGCTCGATGCATCAGCCATTTTTCCAGGCTGCTGAGTCCCCCATGTGAGCCTCTCATTAGAAGAAAGGTGTGCATGCTGGACTTTTTTCTCGCTCGCGCCTCCCTGTTTCAAACTTGGCAACGTCGCTCGAGGCAGAACCTGTATAAGGTCGCTCTATTGGGTCCCACATGCCGGTCTCTCTGTATATCAAACTTGCGTATGATGGACTTTTTTTCGGCCGCGTCCGCTGTTTTGACCTTGGCAACATTGCTTGATGTGGCAGCCGTGTATGGTCATGCTGCTGAGGCCCCCATGTCACCCTCTCTAGTATGTTCTGGCCGGTGGGTCCCTGATGCCAGCCTCTCTATACAAGTATTTAACTTTTTTTTCAAACCCGACCATTAAACTCGAGGGATGCTGCAGGCTAGTGGGTCCGTGATGTCAGCCTCTCCGTAATGCGATATTAAAAAGTAAACCCTGTCTAAAAAAAAGTAAACCCAAGATATATATAAATATGTACACACAGTGGATTCGAACTAAAGACCTTCAAATCAAATCAAATAGACATAAACTGAGTGTTTTGCCACAATACCAAAGATACTAATAGAAATTGAATCATTAAACATGTATTAGTACTACAACTTATGTATCAGTCTTCTAAAAAATATTGTTGTGTTTCCATGTTATCTCTCTTAAAATAAAAGAGCAGTGCTACTGGAACCTCGATTTATAAAAAGCCACATAATGGATTAGTTTCTTAAAAACATGGGTAGGCAGAGTTTTTTTAGACGTGGGGGGCACTGCCAAAAAGGCCAAATTTAAAAGTTTTTGGGCTATGGTCAATGGGCTCCTATCTCAAATTTTACTGGGCTATGTCTCGCCAGATTCAAACACAGACCTCTTCAAGGGAGGAAAAAAAGCGATAATTCCTTTGACAGATATTCATGTAAAAATATCTAATGAACACACATTACATGCGCCAAAACAGGGTTGGTATCCAATGACTTCACTTGGTGAAATCACGTTGTATATCTTTACCCTCTCATCTCTATCCAAAATGCATCCAACGGTTCCGATGACACAAAGGAAAAATCTCTAGAGCAAGCAGCCAGCAACAATGACAAAACTTTTGACAAATTCAATACCATTTGAAAGATTAAGGAGTATAGAATAATAAGACATAAAAAATCGACAGATTCCTAGTTCATATTCAGCAGCACTTGACCAATTCAGAAGCATTTCAAAGTGACTGATTCAGCAATACAAACACTGAAATTCAATATCACTACAAAGAGAGACAGTTCTTGTTTCAGCTCTAAAAACCATGCCATGCGATTAGTTTTCCCTTTTCTCCAAACACACTTGATCATAACACAATCATTGTCATAATATTTGCTCATATAGGGAACCGTCATATAGATACAGATATACCATACCAGTACGTACTAGTCATAGCTCCAATCCAGCAAAAGGTTAACACAGTTTTACCACCCATATATGATTAGTGGAGATAAGACAACCACATAATTAATTACAATAGCATGCGGCCAAAGAGCTAGACAGGTAGGAAGTTCATGAACATCATGGCACATTCAGGGCAGCGAGATACATCGACCTTGACCGTTCTTCCAATAGTAAGTTTGGCTGCTTTCCGGAACTTGATCCACCTAGAAGTAGCTGCCAAGCGCCCATCAGTCGAGTTAATGGCGTAGCATCCCTCGATAAGTAATCCTTCGCTATGCATCATGAAGACTATTGTGCCCTTTCATCTGGCCTGGAGTTGCTTTGTGGCACTCTTAGGCAATTTCTGAGTCAAAGCAAGAGATAGACGCATAATTAATACGAGCAATGCACTGAATCATGTGAAACTTGAGAAGACATTTAGAACAGTTTATCTGCCGCCATATACTCACAAATATAATCCAGTGCGACCTTGTGATGACACATGTGTAGGATATGGTCTAACAAGGTGCTGCCCGGGGAGATAAAGAAGCTTGTGCCGGTGCCTGTGCTGGGGCGGGTGCTGGTGCAGGAGATGGTGCCACTAATTGTAGACGGGCTGGTGCAGGATCCAGAAGGCCCATAAGCGGTGTCGGTGCCAGCAGCTTGATGTTAGATTCCTCCTGAGGGGTAGCTAAGCTGACTGCAGGGATGGTAGAGGCAGATGAGAAGTGTACAAGCAAAATGGTCTCTTATACAATAGTTACTCACAAGACAGTGATCAGAGGATATGATGAGCATACAAGCAAATTAAGTTACTACCTCCATTCTTTCTACTTAGGTCAACAGGTGCCGGAGCAGGAACTAGGGCCAGTGGCGTTGGGGGTGCCAGCAGCTTGGTGCTGGTTACCTTCTGAGGGGTAGGTAAGGGGACTGCAGGAGTGGTCAGAGAGGCATATGAGATGTGGACAAGCAAAATGGTTTCTTATACAAGAGTAACTCCTAGACAAAGATGAGAGTGTTGATACATTGCAAATGTATCTATAATTTTTGATGCTCCATGCTTGGTTTTATCCACTTTCTTGTGTTTTGTCCACACTTTAGAGTACTTTTCATATGATTTCTTGGACTAACCTATTAACAAGAGCCACAGTGCCAGCTGCCTGTTTTCTGCTGTTTTTGGTTCCAGGAAAGTCAGAAAATGAATATTCTCGGAATTGGACGGGACAAAAGCCAAAGTGCCTATTTTTCCAGAAGACTCGAGGAGCCAGAATACGAGACGGAGGAGGGCCAGGGGCTGGCCACACCCCCTAGGCGCGGGCTGGTCCTGGCCACGCCAGGGCATGGTGTGGTGGCCCCAGGCACCCCCTTGGTCTCCCTCTTCGCCTATAAGAATCCTTTTGACCTAAAAACTTCGGGGGGTTCGACGTTTTTCCAGAAGAAGTTCCGCACCGCCGCCACCACCGAACGGGAGATTCGGGGGACAGAAAGTCTCTGTTCCGGCACCCTGCCGGGACGGGGAAGTGCCTTCGGAGCCATCTCCATCGATCTCCACCATCATCTCCATCAACCATCCATGTTTCCCCCATCTATGAGTGAGTAATCCCCCGCTATAGGCTATGGGGATGGTAGGGATTGGATGAGATCATTCATGTAATGGCATCAGATTATTAGGGCATGGTGCCTATTATCTTTTATTAGTGCTTTATGACTTTGTTGCGACTTGTTGTGCTTAATGCTTGTCACAAGGGCCCGAGTGCCATGATTTTAGATCTGAACATGTTATTGATTCATTATGATAGTATTGTTTCTGGTCTTATCTGCAAGTTGTATACACACGTTGTTGTCCGGAACCTATGGCCCCGAAGTGACAGAAATCGGGATAACCGGAAGGGAATGGCTTTGATGTGAGGATCACATGTGTTCACGGAGTGTTAATGCTTTGCTCCGATGCTCTATTAAAAGGAGCACCTTAATTGCCAGTAGTTCCCTAGAGGCCCCGCTGCAAACGGGCTGGCAGGACAAAAGATGTGGTGCAAGTTCTCATTGCGAGCACGTATGACTATATATGGAACACATGCCTAGGATTGTCTAGTACTTGGATGCTTTATCTTATTTATCTGCAATTGCCCTATGTTTTGATTTCTATGTGAATTGTCTTGTCCATGCAACGCCCATCCATCCATCCCTATGCCTACCGCACTCGAATCCCACTGTTACTTCTTTTGTTACCACTGTCTTTGCTTTACTACTCTGTTACTTTCCTATTCCTACTACAAAACTGTTGCTACTGATAAACTGGTGTGAGCAAGATTGTTTTCCAGGTGCAGCTGAATTGACAACTCAGTTGTTAAGGCTTATAAATATTCTTTGGCTCCCCTTGTGTCGAATCAATAAATTGGGTTTCACTTCCCTCGAAAATACTGCGATACACCCCCTATACTTGTGGGTCATCAAGACTATTTTCTAGCGCCGTTGCCGGGGAGCATAGCTTTATTTATCAAGTCCACTTGGATTCACTATTATTCAAGCTAAGTTTATTTTCTCCTTGTTTGCTTGTTTCTTTATCAAAAATACAAAAAAAATTAGTTCCCACTCTAGTTGTTATTTTTGTTGGTCTGTTATTGTCTTGCCTTATGATGCTTGTTTCAATGGTTGGTTTCTTTGAAACTGAAGCTTATTGGCAAGGTGGGTTCACGGAAGATCAAAAATATTATTATAAGGAACACCGCTTGTCACAAAAAGGGAAACACTTATGGGAACAAATTGATAGATTGTATACCATTGCTAGAAACATGTGCTCTACTTATAATGTTACTTATTGATGTGATGAGTCTTGTTGCAGAAAGAGGTATAAACACCTCCCTTTTCAATGTGAGTATAATGATAATGATACCATATCTTCCTATGCTAAAGGAATTTATGACTTTTATGATGCGGAGCAAATTGAAGAATTTATTGCTTGGAAGGGTTCTTTTGAACTTGCTAGTTTGCTTGAAAATATTGATGATTCACCTTAGAAATATGAGGTTTATGGTATACTTAAATTTTGCTTTGATAATTACAAGGATCTAAATGGCTATATTCTTGAATATTTGAGATGCTTTCCACAAATGGAAGAGACTAACGCCTTGTAGGATCCTATGGAAGAAGAAATTGATGAACCTGAAATCTCATTAGATGAAAAAGAGGAGGAGAGTGATGAACAAAAGGAGGAAGAGTGGATTAGCTACCCATGACTACCTTCTAATGAGAGTAACTCTTTATCCCTTACATTATTTGATTCTCCTCCATGCTTACTAAAGGAGGATGAATGTTATGTTCCTGAGGATTCTTTTGAAGATGTTTATGATAAAGCTCTAGTTCTTGTAGATCATGAAGAGCATGCTTTATGTGATAGTTATATTGTTGAGTTTATTCATGAGGCTAATGAAAATTATCATGAGAGAGGAAAATATTGTTGTAGAAGTTTTCATGGTATTGAAACACCTCTCTATGTGCTGAAAGTTTTGAAGTTACTCTTGTTTTATCTTCCTATGCCTGTCACTTTGTTCTTTGTGAATTTATTTACATACATGATTCCTATGCATAGGAAGTGGGTTAGACTTAAATGTGTTTTGGATTTTATTATTGATGGTCTCTTTTACTTCACTTCATATTTCTTATGAGAGCATCCTCTCAAACTATTATGCCTGAAGATGATAATATATCTATTATTCTTGGGAGACCTTTTCTTAAAAACTACAGGAGCTGTTATTAATTGTAATCAAGGGAAGGTGACCTTCAATGTTAATGACAAGGAACATACTATCTATTTCCCCAATAAGATTGATAGGACTTATGGTTTTGAATTCAATTGAACATGTTGAGGGCATTCAAGTTGGAGAAGTATAGTGTCCCATACCAAGAGGAAAATTTGAAATTATTATGATTGGGACCGTTGCTATCAAGGTTGAGGTAACATAATCATTAGTGGAATACAAAGTTTTGTCTCATATGAAATTGTTTTGGTAGCAAGACCTGATCAACCTTGTTAACAAAAGGATTTCATTGAACAAAACAATGTTTTCACTATGATTATCTCCGTTTACTTCTATTCTATCCATTTTAGTTTTTGCTTTTGCCTAACTTAAAGGTGTTAAAGAAAAGTACTTATTGGGAAGTTTTAGATGAGTCTTGGAACTTACTACTTCAGTAGTAACCACTCCTTATCCTTTTTACTTGCTTTTTGTGACAAGAATAACCTCTAATGAGAGAGAAGTAATGATTGGGAAAGTTGCTGTCCCGAAACAGATTTCTGTGCTTCACCGTAAACATTCATGTAAAATATCTGAACGTCTTTTTGAGGCTTGAATTTTTGTGCTTATTCCCCAGGTTGTTATCTAACCTTCGTTAGTCCAACACTTTTTCATTTGAGCAATAGAATGTCTTCGAAAAAATTCGTCTTTACCTGCTGGTCTGTTTTGACAGATTTCTGCCATTTTCTGCTTTTGCTTCTTGTTGGTTTCTTTTTGAGTTCTTTTGGGGAATTGAGATTTTTGAGGGAAGTGCTACAGTAGCTAGTGTTCTAATGGAAGTTTATTTGGTGTTATAAATGAACCTTAAGACTTATTTATCTTGAGTGCACTAATGTTGCTAATAAAGATTGTGTGAAGTTTTGTATGAAGGAAAAATTTCATGTGTATGGAAGGAATGAGTAATAAGATGAAGGATGGACTAAAGCTCAAGCTTGGGGATGCCACGCGTGTCACCCCAAGAAATATCCAAGAAGTACAAGCGTCAAAGCTTGGGGATGCCCAAGGCATCCCCTTCTTCATCAATAAAAATCCTAGGTTTCTTCCAAACACTTCATTTTTATTGTTTCATGCACAATTGTGTTGTTCTTGGAGATTCTTCTTTTTTGTTTTTCGTTTTGGTTTTCTTTTGCTTGGTTTGCTTAGTTTGCTGAATAAATTGGTTGGACCCCCTCTTTCATACATTTGTGTTCAAATAGTTTGGTTTGGATTGGAAAAGAGTAGCAAGCTTAAGTGGTAAAGAGAGCTTGTTTTTGACTGTGGCCTATGCTTTGTCATGCCATGCTTGATATTGTTTTGGCTTTATGCTTAGTATTTTTTGCTGTAGCATGACTTGTTATAAACAATTGAGATTGCTTAATGTTCTTTGGATGAATCATGCATTGTTTTAGCATATTAAAGCATAGTATAGTGGTATTCTCCTTTGATGCTTTATTTGGGTTGACTTGGCGCATGCTCACACCATGTTATGACTATCCAAAGTCACCATAGCCTTTATGATCCTTTAGTTCTCAACTTCTAGTATCACTTTATGCTTTGACCAATGATGTTTTGTCGCTCTGCATGATTATGGCCATTATTGCTCTCTCGTTTGTCGCTCCCTTACTATTGCTAGCCTTCACTTCCACTGAGTGTTTTACTCATGTTTCCAACTCCCTAAACCAAATATTTCCAAAGTGTCCACCATACCTACCTATTAGCATCATTTGCTACTCCCGTGCATATTCAATATGCCTTGTTTTCTTCCGAATAAAATGTTTACTTGTTATGGGAAAATTAGTTAGTTAAGCTCTCATGAACTTGATGCCACACTTTATTTCCCGCACTTAATAAACCTGAACCATTGTGAACTCTCCATGAAAGTTATATGCTTGCAAATTATAGGCTGGGGATTAGCAGAGCCGTGATGTCACGGGGAACGCTTTCAACACTTGTAAATATATACCCAGTTGATACCTTGCTCTTTTGTTTGCGGATGTCGTCGGTGTGAAATAAAAGGGGAGCTTGTAAGTCCATTGAGTTATGTATGTGTGTTAGAGAAATGCCTGGGCCGCTGGTCCAATCCATGCTGACATGGTGGAAACCTGCAGTGTAACCATAATGATATCTATGAAGCATTCTTCTTATAAAAAAATGAGAGAGATAACTATTGAGAAAAAGAAAAAAAAGAGTTTTATGAAAATAGGAAAGAGGAAAAAAAGCACCATTTTCCCATGGTAAATAAGAAGATTGCTGAGATACTCATTGTCTGCTTGCCTTATCATTTTGATATGGGGATTCTTCCGTATCATCGGGCAAGGGGTACCCCGTTGGCGGTTCTCTATGATACGCACATACTTACGATGACAAGAACTTACGGGTAACTAAAGTTGAGTAGCATGAGGAGAAGCCCTCGTACTCAAGGGACTTGGGATTTTCAGTTTATAGTATGTCAAGCATATAACTCAGATTGGACCTCACTTTCACCTTAACCACATTAAAGATGCTTATGATAGGGGCAATGAGAGCTCAAAGCTAATGAGTACCATACTTTCAGCATTTGGAAGCCTTTAAAACTTTTCAAAACCTTTCCATTTCCTTGTTGAATCTCCACACATTCTATGAGCACTTTCTTGAGAGCATAGTGTCCATTCTTAGTTCTATGTGCATTGTCCCAAGACTTGTTGATTGATGCATACCTTGATATTGCTTGTTTTAAACTATTTGTATCTAGTCACTCTTGTAAACTTTGAAGGTGTCCTATGCATTTATGTTTGCTACTCTATGAGGGACAAGCTGAATGCCACTATGCTATGTTTTCTTTATGTGAAACAAACAAACGTCTTGCAAAGCATTGTTATTCATGATTCTTTTGTTTATGCCTTTTCATGTTGCATCATAGTTTCTTTGTCTTATTGCTAGAACTTTGTCTTTCATGTTATGATTGAAGTATTATGATCCCAGCTTTGAATGTTTTACAAATATTTTGATCAAGTCTTTGATGGTGCATGTCACCTCAAAAATTATTCTTTCTTTTTATCACTTACCTACTCGAGGACGAGCAGGAGTTAAGCTTGGGGATGTTGATACATTACAAATGTATCTATAATTTTTGATGCTCCATGCTTGGTTTTATCCACTTTCTTGTGTTTTGTCCACACTTTGGAGTACTTTTCATATGATTTCTTGGACTAACCTATTAACAAGAGGCACAGTGCCAGCTGCCTGTTTTCTGCTGTTTTTGCTTCCAGGAAAGTCAGAAAATGAATATTCTTGGAATTGGACGGGACAAAAGCCAAAGTGCCTATTTTTCCAGAAGACTCAGAGCGAGAATCGAGACGAGGAGGGCGTGGGTCACACCCCCCCAAAGCTGGGCCTGGCCGCGCCAGGGCATGGTGTGGTGGCCCTAGGCACCCCCTCGGTCTCCCTCTTTTCCTATAAGAAGCCTTCTTGACCTAAAAACTCCGGGGGGTCGACGTTTTTCTAGAAGAAGTTCCGTAGCGCCGCCACCACCGAAGGGGAGATTCGGGGGACAAAAAGTCTCTGTTCCGGCACCCTGCCGGGACAGGGAAGTGCCCCCAGAGCCATCTCCATCGATCTCCACCATCATCTCCATCAACCATCCATGTTTCCCCTATCTATGAGTGAGTAATCCCCCGCTGTAGGCTATGGGGATGGTAGGGATTGGATGAGATTGTTCATGTAATGGCATCAGATTGTTAGGGCACGGTGCCTAGTATCTTTTATTAGTGCTTTATGACTTTGTTGCGACTTGTTATGCTTAATGCTTGTCACTAGGGCCCGAGTGCCATGATTTCAGATCTGAACATGTTATTGATTCATTATGATAGTATTGTTTCTGGTCTTATCTGCAAGTTGTATACACACGTTGTTGTCCGGAACCTATGGCCCCGAAGTGACAGAAATCGGGATAACCGGAAGGGAGTGGCTTTGATGTGAGGATCACATGTGTTCACGGAGTGTTAATGCTTTGCTCCGGTACTCTATTAAAAGAAGCACCTTAATTGCCAGTAGTTCCCTAGAGGCCCCGCTACAAACGGGCTGGCAGGACAAAAGATGTTGTGCAAGTTCTCATTGCGAGCATGTATGACTATATATGGAACACATGCCTAGGATTGTCTAGTACTTGGATGCTTTATCTTATTTATCTGCAATTTCCCTATGTTCTGATTGCTATGTGAATTGTCTTATCCATGCAACGCCCGTCCATCCATCCCTATGCCTACCGCAGTCGAACCCCTCTGTTACTGCTTTTGTTACTACTATCTTTGCTTTACTACTGCTGTTAGTTTGCTATTCCTACTATAAAACTGTTGCTACTGATAAACTGCTGTGAGCAAGATTGTTTTCCAGGTGCAGCTGAATTGACAACTCAGTTGTTAAGGCTTATAAATATTCTTTGGCTCCCCTTGTGTCAAATCAATAAATTGGGTTTCACTTCCCTCGAAAATACTGCGATACACCCCCTATACTAGTGGGTCATCAAGTATACAAGCGAATTAAGTTACTACCTCTATTCTTTATCCTACTAAGGTCAACAGGTGTTGTTTCAGGAACTGGGGCCGGTGTTGGTGCCGGTGCCAGCAGCTTGATGCTGCCACCCTTCTGGGTGGTACATAAGCGGAAGCGGACTGCAGAAGTGGTCAGGGTCATATGATGAGTAAAGACAATGGTGCAGAACAGTTAGTCGCAAGAAAATCATTAGAGGTTGTGATGAGTACAGAATCAAATTAATTAGAACTACCTCTGTTCTTGGTCCTTCGGTCAACAGGTGTACGATGGCGTGCAAGTATCTGCCTATGCTTGCTAAAATCGAATGTTACCTCGTCCCCTGCTTCAGACCATTCTCACAGACATACTTGGACCAACCTCGGCCACCCAAATAGGTGGTGGCCATCGTGTGGGAGACATCCACATCATATAGTTGCCGCATGCCTTTAGGGCCCTCGCTATACAGAGTTAGAAACTTGTCGTTTCCGAACATCTTGTTTATATTGGGCGAGAGACACAAGGGACATCCTTCATGAGAAAATTGATAGAGAAGAAAGGCGATAGCAAAAGAAAGTGAGATACAAGATCTTACATCAAGTCGGTCTAGACCACTTGGAATCCATACCTGATACCGTGGGTACCCTTTGTGAAGGGTGTCCATGCACCATTTTTCATCCCTCTACCTTTGGGATGGCATACAGGGGCCCCCTTTCAATCCACAAGCTTGACAAGAGGAGGGTAGCAGAAAGGGCTGAGCAGCTGGTGCGTGGTACTGATTGAAATTAAGTGGAAAGGTTAAATTATGTAAAGAGCAAGTAAATATAATAATATGAGAAAAAACCATTGCTTGTAAAGCAAACATATTTTATTTTTGTGAACTTCTAATGAGCGTAAACATATAGTACTAGCTGATAAAAATAACATGGAAAATCATAACATGTGAAATTGTGGATTTCCAAATTATACCCACTTCTTAGAGAGGTCACTACCCACCTGGGTACTGTGTTGGAGCTTCCTCGTTGTGTAGAGGATGTCCTCTTTTCGTGCGGGCATCAGAAATCTACTAGCCTCTACAGCAGCCTCAGCCTCCACAGCAGCACCTTCAATCTGCATAAATAGCAACAGAGCTCAACAGTTCAATACTATGTAAAGTTTAGTCAAACTTTTCGTCGCTTGACTTTTCAAAAAATACAGTATATGCCTAAGCCTTGGGACGAGGGAGTACAGTACACAGTAGTCATATATTGACTGTATGAGACAGTCTGACAGATCCAGATCTGGATTCACATAAACGCAGTGCTAGAATTAATAAAATCACACATATGTTTCTGAACATATGATAAGCATGCATCCCACCAAGCGGGTAATACTTAAATTTGTCTGCACCATGGTAATAAGGGTATTAAGAACAAATACCTTTCTCTTTAAGCTAGGCCCTCCCAGCTGGTCGGTGGCCTTGCGCTTGGTTTTTGGTGAGTAGTGGTACTCGCCGGATCCTGTGGCATGTGGGGGTACCATCCTGTTTGCCGCACCTGGAGCACCGCACGTTCGCAGGTATGTACCACCGTGCTATAGTAAATGAAGAAGAGATGGTGTCACAGAGGCTTCCACAAAAATAGGATGTAGACAGAGACAACTTTTAGCACAGGGATACATCCAGGTTGCAACCAACCACTTTCAGCATTGGAAAGAATGGAAGAACAAAATGAATATACTGCTACATTACCTTTTTAGGCAACTTTTAAGGGAACTGATGGGACCATCCCTGTCCATAGTGGCCGTGCACGCCACTGACCCATAGTTCTCCATACAGAATCTGACGCAAAATCCATTGCACATTACGAGTAGCAACTAAAGGTTACAAAAGTGAAGAACACCGAAATCGAACCCGACCAAATGCCCCAATTAGAACAGCGGTGACCATGCCCTGATCCGGAATCCATACGAAATCAGTACCACTTCCCCCACCCCCACCCCCACCCCACCCAAATGACCCAATCGATTAGAGAAGAGGAAAAATATCCTGATTAGGTGATTCCGAGGTGAGTAATAAGCAAGAACTCCACAATCAAAGCATACCGAATACTACTACTCCTAGTACTAATAGTACCCCCAATGGCCCAATCGGAAGCAAATTAAGCAAAGCCGGATTTCGAGGTGAGCAAATACACCCACCTATTTCAACAAGAACTCCCCAATCGGAGGTTGCACCATTTCCAACAGTTGCTTGCTGGATGTGAGCTAGCTAGTGATGGTTTCTTGTCTTGTCATCGGTAGAAAGACATGGGCAGGGGAGTAGTAGTACTAGCAGTAGTAGGGCTGGGCAGTACACTTTTTTCTACCATATTTTTAAGTGGCAGTGGCAGGAACATTTTGCCGGGAGAGAATCCCGAATTTTTGATCCCAGCTATCACGTGGTGGCCTACAGTTGTTTCAAGCGGGACCCACGTCAGGGGTGAGTTAAAGCAGGTCCCATATCAAGTGGGTGCGATAATTGACCGAGCCAACCTCCTCCTTCCATTGGTACCAGTACTAGTTCTCCCGGGTTCCTCTCCAAGGACAGAGAAAATCGCCCCTCTTCGAATCAAATTGGTCCCAACTTATTATCCTTCTGCTGATTCGTCTCACGGAGCAGTGGACAAGATGGCGGTAATTGCAACATAGGGCACTAGCGCTGGGGCCTCAAAAACAGTTTAGGAACCGACAAAATGATAAGCTCGGATTTCAGACTAGAAACACACACAAACATACATATACTCCATATATACTAATATACAGAATAGTTTCCAATTACAGTTCTGCTAACAAAGGCCTAGAAATCATAATAAGTTAGCTCCATATTACAGAACTACGACAGTAGGGAACCAATCA
This sequence comes from Avena insularis, assembly GCA_023614405.1. Lineage (NCBI taxonomy): Eukaryota > Viridiplantae > Streptophyta > Magnoliopsida > Poales > Poaceae > Avena > Avena insularis. Next base: position 78,558,871 of record CM042692.1, on the reverse strand, counting down.
TGGGATAGCTCTACACGCCAAGAGTTTTGCAGCTGGACTAGTGGTCATGAACGGCACCAAAAGTACACCCCTGATGATCAGTAGCCCTGCATCAAATCCATCTAGACGCAGTGTACCAGATCCACAGCCTCAGGTACTGGCTCATCAATGAATAGGTCATCTTCATTACCATCAAAGTCCTCTTTGGTTTGTCTGCTTCTGCGATTAGTAGATTAACATATACATTTATAGACAAACATCAAAGACACATAACCTGAACATTTGTCGTTCTACGAATATAGCTTGTCATCTGGCATAGTGGTAGTACCAGAAATGAATCCTATTTCATGTAGCTTGCGCTTTTTCTCTCCCCCTTCTCCAAGTTGATATAGATGCTCAGGAGCTGCCTCTGCCAGTTGATCTAGTTGATCAACATCTGCTTCTCCTACTTGATCTTGATGATAAAGATGTGCTTCCCCCGGTTCAGATGGAGGATCATATGGTTCACCATGAAATACCCATCTAACATATGTGCTAAGCATCCCAAATGTAAAAATATGGTCTTCCACTATACTTTGAGGCAGCACCCTACGATTCACACACAACCGATAGGGGCAATGTACTTTTGAGTTGTCACAATAAGCTCTAACAAATCCCATAATTCGTAGAACATCAAGGATACGTTTAGTGCTGCCTAATGGAGCAATCTCTATCCAAAATCTGCCCATCTGTTTAATTATGACATACAAGGTTGGTTATTATTAAAAGAAAAGCACGAAACATATAGATGAAGTACAAAAACTATATATGCCTATGCGTTTAGGCAAAGGTATTTAGGAAAAATCGCCAAAGGTATTTAGGAACAAAGATCCATCGCAGAATAAACTATGACCATGCAGATTGAGGACAACTTAAACTACGTAGGAGTATTTGAAAGGGCAATAAAAATGCCAACCAGATCGAGCTAGAGATAGAAGGACTACCGTGGGATCGATGTGCCCACCGGTGCGTCTCAAAAAGACCGATGGGTAGGGAAAGCTTCTTCCCGCCCACCCATTCAAACATCTAGCCCCAAAAATTATTTTATTGCACAAATTTAGCCTGGAAGCTTCAAAGGGCATTATACATTGTGTGGAAAAAGGGGGCGGTGGCATTTTGAGCCATCATCTTTGTAGTTTCTTCACAACAAAACACTTTATTATTACTTGGAAATCCGAAAACAAACTTCAAATTTGGAAGCAGACATATTGGTTGATTTGCAAAGATGCACCGGTGTACCAAATACGGACACGTCATCATAAACTATTTCCATGACCTTGGTCACCTTTTTTTGGACGATGGTCATCTTCTTGAAAGCCTTAAATTGTTCGAAAATTTCAGCAAATGCCTAGAAACTCGTTTAAATGCTAGGAAGCAACTCTCGCTGGCGTGTGGGCCTAGGCGGTGAAAGCGTGTCTGAGAGGCCCCACACCAGAGTAGCGTATGCTAGAATCTTAGACCTCAAAATTTGGTACGGCGCCCAAACATCGCACCCATCCATTAAAATATCCCACGCATCCATTCAAAAATGCTTCACCTCTTTCTAGAATGCAAAATTCCTCTTCTATCCCTGCTCCGGAAACAAGAACCCGAGGGAGCACTGCAATAATAGAGGGATATAGGTGGTAAATTTGCGTTCTCCCAAGTGCATCAGCCCATCCACGTTTCCCAGCCCTTCTTCAATATTTACCTGCCCGCCCACTCCGACCTTCACCGACTTTTTGGAGCCACTATGCAAGTGATCCACATGTCAGTGAGCCAGAATTACGGGAAGTAGAGATTCCCATTGATTGTTGTTCAAACTTCGAACATTTTTCGCTAAACCGAGATAAAATCGTTAAAATCATCCAACCTAGCTTATACTATTATTCCACTATGTCAGAGTAAAAGCTAAAAAACAAAGCCAAAAACACGTCCGTAGCTTTATAAGCCAAAAATCAAAAGCAAGAATTCGAGCCCAACCAAACAGCGCCTAAATCTCAAGGAACTCTTCCTGTTTCTCCCTTGTTTTAGTACCCGGGTACATTCAATTTTATTTAACAAGAAATATGACCAAGAGGATATCATCGAATTCTAGATCAATTTTATTTAACAAGAAATATGACCAAGCAGGACACCATTCTGTTCCACGAATATATATAACCATAAAGTTTGAAAATATTATTGAGAATTCACGGAATCCTAAACCAAAAAATCTAAACCCCTAAACCCTGACCAAGCAGGTATCGTGCAACTATAGATCAAAAATTGAGATACTTTAGTTAAATCAGGTAACGCCATTCTATTAGACGAATATAAGCATAAATCATGAGCATTACCAAAAATTCTCTGAACCCAAAACCGGAAAAAACCCATAAAACTAAAATTTAAAACCCTAAACCCTCTGCCCATAAACCCTAATCAAGCAGGTATCATGCACTTATATATCAAAATTTGAGATACTTTCATTAAATTGCGGTAACGCCATTCTATTCCACGAATATAAGCATAAAGCTTGAACATTATTTAAAATTCCCGAAACCCTAAAATTTAAACACTAATTAAACCCCAAATCCTTACCAAACACGTAGCATGCACTTATCGATCAAAAGTTGATATATTTTCATTAAACTGGTAACTCCATCCTATTCGATGAATATAAGCATAAATCTTGAGCATTATCAAAAATACCTAAACCCTAAACAACCCCTAATAAAACCTAAACCTAAACCTAAAACCCCAAGCCCTCAACCCATAAACCATAACAGAACAGGTATCATGCACTTATAAATCAAATTTGGAGATACTTTCAATGAGTTAGGTAACACCATATATATTCTATTCGATGAATATAAGCATAAAGCTTGAGTATTATTGAAAATTCGATAAACCCCCTAAACTCTATTCAGTCCATAAAACCTAAACTGTAAAACCCTAAAACCCTAAACCATCGGCCCATATAAACCCTAACCAAGCAGGTATCATGGACTTATAGATCAAAATCTGAGATTCGATCTTTCATTAAATTGCGGTAACGCTATTCTATTCCACGAATATAACAATAAAGTTTGAACATTATTGGAAATGCCCTAAACCCTAAAACCCTAAACCCTCAACACCGCACGTAGCATGCACTTATCGATCAAAAATGATATATTTTCATCAAACTGGTAACTCCATTCTATTCGATGAATATAAGCATACATATTGAGCATTATCGAAAATACCCTAAACAACCTCTAATAAAACGTAAACCTAAAACCCCAAACCCTCAACCCATAAATCCTAACCAATCAGGTATCATGCACTTATAGAACAAATTTTGAGATACTTTCATTGAGTTAGGTAACGCCATATTCTATTCAACGAATATAGGTATAAAGCTCGAGTATTATTGAAAATTCGATAAACCCCCTAAACCCTATTCAGTCCATAAAACCTAAATCGTAAAACCATAAAACCCTAAACCCTCGACCCATATAAACCCTAACCAAGCATGTATCATGGACTTATGGATCAAAATTTGAGATTTGATATTTCATTAAATTGCGGTAATGCCATTCTATTACACGAATATAACAATAAAGTTTGAACATTATCGAAAATGCCCTAAACCCTAAAACCCTAAACCCTCAACCCTGCCTAAACGGCATTGGCAAATGAGGTATCACATGCACTTGTAGATCAATATTTCAGATAAACATTCCTCAAATTATGCTAAAGCTATTCAGTTCCATGAATATAAGCATATATAAAGCAGCTTGAACATTATCGAAAATTCCCAAAAAACCTAAACCCTAAACACCTAAACCCCCAAAACCATAAAATACCTAAACCCTCAACCCATTACCAAGTAGGTATGATGCACTGATAAATCAAAATCCGAGATACTTTCATTAAAGTGCGATAACACGAGTCTATTCCTCGAATATATATAAGCATATATATATATAAGCTGGAACATTATTATTGAAAATTCATAAACCCTAAACCTAGAAAACCCTAAACCCTAAAACCCTAAACCCTAAATACCAACCTTAAACTCCTAAGCCCTAAACCCTAAAATCCTAAATCATATACCATAAACCCTAAAATCCTCAACCCAAAAAACACGAACCCTAAACCCCAGGCTATATTTATCTTGTGTGGAAACTAGGGCAATGGGATTTTGAGCCATACTTATTTGTCGTTTCTTCATGACAAAAGCCATTGTCGTCGCTTGAAAAATTGAAAATATCTTCAAATTCAGAAGCTTCCTTTGTAAATAATATTTTAAATGCCAATACAACGGACCAATCTACCAAATACAAACATGTTGTTATAAACTATAGCAAAGGTGTGGCCATGACCTTGGTCACCTGGTTTGAAAGCCATGCAAATTCATACATGGTACGCCATATATCATATGACATAATTAAAGCCATTATTATCGATTGGAGCTAGTAAAATAACTCCAAATATGGAAGCTCTTTTTCTAAACAATGTTGAAATACCAATATGCACCAATCTACCAAACATGGTTACGTTATCATAATGTACATATGGCCTTGACATTGGTCATCTAGTTTTCAAAAGCCATGAATGTTCAAACATGGTACGCCATATTGTGAAACGAGTTTTTCAAGAGTTATCAAATTTCATATATTTTCATGGAAACTAGCCAATGCACATAGTGAGACACCAATGGAGAAACGAATGGTTGTATTTCGTTTTATATTTTGTTTCTTTATTTTTTTTAAAAGACTAGCCCAAATATGGTGTCATTACTATTCATATCAAAAAATTGAAATCTTGCAAAACTCTCGGTGGTTCTCCAATATTTGACTAATTCGGTACCTTTAAACTATTTTTAAAAAGTCAAGAGCAAGCTATATCACACACTTTGTAGTACATAAATATACTTACTTTCAATCGTCAAAAAGTTATTTTATTTCAGCATCTTCAGCTAGGAAGTTTGAAAAATCATGAAAGTAGGGCATTATCCATCAAATCTGGAATCTCCTTTGTAAACAATTGCTTGAAATGCCAAGATGCACTGATCTACCAAATATGGACAGGTTTGTAAGCTTGGTTGGCGAAGATGCTTCAATGTACGGAGTAGCACAAAAGATGAAAAAGGTACAGAAACTATGGTTGTGACCTTGCTCCTCTTGTTTGAAAGCCTTGAATTAATATTCATTAATTTTGGTAGATGTCTATAAACTCATTAAATGCTGGAAAACATACAGGCATGTGGGTCTATCTTACGGGAGCATGCCAAGTGGGAGTAGCGTACCTTAGAAGCTTCAACTTCAAAACTTCGGCAGAGCGTGGAAATATTCCGCCCACCCATTCAAACATCCCGCCGATCCATTCAAACATCCAGCCCCCCCAAAAAAACATCCAGCCCCAAAAAATTATTTTATTGCACAAATTTAGCCTGGAAGCTTGAAAGGGCGTTATACATTGTGTGAAAAAGGGGGCGGTGGCATTTTGAGCCATCATCTTTGTAGTTGCTTCACAATAAAACACATTGTTGTTACTTGGAAATTCGAAAACAAACTTCAAATTTGGAAGCAGACATATTGGTTGATTTGCAAAGATGCACCGATGTACCAAATACGGACATGTCATCATAAACTGTTTCCATGACCTTGGTCACCTTTTTTTGGACGATGGTCATCTTCTTGAAAGCCTTAAATTGTTCGAAAATTTCAGCAAATGCCTAGAAACTCGTTTAAATGCTGGGAAGCAACTCTCGCTGGCGTGTGGGCCTAGACGGTGATAGCGCGTCTGAGAGGCCCCACGCCAGAGTAGCATATGCTAGAAGCTTCGACCTCAAAATTTGCTACGGCGCCCAAACATCACACCCATCCATTAAAATATCTTGCGCATCCATTCAAAAATGCTTCACCTCTTTCTAGAATGCAAAATTCCTCTTCTATCCTTGCTCCGGAAACAAGAATCCGAGGGAGCACTACAATAACAGAGGGATATAGGTGGTAAATTTGCATTCTCCCAAGTGCATCACCCCATCCACGTTTCCCAGTCCTTCTTCAATATTTACCTGCCCGCCCACTCCGACCTACACCGACTTTTGGACCCACTATGTAAGTGACCCACATGTCAGTGAGCCATAATTACAGGAAGTAGAGATTCCCATCGCTTGTTGTTCAAAATTCGAACATTTTTCGCTAAACCGAGATATAATTGTTAAAATAATCCAACCTCGCTTATACTATCATTCCACTATGTCAAAGTAAAAGCCAAAAACATGTCCGTAGCTTTATAAGCCAAATATCAAAAGCCAGAATTCGAGCCCAACCAAACAGCGCCTAAACCTCAAGGAACTCTTCCTGTTTCTCCCTTGTTTTAGTACTCGGGTACATTCAGTTTTATTTAACCAGAAATATGACCAAGCAGGATATCATCGACTTGTAGATCAATTTTTGCGATACTTTCATTAAATTGCGGTAACACCATTATGTTCCACGAATATATATAACCATAAAGTTTGAAAATATTATTGAGAATTCACGGAATCCTAAACCATAAAATCTAAACCCCTAAACCCTGACCAAGCAGGTATCGTGCAACTGTAGACCAAATTGCGATACTTTAGTTAAATCAGGTAACGCCATTCTATTAGACGAATATAAGCATAAATCCTGAGCATTACCAAAAATTCTCTGAACCCAAAACTGGAAACAACCCATAAAACTAAACTAGAAAACCCTAAACCCTCGACCCATAAACCCTAATCAAGCAGGTATCATGCACTTATATATCAAAATTTGAGATACTTTCATTAAATTGCGGTAACGCCATTCTATTCCACGAATATAAGCATAAAGCTTGAACATTATTTAAAATTCTTGAAACCCTGAAATCAAAACACTAAACCCTAAATCCTTACCAAACACGTAGCATGCACTTATCAATCAAAATTGATATATTTTCATTAAACTGGTAACTCCATTCTATTCGATGAATATAAGCATAAATCTTGAGCATTATCGAAAATACCCTAAACCCTAAACAACCCCTAATAAAACCTAAACCTAAAACCCTAAACCTCAACCCATAAACCCTAACAGATCAGGTATCATGCACTTATAGACCAAATTTGGAGATACTTTCAATGAGTTAGGTAACGCCATATATATTCTATTCGACGAATATAAGCATAAAGCTTGAGTATTATTGAAAATTCAATAAAACCCTAAACCCTATTCAGTCCATAAAACCTAAACCGTAAAACCCTAAAACCCTAAATCCCTGACCCATATAAAAACCCAAACCAAGCAGGTATCATGGACTTATAGATCAAAATCTAAGATTCGATATTTCATTAATTGCGGTAACGCCATTCTATTCCACGAATATAATAATAAAGTTTGAACATTATTGAAAATTCCCAAAAACCGAAACCTGTAAACCCAAATCCTAAACCCCTAAACCCTATAACCTTAAACCCTATAACCCTAAACCCTCACAAAGCACGTAGCATGCACTTATAGATCAGAATTTAAGATAATTTCGTTAAATTGGGTAACGCCATTCTATTTGACGAATATAAGCATAAATCTTGAGTAATATAAAATTCCCTAAACCCTAAACAACCCCTAAAACTTAAACCCTAAACCCTAAAGCCCTAAACCCTCAGCCATAAACCCTAACCTAGCATGTGTCATGCACACATTGATCAAAATTTGAGATACTTTCATTAAATCAGCTAACACCCATTCTGTTCTACGAGTATAAGCATAAATCTTGAGCATTATTGAAAATTTGCTAAACCCTAAACCCTAAACAACCCATAAACTAAACCGTAAAAACATATAACCCTAAACCCTCGACTCATAAACCCTAACCAAAGCAGGTATTGTGCACTTATACATCAAAATTTGAGATACTTTCCATAAATTGATGTAATGCCATTCTATTCAACGAATATAAGCATAAAGCAACTTGAACATTATCGAAAATTCCTAAAACCCAAAACCAAAACCATAAACCCCTAAAACCCTAAACTCTAAACCCTTACCAAGCACATAGCATGCACTTATAGATCAAAATTTGATATACTCTCGTTTAATTTGCTAACGCCATTTTATTCGACGAATATAAGCATAAATCTTGAGCGTTATCGAAAATTCCCTAAACCCTAAACCCTAAACAACCCCTAAAACCTAAACACTAAAACCCCAAACCCTCAACCCATAAACACTAACCAAGAAGGTATCATGCACTTTATAGATCAAAATTTGAGATACTTTCATTAAATTAGGTAATGTCATTCTATTCGACAAATATAACAATAAAGCTTGAGCATTATTATAAATTCGCTAAACTCTAAACCCTATACAATGATAAAACCTAAATTGTAAAACCCTAACCAAGCAGGTATCATGCACTTATAGATCAACATTTGTGATACTTTCATTAAAGCAGGTAACGCCATTCTATTCGATGAATATAAGTATAAATCTTTGAGCATTATTGAAAAATCGCTAATCCCTAAACCCTAAACAACCCATAAAACCTAATCCGTGAAACCCTAAATCATCGACTCATAAACCCTAAACCAGCAGGTATCGTGCACTTATAGATCAAAATTTGAGATACTTTCGTTAAATTCTGGTAACGCCATTCTATTACATGAATATAAGCATAAAGTTTGAACCGAAACCGAAACCTGTAAACCCAAATCCTAAACCCCTAAACCCTATAACCTTAAACCCTATAACCCTAAACCCTCACAAAGCACGTAGCATGCACTTATAGATCAGAATTTAAGATAATTTCGTTAAATTGGGTAACGCCATTCTATTTGACGAATATAAGCATAAATCTTGAGTAATATAAAATTCCCTAAACCCTAAACAACCCCTAAAACTTAAACCCTAAACCCTAAAGCCCTAAACCCTCAGCCATAAACCCTAACCTAGCATGTGTCATGCACACATTGATCAAAATTTGAGATACTTTCATTAAATCAGCTAACACCCATTCTGTTCTACGAGTATAAGCATAAATCTTGAGCATTATTGAAAATTTGCTAAACCCTAAACCCTAAACAACCCATAAACTAAACCGTAAAAACATATAACCCTAAACCCTCGACTCATAAACCCTAACCAAAGCAGGTATTGTGCACTTATACATCAAAATTTGAGATACTTTCCATAAATTGATGTAATGCCATTCTATTCAACGAATATAAGCATAAAGCAACTTGAACATTATCGAAAATTCCTAAAACCCAAAACCATAAACCCCTAAAACCCTAAACTCTAAACCCTTACCAAGCACATAGCATGCACTTATAGATCAAAATTTGATATACTCTCGTTTAATTTGCTAACGCCATTTTATTCGACGAATATAAGCATAAATCTTGAGCGTTATCGAAAATTCCCTAAACCCTAAACCCTAAACAACCCCTAAAACCTAAACACTAAAACCCCAAACCCTCAACCCATAAACACTAACCAAGAAGGTATCATGCACTTTATAGATCAAAATTTGAGATACTTTCATTAAATTAGGTAATGTCATTCTATTCGACAAATATAACAATAAAGCTTGAGCATTATTATAAATTCGCTAAACTCTAAACCCTATACAATGATAAAACCTAAATTGTAAAACCCTAACCAAGCAGGTATCATGCACTTATAGATCAACATTTGTGATACTTTCATTAAAGCAGGTAACGCCATTCTATTCGATGAATATAAGTATAAATCTTTGAGCATTATTGAAAAATCGCTAATCCCTAAACCCTAAACAACCCATAAAACCTAATCCGTGAAACCCTAAATCATCGACTCATAAACCCTAAACCAGCAGGTATCGTGCACTTATAGATCAAAATTTGAGATACTTTCGTTAAATTCTGGTAACGCCATTCTATTACATGAATATAAGCATAAAGTTTGAACATTATTGAAAATTCCCAAAAACCGAAACCTGTAAACCCAAATCCTAAACCCCTAAACCCTATAACCTTAAACCCTATAACCCTAAACCCTCACAAAGCACGTAGCATGCACTTATAGATCAGAATTTAAGATAATTTCGTTAAATTGGGTAACGCCATTCTATTTGACGAATATAAGCATAAATCTTGAGTAATATAAAATTCCCTAAACCCTAAACAACCCCTAAAACTTAAACCCTAAACCCTAAAGCCCTAAACCCTCAGCCATAAACCCTAACCTAGCATGTGTCATGCACACATTGATCAAAATTTGAGATACTTTCATTAAATCAGCTAACACCCATTCTGTTCTACGAGTATAAGCATAAATCTTGAGCATTATTGAAAATTTGCTAAACCCTAAACCCTAAACAACCCATAAACTAAACCGTAAAAACATATAACCCTAAACCCTCGACTCATAAACCCTAACCAAAGCAGGTATTGTGCACTTATACATCAAAATTTGAGATACTTTCCATAAATTGATGTAATGCCATTCTATTCAACGAATATAAGCATAAAGCAACTTGAACATTATCGAAAATTCCTAAAACCCAAAACCAAAACCATAAACCCCTAAAACCCTAAACTCTAAACCCTTACCAAGCACATAGCATGCACTTATAGATCAAAATTTGATATACTCTCGTTTAATTTGCTAACGCCATTTTATTCGAATATAAGCATAAATCTTGAGCGTTATCGAAAATTCCTAAACCCTAAACCTAAACAACCCCTAAAACCTAAACACTAAAACCCCAAACCCTCAACCCATAAACACTAACCAAGAAGGTATCATGCACTTTATAGATCAAAATTTGAGATACTTTCATTAAATTAGGTAATGTCATTCTATTCGACAAATATAACAATAAAGCTTGAGCATTATTATAAATTCGCTAAACTCTAAACCCTATACAATGATAAAACCTAAATTGTAAAACCCTAACCAAGCAGGTATCATGCACTTATAGATCAACATTTGTGATACTTTCATTAAAGCAGGTAACGCCATTCTATTCGATGAATATAAGTATAAATCTTTGAGCATTATTGAAAAATCGCTAATCCCTAAACCTAAACAACCCATAAAACCTAATCATGAAACCCTAAATCATCGACTCATAAACCCTAAACCAGTGTATCGTACTTATAGATCAAAATTTGAGATACTTTCGTTAAATTCTGGTAACGCCATTCTATTACATGAATATAAGCATAAAGTTTGAACATTATTGAAAATTCCCAAAAACCGAAACCTGTAAACCCAAATCCTAAACCCCTAAACCCTATAACCTTAAACCCTATAACCCTAAACCCTCACAAAGCACGTAGCATGCACTTATAGATCAGAATTTAAGATAATTTCGTTAAATTGGGTAACGCCATTCTATTTGACGAATATAAGCATAAATCTTGAGTAATATAAAATTCCCTAAACCCTAAACAACCCCTAAAACTTAAACCCTAAACCCTAAAGCCCTAAACCCTCAGCCATAAACCCTAACCTAGCATGTGTCATGCACACATTGATCAAAATTTGAGATACTTTCATTAAATCAGCTAACACCCATTCTGTTCTACGAGTATAAGCATAAATCTTGAGCATTATTGAAAATTTGCTAAACCCTAAACCCTAAACAACCCATAAACTAAACCGTAAAAACATATAACCCTAAACCCTCGACTCATAAACCCTAACCAAAGCAGGTATTGTGCACTTATACATTAAAATTTGAGATACTTTCCATAAATTGATGTAATGCCATTCTATTCAACGAATATAAGCATAAAGCAACTTGAACATTATCGAAAATTCCTAAAACCCAAAACCAAAACCATAAACCCCTAAAACCCTAAACTCTAAACCCTTACCAAGCACATAGCATGCACTTATAGATCAAAATTTGATATACTCTCGTTTAATTTGCTAACGCCATTTTATTCGACGAATATAAGCATAAATCTTGAGCGTTATCGAAAATTCCCTAAACCCTAAACCCTAAACAACCCCTAAAACCTAAACACTAAAACCCCAAACCCTCAACCCATAAACACTAACCAAGAAGGTATCATGCACTTTATAGATCAAAATTTGAGATACTTTCATTAAATTAGGTAATGTCATTCTATTCGACAAATATAACAATAAAGCTTGAGCATTATTATAAATTCGCTAAACTCTAAACCCTATACAATGATAAAACCTAAATTGTAAAACCCTAACCAAGCAGGTATCATGCACTTATAGATCAACATTTGTGATACTTTCATTAAAGCAGGTAACGCCATTCTATTCGATGAATATAAGTATAAATCTTTGAGCATTATTGAAAAATCGCTAATCCCTAAACCCTAAACAACCCATAAAACCTAATCCGTGAAACCCTAAATCATCGACTCATAAACCCTAAACCAGCAGGTATCGTGCACTTATAGATCAAAATTTGAGATACTTTCGTTAAATTCTGGTAACGCCATTCTATTACATGAATATAAGCATAAAGCTTGAACATTATTGAAAATCATAAAACCTTAACCATAAACCCTAATAACCTCCTAACCCTAGAACTCTAACTTCCTAACCCTAGAACCCTAAACCCTTACCAAGGAGGTATAATGCACTTATAGATCAAATTTTGAAATACTTTTATTAAATTGCGATAACGCCATTCTATTCCATGAATATAACCATATATATAAAGCTTGAACATTATTATTGAAAATTCCCTAAACCTTAAAACCTAAACTATCATAAACCCTAAAACCTTGAACAACCCTAAACCCTAAAAGCCTAAACCCTAAAATCCTAAACTATAAACCATGAACACTTAAACCCTCAACCCAAAATAAAACCCCGAACCCTAAACTTAATTAACCCTAGGCTATATATACTTTGAGTGAAAACCGGGGAAGTGGGATTTAAAGCCATGTTTTGTAGTAGCTGCATGACTAAAGCCATTGTTGTGCATTAGAAAATTGAAATAACTTCCAATTCGGAAGCTTCCTTTGTAAATAATATTTTAAATGCCAATACACACCATAACAAATATGGATAGGTTATTATAAACTATAGAGAAGATATGGCCATGACCTTGGTCATCTGGTTTGAAAGCCATGCATATTCTTACATGGTACTCAATATATATTGTGATACAATTTTTTCTCAGAAATTATGAAATTTCAAGATTATATTTTTCCATGGAAACTAGCTAGTGCACATAGTGAGACACGAAGAGAAAATAATGGATGCATTTGTTTTTATATTTTGTTTCTTTGTATTTTTTTAAAAAATGGCTGAAATTAGATGTCATTACCATTCATATCAAAAAGTTGAATTTTTTCCAAAACTCTCGGTGGTTCTCCAATATTTGATTACTTGATATCTTTGAATTATTTTAAAAAGTCAAGAGCAAGGTATATCACACACGTTCTAGTTCAAAATTAGGCATATTTACTTCAGATTGTCAAAAAGTCATTTTATTGCATAGATTTAGCTAGAAAGTTTGGAAATTCATGAAAGTTGGGCATTGTCCATCAAATCCAGAATCTTCTTTTGAAATGCCAAGATGCAGCTATCTACCAGATATGGACACGCTATTATAAACTATAACAAAGATATGGCCGTGACCTTAGTCATTTTGTATGAAAGCCTTCAAAATATATTGTTTATCAATTTCGGCAAATGTGTGGAAACTCATTTATATATTGGTAAGCATCATCGTCAAGGCGTGTGGGTCTAAAGGCAGGCCAACACGTGAGAGCGGCCGCGTCGGAGTAGCGTACGTCGGAAGCTTCAACCTCAAAATTTCCGCATGGCGCCAAAACATCCCGCGCACATCTATTCAAATATCCCGCGCATCTATTCAAATATCCCGCCCTGCTTTTTACAAATGCAAAATTCCTCTTCTATCCCTGCTCCGGAAACAAGGACCATGGCAGTACTGCCATAATAGAGGGGTATAGGTCGTAAATGTGTGTCATCCCACCTATATCCCCCCATCGTCTCTTCCCCACCCACACCCCTCCAACCTCAACCTTCCTCTAGCTGCTTCACCGTCGGCCCTCTCTTCCACACCGGAGTTCCACTGCATGCGCTCTTTAATGGAACTATTTCACCGACTTCCTCGCGGCACCGGATCTGCTTCGCCAATGCCGTCGTCTACACTACCAGGGTCGGTTCACTGAATCATTCGTTGCTGACCCTGAAATGCCGAGCCACCGCCCCCGCAACCCGCTTGCCCGTCCCACCCGTCCTCGCCGCACAGCGGTAATTTCTCTTACCCGTTTGCTATATTTTTGTTACTCATAAGCTACAAAATCTTCAGGATGTTGTTCAATATCCTGGATGCTATTGCCATTTCGTTTGCACCCTTCATCTTGTAGGTCCTATCCATCTCATTAGCTTCTTGCTTTTATTCCCTTTCTTTATTCTCATGCTATCGGTTTAATCCTCCAACATGAACTCACAGATTCTATTCTTTCCAAGCGCTCGCACCGGTCATGCAAACAACTCATAGAGGATACAACACTGACAATCTGACGCCCAGCAAGGCTGAATCATGAGGTTTCCTTGTGTTACTTAGGCCAGTTTCTTGTCATGTTAGTTAGTTGTCATGCTACCTCAGGACTTGCCAGGACATTTGCATTTATGTTCAATTGTGAATATATGTGCGAATGCTTAATGCTTAATTCGTAAAATGTGTGAATATATATCTGGTCATTTTTCATGCTAAATTTTGGTGTTTTCACCTGCTTTCATCCTTCCAAACCAGCTAGCTAGTTTGAAACATACGTCTAGTAATTTTAATGCTATGTTTTTGGTGGTTATCAAGAGTTTTCATCCTTCCAAACCAACCAACTTGGTTTCAAATGTCATGCAGAGAAATGACAATGGAGTACAAGGACCAGAGTTCCAACTGCTCTGCTCAGATTCTTCTGGCAGATTGACCAGGAGTCGCACCCGCTCGAGAAGGAGCTACTGTCAGCCTGAACGTGCTACTGTAAGTTCATACTTACTTTAAATGATCTCTACTTTATATAATACTACTTGTTTCCCTTGTTGTTTGTTTTAACCTGTTTCACCATATTTTAGCAGACTATAGTTAAAACCCAGCAGGAGTCCTTGGAAGGCAGGACTGAAAGTTGTGATCCCTCGTCCCATTCATCCTCCCATTGCATTGTCGAAGTAAACTTACTTAACAGTCCACCTAGAACAACTCTTGCATGTGATAAATATATAAATGTTGGATTGCATGCATAATGAAAGGGTGTAGCTACTCTTAGATCTGTAGCTGAAATGTTGAAGAAGAGGGCAGATGATACAGTGAAGCGAATCGCCATGTACCGATCTCTTATTGATGGTACTGACACGTTGTAATCTGTCAGAATTACGATCTTGTTGTATAACCTGTTGTAACAAACTTTTATTGTTGTGTAATAAGTAATGTTAATTTCTGTGTGTTTATTAATTGATGTCTTGATATTCACCTGTTCTGCAAAAAGTAGGCGCTAGCAAAAAAAGTCTGAAATAGTAACAACATGCGCATGGACGGCCCAAAGCTGCCAGAACAGTAAAAGGTCAGAACGGTAAAAGGCCAGAACAGTACAAGACCAGAACAGTGAAAGGCCAGAACAGTAAAAGGCCAGAACTGTAAAAGGCCAGAACAATAAAGGACCATAATAGTAAAAGTCCAGAACATTAAAAGGCCAGAACAGTAAAAGGCCGTAGCAGCAAAAGGCCAGAACAGTAAAAGGACAGAACCATAAAAGGCCAGAACAGTAAAAGGCCAGAACAGTGAAAAGGCCAGAACAGTAAAAGGTCGGAACCGTAAAAGGTATCAACAGCAAAAGGCCAAGATAAAGTGGCCAAGACTGATGTGAGCTAAGCAGTCTTGGCCTTAATGAAAAAGCCCAAACACTAAAGGGCCTAAACAGTAACGGGTCGAAATTCCTAAAAGGCTAAAACAGTAACAAGACTGAATAGTAAAAGGCTAAATTGGTAGCAGGCCTGAATAGTGCAGGGCCGGACTTGTGCAGGCCTCAAGTGGCAGCACAGTGTTGGACAAACATGGGCCTTCTGTAGGCCAAAATAGAATCGGGCCTGAAAGTTCGCGGGCCGCATCTCTAGGCCTATTTCAAACAGTGCAGGACAAAACAGTAACGGGCCATCTTCTTATTAGGCTCCCCTGATGGGCCGGCCTAGTTAGTACTTAGCAAGCCTTGGCTGGGCCTGACTTCTGCCACGGTTTCTATGACCGTTAACGGCGGTAACCAGCTGCTAACGGTGGCTGCCACGTGGCAGTTTGCATGACGTCAGCCGTCAGCATGGCTGGCTAACAGATCTACGACGGAACATGTTTTTGTTGCTGAAGGGTGCAATCCTCCACGGGAGAAAAAAACCGTGGTTAATTCATTTGTGATGGGGCTTTTACCACGAAGGCCATCCGTCGTGCAAGAATCTTCGGCCACGAAAAATGGGCCTTCAACCACGAAAATCGTCCGTTTTAAAAGCCAAATTTTCTTGGAGTGATGAGGCCAGAACTAGATAGATCCACAAGGGGTTTCCACTAATTCCAAATATCAAGCCTAGGGTTTACAATAGAGGTGGGGGCTATATATAGGCCAGCCACAAGTTCAGGGGTAATTTAGGCATTAAAGTAGTGTTCTGGGCGAAGTAGAGGGGTACATGGGCCACAGGGCCAAGCTATGGCTCGTGGGCCCATCTTCAGGCCGGACACTCTGGGACGAGTGGACCGGACCATCCGGGGTGGCCAGACACTCCGGGAGTGTCCGGGTAGTGTCCGAAGTGGCATACTAATTGTCCGCGCCGGGATGGGGTTGGGGTAGGCCGGACACTCCGACTGGTTCGGGTCGGACACTCCGGCTACACCGGACACTCCGGCTAGAGTGGGGCGGACACTCCGACTCGGCTTGAGGGCAGGCGGAGGCGGGGGGGCTCACACGGGGGTTTCAGACTGATAATGCATAGAGTAGTGGTATGAAGTAGCAAGCCATCCAAGTGTATGTCAAAGTCACATGATGATAGGAGCGAATTCACCTTAGCTTGAAGGAGCTTGGCTCGGGCACGAGTCATGGGTCCACTTGGGGGACTTGGTGGTGTAGATGTAGGAGCGTCCGTAGGACGGGCTGCATCAGCTCCCCCCTTGGGTGAGTCGTCCTCGAGTCTTCATGGTTGTCATCTTGAACATCTCCATGGTAGGGTGAGAGATCCTTGACGTTGAATGTATTGCTTGCAAGGTACTTGGATGTCGGTATGTCGATGATGTCAGCGTTGTTGTTGATTCTCTTGATAACTTTGAAGGGACCATCTCCTCTTGGCTTAAGCTTGGAGTCGTGTTCCTTGGGGAAGCGGTCTTTGCTTAGGTGTATCCACACGAGATCACCTTCCTCGAAGATCAACTCTCGCTTGTCCTTGTTTAACTTTGAAGCTTGGCAAAGGACTTGTTGTTCAATAGTAGCTCTTGTTTCTTCGTGAAGCTTCTTCATAGCTTGGGCGCGCTTCTCAACGTCCATGTTGGTGCGCTCATGGAGAGGTAGTGGTAGGATGTCGAGCGCGGTGAGGGGCTCGAAACCATACACGACCATGAAGGGGCTCATCTTGGTTGTTGAGTGCTTGGCACGGTTGTAGGCGAACTCAACATGTGGAATGCATTCCTCCAATCCTTGAGGTTTTTCTTGATCAACACACCGAAGGAAAGTCATGAGGCTTAGGTTGACAACTTCGGTTTGGCCATTGGTTTGAGGATGCAATGCGGATGAGAAATTGAGCTTGACGTCGAGCTTGGCCATGATGGTCTTCCATAAGTAACTCATGAATTTGACGTCGCGGTCAGAGACGAATGTTCTTGGCACACCATGAAGACGGACGATTTCCCTGAAAAACAAATTTGCAACATGTGAAGCATCATCGGTCTTATGGCGCGGTATTAAGTGTGCCATTTTGGAAAAGCGATCCCCAACAACAAATATAGAATCATGACCATGCTTAGATCTAGGCAATCCTAACACAAAATCCATGCTAATGTCGATCCAAGGTGTATGAGGAATAGGCAATGGCATATAAAGACCATAGGGGTTAGCTTGTGACTTAGCTTGAACACATGTCGTGCATCGTTGAACGTAGTGCTCCATGTCGCGCTTCATCTTGGGCCAAAAGTAGTGAGTGGATAGCATGTCCAATGTCTTGTCACGGCCAAAGTGACCCATAAGGCCTCCACCATGAGATTCTTGGAGAAGCAAAAGTTGGAGAGAGGACTTCAGAATGCAAAGCTTATTTTGTTTAAATAGAAAGCCCTTATGCAAATAGAAATCATCCACTCCTTTATCAATGGAGCACTTTGCGAAAATTGGTTGAAAGAACGGGTCAGAAGCATACAAAGTTTTTATTTCCTCAAGACCTAACACGTTGAATTCAAGTCTCGTAAGAATGCTTGCGTGCTTGCGAGACAAAGCGTCCGCAACTACATTATGTTTTCCCTTCTTATACTTGACAATATATGGAAAAGACTCCATAAACTCAACCCACTTAGCGTGTCTCTTACTCAAGTTGGCTTGGACTTTGAGATATTTCAACGACTCATGGTCGGAATGTATGATAAATTCTTTAGGCCATAGGTAGTGTTGCCAAACTTGAAGGACACGAACTAAGGCAAAAAGCTCTTTGTCATAAATTGGATAATTAAGGCGAGCATCATCAAGTTTCTTGCCATGGTAGGCTATAGGACGTCCGTTTTGCATAAGGACTCCTCCAATGCAAATACCACTAGCATCACACTCTATCTCAAAAAATTTAGTGAAATCCGGTAACGCCAGAAGAGGTATTCTCGCTATGGTAGCCAACCCATGAAAACTTCGGAGTTCGCTCACATTTGTTGGGATGGGCCAATCTCGTATGTCCTTTACGTTGGAAACATCAACTTCGATGCCCTTTGAGGAAATGACAAATCCAAGAAAAATCAACTTGTCTTTAGCAAAAGTGCACTTGGGAAGATTATAGCTTTTCATGTCGAAGGATTTGTAAAACTTCCTTGACATGTTTAATATGGTCCTCAAGTGACTTGCTATAAACAAGTATATCATCAAAATAGACAACGACACTCTTGCCAATGAGAGAACGCAAAATATGATTCATGAGGCGCAAGAAGGTGGATGGGGCATTAGACAAGCCAAAGGGCATAACCAACCATTCATAGAGACCAAGTTTGGTCTTGAATGCAGTTTTCCACTCATCACCTTCAGCCATGCGTATTTGATGGTAACCACTATGAAGATCAATTTTCAAAAAATAGTGGCTCCACACAAATCATCAAGCATGTCATCAAGACGCGGTATAGGATGCCGATAAAGCACGATAATAGCATTGATTGGACGGCAGTCCATGCATAACCGTAACGTATCATCCGATTTAGGAACAAGAATCACGGGTACCGCACTTGGACTAGTGCTAACTTGGATCAAACCTTTGGAGACGAGTTGGTTGATTGTATGTTCGATCTCCTTCATCTCCTCTGGGTTCATGCGGTAAGCGGTGTGGTTTGGAAGGGGCACATTAGGAATGAGATCAATGCGATGTTCGATGCCACGACGAGGAGGTAGTCCATGTGGTAGCACTTCGGGGAACACATCCTTGATTTCCTGCAAAACAATCATCAAAGATCAAGGAACATTGGTTAATTCAATAACTCCTTGCGCTAGTCCCTTGCAAATGAGGACATACTGCAAGAAGGATGGGTTGTTACGCACATCTCGCATCTCACTTTTGGTGGCAAGGAGAACACTCTTAGTTTTTTCGCTCGAGTTTGGCTTGTGGCTCTCACTCACTATGATGTGTCTCTCTCGCTCACCACTCTTCTCACAAGTAGATGTTGTGCTTTGTGCCCTCGCTAAAGCCTTTGCATTGTCCGCAATTATTTGGCTAGGAGTCATTGGTTGCAAAACACATGTTTTGTTGAGCCATTTGAAGGTGTACATATTGGTGCGACCATCATGTAGAGTAGCCTTGTCAAATTTCCATGGTTGACCAAGCAACATGTGGCAAACCGTCATTGGAACTACATCACACTCGACCATCTTTGTAAGGGCCAATGGCAGATACGGTATGCTTGATCTTCACGGACCCTTGATCACTTAGCCATTGCACGTGGTAGGGGTGCTTCTGCGGATGTAGGGTGAGATTGAGCTTCTCACACAACTCGGTGCTAGCAAGGTTGTGGCAACTCCCTCCATCGATGATCACCTTGACAGATTTGCCGTTGATGTCGGCTCATGTTTGGAAGATATTTGAGCATTGGTCTTCATGCTCTTGTGCTTGAGTGGTCAAGATCCTTGTGAGGACAAGCAAAGGACTTGCATCATGTTCACACATGAGGAGTTCTTGGTCATCTTCCACTCATTGCCTTGTCATTGCTTCCTTGACTCGGGCATCAAATTTATCTTCACTCAAGTACTCTTCGTCGCCATTGTCATTGATGAACAACACTTTCTTGTTTCCACACTCGACCGACTTGTGTCCTTTGCCTCCACACTTGTAGCATTCACTGTTGAATGGTGTATCATTATTTGCTTGTTTGCCACTTGGGGGCAGTTTTCCTTGGGGAAGTGTGGGCTTGAAGGAAGGCTTGGAGGTACTTGAGGAGCTTCCATTGAAGGTTGTTGGCGTAGCAGTTGAAGATTGCTTGTAGGTGAAATATGTCTTGGTCTTGGTGTACTTTATGTCCTCTTGCACTTGACGTTCAGCCTTTGTTGCGATGTGCACAAGCTCAACCATGTTGTTGTATGTTTGGAACTCGACGATGCGCTTGATTGGGTGATTCAAGCCAATAAGGAAACATGCCATAGTTTGCTCTGTGCGCTCTTCAATGTTGGCGTGGATCAAGTTGAGTTCCATTTCCTTGAAGTACTCTTCCACGGTCTTCGACCCTTGGCACAGTGATTGAAGGTTGTTGAAGAGGTCACGTGTGTAGTGCGCGGGAACAAAACGGGATCTCATGTGAGCCTTCATGTCATGCCATGTTGTGATTGGCGGATCTTGTCTTGCGTCATGAGGAACTAGAACTTCTTCCCACCAAAGGTTGGCATACTCATCAAACTCAAGTGAAGCCATGGCGACCATATTCTCGTTGCTATAATTGTGCATACAGAAGATCTTGTCGACTTTGAGTGCCCATGAGAGATATTCTTCAGGGTCATTTGATCCTGTGAACTTGGGCATCGTGAACTTGAGCTTGCCAAATGTTTCTTCCTCATTGTGTTCATGGTAGCGATGGTTGCCATGTTTATGACAGTCTTCATCTTCCATGCGATCATTGCGACGAGCTTGTTGACGATCTTGTTGTTGAGGAGGTGGAACTTGGTTCTCGTGACCTTGTTGCAGAGCTTGCTCTTGATGTTGTTGTTATGGAGCTTGCTCTTGCTCTTGGCGCGGTTGTTGGCAATGTTGAGGCACTTGGGCCCCATGAGGGTGTTGAGGATGTGGAGCCTCATGACGCAGTTGATGACGAATGGGAGGCTCGTTCCTCGGTTGGTGACGTGGATTAGGCACACGAGCCTCACGGCGAAGATCATGGTCTTGAGCCTCTTGACATGGTGGGCATCGCTCAACTTGTACCACTTGGTGATCCAAGTTTTGGTGGTGTGGAGGAGGCGCCTCGTGATGACCATGGTGTCGGTGCGGACGTTCATGATGGTGATGACGAGGAGGAGGATCTTGGAGAACTTCATGTCGATGGAGAGCTTGATTCTCCCAATTGGAGTCATCACTTCTTGTTTAAAGTACATGTCATGGGCGATTGTGGTGGAATTGCGGTTGAACTTGCAGTTCTTATTGTGGTTGCTCTTGTTGGATCACCAATTCCCTTGCGTGATGACAGTGTGCTTCTTGCCTTGCTTGTGGCCTTGAAGAGAAATCACCATCATAGCGTGACGTTGCGGTGTGCCATGGGGAAGGTACATAGTTTGAAGAACTTCCATCTTCAACCACGGGGGCGTCATTGCGCCTTGGAGCACTTGGAAGAAGATCTTGCTGAAGTGGAGCATGATGACGCGAAGATCTTGACGAGCTTGATGCATGCAAACACGGTCTTGCCATTCCATCGATGAGGCGTCGAAGATTGTCATTTGTTTCAGTGATGGAGCGTGGGAGAGCTTCATTTTGATGGCCAAAGTTGTGATGCATTGCGTGCATTTGTCTTTCGAGGCCATCGAAGCGGTTGTCGATGTTCTTGAACTCGGCTTGCGTCTCGCCAAATTGTTCATCTTGTCACGTCTCAAGGGCTTGGCAACGTTCACAAAACTCTTGCCGGACGATGAAGTGACTTGCCGCGTCATGTACGGTCCATGTTCTTCTTCCTGAGGAGGTGGTTGGCTCGACTCACCGTGCCTATCCATCATACAATACACAAAGAGTTGTATATGGAGAGCAATATGCGGTGGGAGGAACCTTCAACCTCACCTTGGGGATTGCACCGAACTAGAAACCACAAGTGAGAGCTACTAGCTTGCAAAGTGAAAACGCAAAGAAAGCTTACACTAAAGAAAGAACTAACTCTCAAAAGCTTATTGTTGGTCTTTTAGGATTGTGGAATGCCAAAGAACCAACCAAAAGAAAAGGGATAGTCAAAAGTGGGTAAAATCCAGAGAAAACTCAAGTCAAAGAAAAAAGGTCAACAACTCGAAAGGGTGGCGGGAACCTATGACTATATACACAGATGTGGAGATTGTTGGGATTGACACGATTAGGAAAATGAGCAAATAAAATGTCCTATCAAAGACTACGCTTGGTGTCGTGCCAATACAAGGAGAGACCGTGGCTCATTTGCAAAGAGGGAAAATAAGCAACGGATTTGTGCACTTGCCTTGGGGCGCTCTTTCTTTCTCTCTTGCTTACATGCTTTGAGACTCTCTTTTGCTTTGGGAAACTATTTTTCTTTTTCTTTGTATCTTTTTTTGCTCTCCCTTGATGCTACCTAGTCACACTTGCCACTGCTTCCGCACTCTCACTATCCAAGGACAAATGCATAATGCTCAAGCAAACACAAGATGAGCCACTCTCGTGGGATAGGTACACACAAAGGAAGATAGGGGTTAACAAGGTGACGCAAGTTATACCTTCATTAGTTATGATGAACTTGACGTCGGTGTTGTGGAACGATGTTCATGGGCCGTGATGTCAATGAGCACGGAGGCGTCGATGCGGAAGCTTGTTGTTAGTTGCTAACACACACATGGGACACGAGCAAACAAAGGAAATTAGCCAATGCGAAAAATGAGGCAAAACTATCAAAACTGGTGTTTCGGCCGGACACTCTGCTCTATTTCTGTCGGATAGTCCGGTCTGGCCGGACACTCCGGTCTGGTTGGGCCTGACACACCGGTCTGGCCGAACACTCTGGTCTGGTTGGGCCGGACACTCTGGTGCGAGTTTCCTCCTCGTGTTCTTGAGCAGAAATCCGCGCCTTAAGGTCTCAAATCCGCGAAAAACTGGCCAAATTGGGCTGGGAAAACGCAGAAAAAAGCTGGACCAACACCTAAGACAAGGTTTGGTCGGATCAAAACCACAAATAACACTCCAAATCAAGAGATCGATCCAAAGGCAAATTTGTGGCTCTTTTTGTGGGGATTTTCGAATTTTTGGTGGATAGTAGAAAAATTTGTGGGGAAATTCGTGAGCAACGAAGCTCTTGATACCATATGTTGTGGGGCAACCTTGGGGATGGCCCGATCTTTCATGAATCCCTTCAAATCGAGGCGGAGTGAGTGTGGGGGGTGAGGGGAGAGAGCGAAAACGTGAACTCACGCACGAAGAACACGATGAACACACACACACGAAGACACGATACAAGACAATTGCTCACGCTGGCGGCTACCGGTCCGGCACAATCCTTAGGATGGGCGTCGGGCGGAGGACTCTCTTGAACCGGCATGACGAGGAGGGACACTCGGTGAGATCTTGACGTCTAGGCAAAGGGACTCTGATGCCTAGGCCTTGTACAACATGGAGGCACGATGCAAACTCCAACGAGGTTTGGGATATTTGGTTCTCCTCTATCAAAGGAGCATGAGGCCAGAACTAGATAGATCCACAAGGGGTTTCCACTAATTCCAAATATCAAGCCTAGGGTTTACAATAGAGGTGGGGGAGCTATATATAGGCCAGCCACAAGTTCAGGGGTAATTTAGGCATTAAAGTAGAGTTCTGGATGAAGTGGAGGGGTACATGGGCCACAGGGCCCAGCTATGGCTCGCAAGCCCATCTTCAGGCTGGACAGTCCGGGTCGAGTGGACCAGACAGTCCGGGGTGGCTGGACACTCCGAGTAGTGTCCGGGTAGTGTCCGAAGTGGCATACTGATTGTCCGCTCCAGGACGGGGTTGGGGTAGGATGGACACTCTAGCTGGTACGGGACGGACACTCTGGCTATAGTGGGTCGGACACTCCGGCTTAGTCAGCTTCAGGACAGAGGCAGCTTCAGGGCTCGTGGGTCGACACAACAAGGTTTCGTACCTGATAATGCACAGAGTAGTGGTATGAAGTAGCAAGCCATCCAAGTGTATGTCAAAGTCACATGATGAGAGGAGCGAATTCACCTTAGCTTGAAGGAGCTTGGCTCGGGCACGGGTCATGGGTCCACTTGGGGGACTTGGTGGTGTAGATGTAGGAGCATCCATAGGACGGGCTACATCATTGTCCCTCTTGGGTTCTTGGAACCCTATACAGTTGTGTGGCCTTTGTGGTGTGTTCTTGGGGCCTTTAATTAAGTTGTGAAGTTCTCCCCAAGATTGAGGCCTTGGTGGCGATTATTGGGAGCCTCCAATTATGTTGTGGAGATAGCCCCAACCTTGTACGGGTTAGTTTGACCGCCCTCAAGTATCCCATAGTGGAACGGGTGCTTGCCGCGTGGTGGGTGCTCGGGAGAATAGGGTGAGGCCTCTTGTGGCGTTGGTGGTCTTAGTACCACCCACCCCTCCAACGAGATGTACTCCCTTGTTAGGAGGAACTCGGTAAAATATCATCGTCCCGCGTTCCTCGGTTATCTCTATACCCGAGTTTTTTACTTACACACTTTACATTGTGATAGCCTTCATGCTTGAAGTAATCTATCTTGCTATCACTTTGTTTCTTATATTGCTTAGCATAAGTTGTTGGTGCACATAGGTGAACCTTAGTATATCTAGGCTTTCTGCTGAACAAAAGAAAATGCTAGTTTTATTCCGCCATTGTTAAGCCCATCTCGTAAAATTTCTAAACCGCCTATTCACACCCCCTCTAAGCGACATCGGTGATATTTCAGCACTCTATGATGACATCAACATGGACTACAGTAGCTCAATAGTCAACTCGGAGGAACTCAAAGCTGCCATGAAGGAGATCAAGGAGGAATTCGAGCATGAGGAGTGTGCTGAGCAAGCTATCACTTCCCACCAAGTACGGGTGGCCATCAGGAATGTGACTGAAGAAGATCAACAGCATCAGGGAGCCAGGAGAGCTCCGCCAGTAGTGGACAATACCAGAAACGCGGTGGCCAATGGTAAAAACGTTGTCAATCCTTTGGATCCGGCAAATTCCATGCCCCCTCCAGCTATCCCTCGTAGTAGCCACAGGAACTCGCCACCGTACCCAGTACTTCCAACCAAACTAATATACCACCTCTGTCATCCACGTCAGCGGCCGGCAATCCCGTTGTTACTCCAGCCAACAAGGTGATCTATGGAGAACTCCTCATCGAACCGCTAACTGTTGCCCATCTTCGAAATGTTACACAGCTTGATAAGAAGCATCAGGAAATCCTCGTGGAGGCCAAGTACATAGCAGAGCAAGGCATGAATTTGGACAAGGATATCACCAAGGCACACGACTCGATCAAAGCAGGAAAAGCAATGGAAGCTAAGTACAAGCAACTTCTCAAGCGGCACAAAGCTAAGAAAGCTCCGTCTCACGTTGCCGGTGATCCCAGCGTTCGACGAAACTTGGGGTGGGCTCCGTCCAAACCAACAAAAGCTACCCAGTACATCGATAAAGTTGTGAAGCAAGTCATGCCAAACCCCGCCCTCAACATGATCGTTACTCGAGTAGGAAAGATCACCTGCAGCACTGGATTAGGTCTACGACCTTGTTGCCAAGGCTGTTAGAGGGAAGAATGGTGGGGGACCTCCAGGTATTAGCTTCGCCAGCGGCTCCGTCGACGAAGTCGGGATACGAATCTTGTCGGCTAGCCAGAGGAATATCTGGGCCATAGAGATAAGTTTTTTGCCAGTTCTTGCAAGACTCATGGCTAACTATTTGCAGAATTGCCGGCTAGGATGGATCTTAAAACTAATGGTTCCGCAATTCAAAAGTTCATCCTTGGAATCTACAGACTCTCTCTTCACGGTAAAGAAGTAGATAAACATATCTAATCTAGGCCTAATTCCTAGATATCCTTCGCACAGAGCTCCATAATTGCTAAGTGCTAAGATGCTATTGGGAGAAAGGTTATGATGGAGAACCCAGAAGTGGTTCAAGACCACGAGGAAGAAGTCAGATACTAGGAAGGAAACACTGCGTACCAGCTACGCCTTGAGGTAGACCTTCTCTCTGGCTTGGGTAGAGGGGACGACCTTGTCAACCGGTGTTGGCCACCAAACCATCCCCTCCATCGAGGGGAGATATCCCTCGTTGACGAGCTCTTTCAATGTTCCCACGATGAGTTCAGAGCCCCTCCATACTCCCTTGTGGGAGTCAAGCTCCTCCTCAACGGGTTCGAGCGCCACCCGTTTTTGGTCGTTGTTGGTGGTTTCCACCATGGTGGAGACCAGGATCACCAGCCCCTCCGGTGGGACAGGGACATCCCTTGATGGCTCTTTGGAGTCCTCAGGAGCCACCATCGTCGATGGAGTGCTGCTGCTGCTCACCATTGGGTTAGATTGGAAAGAAAGAGGAGATGGGGTTTTCTCTGTTAGGGTTTTCTCACTGGGAGCTCGAAGGGTCGCTAGTCACGAGGAGGAAGAAGATGTAGGGAGAATGTGGGTAAATGAACTATCCTCAGCCGGAGTAAATACATCAAAATTCGTGCGCGATGGATCTAACGGTAAAAGCGTTGACAACATGTGTGCGTGCGTGGTAATTTCGCCACGTCCCCCATTTGCCGCTTAACATTTTGGATTTTACACGCAGGAAAATCGCTATGATTGACTATTGTCATATGTGAGTTTTGAGGAAGCGTGGGTTGTAGCCTACATCACCCTAGTAATAGTAGCAGTGGAGTAGTCATGTCTGAAGATTCCAGTATGGACGGATTATATCTGACTATGGAAAACAAGACTAAAGAATTGAAGATTCTCCGACTTACACATTGAAGACGGACAAGATTGCAGGGTTCTTTGGGAATACTTAGATATATTGCTTGACGAATTGCCGACATCACCTAGACGGAAAACTCAAGACTAAAAGGCAATACAGCGCAAGATCTTGAAGTCCTTTGGGGGATACTGTTGGTGATATGCTAAATGGGTATCACCATTGCATGTCTCTAATCCGGCTCAACCGGGTGGCCTACAGTTGGTAACAGTCCTATGGCCTGATGGGTAACCCAGTTAGACGGATCCAGAAGGGAGGCCCATGCCAGAAGAAGGAAGGCTACAGAGTAGTCACCGAGGAACCCGGAGCCTTGGCGTACAAGACACAGAGACTAGTTAGTAATAGTGTAGCCCTAGGTTCTGGTGCCTTTATAAGCCAGACATGTGGGAGCCTTTATGGAATGATTCATATCACCTCGCACAACAAACTAATCTCTATAACTCCACGTATCACCATTATAGTGATTTATAGCAGGAGTAGGATTCTGCCACCATCGTGGGATCTGAACTTGGGTAAGCTGTGTTACCTCGTACCCGCCAACTCACTGCCTTCCCCCACATCTCTAAACACGCTCTATGAGGACCCCTCCATGGCGTACTCATCGGCAATACCATGACAATGATCCTTCTTATTCTTCTTGGGGAGGTGGTTGGCTCGTCTCACCGTGCCTATCCATGATGCAACATAAACAAGGATTGTATATGGAAAGGTAATATGTGGTGGGGGGTTAGCATTTTACCTCACCTTTAGGATTGTATCAAACTAGTAGCCACACTTGATAACTATAAACTTGCAAAGTGAAATCGCAAAGAACGGTCACACCTATGAACAACTAAGACTCTCAAAAGCTTATGGTGGAAGGTTAGGATGGTGGAAAACCAAATGAAACAATCAAAAGAAATGGTTATTGCCAAAAGTGGAAAAGATCCAAAGATCAAAAGCAAAAAGGATATGATCTACCAACAGCACAAGGATACACACACGTTGTTGGGGATATACTTTCCGGGTATACCCACGGTGACTCACTGACCAGGGTATCCCGCTTCCGGGTTAGAGCTATGCTTCATGGAAGGCCCAGTCAGGCAGAGAAGAGGTAAGCCCATCCGTCTACAGGAAGGCCCAAGAATACTTACCAACTTATGCCTGTAGGAATACTTATAGTCCAAGATGTACTCTGTACTGACTCTGTGTCATAGTCAGATAGGACTCTCCTTTAAAACCTAGGCCGGATGACTATATAAGCCGTCCTAGGTACCAGCCTTTAGGGAACAACCACAACACCACAATCTCAACTCGCACAAGCAAAACCAACATTTGTAATTTGTTGTACTTCCATCTCTACCAATATACTAGATTGCCAACAGGAGTAGGATCCGTCCTATTGGAACTTTGCGTCCTGTGGAGGAACTTTCGAGAGGGGGATGAATCCATGTTCTAGACTTCTCGTTGATGATGGTTGTGGTGGAGCTTGCACACGACAGAGAGTAGACACAGGTTTTTTTTACCCATGTTAGGGACCCTCTTGAGGAGGTAAAGTCCCTACTCCTGCTTTGTTGTATTGCTTGCGATGCTTCATGAGGGTACAATGATGGATGTATCCTTAGGGTTTTTTGAACACCGGGATTGATATGTTCTAAGGTAGGAGGAGCTCTCCTTTTATAGGGGTCATGGGCCTCTCCCCCAAATCAATGGGTGGGAAGGGTCACCACATTGCCGTCCAAGGAGAGCTGGTGCACAAGACTTCTTTGCATGGTCCAGGATCCCTCCCGGTCGTTGGTCCACCGGTAAATTCAAATTTGTCGCTGACGTCTTCCCTCTTCGCGGGGCTGGCCTACATGTTCTTACACCAATGTAGCAAGGAAAGAGCGATGGTGGCACTGGTACTATCGACCCTTGCATATCACTAATGGGGACATATACGCTTCATCTTTTCCAAGGCAGACCACGCAGCTCACAACTCTGTGGACTGCTAGTTGTCTTGTCATCTTCCTTCATGACGAGATTACGTGAGTTCTCTCGTGACTCATCAGGAGAGAATTCAAGGCCCTTTCAATAGGGGATGCCTCTTCATGGATCCCCCCCTTGGAGGGATCTCTAACGAGGGACACTTACTCCCCCTCTGGATCCTGAGGGATCAAGGCGAGGCGAGGCGGCCTCACGAGGCCATCGTCACCATGGTATAGGGCCTAACGGCTGGTGGATCAGGGTATCTTGGTTATCAATGGCTCGATAGTAGCCCCTGGGCGCTTGCCTTGCACGTGTCCTTTGATTGACATGAAGGGGCAATGGCTCAAATGGTGGCACCGTTGCCTCTGTCTGCCCCAGCGTGGGGCTAACTCCCCACCGCATCCTGGCCGTGCACACCAAGCGGTTGGGCACATCTCACCGCCAGATCAGAACAACCCCGTGTGGACTACCGTGTCTCGGGAGTTGCTCCCAAGATTGATGGTACGTGTGATAGACCAGCGGTTAATGCCTTGCACTCAAGGCGATAGAGCATTCTTCCTCCTTGATAAATGAGGGCAAAGATTTGTGGCCCTTCTCCCCAGTCATCACTTGCTCCACTCCCTCCCCTTTCTTCCTGCACTATTAGGCCGGTGTGTAGCTCATCCTCATGGCACCAAAGCGAGCCTCTGCCACCGAGAAAGGAAAAACTGTGATGGGGGAGGCGGTGGAAACCCCACTAGTAAAGTGTGACCGGCGGCAGCTGCACGGAAGCAGTCTCGGCACCGGTCACGACGGTGCATCTCCGCTCGCGACGACTACTACGGCCACCCGAGGAGTGCTAGTGAAGCAAGGCTGCGGTTGTCCTCATGACAGTGGTCACGGGTGAAGGGGTTCTATGGAAGAAAACAAAAAAAAATCCTACTACAAGAACGCACCAACCCAAGATATATCTATGGAGAAGTACAGTAACGAGCGGGATATGGTGATCATACCTTTGAAGAACGAAAAGCGGGAGAACATTCCCGCACAAACATTGATGATGAAGATGAGCGTCGCATACCTCAAGGTATAGAAGGCTTCAAGCGTGTACTCGACATTACGCTTTCATACAATGGGTTGTAATTCCTATACTTGTTGTGTATTTATACAAGTACTATTCATCTATGATTGTTTCCATTACCATTGCTATGATTTTGATTGCCTCCATGTCTGAGTAGATCATTAGTTCTTGGGGAGATGGAGAAACCCTAGTATGAGATTGAAATAAGATAAAGTCTATTGATGACCCACAAGTATAGGGGGGTGTATCGCAGTATTTTCGATAAGTAAGAGTGTCGAACCCAACGAGGAGCAGAAGGTGCTGGCTAGTGGTATGAATCAGGAATTCTCTGCAAATACTTAGCAAACGGATTTTTAGGATTTTTTTGATAAAGCAAGTAAACAAAGTATGAGTAAATAAAAGACAGTAGGAATAAATGCAGCAAGTGGACCAATCCTTTATGCAGCAAAGGACAAGCCGGTTGTATTACTTAAAATGACCAAATGTTCTCGAGGACACACGGGAAGACTGTCAAGTGCTTTCGCTTCATATAGTTGATTAATCTTCTTTAGCTTGCTAAGTGTTGTGTGGGTGAACCTGTGCTAATGTACCGACCTTCCAAGGACTAATACATACTTGTGATTATACCCCTTGCAAACATCCGTAAGTACAAGAAA
The DNA here is from genome assembly GCA_023614405.1 of Avena insularis. Lineage (NCBI taxonomy): Eukaryota > Viridiplantae > Streptophyta > Magnoliopsida > Poales > Poaceae > Avena > Avena insularis. The sequence continues at coordinate 78,527,890 of CM042692.1, read as the reverse complement.
GTAATTAAGGTAGAAACCTAACCACAACTTTAAACTCTAAGACCCTTACGTCCCTTGTGCAATGGTTTCCTAACAGGGCTTCAGGTTTCTGTCACTCCGGCAACCCCTACGATTAGTAGCCAAATACACAATGCACTCCCCTAGGCCCATATAGGTGAAGTGTCATGTAGTCGATGTTCACATGACACCACTAGAAGAAGTACACCACAACTTAAATATCAAACTATTGAATCTTTCTCAACACAACTCCACTACTAACAACATACTTCTCCCATGTCCTCAAGAACAAAACGAACTACTCACAAGACATCATATGGATCATGATCAGAGATGGAATAATGATGTATAACAATCTGAACATAAACAATAATTCAATGGTTCCACTCAATAGCATCAACTACAAAGAGTAATCAACACCGAGAAAGTTTCCCCTAAGAACTATGCAAGATTCAACGCAATCGTAACAGCAATATGGAGATGGTGATAAGGGTGCTGATGGTGATGATGGTGGTGGTGATCATGATGATCCCGATGAAGTCTAGCTTGATGGTTGTGTTGATGGCGACGATCTCCCCTCTCCGGGAAGGAATTCCCCGGCAGAATTCTGTCTGCCAGAGAGATCTTTCTCTCTTGGTGTTTTCCACCCTGCAGAGGCGGCAGAATCTTTTTGTGGTTGCTCCCCGAGTCTTAGGGTTTCGGGAGGAATATATACGCCAGAGGGGAGAGCCAGAGGTGGGCTAGGTCGGCCACACCACCTGGTGGCGCGGCCTAGGGTGGCCCGCGCCAGGGGTGGTGTGGGACCCCTGTGGCCCATCTCCACTCCCTCTTCTGGCAGCCTTCATCTTCTGGAAAAATAGGATTTTCCGTATATTTTCCTGGATTTTCTAATCTTCACGAATTTTGCCTCCAAACAGCACCTTTTCCATCGTAATCCGATTTGCGGTCCATGCTCCAAAAGTCATCAACCATGCAAAAACAGATGAAATTACATAAGTATCATCTCTTAATATGAAATATATCAATGAATAACAGTAAATTAAGATATAGAATAGTGATCAAAATGGACATATCAACTCTCCCCAAGCTTAGACTTTGCTTGTCCCCAAGTGAAACTGAGCTCAATAAACATGGCCTCAGGTTTATGGAGTGAAGAGTCGATAAAAACAATACAGACAATAAGCATCACATTCATCAATACATAGATCATAATAGAAGACAACTCACTATTATATAACTTACTTGCAATAAGTAAAGCAAACACAATAGAGATACATGAAGTAAATCGTAATTGGTAATGGCAAACTTAGCTCTTGGTCGAAGAATAGTTGATAATTTGCTAGAGTTCACAAATAACTGATTTTCAATGATAGCTTTCAAAGTAGTAATCACCAAGATAAGAGCAATGTGCAAAACAAAGAACATAAGAAACATGATTGAATAAATCATCATATGAATGAATGAAACACAACAACTCAAAATACTTGCTGAGATAGAAGGGAATAGGTTTACTGACCCAAATAAAAAGTAAAAGAAAGACCCTTCGCAGAGGGAAGTGGGGATTTCAAGTTTCATAAAGAGCTCCCAAAAATTATGGTACTTATTAGCTTTCAGCTCTCATTGCCCCTATCATAGGCATCTTTAGGTGATTAAGGTTAAAGTGACACAAATAAGAGGATATGCTTGACAATTTATAAGTTGAAATCTCATGCCCCTTACTTACGAGTACCGAACCTCATGCTACTCAACTTCAGTCACAAGTAAGCTCTTGTCATTGTAAATACATATGTATCATAAAGAACCGCCAACGGGGTACCCCTTGCACATGATACAGGAGCTATCCCATAATCAAAATGACAAGGCGAGCAGACAATGAGCATCTCAACGATCTTTTTATTTGCTATTTGCATAGGTTTTTATTGAGGATGCTTCATAGAATGCTCACTATAGTTATGCTGCAAGTTTCCACCATGATTAGGCATGGATTAGGCTAGCGGCCCAGGCGTTTCTCTAACACACATATAAACTCCATGATCTTACAAGTTCCCCCTTTATTTCACACCACCGGGATCCATAGACAAAAGAATCATGATATCAACTAGGTACAAAGTACCATGGCAGTGTTGAAAGCGTTCCCCATGATACATGGTTCTGCTAACTTCAACTCATAAAGCACAAGCATATACGCGACAAAGAAGGACCCAATTGTTCAATTTTATTAAGTACAAGAAAATAAAGTGTGCCATCAAGTTCGTGAGAGCTTTAATCACTAATTTTCACATAACAAGTTTAATTTGGAAGGTAGATAAAAACAAGAATTTACTTGGAATAACAATAGTGCTAATAGGTTGGTATGGTGGACACAAATGGCATAGGTTTTGGGTTTAAAGGATTGGATGCACGAGAAGAATTCCCTCTCAATACAGGTTTTTGGCTAGCAAGGCTGGGTAGCAAGTACAAGAGTTGAAGGAAACAAATAGACATACAGGTGATAAAGACAAACATGCAATCTTCCTCGGAAGCACAAAAGATCTTAACTAGAGAATACTAAACTTATGAGCAAATCAAGAAAGAAAGATGATGAAATTATATTTCTTTAGAGTACTTTTATGTTTTTCATTCAACTCTCAAAAATATTGTTGCTACTGACCGAGCCGGGTTTGCCAAAACCAACTAAATTAACTCAATGATCCCAAACTGATACCAATACTAACAACAAGATCAATCATATAACCACGAATTGAAAACTAATATAAGCTATGAAAAAGAGTGAATGATAGAACTTCTCATTAATATTCCATAACAACAACTCACACCAAAGGATACATATCTAACAAGAGAGGGGACACTTCCATAATGCAAACCATCCTACATGATAACTTCTCTATTCATGATATGCTCTACTAAAAAGGTAAAAAGATAGAAGATAGTGATGTGATACCGCGGCACTCCCCCAAGCTTGGAACAAGCCAAGGGGATGCCAAACCTGATGACAAATTACTCCTTCGGTGGTGGTGGTATCCTCTTGATGAGCTCTTTGATCAGTTTCCCCAAGTCCTCGATCTCAAAAGTGAGATTGTGAATGAGCTGCGAGTTTTGCTCAATGCAGCTCATGATCATGTCGGGTTGCGAATTCCAGCTCTTTTGATTCTTTCCCCACTCTTCCTCCTTGAAGTCTTCTTTTCCTGCATGGCTAGAACGAGGCAAATCCCAATTGGAGGGTAATTTCTCCTTGTGCATATTCTGGTATTCATGCTCATGGATAAGGGTATGGAAAGGATTCTTGGCGCGTGGGGGAAGTGACCAGGGATCTGAACAGTGATGAGGAGGCTTCCCTCCAATTAACATAGTCCTGGCAGGGTTTGCCACCACTCCAATGCTTGCAATGGTAGTGCCGGTGTGCTTTGTGTCCTCTTCATCTTCACTCTTGATCTCCTTCTCTTGCCCGGGGTCTTGGAGATCTTCCTCCATAGGCTCCTTCCCCTTATCCTTGGCGGACACCATTGTGCTTCTAAACTTTCAAGAATAGTTCCTGGCAGAAACAAATCGAAACAAAAACACGACAAGAACATGATATACGAACCTTGGGGGATCCGAGGGATTATATATTATGAAGTTTCACGCTAAAAGGAAGGTACTGGGAGAAAACGGGTCCGAGATGGAGTCCGGAGTGGCCACACCACCTGGTGGCGCGACCAGGGATGGGACCGCGCCACGGGGTGGTGTGAGCCACCCTGGCTCCGTTTCTGTCCCTTTTTTGCTTCATAACTTTCCTTATTGGCTAAAAACTTCAAAAATATAGTTGGATAGTATTTTCGTGGAACTTTTCTTACCAGAACTGTTACCTATTTGAAAACGGACTCTGCTGGTCTTTAAATTTGGTATTTAGTGGATTCTTCCGAAGTCACCACTTGAATAACATCAATATCTTCATCTTCATACACTTATTACTTGAGTCATGAAACCTTTCACTTCCTTATTACACCATTATCTCCACTAACCTGGAAATTTCTTTCACACAAAACTTCACACAGTTCTCATTAGCAACGTTAGTATAAGCGAAGTGATAAAAACTTTTGAGTTCAACTTCAACTGAAAACCATCAAAACATAAGCTACTGTAGCAACTCCTTTCGAAAATCCAAAAAGAATTCAAAAAGGAAATCGAATAAAGAAGAAAATGCAAGAGTGGCAAAATCTGTCAAAACAGACCAGCAGGTAAAGATCAATTTTTTTCGAAAATCTTCTGTTGCTCGAATCAAAAAGTGCAAAACTAACGAAATTTAAATAACAACCTGGGGCAGAAGCACAAAAAAATACAGCTCAAACCGACAGACAAAGATCTCTCACGAATTTTTACGGTGAAGCACAAAAATCTGTTTCGGGACAACAACTTCCCCAAATCTTACTTCCCTCTCATTAGAGGTTGATCTTGACACAAAAACCAAACAAAACGGATAAGTGATACATTGCAAATGTATCTATAGTTTATGATGTTACATGCTTGGTTTTATCCACTTTCTTGTGTTTTGTCCAACTTTGGAGTACTTTTCATATGATTTCTTGGACTAACCTATTAACAAGAGCCACAGTGCCAGCTGCCTGTTTTCTGCTGTTTTTGGTTCCAGGAAAGTCAGAAACTAAATATTCTCGGAATTGGACGGGACAAAAGCCAAAGTGCATATTTTTTCGGAAGGGATCAAGTGCCAGAATACGAGACGGAGAGGGGCCAGGGAGCCACCACACCACCTGGCCGTGCGGCCAGGCCTGGCCCGCGCCAGGGGGTGGTGTGGACGCTCCCGGCACCCCTCGGACTCTCCTTCCGCCTATATATTGCCCTCGGCACAAAAACCCTAAGTACCCGATGAAAAATCCAAGAAAGAGTCTGTAGCCGCCGTCATCTCCATCCCTAGATCAGGAGGGATCTGAAGCTCTTCCCGGCACCCTGTCGGAGAGGGGAATTCACCCTGGAGGCCTTCTTCATCACCATGCAAGACTCCGGTGTGATGTGTGAGTAGTTCATCCTTGGACTACGGATCCATGTAGTAGCTAGATGGCTGGTTTCTCCTCCTTTGTGCTTTCATGTTTAGATCTTGTGAGCTCCGTTCATGATCAAGATCATCTTTTTGTAATCCATACATGTTGTGTTTGCGGGGATCTAATGGATATTGAGATGCTATTTCAGATTGATTATTGATTCTATCATGTCTTTGTTATTTGAGATCTTGCATGCTTTCCGTTGTTAGTAGCTACCTTGGCCAAGTAGATGCTAGCAACTCCAAGAGTTAGTATTTATGCTCGATAGTGGGTTCATGCCTCTGGTAATCTAGAGAAGTGATAGAAATCTCTAAGGTACTAGATGTGTTGTTGCTACTAGGGAGAAAACAACAATCCTTTGTTCATAGAACAATCGTATTGTTTACTTTACACGCAGTTTGTAAAGCAATAATCTGTTGCTTGCAACTTAATACTGGAGGGGGTTCGGATGATAACCTGAAGGTGGATTACTAGTCATAGATGCAGTTGGATGGCGGTCTATGTATTATGTTGTAATGCCCAATCAAGTCTCAAAGGAGTCAAGATGATTAGTATATGCATGTATTGCTTTCTTGGTGTTTGTCAATTGCCCCGCTGTAATTTGTTCACCCAGCATGTTATCTATCTAAGGAGAGCCACCTCTAGTGAACTATGGATCCCGATCCTTGTCTTTTACATACAATCTACAATCTTTTACTGCTTTGTGTTTACTTTCTGCAAACTTTTACTTCTTTCCATTCGATATGTTTAATCCTTTGTTTTCCGCAAAACACGGTGAGATTGACAACCTCATCGCAAGTTGGGGACAAAGTTATGTGGTTGTGTTGTGCAGGTCTCCACGTTGCTACTAGCACAGGTAGTGTGCCCTGCCAAAGCTCATCTAGTAACACCTTTGGGGTGTTTCCTTGCTCCTACTGGTTCGATTAAACCTTGGTTTCATAACTGAGGGAAACTTGTTGCTGTGCTCATCATACCTTCCTCTTGGGGTTCCCAACGAGCTCTACATCAACACCGCCATCAAGCATTTTTCTGGGCGCCGTGCATTGAGCCATCAAGCATTTTTCTGGCGCCGTTGTCGGGGAGTGAAGGACATCTTCACAAGGGGAGTCCCTCATAACCAATCTCTTTACTTTGTTGTTTTTGTTTTGCTTAGTTTCTTTTTTGCTTCGTTTGCTTGTTTTGTTCTTCAAAAACACAAAAAAATAGTTTTACTTGTTTGCTTTCTTATTTGAAAACCCAAAAAAAATGACTACTCTTGAAAACACTAAGTTGTGTGACTTCACTAGCACCAACAACAATGATTTTATGAGCACACCTATTGCTCCACCTGTGGCTGAAAATACTTTCTTTGAGATAAAACCTGCTTTTCTCAATCTTGTTATGAGAGAACAATTTTCTGGTATTGGTAATGAAGATGCTGCTTCCCATCTAAATAACTTTGTTGAACTTTGTGAGATGCAAAAGCATAGGGATATAGATGGTGATATTATTAAACTGAAATTGTTTCCTTTCTCTTTGATAGGAAAAGCTAAAGAGTGGTTGAATTCCTTAACTAGGAATAGTATTGATTCTTGGACTAAGTGCAAAGATGCTTTTATTGGAAAATACTATCCTCCTGCTAAGATTATATCCATGAGAAGTGAAATAATGAAGTTTAAACAACTTGATAATGAGCATGTTGCTCAATCATGGGAAAGAATGAAATCTTTGGTAAAGAATTGTCCCACTCATGGACTGACTGCTTGGATGATCATCCAAACTTTTTATGCAGGATTGAACTATTCTTAAAGCAGCCTATTGGATTCTACTGCTGGAGGTACCTTTATGACCATCACTTTGGGTGCTGCAACAAAACTTCTGGACAATATGATGGTTTATTATTCTGAATGGCATACTGAGAGAGCTCCACAAGGTAAGAAGGTAAATTCTGTTGAGGAAACCTCCTCCTTGAGTGATAAGATTGATATTATTATGTCTATGCTTGTTAATGGGAAAGCCCATATTGATCCAAATAATGTTCCTTTAGCCTCTTTGGTTGATCAAGAAGAGCAAGTTGATGTGAACTTCATAAGAAATAACAACTTTGGCAACAATGCTTATGGTAATAATGCTTATAGGAACAATTTTGGTAACAACAATTATAAGCCATATCCTCCTAGTGAAGGAAGAATTTTAGAAGTTGAAAGAGCCACTAAAAACTTCATGCAAATGTAATATGAGCAAAATAAGTTATTTACTAAAACTATGGAGGAACAATCTATCATTTTGAAGAACATTAGTCATCAACTTGAGAGTCTAAATAGGAAAATTCCTAGTTTACAATTGAAACTCTCTAATGCTGAAAGAAATATATCATCTATATCTGAAGCTCAATCTTCATTGATTAATAAAATGGCTGCTAAACCTGAAACTAATGAGAATCTCTTTGCAGCTACTAATGCTATACAAGTAAGAATTGATGAAAATGTTAGACTATTAGCTGAATTACATGCTAAGTGGGAAAGAGAAGATGAAATTGCTAGAAAAATTAGTGTTTCTACTATTACCACCACTAGTGTTGAGGCTAGCAATAGTTCTACTACTTTAGATGATAAAATTGATTTTGATCTTGATGGTTGCAACATCTCTGAAGTTATTAAGTTCCTACAAAAGCTTGCTAAAAGTCCTAATGCGAGTGCTCTGAACATGGCCTTTACAAAACACATTACTGATGCTCTCATAAAGATTAAAGAAGAAAAGATGAAACATAAAGCTTCTATTCCTATAAAACAAGAAGATGGTTGGGAACCCATCATTAATATGAAAGTGAATGACTTTGATTTCAAAGCTTTGTGTGATCTTGGTAGTAGTGTTTCTATTATGCCTAGAAGGATTTATGATATGCTTGATTTGCCTCCTATTGAAGATTGTTATTTGAATGTCCCACTTGATGATAATGCTAAAAAGAAACTCATGGGGAGTCTTAATGATGTTCTTATTATGGTTAACGATTCCTATGACCCCGTTGATTTCTATGTTTTGGATGTTGAATACAATGCTTCTTGTCCTATTACTTTGGGAAGACCTTTTCTTAGAACTGTTGGTGCCATCATTGATATGAAAGAAGGCACCATTAAATATCAACTCCCACTCAAGAAAGGTATAGAACACTTCCCTAAAAAGAGAGAAAATATTTCTTTTATTTCTCCTATGAAAACAAAATTTGGTCTTAATGCTTCTTCATTTGAGAACACTTGATTCTTTCTTTGCTTCTTATGTCTAACTTAAAGGCATTAAAGAAAAGTACTTGTTGAGAGATAACCCAAGAGTTTTAGATGAGTCTTGGAAGTTATTACTTTAGTAATAACCTCTCCTTATCCTTTTTATTTGCTTTTTGTACCAAGAGTAACCTCTAATGAGAGTGAAGTAATGATTGGGAAAGTTGCTGTCCCGAAACAGATTTTTATGCTTCACCATAAAAATTCCTGAGAGAGCTCTGTATATCGTATTGAGCAGTAATTTTTTGTGATTATGCCCCAGGTTGTTATATAACTTTCGTTAGTTCAACACTTTTTGATTTGAGCAACAGAAGTTCTTCGAAAAAATTCGTCTTTACCTACTGGTCTGTTTTGACAGATTTCTGCCATTTTCTGCATTTGCTTCTTGGTGGTTCCTTCTTGAGTTCTTTTGGGGAATTTAGATTTTTGAGGGAAGTGCTACAGTATCTAGTGTTCTAATGGAAGTTTATTTGGTGTTAGAACTGAACCTTAAGACTTATTTATCTTAAGTGCACTAATGTTGCTAATGAGATTGTGTGAAGTTTTGTATGAAGAAAAAATTTCAGGTGTATGGAAGGAATGAGTAATGAGATAAAGGATGGACTAAATCTCAAGCTTGGGGATGCCATGCGTGTGATCCAAGAAATATCCAAGAAGTACAAGCGTCAAAGCTTGGGTATGCCCAAGGCATCCCCTTCTTCATCAATAAAAATCCCAGGTTTCTTCCAAACGCTTCATTTTTATTGTTTCATGCACAATTGTGTTTTTCTTGGAGCGTCTTCTTTTTCATTTTCGTTTTGGTTTTCATTTGATTGGTTTTCTTAGTTTTCTGAATAAATTGGTTGGACCCCCTCTTTCATACATTGGTTTGCAAATAGTTTGGTTTGGTTTGGAAAAGAGTAGGAAAGTTCATGCTTATGTGGTAAAAAGAGCTCGATCTTGACTGTGGCTATGCTTTGTCATGTCATGCTTGATATTGTTTTGGATTTATGCTTAGTATTATTTGTTGTAGCATGAATTGTTATAAACAATTGAGATTTCTTAATGTGCCTTGGATGAATCATGCGTTGTTTTAGCATATTAAAGCATAGTATAGTGGTATTCTCCTTTGATGCTTTATTTGGGTTGACTTGGCACATGCTCACACCATGTTATGACTGTCACAAGTCACCATAGCCTTTATGATCCTTTAGTTTTCAACTTGTAGTATCACTTTATGCTTTGATCAATGATGTTTTGTCGCTCTGCATGATTATGGCCATTATTGCTCTCTTAGTTTGTCGCTCCCAGTCTTTTGCTAGCCCAACCACCAAGTATGAGTTCTACTCATGCATCCAACTCCCTAAACCAAGTTATTCCAAAGAGTCCACCATACCTACCTACTAGCTTATGCTATTCCAAGTATATTCATGCTTTTGTTTACCTTCCACTTATTATGAGAAAACTAGTGATTAAAGCTCCCACGAACTTGATGGCACACTTTACTTTTTGCCTCTAATAAACTTGAACCATTGGGTCCTTCTTTGCTACGTATATGTTTGCGCTTTATAAGTTGAAATTAGCAGAACCATGTACCATGGGGAACGCTTTCAACATTGCACTTGTACTTTGTACCCCGTTGATATCATGTTCTTTTGCTTACGGATCCCGGCGGTGTGAAATTAAAGTGGAACTTGTAAGATCATGGAGTTTGTATGTGTGTTAGAGAAACGCCTAGGCCACTAGCCTAAGCCATGCCTAATCATGGTGAAAACTTGCAGCATCACCATAATGAGCACTCTATGAAGCATCCTCAATAAAAACCTATGCAGATAGCAAATAAAAAGATCGCTGAGATGCTCATTGTCTGCTTGCCTTGTCATTTTGATTATGGGAAAGCTCCCGTATCATGTGCAAGGGGTACCCATTGGCGGTTCTTAATGATACACATGTACTTACAATGACAAAAGCTTACTCGTGACTGAGGTTGAGTAGCATGAGGATCGGTCTTCATAAGTAAGGGGCATGAGATTTTGGTTTATAACTTGTCAAGCATATCCTCTTAGTTGTGTCACATTAACCTTAATCACTTCAAGATGCTTATGATAGGGGCAATGAGAGCTGAAAACTACAAGTACCATAATTTTTGGAAGCTCTTTATGAGACTTGAATCCCTACTTCCTTTTACAAAAGGCATTTCTTCCACTTTTATATTGAGTCTCCACCTTCTATCTTTATGCACCTACTTTGAGAGCATAGTGGCCATTCTTAGTTCTATGTGAATTGTCCCAAGACTAGTTGATTGATGCATAACTTGATATTGCTTGTTTTTAACTATTGTATCTAGTCACTCTTATGAACTTTGAAGGTGTCCTATGCATTTATATTTGCTACTCTATTGAGGGACAAGCTGAATACTATTATGCCATGTTTTCTTTATGTGAAACAAACAAACGTCTTGCAAATCATGTTATTCATGATTCTTTTGTTTGTGCCTTTTCATGTTGCATCATAGTTTCTTTGCTTATTGCTAGAACTTTGTCTTTCATGTTATGATTGAAGTACTATGATCCCAGCTTTGAGTGTTTGCAAATACTTTTATCAAGTCTTTGATGGTGCATGTCACCTCAAAAATTATTTCTTTTTATCACTTACCTACTCGAGGACGAGCAGGAGTTAATCTTGGGGATGTTGATACATTGCAAATGCATCTATAATTTTTGATGTTCCATGCTTGGTTTTATCCACTTTCTTGTGTTTTGTTCCAACTTTGGAGTAATTTTCATATGATTTCTTGGGCTAACCTATTAACAAGAGCCACAGTGCCAGCTGCCTGTTTTCTGCTGTTTTTGGTTCCAGGAAAGTCAAAAAATGAATATTCTCGGAATTGGACGGGACAAAAGCCAAAGTGCCTATTTTTCCGAAAGGGATCAAGTGCCAGAATACGAGACGGAGAGGCGCCAGGGAGCCACCACACCACCTGGCCGCGCGGCCAGGCCCGGCCCGTGCCAGGTGGTGGTGTGGCCGCTCCCGGCACCCCCTCGGCCTCTCCTTCCGCCTATATATTGCCCTCGGGATGAAAACCCTAAGTACCCGATCAAAAATCCACGAAAGAGTCTGTAGCCGCCGTCATCTCCATCCCTAGATCATGAGGGATCTGAAGCTCTTCCCGGCACCCTGCCGGAGAGGGGAATTCACCCTGGAGGCCTTCTTCATCACCATGCAAGCCTCCGGTGTGATGCGTGAGTAGTTCATCCTTGGACTACGGATCCATGTAGTAGCTAGATGGCTGGTTTCTCCTCCTTTGTGCTTTCATGTTTAGATCTTGTGATCTCCGTTCATGATCAAGATCATCTTTTTGTAATCCATAGATGTTGTGTTTGCGGGGATCTGATGGATATTGAGATGGTATTTCAGATTGATTATTGATTCTATCATGTCTTTGTTATTTGAAATCTTGCATGCTTTCCGTTATTAGTAGCTATCTTGGCCAAGTAGATGCTAGCAACTCCAAGAGTTAGTATTTATGCTCGGTAGTGGGTTCATGCCCCTGGTAATCTGGGGAAGTGACAGAAATCTCTAAGGTACTAGATGTGTTGTTGCTACTAGGGAGAAAACAACAATCCTTTGTTCATAGAACAATCGTATTGTTTACTTTACACGCAGTTCGTAAAGCAATAATCTGTTGCTTGCAACTTAATACTGGAGGGGGTTCGGATGATAACCTGAAGGTGGATTATTAGGCATAGATGCAGTTGGATGGCGGTCTATGTATTATGTTGTAATGCCCAATCAAGTCTCAAAGGAGTCAAGATGATTAGTATATGCATGTATTGCTTTCTCGGTGTTTGTCAATTGTCCCGCTGTAATTTGTTCACCCAGCATGTTATCTATCTAAGGAGAGCCACCTCTAGTGAACTATGGATCCCGGTTCTTGTCTTTTACATACAATCTACAATCTTTTATTGCTTTGTGTTTACTTTCTACAAGCTTTTACTTCTTTCCATTCGATACGTTTAATCCTTTGTTTTCCGCAAAACACGGTGATATTGACAACCTCATCGCAAGTTGGGGACAAAGTTATGTGGTTGTGTTGTGCAGGTCTCCACGTTGCTACTAGCACCGGTAGTGCGCCCTGCCAAAGCTCATCTAGTAACACCTTTGGGGTGTTTCCTTGCTCCCACTGGTTCGATTAAACCTTGGTTTCATAACTGAGGGAAACTTGCTGCTGTGCTCATCATACCTTCCTCTTGGGGTTCCCAACGAGCTCTACATCAACATCGCCATCAAGCATTTTTCTGGGCGCCGTGCATTGAGCCATCAATAAGGAGAGGTTATTACCGAAGTAATAACTTCCAAGACTCAAAGAAACACAAACAAATTGAAAGCAAAAATAAACTGGGTTGTCTCCCAAAAAACTCTTTCTTTATAGCCATTAAGATGGGCATGATAGTTTTGAAGACGCTCACCTAGGAATATGAATTGAACTGAAAGAGAGCATTAAGAAGCAAAAATACACACATTTAAGTCTAACCCACTTCATATGCAAAGGAATTTTGTAAACAAACAGGTTGTTGAAACCAGAGGCTATTAGCATAGGAAGGCAAAAGAAGTGCAACATAAAAACTTTCAGCATAAAACGAGGAAACTTGATATTATTGAGATACATAAGAACACTTTTCCCTCTCTCACAGTAACTTTCAGTATCCTGCATAAACTTAACAATATAACTATCACAAGGACCATCGTAGCAATGATCACTTATTCTAACAGAAAACACAGGAATACTAGCTCTCATAACACTACTTTGTGAGACAATATTAGAGGTATCCTTATAAAGGATAGTGTGTCCCTCTTCTTCATATTTAGTAACAAAGACTTTCACATTTGCTATTATAGGTTCATCAACCATTTGTTTATCAGGTTCAACAACTTTGATTATACTTTCATTAACCATACTAGCTATCATAGAATGATCCTTTATCTTAACTGGGAAAGGAATTTTCTCAATGTAAGGTTCGGGTAACACATGATTAGCAGTATAAACTTCAGTATTTCTTGCAGGAACACTCTTAGCAACATCTTTATAAGGTTCATGATACTTATTCCACTTCTTATTAGGAACTTAAATATAGGAAGCAAAAGCCTTAAAATAAGAAGCTTGAGAGTCTAGACCATAAGTATTTTTAATATTTTGAAAGTCATCAGTTCCCATAAAAGATTCAATGCATTCATAATCATAATTTATACCTGACTTTCTTCCTTTGTCATTCTCCCATTCTTCAGTATTATCTTAAATACGGTCCAGAAGATCCCATTTAGCTTCTTCTTCCATGCGAGTGAATGATCCATCACACGAAGCATCCAATAAATTCTTGTCATGTAGAGGAAGCCTTGCATAAAAGTTATTGATAATAATATTGTTGGGGAGCTCATGAATGGGACATTTGAGCATAAGTAACTTCAATCTCCCCCAAGCTTGAGCTGTACTCTCTCCATCAAGAGGCGAAAAGTTGTATATTTGATTCTGATCTTTATGAATCTCACTAGGAGGATAAAACTTTAAATAAAAGAGAGGCACTATTTCCTCCCATTCAAGAGCTTGACCATTCTTCAGCAGCTTATACCATTCCTCAGCTCTTCCTTTCAGTGATAATGAGAATAACTTCTTCTTAACTTGATCTAAAGTAATACCTGCACACTTGAACAACCCGCATAATTCGTGTATAAAGATTAAATGATCACTGGGATGGACAGTTCCATCCCCAACATAGTAGTTATCCATAACACGATCAATAATTCTTGTAGGTATTTTAAAAGCATCATTCTCAGCAGGTGGTGGTTCATCTACTACCTTAGCAGTGGCAGTAGCATTACCAAATAAGAAACTCAGCGAATTATCCAAAACAAAAATAAAGCAACTAACAGAAGTAAACAATACTCACAGTAGAAGTTTCCTTTACCAGTTCCACTCTCCAATAGCGCTTCACTCCCCGGCAACGGCGCCAGAAAATAGTCTTGATGACCCACAAGTATAGGGGGTGTATCGCAGTATTTTCGATAAGTAAGAGTGTCGAACCCAATGAGTAGCAGAAGGTGCTGGCTGGTGGTATGGATCAGGAATTCTCTGCAAATACTTAGCAAATGGATTTTTAGAGGTTTTTGATAAAGCAAGTAAACAAAGTACGAGTAAATAAAAGACAGTAGGAATAAATGCAGCAAGTGGCCCAATCCTTTATGCAGCAAAGGACAAGCCGGTTGTATTACTTAAAATGACCAAACGTTCTTAAGGACACACGGGAAGACTGACAAGTACTTTCGCTTCATATAGTTGACTAATCTTCTTTAGCTTGCTAAGTGTTGTGTGGGTGAACCTGTGCTAATGTAACAACCTTCCTAGGACTAATACATACTTGTGATTATACCCCTTGCAAACATCCGTAAGTACAAGAAAGTAATTAAGGTAGAAACCTAACCACAGCTTTAAACTCTAAGACCCTTACGTCCCTTGTGCAATGGTTTCCTAACGGGGGTTCAGGTTTCTATCACTCCGGCAACCCCTACGATTAGTAGCCAAATACATAATGCATTCCCCTAGGCCCATATAGGTGAAGTGTCATGTAGTCGACATTCACATGCCACCACTATATGTACACCACAACTTAAATATCAAAATATTGAATCTTTCTCAACACAACTCCACTACTAACAACATGAATTCTCCCATGTCCTCAAGAACAAAACGAACTACTCACAAGACATCATATGGATCATGATCAGAGATGGAATAATGATGTATAACAATCTGCACATAAACAATAATTCAATGGTTCCACTCAATAGCATCAACTACAAAGAGTATCAACATCGGGAAAGTTTCCCCTAAGAACTATGCAAGATTCAACGCAATTATTACAACAATATGGAGATGGTGATGAGGGTGCTGATGGTGATGATGGTGGTGATGGTGGTGATGATGATGATGATCCCGATGAAGTCCAGCTTGATGGTGGTGTTGATGGCGACGATCTCCCCTCTCCATGAAGGAATTCCCCTGGCAGAATTCTGTCTGCCGGAGAGATCTTTCTCTCTCGGTGTTTTCCGCCCCGCAGAGGCGGCGGAATCTTTCTGTGGTCACTCCCCGAGTCTTAGGGTTTCGGGAGGAATATATACGCCAGAGGAATATATACGCCAAACAGCACCTTTTCCATTAGAATCCTGACTGCAGCGGTCCATGCTCCAAAAGTCATCAACCATGCAAAAACAGATGAAATTACATAAGTATCATCTCTTAATATGAAATATATCAATAAATAACAGTAAATTAAGATATAGAATCGTGATGCAAAATGGACGTATCATCTATTATGATATACATCATTGTGACCATGTGTTAGATTATCTATATCTTGATTTTTAGAGAAGTCAACCAATCAATATTTGCCTATCATGGGGACTTGATGGAGGGAACTACGTGAAGGGAGACCTAGTCACATGCTTGCAAGCTTCATTGATGTGGTCTCACCAACTGGGCCCAGAGTATCTATTCGTCACTCTGATAAGAAAATCCCGATACTGATCATATGCATCAACCATTCCTCTAGAATACCTGAAAAAAACCTTTATGGTCACCTAGTTATGGGCATGACGGTTGATGTGACCAAAGCAACCCCGGGAGATGGTGATTAAACATGATCTCACGGTCGAAGGATTAAGTCACTCGCTTTGCTAGATATCGCAACATTGAACTTTGTGACTGGATCAAATTGCAATTCTACGATCGGGTGCTGCCATCACTTCATTAGGTGACCTTGTTTTTAGGTGAATGTTTTATGTCAAGCCCATGATTTGGAAACCTGGATCATCATTTTCCCAACAAACTAGTATTAGAGGATACTAGGGACCTGGTTGTTTATATACCACACTTGTATTAATGTTTCCTCTTAATACAGTTATAGCATGATACAAAACTATTACAAACATTTATAGAGATATAACAATAAATCACTTTATTTATTGGCCTATAGGGAATATCTCCTACAGTGTCCCACTTGAACTTGAAGGGAATATGCCCGAGAGGCAATAATAAAGTAGTTATTATCTTATTCCTTGTTTATGATAAATGTTTATTTTGCATGTTATAATTGTATTAATTGGAAACGTTAATACATGTGTGTTTAATAAACAAATAAAGGGTTCCTAGTTATGCCTCTCTTATAAACTAGCTCGTTGATTAACAATATGATCCAGGTTTCTTGGTCATGGACATTGGATGTTGTTAATAATGAGGTCACAACATTGGTGAATGATGTGATGAACATTCATCCGAAGTATAGCATTACGATCAAAGTCATTGTGTTTATATTGCTATAACATCATATGAAGTAATATTAATCCTTCGACCATGAGACCATGTTAATTGCTAACACTAGAAGAGTAACTTGATAACATCAAACGTCACGCCGTAATAGGGTGACTATAAAGGTGGGTTCAGATACTCCGAAAGTGTTATGTTGAGGCTCATGGGTCAAGAGTGGGATTTGTCCATCCCGATGATGGATAGATATACTCTGGGCCCTCTCGGTGATATCACATTGAAATAGCTTGTAAGAAAGTGATGTGATCACTAGAATGTTATATCACGGGAATGAGAAAAGAGTGCATGTCAGTAACAAGATCAAACTAGGTATGGAGATACCGATGATCGAATCTCGGACATGTAATATATCACGAGACAAAGGGATTTAGTTACGATGTTAAAGGTTCACACGATCACTAGAGTCATCGCTGAATGTGTGGGAGTCAGTACGGATCTCCAGGTCCCGCTGCTGATTATTGATCGGAGAAAGGTCTTGATCATGTATGCATTATTCGCAAACCGTAGGGTGACACACTTAAGGGATACCAACACCGTTTGGATCAAATATGTTCCAGATAAAGATTTAAGAAAGCGCTGGAATCATTTCGATGGAAACCGGAATTGTTTCGGGTGAATTGCAGAAACAGGTTCTGCATGTGATATTGAAATGTTGTAGGGGGTTTTATTTGAATGTTTGTTAATTAATGTAATTAAAAAAATTCTGAATAAATATATAAAATAGTTTTATTAAATGAGAGATACATTAATTTTAGTGGAAAATTAATGCATGTGTGAGTGGAATTTTGAGTGGAGGTCTTTTATGTGAGTGGGTGCTCCACCCACATGAATGAGGAAGAGGTGGGTGATGAGAGCATATTTGTAGCATGTTGTACATTATTATTTTGTACTATAGATGTAGGATCTTGGTATTTTATGGCGCTTGCGTGCAAATTTTATGTCTACTTTCATCAGGATCAGGACAGATGATGGATTAATTGGATACAATTATTGAAGCGGTTGTACTATGGAAGAAAGGAGTCAAAAACAACATAAATCGCTTATTTGGAAAATATTAATAATACTAGAAGAAAACTAGAAGCGAACAAGGGAGGCAGAGAGCCCAACGAGCAACTATACGACCGGAGCAACTCTTCCACCCGTATAGCTCTGGCCATATAGTTGGTGTCGCCTCGGCCTCGTCAAATAGTTTCACCTCATGCAATTGGTTCGAAGAGACGACATACACAACACCCAGAAATCGCAGAAACCTCACCTCCTAAAGGCATCTGGAGGGGAACTCATCCACAAGGGATCCATCTTCGCCATGCGCTGATCCGGGAGGCTAAGGCATCGATCTTCATCATCCACCGCTGCATCACCATCTTCTCCATCCATCCCATCTACATCTTGTCTAGATCTTGTTGTAATTCCTATACTCATTGTGGATCTTGCAAGTACTATTCATCTATGATTGTTTCCATTACCATTGCTATGATTTTGATTGCATCCATGTCTGAGTAGATCCTTAGTTCTTGGGGAGATGGAGAAACCCTAGTATGAGACTAAAATAAGATAAAGTCTATTATTGACATGGGTATACCCTGCAGGTACTCGAACTTAGTATATACGGTCCAAATACGTATAGGCCCACGGTGTCGCCAAGGCCCAGATAGAAGGACTCGAGTAACCTGCGGACTCTCGATTGCTTGAAGATCAAGAGAAAGCTGAAGATAGAAAGTTTGAAAGGGGAAAACCCTAACTTGTAACCGACTCGACCTGCTACCCGAGAGCTAGCCTATCTATATAAGGGCTAGGAGGGGGCGGCAAGGAGGACACACGCAACCCTAGATTTCACAAACCCTCGCCAGATTGCATCTGTGCACCGTTGTAACTTTCGATTCCCTCAATAATTCCACGAGCAAACAAGCAGAAGTAGGGACCTCTACGAGGCCTGAACCTGGGTAAATCCTTTGTCCCCTGTGTGCTTGTTTGCTAGCCGATAGATGTCTCCAGCGCTCCCTCCTTCTCCAAAACCCAAGTCCATAACAATGGGCATTGATGAGTTAAACCCTCGTTAATTGGCACCGTCTATGGGAATTGGGAGTGCTGATGTTGTGGCTTCTTTGGCCCCATCAACTGCGATCTCCAACTCTGCAACAGCGGAGATTCGCCAGCTTTTCGGCGCCTTCGACTTCACCGTCCACACGCCGGCTACTCGCCTGGCCTTCGAGTCCGTGGGCGACGGAATCAGCCGAACATGGTCAACGACAGCAGTCGCGACTCCGATCTAAGCAATCTGGCCACTGAAGATGGAACCTACGATTCTGGATCTGAAAGTTGTGGAAGCAACAGCTTCCCAAATCACTTCATGTGCGCTGTCATCAACGCGGGCGACACCTCTGCCAATCGCGGTAACGGTGGCAACACCAGCAACGGCACCGATCCACCCAATCGCGGCAACGGTGGTAACACCGGCAACGGCACTAACCCACCCAACACCGGAAACGGCGGTAACGGTGGCAACGGAGGAGCAGTCGAACCTCCTAGCATGATCAACGAGCAAACCGGCAAATGCGTCGTGATCAGGCTCAACGAGCAAGAGTGGGAACGCTGCCGCGAAGCCCTACGAGGTGCACCTCTACCCTTCGGGTCCCCGCAGGAGCTACTGATGGGCTACCACTGGCTCCTAAAAGAGGAATTCAAGCGCCAAAAACAAGCAATGGCGCAACTTGAGCCGCGTAAAAAGGCGGCGGACGAGTCGAGCCTTCGTCGTGTTGGGCTCTCCTCCTACGGAGGATCCTCCTTAAGAGGCAACGAGCACCTCACCAGGAAAAGGCAATCGCGGATGGCTCACCTCACCGAACAAGAACGCATAGACGCCGCGAAAGTCCTCGACTTCGGCTCTATGACAGTCGACACGAGAGGCAACGTGGTTCCCAGGACACCGCAGGCCGCGGTGATAGCGGCCACCATGTACCTTCTCAATAACGAGCCACCAGCTGGAGATCCCCGAACGGCCATGCACCGATCTATGATCGCGGGCCTAGGGCTAATCGAGGCCGCCCTCGACAAGGAACCAGTACCAGACCCAAAAAAGGGCAAAGCGTTAGCAAAGCGCTACTCCTCGCCCTTGTCTAGTGATGACAGTCACGACCTGTCTCGGCGCCGCCGCTCACGGCGACACAATCGTGACTACGATGCACGCGACGAACTCACGCAGCGCAAGATCGACAGGTCAAGGGCACGACGTGCTCGGTCGACTGACTCGGAAGAAGAAGATGGAGAGCTCTGCGGTGCCACATGCTTCAGCAGATCCATCAGGCAAAAGCGAATGCCTAAAGGGTTCAAACTCCCATCGGAGAACCTGAAATTTGACGGTCTGCAGGACCCCAAGATCTGGCTGGAGGATCACATCTCCTCCGTCAGGCTACACGGAGGCAGTCGAAGTACTGCCATGCAATTCTTGCAGCTATAGCTGTAGGGCGCCGCCCGTGCATGGCTCAATAACCTCCCACGCGGATCCATTTGCATCTGGGATGAGCTGGTCTACAGCTTTGTGCGCAACTTTAAGGGCACGTACAAACGCCCCGCCTCAATCGAAGAACTGAGATGCTGCCAGCAAAGATCTGGAGAGTCGCTGCGCTCTTACATCCAAAGGTGGTCCATCATCAAGAACTCCACGGAGAACATCTCGGAAGACCGCGCGATTGATGCATTCAATGGTGGTGTCCGTCGCATGGAACTCAGGAGGATCTAGGCCACTCAAAACCCCAAACCATCAACCACCTGATGGAGATCGCGAATCGGTGGGCCGATGGAGAGGATTCGGTGAAGAATCGCGTTCACTCTGACGAGGAGGCAGAACTCGAACGAAGACGCGACCGCCGGAGTAAGCGTCGCATGCGCGTCAACAACGATCGCGATGACGTCAACATGGTCGTAGCCAGCTACGCTGATAGACGCGACGATAACCGCGACAGCGGGTACCGCAGCGGCGGATACCACGACTCCGGGAAAACCACACAAGTGTGGCAACGCCACACTCGCGATGAAGCACCCGCGACCTCCATCGAGGACAAACTGTCCGGGCCATGCACGGTACACTTCTACATCGACAAGCATGATGGTAAGAGAAAGTCCAGCCACCTCCTCAAGGACTGCAGCGAGTTCCTCAAGCTACATGAGGGATTGGTTCGGATGAACCGCAATGCAGTCGAAAGAGGCTACGGAGCCGCTCCAGGCGCCGTGGCACATGGCGCACCACCACCACCACCTGGGCCACCCCCGAACGGAGCTGCACCGGACCAGCACCACGGAGGCAAACCGTACCCACGGGCCATGGGTACCATGATGATCCAAAAGGGGCGCCCCTCCAATAGGGTGCAGAAGGCCATCACTCGCCAAGTCAACTTGGCCACACACTCGCCACCATCCACCACTGAGTACCTCAGTGGCAGCGACTCATGCATTACCTTCGACAAACGCGACCACCCGCCTCAAGTACCTTGCCTAGGTCATTGCCCCCTCGTACTCGAGGCGCAAATTGGAGGCTTCGACATGAGTCGCGTCTTCATGGATGGCGGAAGCGGCATCAACCTCATATTCGCGAGTACCTTGCGAGCAATGAGGATCCCTCTAACCTGCTTGGAGGCATCGGACACAATGTTCCACGGCATCGTCCCAGGGAAAGGTGTATACCCCCTGATCAAAATCAACCTCGACGTCATATTCGGCACGCCAAGGAATTTCCGGCGCGAGCGCATCGACTTTGAGGTCGTCGACTGGCCCTCACAATACCACTGCATCCTCGGACGCATCGTGTTCGCTAGGTTCATGGCGGTACCCCACTACGCCTACCTGCAGATGAAAATGCCAGGTCCCAACAGCATCATCACGATCAACGGGAGCTTCGAGCGATCCGACAGTTGCGACAGGGAATTCAATAGAATCTCCCAGTCCTTCGGCATGCAGGAGGAGCTCACGCGATTGAAGGAAATGACAGACAACAGTCTGCCCCCCCCCCCCCCCGTAGGCCAAGATCACCTGACCTCACCTTCGACTCATCTGTGCACACAAAGAAGGTGCAGGTCCATCCATCAGATCCCGCTAAAACGGCCCTCATCGCCAACAACTTGAGTCCCGCATAGGAACTCGCGCTCGTCGAATTCCTCCGTGAGCACTGGGAAATTTTTGCCTGGTGTCCTGCGGACATGCCAGGAGTTCCCAGGGAATTCGCCGAGCACGCACTCAACGTTAACCCCGACGCAAGGCTAGTCAAGCAAATAATCAGGCGACTATCTGAGCCATGAGCGCAGGCAGTCGGAATGGAGATCAACAGACTCCTCGAGGCCAAATTCATACGCGAGATCAAGGAAAGCACTTGGCTCACCAATACGGTGATGGTACCAAAAAAGGACACGGATATCCTACGGATGTGCATGGACTTCACTTCTTTAAATAAGCACTGCCCAAAAGATCACTTCCCGCTACCACGGATCGATCAAATCATCGACTCCACCGCTGGATGCGAGCGCCTCTGCTTCCTCGATGCCTACTCAGGCTATAACCAAATTCGAATGAAGGAGGAAGACCAGGAAAAGACCGCATTTACAATGCCCTTCGGTGTGTTCTGCTACAACACAATGCCCTTCGGGCTAAAAAAACGCGGGAGCCACATACCAACGGTGCATGCAGGCTTGCCTCGAGGAGCAACTGGGTCGCAACATCCAAGTCTATGTCGACGACATAGTAATCAAAACCAAGGAAGAAGCCTCTCTAATCGACGACTTGTGTGAAACCTTCGCCAATCTCGATCGCTACCGGATAAAGCTCAATCCGGACAAATGCGCCTTCGGTGTACCATCTGGACAACTGCTCGGGTATCTCATCTCCGCGAGAGGGATTGAGGCAAACCTGAAAAAGATAAAGGCCATACTGGCCATGGAGAAGCCAAAGAACATAAGAGGCGTCTAGCAACTAGCCAGACGAATCGCGGCCCTCTGTCGATTTATCAGTCGAATGGGAGAAAAGGCGCTGCCCTTCTATCAGCTCCTCCGCAAAGCTGACAAATTCGAATGGACCAATGAAGCGCAAGAAGCATTCGAAGTCCTCAAGCGCCTGCTATCCACCTCGCCAGTATTGGTGACCCCACGAGAAAGAGAACCACTGTTGTTGTACATCTCCGCTACCAACCAAGTGGTTAGCACAGTGCTCGTCGTTGAGCGGGCCGAGGAAAACAAGGTCCACGGCGTAGAACGCCCGGTATATTACCTCAGCGAGGTCCTCACGCCAACAAAACAGCGGTACCCGCACTACCAGAAACTGGCGTACGGCGTCTTCATGACCGCCCGACGACTGCACCATTACTTCCAGGAACACCCAATCGTGGTAGTCAACGACGCCCCATTGGGGCATATCCTCAATAACCCTGACGCCACGGGGCGAGTCGCGCTTTGGGGAATCGAACTGTCTCCATGAGACATCACATATGAAAATCGCGAGGCAATTAAGTCGCAAGTTCTCCCTGACTTCCTCGTGCATTGGATGGAAAACCAACTCCCGGACAAGCCAGATATGTCCTACCTCTGGACAATGCACTTCGACGGGTCCAAGCGGAAAGATGGAGCAGGAGCAGGTGTCATACTGACATCACCTCAAGGGGACAAGCTGAAATACATCCTGCGGATGCAGTTCACAGCCTCAAACAACGAGGCTGAATACGAGGCCCTGTTGCACGGGATGAGGATGGCAAAAGCCTGCGGTGCAAAGAGGCTAATCATATATGGCGACTCCAAGCTGGTTGTCAACCAAACAATGCACGAGTGCGACGCACTGAACGACAACATGATCGCATACCGCGACCTCTACGACACACTCGAAGGAGACTTCGAAGGTTGCGAGTTGCGACACATAGGTCGCGAAAGCAATGAGGAGGCGGACGCACTCGCCAACATAGGCTCCACATGCGCACCCATACCACCTGAGGTATTTCTCGAGCGCATATGCAAACGCTCCATCAAGCCAAAGGCCACAGAGAAGAAAACAAGCGCAGCAACGGACTCAGGGGCTACGCCACCCAATGAGACAATGGCACTCGATGACTTGGAGCTCGACACAGGACTCGAGAGACCAATGAGCGTCATGATGATCGAACAATCCTGGACGCAGCCATACATTACGTACCTCCTCAGCAAACGCCTACCGGACGACCCGACAGACGCACGACACATCACGCGACGCTCCAAGGCATTCACCGTTATCAACGGCGAACTGTATAAATGCAGCATCACAGGCGTATTACAACGATGCGTCTCCCTAGCCGATGGAAGAGCAGTCCTCCTCGACATCCATGAAGGGACCTGCGGGCACCACGCCGGCAGTCGCGCCCTCGTCGCCAAAGCTCTACAAGCTGGATTTTACTAGCCCATGGCCATGCGCGACGCCAAGGACATAGTCCAAAAGTGCAACGCTTGCCAGTGATTCGCGGACAAGCCACACGCACCAGGCGCAGAACTACGGCCCATTCCATTGGCCTAGCCCTTCGCACAATGGGGGCTTGACATGGTGGGCAAGCTCCGAAGGTCCTCGCAAGGAGGCTACGTCTACCTCTTGGTTGTAGTCGACAAGTTCACCAAATGGATCGAGGCCATGCCAGTGACCAAGCAATCAGGGCACAACGCGGAAAAGTTCTTCGAATCCATTGTCTACCGCTTCGGCGTGCCGCATAGCATCATCACTGACAACGGGACGAACTTCACATCCAAGGAGTTCCAAGAATTCTGCGGAAACCTGGGGATCAACATCAGTTACGCCTCAGTCGCGCATCCACAGACCAACGGTTAGGTGGAAAAGGCAAACGGTCTCGTCTGCAGTGGCATCAAGAAGCGACTCCTTCGACCACTCGAGCAAGCCGCGGGTTGTTGTCCAGATGAGCTCCAATCCGTACTCTGGAGTCTACGAACAACTCCAAACAGCGCCACGGGCTACACACCATTCTTTATGGTGCACGGAGCGGTACGATTACCCGCCGAAGTGCGATACAAGGCGCCGCGTGTAGTCTCTTACAGCGAATAAGAGTCATCTCTTGCACTCGAAGACTCCGTTGATCTCCTCGACGAGGCAAGAGAAATCGCCGTAGAAAGATCCACGATCTACCAACACAACCTGCGCAACTACCACAGCAGAAGGCTTCGCCCCAGATCCTTCGTCGAAGGTGACCTGGACCTGCGACTGAAGCAGCAGGGGCATCTCAAGATCGAATCCCCCTGGGAAGGACCGTACGTGATTACAGAAGTAATCCCAGGTGGTGCCTATCGCCTTCAAGATTTAGAGACAGGAGTCGCACACTCCAATCCTTGGAACGTCGCACAACTGCGACGCTTCTACCCTTAGTCGTTTTTTCTTTACTTTTACATCGCAAATAAGGCTACTCAGCCAAGGCTACTTAGCCGCATGTTGTACTTCGTACTATTCTCTGAATAAATAAAAGCTAAGTGCCCCGAAACTCTGTGCCCTCCTTTTACTTTGTCAATTTTCATACTCGGGGGCTACGCCACCCTAAGTAGCTGGCACATCAATCGAACCCCTTAACACAAACTCGACCCAGCTGCAACGCACCTGACAGGTTGAAAAGGGAACGAGATAAAAAGATGGCCAGGCTAACGAAAAGGACTCACATAAGTACAACGCACCCCACGTTTATAAAGCTATTTGTACACATTCAACAATAAATTATCTACAAATATATATGAGCTTTACAACACTAGTACACTTATGTGCAGGATACATATTTGGCTACCCTTGCAACAGAAGAACATTAGTTTGTTCCTCGAAGAAGTCGACGATCTCCTCGGCTGGACGGTCCACCGCCTGATAATGCGGCACCATGTTCTAGGAAGATCCTGCTGGTGGCACCGGTGGCCCAGAGGCAATGGCGGCGACATCCACGTCAGGCCTGTGCCAACGTACCACGGAGAGGGCAGCCTTGGCACTAGCCACCAACTGCTGCCTCATGCACTCGCGAACCGCGAACATATCTTGAAATTTGGTCAGGAGAGCCAGCAGGCTTGATGGAGTATCATCCAGCGGGAACATCGCCCGATAGATGTTCTTCAAACACGACTGTGACTTCTTCAGAAAGAGCAGCACTCGCGAGGCGCGATCCTGTAGGGTCGCCAATGCAGTCGCACGATCATGATCTACCCAGAAGTATCCACTCTCCTGAAGTTGCTCCTGGGTGAGATCATGAAGGCGGATGGCAATCCTATCCCTCTCCTCTTGCGGATGGCGTGCGCTAACAACTACATGAAGCAGCACCAACAGCATGAGTACAACGTACCATGGCAATAAACTACAAAGGAAAAGATGAGGATGAGCAAACTAACACTTAAACTGGTCGCCTAATCAAGGCCACTCGCCAAGCAGAGATATTGCATGCGGGCGGCTTTTTCAGCCTTCGACTTCCACACGTCCGCGCTACCACGGATCACGGGCAACTCACGCTCCAGTTGCTTTACGCGATCACGAAGTCGCGAAAGCAAGGACAACTCCTCTACCCTGGAGCGCAGTGGTGTTGTTGCATCCTCAAGAGATGGCGAGTCTAGGGTTCCCCCCACAAGACCACTTGATGTACCCTACCAAAAATCAAGCTAGAGGCAAATAAGGCGACCAACTCAAAAGTCAAAAGTAGCAGATGCATTCAGGATCAGCATAAAGTATCCACAAACACAATCGCCAACAGGCATGTTCTCCAATCAAAAGGGCAATTCATCAACTATTACAAGAAACTAACTATGAAGCAGCTGGCTTCTTCGACTTCGATGACCTCGGGGGCTTCATCAAGTCCGTGGCGACGATGCCACCGACTTTCCATCGCCCCCGAGGTCAAGCTACCGCCTTCTTTGCACGATTGAGCTCCTCCGAATACTTGGCAACAATATTTATCAAGGAATGGCCATATTTGGCACAGGCGGTCGCAAAGGGAGCGAATACTACCTGCTGACCATCCGCGCCAACAGGCATCGTCTTTGACACCGCAGAAGGATCTACTTCGACTTCGTGGGCTTGCACCATGGCAAGTGACATGGTCACGCCAGCTGCACGGAGGGAGTTCTTGTACGTGGCAGGCACACCCCCAGCGAGCGACTCCACCAGCTCTTCCACATTGTCGACCAGCTCCGCCTTCGGCATCAACTCCTCTCGGAGGCGACTCAGGGTAACCTTTGCCTTGGACAACGTATTTTGGACAGCGGCGCTACGATCCTCAACCGCAGACACCGTGCCCGTCAGAGCGTCATCGCGATAAAGGGCTTGCGGATCAAAACTCAAGTCGCCAGCATCTACACCAAAAATACACACATGGATCAAACTTCTAGTGCCACCGGCAAAAAACTCCAGATGCAGAGAAGAACATCAATAAAATATCTACCAGTAAAGGTACCTGAAAGGGCCTTGGCGACTGAGAACAGTTGCTCTTCGAACAACTTCTCCCTGGCCGCAAATGAGGCGCGCAGATCCTCTTCGCGCTTCTAGGCATCATCACGAGCCGCGATTGCCTCATCGCGCCCCTTCACAGCTGCAGCTAGTGTCTTCTCCAACGTGGCGACGTCGCGCAGTAAAGCGCTATGCTCAGCTACATGATAGTCAATAATTAGCTATCAGTCGATTATACCAAAACTGAGAGAAGATGAAAATAATAAGTGTAGAGCACTCACTCTCGACCACGCGGTGGCGCGTCTCCAGCATCGCATGTTGGCGACCCATCGCCATCACCTGCTCTGCCACTTGCGCGGCTTCCTTTACAAGGAGCTGTCGCACAAAACAAGGAGTCAGCAGAGGGCAGCAGAAGGCGTTGAAAACCACATTAAAAAGAAATAAAGATATACTTACATGGTCCTCCAGCGACTCTGAAGAAGTTTGTTGAACCGTCATCCGAGCAACTACTCGATGCTCCCCTACGTGAGGAGAGCTCGAAGAATTGTGCCCGGAGTGGGTCGCCGCCGGAGGAGAAGGAGCACGCTCGACCTCTACCTTGGCCCTTGAAGTCGCGACTCCCGATTCCTTCAAAAACTCGACGTCGCCAGAAGATGACGACGCCTCTTGACTACAAGACCAAGTCCACATTGAGAAAAGGACAAACTCCAGGGCAAAAACCAACAAGAAGAAAACAGAAAAGAATGAATGACCCAACAAACTTACCAGTTAAAGTTGTCAAGATCAAACATGGCAGCCGCCGATTCTGACGAAGACTCCTTGGGCAATCGCATCTTCTTGCGAGAAGACGGTGCCACAGCCCTCACAGGAATAGCTGGAATTGGCGAATCCGCGCCAACAGTCGCGCCTCCTAGAGTTGAAGGAGTCGACGCGTCGGAGTCCTCGCTACGCAAACGCTTGTGAGTATCCGGGCTCTCGGACTCGGGGGCTTCCCCTTCCACATCAGAAGGGACAGTCGACTCAGACTCGTCCTCTTCCAAAGCTTCACGAGGAATAATCCCCTCAGGAAGGGGAGGCATACAAGGCGACACCGCCCAATCCTGCAAACAAACAGTGAAGATCAGCAAACATAACAGGTAAGCAATGTAAAAGCATAATCAAAAAATAAGCTCTCACAGAGCACAACTATACCTTAGGAGGAGGATTGAAGCATCGAAGGAGGAACGATGGCTCGTTGGAAGTACATCCTTGAGGTGTACCGTGACCAATCGCACCCTCTTATCTACCTCACTCGCGGACATGCCATCAGCAGACACGCGAGTGGCATCATTAGCGCCACCCCATTGAAACATGGGATGGACCCTGGCCTGGAGAGGCTAGACGCAACGACGCAGCCAAGTCCTGACAAGGGCGCAGCCTCCCTCTTGTGCGCCTATGCGACTCTCGAGGTCGCAGACGCGTTGATATAGCACGTCTGGTCACGAACATAGAACCATTTGTGCTCGTCCTTTGCCTTCTGGTCACGAACATAGAACCATTTGTCCCTCCATCCCTGGACGGACTTGGTAAGATTGATGTCGAAGTAGGTGGCGGATGGGTCGACATGGATACCTCAACCACCTACGTCGTAAACTAAAGAGCCAGAGGCGGACTGACGCTTCAATTTAAACAAGCGCTTGAAAAGACCAAAGTGTGGCTCGATTCCGAGCCAGCACTCGCAAAGGGTGATGAAGCAGGTGATGTGGAGAATCGAATTTGGGGACAGCTGATGGAGCTGGAGCCCATAGAAGCAAAGAAGACCCCTAAAAAAGGGGTGGACAGGCAAGGAGAGACCGCGAATGACAAATGCAAGAAACATCACTCGAAAGCCAGCGAGAGGAGTAGGAATGGTCTCACCGCTGGGGGCGCGTGCATCGGCGACTGCCGCAGAGATAACTCCATCTTGGCGAAGAAGACGGAGATCCGACGCCTTGATGATAGAGGGGCGCCATGCACCATTGGTCACGCGGGTGCCCGCGACCTTCTTCTTCCCACCGGCGGCGGCACTCGTGCCCGCAGCAGCGGAGACACCGTTCTTCTTCGTCGCAGTGACGGTGGCCGCGGAATCAGCACCCGCACCTCCTTTCTTTTTCCCCATTGCACGGCGGTGATGAGAGCGCAGAAAGTAACTAGGAAACAAACGGAGGTGGTCCAGCGCTGTGGAGGAGACGAGCGCAGGAAAGCAGAAGAACAGCAACAATGGCAATGGCAGCAAGGACGAAAAAGTGCAGATGAAAAATTACCACCGCAGTGCCGCTATTTAACCCCTGGAAGATGCAATCCAACGGTTAACAAAAACCCTATTAGACGCGTGGCGCACATCGCGTTGGACACGTGGAGAAGAGGAAGCGCAAACCGTCCCCCCACTACTACCATTACGCACGGAAATCGAGGAGGCGCAGTTAAAAATAAGATTACGCACGCCCAGTCAAATCAAAGTCAGAAAGTGGGACCCACCGCTAGTCACATCCCGTCAAACTCGCTCACGCGGGCAACTAAGGTCATACAAGTGTCAGCACTGACGTCACCAAGGCTACGCAGTGGAAAACTTCGACTATTTTTAGTCCTTGCTGGAGTCTTCGACTCCACCAAGCACTCGGGGGCTACTCCCATAGGAGGCCAGCACCCTACGACTTTTCTTTTTCTTGTTGCAGGAACATGGACAATCACAAAAGCAAACCCAACCACTCGAAGCACAGTTCGATTATGGACATGGGTTACTCCCATAGGGAGCGCCGGAAACAAATTCGACTAAAACAAGCAGGCAAAAGACAACAGTAGTCGCGAAAGTTTTTAGTCCCTGCCTGAGTCATCGACTGAAACAAGCAAACAAAAGACGACAGCAGTCGCAAAAGTTTTTAGTCCCTGCCTGAGTCTTCGACTCAACCAGGCACTCGGGGGCTACTCCCATAGGGAGCGCTGGTCGCACACCGTATGATTATTTGCACAAAAACTGTGTGTTGATAACATCCACACTCACAACCTTTGGCGACACCGCCTCACAAATTTTCCCTACAAAGAGACTACGTCTCCTGGGACGCCCGAATCGTCTCCGCGATGATAAAATTCGGATGCCGCGCCTATGGCGTGAAGGTAAGACCTGAATAAGGCCTGGCAACGCATTTAACTGCGCACTACCAGAATAATATCCATGCCTACAGGCACGATGAACATGCCTTGACGGACGCGTCAAGTGCTCACACCCATATAACTGGAATTCGACTCCTGTAAGACCTCCGCGGCCTGAGTCGAATTACACCAGCACTTTTCCGGATTCGAGTCCGGGGACTCGAATTTGAGTAGATTGCGTTGTTTCACCCTAAGGTGGTTAACTGATACCGATACTTAGGTTATATCAGGCACGTATATCAACAATCCCTATGACACAAATAAAGGCAGTCGAAAATGTGCTCATTCAGGCACTCGAAGACTTCAAAAAAGTCTCTAGTCGAATCTACGATTTCACTGGACACTCAGGGGCTACTGACATGGGTATACCCTGCAGGTACTCGAACTTAGTATATACAGTCCAAATACGTATAGGCCCACGGTGTCGCCAAGGCCCAGATAGAAGGACTCGAGTAACCTGCGGACTCTCGATTGCTTGAAGATCAAGAGAAAGCTGAAGATAGAAAGTTTGAAAGGGGAAAACCCTAACTTGTAACCGACTCGACCTGCTACCCGAGACCTAGCCTATCTATATAAGGGCTAGAAGGGGGCGGCGAGGAGGACACACGCAACCCTAGCTTTCACAAACCCTCGCCAGATTGCATCTGCGCATCGTTGTAACTTTTGATTCCCTCAATAATTCCACGAGCAGACAAGCAGGAGTAGGGACCTCTCTGAGCTGAACACAGGTAAATCCTTTGTCCCCTGTGTCCTTGTTTGCTAGCCGATAGATGTCTCCAGCGCTCCCTCCTTCTCCAAAACCCAAGTCCATAACAATGGGCATTGATGAGTTAAACCCTCGTCAATTATGATATTCATTGCTATGACCATGTGTTAGATTCTCTACATCTTGATGTTGAGAGAAGTCGACCTCTCAATATTTGCCTCTCATGGGGACTTGATGGAGGGAACTACTAGTTGGTAGACGGAGGCATGCTAGCACTTACAGTGACTATAAAGCTGTTGGCACCCCTTACGTATCAACTTGGGAAAACCAAGGAAACTCACGGAACACTATCCATGCCATGGGATATGTCCTACGGGATTGCTTCCCTTAATAGCGTAATTTGATTGATGTCGATTGCTAACTGTTGTGGTTATGAGGATGATGTGAGCAGCGGTTGCTGCCTATTCTTCCAAATACGGAGTTCGTCCCACACATACATAGTTGAGAATGTTCATGATGATAATCTTTATCTTAAATCTTAACAATACTAGTGGTGTATCCGCTACTCCCTAAGAACGCTTTTTCCCTACTGCAGTTCCAATCTCTCTTACATACGTGATACTTACTTTCTGTACTCAGTTGTTTACTTTAATTTATTATTGCTCTTATACCCAAAACCCAAAAACACCTTTTTACACAATAATTGCATTTTATCTTGTCACTTAGAACTTTATCTAGCATTTCTATCATAATATTTATTTCAAGACTTATTAGACTTCAGACTCCTGCTCCCTGTGGGATCGATATCTTTATTTTGAAACTAGCTACAAACAATTTGTGCACTTGCAATCATCAGTGGGGGCACCCAACATGGCCCTTGGCTGCCCCCTCCTCCTATAAAAGGCGCACCTATCACTCCATCTCACTCACACCTTCTCATGAAGGATCTCTCTCCCCCTCTAGAAATTATTCCCCGTGGTTTCAGATTAGCGAGATACATGTTCCCGGTGGCTTTATCTAGAAAAGAGTGGTTGCTTCCGTTGCTTTGCTGGAGCGAGGGACAGAGGTTATCGGGGTATTGGATGTGTGTGCGATCATGGATGCACCCCTGCTTTGCGGTGCTGGACTTGGTTGTGCTAGACCTGCTGGACGTTCTGGACTCACTGGACTTCATCACGATCTTGAGATCGGCAAGTGTACAACTACATCAACCATGAAATCACTTTCGTTAACAATTCTTTGTCGATCTTCAAGGGTATATTCTTTATGGATGTATATCCACCCGTTGATTGTATCTAGGTAGATAGATCTTGGTGCTTAGATGTTCACATCATAGGAAATTTTTTGTTTTCTATGCTGCGAACCCAATTGTGGTATCAGAGCCTGATCTATGCATAGATGCTTTGTACAGATAGTGCATATAAGAGTATGTGTACGATGATGATCATTTTATTGCATCTTATATGTATTTTGGATATTGGTGGCATAGTGAGATGAAGCGGCCCAGACTAACTTTACATGTCCTCACACATGAGACTTGTTCCACGCTTGACATGCAACTAATTTTGCATAAGTGGCTAGCGTGTTTCTGTCTCTCCTACTATAATCAATATCTAATTTACAACGAGTTGCTAATGATTTGGTTATCATCATTGTGGTGCCATGTTCGTAGGTAAGACCGGTTCTATCTTCGAAAGCCCTAAGCCACGTAAAACTTGCAATGGATAAATTAGAAGCGTCTAGTTTAGATTGTTGCTGGGCTGGTGTCATGATATGGTAATGTTGTAAGTTGATGTATAGTTGATACTCTTACAACACACCTAAATGTGTAAGTGCCATAGACCTTGGCCTTACACACAAAGGAATGATAATGATCATACACGATGCACATGATAGTGATCAAGTGCAAGAACCATGTCATTTCACTTTACACATGTGATGTTTGCATCTTATATTGCTCGTTTGGTTTTTAGTAGCATTATAAGATGATCCCTCATTTAAATATCAAGATAAAAATGTGTTCTTCCTTAAGTATGCACCGTTCTATGGATCGTGTTTCAAGACATCACGTGATGACCGGGTGTACTCGACTCTACGCTTTCATACAACGGGTTGTAATTCCTATACTCGTTGTGTATTTATACAGGTACTATTCATCTATGATTGTTTCCATTACCATTGCTATGATTTTGATTGCCTCCATGTCTGAGTAGATCATTAGTTCTTGGGGAGATGGAGAAACCCTAGTATGAGATTGAAATAATATAAAGTCTATTATGATATTCATCATTGTGACCGTGTGTTAGATTCTCTACATCTTGATGTTGAGAGAAGTCGACCTCTCAATATTTTCCTATCATGGGGACTTGATGGAGGGAATTACGTGAAGAGAGGCCTAGTCACATGCTTGCAAGCTTTATTGATGTAGTCTCACCAAGTGGGCCTAGAGTATCTATTCATCACTCTGATAGAAAATCCTGATACTGATCATATGCATCAACCATTCCTCTGGCATACCTGGAACACACCTTTATGGTCACCTAGTTATGGGCATGACGGTTGATGTGACCAAAGCAACCCCGGGAGATGGTGATTAAACATGATCTCACGATCGAAGGATTAAGTCACTCGCTTTGCTAGATATCGCAATATTGAACTTTGTGACTGGATCAAATTGCAATTCTACGATCGGGTGCGTCCATCACTTCATTAAGTGACCTCGTTTTTAGGTGAATGTTTTATGGCAAGTCCATGATTTGGAAACCTGGATCATCATCTGCTCAACAAACTAGTATTAGAGGATACTAGGGTCCTGGTTGTTTATGTACCACACCTGTATTAATGTTTCCTCTTAATACAGTTATAGCATGATACAAAACTATTACAAACATTTATAGAGATATAACAATAAAACACTTTATTTATTGGCCTATAGGGAATATCTCCTACAGTGTCCCACTTGAACTTGAAGGGAATATGCCCGAGAGGCAATAATAAAGTGGTTATTATCTTATTCCTTGTTTATGATAAATGTTTATTTTGCATGTTATAATTGTATTAATTGGAAACGTTAATACATGTGTGTTTAATAAACAAATAAAGGGTTCCTAGTTATGCCTCTCTTATAAACTAGCTCGTTGATTAACAATATGATCAAGGTTTCCTGGTCATGGACATTGGATGTTGTTAATCACAAGGTCACAACATTGGTGAATGATGTGATGAACATTCATCTGAAGTATAGCATTACGATCAAAGTCATTGTGTTTATATTGCTATAACATCATACGAAGTAATATTAATCCTTAGACCATGAGACCATGTTAATTGCTAACACTAGAAGAGTAACTTGATAACATCAAACATCACGCCGTAATAGGGTGACTATAAAGGTGGGTTCAGATACTACGAAAGTGTTATGTTGAGGCTCATGGGTCAAGAGTGGGATTTTTCCATCCCGATGACGGATAGATATACTCTAGGCCCTCTCGGTGATATCACATTGAAATAGCTTGTAAACAAGTGATGTGATCACTAGAATGTTATATCACGGGAACGAGAAAAGAGTGCATGTCAGTAACGAGATCAAACTAGGTATGGAGATAACAATGATCGAATCTCATACATGTAAATATCGCGAGACAAAGGGATTTAGTTATGATGTTAAAGGTTCACACGATCACTAGAGTCATCGTTGAATGTGTGGGAGTCAGTACGGATCTCTAGGTCCCGCTGCTGATTATTGATCGGAGAAAGGTCTCGATCATGTATGCATTATTCGCAAACCATAGGGTGACACACTTAAGGGATACCGACACTGTTTGGATCAAATATGTTTTAGATAAATATTTAAGAAAGCGCTGGAATCATTTCGATGGAAACCGGTGATTTTTTCGGGTGAAATTATAGAAATTGGTTCTGCATGTGATATTGAAATGTTGTAGGGGTTTTATGTGAATGTTTTTTAATTAATGTAATTAAAAAATCTGAATAAATATATAAAATAGTTTTATTAAATGAGAGATATATTAATTTTGGTGGAAAATTAATGCATGTGTGAGTGGAATTTTGAGTGGAGGTCTTTTATGTGAGTGGGTGCTCCACCCACATGAATGAGGAAGAGGTGGGTGATGAGAGCATATTTGCAGCATGTTGTACATTATTATTTTGCATTGTGGATGTAGGATCTTGGTATTTTACGGCGGTTGCGTGCACATTTTATGTCTGTTTTCATCAGGATCAGGACAGATGATGGATCCAATGGATACAATTATTGAAGCAGTTGTACTGTGGAAGAAAGGAGTCAAAAACAACATAAATCACTTATTTGGGAAATATTAATAATACTAGAAGAAAACCAGAAGCGAACAAGGGAAGCAGAGAGCCCAACGACCAACTATACGACCGGAGCAACTCTTCCACCCGTATAGCTCCGGCCGTATAGTTGGCGCCGCCTCCGCCTCATCAAATAGTTTCACCCCATGCAATTGGTTCGAAGAGATGACATACAGAACACCCAGAAATCGCAGAAACCTCACCTCCTGAAGGTATCTGGAGGGGGAACTCATCCACAAGGGATCCATCTTCGCCCTGCGCAGATTTGGGAGGCTAAGGCATTGATCTTCATCATCCACCGCTGCATCACTATCTTCTCCATCCATCCCATCTACATGTTGTCTAGATCTTCTTGTAATTCCTATACTCATTTGGATCTATGCAAGTACTATTCATCTATGATTGTTTCCATTATCATTGCTATGATTTTGATTGCCTCCATGTCTGAGTAGATCATTAGTTCTTGGGGAGATGGAGAAACCCTAGTATGAGACTGAAATAAGATAAAGTCTATTATGATATTCATCGCTATGACCATGTGTTAGATTCTCTACATCTTGATGTTGAGAGAAGTCGACCTCTCAATATTTGCGTCTCATGAGGGCTTGATGGAGGGAACTACTTTTTGGTAGACGGAGGCGTGCTAGCACTTACATGACTATAAAGCTATTGGCACCCCTTACGTATCAACTTGGGAAATCAAGGAAACTCACGGAACACTACCATGCCATGGGATACGTCCTATGGGATTATGTCCCTTAATAGTGCAATAATTCGATTGATGTCGACTGCTGACTGTTGTGGTTATGAGGATGATGTGAGCAGCGGTTGCTGCCTGTTCGTCCAAATACGGAGTTCCTCCCACACATACATAGTTGAGAATGTTCATGATGATAATCTTTATCTTAAATCTTAACAATACTAGTGGTGTATCCACTACTCCCTGAGAATGCTTTTTCCCTACTGCAGTTCCAATCTCTCTTACATATGCGATACTTACTTTCTATACTCAGTTGTTTACTTTAATTTATTATTGCTCTTATACCCAAAACCTAGAAACACCTTTTTACACAATACTCGCATTTTATCTTGTCACATAGAACTTTATCTAGCATTTCTGTCGTAATATTTATTTCAAGAGTTATTAGACTTCAGACTCCTACTCCTTGTGGGATCGATATCTTTATTTCGAAACTAGCTACAAACAATATGTGCACTTGCAGTCATCAGTGGGGGCACCCACCATGGCCCTTGGCTGCCCCCCTCCTCCTATAAAAGTCACACCTATCACTCCATCTCACTCACACCTCCTCATGAAGGATCTCTCTCCCCCTCTAGAAATTATTCCCCATGGTTTCAGATTAGCGAGATACATGTTCCGGTGGCTTTATCTGGAAAGGAGTTGCTGCTTCCACTGCTTTGCTGGAGCGAGGGATGGAGGTTATCAGGGCATTGGATGTGTGTGCGATCATGGATGCACCCCTGCTTTGTGGTGCTGGACTTGCTGGTGTTGGACCTGCTGGACGTTCTAGACTCGCTAGACTTCATCATGATCTTGAGATCGGAAAGTGTACAACTACATCAACCATGAAATCACTTTCATTAACAATGCTTTGTCGATCTTCAAGGGTATATTCTTTATGGATGTATATCCATCCGTTGATTGTATCTAGGTAGATAGATCTTGGTGCTTAGATGTTCACATCGTAGGAATTTTTTGTTTTCTATGCTGCGAACCCAATTGTGGTATCAGAGCCTGATCTATGCATTGATGCTTTGTACGGATAGTACATATAAGAGTATGTGGGCGATGATGATCATTTTATTGCATCTTCTATGTATTTTGGATATTGGTGGCATAGTGAGATGAAGCGGCCCGGACTAACTTTACATGTCCTCACACATGAGACCTGTTCCACGCTTGACATGCAACTAATTTTGCATAAGTGGCTAGCGGGTGTCTGTCTCTCCTACTATAATCAATATCTAATTTACAACAAGTTGCTAATAATTTGGTTATCATCATTGAGGTTCCATGTTCGTAGGTAAGACTGGTTCTATCTTCGAAAGCCCTAAGCCACGTAAAACTTGCAATGGATAAATTAGAAGCGTCTAGTTTAGATTGTTGCTGGGCTGGTGTCATGATATGGTAATGTTGTAAGTTGATGTATAGTTGATACTCTTACAACACACCTAAATGTGTAAGTTCCATAGACCTTGGCCTTACACACAAAGGAATGATAAAGACCATACCACGATGCACATGATAGTGATCAAGTGCAAGAACCATGTCATTTCAATTTACACATGTGATGTTTGCATCTTATATTGCTTGTTTGGCGTTTTAGTAGCATTATAAGATGATCCCTCATTTAAATATCAAGATAAAAATGTGTTCTTCCTTAAGTATGCACCATTCTATGGATCGTGTTTCAAGACATCACGTGATGATCGGGTGTACTCGACTCTACGCTTTGATACAACGGGTTGTAATTCCTATACTCATTGTGGATTTATACAAGTACTATTCATCTATGATTGTTTCCATTACCATTGCTATGATTTTGATTGCCTCCATGTCTGAGTAGATCATTAGTTCTTGGGGAGATGGAGAAACCCTAGTGTGAGATTGAAATAAGATAAAGTCTATTATGATATTCATCATTGTGACCATGTGTTAGATTCTCTACATCTTGATGTTGAGAGAAGTTGACCTCTCAATATTTGCCTATCATGGGGACTTAATGGAGGGAACTACTTATTGGTAGACGGAGGCGTGCTAGCACTTACAGTGACTTTAAAGCTCTTGGAACCCCTTACGTATCAACTTGGGAAACCGAGGAAACTCACGGAACACTATCCATGCCATGGGATACGTCCTACGGGATTACGTCCCTTAATAGCACAGTAATTCGATTGATGTTGATTGTTGACTACTTTGGTTATGAGGATGATGTGAGTAGCGGTTGCTGCCTATTCGTCCAAATACAAAGTTTCTCGAGGGAATAAATAGTTGAGAATGTTCATGATGATAATCTTTATCTTAAATCTTTACAATACTAGTGGTGTATCTGCTACTCCCTAAGAACGTTTTTCCCTACTTCAGTTCCAATCTCTCTTACATAGGTGATACTTACTTTCTTTACTCAGTTGTTTACTTTAATTTATTATTGCTCTTATACCAAAAAACACTTTTTTACACAATACTCGCATTGTATCTTATCACTTAGAACTTTATCTAGCATTTCTATCATAATATTTATTTCAAGAGTTATTGGACTTCAGACTCCTGCTCCCTGTGGGATCGATATCTTTATTTTGAAACTAGCTACAAACGATTTGTGCACTTGTAGTCATCAAGCTATTTTCTGGTGCCGTTGCCGGGGAGCTAAGCGTTGTAGGTCTTTTAGTTTTTGCTTATTTATTTTTGTCTTGCTAAATTTTGTTTTGAGTTACAGGTTTTCACCAACATGATGGAGTTTGAACATATGACTAGTGCTAACCCACTCAACCACTTTGGGAAGCCCTATGATATTTATAAAAGAGACAACTCCAATGAGAAGACAAGGGGTTTGAAATAAATCCTCTACTACTTAGTATTCTACATAAGAAGCAATTTACTGGAGATGAGGAAGATCCTGATCCATATGAGCATATTGCATGTTTTAAATATATATGTGGCACTTTTCTATTGATGGGATATACTGCTGATGAGGTAAGGGTTAAACTTTTTAGTCAAACTTTGACAAGTACAACTCTCTCATGGTATAGATCTCTACCCCCTGAAGCCACCACTACTTGGGATAATCTAGCTTGTGAATTTCTATCAAAATATTATCCATTATCAAAATCTTTTAGAATCAAGCGTCTTATAATGACCTGGAAGAATCGTTCTAATGAAGGACTAGTAAGAGCTTATATTAGATTTAAAG
Organism: Avena insularis; assembly: GCA_023614405.1. Taxonomy (NCBI): domain Eukaryota; kingdom Viridiplantae; phylum Streptophyta; class Magnoliopsida; order Poales; family Poaceae; genus Avena; species Avena insularis. Next base: position 78,488,690 of record CM042692.1, on the reverse strand, counting down.
ATTTACTATGACTATGTCCTCATCATGATTGCCCGAATGGTATTTACTACATATCTTTTATGGTGGTTTAATTGAACCTAATAAAATTTAACTAGACTCTTTCGCGGAAGGAGGCTTTATGAATCTTCCTATACCTAAAGCTTGGGCTTTAATAATAGAATTCGTGATCATAGAGTTTCATGGAATCTTGGTCTAGGAAGTGAAGGAGGCGTAGAAATAGAGCATAATTGTATTCATGACTATAAAAAAGGCCATGTTAAAGAATTATCTAAAGAACTTTATTTGGATTCAGATCCTATGTTGCAAGTTGTTAAAGCTTTTACAAAACATATTAAAGATCCAAAGGAGGGTCCAGTCAAGTATGATCCACCACCTAAACCAGAAAATAAAATAGAAGATAAAGCAACACTGGCCTACGTAGAACCAATATATGAAGTACCTTTCCCAAACACTTCACAAAAGCATATTTTTGAATATGAACAGGTCAAAGCAGTACAGGAAAAGAGGGAAGAGGAAAGCATGCCAGAAGTCGTGGAACATCTGAAGGAAACCAAAGATGAAGAGGTAATCAAGGGAGCAATTATGGCTATGTACTCACACTGTAACATGGTTTAACTTGATGTAGAGACTTCCATATTGCTTGAAGGTAAAACAAAGGTAAAAGATGTGGGTAAGCCTATTCTTCCCTGTATATTTAAAGAAACCTCTCATTACAGTTTATGTGATATTGGAACCTAAGTTAATGTTATATCTTATGATTTCTACTTAGAAATAAAAGAAGAAATAGAACCGGCTACAATTGAAAATACTAATATCACAATTATGCTTGCCAATAAGAACCTTAGAATTCCAATGGGAGTAGTTGACAATGCAACTGTCACAATTGGCAAGAAAAACTTTCCTATCGATTTTGTAGTTGTTGATATGCTAGCTGACACTCTTTGCCCTATTATATTTGGAAGAAACTTTTTGGGTGATATAGGTTCCTATGTTAATTTCAGGAAGGATATTGTGTCACTTGAGCTTGGGGGAACGGAAAATAAATTCCATTTTTCCAAATTTAAAGACAGGCCTCCACAAATACAAGAAGAAGAGGAAGAGGAAGAGAGAACTATTGAGGAAATGGCGGCTCTTTTCTTTGGTAATCCAGAAGAAGAAACAAATGAAGATCCAAATTATGAAGAAATAGTTATGGAGGACAAGTCCCTAGAGGAACTAGAAGATGAATTCGATTCACTTCCCATTTTGGGACCTCCAACTGATGAGGCTTTTGAAGAGCCAGAAAAGAGAGGGAATGAGGAATTACCACCCACAGAGTTGAAGACTCTACCAGATAATCTTAAATATAGGATTTTAGATGATACCAATAAATTCCCTGTTATTATTAGTGCTAAACTTTCAGGAGAAGAAGAAGAAGAACTCATGAGGATACTTAAGGAGCATCGCCAAGCCTTTGGGTACTCAATGGATGACTTGAAGGGCATTAGTCCCATGATAGCCATCCATCGAATATTCATGGAAGAAGGTGCAAAACCAGTTGCGGAATTTAATAGAAGATTAAAGCCTAAAATGAAAGAAGTGGTAAGAAAAGAAATTATACGCCTACTAGACGCATGTATAATTTACCATGTTAAAGAGAGTGATTGGGTAAGTTCTGTTCATTGTGTCCCTAAGAAGGGCGGTTTTACTGTTGTTCCTAATGAAAATAATGAATTAATACCTACTAGAACTATTGTTGGGCATAGGATGTGCATAGACTTCAGGAAATTAAATAAAGAAACTAAGAAAGATCACTATCCATTATCGTTCATAGATCAAACTTTAGAAAGGTTAGCAAACCATACTCATTTTTGTTCTTGGACGGATACTATGGTTTCTCTCAAATAGCTGTTCATACGGATGACCAACTTAAAACAACTTTCATAAGTCCTTACGGTTTACATGCTTACCGATGTATGCTTTTTGGTATATGTAATGCTCCAGCTACTTTTCAATGATGTATGACTGCTATTTTTGCAGATTTTATAGAACTTATAATGGAAGTATTTATGGATGACTTTTATGTCTATGGAACTTCATTTACTAGTTGCTTGGATAATCTCAAGTGAGTTTTGCAGCGTTGTGAAGAAACTAATCTTGTTCTAAACTAGGAGAAGTGCCACTTTATGGTCAAAGAAGGTATAGTCCTCGGACACAAGGTATCAGGTAAGGGAATTGAAGTTGATAGACCTAAGGTTGAAGCAATAGAGAGAATGCCACCACCTAGGGATATTAAAGGTATAAGGAGTTTTCTTGGTCATGTGGGTTTTTATAGAAGGTTCATTAGAAATTTCTCCGAAATATCTAAACCTTTGACAAACCTCTTGCAAAAGGGAATAAGATTTAATTTTGATGATAAATTTCTTGAAGCCTTTGATAAACTCAAAAATGCTTTATCTTGTGCTCCAATTATTGAACCACCTATCTAGGATACAACCTTTGATTTAATCTGTGAAGTTAGTGATGATGTTGTAGGAGTAACTCTAGGACAACATATTGGTCGTAGATTTTAACATTATACATCATGCTAGTAGAACTCTCAATGGTGCTCAAAAGAATTACCCTAAGGAAGAAAAGGAACTGTTTGATGTATTTTTCTCTTGTGATAAATTGCGTCCTTATATAGTTGATGCAAAGGTAAGAGTTCACACGAATCGTGATGGCTTAAAAGAACTCCTTGAAAGGAAAGACCAAAAGCCAAGGCTGGTCTGTTGGATTCTTTCACTTCAAGAATTTCAGTTGCAGATTATGCAGATACAAGAAATAAAAATGTTAGATGTAGTGTCCATGTTTGTCCAAGAAGACACCAATCTTATCGAGAGGAAATTTAGTCCTGGTGATTTTCGTTTACGGGAATTATCTGATGAACTAAATTCAATTCCTCCAAAAGAGAAGGAGTCCTTGTTGTGGGAGGAACTTTTCATCCCCAATTAAGAAAATGGTAAGTGCAAGGTAAGTGTTCTTACCCAAATAAGTTATTTATTTCAAAAAAATTACTCCTAAATTTTTGCCGTTGAAATCCTTGTGTTTTCTGAAGTTTTAGAGGGGTTTTACCAACTATACGGGCGAACCTATACGACCGAGAAGGAGCTCCCACCGTATAGTTGGTCGTTAAACTCTCTGTATCATCTTTGTGAAATTGTTTTCGATATCTGAGCCTATACGATCGCAACTATACGACTGGAGCAAAAATTCTGGCCGTATAGTTGGTCGTTGAACTCTTAGATAGTTTTGCTTTTTGGTGTCTATATATATTCGGTCGCAACTATATGACTGGAGCAAAAAATTCGGCCGTATAGTTGGTCGTTAAACTCTCGGACACTTTTGATTTTTTGTGTTTGTATCTATACTGTCGCAACTATACGACCGGAGCAAAAATTCTGGCCGTATAGTTGGTCGTTAAACTCTTAGACACTTTTTATTCGATCTTCTTTTATATTCATCTAAAAAACGTTATTGTCGGTTCCGAGTCGTGATTTAATCGACCTGAACTCGAGATATTTGGAAATATCTGCCTGGAACCAACTATACGGACGGACCTATACGGGCCGCGCCCATATAGTTGGTCGTTACGCGGCAGAACACTTCCAAATCCGTGATTTCATTACCTGTTTCGTTTGGATTCTTTTCTTGGACAACAATTTGGTGTTTCTCGCAAGTTTTACCAACCTCTAACCCCTCTTATATACTGCCATTGTCTCTCTATCTCTAATCGCAATCTACAAAAACCAATCTTGCAATGTGCTATCCCGCCCCAGGCCGTGGGAAACCCATGGGGCTCATTGCTCCTTCCAGGGACCCCTCTAGCAGCCCGTCCATGGAAGACGATGACGCGGAGGTGGAGAGGTTTAGCCCGAGGTACAAGGAGTACGTCGAGCCAAGCTACTTCAACAATGATTATGATGATGACGTGTTTGATGTCTACATCCGTTGTGAGATCTATGATCCACCGGAGATCAATTGGGCGGTGATGAAGAAAGCTCAACAAGAGAGAGAAGATCGCAAGCCACATGGAAAAGGGCGTGTGGAGACGGTCAAGTTCATCACCATAGATCCAAGGCCGCACAAGCATAAAGAATTATCTAGTATTGGTGCAGGTGCTAGAAAGGAAGGGGAGTTTCCACTCTCGAAGCCAACCATTGGTGCTCGTATGAAGGTTAAGCCTCAAGAAGAGTGGAGGTACGGTTTCCACTTCCCCGATCCATCAATTATGGATGAGGAAGAAGAAGTTATCCCCAGGACCAAGGATCGCGTGCAGGCACTAGAGATATATCAGAAGCAGGAGCTACTCCATCGCGTCGAAGTCCGTCACTGTCTCAATGAGATGGAGAAGAAGGAAGACCTCCTTCCATTGGTGACCAAGCTCGCAGATAGAGTGGACACTCTGCAATCTGATCTGTGCAGGTGCTACAGCCGCATAACTACTCTGTAGGAGACCAACAAGATGCTACGCACCACGGTGTTACATGCCATGGCGCCACAGTGATCTACAACAATCACGGTATCAAATAATTGCAAGGGATTATTTGATCCCGCCTAGATTGATTCCAAGCTTGGGGAGATCTTTAAGACCTTGTAATCTATCTTATAAGTTATTATTATTATTTTTGCATTAGTTCAAACTAGAAATAAAGGTTGCATCATTAGAATTCCCTTCAGGAATAGTCGATCCTTTTATGAAATTCTGAGTTTATTATTATCTATGGAGTAATATTGAGTTTGTGTTTGCTTTATTGATATATGAATGTCTTGAGTATGATTTTACTTGCACTTGATGATAGCAATAGGAGTCTTCCACACCATTGTTATTAATGGAACACATGAAGATAATTTGGTCAATATGTTGTAAGTCTATAGTTTGATTCACAAAGAAAAATTATCTATACAATTAAGTAAAAAAGAGAAACCTTGAACAAAGGAAAATGAAAGTGCTATCCAAATAGAGTGAGAACAGGTCGTGATAGAATCTCAAGTCATAAGAATGCTTCATATACAGTTGGAATTTGATAATTGAGATCATTGAACTTTGAATTCCTACATAAGGTGGAATATATGGCTAGCTCCTTCACACAGCACTCAAAACAAAAGTGTGAGCATATATGCAAAAGAAAGGAAAAAGAAAGAAGAAAAAGAGCGAATGTGCAAAGAGCATGTAGGCATATACCACTGTATTGTAGTATGACAAAGAGACAGTTTTGAGATTTTGAATCCCAAGTGAATACGTTGATCCTAAAACACTTGGAACTACCTCGTTAACTCATTCGGTTGAACCGGATTCTTTTACATTATGTTGAGATTTATCTTTTAGAATTGTTGATGACTAAGGTGTGGAAGCCTTCTAATACTATTCAAATGGTTCGAGTAAGGTACTATTCATGAACTTATTCCCCTGTATCGTATATGATAACCACATGCTGCAATTGCCTCATTTATTTTATCGACTCAGCTTCATGAATATGAGGATCACATCCATTAAGCTAAAAACTTGCTCAGGACGAGCAATAGTCTAAGCTTGGGGAAGTTGATGAGTGCATATTTGCATCATGTTTTACATTATTATTTTGCATTGTAGATGTAGGATCTTGGTATTTTACGGTGCTTGCGTGCACATTTTATGTCTGTCTTCACCAGCATGAGGACAGATGATGGATCCAATGGATACAATTATTGAAGCAGTTGTACTGTGGAGAAAAGAAGTCAAAAACAACGTAAATCGCTTATTTGGGAAATATTAATAATACCAGAAGAAAACCAGAAGCGAACAAGGGAGGCAGAGAGCCCAACGACCAACTATACGACCGAAGCAACTCTTCCGCCCATATAGCTCCGACCGTATAGTTGGTGTCGCCTCCACCTCGTCAAATAGTTTCACCCCGTGCAATTGGTTCGAAGAGACGTCATACAGAACACCCAGAAATCGCAGAAACCTCACCTCCGGAAGGCATCTGGAGGGGGAACTCATCCACAAGGGATCCATCTTCGCCCTGCACAGATCCGGGAGGCTAAGGCATCGATCTTCATCATACACCATTGCATCACCATCTTCTCCATCCATCCCATCTACATCTTGTCTAGATCTTGTTGTAATTCCTATACTCGTTATGGATTTATACAAGTACTATTCATCTATGATTGTTTCCATTACCATTGCTATGATTTTGATTGCCTCCATGTCTAAGTAGATCATTACTTCTTGGGGAGATGGAGAAACCCTAGTATGATACTGAAATAAGATAAAGTCTATTATGATATTCATCGATATGACCATGTGTTAGATTCTCTACATATTGATGTTGAGAGAAGTCGACCTCTCAATATTTGCCTCTCATGGGGACTTGATGGAGGGAACTACTTGTTGGTAGACGGAGGCGTGCTAGCACTTACACTGATTATAAAGCTGTTGGCACCCCTTACGTATCAACTTGGGAAACCGAGGAAACTCACGGAACGCTATCCATGCCATAGGATACGTCCTCCGGATTACATCCCTTAATAGCACAGTAATTCGATTGATGTCGATTGCTGACTGTTGTGGTTATGAAGATGATATGAGCAGCGGTTGCTACCTATTCGTCCAAATATTGAGGTCCTCCCATACATACATAGTTGAGAATGCTCATGATGATAATCTTTATCTTAAATCTTAACAATACTAGTGGTGTATCCGCTACTCCCTGAGAACGCTTTTTCCCTACTGCAGTTCCAATCTCTCTTACATACGCGATACTTACTTTCTGTACTCAGTCGTTTACTTTAATTTATTATTGCTATTATACACAAAACCCAAAAACTCCTTTTTACATAATACTCGCATTTTATCTTGTCACTTAGAACTTTATCTAGTATTTCTATCGTAATATTTATTTCAAGAGTTATTAGACTTCAGACTCCTGCTCCCTGTGGGATCGATATCTTTATTTCGAAACTAGCTACAAACAATCTGTGCACTTGTAGTCATCAGTGGGGGCACCCACCATGGCTGCCACACCATGGCCCTTTGCTGCCCCCCTCCTCCTATAAAAGGCACACCTATCACTCCATCTCGTTGTCAACACCCAGATTTTTAATCCCAGATGCCTGTTATGTCATTCATCGCAATCCCAGGATTACCATTTTTGCAAGACATAACAGATTGGATATCACAGTACATCATCCATTACAAACCATACATAAGGTCTTACACAAATAAGGATCTCATGATCCAGTCTTAATACAACAAGCAGCGGAATTAAAGATAAGCGTAGCGGTGGGGTCCATCTTCAGTGGCACAGGCAATGCTGACGAAGGCAGATAGTCCTAGTTATCATAGCCGTCCTGCTGTCCATCATCTTGGTAGTCTCCTTCATAGTCTGGCCATGAGAATAGCCAGGGACAAAAGCCATGAGTACTCTTTAAGTACTCGCAAACTACCACTAACAAGTAGTATAATTCTAATGTAAAGTACTAACTCTAAGTTTAACTATAAGGTTAAGTTTGAAACCTAAGCTGAGTTCAGAAGCAAAGAAAGATAAAATAAAGTTCTAGAATCACTTAAGTTGGGAAGCTAGTGTCATAGTCACAACCCTGTTGTGGTCAAGTCAAGATTCATCATTCATTTCATAAGTTATTTTGAGAACATCTGACAACGAAACAGTATGGCCATTCCAACTGTCCATAACCGTGGACGCGGCTATTCGAATAGTTTGACACTCTATAGAGGTGGTACACTTTCACCACAAGATTCGATACATCTGTCAGGGATAACCCTGAATCATCATACTTAGTATGCAGATAATCAAACATAACATTTCCTTTACACACCCTAGTATAAGCACCTCTCCTATGAGCATGGCCTCCCAACCATGACCATCTGTCATCTTGGGCACTGCATAGGTGGACAACATTGAGAGGTAGCCTCAGCTCAAACCTCTCCCGCGGGGAACTAATACTAATGCATATAAATTTCCAGCTAAGCTTTACCCAATTCAGGTATTGTGGTTGTACGGTAAATTTGGAATGGTGTCGCATCCGAATCCAACCATCAGTTTTGTAAAAGGGTTAAGGCTCATGCCTCAACATTTTCATCATCATAAACCCTTTGTGTTTATCAACACATGTCAAAACATCTCAATAGAATGACTCATCATTCCAAGGTTTTCTCAATTCATTTTCACCAAGTGTTCCCATCTAAAGTGACTCAAGTTTTTATCTAACTCTAAACTACTAAGTTAAGAGTGTTCACTAAGGTGGGAAGATGGGATCAATCTCATGCCATAGAATGACATCTAAAGTTATCTAAATAGGTCAAGTTTTATACTCTTTATGCTACCTTCAAAACCAGTAAGGGACTTTGGTAAAGGAAAGGAAGTAAAGCTTGGAAACTAATACTTGGGGTAAGTAATAGTCAATGTGGTATGACCAAAGCATGCCTAAAGCCTCTTTACTCAATCATCTAGCTTAATTCTAGCTTGCTAAGCATTATACTTGCAAGTGTTAGCTTGCCTTGGTTGGTGCAGTGGTTGAAGTTTTCTTCCTCCTCTTGATAGAACTCCTCCTCCTCGAAAGCTTGGTCGGTACTATCGTCTATAAATACATACGGAGTACACAATCACCAAACAATACTTAACTAGTCTAATTAGCACTCTAAGGCACACATTTGATGATCTATTATCATCACAAGCATCACAAGTTTTATTAACTAGTTTCATTCTTTTTATTTAAGAAAAGTAATTTCTACTCATTAAAAATTAACTAAGATTTAATATTCACCACTTAAAATATGGGATCATGTGGACACATGTCATCACCACATATTCTAACATGTGGGAATGTAATTTAAGGGTTGGTTCATAATTACTTTGGTTTAAGTTCATTATTTAATGATTTAAAGTGACTAGAAATGCCTATATAGCATTATTTTGGTACTAGTCCAAAGTCACTGCAGGTAAACCTTAATATTATTACATATTTAGATAGGTATGGTTAAATGTGATTTTTGAGAGTTGGAATCAACTCAAAATCTATCATGGTTGATTTTATAAAAATGTTTGAATGTGCAAAAGCTTCTGTCTTGTTATTTTTACTAGGAGATATCTATAACTCTAATTGAATTAAATCCACCGCGATTGGATAGATCTTTTCAGTAGCTTTCTAACAAAATTGGAATCACTCCATTTGGATTTGTAGATCTCTCTGAATTGAGTTTCAAGCTAAAGGACAAAACTAGGTTCAAACTAAAATTGAAAAATCCTAATTTGAATTAAATGGGTCGCGCGGGAAAGCTAACGGGCCAGCCCAGTGACACTCTGCGGCACGGGGCACAGCTAGGTCAGCGGCTATTAACACGCAAAGCGGTACGGGGTGATGTGGGTCGTTATATTAGAACTAGGATCTACGGTTGGGGCTCGTCGTCGACGACGGACAGGTTGCCGGTGAGGACAAACCCTAGCGGCTCAGTAGGGGTGATTAGGGGGTGTACCAGGGCTCCAGCGACGACAGTGATGGGGGCAAACGAACTGGTGGACGACGGCGAGCTCAGGAGTGGTTGAGGCAGCTCCGGGGGTGAACGAAATCGACGTCGCCTTCTCCTCCTCTGCAGCGGGCTCCTCCGGCCAAATTCCAGTGAACGAGTGCTCCCGCTGCTCCGGCTAGAGGTGGGGAAGGACCAGTGAGGAGAGGGGAGTGGAATGGTGTGAGTGGTTTGTGCTGGGTGGCCTCTATTTATAGCTCGACGAGGCGACCGAGAGTGATGGGAGGGTGGCTCCGACGAGGGCTGCACAGCGTGCTAGCGGCGTGGCTCGAGGTAGGGGACGGTGGCCTGCCTCCTGGTTGTGCGCTATGGCTTAAATGCGGGACTAGGGGCGGTGGCGTTTGGTTGGGCGGTGCTCACGCTCTGAGCGGCAGAGGCGGCGATCTTCACGGCGTGCGGTAGCTATGGTTCAAATGGCGACTGACGGGCATGTCTGGGGGGTTCCCTAGGTCGTGGCGAAGCGGTGAACATGGGCTGCGGTCGAGGAGCGACGTGTGCACGCTTGTCGGGCGCGGCGCTCTGGCGCGTGCTCGGCATGGCGCAGACACTCTGGGCGCGGCACGCTGCGGGTGGTCCACGGCTCGGCTATGCTCGGGGAGGGGACAGAGGGTGGCGGTGCGGTCTGGGCTAGCTCATAGACATGGCGAGAGAGAGAGAGGGGTGGTCTGCTGCAGCGTTGGCAAGTTAGGCTGGCGAGCATGTCCTCGGGGTGGCTCAGCACTGCTGCTAGGGGATAGGGGATGGGGTGTTTATGGCCTGGTTAGATCAAGTGGAGATAGAGGGAGTAAATGGATATCAAATGGGGGCAAAACCCTGTAGAAAACAGTGAGCTAGGATTAGAGTTTGATTCCTGCCTGCCAAGTGTTTGTGAAAATGGCCGCAAGAAAATTAGTTTTGAATTTTGAAAAGATTTTTGGTGGGTGTGTTAGACATAAGATTGATCACCTGTGGTTGCTTGGGTTTTGAAAATAAAGCTCATTTGAGTGGTTTTTGAAAAAGTGGGATCTTCCCATATGAACTAGATTCAATTTTCAAATGCCATTTAAAATTAGTGTTTGAAAATTTTTGGCAGATCACAAAGTGGGCCTTGGTACATCATTACATGTACTAGCAAGGGGTGCAAAGATCCACATTTATTTCTGTTAAAAATTGAGTCCTAGGAATAGCCCAAGTAGGCATGTTGATTAAAATGGCACAAATGACCATTCTCTTCTTTTATTCATTTTGATTTGTTTTTCTTTGGGATTTGTTTGGGAATGATCTAGATGATGTTTATTTCACGTAAGAATCCTTTTACAAGCAATGGATCACTTAATCATGGCAATTCAAAACAACTCCTATTTTAAATGCACACACATATGAATGCTTTAATAATTTTTAATTGGAAAAGTTTTTGTTAACCCTAATTTTGATGATTTGGATCATAATAACCTTGGATTAAAGTTTTGGGATGTTACACTCACTCACACCTCCTCATGAAGGATCTCTCTCCCCCTCTAGAAATTATTCCCCATGGTTTTGGATTAGCGAGATACATGTTCCCGGTGGCTTTATCTGGAAAGGAATTGCCGCTTCCACTGCTTTGCTGGAGCAAGGGATGGAGGTTATCGGGGTATTGGATGTGTGTGCGATCATGGATGCACCCCTGCTTTGCGGTGCTGGACTTGCTGGTGTTAGACCTACTGGACGTTCTGGACTCACTGGACTTCATCACGATCTTGAGATTGGCAAGTGTACGACTACATCAACCACGAAATCACTTTCGTTAACAATGCTTTGTCGATCTTCAAGGGTATATTCTTTATGGATGTATATCCACGCGTTGATTGTATCTAGGTAGATAGATCTTGCTGCTTAGATGTTCACATCATATGATTTTTTGTGTTTTCTATGCTACGAACCCAATTGTGGTATCAGAGCCTGATCTATGCGTAGATGCTTTGTACAGATAGTACATATAAGAGTATGTGGGCGATGATGATCATTTTATTACATCTTCTATGTATTTTGGATATTGGTGGCATAGTGAGATGAAGCGGCCCGGACTAACTTTACATGTCCTCACACATGAGACCTGTTCCACGCTTGACATGCAACTAGTTTTGCATAAGTGGCTAGCGGGTGTCTGTCTCTCCTACTATAATAAATATCTAATTTACAACGAGTTGCTAATAATTTGGTTATCATCATTGTGGTTCTATGTTCGTAGGTAAGACCGGTTCTATCTTCGAAAGCCCTAAGCCACGTAAAACTTGCAATGGATAAATTAGAAGCGTCTAGTTTAGATTGTTGCTGGGCTAGTGTCATGATATGGTAATGTTGTAAGTTGATGTATAGTTGATACTCTTACAACACACCTAAACATGTAAGTTCCATAGACCTTGGCCTTACACACAAAGGAATGATAAAGATCATACCACGATGCACATGATAGTGATCAAGTTCAAGAACCATGTCATTTCACTTTACACATGTGATGTTTGCATCTTATATTGCTTGTTTGGCGTTTTAGTAGCATTATAAGATGATCCCTCATTTAAATATCAAGATAAAAATGTGTTCTTCCTTAAGTATGCACCGTTCTATGGATCTTGTTTCAAGACATCACGTGATGATCGGGTGTACTCGACTCTACGCTTTCATACAACAGGTGTAAGACAGTTTTACACAAGAGAGTACTAAGGTTCTTACTTGGCGAGCCTAGCATGTACAGACATGGCCTCGGAACACGGACCAAAAGGTTAAGCATGAGTCATATAGTTAATATGATGCCCATATAGATGCTCGCCTTTGAAGATACACCAACTCACGTGATGATCAGACTTGGTGCAGTGGATTTGGTTCATGTAATCACCAAAACAACTCGAGGGATGTTGGTTTTGAGTGGGAGTTCATTTGTAATTTGGATTAGTCGAACTTAATTTATCATAAAGTAAAATCGAAGTGAATTTGCAAAATTTGTTGTAGTCATTGGCATATGTTTACTACCTTGCGCTCAGTTTTAATTGAGATAATAGAACTATAGAATTCTGGATATTAACTTTACGAACTCGTATCGTATTGTTTTAAGTGTCAATTTAAAGTTTAAAAGTCCTATTGCAAACTTTCAGCAAACTCCACCTACTCCATGAAGTTTAATAAGTAGTATTAAACCAAGAGTAACAATTCCGGTGTTAGTATCTAAAGTATCATGTTTGCCTCCATGATTCTTGACATTCAAAAGTTGTCTTAATATCAAGGTTATCTAGGAGCTGAAAGAATTGTTTCAGAAACCATCATGTGTGGAAGATATTGTGATATCTGAAACAATGTTTATGGTTGCAATATGATAGAGTATAATTTGGCAAAATACACGTTCTCATATTGTATGAGAATTTGCGAAGGTTGGAGATGCTAGATGTCCTAATCTCCCAAAAAGGTTTTTGGGAACTGACATTATACTCGTGATTCGTCCTTATAGGCTATACTATCTTGATCATGAAAGTTGTCATGATAAGGATTAATAGAAGATGTAGGTAAAATGTTTATTACACTAATATATTAGTAAAGAATGGATTTTTGAAAGAACGCCAAACATTTGATGATGGTGATCAACTTCAAAGTGCAAATCCAAAGGTATTAGTATTTGACTATACATGCTTCGGACTATGTGTCATATGTATGGCGCCATAGTTGATGTTGATAGATTCTTTTAAACAGAAAAGGAAATGTTGAAAGAGAATCTATAAAATATTTGGCAGAAAAGAAAAGACTAGAAATGTCCAGCTAAGGTATATAGATGATATACATGTTATGGTTGTATTCTTTGCTTGTTAAACAATGTCGCTCTTGGGTATTGGATACCGAATTGGTTGGTATGAAATGACATGCAAAACAACACAATTCATGAACTACAATGTCCTAAATAACTAGAAAGAGAAATATGTGATGATGTTCATCAAAAACAACAAAAGTGTTATTGTGTTCATCGTTGAAATCAAAGCTTACCTTCAAGATTTGTTTAAATAATTGTTTTTTTGTTCCGATATTATAAGAACAATGGTTGCTCAAATAATTACCGTATTCCATAGAAGATGGATGAACTTTTACAAGTCTAGTTGGAGAAATCACGTCCATAAAACTAATGCTAAAATATCGCAAGACAAACGATTGAAAGATCACTTATGAAGTGATATCGCCATTTAAATTATATTGGAAATAAAACATGAAGAAACTCCATGTTGATGGATTTTTGGAGACTTTGATTTTGATCAAATGACACTTGTGAGACTTACCTCGAGATAATTGAAACTCAGTTCATAGGCCAAAAGGGAATAGATGACTAACTTATTAGAAATTGTGCATATTAATGTATATAGTGCATTATATGTAGCCATGTGCGGTGGATCTTTCGACTTCATATGCTTTCTCTGAAAATTTGAGTGAATATATCTATATATTTACTTAATAAGGAAGAAGTATGAAACATTTGAAAATTATTCAAAGACTTTCAAGATGAAGTGGAAAATCATTGTAACGAGATAATGAAGAATTTATGATTCGGTCATAAAGGATGATATTGAGTTACATGTTTAGCAAAACACCTAAGATTTGAGGAATTGTTCCATGGATTTGCATTTCCCAATAAACCATAGGAGTATGGTATGTTTGAGAGATCAAATTGAACCTTGTTTTACATGGTAAGATCAAATGTGTCATTTATAAAACTTCCCTTATGTTTTAAGGATTAAAGATTTAGAGACTACCGCTTTTACACTGAAAAGACACCATAAAGGTTATGGTTTGGGATGAAACCCGAGTTGTCTTTTCTTAAATTTTGGTATGCTATGTATAAGGAAAATGTTTATAACCAAAGTCGGATAAGCACGTCTTTGTAGGTTATCCCAAATAATTTGTTGGGTATTCCTCCATAACACTGAGGACAAAAGAGTTTGTCACTTGGAACGTGAAGTTTATTAAAGAAGGAATTTTTCACAAAAGTTAAGTGGGAGGACAATAGAACTTTGATTACGTTGATGAACCTAAGCAACATGCGCTAAGTAGCACAGCACCGGAAAGTTTCCCGGAGGTGGCTAAAATACTCATGGCTCCCGTCATTACAAAGGTTGTGATCTCGGAGATTAGAGTTCCTATTGAACCATGTGGGTCGGTAAATAGTAAGATTTGAAACAGAAGTCGTTATTGTTTTGACAATGATGAATCTACTACATGCAAAGAAGCTATCATGGGCACTGACTCCATAAAATGACTATAAGTCATAAAATCCATGATAGTATCCATACACGAGAAATCAAGTTTCTGAACTTGGAAGACTCTCCAGAAAGGCGTGAAGCCATTGGTCGTATTTGGATCTATAAATAAATAGACATGGATGTTTGACATCTATGAAATAGTCGACATGTCGAAAATAAGTTTACGACAATGTTCAAGGAGTTGACTATAACAAGATTTGCTCTTTCATAGTGATATATAGTCTTGACGGATTAATGTAGCAATAACTACATATAATTTGGTATATGGTAGTTGAATAAACAAAACAATATTCTTCTAATAGAATGGTTACCTAGGACGTGTACATGACACGGTCTGAAGGGTTTTCTTAAATCAAAGGATGCTAAAAAGGCGTGCAAACTTCAATGGTTGAAGTGAGCATAGCGGAGTTGGAATCTTCACCGTGATGAAAATGTTAAAAGAGTTTAATTTCATCGGAGACGATGAAGATGCTTGCATTTGAAAGAAATTAAGTGGGAGTGCTAAGACAAATTTCCAATACATTATGTAGAAGACATGTTGTTTATTGGAAATGATGTATCTTTTATTGACACGCATTAAGAATTTCATTAAAATTGGATTTCGATGAAAGACTTGGGCAAAACCGAAATATTTGGCATTAATGCCTATATGGATAGATTGAAACGCTAATATGATTGTGCCAGACATACATATATGAGATATTTAAAGGGTTCAATATGAAAACGACGAGAAAGGTTCATGCCACATGGAAAGGGTTGAATCAAGATTCAAATGTATTAACACTTGGTAAGTGAAACGAGATTCAAGTGTTTTGACACTTGGTGAGTGAAATCACAGGAATATTTTGATCAATAATATATACCATGATATGTCATATGCTCTAAATGTTATGTGCATATATCAGAATGATTCATAAGATGATCATTGGACGATAGTAAAGATATTCTTATGAGTTCTAGAAGAACTAAGAATATATCATGTATAAGTGACAAATAGTTAAAAGTAGTTCATTGTAAAGTATTACATTGATACTACTTTGTCAAAAGATACAAATTATATTTATCTCAATTTAAACTATGGGTAGCATAATGTAATGGAAAGGAGGTTCCATGATGGATTTGTATGAGTTCCAAAGTTGATACATTATGACGGATACTACAACAAAAGGCTAAGTATATGACTGCTATAGTAGCAACAAAGGAGGGAATTTGGTTAAGAAGTTTGCTATCAAACTAGGTGTGGTTCATAGTGGGCTAATAATATGAAGATATATTGTGCGACAATTATATCAACATGTTTTAACCCAAAGGAACTAAATGTCTCACCAAAGGACTAAATTTATACAATGCCATCTCATTAGAGAATTTGTGATGCGTAGAGACGCAAATACATGCAAATATACGCATACCTGAAATTGTCAGATCCGAAGATTATGTTAACTACTAGTAAACGCGTATATACAACACCAGAAAGCTATCGGTGTTGAATGCGTAAGTTTACAGACTAGATTATTGACTCTAGTGCAAGTGGGAGACTGAAGGGAATATGCCCGAGAGGCAATAATAAAGTGGTTATTATCATATTCCTTTTTTATGAAAATGTTTATTTTGCATGCTATAATTGTATTAATTGGAAACATTAATACATGTGTGTTTAATAAACAAATAAAGGGTTCCTAGTTATGCCTCTCTTATAAACTAGCTCGTTGATTAACAAGATGATCAAGGTTTCCTGATCATGGACATTGGATGTTGTTACTAACGAGGTCACAACATTGGTGAATGATGTGATGAACATTCATCCGAAGTATAGCATTACGATCAAACTCATTGTGTTTATATTGCTATAACATCATACGAAGTAATATTAATCCTTAGACCATTAGACCATGTTAATTGCTAACACTAGAAGAGTAACTTGATAACATCAAACGTCACACCGTAATAGGGTGACTATAAAGGTGGGTTCAGATACTCTGAAAATGTTATGTTGAGGCTCATGGATCAAGAGTGGGATTTGTCCATCCTGATGATGGATATATATAATCTGGGCCCTCTCGGTGGTATCACATTGAAATAGCTTACAAGCAAGTGATATGATCACTAGAATGTTATATCACGGGAACGAGAAAAGAGTGCATGTCGGTAACGAGATCAAACTAGGTATGGAGATACCGATGATCGAATCTCGGACATGTAATATATCATGATACAAAGGGATTTAGTTACAACATTAAAGGTTCACACGATCAATAGAGTCATCGTTGAATGTGTGGGAGTCAGTACGGATCTCTAGGTCCCACTGTTGATTATTGATTGGAGAAAGGTCTTGATCATGTCTGCATTATTCGTGAACTGTAGGGTGACACACTTAAGGGATACCGACACCGTTTGGAGTAAATATGTTTTAAATAAATTTTAAGAAAACGCTGGAATCATTTCGATGGAAACCAGAATTGTTTCGGGTGAAATTGCAAAAACTGGTTCTGCATGTGATATTGAAATGTTGCAGGGGGTTTTATGTGAATGTTTGTTAATTAATGTAATTAAAAAAATCTGAATAAAATAAATAAAATAGTTTTATTAAATGAGAGATACATTAATTTTGGTGGAAAATTAATGCATGTGTGAGTGGAATTTTGAGTGGAGGTCTTTTATGTGAGTGGGTGCTCCACCCACATGAATGAGGAAGAGGTTGGGGCACCCACCATGGCTGCCACACCATGCCCCTTGGATGTCCCCTCCTCCTATAAAAGGAACCCCTCTCACTCTATCCCACTCACACCTCCTCTTGAAGGATCTCTCTCTCCCCTCTAGAAATCATTCCCCATGGTCTCGAATTAGCGAGATACATGTTCTCGGTGGATTTATCTGGAAAGGAGTTGCTGCTTCTGCTGCTTTGCTAGAGCGAGGGACGGAGGTTGTCAGGTACCGAATGTGTGTGCAATCACAGATACACCGCTGCTTTCTGGTGATGGACTTGCTGGTGCTGGACCTTCTGGACGTGCTAGTGCTGGACCTGCTGGACTCGCTAGACTTCATCATGATCTTGAGATCGGCAAGTGTACGACTACATCAACCACGAAATCAGTTTCGTTAATAATGCTTTGTCGATCTTCAAGGGTATGTTCTCTATGGATGTATATCCACCCGTTGATTGTATCTAGGTAGATAGATCTTGGTGCTTAGATGTTCACATCGTAGGAATTTTTTGTTTTCTATGCTACGAACCCAATAAAACTAGAGTACGGTTACACTAGTTTACAATA
Source organism: Avena insularis (assembly GCA_023614405.1). Taxonomy (NCBI): domain Eukaryota; kingdom Viridiplantae; phylum Streptophyta; class Magnoliopsida; order Poales; family Poaceae; genus Avena; species Avena insularis. Next base: position 78,470,622 of record CM042692.1, on the reverse strand, counting down.
GGCAATAATTTAACACCGATAGCATCCCGGTGTTGATCATGCTTTGCTTATGGAAGAGGTTTAGTGAATGGATCAACTGCGTTCACATCGGTGTGTACTTTACAAATTCTGATGTTGCCTTTAGCAACAAAATCTCTTATTACATGATAATATCGGTCAATGTTCTTGGCTATGGAGTGGAACATCTGGTCCTTTGCATTCACAATTGACCCCGTGTTGTCTTAGTAGACGCACACATGGTCTTGCGCGCTTGGGAACACTCCAAGTTCAATAATGAACTTCCTCATCCATACAACTTCATTAGCTACATCTGCGGTAGTCATGTACTCCGACTCCATTGTAGATTGAGCCACTGAGCCTTGCTTCCCGCTCCTTCAGCTCACCGCGCCACAATTAACCATAAACATGTACCCTGTTTGAGATCTCCTGTCATCTGTAATAGTGGAGAAGCTTGCATCCACGTAACCTGTTACGATAAGTTCTTCTTCACGTCCTCCAAAGATTAGAAGCATATCCTTGGTTCTTCTCAAGTACTTGAGGATATTCTTAAATGCATTCTAGTGAACCATCCATGATATGCTTTGGAAATGGCTCGTCAATCTAAGAGCCAAGGCTACATCTGGTCTAGTACTCAACATGGCATACATGATGGAGCCATTGGCCGAGGCATATGGAACACCTCTCATTACTTCCTTTTCATGTTCCATTACTAGGCATTGGGTCGCACTCAACTTATATCACCTTTATGATTGGCAAAGAACCTTTCTTTGACAAATCCATTATGAACTGCTTTAGAATATTTTCTATGTAGGTGCTTTGACCAAGAGCCAACAGACGCTTTGATCTATCTCTATAGATCATAATGCCTAATATGTAGGCAGCTTCACCCATGTCCTTCATAGATAATTTACTGTTTAAATACCCTTTCACATTATTCAAAAGATTCATGTCATTACCTATCAACAAAATGTCGTCCACATATAGTACTAGGAATTCCACTAAACTCTCATTCACTTTCTTATATATGCAGGCTTCTTCTATGTTCTGGAAAAATCCAAAACTTTTGATGACTTCATCAAACCAAAGATTCCATCTCCGAGATGCTTGCTTCAGTCTATAAATGGACCTCTAAAGCATGCATACTTTACTAGCATCTTTTGGATTAATAAAACCTTCTGGTTGTATCATATACAATTATTCCTCAATGTTGCCATTCAGGAAGGCGGTTTTTACACCAATCTGCCATATTTCGTAATCGAAATATGCAGCAATTGCTAGTAGCTTATGAATAGACTTTAGCTTTACTACGAGAGAGAATGTATCTTCGTAGTCAACTCCTTGAATTTTTCGGAAACCTTTTGTGACAAGGCGAGCTTTGTAGATAATGATGTTTCCGTCAGTGTCCGTCTTTTTCTTGAAGATCCATTTATTCTTGATAGCCTTACGTCCTTCGAGAATATCTACCAAGGTCCATGCATGGTTTTCATACATGGACTTCATTTCGGATTCCATGGATATTCACCACTTCTCGGGTTCAGGGCCTTCCATTGCTTTCATGTAGGTTGCAGGTTCATCATGTTCCATAGTCATGACCATGTTTACAAGATAACTGAACCATTCAGGGGCAACACATTTTCTTGTTGACCTGCGGGGTTTGATAGCTATTTTCTCATGAGTTTCATGATCATCATCATTCGCTACCACTTCAATTGATAAGGACAGCTCCAGAACAGGTTCCATTACGACACTCGGTATTTGAAGATCAGGATCAATAATCTCATCGAGTTCTATCTTCCTTCCACTCATACCTTTCACGAGAAACTCTTTCTCGAGGAAGGTACCGTTCTTCGCGACAAACGTTTTTCTCTCAGCGTGGTTGTAGAAGGTATATCCAATAGTCTCCTTTGGATATCCTCATATCCTACAGAGATGCATTTTTTCTCTTTAGGTTCGAGTTTATCAGGCTGTAGTTTTTTAACGTAAGCCTAACATCCCCAGACCTTTAGGAAAGACAACTTTGGCTTGGTGCCATATCATAAATCATACGGCGTTGTTTTAACGGACTTGGATGGCGCTCTAATTAAAATGAATGCAGCAGTCTCAAGGGAATATCCCCAAAAAATACAGATAAGTCGGTAAGAGACATCATAGATCGTACGCTATCCAATAAGGTGCGATTACGTCGCTCAGACACACCATTACTCTGTGGTGTTCCAACCGGCGTAAGTTGTGGTACAATGCCACAAGCCTTCAGATGTGTGCCAAACTTGTAACTCAAATACTAGCCCCCTCGATCAGTATGAAGGTGATTGATTTTCTTATCGAGTTGATTCTCAACTTCACTCTAAAATTCTTTGAACTTTTCAAAAGTTTCAGACTTGTGCTTCATTAGTATAAATACCAGTATCTACTCAAATCATCAGTGAAGGTGAAAAAATAATGATAACCATTGTGCATGGAGACGCTCATTGGTCCACATACATCCGAATTTATAACCCCAATAGGTCTACATCCCATTCCATCATACTGTTGAACAACGTCTTGGTCATCTTGCCCATGAGGCATGGTTTGCTTCTATCGAGGGATTCGAAATCCAACGATTCTAGAAGTCCATCAGAATGGAGCTGCTTCATGTGTTTTACACTGATTTGACCAAGACGGCAATACCACATGTACATGAAATTATTGCTATCATGCTTACGTCGCTTGGTATTTATGCTATGGATGTGTGTATCATCACAATAAAGATTTAATAATAATAAACCTTTATTTTGCCGCGCATGAGCATAAAACACATTATTCATGTAAATAGAACCAAGTGTCGTATAAGGCAAAATATTTAGACAAAGTATCAAATAAGGAAGAATTTTTTCAGTGTCAAATGAGGAATCATATTTTCAACTAGTGTCAAATAAGGAATTCTCTCCTATTCTTTCTTCAAACCGCTGACTTTTCTAAGTCAATTGCTCGCGTTTACTCCCAGAAGCCTTCTTTGAGCTCTTCGGTTCCCGACATGGGATTGTTTCTAGAAGTTCTTTTTTTGCGAAATTCCATCGATCTATTATCAATAGCAGTACAAAGAGTCCTACAAGTAATAAAAACTACAAATAGGGTAATGGACCACCAAGCGACGACTACAAACACTGGCATGAGCCGAAGGCACGCCGCCGTCCTCGCCCCTCCATCACCGGAGTCGGGCAAATCTTGTTGTAGTAGACAGACGGAAAGTCGTCATGCTAAGGCCCCAAAGGACTAGCGCACCAGAGCGGCAACCATCGCCGAAGATGACCAACGTAGATCGGAAGAGACTGACCCTAAAACACACCAACAAAAAACGATCAGATCCCAAGGGATTCGTAGGACACACGACTCCACACGCCCTCCGTCGATGCTAGACGCACCACCGGAGGGAGGATAGGACGGGGAGGATCTTATTCTGACTCCAGGACATAGCCGCCGCCTCAACCATCTTGAAAAAGACACTGAAAATAGTCTAAACAAAACATTGAAACCTCCCGCCGCGAGAGGTCGTGGTCTGCCATGCCTCCAAGGCTCTAAGGCCACCGGAGATGGGACGGACCGGTGGCGTCGCCGGCGGAGGGAAGGAACCCTATATGGGTTTTGCGTCGCCGTCGCCTCTTGGAGAGCCTCTCTCTGTCCCGTACCGGTTCGAAGTTCTTTTGTTTGTGAGAACGACTGGCCATAGATGTCTATGTATTGCACAAGATGCTCTAATTTTCAGATGGTTTAGGTTTCGATTCGTCTATGCCTTTAATTTCTATCACGATCCAATATTAATCTATACCTCTATAATTATATTTTATTTCATTATAAGTAGTCTATATCAGAGATATTTTTGTGCAAAAAGTCACAAACAATTGTATTTCAGTATGTCAGACATTGAGACGCAGTCGTCGGGTTGATGTCAATACAACACACTGTGCCGCGGAACCTACAAGGACTGTCACCTCGACCTTCAGTAGAACGGCCATAAATGATGCAATAGAAGGGCTCCGTTTGGTGATCCTTTTTAAGCTAAACTAATAAGAGCATCTTCACTAGCATTTCTAGGAGGGTCATCTCAGGCCAATTTTTTTATCTGAAGGCGAAAATTTGTCTAGTCACGTTTCCAGTCGCCCATTTTATATCCAGGGTTCTCAAACCGAACCCGGGACACTGGGAACGCCGGACGAAGCGAATTCCGTGGAAAAAAACACGCGTTGGTAGCCTCGCACGGTCAGCGTGTGAAACCGAGTCATCCTCATCACGTCGCCTCGTCTCCCGTGACGGACCGCCAGGCAGCGACCGCCTATCTCCTCGGCCACGCGTCGCCATAATGGCGCGCCACCGTCGGCCCGTCTTTTCGTCGTTTCCACTTTTCCAGCCCACACTGCTACAACCCTCCCGCCTGCGCCGCCCTTTCCTCTTTCGGCTATAAATGCCGGTGTTCACCATCGCCCAGAGAACATAGCCATCTCCTAGAGTACTCTCCATTCCCCGACCAACAAATTCCCTCCGGCGACTAGAAGAGCAAATTCCCTCTATCGACAATGGCCGAGCGCTACCGTGGCGACCCTGCGATGGCGAACGGCTTCGGTCAGCATTATCTGCAGTAGTGGGAGGCACGGCTGCTCCATGACGCCGGCTACCTAGCGCTGCCGGACTTCCGGTGCCCGTCGACTTGGAAGCTCAGCGGGGGCGGCGTGTCCGTGCCGCCGATGCCGGCCTCCGACGAGATCGCCGAGGAGATCCAGGCGGTCATCGCCGGAATAGAGGATCCGAATCTCGTTGAAGACCCGACAACCTCGTATACTAGGAGAACTTATTCGTCGAGCGTCGGAACCAAGAACTGGTCGCCCACGATGGAGGAGGCCTGCCGCCGAAGCGGCACAACACTGCAAGGCGGCGTCAGTGGTGGAGCGCGCCAGGCCGCACATTGGCAGCCGTCCTCAAGCACATCACTGTCGGGGATCACCCTAAAGTGGGTTATCCTACGCGGTCGCCAGGCGTCGGGTGGCCACATGGATGCCGAGGAGGATGGACGGCCTCTCGGCGTCGCACTCATCCAGCTCAGTGCCTCGCCGCGCCCCACGCCGCTCCGTCCGGTGAAGAAGGAGGCGGAGTCTCCTGCGCGTT